>OY728160.1:2087633508-2090033508 GCA_963277665.1 Viscum album
ATGTTTAAGGACTTACTGAGGGTAATATAGTACAAGACCACAGGCCATGCCGAACACATGGTTTGACAGTAACGAGGGATATGATTTTGGAAATCACAAACTCATTAAAAACAATCATGAAGTATTTAAATGAAATATAAATATTAATAACCTTAGATAAACCTAATTTGTTTTCACTAAAGGATAGAGTCATGATTTGGACATCTTATAATTTATTTTTCATGATTATGTGATTTTCTTCTATGATAGGTGTTTCTCACCCTATTCTTTCTTCTTTTAGTAAATGTAGAGAACTATAAGTAACATGGTCAACATTGGATGTTTTATATGTGGAATATCTTGGAATTATGAAAATAGATCTCCCCAGGAGAAATCCCATAATGATAATTAGGAAGCTCTTACGATTATTTGTTATACATCTGATGAAAATGTGACTACAAACGATATGGGAAAGGTATGTGATGTTCTTCTAGGATTGTTTTCATTAATCATATGAAACATGACTGGATTTAGTTTTGAGGAAACATAAGATATGGTTCATATTTCATATTCATGTTATGAGGTATTAATGTATATGTTTATTAATATTTATTAATGTTCTAACAATAAGGTTTGACTAATGAAGTATATATGTTTTTGAGTTCAAAGATTATGATATAAAAATCATGAAATATATAAGTTTTCATTATAAGTTTTCATTCCAAATAGAAACCAAAATGATAAATGGTGATGAATAAACAAAATATTTATTTCATGGGATTGTGATATATTGATTAAGGGGATTTAAACCGTAAATTAATGCATCATGTTGAGATTATGGTGTTTGGATAATGATATGATGGATATGAATAAGTAAATTAGATGTAAGGATCACCATGAACCAGATTACAGACAATCTGATCAGTTTCAGAATGTATAAAGTTTTTAACATCATTTATTTAATGAATATATCAATTACTCATTTATATAAGTAATAATACAAGTCTTCCAAAAGTATTTATGGTAATTAAGGTTATTTCCATGTTTTAAGGGAATATACGATGAGGATATTCCAGTGATTGGAATTTGTAAACCAAGTGGTATATTGTGATATATGTATGATCAGTGTTATGATGATTTAATGAATTTATTTCTAAATCCTTGAATATCCATATTTTACAAGGGTTATGATGTTAACATTTTTGGGACTATTTAAGTTAAACAAAAGAAGAAGAGAGTAAGATTAAAGTGTATTTTCACTATATGAGGATTTATGCATATTGGATGGCATATTCCAACAACCTTGTTTTTATGATAATTGATGATAAATAATATGTCATATCACGGTTCTTGTGATCTATTAGTACATCAATAATGAAAAAGTAATCATCCCTTGTAGATGAAGTTTTTAAGTTTATCAACAAATAATAATGGTTGAAATTATATAGAAATCTTGCAGGTATTTCATTTATCAAAATTATTCACCTTTATCATAAAAGGATATTGAAACCAAAACTTTTATCATAGTACATCTATTTCTGATGAATTAAATGGTTCTTAGTTCATCACATATTTTTGTCTTTGTGATTTTCACTTTTTCTTGACCATGTTCTCTGTCA
This sequence comes from Viscum album, assembly GCA_963277665.1. NCBI lineage: Eukaryota > Viridiplantae > Streptophyta > Magnoliopsida > Santalales > Viscaceae > Viscum > Viscum album. The sequence continues at coordinate 2,087,635,107 of OY728160.1, forward strand.
CTATCCATCGGAACTACATAGTTAGATCTTTTATCCAGGTCCCTGTTTTCACATTCCACTTGTATTCTTCTATGTGTAATCATAGTTATATATTACATTGGGTAACCATTATGGTTCTAAATTTACATTTTTTTGGGATGTTTTAGTATCAATTTTTTTGATGTGGCTTTCTATTAATGAAACTTTATATTGTTAAACCATTGATAACCCAAATGAATTTCGAGGGAAAAATTCATTTTAAGGGGGGTAAAATATATCACCCTAATATTTTGTTAGAAAAATTTCTGATTTATTTTAATCCTTTTTATATTTTTTATTTCACACAACACTAAATTTATTTATTTTATATATGATAAATCACTATGTTCAGATTTTTTTATATGCAATAAAATTTTATTCTTGCTATACATGCAATATATATGTTATCATTCTCTCTATAGAACATCAGATTTAATGTATGTTTTACACAAGACTGCATTTTCTCGATGTATTGTGTAACACAGAAGACCGAGTGTTACCGAACAACAAAATATTTTTAATTTATTTATAGTAATATATAACTTATGCATTAAATTATATTTTGTGAATACTAATAATTAAAATATGTAAATAAATATATTTCAAAATATATGAAATGATTTAATTAGTTGAAAATTATTTTGAAACGAATACAAGATTTAAAGTGAAATAAAGGGTGTATTTTTATAGAAAAATATTATTATGAATAAAAAAATTTAATCCAAATAAATTAAATTTTCATATATATTATTAAATACACTAGTTAGACATTTCAATCACATGACACCAACCTAGATTTCGATACAAGAAACACCAAATTGGTTTATGCTACATGCAACAATTAGTTTCTACGAAAAATCAATTTATTTTTATAATTATTTAATTTAGATAATTTCAACCTAAAAATTTATAAAAAATTATTTGAATAAAAATTACAATTATAAAAATATTTTTTATAATTTATTTATATAAATAAAATATATTGATAATGTTTGATATGATTTTTGGTAAAGACTTTTTATGTTAAAATTGGTGTTTTGTTAAATGAAAATATTTTAGTAACAAAATTAATTTTAGACACATATAAAAATTTAATTTAATAAACTTAACATCTTTTTTTAATTCAGAATATCGAAATTATCCTAAGGAGATGTTTTTTAATTTTTCATAGAAACTTCAATTTTTGATGATTATTGAAATTACAAATTTCTTTGTTACGAAATGCCATTTTTAATTAATTATAAATGCTAAATGATGTTATAAATTTGTCTTAAGGTTAGTCATATAAACATTACAACTATTAATAAAATTTAATTCATTACAATCACTTTCAATTAGAAATTGAATACGAAATCTTAACAAACATTTGAAAATTTTACTACTTTAATACCCCATTATTTTGTACTGCCTATGGGATTAGAATTTATCATAATTTTTATTCTAATATGTTTTGAATTTAAAAATTTTGACATAAAACATTGTATTCCGTCTAATATTTATAGTATAATAATACCTACTTAATTTTTGACCACAATGATTAATAAAAGTTATTAAAAATAACCATAGTGATTATGGAAAAAATAAACTTAATTGGGAACTATACGCTAACATTAATTTCTCAAATGACTTAAACACATGTCCAACAACCATTTTCAATCCATATATCAACAATAAACCATTAATTTGTTTGTATGAATCATTTTGGGTAAGAACATGTGGACACCTCACTTGTTTCTAAAAATTCCAAGTGATTGATTTTCCATCCCTATAAAAGTCCACCACTTCTTTTCATTACTCACACCTTTAAAATCACATAATTTTGGACATTAAAATCTAGATAAACTTACCAATATACCTCGTCCATCCTTGTATCATCCCTTTGGGTAGAAATCCTCATAAGGAAGCCTTTTTGGCACAAACCGAAAGGAGTTACCATATTTAGAGGTAAGGCCTTCTCTTAAACTCATTTCCATTATTTTCTTTCATCACCCCATATAATCTATTAATTCCATTTTTTTGGAAAAAATTAGTATAATAAAAATAATAGGATATTTTAATTCTAATTTATCTACATACACCTACACTCACCTCCATCTAATGGATGATAAACATATTATTTCTGTCTATGGTGAACTATAGACTCAAGAAATTATGATTGTTTATTTCTACTTTATAACCATTTTTTATGTCCATTATGATGAAGAATATATTAATATATGTTTTATATTTTCTTTATTATGTATTTATTATTTTTATTCCTTTTTTAACCTGCATAAGTTTACATTCAATTTCGTGTTAAAACGATAATCTCATTTGAGGAAGTGTGGATTGTCGCCCCCTTAAAGCAATGTGATTTGTTCACAAACCACAAGAAATTTATTGAGGATGGTTTAGTGATAATATATGATATAATAATTATACATGAATAATGACATATATATAAACATACATACATACATACATATATATTTAATTATTATTTAAATATGTTCTTTCAATATGACAATTAAACATATACAACGTTCATGTGTGTGTACAACTTACCATCTCCATGAACGGTGTATTCCATTTCATACTTATTTATACTATAAACTATTTTAATCTTCATATAATGAATATATATGAAAATTATATCATTATTTACATTCTAGAATTATGATATAATTACAAGGAACAATGATATTAGAAATTAAGACACATGCGACGAACAAAGAAAATATTACCTAAAGTGAAACATTAACATAGGATGGTTAACAAGAAGGTAATATAATTTCATAATAATACAATATATGGTATTATATATAATAATATAGTTATTTAAATGTATTATAATATATTTATATTTATTATATATTTTTCTTGGATGAGTATGATGAGATTCATTACAAAAGGTATGGGGATTTCATTTCTCTTTTATTTTTTGTGATATACATTTTATGTTATCCACTTTTCCCATTTGTATGTTTTATGTACTACCCATGATTTTATTCTATTTATCTAATAATTAAATTTTTTTTATATTCACATGTACCTTTTATGATCCATCTTTCAGGAGGTTTAATTTTTAAATGTTACCAAATTGGTAAAAATGATTTCTCTAAATTTTTCTTCATTGAGGTTTATGTTTTTTGGGGACCTAAACTATTTTTAGGGGTATATGGTTCTATTTCACATTATATATCATTAATATACTTATTTTCATGATATTAAATCATTCATGTAATTTAATTTTCATAAATGGAGAGTATGATCCCATGTTACCAAGTTATAAGAGTTTATTCATACAATGTCATTACTTTTCTAGATTGTTTGTGTTTATGATTCCTTAGTTGAAATATTATAGTCCATATACCGAAAAAGCTATGAGAAAAGAAATAAATAATCCTTGAAAAATATATTAAAGAAAATCAAAAAGATCTAGAAAAATAGAGTCATGGAACATCTCAACAAAGGTGAGAGTAAACCTCACTACTATGGTCATCTTGGAAAAAATCATTATACAAGACAGGCAGGACACAGGACCAACTAGAACTGATCCCCTAAAATTGTCTCATAGAAAGAGCATCAGCAACCCGATTTTCTGCACGATGATCATGTGTAACTTCAAGGTAAATCAACTCACAAGATGATGACATTAAATATAAGTTTACAGGATCATCCATGTTACATTCTGGGAACAATCCCTAAGAATTTGAACAGCAATAGAAAAGTCAGACTGTAACCATAATTGATTCCAGTGAAAGTGAATAGAATATTTGATTGCTTTGATCGTGGCCTAGATCTCATCTTCAATTTCAATGAAATTTATAATAAAATTGAATAATCAACCTTTCTCATACCCTCGAGAAGTTCGAAAAACACCACCACAACCAGCATGGCCTGAATCACCTGAGGCTGCTCCATCTACATTGACTTTGAGCCCTCCATATATGTGTCGTATCCAGCTAACATAAATAACCATTAGCAGCTTCTTGGTCCTACCCTTCACAACAAGTGATCTCAGAAGAACATTGTCATTAATATTATTATCCATAGATTCTATTTTTATAAGAGAGGTCTTCCGAATTGCATGAAGAATGAATAGAACACCATTGTGGAAAGAAGGACTTATGTTTCTGAAGACCAAGTCATTTTGAGTCTTCCAAATAACTGTCACAGAAGCAGCCAATCGAAGGAAGTGAATTTTTTCACTTCAATCCTTTCTAAAAATGGAATTTAAAAGCTCTTCCATGGACTGAAAGGTGAAGCAGCATGAAAAAATGTCTTGTAGATATTTCTAGAGCCTTCTCATGAATTTGTAAGAAATTAAAAGATTCTGGTGGTTTTCATCCGCTTCTATGAATATGAGACAACTAGAGGCCAGCTAAATGCCAGCACGCTGTAGTAGATTCTGGAGTGGGAGGCGCTTCTTCCAAATTTTCATGACAATAATGATTGAAGAAGGTGGGATAAAACTGTTCCGGACACCATTAATCCATGAGGGCGGATTACGGGAGGGGCCACAAAGCAAGTAGTAACAATATCTAGTAGAGATAATCCAATTCAATCTGGGAATCCAAATCAGAGTATCAGAATCAATATATATGTATCTAGAGATCTGAAAACAAATATGGGAAGGTAATAAACCATTCATATTCATGAAAATATTAATATCAGCAGTATCATAGTTTATCAGAGATGGAGGAACAACAAAATCTTCATAAATAGGTCGGGACAACTGATGAGTAATCCAACTGTTCAGCTGATATTGTTCAGAAACCACCCATCTTTACTTCTCCCAATGACTAGCATAGGCCTTCGTGATGGATGGTGAAATAGAGGAACTCATATAATATTACTAACCATGCTGAATCCTTTTCACTAACCTGGAGTAGAGGAATTTTATAGAAGAATCATATCTAAATAGAAAGTTCCACACAAATTTCCTGATTAAGGCATAATTTAGTAACCTTGAATCATTCACTACCATTCCCCCCATTTGGATCGGTTTATTACATTCTTTCCAAGATACGGTGATTAGATTTATCTTATTAATTGATCCAGACCATATAATATTTCTAATCATTCAAGTCAATTCATTAATGAGCTCCCTTGGCCATCTATAAAGAGAGAACGAATAGACAAACATTGAGGTGATCACTGAATTAACCAAGAAGATTCATCCAGCCTGAGACATTTTCTTACCTTTCCAATTCTCTATTTGATAAAAAAATTTCAGAGCAATGTTCTCATGATAACAATGCTTTATTCTTCCACAAAACATATGCACTCAATGATAGGTTAAGGGAAGATAACCCATTTTTGGTATATATTATAGTTGAGTTTACTTATAAGTTATTATTCTATGATATATAGTGTTATAAGGACCATTTTATACTCTTTGATATATATAATAGTTGATAATGTGTTTTTATGAACGCCTGACTTTACCCCTCTTCCATTGGAAATCTATGTTTTCTAAAAAGGGGTTCCACGAATATTATACCACTATCCTATAATATTTAAAAGGAATGTTTACCCCATTTTTCGTTTACCAAACACTTCTAAATAATATTCTTATCACTTTCTTAATAATTTATATTTCTATCCTTTTATCCATGCGAATGGAATGTTCTTTTTCCCACATACAATATGTATAGTTTTACCCGTCATCATTCCATTGAATATTCCATTGCATTTAATAAAATTTGTTCATTTAGAAAGTGTTTTTAAAAGTACTTTTCAAAGAAAAATTGATCTCAAAATGTTTAGATCTTTTTTTATGAGTGTTCAAGGAAAATTGTATTCAAATTTTTTTTAATCCTTATTGAAATTTTTTCAATGTATTTTAAAAAAAATGGTTTTTCAAAATATTCAAGCCTTATCATATAGAATATGAACAAGATATATGTGTTATACCTTATATAGTTATTTTTGTTATATATATATCATAATTTTTTTAAAATTTTCAATTTATTTTCTCAATATAATATATATATATATATATTATACAATGTGGCAGTGGTTGTATTTGTTGGATTGTCAATTAATCTTCCACCTTTCCTATCATTAAAACACTCATTTCATATGATTAAACTTATAAGAGTGAAATTTATTAATGAATATGACTCATAAATTGGTAGAGTAATAAATACATTCATTATATATTCCAGGATTAATGTGTACAATGCCCAAGATCATCCTCGTGTTCTATATAATCCTTAATGATATATGATGGCATTAATTGTGTAGATTAATATCCACATTCCTGTCCAATAATCTCTGACATGTTCCTCTCTTTCATATTACTTCTCTATATTTAGAAGATCTATCAAACCATGGAGATAATATTTATCCCATTAGAACATTATATTATTTAGCATGGCTCATTGACACACTATATAGGTGGGAAGATTTTGTTTCTCACTTGTTGATATTTCCCAAACTCATTTGATGTAGATCAAGATTAATGTAGTGGTACATTAGTTTATGTTAATTACAATTTACAATATTTCTTCATTTATATATTTTTAATAGGTTTCATATATCATGCATGGGAGACCCCCAGACAAGGTATTAAATAATTTCTTATACCTCTACTAATTCTAACAATTCTCTAAAAAAAACCTTTAGTTCTATCAGAGTGATCCATACATAAATATTATAAAAGTTTCATTTAAATAATGATATTGTGAAAAATATATTATCATTTTTTTATTTTGTGGAAAAAAATTTACGGTTATACGAAAAAATGTTACCGTTACTATAGTTTACCCTTTTATTGAATGGTCTTTATAAGGGTAATACTTGGATTCATAAGGTTCATTAAATAATTAACATTATAAAGATTATAATGTACATATAAAGAAGTCTTTATGTAAGGGTTTATCCATTTTATCTTTATGTAGAATGAATAAATTTATTGATACCTTTACATAGATAGTCTATTAAAATGTAATGTTTTCTTCTTGAAAGGGTAGCCTTAGGATTACCGTTAACTAATGAATGATTTTTTCAATATTTTTTTAACATATAAGATCAATTTAAAGGTATTTGATTCAATTAACTATATATAATGGCTTCCATATATCTCGTGTAAGAGGAGAATTCTTTACTCTAAAATAGTGATACCCATATGTGTATGGCTAATTAAAATTATATAAATAAATAAATAACAATAACAAAAAAATATTTAGAAGGATTATAAACATTTTGTAAATAATTATAAAATGTATTCTGGAATATTTTAATTCATATACAATTTATAGATTAATTAATTATATATAAATTACAATTAAATATATGTTTTTGGATAATTTATAATCCCAAATATTAAATGTTAAATTTTAAAATACCATTTATCAATTTATATGTAATAAATTATAATTTAGAAATAAAATTGTTTATTTAGAAGTCATAATAAATAATTTATAAAGGGTTATAATTTATTAAATAAGGCAAAAATATTAAATTGATTATATTTAAATTGTAAATTATTCATATTTACCTATTTTGAACTGTTCCAAATAAAATGGGAACACATTTGGATATTATTTAAACAACATCAAAAAAATTAATGATTGATATGATCAATGATTAAATAATGGTAAATTATATGACATATAGATTATGTAAAATATTTACATAATATAAATTGAACTATAAATTCTTTATAATTAATATAATATAATATATTTAACATGAAAATTTCATATATTAAAAATTATGAATGAGTTAATATTAGAATGAATATATAATTTTATATTCAAATATTTGTAATTCCATAATGTTAAAGGATTAATTATAAAAGGTCTTATATTTATATTTTATTTATTATTTTTTTATTAATTTTTATCTGAAGATTAAATAATTGAATTTATCATTTCATTAATGTTTATTCTCTGATTTTTTCATATTTATTAAATTGTTTATTAAATGAGTACATTTTGTATTTTTTAGTTTTATATTATAAACAACTTCTAGGATAGAGCCTTTTTTTACATAATTTGAATATACTTATAAAGAATTTATTTTTTTCATCTACCTTGTTCTCAATTTGTATGGAATCATTCATTTTTTAACATAATGTTTCATTAGATGGAACAAAAAAATGATCTTTTAATGTTTTCCTTCATGGAAATAATTCCAAAATACATGAAAACATAAATAGTAATTCTAATACCTGTTAAATAAATATTTATGGGTTCATTAATAGTTACTTTTACTACATATCATATCCAAGGAATATACGTCAAAGGAATTGGGTGAGCATGAAACCATGTGAGGTAATAAATAAGGGAGACATATAACAGGTGACCTATAGTCATATCAAAAATTACAACATTCATTACGAGAAAACATGATAAAGAGGGATATCATTATAATGACAACACGAATCATAAAATGGAAATTTGGATAAAAAATTTAAAATAGACACTCAAAATAATATCATTAAGGTGTAGTAAATTAAAATTACCAATGTAATTCAACATGTTATTGTATAAAAATTCATATCTAGATATTTGATTTTTTACCCAATTAATTGGACTGATATCATGAAGAATCGCTAATTTTTCAGAATTAATTTTGTCCACATATTACAAAATGAATTATTTCATTAATAACCCTTTCAGGATAATGAAATGTATTCTAATAATATCATTGTGTACAAAAGGGCTTAAAGACATTATCATAAAAACATTTTTATACAAAGAAAATGGATTGTTAGAGTCTGATGTGTACATACACAATTAAAATAATTTATTTACATTTATGTGTATAGGCATGGAATATAAAAATAATTTTGTTTCCACAAAAATAAAATAAAAGATAAATTCTTAATGAGAAAATATAAATTTTGAAATGAAAATTCGGCAGAATGATGGGAATAAACTGTTGGTTTAGAAAAGGGTAAAATGAGAGATAAAAAAAGAACCACATTGATAAAACATAATTTGGAAGTTAAATTATGGTAAAAATGGTTGTAAAATAGATTAGACATATGTTTTATAATAAAACTACAAAAATAGGTTCTTGAATTAAAGAGAAAAGAAGTATAATTTCTTTACCTTAAAGAGTGATTTCTAAATATTGAGGACTGGAACCTTGCGGGATTGAGGAAACCATGGGGGACTCCTCTGGAGGAAAAACCACCATAAAATTATGCATAATCGATTAGTATTTAAGGGATATAGAAAAATATTGGGTATTTATAGAAATTATGGAAGAATTATTTAATAATTTGAAAATGTAGGCCTTAGAAATATAGGTTGTGAAAAATAAAAAATTGGTGGCTTACACATGGCTCTTTTACCAGGGATTTGGAAATTTGGGATAAAATTTATATTTCATTAATCCACATCAAACAAATATCATTTTTATTACTTATTTTGGTATGGAATAAATGTTCCAATAATGTAATATTTTAAAAAATCAAAGATTACAATTTAGACATTTAAAAGTAACTAGATGGTTAGGAATATGATTAAAAGCTATTAAAATACATTATAATAATAAAATAAAATATTTTAGGTTAGTTATTATGTTAAATTAATTATTAAATTATTATGAAATAAATATGATGTAAAAAAATATGCTGAAAACCAAAAACCTTTATTTTTTACTACTCATGAAAAATAAATTATTTTATAAAATTATCATAAATTATCCCACACAGAATTTCAATGTATTTATTTCAAATTTGATGTTTATTTTTAAAAATAAATCATTAAATATGATAATTTAAACATTTAAACACAAAATTCTTTATTTATTTAAAATCAAACGTTTTTAACGCATAATAATATATATGGCACTTCAAAAAAAAGTAATACATTATAAAATTAAATTTTAATTTATTTTTATGTAAATGTTTTTTATAAGAATATTATTTTAAAACAAAAATTATTTATAATTCTTGAGTTAATTATAAAATTTTATATATTTTTTAGAAACATAAAATTATATTTTATTTGCATTCAAAAATTATTTTATCAAATTCATCTCAATTATATTGATATTTTATTAAGACAAAAAATTAATAAAATGGGATTTATGGAATAAAACATTTACTTATATAATTTAATTTACACCATGCTCTAGGAATATAACCTCTTATTACACCAACATACACCCAAATGGTAGTGTGGGCTATTGTTTTATTTTCGTGAGGAAACATGGTAAACATCTACTGAGTGGTAACCTCCACTAATTTGAAATTCTCCAGTATGTGATTTTTTTCATGCATCACTTTTTGAAGTTCATATTTACCTTTGTAAAGGAAAAACACCAATGATTCTACATCCCTCTAATCCTAGAACAAAATGGATTCAAATGGAAATACTCAACTAATAGACACCATCGATTCTTTTTTATCATCCATTTATCATTTTACATTACAATTTATAAACACTGTAATAATGGTAAAAGCATGAACAAAGGTTTTAGTTTCCAATTGTCATATAATTATCAAACCCCAATGATCACAAATCCATTATAAACTATAAATACCACTTCATTCATTCACTCAAAATTCACTACAATCTGTCCCTGAGGTTATATTTTCATTTTGCAGGATGATGATTTGTTGAAAAATATTTTGATTCATTTTTATAGAATTTTTTTGTCGATGAAGAAATTATTTCAGATTAGGGTTATCCTTATTTTCAGATTTTATATATATTATTTTATACTATTTGACTAGTTGTAGTATTTCATATTTTAATTGGTTCCATAGCAGACTAATGTAATCATCTTAATTAATGACATAATTTTTTTTAATCCATTTATTTTTTTGTATAATTTTATATAAATTTTTATAACATTTATTTAGGAATGAAGTATCATTGATAATGTTTGGGTCATTATTGTAGATATTCATTCTTGACATACATGAACATTAAATTACTTTTGTATAATACTTAATACATAACAAAAAATAGACACTAAAGGACTGTAATAGTTTAGTGTCTTTGGAAACTTGGAACATAATCTTCTAAATCATTGTGAAAGATCATCAACATATCCCATAAAGATCTCCCCCTTTTTTCTTAACTAAAACATTTCTTTATATACAGGGGAAAATAAAATAGAAAAAGGGTGAGCTTAAATTCTCAGTTAGGGTAAACATAGAGAACATAAAACAATATATAAACATTTGAATGCAAAAACTTGAACATAAAATCTTAAACATCAAAATCTTGAGAAAAGACATAATTATTCGAATTACGTAAGGAATATATCATAATGGAACACCAATCATGAAATAATAGCATGGGAATAAAACATGTAATTGTGTAAAACCCTTAATAAAATGTTATGATTTCCATAGTATCCAAGGAATTTCTACCAAGACCATCTTAGTGGACAAGGTCCCTTTTTGAATTGAGTTGACTCCTCGTCCCAATCCTGTAACACTGAACCGGATTAACTTACCTTTCTAGCCATGTCTATCTCATCAGATATAAATTTTTACCTAATGAATTGGAGGGACATATAGGTCCCACCCATCTCATAATGAAATCATTCTTATGTGTGCCACAACATAAACGTAAATCATTCATAATAACCCAAGAATAAAATGGGTTTCATAAACATCATCCCATCAAAACATAATCCATATAAAACAAATGGATATCATTTCATCATAAGAAAGGTGAAACCATGTAAATCATAGAGACATTATACTTGAATCATACACATATGAAATAATTTCATCTTAGATGGAAAATTGTTTTGATAAAACACTTTAATTTAATTCTTGAGGAAAATATCATTTCTTTTTCAAAATCATTTTCTTTTTACAAAATTCCAAGAATATTTAAAAGAAAAATATTTTTTTTGAAAATAGTCATGAAATCATGTAGAGTAAGACTCCAGAAAATAAGGGCTTTTGAATCCGTAAAAACCCATTCATGTTGTAGAAGTTAAAAAAACATTATCCTCATACTTTTGTTGGAAATGTCAAAAAGTATCATGTATGGTAAACAAAAGAAAGATTCATTCCATATGACGTGGTAAAAGTAAAAATGGGTAAAATTCACTTTAAACATACACGGAATAAAAGTAAACGTCTTATTAAATATTATTTAGAACATATGGAAATTGATGATAAACATAACCCCAGTAAATACTTATGAATAAACAATCTCAGATTAGAATGAGATTGAAATAATTATCCCTTACCTTAGGTCTGATATGTGTTGTACGTATCTGAACCTCCAATATAATGATTTAAATAATCTCATTGTCTTATTATATAATCATATTTATTTTTTATGATATCATATACGGTTCACTTATAACTTTATATTACCCGTTCTTTTGTAAATTACATGTTAAATCAGCGTTTTGGGTAAAATCATTTTATTTATCATCTATGTTTGGACTTTTTGGCCATGATATTATTATTACTTATATCATGATTTAATTATTTCCATAATTTAAATAATTATTTATATATCATGTATACATTCAGTATATATATATATATATATATATAATATAGATAATTTAAATGAAATACACCGTTCATGGAGACGGTAGACCGTACGTACGCATAAACGCTATTTTCCTTTCCTTATTAACTTGAATGGAAATAAGTAGATGACATATATATATACATTAATCCAGTAGATTTATCATTTCATATATTTCATTATTATTCATTATATATACTTTATCATCATTCTTGAATTGTTAACATGGAGAATGAATCTCAACGCTTCGTGGAAACAGTAATCCGTACGTAAGCACGAGCGATGATATCATTCCCATACATATTGAATTGAATTCGAGTGGATGATATAATATCTCAGAATCAGTAGTATTTAATAATAACTATATATAGTTATTATTTACAACATTATATGCATCCAAGTAAGGTTGTGGTGGAAAATCATATTACACAATGGTGTGGAGACGGTATTCCGTATGTACAAACGCGCGGTGATTATGTTTTCTGTAGGATGGATAAAAGGAGAAATGGGGTTGTTTAATATTTATAATAACATATCATTATATTAGTGATACTTATTTTATTACTTTATAATGAAACAAATAAATAATAATAAGTTGAATAAGAAAGAAAACGTGAATGAATCTGTAGAAGAGATTACCTCTTCTTCGACGCACCTCTTTTATGTTTCCACTTAATGCAATGGAGTTGGTCTTTTGTGGAGATAAGAACCTATATAATGTTTCTAGGGAATTTCAGAAGGGAAATGGGCATGGTTTGGCCGAGCTTGAAAGCTCAAAATTGTGTAAATAGAAGAGGGAGGAGGTTCCCTTTTATAAGGGACGATAGGGGCACCTTAAGAATAACTTAAAATATTATTTTATAATAAAGTGATATTCTGTTTATAATAGTTCCAAATTGATTTTTTAGAAGCTAAAGTGGGGATGTGTCAAAATACTCTCAACCAATAGGTTTTAGATAGGTTTATGTTACAATTTTAACCTTATAATTTAGATTTTACTATAAGTTAAATAATTTAACTTTTACTATGTCTTCTTGTTTTCATAAAATATATGGTTAATAAACATACAATAACAATCCCAAAAAACCCCAAGTGGTTAATTAATAATATATAGAACCTTATCAAATTCATTTCTCCGAACCTTAGATTTTTTGGAAAATAATAACAATTAATAATATCATATTTGTTTTAAAAACTATTTTATGTCAATTTTGACACTATTTGGTAATTGATATTTGTGAAAATAATAACAATGTGATTACTTCAAAAAAAGGTAATTAAATCAATACTAAGATGTCATATTAACCTTTAAAATTGGTTTAATTCATAAAAAGTCTCAAGTTACATTTATTTGGGTATTTATAATATCAATTATTATAATATTTCGTTATATAAGTAATTACTGCATCACCATTGAATCCTAAATAAATTAAATTATTTAATGTCTATAAATTATAAAAAAAATACAACAAGGTAGAAAATTGTTTTAGATTCCTACTAAATATTTATAGTCGAATTTATCTTATATATAACCCTATATTAATTTTTTTTAAATTTTTTAAACATTGATATTTACTATTTTAAATCTTTTTTAAATAAAATAATAATAAATATCCTAATCTAATCCATGTGGACCTAAAGGGTAGTATTTTTTTCCTAATGTTGTTTTTGGTTGAATTACACTTTTCTAATAGAATTTGGACATGTGTGTATGAACCCGGTTCTAAGTTTTGAGATACGGGCTTCTTCATTTCCTTTTCCTTAAGTGTTTTTGAGAAAATATGGAAAATGGGGAAAATCGTAAATTTTGGACCTACATACCATTTACATTTTCCACACATCGTGTACTTCTAGCCATGTGGGGATGAGTACATGGGGCGGGTTTCCTTGTCGGTGATGAGGGGTGTAGGAACCAACTACACGCCATCTAGTGGTACTTACACGCTGTGTAGTCAGTCGGCAGGCAAAACCAGTAAGGCGGTGGAGTAGCCTACAGCTGGGTGATAGTACACGCCGTTTACTTGGGAGTACATGCTGTGTACTCATGTCAACAGATGAACAGTGTGGTGGTGCCACCTAATGAACAGTTAAATGAAAGAAGTACATGACTTGTACTCAGAAGTACACATCGTTTACTTTGTTTTTTCAGCTTAAAACAGACAGCAACCTCCTCATTTGGCAGAGGAGACATTTGATCCATTATGGAGCCAAAGGAGGAGGCTGGACCTTTAATGATCCTCCAGGTATTCGTCAGGAATCCGATTCATCTTCGAACGATCTTGTTGCAACCGTACGGATCTACGCTGTTCTTGGCCTTTTCGGGAGTCAGTGTTTGGGTATAACATTTGTTGGCGTTTAAGGTAGGTGGCATTGTGTTAGTTTTTCCAACAGTCATGCATTTTGTGCGTTTTCATGCCACGAACCCATGTTGGGATGTCGTGTGGCTGAGGTCGTTTCTATATATAATTCCTGGATTGATTAGGTAATTAATTATGATATTAAAATGCTGGTTGGGATCGCTTCTTTGATCCGGAACCACCCCGGGGGTGTGTTTCACTGTTTAGCCGTTTGGATAGGATACCCGAGGGAATGCTTTTAAATGTAGTAATTGTAGAATTTCCTTTAGGGAAATTTATTGTTTACTGCATTTTGACATGTTGGGAATGGCCCATTTACCTGCTTAGCCTAAGGGCGTTGTTTTTGATAGCCTGAGGGCACTGCACGATTTAGCCCAAGGGCTGTAGTTATTTCGGCCTTAGGGAAACTTCTACTGTTCCTGAGGGCAATAGACTCTGTACCTGAGGGCAACACTTCCTACGCCTGAGGTAAAATTCTGTTATGCCTGAGGGCTATACATGCGGGTTGGATTCTGCTTACCTGAGGGTAAGGTTTTTCTTGTCTGAGGACGTGGACTGTTTACTTAGAAATGAACTGTGGTGATTTCTAATATTTAATGGATTAAATGATTAATAAAATGGAAATATAATTGTTAATTAGTTAATTTTGAGTAATTCTTACTTTATTGCATTTTACTACTGCACACTATCGTTGTATGCTTACACGTAGTTGGGCACGGGCCTTTGGTGGTTGCCTACTGAGATATATTTCTCACACCCTGTTTGGGTCATGCTTTTCGGCCCAAACAGATTACGTTGTTGTAGGTGTAGATAGGGGAAAGAGTCCCTATACAGGTACATGATTCCTGCTAATGAGTAGGAGGGCATGGGACCGAGCCTAGGCTTGCGATGCTGCTTCCAGCTGTTTTGCTTTGTTTTGTTGTACTCTTCTTTTGGTTGTATCGTATTGATGTATAACTTGTTCTGGCTGTTTTCGTAGAACTTGAGACATGTAGCATCATCATTTATATATTGTTGGTTATATCCACTGCTGTTGTTTATTTCCATTGTGTATGGTTTATAGCTTCCGCTTTTCACTGTATGTTTTATTTTGTATTCTGCTGTGGTACACTTTGAAAAATGAGGGCATTGTTTCCCCACTATCAGACATGGGCCCTCACTGCTAGTCAGAATCCTCTGGAATTTGGGGAAATGCACTTGAGGTCACATGGCGAACCGGATTCAGGGCACCCGTTGCATGGCACCTGGGTCCAGGACATTACAAAGTGGTATCAGAGGGGTTCTTTTCATTGACTTACAATTTTGTGTCGTAGTCAGGGATAGGATGGAACGGTAGTTTCTAATAAGTTGTGCCCAGACGTAGCTAACCCGTGTATAGGGAAAAGCCAGTCTACCTCGTATTTTGCAATTTTTCTGATTTTTCAAATTTTGCAGTTGAAATGTTTTCACCATTGGGTGATTCACTAGGGTTGGGATGTTTATATTTTATCTATGTGTTCTATTTAGTTGCAACTCAATGAGATGATGGTATGCCATCTCATGCATCATTTAGGAACATGCTATAATCACATTCCATGCATAGTATCCATGCCATGTAGGTGCATTGGAAAATTGCATTTTATTGTGATCATCGTTGTGCTAGCAAATCATGTTGTTGTGATAGCTGCACTGATAAAATACCTTCTATTTGATAGGGTATTTTTTGTGGGAGCAATTCATAGAATAGACGCCAAAATTTGGTTTTTGGGGACTATGGGCCCCCATTGACCAAAATTTGGTGGATCATTGACTGTGTATTAGTTATAACAGAGATAAGATGTCAAAAATTGATTTGTGGGGAGTATGGGCCCCCACGAGTCGGAATTTGACACTTAGGTGTTAGTTTCAGTATTTTTGGGGTTCCAAGGAAGTTTCTGAGGTGTACTGTCTAGAAACCCAGTATACACGCCGTGTAGTATTTTTACACACGCTGTGTATGGCCTTCTGTTCGGGAAGAAAAATGAACTTTTTAAGTACACGTCGTGTACTCTGAGTACACGCTGTGTAGTCTCTTCCCATGTCACAAACCATGTGGGCGGCGACACTGGGTAGGGATGTGCTTGGGTAAAACACACCGTGTAGTGTGACCTGGAGACCGGCCGTGTAACTAACAACACCCGTCAGTGAACTCCTTGACAGAACACGCCATGTCAATAATGGACACACAGTGTAGTGCGACCTGGGTACTCGGCCGTGTAACTAACAATACAGGCTAGTGTCACCTCTCCCTGAACACATCGTGTACCTATGGGACACGCCGTGTAGTCTTGTCCGAGGACAGACTGTGTGGATTAAGCCGTGTGGATGGAAAACGGGATGGTGTACATGCCGTGTGTGGTTGTAACATGCCACGTAGTGTCAAGATGAGTAGTCGGCCGTGTCAAAAACGACACGGGCATTTGTAAAATAACACTATACACACTTTGTAGATTATATACACGCCGTGTAGTTTGTTCAAATGGGAGCCGTATGGCTAAGCCGTGCAGAAGGACCCAGGAAGGGTAAGGGAAGTCAATTACACGTTGTGTAGTCAATGTACACGCCGTGTAGTCTTGTTTTTCAAATATTGATATGCCTCATTCTTCTTGTTCCCTTTGTGGTTTCTTCATTTCAGCCTTAATAATCATGAATCTAAGGCATGCTTTTGACCATGTAGTGTCATGCCGCCTAGATGACCGCACATTTTTCGCCAGGAGAGCGACAACGAGTATACTCAATAGATGGTGGGCCATGGGCTACCAGTTGATTCTCCAGCAGAGCCAGATACAGCACCAGCTATTATACCAGACACAGGCATGGAGTCACAGTTCCATGAAGGCTTATTTCTGTTCATGCTGACCCTTCAGGGAGCACCGCAGGCTGCCACATCTATGGCTGAGCTTACACGTATCTTCCAGCAGCAGCATACACCTACATTCTCAGGGGATGGCGGACCACAGGATGCAGAGTCTTGGATGGGGTTGATGCAGATTATTTTTGAGCATCTTGAGATGCCTCTAGGGTAGAGAGTCAAGCTCGTGACATACATGCTGCATGATTCCACCAAGAGGTGGTTGGATGTTACCACCCAGTCAGAGCATCACAGGGATTTGGCGTGGGAAGACTTTCAGGCAGTCTTCTATGAATTTTTCTCCCCAGAGACACTGAGGGCAGATAGAGCTCGATATTTCATGAATCTACAGTAGGGTGCTAGGTCAGTGATGGACTATACTGCTCGTTTTACAGAGCTTCAATGCTTTTCACCCGTGCTGGTGGGTGATGAGACGCTGAGAGCCATACGTTTTGAGGATGGTCTTCGGTATGACATCCAAGCTCTGGTGATTTTTTTAGGTTGACTATTATAAATGTTATTGTAAACCAGACACTGATCAAAGAGAGGAACATTCAAGAATATAGAAGTGTGGACCAGGGCGGTTCAAAACCAGTTACTGGTACTTTTTCTACTGGCAAGAGGAAGAGACAGGTGGACTTCTCATAGGGCGGCAGTACCAGCCGGACAGTTTCTTTAGGTGGGCCGGTCATGTGCTACCAGTGTGGTAGAGAGGGGCAAAAGAGGCTGCATTGTCCCCACAATCTAATAGAGTGCCGAGCTTGCATAAAGATGGGTCATCTTCAACACTTTTAAAGGGTGTTTCCACCAGTCGCTAGTGAGAGGGGTTATGTGCAGACTCCGTGTACAGGAGCAGAACCAGTGGAATCTTACCAGTCAGGGAACTGGAATACGTCAGGGCGTACAGGTAGAGATGGTGGTTGTGGTCATGGTAGCCAGACACCAGGATCTTAGAGGCAACAGGGCGGGACAACTTCTGGTAGCCAGGATGTGTCACAGGGCCGCGACACTGGGCAAGCATATGTAGTGCGACAGACCTAGCAGGAGCAGGATCCTGGACCTTCTACAGTCAGAGGTACTATTTTAGTAGCTTCTGTCTTATCTTCAGTACTTTTTGATATGGGTGCTATGCATAGTTTCATATCTATACCCGTTGTGGACAGCCTTGGGCTCTGTGTTTCTTCATCTTCTGTTATCATGACGCAAGACACTCCGTTGGGGAATAGAACGAATGGTGTGCGTCAGTGCAAGGAGTGCCCCCGTGAGGTTGGTGGGAGTCACTTCCATTGGGACCTCTATATCCTAGAGATGACAAGCTATGACGACATTATCAGGATGGACTGGTTGGTTCCCTTTCGAGCCTTTATAGACTGCTATCGTCGCAGGGTGAGTTTCACATCACCAAAGTGCTGATAGTTTATATACAAGGGCGAATGGGATGTTCATCCAGGTCGAGTAGGACCAGAGCATCATGGGCGAGGTGGATTCATAGCCCAGATTGCGATCTTATATCTGGTTGACCAAGGGACTTGTCAGATGGATTTCCCTCCTGTTGTTGATCATTTCAGGGATTTCTTCACGGACGACTTTTCGGGTCTACCTCCGAAGAGAGAGGTGGATTTCACCATTAAGCTTGTGCCATGAGCAGCACCAGTGTCCATTCCTCCTTATAGGATTGCTACACTTGAGATGCAGGAGCTCAAGAGGCAGTTAGAGGAGTTGCAGGGAAAGTTCTTTATTTGACCCAGTACTTCACCTTGGGGTTCGCCGGTACTTTTTGCAAAAAAGGCGGATAGTACCCTCAGACGTTGCGTCGATTATCGGAAGCTGAACCAGTTGATGTTTAAGAACCGATATCCCTTACCACGTATTGATGATCTTTTTGATCAGATTCGTGGAGCACGAGTGTTCTCGAAGATTGACCTGAGATCAGGATATCATCAGCTGCGTGTGAGACCATCTGATATACCATTCACAGCTTTCAGGAATAGGTATGGTCTATATGAGTATATGGTTATGTCGTTCGGACTCAGGAACACGCCATCGGTTTTCATGGCTCTGATGAATCGTGTGTTTCATCTGTATCTTGATTCTTTTGTGGTAGTATTTGTGGAATACATCTTGGTGTACTCTCACACACGACACGACCATGCCACCCATCTTGAGATCGTATTGAGTACACTGAGGGAGCATTGACTATATCTTAAGCTCTCAATGTGCCACTTTTGGATGGACCATATTCACTTCCAGGGTCATATCATCTCTAAGGAAGGAGTTTCAGTAGACCTAGAGAAGGTGAGAGTAGTAGTTTCCTGGGAACAGCCTAAGAATGTGTTTGAGATATGGAGTTTATTATGGATGGCTGGTTACTATAGGCATTTTATACAGGACTTCTCCATCTTGGAAGCGCCGTTGACGGGCTTGACTAAGAAGGGTGTGAAGTTCGTTTGGTTGGAAGCTTGTGAGGTAGCTTTTCAGGACCTTAAAGGAAGGTTGACATCAGCCCCTTTCCTGATACTCCCAAAGCAGGAGAAGAGATATATAGTTTCTGGTGATGCATCAGGTATTGGGCTGGGAGCAGTGTTGATGCAGGGAGATCGAGTTTTTTCATATGGGTCTCGGTAGTTGAGGCCGTATGAGAGGAATTACCCGACGCATGATCTCGAGTTAGTTGCAGTTGTACATGCATTGCGCTATTGGAGACATTATCTATTGGGGGATCATTTTGTGGTTTTCACCGACCACAAAATCCTCAAGTATATATTTTCTCAGCATGAATTGAATCTGAGGCAGAGGAGGTTGGTTGAATACCTACAGTCCTTCGATTTTGAGCTTTCCTATACACCTGGTAATGGTAATGCAGTAGCTGATGCATTGAGAAGGAAGAATCAGATACAGGTAGTGCAGGAGGCCAGTAGTGAGTGGAAGATCATGGATTTGTCCTCTGAGATGCATCTGGAGGTTCAAGACAGTCAGGGACAGACTTATCTTTCATGTTTAGCTGTGACTTCAACCCTCCTGGACAGAGTGAGGATTATATAGCTATCGGATTCAGAAGGCCTAGTTCTAGGAGAGTCAGTGGAAAGTGAGGACCCTCCTACTGGTTGGACGATATGCGATGATGATGTTTTTCATTTCCATGGGTGAGTATGGGTTCTTGGGGATATACGCGAGGAGCGGATGTGAGATTTTCATGCTTCAGCTAGGGCAGTTCATCTCGGGGTTACCAAGAGGTACCGAGACTTGAGACGCTAGTACTGGTGGTCGGGTATGAAGAACGATGTAGCTGGTTTTGTTACGAGGTGTTCCACCTGTCAGCGGGTGAATGCAGATCACCAGAGGCTAGGTGGGCTGTTACACCAGTTGCCCATTCCAATGTGGAAGTGGGAAGACGTTGCGTTGGATTTCGTGACGGGATTTCCGAGGTCACCTCGAGGTAATGACGTCGTGTGAGATGTTGTGGATAGACTCACGAAGGTAGCTCACTTCATACTGATTGAGGAGAACTTCGTTGTTGGTGATCTTGGAAGGCTATATATCAGATAGATCGTACGTCTTCATGGGGTCCCTCGTTCTATCATTTCAGATAGGGATGCCCGCTTTACGTCTCGTTTCTAGAAGAGTTTTTAGAGGGTGCTGGGTACACAGGTGCTTATGAGCACATCCTACCACCCTCAGAAAGATGGCCAGTCAGAGCATACGATACGGGTGCTAGAGGACATGCTGCGATCATGCGTCCTAGACTTTGGGGGATCTTGGGAGAAGTATATCCCCTTAGTCTAGTTTTCCTATAACAATAGTTTTCACGCCACTATTGAGATGGCACCATACGAGGCATTATATGGTAGGTCATGCCGATCACCTTTGTGCTGGTTAGAGGCAGGTGAGGTAGCTTTACTGGGGCCATAGCTTGTGCAGGAGACATCTTAGTAGGTCCAGTCGATTCAGAAGAGGATTGCTATCGCGCAGTCTCATCATAAGTCATATGTTGATCGCCATAGAGGAAATTTGGAGTTCGTGGTCGGGGATTAGGTTTTTCTACGTATTTCTCTGAGGCTGGGACACAAGCGGATCAAGAGACAGGGTAAACTTTCACCGTGGTATGTGGGGCCATTTGAGATTCTGGAAAGGGTCGTGCTAGTTTCTTATCGGTTGCGGTTTCCGTAGTGATACGGAGCCATGCACGATGTCTTCCACGTATCTTAGTTGCG
Source organism: Viscum album (assembly GCA_963277665.1). Taxonomy (NCBI): domain Eukaryota; kingdom Viridiplantae; phylum Streptophyta; class Magnoliopsida; order Santalales; family Viscaceae; genus Viscum; species Viscum album. Next base: position 2,087,657,017 of record OY728160.1, read on the forward strand.
TCGCTATCATTCAGACCCGTAACACACCTTTCAGCTAGAAGAGTTTGAGCGGGAGGCAGATGAATCCTTTGAGGAGCATTCAATACGTATCATTGACAGGAGCATGAAGGTTCTCCGAGGCTAGTCAGTTCCTCTCGTACGGGTGCTATGGCAGCATGGCCGAGTGCAGGACGAGGCCTGGGAGCGGGAGGCCAACGTACCTACTCAATGGCCAGAGCTGTTTTGAGCTTTATCTTCACCACCCTTGGAAGGGAAATTTGGGGACAAATTGCTATAAGGGGGGATGTTTGTAAGAACCCTGTTCTTGGTTTTGAGGTACGGGCTTCTTCTTTTCCTTTTTCTTAAGTTCTTTTGAGAAAATATGGAAAATGGGGGAAAATCCAAAATTTTGGAACTACACGTCGTGTAATTTTTCCACACATTGTGTACTTCTGGCCGTGTGGGGATGATTACAGGGGGCGTGTAGCCTTGTCGGTGACGAGGGGTGTAGGAACTGACTACACGCCGTGTAGTAGTACTTATACACGCCGTGTAGTCAGTCAGTAGGCCAAAACAGTAAGGTGGTGGAGTAGCTGACAGCTGGGCGACAGTACACGCCGTGTTCTTGGGAGTACATGTCGTGTACTCATGTCGACGGATGAACAGTGTGGTTGTGCCACCAAATGAACAGTTAAATGAAAGAATTACATGTCGTGTACTCATAAGTACACAACGTGTACTTTGTTTTTTCGGCTAAAAATATGCAGTAGCCTCCTCATTTGGAAGAGGAGTCATTTGATCTGTTTTGGAGACAAAGGAGGAGGCCGGACCTTTGTATATCCGTCGGGTGTTTGTCTGCAATCCAATTCGGCATCGGACAATCTTGTTGGAACCACATGGATCTACGCCGTTCTTGGGCATTTCTGGAGTCGTCGTTCGGGTATAACATTTGTTGCCGTTTAAGGTATGTGGTTTTGTGTTAGTTTTTCCAACTGTCGTGCATTTTGTGTGTTTTCGTCCCATGAACCCATGTTGGGGTGTCATGTGGCTGAGGCCATTGTTATATTTAATGCGTAGAATTGATTATTTAATTAATTATGATATTAAAATTCTGGTTGGGATCGTGTCTTGGATTCGGAACCACCCCTGGGGTGTTTTTCACTGTTTAGTCGTTTGGCCAAGATACCCGAGGGTATGCTTTTAAATGTAGTAATTGTAGAATTTCCTTGAGAGGAATTTCATGTTTACTACATTTTTACATTTTGGGCATGGCCTGGTTACCTGCTTAAACTGAGGGCGTTGTTGTTGATATCATGATGGAAATGCACGATTTAGCTCGAGGGCTGTAGTTATTTCGGCCTGAGGGAAACTTCTTTCGTGCCTAAGGGCAATAGACTCTGTGCCTAAGGGAAACACTTCCTACGCTTGAGTTCAAATTCTATTATGCCTAAGGGATATACCTGCGGGTTGGATATTTCTTACCTGAAGATAAGGTTTTTCTTTTCTGAGGATGTGGATTGTTTACTTTGAAATGCGCTATGGTGATTTCTAATATTTAATGGATTAAATTATTAATAAAATGGAAATATAACAGGTAATTAGTTACTTTGAGTGTAGATTACTTTATTTCATTTTAGTACCACACACTATCATTGCATGCTTACACGCAGTTGGGCACATGCCTTTGTTGCATGCCTACTGAGTTATATTTCTCACACCTTATTTGGGTCACACTTTTCGGCCCAAAGAGATTACATTGTTGTAGGTGTAGATAGGGGCAAGAGTCCCTTTACAGGTACATGATTGTTGCTGAGGAGTAGGAGGGCATGGGACCGAGCCTAGGCTCACAATGCCGTTGCTAGCTGTTTTTATTTGTTTTGATGTACTCTCCTTTTGGTTGTATCGTATTGATGTATAACATGTTCGGGATGTTTTCTTAGAAATTGAGACACGTAGCATCATCATTTATATACTGTTGGTTATATCCACTGCTGTTGTTTATTTCAGTTGTGTATAGTTTACAGCTTCTGCTTTTTTCTGTATGTTTTATTTTGTATTCCACTGCACTACACTTTGAAAAATGAGGACATAGATTCCCCACTATCAGACATGGGCCCTCACTGCTAGTCGGCAGCCTCTTGCGTTTGGAGAAATGCGCTTGAGGACACGTGGAGAACCGGATTCGGGGTACCCATTGCATGGCACCCAGGTCCAAGACGTTACAATGTCTTAGGGTAATAATAATATCATTTTTACCCTTAATTACACTATTTACTTTTAACCGTGGTAAATAAAAGTAAAAGGTAACTATTCACCAAAAATTATTTTTATCTTATTTAACCACATTTTACTCCTTGATATTAACCATGTCTATCAGATTTTCAAAATTCCACTCACAGAAATGGTAAAATTATGTTTTATGAAAATTTTCAAATTCTCCTAGGAGGCGTGTAAAAGATGCCGAAAAGTTCAATACAATTTTTATATATATAAAATTATTATAAAATGAATCTGATGAATAACATTGAACTTATATAGGTATTATGTATCAATATTGATAGAAAATAAATTTTAATAAAATTAATAATTATTTAAATAAAAAGTCAGTTTTTAAATAGTAACCTAGTGTTTTCACTATTCATTAAAAATTTAATCTTTTCAAAAAAATACCAAAAATACACCCTAGGATAATTTTGATATACCTAATCCAAAAATGAAGTCCATTTTAAAAGATAAAATTTATATAATTTCAAAAAGTGGGTATTACTATTCATAACGACTAGTTTATATAATATTTTAAAAACATATCATTATTTAGTGAAACTTGATATTGCGTACAACACACACTCTCAAGGAAGGTCGTGATTGCATGTAATGAATGCAAAGTCAATGTTGCATGTAGTGCAAGATACATTTCTTTTTTCATATAATAGATTCCAACCATATATATATATATATATACTCAATGTTGCGTAAAATATCTTCTATAAAATGAACATGGAATTGTGTGTAACACGATCCATGATTAATGTTGTGTATACTGCAAGATATTACACTATTGAATATAGCGCAAGATAATATTGGTGTAGCGTACAACCGAAGATATAAAATAAATTAAAAATAATATATCTTATAAAATCATGGGTTGTTACATTCTACCCCCCTTAAAAAAATTTCTCCCTCAAAATTCATCGCGGTTATAAATGGTTTACTACTTGAATGTTTCTTTCATTGAAACCCACATCAAAAAAAGGAACACTAAAACATAATTTTAAAAATGGAAGTATGAAACATAATAGTTACACAAATTAACTCATCATTGGGTTTCCACATAGGATAACATAGGTGAAAATATTGATATGGAAGAGAAATCTAACCATGAAGTTTTGATGGAGAGTGGTAGAGAACATGTGTATGAAAAATCCAACAATCAAAAAGTCAACAATTTATGAAGATCTATGGTACCATATGATTCATCAGATATAAGAGCACAAGGACACCATTTTTGGTTTTCAATATCCTTTCACTAAAGTTGAAATATTTGAATTAGAAGAAATACTTACATGATTTTGGTACAACACCACTATTGTCTGTGCCTTGAACAATTTCACTTCATCTCTTAAATAAATGAAGTTGAATTTGTCTTTCGTGAAGTGTTAGTAGATCATGTGATAGAATTATAGGTCATTCCATCTATCTCAAAAATTAGGTTAGAAAAAGTTATATACATAAGTCCATCTATGGTTAGATTAATCGTGTATGGTTCCAAAAATCAACTTATACATCATATATCATATCTCGTAATAAAATAAAAATAGTTTCTACTAACTAGGGACTTCCTAAAGGCCAATGGTAAGCAATAAAGTCCTGTCGCACTTCGGTTGTGAGATCAATTCCCATAGCCTTGTCTGACGCGATGAGTTGTCCCATGTCCTATAGGTTGTCCTTTTTCTAAAACTATACTATTATAACATTCCAAAAATAATATCGAAAAAAGTTATAGCCTTAAACAATACTTTCTAATGTCCAACATAATCCATTCCTGTCTTTAGAACTATCCAAAATACATCTATCCAATCTCATAGTATAAAGATAACAATTACTAGAAATGTCACCAACCAATCATGTGAATACCATCATTTATCCTCCATATATCAAAAGATATATCTTTTGGATTTCATTCCAAAAATGTGAATACCTTAATCTTGTATTCTCTTGCGACATGAATTACCATATAACCATAGTGAAAACATGAATGCTGTCAAAAGGTAACTCTTTCCACATAACAAAATCCCAAAATTTCTATATACTCAAACTGTGGTATCACTTTTTCCTTATATCAGTCATGAGCTCATTAATACTATCAAACACATTATTTTCATGTTATACCTTCATTATGCCTATATCATCTGCATTCAAAAATATTTGAATTACTTTTCATGTTTACCGATACCATATACTTATTCAATACATAGATATTCCAATATTCCACAGAACAATAAATTAGATTCCATAACATTATTTTGGAATCCTGTTACATAAACACATAATCATTCCAATACATCATTGTCATAGTGAACATTTATAATAGTGATCACATGTGACTTCCCTTTGTCCTTTTCCTTAAGAGGTTCCTCACTTAGATCATCATTAACCCTTGGATTAGGGCATTGATTAGCATAATGCCCCATTTCCTTGAACTTGAAGAATTATTGTTTTGGTGGATCATTCTCTATAGTCATTTCTCTATTCATGACATTAGAAAAAAATTTCCCATTACTTCGGCACTCAGCTGCTTGATGACATTCTTTGGAATACTTGAAACATTTTGTAGTACCTTTTAGACAATCTCCACCATGCTTCTTTCCACACTTTGAGCATAATGAACCACTAACCTTTTTTCACCATTGTTCTGAGGTTTTTTGTTGAAGTCCATCTTTTTATTTATTGTCAAAACCATGAGATGGATATGTTTCACCAACATCCAGTTCTACCTTGATAGAAGAACACAAAATTGCATTATATATACTGAAGTCTCTTATATTTAATTCCCTTATAAGACTTGGTTTTAAGACACTAAATAATCGATCAACTTTACATTCAGGTTGGATGATAAATCCATATGCATACCTTACATGCCTTTTAAAATTAACTTTGTATATACCAACAGATTCATCAAACTTTTTCTTAATCTCAAGGAACTCCTTCGCCATCTTTTTTTGAAGAATACATGGGATATACCTATTGAAAAAAAAGTTCTTGAACTCGTTCAATTCTATGGATTCAATTTCATCTTGGGGCCTTGTATTTTTAATTACAGTCCACCACTGGTATGCTTCACCTTCTAAATGATAAACAGCCAGATTGACTTTATCATGTTATGAGCAGCAATGTATGGAAAATATACATTCAATGGTATTGATCCATTGTTCAGAAAAAAGGGGATCAGAAGACCCATTGAATGAAGGTGGGCGTTGCCTCATGAAGGACTCAATAGAATATTGTTCGCTTCTCTGCCCATTTGGAAGTCCAAAATGATTCATAGTTTGTGTAAGTATAGCAATAAGATATTTCACTCCATCTCCAATAACAATGGTTTTTTCAGGAGGACAATTATAGCATCGCCCATTACATTGATCAACACGGTTTCTTCGTGTTCCAGCCATCGTCTAAAACCCAAAAAGAAAAGTGTGAGAGGCAAAAATCATGCTAGTAAAACAACAAAATAAAGTGGGAGTACCTTAAATATCTAACGTATTAGGATTAATTAAAATATAGAAACCATAATTCTAGTAGTATAACCTATACTTATACTTAACCTTAGGGACATCCCAAGACATACCATAGGAATACTTCTAGGGATCTCACTAAAGTACCTGCATCCTAGATTCCAATGGTTGACTAATATTTTCCTCTGATACCAAATGTAGAGACCCAATACTTGATGTACATGGAAATTACATTACTTTTGTGGAATAGTTAATACCTAAAAATAAAAAGACACTAAAGGACCGTAATAGTTTAGTTTCTTTGGAAACATGGAACATTATCTTCTAAATCATGGTGAAAGATCTTCAACCTCTCCCACAAAGATCTCCCCCTTTTGTTTTCTTACCTAAAAAGTTTCTTTATATTCTGGGGAAAAGAAAACATAAAAAGGGTGAGCTCAAATGCTCAGTAAGGGTAAACATAGAGAACATAAAACAATCCATAAACATTTGAATGCAAAAACATAAACATAAAATCTAAACATCAAAATTTTGAGCAAAGACATAAATCTTGGATGTGTGTAAGGCATATAACATAATGGAACATCAATCATGATAAAATATCATGGGAAAAAAACATGTAATTGTGGAAAACCATAAAGCACATGATATGACATCCATAGTAGCCAAGGCATTGCTGCCAAGACCACCATAGTGGACAAAGTCCCTATCTGAATCGAGTTCACACCTCTTTCATGTCCTCTATCACTGAACCAGATTAACTAACCATTCTAGCCATGTATATCTCATGAGATATAAATCCTTACCCAATTCATTTTATAGAGATATAGGTCCCACCCATCTCATAATGAAATCGTTCTTAAGTGTGCCACAACATTAACATAAATCATTCATCATAACCCAAGAATAAAATGGGTTTCATAAACATCATCACATCATAACATAATCCATATAAAACAAATGGATATCATTTCATCATAAGAAAAGTGAAACCATGTAAATCATTGAGACATTATACTTGAAACATACACATATGAAATAATATCATCTTAGATGGAAAATGGTTATGATAAAACACTTGAAATGAATTAGTGAGTAAAATATCCTTTGTTTTTCAAAATCATTTTCTTTTCACAAAATTCCATTAAAATTTAAATGAAAAGGATTTTGTTGAAAATAGCCATGAATTCTTTTAGAGTATGCTTCATGAAAATAAGGCGTTATAAAACCTTAATAATCCATTCATACTGTATATGTTAAAAACATTCTCCTCGTACTTTTGTCAGAAAAGTCAAAAAAGTACCATGTTTGGTAAACAAAAGAATGATTCCTTCCATATGATGTCTTAAAAGTAAAAAAGAGTAAAAATTACTTTAAACTTACATGGAAGAAAATTAAACATTTTATGAAACATTTTGATAACATATGGACATGGTTGATAAACATAACCCCAGTAAATACTTACGAATAAACAATCTCAGATAAGAATGATATTGGAATAATTATCCCTTACCTTAGGTCCGATAAGCTTCGTACGTATCCAAACCTCTAGTATAATTATTTAAATAATGTCATTGACTTATTACAGAATCATATTTATTTTTATGATATCATATATGGTTCACTTATGACTTTAAATTACCCGTTTTATTGTAAATTCCATGTTAAAGCAGCGTTTTGGGTAAAATCGTTTTATTTATCGTATGTGTTTGATTTTTTGGATCTTGATTTAATTATTAAATATATAATGATACAATTAAATAAATAATCTAAATCATTATTTATATATCATATATATATTCAGTATTTATATATATATAATAGATAGATAAATTAAATTAAATACACAGTTCATGGTGACGGTAGACCGTACGTACGCAAAAACATTATTTTCTTTTCCATATTGACTTGAATGGAAGTAAGTAGATGATATATATATATATATATAAATACAATAGCTTTATCATGTCATATATTTCATTATTATTCATTATATATACTTTATAATATTTTTTTGAATGGTTAACATGGATAATGAATCTCATCGCGTCGTGGAGACGGTAATCCGTACGTACACACAAGCGATGATATCGTTCCCATTATTATTTAATTGAATTAGAGAGGATGATATAATATCACATAATCAGTATGATTTTATTATAACTATATATAGTTATTCTTTACACCATTATACCCATCCATGTAAGGTGGTGGTGGAAAAACATATTACACCATGGCATGGAGACGGTATTCCGTATGTACGCATGCGTGGTGATTTAGTATTCTATAGGTTGGATAAAAGGTGAAATTGGGTTGTTTCATATTTATAATAAGATATCAGTATATTAGTGATACTAATGTTATTAATTTATAATTAAACAATTAAATAAGAAGAGTTTGAAGAAGAATGAAAACTTGAATGAATCAGTAGAAGAGATTACCTCTTCTTCGACGCACCTCTTTTAAGATTCCTCTTGAGGCACTAGAGTTGGTCTTTTGAGGAGACAAGAACCAGTATAATGTTTCTAGGGAAGTTGATAAGGTAAATGGGAAGGGTTTGTCTGAGCTTGAATGATCAAAATTCTGTAAAGAGAAGAGGGAGGAGGTTCCCTTTTATAAGGGAGGAGAGGGGCACCATAAGAATAACTTAAAATATTATTTTATAATAAAGTCATATTCGGTTTATAATAGCTCAAAATTGATTTATTTAAATGATATAGTGGTTATGGGTAGAAATACTCTCAACAAATAGGTTTTAGAAAAGTTTAGGTTACTATTTTAACCTTATCATTTAACTTTAACTCTAAGTTAAATAATTTAACTTTTACTGTGTTTTCTTGTTTTCTTACACTATATGGTTAATAAACATACTATAACAAGACAAAATAACCCCAAGTGGTACGTTATTAATAAATATAACCATATATAATTAAAATTGGGAGAACCTTATATTTTTAAGAAAAGAATAACAATTAATAATATAATATTTGTTTTACAAACAATTTTATGTCAATGTTGACACTATTTGATAACTGATTTTTGTGAAAATCATAACAGCATGATTAGTTCTAAATAAGGTAATTAAATCAATACTAAAATGTAATATTAACATTCAAAATTATTTTAATTCATAAGAAGTCTCATATTACATTTATTTGGGTATTTATAATATCAATTATTTTAATATTACATTATTTAGTTAATTATTGCATCACCATTGTATCATAAATAACTTAATTTATTTAATATCTAAAATTTATAAATAAAATACTACTAGCTATGAAATCGTTATAGATTTATAATTAATATATATAGTCGAATTTATCTTATATATAACCCTATATTAAATATTTTTTAGTTATTAAACATTGATTATAACGATTTTAACTTTTTTTAAATAAAATAATAATAAATGTCCTAATCTAATCCAAGTGGACCTAAAGGGTAATATTTTATTCCTATGTTATTTTTGGTCAAATTACACTTATCCAATTGAATTAGTACATGAGTTAGGGTAATAATAATATCATTTTAACCCTTAATTACCTTATTTATTTTTAATCGTGGTAAATTAAAGTAAAAAAGTTACTATTCACCAAAAATTATTTTTATCTTATTTTACAACATTTTTATCTTTAATATTAATCGTTTCTCTCTGATTTTCAAAATTACACTCACAGATGCGGTAAAATTATGTTTTATGTAAATTTTCAAATTCTCCTAGCAGGTGGGTAAAAGACAGTGAAAACTTCAATACAATTTTTATATATCTAATATTATTATAAAATGACTCCAATGAATTACATTGAACTTATATAGTTATTATTTATCAATTTTGACATAAAATAAATTTAAATAAATTAAATAATTATTAAAATAAAAAGTCGGTTATTAAATAGTAACCCATTGATTTCACTATTCATCAAAAATTGAATGTTTTCAGAAAAATAACAAAAACTCACCCTAGGATAATTTTGATATTCAGAATCCAAAACTAAAGTCCATTATGAAAGATAAAATTTATAAAATTTCAAAAAGAGTGTATTACTATTCATAACTGCTAGTTTATATAATATTTTAATATCATATCATTGTTTAGTGAAACTCGGTATTGCATATAACACATGCTACCGTGGAAGGTCATGATTGCGTGTAAAGAATGCCAAGTCAGGGTTGTTTGTAGTGAAACATTCATTTGTTGTTTCATATAATATAATCCATCCATATATATATACACTGAAAAAGAGTGTATTACTATTCATCACTGCTATTTTATATAATATTTTAATATCATATCATTGTTTAGTGAAACTCGGTATTGCGTACAACACATGCTACCATGGAAGGTCATGATTGCATGTAAAGAAAGCCATTTCAGGGTTGTTTTTAGTGCAAGATTCATTTTTTGTTGCATATAATAGAATCCAACCATATATATATACACTCAGTGTGACGTTAAATAACATCTATCAAACGAACATGAAATTGTGTGAATCACGATCCAAGATTAATGTTTGCTATACTGCAAGCTAATACAGTGTTTCCTATAGTGCAAGATAATTTTTCTATAGCATACAATAGAATATATGAATGAAATTCAAAAGAATGTATCATATAAAATATCGGCGTGTTACAATTACATTCTTCCTCCTTATAAAATTTCATCCCCAAATTTAAACTAATATTCTTTTTTGAAAAAGGTGAGGTTAGTTCATTATCATTATCTCACCTGGTACCCACATCACTTCTCCATGTTTTTGGTTTATCCACGTCACTTTTATTATATGTGTATTCTTATTGAGTATAACATCATATCAGTGGTCCAGGATCTCGACTGGTTTCTCCTAATAAGAGAGGTCATCATTCTGTTCTACCATCACCTCATTCTGTACATGTGGGCACTAGGTTTGTTATTCCTAAATAGAGATAAATAGAATATATAAACAACTTGAGAATGATTTGGTGTATGTGCTAGCTGATAGTCTATGGGTCCTATGTGATCAAGGATCTCAATGGGTCAAATTTACCTAGCCATAACTTCTATTTCATTCTAAATCTCATGACTCTCATCTATGGAGATATTCAATGGAAAAAAATTATCTCCAACAACAAAATCCAAGTCTATAAGACGGATTTAATCATTTCTCTTATGCCTACACTAAGAAGCTTTTATATTTTGTCAGATGGGAAGAACCTTTTCTGTCATCTCTTATTAACGATCGAGCCCATGTATCTTTCTCTCACCAACATCATCTCAAGAAGTATGAGTTCTTATTTACTTCCAATATAAGCTTCAAATAGTTCCATTTTAATACTCAAGTGGAATATATATTTGTTTAATAAATATGCTAATGGGAGGAGTTAATCCCATCCACCATTAAATTACATTTACCATGTTCTTAGCATGTACTTTAGTGTTTGAATATTACTTTAATTTTATCCAACAGTTTTGGGTTGATAGGATGTATTAAATTTTATTTTAGTATTATAAAATAGTTAAAGAATTCTAAAATATTTTGAAGTGAACCTTGGTTCATGATCATAAATCATATAATGTTGAACCCCATTAAACCTCATAAATTCCTTTATGTATAACATGTCATGTTTTATAGGAGATAAATCATTCTGAATATTGGGAAAATGGTTAGTCTTAGTGAGAAGTTCCACTATAACCTATATTTCATTGTTTCCTTTCTATGTATTTGGGAGACTGGTAATAAATTAAATAGTGATATTTTCTGGCTTCCTTGTTGGAATGGGTAGTTGATACAATACCCCTTTAGTACATTGTGTCTCTACCTTCACTTGTTAACATACCATGCCTCTTGTTGTGTGGTCGGCAATCTCCCTTCTAATATTTTCTGATAGATAATTATCATGAATGTCTCTATAAATTTTAGTTCTTCCAAGATGTATAAAGAATGTAGAGATAATAGATTAATCCATCATATCCTTCTATACCATTAATATATATGGAAGTCATATCCTAGTATGTAATTTCAATGCACTTTCTTGATCAATATTGAACCCAATAAGCATCCCATTCTTCACAACCTCTATCTTATTTTCTAACAAATTATCCTCTTCTAGATATTTCATTATCATATCATGTAATGATGGTTGCGAGATCATTTGGAATAGTGTTGATAATTCCCCTTCCCTTAGGATTCCCACATCAAATTTTACTGGGTAATCTATCAGAGGATCTCATTGAATCCTCATAATTGGAAACACAATGTTTTTTTTCTTACACAAATCATCATCGAATTTGTTTTCACACCTGATACGATAATGAATTGAAGAAAAATAGTTTTTAAAAAGTTCCAACAATCTTCTTTTACTCATGTTGAATTCATTTTTCTTGAAAATAATCATTCGATTTTTGTTGTCTATTTTTATATCAAATTTCTTATAAAGAAGATAGTGCTTCCTAATTTTCATAGAAAAATAATGGTAGATAACTCTACCTCATGCATAGGATAATTATTCTCATGAGGCCTTACCATTCATAATGCATAGGAAATCACATTTTAATTTTACATGTGGTGTCATCCAATCACTTTTAGTGATGAATATCAATAAATAATGAATCTTTATCTGATAGACGGTAGGGATAACATCAGTGTTTTAAGAAATATCTTAAAAAGTTCTTGGAATCATTATTCACATTCCATTATCAATGTTTACTTATCCCCATTTCATGTTAACATTGTTAGTGGATAAGAAATTCATGAGAATTTATCCTCAAACCTCCAATAATATCATGTTATACCATAGAAACTATCACTCTCAAATACTATTCTGGCATGAGTGCACTCCTCTAAATCCTATTTATTTATAGTTTCAACTAAGATTCCGTCATTATTTAAAATATTCCCCAAGAATTCATCATTTTGTCTCGAAAATTCACATTTTCTGAGATTTCTTAAAAGATAAGACTTCCTTATATTTTTCAATGTCACCCTTAGATGATCCTATTTCTCCTTGTGAATATTAGAATATATTAGAATATCATCAATAAAAAACAAATATAAATGTTTCAAATTAGTTATTTTATACTCTATTTATAAATACATAAATATTTAAGTAGAATTATTCAAGCCATAGGGCACAACAACAAACTCATAACGCCCATGTCTTGTTCAGAATAAATTTTTTGAAATATTTTTCTTCCTCTCCCTCAGTTGATGATAAATATATTCATGACCAATCATTGATAAGAATTGAACCCCAAAAATCTTTTCAAATAAAACATCAATCATTTGAAGAGGGTATATGTTCTTCACTGGGATCCCATTAAGATCTCTATAATCAATGCATAGCTACATTGATCCATCCTTCTTCATCACAAAGAAAATATGTTCTCCAAAACATGATACACTTGGTTAGATAAACCCATTCTATAAAAGATCATGAATTTTTTTCGTTAATTCCTCTAACTCCATATTTTCCATTATCAACAGGATCTTTGATATCAAATTCGACCCAGGAATGAGTTCAATGGATAAATATACCACTTATTATATGGGTGGTATATATAACAATTTATGAAATATTTCAATGTAGTACTCAATTATGGGTACATTTTCTGACTTTATACTTTCATTTTCTTCTCCATCATCACCAATCATCTCTAGAAATAAGGATATGGGAGGGGCTTCTAGATGATGCTCCGGCCAAGATATATGTCCTTAGAAAATGACTATAGGTTGTGCATTCCATACTACTAAAATAAATGTGATATTGTAGTTGATCATATAATTATAATTTAAGATATATTGAATCTATCGTATAGTGTCTAATTTAACCATGGTAATGACAAATATAAATTTAATGATATTGTACAAAACAAAGTCATTACTAGAGTTTCCATACATTGTTGATTCTAGGATAATTCCTCCATGATTATTGACTAATAACTATACATATATATTTTCATTTATTGGTTCTATAATCATTAAAAATATGGTTGAAATAAAATAATGTGTAAAACTATAATAAAAAAATTACTTTCTTGTTTTGAGAGAATGTTGAGTGTACTATTCACCACATAGTTTTCAGCCTCTACTTTAGCCATCATGATAGGAAATTCCTAACATTTCTTCCATGACCTTTGATATGGTTTATGTTGTTTCACCTCGATTCTATTATTATTTTAACATTTATTGCAAAAAGTTTGTACATTTTCCAAACATGAATCATTGAACTTTCTGCTGGGCCTGAACCATCTTCCCATAGAAATTAGTATTGAAAAGATAAGGCTTCACTTGATGACATCAATTCGACGATATATATATGTATCTTCCACATTTTTTTCACATACAACTCCAATTTAATTATTACAATAAATAATTATTCATAAATTTGTATCATGTTGGAATTTTCACATTATTTTCTCCTCTTGAGTTATCAATGTTTCTACACGAGTTTGGCTCCATTGATCATTAATTTTTATTCGATTAATGAAACCATTTGATCTCTCTAAACTCCAATTAATCATTCCAAAAACTCCAAACTATCTCCATAGATAATTTAATGTCATGATTTTCTATATTCATCTCTAGATGGTGTCTTAATCCACCATGGATATTCTCAACCTTTCCCATAGGTTCTATAAAAATTATAGAGGTGTATCAACCAAGTATGGTGAGGTTCATCTCATATCTTCCCACATATTAATTATCTTTAACCATCATCTTTTGGAAATACTTCACCATTTTATTCATCAAACAGGGAAAATATTTATTGAAAATGATTCCCATGAATATTTCCACTCCATATAATTAACATCCCATCTTGGATTCATGTTTTTAAATAGTATCTTCCACTAATTAGATTCTTCTTCTAAGTGCTATACAGACAGTGTTACATTATCTTACATCAATAAATGCATAAATAAAATAGATTTCATATAATTTTTATCCATTTTTCAGCAACAAATGGGTATATAAATCCACTAAAATAATGTGGTTGTTGAATAAATAAAAACTCAATGGAAAGCTGTTCCCTGAGATGTGAATTTGTTCTGTCAACATGATTCATGTTATTTTTCATAACTCGTGTTATTTGATTCCTCATCCCCGTGAATTTTTCTATTATATATATCATCAAATCATTTTTAGTGTGTCACTTGTTTCCCTCATCATTTATGTGTTTCCTCCTATTTTCCTGCATTTTTTTCTAAAATATGAAAACCATAGTGGGAAATGTCTTACTTTTAGTAAATTTATTATTCGAAAATGATTTTATTTCTAAAAAAATCGTTCATAAATATGTTATCAATATCATCTAATAAAAATTAAATATTCTTTATATCCTTTATAAAAGTTCGTAAAAATCATGTGATTAACCAAATATATCCTCCAAGAGTGTCAAACTAGGAGTAGAGAAGGGACCATTGTCATGCACTAGTTCCCAATCGAATATTTCTCAATGAGGTGTTTTCGAGTGTTACCCATATGTATAACTTTGTTAGAGCCAAATAAACATGTAGTATTCAGAAAAAGAATTCATTCTTATGGAAACCACATATATAATACTTATAGAAACTCCAAGATATTTTACAATATTTTGACTTTCGCCTAGGGTTTTTTCTAATGTTTTAAAGTCCTAATTTAAAATAATAACTCACCCTTCGTCTGGTACCAACTATGGAATCTTTCTTTTATGAAATATCTTTTTATTACATGGTATAAAGTAAGGATCTTATAAGGTTTATTGTCTTGGAAATAAGGTACATTATACATGAAAACATAAATAATTACTCAATATCCACTTGAAAGAAATCCTCATGGGTTCACTCTATATTACTTTTACAAAATCCCATAACCTATGGATATATATTAAAAGAATTGTGTGAGAATAAATCCTAGTGATGGAATAAAAAATAGATACATATAACCTCTTATTTTGTGATACATTAATAAGAACACGAGCCATGATGATAATACAAGAGAAAGAGGAATTTCATAATAATAATAATAACATGAATAATTACATGGAAATGAGGCTACAATATTTGAATGAGACAAACATAATCATATCACCAAGGTGTTGTAAATTAATATCACCAAGGTTATTCACCAAGGTATCATAAAATATGTCGTATATGGATATTAAATTCTTTAACAAATGAATTAAATCACTACCAAGGTGAACCTTCCATATGTCTTAATTATTGTGAGAAACCTAGAGTATAATCAATAAATTCATTAAAAACCTATAGAGAATATAGAATTGGTTTATTATCGAAGTCACTGTGTAGAAAGTACATAAGGATGACCAATACATCATTCTTATCCCACAAAAATGAATTGTGTGATTATTATATGTAAATAACCAAATAAAATAATTCATTTAAACATCTAAACGAATACAATTAGAAAATAAATTTTTTTGGTTATCCATAAAAATGATGTGAATTAAAATTTCATTCGGATAAGAGATTTATTTGGATAAGTTATTTATATATAATGAATGATATAAAACGTAGTTTTAGAAAATGGAAAAATAATAGGAGACAAGGGTATCCCATTGATAAAACATAATTAGGAAGTAAGGGTATATTAAAAATGGTGATAAAAGAGAGTAAAAATAAAATTTATAATACCTATACCAAAAATAGGTTCTTAAATTGAAGAAAAAATAAATATAATTCACTTTCCTTGAAGTGTTACTCTAAAATATTGAGGGATGAAACCTTCAGGGGTTAGGAAACCTTGCATACTATCCCCACATATATTACAATACTATTAAGTCATTTTAGATATGAAAATTATAATAGTGTTACAAAACCAATATCCAAGGGTTTAATGTATTGGAGTAATTAAGACCAAAAAAATTATGAAATAAAACGTTAAAATTATTTAATTTCTTCATATCTAGCTTCTTAATGGCCCTCATTTATCATAACTAGACATATTTACCTGAGGATATACATTAAATAAATGAGTGAGAAAAATTCATATTAAGAGGATACATAAGAAAATTAATCAATATTACATGGGTGATAAAAATCATTACCATTATAACATATGCATGGGGAAATAATCATACTCATTATTGGATGAATCAGATAAAGTCATAGAATTTTTAAATGCAAAAAAATGAATCATCATGTCCTAGTTGTCAACTACCACACATTTTTTAGAACAAACCTATTGTAAATTTCATGCATATTTCACATTATCTCATGAGATATAACACATTCCCCATAACATTAATTTTATATATAATTTTAGTTGCACCCATCACATTACAACATTTACATAATTAGGCATGTCACATCGAATTTATAACCATCTATATCATAAAATATCCCTTGGAAAATAAAATGGGTTTAATGATAATTTCACAAAGAATAAATTCCTGGATAAAATTTTTGGTTCCCAATATAAAAAGGATAATAACATACTTTGTATAATAATCAACAATATTAAGTGAAGAAGAAATAATATCGAGAGATGTATAAGATATATTTTTAGAAGGAAGAGTTACTTTTTGGAAAAATATTTCAAATTTTCAGAAAACCAAATTTAAAATATCTATATCCTATAAAATAAATGGTAATAAAAAATAAATGATATTTACATATCATTAAAGGATCTTCCATTCATGAAATTGAATAAAAGTGGGAAAACCCAAAGAAATGGACTTGGGTTTGAGAATCCCATTACCTTATGTCTGAAATATTTATACACTTTAATATCAAGGATTATAAAATTAAATTCATTAATTATAAAATATATAACCCATTATATATATTTATTTGATCCATTGTTAATTTATTATGTTCTTTTATGCCTATTTATAAGAGTTATTGTGTTTATTTTATTCATTTGGGATTATTCATTTTCATGGTTTTCGTGATAGGTTCCCTCATATAAATGTATGAAAGATTCATTAAAAGGAATTTAATTCCCAATAATATATGATATATGTTATAAATGAATTTATTGAAGATTACTTAGTCATATATATAATTTTGTGATTCTATATGAAGACGTGTCGTTAGATAAATAGTTAATGAAAATGATTTAATTTTTTTGGAGGATTTTTTGGCCATTGGGATCTTATATCATCATGGTTATATATATTAGTTCCAAATCATTATATAAATTATAGTATCTATTATATAATATTATTAAATCAGAATAATGATTTTATTACCAATCATGAAGGCTTTCGTAAAAAATGATAATGTATCTTCCTTATCGTTGGTAATTTATCACACAACAGACGATATTTCCATTTTTAGAATAACAGAAAAATTGTAAGAGATTTGATGATAAACTTTTAAATTAAAATAACCTAATTATTTTATATAAATTTTATTGTAGTTATCATTAAACTTTTATTATTATATGTGAGAATATTATATGAAAATAAATGAAATTGAAATGATGTTAAAAAAATAAAGTGGAATTTTCCTCTTGATTTTATCCTTTTTGAGAATCACATAGGGGGAAATGGATAGGTATTTTGATGACACCTAGGGTTCCTAGACATGTGTCAGATTCTTTTTAATATTATTTGGTAGATCTTGGAAAATCATCCTGGAAGAGAATGTTTGATGAGATTAGGTGATAAGGGGTGGTATTTATTGTAGAGGAGAGGGGTGTTTTCTCATAATTTTGTTCATTTGTTTATTATTTTGACTCATGAATGTAAATATTTTATACCATATCACTAAATATATTAAAATAATAAAGATTAGTTATATATTTTGGGAATACATCAGCCTTTCATAAACAATGGCTAAAAATTTCATGAATTTCGCTTTTATTATAAACTATCGCATTTTACTATTAAAAAACAAGTATTTTAGAATCATTCCAAAAAAATACATAATCATATTTTATGTTTCAAAATATGAAATGGACTCCATTTTATTAAAAAAATTCTAAATAATAGAAAAAAATTCAAATTAAAGTAATCATTTATTAGAAACATATCGATTTTAAAATTATAACTAATTATAAGACACATTTAAAAGTTAATTATGTTATCATAATTTTTTCTAAAAGTAATAAGAAAAAAAATATTTTAATGCATTAGTAATATTAATTTTATTTTAATTAAGTATAATAATTAATAATTGAATTAAAATATCTATATCTTTTAAAAAATACCAACACTTGATTTAGCAGTTCTAAAATATTTATTTACTTATAAAATGAAATTAATATATAATATTTTCACTAATAAGATACCTAAATTTTATTTATATATTCATAGGTGAAGTTATGATTCTATTAGCTATATTACTATTCATAGTAGTAACATTAAGATTCCAAAGTTCATGTTACTATTCAATTGGTATATGTTCCTTAACTACAATAAATGCATCATCTTCTGATAATTCCGCATTTTTTAAATTTGTATTGTGTCATTTATGTGATTTTATGTTATTTATAATATATGGAATAATTATTAAAAGATAACTTCCATTGATAAAATTATCAATATTTACATTCCTCCCCCTTTTTGAAATTTCTCCCTCAAAATTTTGTTTTACATAATATTGTGAAAAAAAGTGATTGTAAATCCCCTTCATCACTTATTCTGGTTCCCATGTTTTTTATTCATAATTATGGTTCCTCCATTGTACTTAAACTATGTGAGTAGTCTTTTTCATAGAAATTTATCTCTAGAGTCCAAATTCTTCACTAGCTTCTCCTCATAAGAGAAATAATTTTCCTATTGTAACCCCTCTAGATTTAGTATATGTGAGAGGTCTGGTATGAACTTCTCAAGTGGGATACATATAAGACATCTTGTATTTGATACATGGTAGGTGGAAGTTCTAATTGATATTCCAAAGCTCCAATATGATCAATAATATTGAAGGGGCCGATGTACATGGGAGTCAGCTTTCCTTTTATCACTAATATCATGATCATCTTATATGGAGATACACAAAGGAATACCATGTCACCGACCTTAAAATATTGTTCTTATCAATGATTTTATAAAAATATTTTTATCAAATTTGGTTGGTGTGGATGTTATGGTGAATGGTTTTCACTTTTGACACAAAATATTACACCATTTCAATTCTTAGATGATTAGGATCACCAACATCATCCCAGTATGCTGGTTCTCTACATCATATCCCATAAAGTGCTTCATTTTGAGCTATTTGGATGATAGATTAGAAACATTGGTTTTTTGATAACTCAAATTCAGGTATATTTTTTTCTCATCCTCCTTTAAATTTAATAGAACATTCTCTATAAATTTCTTTCATTGTTTGAAGTGTCTTCTAAAATTGGTTATTATATTGAGGAAGATAAGTCTCACTAAAGTTCACCTCAATGTTAAGAAAATATTATAGACTTTTTTAGAAAATGGAATTGAATCTCAGATATCATTTTGATACAACATATAGTGTTACTCAATTAAACATTACCAATTATATGATATATATCAATGCCAGTTGATCCAGTGAATTGTCTTCTCAATTTTCAATATTGTGAGTTTTCCTTGTGATATTATCCACAAAAACTCATATAAATATATCTATTCTATATGTCTTATGATGTTTGGTTACAAAGTGTATGGAAATGTTTTCCCATTTTAATGTGGGTATGGGAAATGTTTTTATCATATCCTTATAATTTTTCTTTTCTTTCTTCACATTCTAACATTATAGTAACTTTGATGTATATTCGATGATCTTCTTCTTCATATTGTCCCACATATAGTACTCTCAGAGATCTAGATACATCATTATAATCAGGATGTGAATAGAGATGGTTGAACTTTTTGGGTAATTAAGAGTCTCATTATTTTTCCTGTTATTGCATGGTAAACATATTAATGACCCAAATCTTACAACTCCATTCATATCAATTTGGATCTATGAGGATTTCTCTTTTCTAACAGCTTCCACATTCTTCAAAATTTCCACATATTTTCATTTATAATCCTTTATTTTATCCATGAGGTATGGTTGAGAAATAATTGGATAAATTATTGATGACGTTCCTTCCTAAATGTTTCTTATTTCCATCTGTTGAAAATATAGGAATATTAGAAACCACCCAATTCTAATATTTAATAATATTTGAGAATCTTTTCTACTTACAGAATATACCAATTTATTTTCTTTTTCGAGATAGTAGTGGATTGAGTAGTCATAATAGTTGATGATATCTGACCATATATGTTGGTTCATATTAATATCTTTCTATTTTAATATATATTCATGGATCTTGTGATAAGTATATACTTCACATATTTCCCTATGGAGATAATGCTGCCAAATTTTCAACACCAACTCTAGGTCATTTATGGGATATTTATTCTCAGAAATTTACAAATTACATGAGGAATATGATATAAATTTATCATCTTTAATAATTAATCATCCTATTTACCTCTTCAATTAATTTATATATACCATAAATAGTTCCCCACTTATCAAAAATGTATGTATTGGAGTAGCGATAAGACTATTTTTTAACTCATTAACGAAATATTTACATTCATTTGTCTGAAAAAAAATTTCCCCCTTTTGATTAACCTTGGTTATTGGGTTATTAAATCATGATATGTTCTTCAAAAATCAATGTTAATACCTTGCAAGACTAAAAAACTACAGATCTTCGTGACTGATGTCAATATGGGCCACTCCTTGATTTTCTTCATCTTTGAATGGTCTATAGAAATTCATTTCTTATGATAACATGCCAAAATATTGGTACATTCTCCATATACATTTTATATTTATTGTACTCTGTAAAAATTTTATCCCATCATAATGTCTTCATCAAAGTATTCAAATTCTACTCATGTACCCCTTTCTGCTAGAGTATATCATAAAATCATAAATAAATAATACCACAAATGTTTCAGGGAAATATCTAAAGACTACATTCATTAAGTACATTAATATTGTTGGATAATTAGTGATTATAATGGGAATCACTATGAAATAATGGTGTCCATACTTCATTTTAATGGAAGTCTTGAGAATATATTCCTTCTTTGCCATTAATTGGTGATATCCTGGCTGAAGGTCCATAAAAGGGAAATACTTGGCCACATGCTGTTAATCAAAGAATTAATCAACTTATTGATGGGGATACATGTTTTTATCATGATTTTGTTGAGATCATTATAATAAATACATAGGTACATTGATCCATCATTCTTCTTGAAGAATGTTACTTCTTTACCCTATGGTGAATCACCCAGGAATATAAAACTCCTGTTTAGATTCCATTGTAAATATTTCTTTTGTTCGTCCAACTCATTGGTGTTCATTCATGAAGGTTTCATTAATATCATGGGAGATATATGAACAAATTCAACTGAAAAATCAATTTCTCAGCAGGGAGGAAGACTAGGAAATTATTTTGGGAACACATTAGTGTAGACACACACAATGGGCTTGTCTTCAAAAATTATTCTCTCAATTCCCTCAATCATTTTTGTGAGAAATGATTTACCATAACGAAATAACATCCACAGATTAGGTAATGATTCTGATGTATATTCATCTTTCTCTATAGACTTATAAATAATTAGAGGATGCGTCAATGTGTGAAGAGTGATCTTTCTTTCCCAGCAGTTGATGATGGAGTTGTTTAAATAAAGATAATCCATCATAATATGGCATCAAACTCCACAAAAAAGTATGAATATATTTTTAGGAGTTTCAGTCCACAAATATTAATTGTGGATGAGTAATATACTTTGGATTCAATAATTAACTCATTTTATATTTTCATTGATAACTCAGCCTCTATATTTTGAGGTGGTGTTTAAATTGTTCTAATAAACATGAAAGCTATGAAACAATTCATAGAACCAAAATAAAATATTATATTATGTATTTTTGAATGAATGACCAGTTTACCATTCACCAAATCCTTCTTATGTTCCACCTTAGTTGTAGTGATGGAATAAGATTTAACATTATCCTTTGGATTTGGTGGTTATTGATACTAATTACCCTCAAGGTCTCAAGGTTTAGTACACAATCATGCATACTTACCTTACTCCCTACAATTTTAGTGTTGAACTGTAGGTGGTTATTTTATTTATTACACCAAATTTCATATATTCCTCATGTCTCATTGAGAATTATGATCTTTGTGTCATTCCCTCACAATATTTAATATATTTCTCCTTGCCTTTGAGGTAGTTCACATGGTGATTTTCCCCAAATTTTTTAAATGTGAGTGGTTGAGTTTTCTTTCCAAAATTTTCATTAGATACTCCATCTTGAAACAAAATCTATAATTTTTTATCTCCATATCGATGGGACCATTATCCAAACTCAATATCCTCTTTGGGATAATATTGAACATCATCTTCATAACTCCCAATGTCTTGAATTTCATTATCTATCTGAAGGTTTTTTAAACCACTAAAAATATATATATATTAATTTTTATCTCATTATTAATGACAAAACATAACATGTATCTTGAAATCCTTGTGAAATTTTCATCATATATCTCGATAGATTCAAAATTCTTTTTCTTTCGCTCAATAAATTATCTCTCCACATTTGTATAAAGATTTTGAATGAAATACTTGTTAAGAAATATTTTCATAAAGTCTTCCCACTCCATATCATTAATTTCATCTTTTTTTTGGTTTTATTTATCAATAAAATCCATTGATAAGCCTCTCAATATAAATAATAAATATCCAGAGTCACATTATACATCTCAAAATTGTGCTGTGTAAAAAATATTTTATACATAGATTTTACCCACAATTCCCTGACTAGTAGATTAGGAGATCCACAAAACATCAGTGGTCATTTCTACATGAAAGACTCAACAACCATTTTCTACCTCATAGGTGATGGAGTAAATTCTACATTATTATGGTTATTAATCATCTTTATATTTTTTTTTTGAAAAAGGTATTCATGGGTGGTTACATATACATAGTATCATACTAAGGGTTTTCACTGGGGTTCTCTAATCTTAATTTCCAAATTAAAAAAACCATTATTTAATACCAACTATAGTGACCATAATTTTCATACATTATAATTAAATTATTTTAATGATAAACGATATAATAGGGTTACAAGACAATGATTCAAAGGCATAGTTTCTTGGGAAAATTAGGATAAACGTTAAATTTACATAATAATACATAAACATTGTCTAATTAATTTTTCTCTAGATTATTTGTGGACCTTATTTCCTCTTTAGTAAAACCAGTCACTTAAGGATATACATAAAATAAAGGGGTGATATAAAATACTAAGAAGAGGATAAATAAGAATATTAATCAAAATAACATGTGTGAGGATGATTATTATCATCATAACATAAGTATGGATTCATCGTCATAATCATGAGATTAAGAATTATATAAATCCATGTTATGTATCAATGCATAAAAATTAAACATCAGGTCTTAGTGGTTAACTATTACACATAATTATGAATAAAGATATGATAATAGTCATGTATAGAATTTGTGCATAATCATAGTATCATAATCATTAGAAATGATTATATCATCATTTTAATTAATATTTCACTTTATATCAAGAGATACAACACATTAATCAATTCAATGATGTTATATATAATTTCTAGAACACTTTTCATACCATAACATTTACATAATCATGAAAAAATCAGAAAATGTTTAAAAATAATTTCTATAAAATATCCCATATAAAATAAAATGGGTTTCATGAGAATTTAATAAAGAATACATTCACGTAATAAACATGGGGGATTCAAAAATAAAAATATAACAATATAATTTTAATAAAAATTATCATTCTTGTGTCAATAAGAAATAAAATATAGATAAGTATAAGAACTATTTTTAGAAGGGAGATTTCTTATGAAAAAATAATTGCATTTATCAATAAAATTTTTTGGAAACATGAATTTCCTATAAAGAAATGGTAAAGAAAAAAATAAATGATATATATGTAACATTAAAGGAAAACTTATACTGAAAATGGAGTGAATAGGGGAAACCCAAATATGGAAGGTTGTGTTCGACAGTCCCCTTACATTATGTTTGAATGATTTATTCGCATTAATATCATGGATAATCAAATTAGAATAATTATTTAACATATTAACAACCTCTAATACATGTATTTATTCATTTTAATTTTAAAATGTTCTTTTATGTCATATTTTATGTGTTCTGTTGTTCAATTTCATTATTCGAGAGTGTTAGTTTTTTTGGTTTTCGTGATTGGTTCACTCATATATATGTATAAATTTTCTTGT
Organism: Viscum album; assembly: GCA_963277665.1. Classification (NCBI taxonomy): domain Eukaryota; kingdom Viridiplantae; phylum Streptophyta; class Magnoliopsida; order Santalales; family Viscaceae; genus Viscum; species Viscum album. The sequence goes on from OY728160.1 coordinate 2,087,681,957, forward strand.
AAAATGAGGATAATTATCCATAATTGATATTATATTTTATAAATTAATTTGATAATGATTAAATGACATTTTATGTTATTTGGCTACATGATATGAGGATGAAACATTATAAAAATAGTTAATAAAAATGGTTTAATTTATTTTGGAATATTTTACAACCATTATGTGCTTATATCATAATTTATATATATATATAGGTTCCAGAACGTTATATGACTTATTATATGAATAATAAAGTCTTATTTAACCATAATACTGATTTTATGACCATCATTGATTATTTTAATGAAAATATAAAATGCAGTATCTATGGTGGAAATAAATCCACACACCACGAATGATATTTACAATTTTAGAATAAAATTAAAAATGGAACAGATTTGAAGTTTAATTATTACATTAACATAATAAAATTATTAAATATACTATATACTATATTTATAATTCCATGAGAATAATTTGATGTTACGATAGGATAAGGAATGATATAAAATTTAAAATAACTTAAAAGAAAATGAAAAAGGATTTTACCTCTCTATTTTCTCCTCTTTGAGAATCTATTTATGGGAATGTTTATTGTATTTTTATGAGACCAGGGTATATTGTATGTGAGATAGAGTATATGTCAGTGTTTCGGCTAGGTCTTGGAAAAGATTCAAGGTTTATAATATGTGCGGTGAATTGGTAGTGAAGGGTGGTATTTATATGGGAGAAGGTGGGTGTTTACTCATTATTTTGTTTATTTGTTTATTATTTTTCCCCATGACTATGAATAGTCTTAACCTTATCACTATATATATTCAAATATTTAAGTATATTTTAATATATTTTTCTGAAATAATTGTTACATCATCAATGACTCATAAAATTGATGTATTCAACTTTTATCATAAATTATCATATTTTAAAATTCACAAATAAATTCATGTATTTTTGAAATATGTAAATAAAATCACCTTATTAATTATTCAACATTAGGAATTAGGAAAATAACTAAATTTTATAAATTTAATAATCTAAATAAATGGAATTTTGTTTTAAATTATATTCATTATTTATTCGAAAAATAGAACATAAAATTATTACATATTTTATACCACTTTGAAAAATTACTAAAGGTCTCATAAAATTATAATATATTCATAAGACAACAATGTAATAATTTATTAATATGTTTTATGAAAATTAATTTTATTTTAAATAATTTTATAAAATATAAAATTCTAATTAAATATCTATAGCTTACAAAAATACAAACACTAAAGCTATTATACCTAAAAGTTTATTTTATTTTACCATGAAGTAAATATATTATATTTTCATTTAAAATATGCATAAATATTATTTATAATTTCATTGGTGAGGTCATTATTCTATTAGTCGAATTTCTGTTCCTAATGGTCACGTTACTATTATAAAGGTGATGTTACTATTTTATTGGTGTATGTTCATTTACTTTTAAAACCCCTCTTATTCCATTCATTATTTATTCATAAAGTTAGTAGTGTGTCCTCGATGTGAATATCTTTTATTTATAATATATTAAATAACTATAACAAGGGTATTTACATAGATAAAATTTGGGTTTTTACTCATTTAGGGACTTATTGGGAGGAAAACCCACCAAAACCTAGTGTAATATGGATTTTGAGTGATTGTAAATGGAGAAATTGGTTGGTATTTATTTAATAATTGTATAATTTATTTAATATTTTCCAAATATAATAATTAGAAATCAAAGATGTGAAAATTTCAAGACTATTATCTTACTCAAGGTTTTTCCCATTATTTTGGACCTTTGGGACAAATTTTATATTATTTTAACCCACCGGAAATAAAAATAATAATTTATTACTTATTATTAAAAAGAAAAATTAATGATTCAATAAATTAGTTTTAAAAAAATAAAAAATTTTATTTATTGACATTGTAAATTCACTTAAAGGTTTGGAAATTCATTAAAATCTGTTAAAAATATGATATTAAAAAAATAAAATATTTTAGGTCATGTATTATTGTTAATTAATTTTAAAATAATTATTAATGATGTATTATTTCAAAAATTATACCTAAAACCAAAAACTTTTTTTTTACAATCATGAAAAAAATTATTTTCTAAAATTCTGAAAAATTCACCCTAAACTATTTTTGACATGTTGATTTCAAACATTATTCTTATTTTGCCTTAAAATTTTTCTATATATTATAATTTTAACTTTTAAATGTATAAATCTTAATATATTTAAAAATAGAATTTTTTAAGGCATAATCAAATTTCTAAAAATGATGAAAATATTCATAGGCCATTATAAAATAATTCATTCATTTATATTAGGATGAGAAACTATTAAAATACTATTTGATTAAAAAAATTATTAAAAATACTTAAGTTTGTTTATTTTCTATAAAAATACAGTTATGTTTCATTTGCATCCAAAAATAAATTAATCAAACTCATCTAAATTAAAAAATATTTTTTATTATGAAAAACTGTTATTAAAATGGAATTTAGGGAATAAAAATATTATTTATAAACAAAATTACACAATTTTCATGACACATAACCCCTTATTATACATGAATATACCCTAATGGTAAGGTGGGTGATGGTGTTAGTTTTTTAGTTTGGCTAAGGAAACATTAACTAATTGGTAATCTCCATTAATTTGAACAACTCATGTATGTGATTTCATTAAAGAATCACAGGTTGAATCTCATCTTTGGTGTGGCAACGGAGAACCCTGGTGATGGTTCATCCCTCCCAATTTCAGATATATGGGATTCAAATTACACAACTATACTAATTAAGGACATCATTTACACTTTATTTACCAATTATCCATTATCCTTACTAGTTATAAACACTAACAAAAATGGTAATGTTTGAAACTAGTCGAATAATTTCCAACAGTCGTATAGCAATTGATTCCCAACATTCATATATCAATGTATACCCTATAAATAACCCTATATTAATTCATTATATTCTCTCCTTAAGGTTATATTATCATTTCATAAGATTTTCATAGATTTAATATTATTTTGATTCATTACTATAGAATTTTTAGTGAGGTGATGATTCTAGAAGAATGGGCTTATCCTAATTTTCCCATTTTATATATTCTATTTTATTTTCGTAGAACATTATTAATGTTTTTCCTTTTAGTTTTTCTTATATATGAATAATGATATGTTATTTATTAAGGGTATAAAATATGTTGGTTTCAATTTATTTTTTATATGTATAATATTATATAATACACAACAACATTTATTAAAGAAATAAATATCAATTAAAATGTCAAGGTCAATAAAGTTTGTAATTAAACTTATTATATTATATTTTTTTATTGAATATGGTTTTAACTAATTATTTTTTAGTGTTAGGATGAATTTTATTCTCATTTGAGTAATGTTTCCCCAAGTAGAGGGACGTGCGGATACACTACCTACCTACATGTAAGATTTTTTCTTGTCTATGATATTGAATGGGATTCTATAATATTATCTCCTGGGCTACTGTTATTTATAATTATATTACCTTATAGGAATTTCTCATGATACATATGTATATCTGTCATTCTGAAATGTACTTATATATATGAATTCAAAATTTAGGTGACTATCAAAAATGTGTGGGTTGCCTAATTAATTACACATCAATATGGTTTTAATATATTTTATTTATGGTGGGATTAAGATTCCAAACAACAATTATAGAATCATTCATACATAAAAGGAAGTAACATGAGATAAATATATTAGATTTAAATCCCCATCAAACACTTAATGTATGATTCCTTCTAAATTGTAACTCATCAAGACTACAATCATCCAACTAGGTAGTTTCATTCCAAAGTATTGTACCTCGATACTCTCTTGTGTAATTAAACTGAGTAATGACTGATGATAGATAATCCTTAGGATATTTTATCCCAAATTGGGGTACCCCTATATTGTATTATTATTAGATCAATTTTTATGTTTGAATAGGGTTACACTATATGGGGAACCCTAAGAATTGGGATACTGGGGGAATAGAGTTTTGTTTTTCCATATGATGGATTGGACAATGTTTTTTTCAATTAACTACAAAATAATAATATATGATATGTTTCAGATGATTACCGAAGTAAATAAATGAGAGGTGAGTTTCATACTAATTTAGGGATATTTTCTTATTTAAATATGAAACATAAACCACTAATGGATATGATGGATTTTAAGAAGGGGATTTCATTTCAGTATGACACAGTCTAATAAAATTACATACTAAATGTTTAATAGTATAGGATACTCATATGATATAATATTTATTTCCATAAAAATATCATCATAATCATCACAATAAACAAATTTATTTATCCTTTTAATAATAATCATAATGAAATTTTCTTATAATGTTTGTAACTTAAGAAAAGTTTTTAAGAGTGATCAGTGTTTTAAGAGAATTTATAAAATAAAATTTTATGTTTTAGAACAGTTCCTTCCCATGTAACCAAGTGTTTTTGTCTTTAACCAAAAAAATATATTCTTATTGAACCATATAGTGATTTATTTAAAGTTTCAAATGAATTAGATAAAATGAAAAAATAAATATTATTCTCCACTCATGTACTAAATATGATTAGTTTTTTTCAATAATAGTCTCATATACTCGATATTTTTGGGTATGAAATATAACCATCGATGAGATTGAAAATTTTATTAAAATTATTAGACTAAATGATTCCTTAAAAGACTATCTCTTATAAGAATAAATTATTTTATAATCACATATATAGGTTATCAACAATTTTATATATACGTTTTGTAAATATATATAAGGTCTACAAGAAAAAATAGTTAAATTTTGATGTTTTATTTTAGACTATTCGTAAAATGAGTTTCAAAATTAATAACTTAGATGATCAAATATTTGAAAAATTCATTATAAGATGTGTATTTTATCTTATTTTTCTACCATAAATAGATTGAGAATAATTTTTTTTAACAATATGATATAATGTGTTATTAATTCGCATACTTATTATTCTCTTTAATGGTAGAATATAAAAATATTTTTCTTATAATGGAATTTATCTTTGTTGTCATCTATGGAAATGCTCTGACCATGTGAGTGAATTCAAATAATTTTTACATAATATTATAAATGTGCTGGGAAGAAATATGAACTAGGAATATGATTTCTTGGTTCTAATGTAATGTAAAGATAGTCTATGTAGGTAAAATTTTAAACGATAAAAAGAAATGTTTATTGAGATGTTCAATAATGTTTCTTTATAAATATAATAAAGGTCATTTAAACCTTGGGTTGTGAGGATGAAAGATTAATAATTAAATATTATTAGATTATACAAGATATATATTATGGTTTTTTTGAAACTTCCTAGAATATTAATGTCAATTATGTATGTTATAAAAATTAATTTTTCTTTCTCTAAAGTGAAAAAAATACATAATGTATATTTTAAAAAGTGATTAAAATATAAGACTTCAAAATAAATGGAAGAATTTATTGATGTTGTATTTTATATTCATTAGATGAAGTAAATAGTTACAACATTAAGGATTTGAAGGTAAAGTATTTAACTATGATCAAATGAATCTAAGTAAAATATGGGTATATTCATCTCATTTACCATATATGAAAAGATAATTAGTTTTATTATAATGATTTGTTGTTAATAATTATGAGATGATTAATTTTTTACACATGGTTTATCATTGATAAATTTATATAACATGTTTTGGGAAGAATATATGGATGAAATTTTATATCCATAAATGAATGTTTATCCTTGTATTTCTTAATATATGAGAGAATGAGTTACCACAACCCATCAGTGTTATATTTCAAAAAAATGATATGTAATTTAAAAAATAGAAATAGATTAAATACTATATAGGATATAGAAACCATAGTTTATTAGTTAAATATTATTAATAAAATTAATTATATGTTATTTTTTATTGAAACAAAGTTTGTGTTTCTTAATAATATATTCTCAAAACCAAATATTTTATCTAAGAGTATAATGGGAGTATTGTAGGATTTGTTGGCCTTCAAAATTTACAATTAAAGAATAATGCATATCTAAAGGTTACGTGTTTTGCATTTAATATCCTAAAGTGTTTTAGATATGTGACGGTAAAAAAATGTAAAGTGATGCATTTAGTTATCATTTATAAAGAGGATATCACTATTATACTAGTCTAAGATAAGGTGATTTCTAATAAATATGTTAAAAGAATTTAGGATATTTGAGGATAAAAAAATATAAAGAGTTTCATTATGTTATCATGGAAAATGAACTGTATTGTTTTTTGAAGGATTATATAATTCATAATGAAAATGTAAATTGAAATTGATATCTTAATTGATTATAAGGAATAATGATAAATATAAATCAAAATAGACCAATTAGTTATCATAATAAAGCTGTATAATGTCATATTAAAAGAGTTTATGATGTGGTAGAAAAGGTAAATGTGAGAGTTACATTTATTTACTATATTAAACTGATTTTTACTTAATTCTAAAAGATTTTAAGATGAAATGTATACACTAATGTAAGTAAATACATTATTTAAAAAAATTATAAGATTATAGATATAATAATTATGAAAAATGAATGAGTTATTGTTAGACAATATAACTTTACATCATTGCATTTGATATTTTAAATTTACAATTTTTGAATATATTAAAGAAATTGAAGAGTTATAGATTTGATTCTTAAGTGTCTCAAATATTCAAACAATATTTCTTAACAGATGTTTCTAACTAAATATATTAGTGTGAGGGTATTATCATATGTTCATATTTATATTTGATATATACTATATAAGATTTAACGTGTTAATAAAACACAAAAAGTGTAGAAAAAAAAGACATATTTCTTAGTTTATTATAAATGGTTTTATAAACCGATTGTTTTGTTGGGTTTTTAAGTATTTATAAATTGTTAATGAATATTAAAATTTATCATGTTTATGAAAAACACATTGTTAAAATCCATTCATTGAGACTACATGTAATGAACCCGAAATTCCATGGAATTTTTTTTCATAAATACACAGGAATTTTACGAGTCCGCAGTTTTTGACGGCGAATGATTCAGAGGCCCGGTGTGCCCAGAATCAATTTATGATATTTTTGTTAGGCTTAAGATAATGTGCTTAAATAGTTATCCTTAAAATGTGAAATTACTCTTAAATGGGAACTCAGATCACAAATCCAAGGGCACTGTTGCACTTAGGATGTCGGTTTTACCCTAGGAGTTACTTAAGTTTAGTCAGCGTGAGCCTCCTGTGAGAAAAAATCCCGAAAATAGAATAACCATAAATAAAATAATCAAAAAATGTTATTTTATTTTTTAAATGCTTATAACTCAAAAATGGTATATCAGATTAAAAATTTTAGATCACCACTAAACTCATAAGGGCATCCTTTATTTAAGCAGATACTAACTTTGGCTGGCGTGGGCCACCCGAAAAAGATAGTTTTTCGCCACAAATAAAATAATTAAGTGAAAATTATTTTATTGTAAAATTTATAACTTCTACAAGGTATCTCGGATTGAAAATACGAGAGTACCTTTGGAATTTTTGGGGCATTATTCCCCTAGTAAGAGCCTAACCTCAATCGCAGTGGGTCAAGGATGACTGATAAAAATATTCCAATCATTTTTTCAGGTATGTTCAGTTAACGTGCAAGCGGGCTTTTATATCATTTAAACCAGTGCTCGGAATTGAAATCTGAGGGCGTCGTTGAACTCGCAGCGCCAGATATCACTTAAGAAGCCTTTCATCTTGATGGTCGATGATTTTTAATAAAAGTTACTTTCTGGCCTTTTTATAAAAAATAAAAAAATTATGTGTAGCCATGAATTATTTTATTCAAGCCTCCAGGTGAGTGCGGGTAGTTTTAACCTCCAAATGGGAGTAGCTCATGGTACCTCCACACCCTAACCTCCCATGAGAGGTTATGGTGGTGGGGCCTACCCGAAACCAACCTCCCATGTGAGGTTAATTGAGGTGGGGACCACCCGAGGCGCATAACCCCTTATAAATGAGGGAGGACCTCTTGATCTCCTTTGAGCAATTAATTGTGCCAACGCACCACATCATTGCGCTAGCGTACATTAATTGTCTTTCCCTTTTTAAAATTAAGTAACTGCATCATTGAATATTAGGAATCTTCCTAATAAATGAACAGTTATAAATTCCCCGATGGTTACTTACCTGTCCCCCTATCCTATATTAATGAAGCTTTTGGAAAGGTTTTGGGATGGCTTCCTCATGCAACGAAACACTGGGAAAGAGACGTGATGCCAAACCCATAGGGAATTATTCTCCCAACGAAGAATGTGAATAATTCCTGATTTCTTCTTCGACTTCTTCCTCAGTAGAATTTTTCCTTCTTTTACCTGAACAAGGAAAGGGAAGCGTCATCCATGAAGAACGTCGATGTCATCCTTGGATTCTTATTTTCTGACGTCAACAGAACGATTCCCACTTTCTATGACTTCGTCAATGATGAATGTCAAGTGAGGTAGGGGTTTTTATTTAATGAATTTTTTCTACATTTTCTTATCCACTTCATCGGATAGAAAGGGTTTGTTTCGGGAATGTTTTAATAAACTGCTTATCTCATTGAGCCTTTTGATTTTCCCTATAAATGTGGAGGATGTGGGCCAACCTAACATGGCCCAACATCCTCCTTCGTTCTACGTTCCTATGATGCCCAACGGCACATCGATGAAATGACAGCAACAAAGGCGATAGACACGATGACCTAAACCAAGGCAGCGAACAAAGGACGTGCTACCGTACCTCCATGAACAATGGCAGCCCCACGGTGCCCTGGTGCGCTACTCGCACCCAGCCCCCCACGCCCCTGTCGGTGCACTTTGGGTTCCCTACACCCCTTCCGGCGCACACCCGGCGCCCCGCGCCACTGCCGGCGCACACCCGACGCCCCCGCGCCCCTGCTGTTGCACTCCCGGTGCCCCGCGCCCTGTCGGCGTGTTCCCGGTGCCCAGCGCCACTACCGGCATTCTCCTGGCGCCCTGTTCCCCTATCAGCATGCTTCCGGTGCCCCGCACCACTGCCGGTATGTAATTGGCATCTTGCGCCCCTGCTGGCGCGCTCCTGGCACCACGACCCCCTGCCGGTGTGCTCCCGGTGCTCCACACCCCTGCCGGAACGCTTCCCGACAACTTGTTCCCCTGCCGACACACTGCCAGGTGCCCTGCGCCCTTGCAGGCGTGCTACCCCGTGCCCAGCGCGCCCTAACGGCGCGCTGCCCGCCTGCCCATCTCATGCCACTCCCTGCCCGGTGTACCCCCTGCCTACCTGGAGTCCAGCCGGCCCGCCCGCACCCCGCGTGGCCTACTAACTGGCCTCATAGACATTTTCCTACTATGTCGACCTGCGACACCCCTATGGTGTCGCAAGATGAACCGGCCCAGTTTTCTGGGTTGAGTTACCGAGCCACAAACGTAGAGACTATCGGGCGGAACCGCCCTCGCGGTCCGCTGGCTCGGGCCCAGTGAACCGGGTCAAAACATAGCGGGCTGACCTGCCCAATGGGTCAGGTCAGACCTAGAATGTCTGACCGGGTCGACCCAAACCGGGTCGGCCCAGACTGGGTTGGGCCGAGTCGGTCTGACCAGGTCGAACCGGACCCGGGCCCATTGTTGATCCTTTATCTTCTTGGTCCATATCATTGACATAGGATGTCCATTTGACGAACTGTCAACGGTTCTAGTATTCATGGATCATAGCTATCTCTTTGACTATATACCCCACTGGATTTTGGGGTATAGTTGGGTCATGATCATGTTCGTTCATACACGAATCCAACCGAGCCCTCGGGACAAAAATGCTAATAACCCACAGACCAGGTGTTCGATTGACATGCCATCTGTTGAATTTTAACCTCGATGATGTGTTGGTCCTTTGAGATTCATCCACATGAGACTTCGTGACACTTGGAGTGTCGACCATTAGCTCGTGGAATAGATCCTCACGGAGACGAGCAGAACGATTGTGGAGACCGAGTAGTAGTAGACCTGTTGACATCTTGACCGATTCGACTTGGAGTGATTCAACTAGCCCAGTGGACGGAGCGCTCGGTTTGGCGGTAAACCCATGGCGGACGGAGCGCCTGGTTTGGCAGCAAACCCGTGGTACTGGACAGGAGGAGTACCTCTGACGGCTATTAGGGGGAGAGCCCGGTTTGGTGGCAGACCCATAGCAGACGGAGCACCTCGTTTGGCAGCAGACCTGTGGTACTCAACAGGAGGAGTACCTCAACAGTCTAAGGTTAGTGAGTAGTGCCTCGGAGTCGCGATAGGGCCACTGTACTCGACAGAGGAGTAGTTCTCTAGCATCCATGGTTTCGATAATGAAAATCCCGGTTTGAGATGAGTCAATGACCTTTGTGTTTTCCTCATGAATGAGATGGGATACTTAGTAACTTAGGTATATGTATGGGAATATACCTAAGTAATGGTTATCTGTTGATTTTATATTTTTTGGTAATCCTTTTTGGATTTTGTGAGTCCTTGAGGGTCTCGGGGTCCCTACCGAGTATCATTATACTCACCCCTACATGGGTTACTCCAGCTCCTCGTTGGGTTTAATTCAGATGACAGACAACACTGACCGAGGCGGAGTGTGTGAGAATTGGACAGTCCCCGTAGGTAGACCTCATGACGAGACAGTACCCGGAGGAGACAGATGGATGTGGAGCGCTGATGAGGCTATCTGTAGCTACCCTTTAGGTAGGATCCGTGGGGGACGATCCATGAGCTGCTAGACACCTTCAATCTGTTTGTCTTTTAGTTGTACCGGTTTGTATTTTCCTCGTATATTACTATTGGAATTGTATTTTCGGACCCTTTTACCTTCCAGCACAACTTTTGTTATATAATTTTTAATTAGTGTCGGATTCCATTTGTACTCTGGTTGTGTGTGTTTACGTTTAATAAAGGCAATTCCTTCCCAGTTTTAGTGAATTATGCCTTTGGTGCTAGTCGCCAGCCCCTGGCCTATACAAGGCGGGCTTGGGTAGTCAAGATATGGGCCCCGGGGGACGGGTCGTGACACTACATAAATGCATATATAGATATACATTTCAATAAGTGAAAATATAATTAACTCTTACATAATGACTTTGATTTTATCCCTACCTAATGGTCATCATGGACTAATATAGGTTATCGTGAAATAATAAGTATATAATGAGTATCATTATTGTATGAAGATACAAAATATTATCATGAGGAACGAGATGGAGAATATGACTCTTTGTGTGAGCTACATGGCCAACTAAGTATATCATATGTAGTTTTATGCACATATATCTTTTGAATACCTGGTTTTATTACCCAGAATTGTACCAATGAAATTTTCCTTCTTCAAAATATGTCATGTACTATAAATCATATAAAATAAATTATATAACACAATACAAACATTATAAATGAATAATAAATGAAATAAGAGGTATTTATAGAAATTAAGATACCTAAACCAATTGAATAATAACATGACCTTGAGAATAGTAATATGACCCTTAAGAATAGTAATCTGGCTAATGGAATAGTCAACACACCTATGGAAGTATATTTATTCATTGGGAATCATATAAAATAAAACCTAATATAATTATATCATATAATAAGTAATTAAATGTGCTGAAAATGATAAATTATGTGTTGGTATGGTCATAAAACATAAATGTTTATTTAAAACTCTATAATTAATATAATTATTTAAAATAAAAAATTATAAAATTTATTCTTAAATTAATATATTTTTTCTCATGGTCATATGATAATTTTATGAGACCATAATTAATTCTTCAAAGTGCTATTAAAAGAATAATAATTTTCATGTTTGTTTTGTCGATTAAATGGTGATTTTAATTAAAAATTAAATTTATAATATATAAAAAATTATATTTCATGAAATTTTGTCATTCGTTTAATTATACACATAATAAAATAGATATGGTGATTTTTTTAGATTTTTCTAGAAAAGTTGTTTTTTATAGTAATATATAGTAATTTATGGTATAATCTTAATACATTATTTATTATGTAATTTATGGTGTATGGTTGATTTAAGAACCATTATTTCTAACTCACATTCACTATTTACTTTACATGGTCGTAAGAATCCTCTTATATAAATACAACCTCTTTTTCTCACCGCTCTTAAGCCTTTATGATTGTTAAAATTTTACCCATAACACTTCCCATGCTTGTCCAAATGTCTATGATCCTTTTTCCTTAATAAATGAAAAAAATTCAAGTTCCATAAAGACATTCTCAAGGAGATTAATTCAAGCGATAGAAACATCATTTTTTTCTTTTAATATATTTTCATTTTATTTACTTTTATTTTCCTCTCCTCACCTCCAAATATCCATGTGAAATGATAAATCAAATATCATTTGTATAATTTTATATTATTTTTTTAATGGAACATACAATCATCAATTTCCCCTATCTTTTTGTTCTAAAAATGAAAACATCATCCTTGATTTGTTAATTTATAGCATTCAAGTACTTTGAGTTTTCAATTTCCATTAACTTCTTCAAGGCTGGCCACAAATCGATTTTTATGATTAAAAAAATATAATAATTTTTTTAAATATTATTTAATTTTGTTAACAAATATATATATAATATTAATTAATAAAACAAATCATTTTTTTCATGATAAAAATTTTCCAAAATAATATAAACTGTTATCATTAACGTTTTATCTAATGAATCGACATTAAATATAGAAACAATTATATATAATACCTTTTACTATTAATATTTTTTTTAATTACTAATAATTTCTATTATTTTAAATGTTTCTCATATAAAATGATTTTCTATACATGTATACAAGTCAACTGATCAATAAAACCTTGTAAATGAACACTCTAGAACTATGAAATTATATCTTAAAACTCCTAAAAGGCCATAAATGTACATAATAATATTATAAAAAATCAAATATATGTATAAGATGTTTTTAATTAATTAATTAATGGGTTTTATTTTATTATATGGATATTAAGTTCATTTTCCTAACACATTCAGGCATAAGTTGAGATATTCTCTCTGAACCCTCATTTTCTCCTCCAAGTTATGATTTATCTCTATTAACCCAAATTTAATTTTTAATTATTGTTATTTAATTCTCTAAAATTATATTCTTATATTCAAAACACATTTACCTTTCTCAATTATTCTTTCATTGATAGGGAAATAATTGTTTTTATATGTATCCCTTCTCAATTCTTTTCAATAAGCCCGCCCAATTAATAAGAACATCTCGATTTCTTACCCATTTTAAACTGCACTATATAATTTATTTTAAGCCACCATTATATTTCTAAAATAACTAAATATACATGATAAACTATGTTCTTTCATTTCTAGATGTATAAAATTAGTTATTTCTTTTCTGTTTTAATGAATCTTTAATATTTTTTTAAATCCGAACTAAATTTTTTTATTTCTTAACTTTCATAAAAAATATTTTTTCCATTTTTCTCTTCATATTGAAATCAATTATCATAATAGATGACTATTTTCCATTATATATTTCAATATAAGAAATAAATTCATTCTTTCATGGACATCATTATGATATTCTCTATTGTTATTTCTTTTTACATGATTATGCTACCCTATATTTTCTGTAGGTAACACATATGCTTATGGATAATTTCTTATGTATGATTATTATTATGGTACACTTATTCATGAAACTTTTATGATGGATTCCCACATATAACTCTCCAATTCATTGGATAATGCTTATTCTCATAATATTTTATATTTGATGTTCTTATGGTTAGACTTGATGCATGATCCTCCTTGCGCAATGGTCTTGGTGGTTATCTCTGAATCCTTCTCCTCCATGTACAATGGTCTTATCAGTTAGCCTCAAATATTTCTTATTTCATGTTGTATATTTTTTAAAATTGCGATGACTCCATTATTACTTGATCATTTGTTCAAAATGATATAGATCCTTATGTTTATTTATTTTTCATTCCATTTTTTCATCATGTAACACTTTCAAACCCTTATGTTATGTATTATTTCTATGATTATTCCCCTAATGGGGTTTTTTTCACATCCATTTATTCAAGTATTTCCCAGGTTATCCTATGGGATGTAAGGGATCAATGGAAGTTAAAAGCTCATTATGAATATTAAATAAAATATATTTTCATTTTGATTTCGTGTTTCTATTATAGCGTACCTAATATTCCTAAAACAAAAGATTTTGTAATCCTTGGTTTTTTATTTCATGAACAGTCATGCTTAATTCCACATAATAATATTTTTAAAAGTATATGGTCATTATAGTTGTTATTAGAGAAAAGTATAATTATTTTTGAATATTAGGACTACATCACTTTGTTATATTCCTTAGGGATAATTTTATAACAATGGATAACCTATATTGAAACACACGAAATCACAAGATAGGACACACTTTTCATATAAAACTTAATCTACATATGTTTAATGTTTTATTTTAATATTCTTATTAAAAATGTATTCCATCCCCCTAATTGTAATTTAATTTTATTATTTAATGGATGGAAATATGAGAACCAATTCCAATAATCAAGGTGATAGGAAATTTTATGATTTCTCTAATGAAATTCAAAATATGATGAGAATGGGTGTTCAAAATTTCATGATAGAACATAGTCAACCTGGTCAATTTAAAATAATAACTTGAATAATGTAGCACTACCTCTTTCTCTAATGAAAATAGAACCTTCCAGTCAAATTTTTTATACTTAAAAGGACTATTATGTTTAGTGCAGTTTCTGATCCCCTACTCATTGGATAATATATTAACTCCATTGACAATATATTTTACTTCATTTATTTTTATGAATAATAGAATTATTTTTTGGTATTCTATATTTTTTTTGGGAAAGTGGATCACTGGTTGACATTGATCAAATATGTAATTTCTGAGGGTGAAATTTATAACATGGACTATGAGGAATTAAAGAAACTATTTTTCAATAAATATTTTCCCAAAATGCACTATCTCAATATAGAATCATAATTCCTCATACTAATGCTGAAGGGATATGTGTCAATCAGGAAATATGAGGAAAACATCAAAAGGATTGCATGATATGCCTTCGACATTTTCATCAACCCCAAATGAAAGATGTATCTCTTTATTATAAGACTATAGATGATTGTAAAAAACGTGTTAGACATTCATGACAATTATAGGTATGAGTAGATTTTTCGGTGTTCACTTAAGTTAAAAATAGAGATCAGAGACTCTAAATGGTCTCTTAATCTTGGAGAAAAAAAATGGAAAAATGAGGTTCCACATGGGAGGATTAGTAGATAACTATCATGATATAATGAAAAAAATGCATCCTATGTGTCAAAATATTGGGAAGAAGAATCTTGGGAATTATCTAAAGGGATCCAAGAAATGATTCAATTGATGAAGAATGAGGAATATGGATAATAACTATTGAAGAGATTTAAAAAATCCCACTAATGTGGAAGAAGAAAGGAAGGTTCATATAAACACCCAGCCTATAGTGAATTTTTTCAACTAAAAGTAAAATGGTAATTATGTGAACCAATTTTATAATCCAAGGGTTCGGTGAGTCAATCAACAACAGAACCCTCCAATGTTGAAAGTAAGGGAATATGCTATCACAACTAATAATGTGGATCCAATCAATTATGTGGTTATAGGTATTCTAGTTAGTAATTAATTAATAGAGAATGTACTACATGATAAAATTTCTACACATTGTTTCATATCATTCATGTTTAGAATAACTATTCAAACACTACCTCAAAATATAGAGGATGCTTTATATTTAGAATATAAAATGGGTGAATTATTTAATCCAATGTATATAACACCTCTTTGGTTAATTTTTATGCATAGATCCTCCTAGAAAATATTTTATTACTTCTTTTGGTAATGTTTTATGCTATATTAGGCACATATTGTATATCCTCAAACAAATCCAATAACAACTATCTAGAAATGGATTTCACTCTTCACATACTAAGGTATCCACAAACTTATACTTTTGTAGGGAGGAAGAAGAATCTCCATCAAAATAATTGTCTCAATTTTTTAAATTGTTTATTTATGAGAAAGAATATCTAACTCAAATTATGGATAAAATGAGAGAATCATGCTTGAAGACATTCCCATTGTCATGGACAACATTAATGTGTTCCCTGAGGAGTATCATGTTCTTCCTCTTGTTTGATAATATGAGTTCTCAACTGAACTTATACATATATCATATCCTATATGAAAGACACATTATATAATGGTAATTTTTGATATATAAGAACTAAATAAGTGGTTAAAGGATATTCTATATGAGGTTTTTATATGCTAGAGCACTTCACTATGGGGTGCTCAATTCCTTATCATCGAGAAGATAGACTGATTAATATGCCTCTTCATTAATTATCATAAGCTCAATAAAATCATGATATAGAAATAGTAACCCCTACCATTTTTATATCATTTATTTGATCAACTACATGGTTCCAATAATTTATCTATGACAGACCTTCAGTTAGGAAATTTCAAATTAAAAAAAGAATAAGTAACGTGTTCCAAAAACTTCTTTTCAAGCAAGGTAAGGACACTATAACTTTAAATTCACTCCATTAGGACACACTAATTATCTATAAATATCCATAAAAATAGGTAATAATGTCTTTAGAGACTAACTCAAAAAAAATATAATTTATTTATGATATTCTAATATACTACAAAAGAAATAAAGAAAATGAGAAGAATTTGAACACTGTTCTAAAGACCTTATGAATGGTATACCTATATGAGATGTATAGTAAATGTGTGTTCTAGATGGTGGATGTTTCATTAGCAGGAATTGTTTCACCATTAAAGGAATAACTATAGACCCTTCTAAGAAAGAGGTAATTCACGAGTGGCCTTGACCAACATATGTAATGGAGATTTGTAGTTTTCATGGTATAGTTGGGTATTAGTGGTATTTTTTAAGATCATATAATGATTTTCAAACCCAATAACCAATATAACTCATAATGTAGTGATTTTTTATGGACCAATGATTATCAAGACTACATTAAAGAGTTGAAAATAGGCTTATCACTACACGGGTGCTCACACTACAGATTAGCGGAGATATATCTGTGTTGTAAATGGATGATTAAAAAAGTTATTAAGTGATTAACTAATAAAAAATGATCAATTAACAACCTACACCTCAATGGAGTTGAAAATTAATGTGAAAAAATATCCCACACATGATCTGGAGTAGGCATTTGTGATCTTTCCAATCATAATATTGCAGCATTATCTCTATCAGGATATGTGTGAGAAATATATTGATCAGTAGATCCTCAAATATATATAAAAATATAATGATATTAACATTTACCGCTAAATATGGTTAGATCTCATCAATTATTATGACTGTTCAATCCAATACCATCATAGTAAAGAAACAAATGTGGCACATGCTCTAAGTAGAAAGAATCCTAAATCTTTATCAATGATGAGAATTGTGAGGGATCTAAGATTTATAGACCTAAAAAGGATATACATGGTAATAATTATGTTAGAAACATCATCAATCAAATCAAAAATTATTTCTCAACCATACCTTGCAGGGAATATAATGTATGCACAATGTAATGATGTAGAAATTCAGAAAATGTTTAAAGCTATCAGAAATGGGAAATACTCAATGTTAAAAATAGATTATGGAGTCATGATATTTATTTCATGACTATGTATGCCATCCAATCAATACATAAAGAAATATATTTCACATTAATCACATAGATCAACCTTCCCTATTCATCCAGGGTGCAGAAATATGTATCAATATCTCTAAGAGAACTATTGCTGGGGAAATATGAAGAAGGAGATATTTTAATATACATCAAAGTGCATAGTGTATCAACAAGTGATGTCCAAAAGGAAAAATGTCTAAGTGGATGATGTAACCAATATATATACCCACATGGAAGTAGGAAAACATCACCATAAACACTGTTACCAAAATTCAAAAAAAAACATCTTGAGGAATCAATGCTATATAGGTTATTTTGTTTCATGTTACAAAGATAGCTCACTATATCGCATTCAAGAGCACATATCCATTGACCAACGTGAAAAGATATATATCATAGATGTAAGGAGACTACTTGGAGTAAAAATATTAATTTAATATAATTTTTATATATTATATAACTATATATTTTGGAAAAGTCTCCAAAATGCTCTAATAACAATGTTGAACAACATGATGGACTATTATATTCAATCTTATGGCTTATCCCAGTGTACAATTAAAATATTATATGATATGTTTTGAAAATTTTATATAAACATTAATAGAAAATATTACCAAGGCCTACCTCTGGTTGGGATCTCCTAATGAAAATTTTCTACTTGAGAATCTAAATAGCTCTATATGTGGCCCTTTATGGGAAAATAATGATGAAAATGGAATACTAGGATGAAATCAGTGAATAAAAGCTTCATGGACCAAAAATGGTTAATGAAATTGTAGATAAGCGAAAAAATATTCTATAAAATATATGATAATCATATAGTAGATTGAATATCTCTGGACAAAATCATCCACAAGACCTAGATATTAGGCATTGGTGCAAGGTACCCCTCTACAAATCTCTATGGAAGAGGATCATGATATTTGAGAATAAATAAAATCTAGGTCACTGGTACATTGTCCACTTATATATCTTTGATCGTTTTAGAGTTTTGGCCTATCGACTATAACTTCCACCTATAATGTCTCAAGTATATAATTTATTCAACGTATCGCTCTTGATAGGTAGAAACCCGATCCCTCACTTGTATTGAATTCAGGGGTTGTACATCAAGGAATAATCTCACAAACAAAGAGTATTAGGTGATGATTTTGGAACATATAGCCAAGGTTATATGAAAAAAGATACTACTCACATGGGAAAATTATTTTGGATAAACCATCAGTAAGAACATGCAACATGGGAATAGAAGGAAGAAATTATGGATATGTACCTTCACATGTTTTCCATTAGTTTGTAAAATGATATTTTGAGGGATAATTTTCATAACTAGGGAAGAATGTAATTAACCAAAATTATATCAATGAAATTACCCTTCCTATAATTATTTCATATAGTTTAAATAACATAAAACAACTTAAAAAACATAGTACATACCCTATAAATGAATAATAAATGTAATCAGAGGTATTTATATAAATAAAGGAACCAAAACCAATGGAATAGGAATGTGACCATTGGAAAAGTAATATGACCATTATGAATAGTAATTTGGAAAATAAAATAGTAACCACACCTATGAATGTATGAATAATATTTTCCACCTTTTAAATAAAATATATTTATATCATAGTATTAGTAAATAAATGAATTGAAAATGATAAATTAAGTGTTTTTATTTTCATAAATCATTAATGTTTATTTAAAATTTTATAATTAATAAAACGATTTAATAAAAATATTCTCATAACTACATTCATAAATTATTATTTGGTTTTCTTATGGATATAATATATTATTATTATACTTCAAGTAATTTTTCAAAGTGTTATAAAAACAGTTACAAGTTTGAAAATGGTATTTTATGAAAAAATGATTATTTAAATAAAAAAATAAATTTCTAATACATATAAATTTCTATAATATGGAGTCTATGTCTTAAATCATATGATTGAAAACAATTTATAGGGAATTTTTTTCCTAAAAAAGATGATTTTTTGGTGAATTGTGAAATACGATAATTTAATGTATGAGATAAAGATATGAATTATTGTGTCATGTTTGATGTGTGGAAAATTTAAGAACAAATTGAAAAAATTCACATGTACTGTTACCGATTCATTGTCAATATAATCAATACTATTGATAGTCTTGAACCAACATAATAAGATAATGAATAAAATAATCAAAAAAATCACCCCTCTCTTACACTATAAATAGTACCCCTCATCACCACATTTACCTTCCGATATAAAGCCTTTAATATTGAAAAAATTGTTTTCAAACCACTCCCCAAGTCACTTGCCCATTTCCAAGATAATTTGGTCTCAATAAATGACTATACTAAAGATCCTAGAGGATGTTCTCAAGGTGATTAATTCAAGAGGTAATAACCACTTTCTTTTTCTTTTAATTTATTTTCAATATATTTTATTGTCTTTTATTATACTCGCCTCCCCCAATCCATGTTACATGATAAATACATTATCTTTTGTATACAATAATGGTTTTGTGTTAATGAAACAACCCACCATCATTTCTATTCCCCTCCCCTTTTAGTTTAAAAATGAATACATTATCCATGATGGGCTAATTTATTTCATTCAATGACAATGTGTATTCAATTTCAATTATGACCGTAAATTCTAGACATAAAACTATTTTTATGGTTAAAAAAAATTATAATATATGTATAAAATATTACTTAATGTTCTGGAACAATTATATATACATAAAATAAATTACTGAAAAACTAGTTTGTGGTTATCAAAAAACACCCAAATAATATAAACAATTATCAATGACGTTTTATATAATGAACTAACCTCACATCAATAAAAAATGATATATAATACAATATAATATAATTTAATTTAATTAATAACATATAATTGCAATTGTAGAAAACTATTCTCATTGTATATGATTTTCTATACAAGTATATAACTGAACTGAACATTAAAATCAAGGAAATAAACAGTCTCAAATGATAAATATGTATCTTATAACAAATAAATAATTTCATAAAAGATCATAAAAATAATAATAACTAATATTAATGTATAAAAGGGTCTATGTTAATTAATTAATGGATTTAATTTGATTGTATATGTCATTAAATCAAGTGCATAACACATTAAAACATAAGGAAGTAATTCCTTCTAAATCCTCATTTTTCGTCCAGGTTACGGTTTCACACACTTTAGTGAAATTTTATTATTAATTATTATTATGTACTCTTACTAAATTATATGTGTATGTTAAAAACAAATTTACCTATCTCAATTCATCTTTATTGGATGGGGGAAATGCATGTTTCATAAGATTCCTTTCTAAATTCATCCTGATAGGAAATCTTGATTAAAGGGAACTTCCCGATTTCATACACATATTCAAGTACACTCCATAATCTATTTTAAGCATCCACTTTTTTCAGAAATCACTAATTGTTTCATGAAGAACTATCGTCATTTATTTTTGGCATTGTACAATTATTTATTCCTTTTTTGTTTTAATTAATGTTAAATAATTTCCTTAAACCACACAAAAATGATTTATTTCTACTGTTTCTTAAACAAAACATTTACAAATTTTCAATTCAGATTGACATCACTTATCTTGATCTATTCAAATTTTCCTTCATAAAATTCCTTATATGATTTAACTCCATTATTTCTGAGACACCATTATGATATTCCCTTTTTTATGCCTTTTGACATTATTGTTATACTCAATTCATTATATGGGAAACCCTTATGTTAATTCTTGATTCCCTAAGTATGATTCATCATTTTGAACACACATAAATTATATGTTATAATTATTGAACCCATATGTTATCTTATTCATTAGGTAATGTTATGTCTCATAAGACATTATGTGAAATGATCTTGGTGGTTAGCCTTATCTCATGTTCAACCATGTGCAATAGTCTTAGTGGATAGCCTTATCTTATCATTATCCATGAAAAATGGTATTGGTTTTTAGCATTGGTTGATACTTATTTCATGTTTTATTTTTTAAATATTTCTATGATTCTATTCTTATATTTTACCATGTTATATATGTTGTGATTCTTTATGTTTACTGATGTTTCATGCCTTTTTATGTCATCATGAGATTCTTTCTGACCCTTGTGCATTGCTTTATTTATATGTTTATTACCTTAATGGGATTTTTTCTCATCCCTCTATTTAGGTATTTCCCTATTTATCCTATATATATATATTGGATAACTATAATTTAGGTTATAATTAGTAAGATTAAAAATTATGTTCTTATTTTGGTTCCATGTTTTCAATTTTATATACCTAATCCCTTAAAGATACTAGACATTATGATCCTTAGTTTGAATTTGTAGGATATTAATGCTTAAAATTATTTAATAATATGTGTAAAAATATAGGTCCATTATACTAGGGGTTCATGGTTCATATTTTTCTCCCCATCACCTTTGGTTGGTGAGATGCCTATCATGATACCCTTTATACACTGATACCCCACTTGTACAAGTCTACATATTGAGTTATCTAATATAGTGGTGCATTGTAATATTTCAATCATTTATAGAGATGTATCAATCACATTTATAAGTAAAAATTTTTCCTTATATTCATAAATTTTCATTTTTTTTACCTTGGGTTGTGTTTTGGTGAAAATTGAGAATTTCAGAAGGAAGAGTGCATGTTCATAGTTGGCACACATTTTTTCCCACCGGAGTTCCCTATAGAAAAAAACCATGAAACTCTTCATAGAGATGGATTTTATGGTAGGTTCCTAGTTATTCAAACTGTTCATCCTAAAATTAATGATTTGCACTCCCCCTTGAAGAGGTGTATGGTCAAGGTTCAAGGTTTGGAAAACTAGATGGCCCTTCACAACAAACCATGCATGAGGTCTTAATTAATTTGAAAATTATATATTAAAATACCATGACCCCCATATTAACCCAAAATTGTCCCTTTCATTATCCATGACATTTTTATTGATTTGGGAGGCTTCAAGACAAATTCCAAGACATCATATCTCCATTCTGTGTGAATTGGTGGATGGATTGATGATTTTGACCTTCCCTAGAATGTACATTCTTCAAATTTGGATATCTTTTCTCTCCCACTACTCTTCCCAAAAAATTTAGGTATGTTTATAGGTTTTTTGTTCCATATCTATAGATTTGTTAGATATTTATTCATTTGATCTTGGATTTATGATTAGGAACCAAATCTTGGTCATCACCATGATTAGTTATTTTACGTATAAATTAATATTGGTGAGAGTTCATCATCAATTTTTTGGTAGTTGGTATATTATTCAAATAACATAGTCTATATCTCAATTACATTTACATAATTGTATAACTTTTATTGGTTCAACGTCAATTGAGTTTCATAAATAGAATGAATTAATTTGAAATATTAATTGATTAAGTTATGCTGAAATTATGAATATTGGGATTGTAGATTTTGAAAAATTAAACATTGAGTTAATTATGAAATATTGGTATTTTTGATTCTGAATGATTTATTTATGAATTAATTATAATATATTGATCTTGTGGATTTTTAATAATTAATTATTGAATAAAATATGGGGTTATAGGGGTTGTGGAATAAGGGTAATTGATTTTTGAATTAATTAATTGGATTGATGTGATTAATTAATTGATGTATTAATTAAGGGTAATGATAAGATAAAATAATTTTATAACTATAATTTAAATTAATGTGTTTAATTAAATGTTTAATTAATTAATGGAGGGAAGTGAATCTCCCATTGTTTTGTTTCACTAAATAATTGGAGTGTTAATTAATGTGATATTGTGACATATGTGAACTGAAATTATGAATGGTACCAATGGCATTCATATGTGACGTGAAATGATGACTGGTAAAAAAATGTAATGCATATGTTACTTGAAATGAAGAATGGTAATAATGGCATTCATTTGTGACTTTTAATGATGAATGTTAACAATGTCATATATATGTTACATGAAATTATGAAAAGTAACAATGGAATTAATATGTTACATAAAAAATGAATGGTAATAATAGAATTCATAAATTATTTGAAATGATGAATAGTAGAAAATGAATTTGTATGTGAACTAAAATAATGAATGGTAATAATAGAATTCATATGTGAATTGAGATTTCATTTTTCCTCAAGAACCCATGAGTTATGTGGTTAAAATAGAGTAATTGATTATATGTAAACTATTAACATTATTGATTTTATTTATTCATTAAATTAAAACATACATTTTTATTGACTATATATTATTTTATATATCAATGGTGGTGGCCTACTGAGTTGTACACACACCCTACATGGGCTTCCTGATGGGTACCTGAATAGATTTCATGGAAATGGGGTAGGTTTTGGGAAGGGGCCCCATATTAGAAGGATGATTTGGGATGAAGCATGGATGAGGGAACCGAACATGTTTCATGTCCCGCTATGGAGTTGTCAGTGTCATTATATACTTTTGATTTTTCATATTGTTAGGTGTCATGTATTATCATTGCATATCAACCATTTTATTTTTAGATATTGTATTTTTTTGTCATCATTTTAGACTGGTTTGATATTGTAATTGGTTACATACTATTGTTATCCGAATTATTTCCATTATTTTGATACTTTGATAAAGATGGTAGAGTCTCTACATTTTTAATATTAGACCCTTGCAACTAGTTGCCAGACTCTAGCATAAGGGGAGGCATGACTAAGGTTATGTTACCAACCAGCTCGGGGCACCGATTTGTTGAACCTTGGTCGGGACATTACAAATTGGTATCTGAGGTGGGTTTCTTTACTTTTTCATTTTTATTACTATTAGGTAATGGTGGATAAGATAATATAAATAGTTGTTCCTTCGTTAATATCTTGTGCATAGGAATTGTAAACCCATGTACGAGGGTAAAATCTAATTACAGATGTTGGGATTAATGTTTTTTATAAGTGTTGTTACAGTTGGATTCTATTTTACCTCGAGTGATGAACATATTTTTTGATGTGATTATTATTTCTATAATTTGGTATGATTTGGCTCAGAAAACATTAACTTATGAGAGTTGAGTATACATGCATCATTATAGTAACTCAAGATTATTTTTTGACAAGCATAATTTTAAGCATGCATGGAAGAATTTGTTTTGGGTATGTTTTTAATTTGAATTGTTTTTCCAGGATTGTGTAATTGAATATAAAATAGTATCTAATATGATTTTAAAAGTCTTAAAATGATGAAAAATGTGAAAAAATGGGTGTCTAAAAGAGAACATGAATAATGAAATTTGGGTACCCAATGTTAAACATGACATAGATGTTGGATGGTTAATGTTAGTGATAGATCCTTGATTTTGACCATGTGGTGGGGTTTGGGTGGATGACATGTTGTGGCCTTGTGTAAATCTTTTTTGTTAAATGGTTTTTCATATGTTATGTTTCAAAGGGATATTGACTGGAATTGTTGATATATTCTTCCATGAAGATTCTTGTCGAGGGGGTGACATGAGGACTTCGATGGAGATGTTACACTTGTAGTGGAACCTGAGGCACCCGTAGTGCCTAGTGGTGAAGCTAGAGAGTAGTTCCACGGTAATTTTTCTTAGTTTATGTAATTCATATAAATTGACCCAAGGTTGTTTGTGAAAATAATGTATGATTTTATAAGGTTGTTTAAATTTCAGCACCCTCTAATGTTTAATGGATAAGGTGGACCTGGGTTTGCGGAGGTACGGGTTGATTCCGTCCAAAATATATATGACCATTTGGAGACTCCTACTGAGAAGATTATCGCATTGGCCACTCATAGGTTGTGGGGATCAACTAGGAACAAGTGGGATGTTGAGGCCAGAATAGGGAAGGTAGATGTTATGTGTTGGAAGGAATTTTTAGAGAATCTCTTTGGGAACATATATCCAAATACAATAAGGTAAGAGATAGTAGTTGAGATCATGTGGTTGACACATGAGAGTATAACTGTGACGAATTTCATTGGACACATAATTGATTTTTTATTCTGTTCTCCATCATTGGTAGGGGATTAGATAGCTACATAAATTGGTTCCAATATAGGTTTAAATGTGATATTAGGTCCCAAGATTACCAATTTTGGTTAAATTAGTTTTGTGAGGTGGTTGATCAGGCTATCATAGCAGGAGGGAACCTAAAGGCAGATTCCATTATAGGATAGATGGTCACTACTGTATGATCATGTGGTATTTCATCTGAGGGATGGAAGCATTGATACAAGAATATTAGACAATGGGATTGGTGGAAAATAGGTTAGGGATAATGTTCAGTATCATATGACCATGCTAATTTTATTTTTCACTTGTTTCATAGGTTGGTCCATAATCGTAGTCATTGTACCTGACCACCAATAGATTGTCACACTTGTGACAGAATGGGCCATCTATTGAAGTTCAATAGGAGCATGTGACAGAAAAATAGTGATAGAGGAGCTAGACAAAAATAGGGTGTAAGAAGGGGGTCTTCTATAATATATCAATATGCCAGATGGAGTTCTACTAGTTATAGTAGTAGTAGAGGTAGTGGACAAAGATATTTTTAAGAAAAGTGCTTGTATCAGTAGAGGGGTACTTCTCATAGGACCCGGACAACATCATAGGGAAGAGGGGAAGAAAATTTTCTAGTCATTCATACTACACTAGTAAATGGAGAGGTTGGACCATAAATAGTTAGAGATACTATTATGATAGATTCAATGAAAGCTAGTGACTTATTTGATATAGGTGTCTCTAATTGTTTTACTTCTACAAAATCTGTTAGTGGTTTGAGATAGGTGGGTGAGTCTGTGAGCAGGGTATTGATGATATAACTGTCTTTACAACTATGATTTAGGGACATTTGTTTCTACCAATGTTCTTCTCTTTATGTTTTAGAGTATCGTTTCATTTGGGATATTTTCATCATTGAAATTTTAGGTTTCGATCCAAAAATGGCTACGGACCAGTTACTATAATACCAAGCCCACAATGATTGTTACCATAGGAGAGTGTACTTTACATCTCATCAAGGTGAAAATTAAATTAATCCTAGGGAATGTATCACACCCTGACACTTTAAATTATTTTATTTTATTATTTATTGGTTTTGGTTAGTTTCTCCAAGGTGTGGGGTGAGCGCGGGTCTAGAATCTTCAACCATTAACGTTTTTTTGGGTTTTAGACTGGTGCGAAGGCCCCAAAAGGTCAGCTATAGCCTTGCACTCAGTCCACATACATATGTATCAACCTAATGTTTAATATATATATATATATATATATATATAGCGAGTTAATTTTTTGTTCCATAATAATAATATTATTATTGTGACAATAATAATATTATTATTATTTGCAGTGTTATTATTGACATTAAAATATTTATATTAGTTTAATTGGTTTCTAAAAGTGTTATTAATTATTTAAGATTAAACAATTATTAAGAAAATTAATAAAGTTATATTATTATTAATGCTAATTTTTTAAAAATAAAATAAAATAATTTACAAGATTATTATTACTACTTTTTATTCTTATTACCTTTATTATTATTATAATTATGTTACTATTAATAATTATATTTTGATTATTATTATTATTATTACTATTAGTCTTAGTATTATTATTATTAAAACCAAAACCCTAAGGGGGGGAGGCGGAGCCCCCCCCATTTCTTTCTTCTGTGCGAGGTGCGACTATTGTAGCACTTCCCTTCTTCCCGATCGACACTAGGCTGCACCCCCATGGGGTTATCCAGGTGAGGATGTTCCACCCTCCCTCTTATTTGTGTCTGGCGACCTCCTTTTCTCCCTCTTTCCATACTCGCAATGCACCCCTTTCCTGCTCAGCTCGCAGCGCAACAACCCTCTTCCCTTGCTCTGACCAGGAACTCTGATGTCCTCTATAGCTCAGACCTATACATGACTAGCTCCCTCTAGCTCCCTCTTTCTTTGTTCGAACCTTCCCATCAACTCCCCTTTTTGTACACAAACCTTCCGCAACCGATTCCTCTCCGATTCCCCATTAATGAGGTCTACTTATGGTCCAATTCTTTGAGTTAATACCATCTCCAACATCCTTCTTTATCACTTTGATGTTTTATTTCTCTTTAAATACCCAGTTTTGATTTAACTAGAACCTTAAGGTTGAGATGTTATGCAATTAATTTGTTCTTTATTGAATAGGGTATGTGAAGACCTCCTCGGGTCTTGCCCCTACGTGTTCCAACATCCGCCGCAGAGGGAGAAGAGGATTGACTCCGTTTTTGTTTTTTTCCGGCATCCAAGGTATAGAATTATATCTATTTCTTGGTTTCACACCTTTTAAGTGGTGTTTGATGGGTGTTTTAATGATTCTGTAAATTGTTGTATAGTGCGTTGAACCTTATGGTGCATTTTTGGGTTGTTTTCGATAAAAGTGTCACGCACCGAGCACTCATCCTGGTATCACCTTTGAGGTAGTATCCTCTTGCATCACTCCTTTAAATTTAATCTTATATCGATTACTTTCATTCATTTATTTCAGACTCTTTGAATGATAATTATATATTATTTTTTTGTGATAATTGGTTTGGGATAAATTAGGTAGTTTTGGGGATAACCATGGTATGCAAAAATTATTTTTGTTATTTAATTGAATACGCATGATCTTTGACTTTTGTAAATGGTGCAAAAAAAGTTTTATGTTGATGTTTAATGTGTGTTGGTTCAAAATTGGAATTTTTATAAAAAAACTTGAGTGTATTTGGTGTGTATACCCTTTATATGTTCTAGAAATGATTTTATAAATTGCTTAAAATATTTATTGGATTGTGTATGTGGTGAAAATTATGTTTATAAATGTTTGGGTGCTGCAAGCCCTGTTTTGAAAATGTGTTTAGGTACACATATTTTTAAATGTTGATCTGACCGTGTTAGGAACTTTTTTCAGGTTGTGCACTCTAAGTGTTTGTTGGCTCTTTTAAAAGATTAATGAGTTGTTTTAGCGTTGTGTGGTTTTTGTAAACACCTTGTGGGTTTTAGAGGGGTTTGTAAATAGTTTTCATGGTGTGAGTTTTGTTTTGAAAACATTCCAAGGTGGTTATTTTGCGCTGGTTATTCATTTGTATTATTTGAAGTATGTGTTTGTGTACATTTTTTGTTGAGCGTTAATTGCAGCATGTTGGCAGGGTAACCCCGCGTTACCGCGATCATCAACATGTGCTCACTTGTGCGCATGTGCGAGGCATTTCACGTTGTCATGTTTGACCCACTAGTTGAGGTAGGTCCCCCACTACAGTCACCTTTAAATTTAGATTTTATTAATTTCTTTATGTCTTTATTAATTTTAATAAATGAAAAATAATATAATATAATTAAATTTAAAATTATTATTTGGTGTAAAAAGAGCCATTTATTTTATACAAGACACTTGAAATATTTTCTTGATGACAGGACACCCTATAGTGAAATAATGCCCATTTGGATTATAAACATAATTCAAGTAATTTCAAATGTAGTTATGGTTATTGATAAATGATTTCTTTTGAAGCATAAGAAAGCGTTTTTTTTCTCTTGAGAAATGAGGATTTTTTTCAAATTGGTAAAGACTCGTTTGGCACTTTAGTAAAATAAATTATTTTGAAAACCCTTATTTGGGGTGACTTAGGAGTGACATTTGGTGTTTTTTGACTTCATGATTTGTGTGTGATGTTTGTACTGCTTGATTGACTGTTTTGACACACCCCTTTCCAGTTTATTATATGTGTTGACATGGGAACCTGGCATAGTATGTGAATCTTTTGAGAACGATTATTGCACTAGTTTAGATTATGCACTTGATAGTGTCTCCTTTGTACGGATTACACTCTGCTAGGGGATTGGGACCCTCGGTTAGGTCATGTAGGGAAACATCGGGCGTTAAATCTTTATGACTTCATCAAGATTAGACATACCTTTAGGATGAGTCACATGTATAGTAAGTTATAGATTTTTCACGAGCTCCTGGGTTCATCCCATGTTTGGTTTAGTGTTTATGTGTATGTGGCAGAGGATTGAGACGTCTAGTTTGGTAGTTGGCCCTTGTATTCCACTTTTTCAATTTCCCTTACTGTGTGTTGCATGTTGTGTGGTTTTCCATTTTTACTAACAATTGATATCTTCTTTTCTAAATTGTTCGCATGAAATGTTTTAAAATAAAATTCACATGTTACTTTCGAACATTAAAATTATTTTTAAATTAAAAAGTGCAATAGACAATTACTTTTTTTAGAAATGGAAGTGTGTGTGTGGAAACACATAGTTTTTATAATTTAGTTCAAACCATAAATTAGTAAATTTCATTATTTAAAGGTACTGCATTGGGAATAGTTTATTGGGCATGCCTACATAGTTTCAATATTCACACCTATAGTGTTTTCTTGTTTTTAGTTTTGTTGCAGGTTTGACTTGAGCTTACTCACCATGGGTGAGAGTTGGTTGTGGACTGGTGAGAAACTCTTAGATTCGCAAGGAGTTTTGGTTGTGGTTAGGTTAGATTTATGTTGTTGGTTGTTCCTCCTTTTTTGTGTCTTTTATTTTCCTTCAATTATTCTACTTTTTCAACTAATTTATTTATTTTCATGGGCCAAATCATTCCCACTTGTCCTCTGTTGATTCTCTGGCTCTTGTCGCCAGCCTGGGAGGATCAGGAATGCCTCTCGGGTCATGTCTTGTACCAGATCGGGTGATCAGTTGAGGGTCAACACAGGCTGGTTCATGAAAAAATGGTAATGGAGGAGGCCCTTGTTATTTAGGGTGTCCTATAGAAGGATATTAGGACTATTACATCTCAAGGGGTAGGTTATGGACCAGTACCTGATCACCACCGCTCACAATGGGACCTGAGTTACTAGGGGTAGTCCGAGATTTGAGTCTTTTGTCTTTGGTTGTTTTGGATTGAGGTATGAAAATGAGGGGGTGATTAGGTTTACGTTGGAGCCTCAAGTGGCGTGGTGACCCTTGTGGAGTCAAAGTTTTCAGTTTACGGTCCTCTTAGTGTTGTGCCTTACTAGGGGCATGTCTCACCACCATGTCATCGGGTTAGGCATAGACACTAGTTCTTATTTTTAGTGGGTTGTTTTTTTTTGTTTCGCTTTAATCTCATTTTAAACAAATGTGCGTTAAAATTTAAATTGTTTTATGAAATTTAAAATTGTTTCTTTTAAATTGTATTTGAAATTAGAAAAGTGGGTTTTTAATGAGAATGTGTATCGATTCGGAAAAACATGGTATTTTTATGGATTTGGTAAGGAAAATAAGTGTGTGAACCATAGAACTCTTTATGGAGGGTCAAACGTGCGTGGGTATGTATGGAGAGTGGGTGGGGGAATTTTTTCGTAGATGATGTGGGCGAGATTGAATGAATGCACATGTGACGGTTCATAAGGTGCCATAGGTTTGTTTTAAAAAATTAATGGAATTATGGTTTTGGAAAAGTTATTTTTTCTTGTGTTTGTATATGTTTGGATTAGGGGCCTATTTTCCTTGCCTTGTAGTGTTTCATTGATTGAGTTTTTGTTTAATGACATGTTTCGATGGTGTTTTTCATGTTATGAGTGTGCCACCCAAGAGGCCTCCAAATAATTTTAATAAGCTATGCCTAGTCCCTTTTTTTTGTTCTCTACATATCGAGGTAGTCGAAGTCTATTAGAGGGGGTTTTGTAGTTCATAAAGATAGTGTTTCTTCAGGTTTTTGGGAACTCCCAGGGTATTTAAGGTTTATACCATCCCAGAATTACAATAGGGTATAGTTTAGGACTTGTAAAGATGAGATGTGTCATCAAAATTAGAATTTTGGGTGTGATTAATGGTAGTAGACTTTCACAAAGGTTCCCCTTATAGAAAGAATTTTGGGCTAGTGTAACATGTCTCAAAGAAACCATCCTCGTCTTTCCCGACTCACCGTTTTTTGGGATGTTCTCTTGCAAGCCACTAGTGTGGCCGATTCAGGTATTCTAAGATGCCTTCTCGCATCCCTCCTAAGTCTTTCTATTGTACGACTGTTCGGGACACCGGGGAGAGTTCTGAAAGAAGTGTCATTCGAGAGGAAGGGGTTAGGGAATAGATGATGCAAATGCTTGACTGTGAGGCAGCAGATTCTTCAGCCATCAAGGCCCCAACCACATGTCTTTTGATGAAGCTCACCCATAGTCAAGAGTTGTCGAGGGTGTGTGGAACATCGGCTCAAATCCTGTCTTCAACATCAAATATTAATATCCACTGTTTACTGGTTCGATTCTTGTCGCCTTTGTAAACTCATCCTCTTTGTTATTGTATAATGAGCTCGTTGTACCGCTATCCAAGCAGCCTCATCTTTTCTAATGTGGCTTCTAAATTGTTTATATTCCATCAGGGTTGTCAGTCTCATGAATAAGTGGACCCATTCGGATTCTGAGTTTGGTCTCAGTTGCATTCATCCGAGGAATGTTTGGTTTCATGAATTAATTGTTGGTGTTTTTAGTCCCCTTCATAGTCCGGGCACCTGTCCATGTGTTTTCCATTAGTGTCTTCTGGTTTTTGTGGTTATTCCTCCGTCCTGGTGCCCCAGTGTGTTCTTTTCCCGCATAATTCTTTTAAATACTAGTGGTGGAGTTGTTCTGTAAGCGTTTAGAAAGTGGGGTGAGTTGGGTTTGGGAGTTCCCATATTGGCCTTGTAGGGGGTGGTGTGTTAAGGTTTCAAGTTTTCCGTGTTGGGAGATTCTTGTGGTGGGGAGATCACTCATGTATTCTCCCCTCAACCGCAACAGATATTGTTCTTGTGTAGGTCGGGTGTGACGTGTGTTGGTAATGGTCACCCTAAGCCTCTTGGTTTCTTCTGGTTTGGTCTGGGCATGGACTTTAGTTGCATCAACTGTGGCTTGGTGGATTTTTGGAGTAAGAATGTTTTTATGGTGGGGAGAATTGGCATACCCTAACTCTTTAAATTATTTTATTTTATTATTATTTTTTTGGTTATTCTCTCCGAGTTGTGGGGTGAGCGTGGGTCTAGCATCTTCACTGATTAATGTTTTTTTGGGTTTTAGACAGGTGCACAGGCACCGCAAGGTCGGTGGTAGCCATACCGTCAGTCCACGTACTTATATAGTATCCTACTGTTTAAAATAAATATTATATATATATATACAGAGAGTTAAATGTTTGTGCAATAATATTATTATTATTATTGTGAGGATAATATTATTATTAATGTGAGAATAATAATATTATTATTATTGGAAGTGATATTATTGACATTAATATATATATTATTATTATTATTAATTAGTTTATAAAAGTGTTCTTTTTTTTATTAGTAAACTATTATTATGAAAATTATTAATGTTATATTATTATTAATGTTAATTTTTTTATAAAAATAAGAAATTAAATTATAATGATGATTATTATTTTTTATTCTTCTTACCTTTATTATTATTATAATTATGTTATTATTAATATTAATATTTTGATTATTATTATTATTATTACTATTACTATTTTTATTATATTTATTAAAAAACTATACCCTAAGGGGGAGGCGCACCCCCCCCCCCACCCCTTTCATTCTCCAGTGCGACGTGCTGCTGCTCTAGCCCTCCCCTTTTTCCAGATCAACACCCGGTCACACCCCCATGGGGTTATCTAGGTGCAGTAGTTCCACCCTACCTCTTATTTGTGTGAAGCGGCCTCCCTTTCTCCCTCCTTCCCTGACCTGTAGGGATAGTTTAAGGGATAAGAGTGTGGCCTATGTAGACTATATTGTGGTAGTTTTTTATTTAATTATGTAATGTAAAACTTATGAATGTATCAAGTATTTTCATAGATTCTAAACTAACCAGTATTTTGAGACTTGATCTTTTGTCATCATGACAATGTAATGTAATAATTCACCAACTCTAGGTAAATACAGTTGGGGAGTTACATAAAAACTATGGATTATTCTTGCTGACAAGAATACTATTGTTATAGAGGTCCAAATGGTTAAAAAAATTACCACTTTGTTATTACCTCCTTATTTGTAGAGTAGTTTAAGGCTAATAATAAGACTTATTGAAAAATATTTGTGATATAAATAATACTCATAATTGTTGACTGGGTCTTGAGATGGTTATTGGGTGAGGATGGTTTGTTTTGTGTCCAATGGAGTGATGGTTCTCCCTACATCAATGAGAGTGATGTTCATAATTGAGTCCCATTCTTTCGCATGGATGGGTTATCAATGGTTTTCTAATATTTAAAATTATATTAGGTTGTAGTTTTAATGGTATGGTATGAGGAGGGACATTGTAGGATTTGTCGCTCAATGTGAACAAGTAATTGTATAAGGCCATAGAACCATCGACTTGGTTATTTATTTCGACCATTTATTGTGAAAATATGGAATTGGAATGAGGTGGATATAAAATTAATCCAAGAAACACCTAGTGCCTTAAGTAACCTTGATGCAAAGTAGTTGGTAATGGACTTGTTTGAAAAATTCATAAATTTATTTCTTATCTAAGAAACTCAACCATTAGATGATTTGGGAAAGTTAAATTTTTTGTAGATTACGTTAGTTCATATAGAGACTAAGAGAATCATATCAGATCGATACAATAACATATTGATGAAACTTTGGGTGGGTTGGTATATTTCCATGGGGTCTCATCTAAATCAGGGTAATGTATACCAACCAAATATTGATGGGAAGCCTAAGAGAAAGGTATGGATAATAGAGGACATGCTCAGTGAATTTTTCCTCAACATTATTGGAGAACATGATGAATAACAAGCCTAATAATAGTTTTAATAAAACAAAATATTTTAGTAATCACATTAGATATCCTATATAGAGGCCTAGTATGGTAGATTATACTTCTTACGAAGACCTTCCTCTTGAAGGGTAGTAAAATTTGAAGGTAATTTGTATTTTTGCAGTCAATGTAGGGGTTATTCTGAAATTTCAGTTTTGTATTAGAATTCAATGAGTTAGAGAATATTTAGGATATGATTATTAAAAACGATCGAGGATTGAGTGGTATCTCAAGTGCTTGAGTGATCATGGAGATATTTGGTTTGAAATTTATTTATTTTTATTATCATGCATTTTTTGGGGTGAAAAATTTATCGACAACAGTATATATTCCCATATCAATAGATTTCCTAATTTATATTTAGCATGTAAAATTTACATGCACAGCTAGAACATGGTTTGAAAAAAACTATCCAAATATTAGCAAAAACCATTGGGTCTTGTTCTGGGCTTTCACAGTGGTGCATGTTTGGCACATAGTCATAGAAAAATCATTTAAAACCTTCAATATGGTTTCATAGAGATTTTCCTAGATAGAATATGGTATCAATAATAATTGACCAAACCCTGAAAAGGGGAATGTCTTATTATAGTGACATCTACATGGTTGGAAAATGGTTTAAAAATCTGTGTGGACAATCAGATTAAATTTTGTAAATGACCCATTTTTTTCAATGAGTTTTTAACCCTCTATCCCACTTTTTCTTCCCCATTACATGACATTTTGAGGGGTGCCTCTTCTTTATTATTCCCTATGATTACCATTATCTATTTATGATTTTTATAGATTTACACTTATATTTATTTTGATTAATTCTCCACTTATTCCTCCTTCATTCTTATCCTTGTTTCCATACTAATTTTGATTGCCTCTAACTAGTGTTTGGTGATGATTTCCAAAAATACATGGTAGAAATCATCTTATGTGATGTGTCTTCTTTACTATAAGACTTGTTGACATACTGAGATTATGAAGGTGTATTTTCACACATTTTTTTATTATACGTACATCACATCATTAATTTTATTAGGGAATATTCTAAAATATAATTAATATTCAAATATAATCATTGAATAAATATGGGGATTTAATATAGACTATGTTTGAGTAAATGTTGGCTATGAATGAAATCCCATTTATCATTATTTTATTAAGTGTATTTTACTTGTTTAGTTTTATGTACTTTTCCCTATTATATTTAAATTGAAAATTTAATTTTAAATAACTATAATTAATTTACTTGAATGATATTTTTTACATTATGGAATTATATTTTTGATATATGGATAATTTGACTAGGGTGAGAATGGGAACGATTTTAAAGGTAGTGATGGAAGGTAATGACTTTTCATTATGTAGATGGTCCTTATGCATTATCCTATAGTATATTAATGTTGTTATATGAATCTAATATGTGATCTTGACATTGAGGGAAATTCACAGTTTATATGAATAATTTTTTAATGAAAATAAAATCCTTATGGATTGATTTAAGATCCAACATCTAACAAATTACTTTAATCATTAGATAGATGCCTCGGTCATTTATATTTTATGAATTGATCATAAAATGGTATACCTTGAGAAACATGGACCATTAAGGGGATATAGATAAAATGCACAATTGTAGTGGGCCTTTTTATAGGATACTTACACCCCTTGAGTACGGTTTTGAGATGAATTGGAATGATTATCCCCATAAGGTCATGATATGACTACATGTTTCATTAATAACATTAGGATAGATAATTACAGAATATTATGTGTGATCCTATCAAAATATCATTTGAGAACCTATGTGGGAAGTCAGTAGGTAGATTGATTAAATACTAGGTGAGTGGACCAACATAGGACGGCCATGTGAACAGAGAATGGAATTGTATCATTCCTCTAGTGTAATACTAGTATGAGTTTTCCAACGGGGAAAATAAGGATGTGATTTGATTATTATGGGGCTGAGGGATTTTATTTATTCGGAATGATGACTTTTTCTAGAGAGATGAGTTTGAGATCAAGGATGACATATAAGGTGATCATGTTGTTATGAGACCTAGGTGACCATTGTGGGTACATTTGTGATATTTTTTCCCTAGAAAGGGTTTGTTTATAGGAGTATGTTTCATCAACCATGGGTGTCAGCTTATATTCTAAAGGTTAATAAGGTAAGGCCAATGTGGCTAGAGTAATGATGATAATATTAGATATTATAGGAGGTATTCATTTCCCTTGACAAATTATGAATGTATTCTTGGGGTCTCAGCTGAGATTCATCAATTTTGACCTATATGTAATGGCTTGGTTACTACATCAAGTTCAACTTATATTTATAAGTAATACACAGACAATTTTTCTAGGTATTCAGATTTTGTATCCTTAGAAAATTCCTAGGGGTTAACTGAGATCTAGCATTTATTCCTGATATGATTGGAATTCGAGAAATTTCAATAGGTATTTGGAATTTTTATCTACATGATATGAAAGATTTATTTCTTTGTAATTGAATTTATTCTTATAAGGAATACTCATGTCCTATCCCCAAGGTTTTACCTTTTTCTTGAATGGAATTCCCTGGGACTCAGTTGGAATTAAACTATTATTCGAACATGTAATGCTTTGATTATTTCCACGAATTTTGTGTTTATTCTAAAAACTATTTGGAATGATTATTTTATGTGCTCGGAGACACTCAATCACTTGTTGAATCAGGTATAGAAGATATTGGGTGTCATGTTAGAATCATTGGATCTATGGGGGTTATATCAATATGTTTCATCATTTTTTAATTTGTTCTAATCATTTCATATATGAATATATTTTATTTATTGGTTATTTGATGGACCCTAGTGATGGGGATATACTATTTTGTACTCATACCCTTCTTATACAGCCCTAGAACTTAGGTTCCCGAGTATACATCACTTATCATAGGATCATGTAGGGTAGACTCCCATCACTGCATAGTCAAGAAAGATTGATCGAATATGACTTATATAATATGGTTTGGTAAGTGTGGAGGATAATAGTAAATCATCCTATTATTTCATTCTATTATATAAATTTTAATTTTAATCATCATAACTGGATATTAGTGTTGATGTATGATGATATGACCATATTTCTTTTTGAATATATTATTCTCCATTTTTAAATACTAATACATGGTTGTTATTAATTTATTATGTGTACTCATATTTTTTATTACTATACACACTATATTGTTTTTTTCCTTATTGATTTACAATTATATGAGGGTGTAATACACCCATGTTATAATTATGACCCTCACTACTAGTTAAAATTTTCTAGAATCTAGAGAGGTGCAACTGAAGTAATTTAGGGACCACCAATCTGGGTACTATTAAGTGTAATGGGTGGAAGTAAATTATAAAGTGGTGTCATAGTATCATTTTCTATGAAATACTCTTTGGGATATAGTAGATAAGGAATAAGTACATGACAAATCCTGTGATGGACCTTAGAATGGTGCGTCATATACACCTTTGTTGATTGTTATTCAAGGATAATAGGGATATGAGATTTTAATTATTGTATTCTATTATTATAATTGAGATATATATTCAAAATGGGATATATATTTGAGTTTATTATTTTGACTTTTTTTCTCTCTCCCTACTATAAAGAGTCTAGTGTACATGAATCAATCATTCCACATTGGACTGGTATGACATATTAATGTTTTCTTATGATTTATATCACTGATGACACATGTTTTTTTATTTAAATAATTTACAAAGACAGGTTTTTTGTTTTCCCATATAAGTTATTGGTGGTATTCTACTCAACTAAGAGAATGTATATTTTCTACTAATGATACCTCATGTTGATCTTGTGGTGTTACATTACATGATGAAGAATATCAATTGATACGTATAAAATATGCATAGTGTCCCTTTGAGGGTCTACACATGAATTGGATTCCTCAATACTAGTTATGAAAATAATGAGCTTTGGTTATTTATGGTTTTTAAAATAACATATATTATTTTTATAAAATATATATTATTGGTTCCATTATAGTTAATTTAATATTTAAAATATATTTTAAATACCATGAGTCTTTGTGGGAATATGATTTTAAATATATGAATATTATATCATGGTCCTTGAGGGATCATATGTTTTGCAGATACCTGGTAAGGATCATTGCACTAGTAAGTTGATGACCTAGAATGTGATGCCTAATATATTTTTATGTATATGAGAACCCTAGAGTGGGTGTGGGAACATTATTTTTCTAGTGATATATAAAAAAATATAATAGATACTTTTAAATTAATTAGGACCTATGTGATACCTGATTTATGAAAAATTATTGAGATCCAAGTGCATGTGATGCGGCTAATGATATTAGTGAGATGAGCATTAGGATTGAGTGTTAGGTTGTTTTAATACTTTTTTTAACTATTATGTATGAGTTTAGATACTTTTAAATTTGATATTAGTTCATGGGATATTATACAATATATTTTTTATATTTATATTGAATCCTTGGGCTTTGTAATGTAAAGAACATATATTGACTGGTGTTGATGTTTGTTTTGATGGGTAGGATCAATAAGATTATTTTACTTTTTGATTTTGTGTGTGGATTCAAATGAGATTGTATATTTGGCCCTATATGTTCATATATTGGATTGTTAAATTGTGTGTATAAGAATTTTTTTAATTTCACCACGGTTGATGGGTAATCATGTGGTCTGCCTTGTATTAAGTGAAATTCCTTATAAAAATTATAGTGAAATTGATAAGGAGTTTCTAGTTAGATGATATTGACATGACATGGGTAATGGTTATCTATTTAGGCAAGTGACATGATTTTTGATGATGTGAAACTATAGGGAACATAATTCGGGCTTTAGATCAGTCAATGGTTAGGTGTGGGATAAGCATTGGTGGTTTTTTTGGAATAATAACGTGGATTTTTACTCATGGTGTGGATATAAATTAGAATATTTTCCTCTATTATGATGATCATATCATGGATGGATTGTATCAGGTATTAAAAAATTAGTGGGAATGGGTTGAGATGAGTGGTATGGAAATGATATTGGAACCAAAAAATGTTATGTTCGATGATTGGTATAAGGATATACATATGATGGGAATTGAACCATTAGTCTGGCAATGTGTGAAACTAATTATGGTTGAATTATAGTGGATGTCAAGGATGACATTTCTGGTTAGAAAAGGATGGGTGGTAATTAATGTTTTGTTATGGATCTTAGGTATGATATGGATGGTTGTTCGCATAAATTATGTGTTGTAATAGATG
This sequence comes from Viscum album, assembly GCA_963277665.1. Classification (NCBI taxonomy): domain Eukaryota; kingdom Viridiplantae; phylum Streptophyta; class Magnoliopsida; order Santalales; family Viscaceae; genus Viscum; species Viscum album. The sequence continues at coordinate 2,087,721,890 of OY728160.1, forward strand.
GAGAGTTAGCTATGTAGTTGGGGTTTGGCTTAGTGGTAAGCACCCCTTAAATCTACATGAAAATGGGGGTTCAAAAACCATTGGGCACAGGTTACTGTATCAGTACTGTAGCAACGGCAGGAACTGTAGCGGCAGCAGGTCACTGTAGCGGCAGTAGAGCACTGTAGCAGCGGCGAGTACTGTGCATTACTGTAGAAACGCGGGTACTATAGCAGTACTATCCACAGAATGGGATTTGGGCCAAAAAATGGGCCTACGGTTCATGTAATGGGCTAAATGCCCACTAGGCCTTCAGGCTATGTAATGGGTCTCCCTCTACCCAGTTAAAGAGGTCTTTGCTTTGCTTTAATAATAAACTAAGGCTTTAGCCCCAACCTTTAGAAAAAATAGATGGAGAGTTAGCTATAGAGATCAATGGTTTGTTAAGTATACATATGATAAATAAATCACTATAGTAGTGAGAATTTTATCATTCACACATTTATGACCCTCTTGTGGGTAGGGTCATTGGATTTATGAGATTAGTCATTCGGTGGTTCAAAATTTACACAGGTGGCTATGTGTGGGAAGATATTTGGTGATCTGGTGCCTTGGTGAATACCAAATTAGAAATTTACAAGAAATTTTGGATATATTTGATGTGTGATATCCAACATGGAATGTATTTCGGTTTAATATGAGGATGATTCTTATTGATGGTGATTCGGTTCCCTAGGTCTATGTATTGTGGAATATTTTCTTGGTCGAGGATCTAACTTTGTAATTACACTAAATATGTGGTTAATACATTGATTTGGGTGTGTGGATGGTTCTATGATACCTCTGAGGATAAAAATGTTTCTTGAATAAGGTGAGACAACATCGGCTTGGGAGATCATGTGTTTTTATGAATGGTCTTCTAAAGGTGGGCCAACCGGTGTTTTGTTTTTGAAAAATTGTGTAGTGATATAGAAACCACATTGACCATGGTGTTTTACTACATGAAATGGGTTTCATTAAATGTTTAATATAGTGAATAAGACCATATTATAGAATTATCCCTTATGATTATATAATTATTGTTGAAAGCACCATAAACATAAAAGTGTGATTATCAAAGAAAACATTGTTTCCCTAGGAAAGATTATTTTTGTGGAGTATCATATTGATGTAGGAAATGGTAATGACTGAATAACATGGTATAGGGATATATTCTGGACCCCATGTTTAGAGTTTCACCATAGAACCACATAGAGTATTCCAGAATAGAGTGTGGTGATTTGATCATGCCTTGATGAATGTGATGAGAAGTAATATAGAGGGGAGGTTATAAAGACCATTTTTTATAGGTTATCTATTTCTAATGGAATGTGAATTTTCACTCTAGACTATAGGTTTCCATATAATAGAGTTTTAGGATGGAATTATATGAGTTATATCATATTGAGAATTTGTTCTTTCTCGTGGATGAAGAATTCAGAGGTATCCCAAGTTCCCATGTAAGAGTCAATAAATTTGGGATTAAATTAAAAATAATTTCTCTTACAACATAGTTTATTTCACAATATTTAATGAATATAAAAAAACAACTTTAGGTATGTATGTTCTAGTTCATTTTCAATGTTCTTGGTCAACACGCACTAATATTAAATTGTATATGGAAAACCAATCGAATTTCATTGAATACTATGAGATATTAGTTTTTTGGAATGAGTTTTGTAGTATAGTTGGTACATGGTTATAGAGAAGCCATGAAAACATAAAATTCGGATTTAGAGGAGTTTAAAATACTAGTCTATGATTTTGAAACCCATGAATCCAAACCATGTGACCTCTCTTATTTCATTAAAATGTGTAAAATTACTCTTCTTGCCCTATGAGTTTTTAACCCAACACATCTCTATTTCTATGATCATTCATGTGAAAGATCATGTATTTTTTATATCATTTTCTCCCCTTTGGATCCTATTTTTTAACAGTGGGTATTTGTGGATTTTAATGTCAATACAAGGTGATTCCTTGTCCTATTATTCCATTTTCCATATTCTAATTTTTTCCATACTAATTTCAACTATCATTGACTAGGGTTTTTAATTACTTTCATTGGATAATGATGGAAATCAAAAAATATGATAGTAATTTTTCTTGGTGTGACTAGAGGTCATCTTAAGATGATGAACAAATGTCCTCCCAAGGAATTTCATTTGAGTTATGCTGCTCATAAATGTTCATATTGTTTTTTAATAAGTATGATGAAATTATCCATTGTAGCATTAGATAATAATAGGGATTTCTCAAAGCTTAGGTGATAGTGCATGTAAGGAGATGACCACACCTTATTTCTCATGGTTTCAATTGGAGTATTTCACTTTATGAGTATGAACGAATTATTCCTATTTAATTTAAATTTAAAAATATTTAAATTTTTATAATTAATTTTCTAGGATGTTATAGCTTGTAGGTGGGCCTCATGTAGATTGTTTAAAGACTGTTGTAATTGGAAGAACTTGGGAGAAATGATAATGATTTGATCATATGATATGACTTCGTATGAGGTAGGATGCCCCTATGAATTACTCTAGGTTTTAATAATGTCATTATATGAAGGTCATATGTGGAATCACTAATTATTGAAATAAAAAATTTAAAGAAATAAATATTTTATTTAAAATTAAATTCTTATTGATATATATAAGTTTGAAGGTCTATTCTAGACCCTAGAACATTGGATATATACCTCATCGTCTAATGGATAAAGGATCGACCAAAAAATATCATTCATTGACATAAATATCCTCTTGATGGGATAAAAATGAATTATATAAACATATTCGACATTGTGACAATTTCTTTAGATGCCTAAACTGGGGTTATGTGATGAATTACAATTATTGGACTAAGTAGGCCATGATAAAATTGTGATATTAATTAAATATTAGTTTCTATCTGATAAGAGAATGGTATGAATTTTCCTCTCCCAATAAAATGTGAAAACCTTGGTGAGTAGTCCATAGTTTGATTAATGATATTTTGGGTGAATGGAATTGCCTACAATAACCATGGGAATAGATATAGTCATTGTGTCGTATTTTACAATTAATGATAATATAACATTGTCTATTATTATAATAAGGTCCGGATACAATTATGATGAGGCAAATGATGTTATACACATTGAGTGTTTGTCATGTTATAACATATGATAATGAGATATATTATCCTGTATAGGTTTTTATTTTTTGATGACATCTAGAGGCACAATGGGTTCCCGGTGGATATATTTACGCAAGGGAGGGTTTATGTTGGAGGGTATGTGCCATAAAATTTAGGTTTCACCATAGAAATAAATGGATAATGGTGTAAGTCTAATATGTCTAGAGTAACAATGATTATTTGATATATTATAGGATGGTTTCACTACTCTCATGTCTCTTTGAATGAATTCATAGGTTCATACCTTTGATAGAGCCATTATTTCTATGTGGAATGAATAGGTTATTACCTATGATTTAGCATGTTTCTATATGCAATGATCAGGTTGGTAAAGAGAATGTGACTTAAAAACAATATATTATGAGGCATAGGTATGGTAATATAAAATATTTTTATTTTATAATTCTATTTAGATTGAATTTTTTATCATCAAGGAGTTTGGTCAGTGTGTATGTATACTGGTATGGCGCTGTGTTTGTATGATAGTATGCTTCCATATTTTCATTTATTATAATAAAATTCACATGTATTGCTTTTTAAAACACTAATTTCTTATTTCTATTGATATTTATTTACTATTATTATTTTGATTATTTAATTTGATATGAGGTTACAGTCTCTCTAAAATATCTCCCTAAACCCCCACTACTTGTCGGAGGACCCTGGAATACTAGGATTCATTCCAAAGGTCATGCAATGACCACAGATCTTGAAACTATTCAGTGTTATTTGGTGGTGGCATGTTACACCACCCACCCATGTGATTATTGATTGTGAGTGATTTATTAATTATTAAGAAATATTTTTGATGTAGGGAACTGAGTAAGTGTAATTGGTCAAAATGTGGTTAGTTAACAATTTATAAACACAATGATGTTATTCCAACATGAATTAAAAACCCAATAATATCACCATATATGATTGGGTATTTTATGGGTGTCACCTCTATTTTGGAATTAGATTATGAGGGGGGAGGGGAATCTTACACTGTGGTCTTCCATCATTATCAAGAGTGTGGAAAATATTGAAGTATTGGATTACTTTTTGGATCTTCATCTATGATGTCAATGTTATCATGTTTTGTTTCACAATTAATAACTATAGAAGTATGTGTCTGTCCCAACACACCTAATTGATGGTGATTTTGTGAAATGGATGAGGATGAGTAATTTTAGAATAAATTAGTTTGTATCAAGGACTAATAAATGATTTTATTATGGGGGAACACAATATATCAATTCTAGTGTTTTGGAAACATAGTCGTTTCGATGAGGATACCAATGAGTGAGTGTTAGAAATATTATCCTAGTGGGATAAGTTTTTTGGAAAAGAGACATGAATAAATTTACTGAGTAAAATAATCCCTTAGAGGTGGATTTTGAATGGACCTTTTATTTTAGGTAAGAATTCCACTATTCTATTTTTAAGTATTTTTTGGCTTTTTTAAGATGTGTTTGGGGGTTATTAGGGATCAAATTATTTCCAAATAAGGCTACTAGGGTCACCTATTCTAAAATATTTATAAGAGGGATATAATATACCCAGTTTCATTAGTATTTGGCTGGTAGGACCTGAGGCCCCATCAATTAATTGGTGGGGATTCACCTAGTGAACAATGGAGCATTCATTACTAGGTACAACCTGGCCAAGTACCAGGTGGGATCTTTGTGAAATTTATATGGTCATATTTATAAATTATATTTTCTATCAATGTTTTCCATTAATATCTGCTTATACACACACCCACTAAACCTAGACATGGTTTTGGGGTCCCCATTGGATTCATACTATATTATAATTATCACTCTGAAAATATTATGTTTCTTTTGTTGCAATGGTACTTCCTTTTTTACTTATTATCATTTTTCCTCTAAAAGTCCACTTAAGTGATCATTTATTTTTTCCCCTTGGTGAATGCGTAATTATTTGTTCTTATGTATGAAATTATAGGTTCAATGGATCATTCATGAATAAATTTTGTTTTCTTTTATGAGTGAGTTTCCATACAACATAGGTAATAAGTGACTACCATTTTATGACCTTTACATTTTTTTATAGGATTTCATGAATGTGTCGTCATTTTTTTCTTGATTTTTTTATTTTATAGGTATCGAAGTGGATAGATGAGTCCTTAGTCTCTTAATTAACTACTTAATGTTTACCTATGGGAGAAATGGATTTATAACAATGAAACCTGTTCTTATAGTGTATCCTATGGTATGATTGTACTCTTAGGTTGTTTCGGCCTTTTTTGAGAGGTTTTGGATTAGTTAAGGATTTACTGATATTGGGGATTATCATATGTGTATGGGTAATGTTTTCCATCAATTTATAGATATTCATGTGTCGATTTTACTATTTTATAATTTATCCTATGTTGAATTAAATGAAGGCCATAGGCCCATTCCCATGGGTATTGTTATGGGGGGATAACTAGCTAGAATATATGTGACATTGATGGGTAGATAAATAAATATGTTTGTATAGATTTTTATGGATTGAGGTTTCTTAGGATGTGTAGCCATGCGACCCTACCTATAAGAGAGGGTTTTTTTGTGATGGAGATTGGATACTAGGATTCCTTCTTCAATTCAATTTCTTGATGAACTAAGACCATGGTGTATCCATGGGACCTTACCGCAGGGGGGTGGAATAGCCTATGTGGGCAGTTAATTATTAATATACCCTCCTTAGAAAACATCTATATGGATCAGTGGAGATGGACAAGACCATGGAAACAAACCCCAATAGGAGGCGTTGGATCACATGATACAATGGCTATTGTGATATGATCCCTAGATCATTATAATATTACTAGTATTGGTTTCCATTTATTGAGTGACATTTTCCCATTGATATTTACTACCTCAGTTTTAGTCACTGTTTTTGGAACCATGTTTTTCACATGATGACCAGACACTCATTCTTATAGGATTTGTCTTTATTGTATTAATTTTTTTCAATGCATTCTATAACATATATCAGTTTCACATATTTTATGGACACATTTTTGGTGTATTATTTGGTTTTTACTTACAACCTACATACATGCGGGATTTTTTGTCTTTGAACTGGTGCTCGGAATTGAAATCTGAGAACACCGTTGAACTCGTTACGCCGATATTTTCTTAAGGGGAACTTTACCACTGTTGCATTTTAGTGTGTTTGGAAGTTATGTTTCTGGGTTTCATAAAAAAAGTAAAATAAAAATAAGTGATGGATTATTTTTATTTTATGTGGTTAAAGTCTCTAAGTGGATGTTAGAGGTGGGGCTAACCACATGATAACCTCCCTTGGGAGGATATAAATAGGTGGGGCCCACTAGCTTGAAACTCTCAAATCCCCTTTAACTCCTTGAACACCCAATTAACGTGGATGAAACTCTCTGTTTATTTATTTTGGAGTCTCTTCACCTCCTCCCTCTAAATTAATCATCCAACCCACATATTTAATTAATGAATGTCGCATAATGAATTTTAATATTTTTGAAATCATTAATCCATCCTTTTAATAAGTTGTGTTATTTTATTTCATGTTTGTTGGCACATAATCCATTGGTGAAGCTTTGGAGAAGTAGAGTGAGATCATTCTTCCCATAAAGAACACAAAGAACATCTCCAACTACCTTCATCCACATTAAAGGAGTAGACAACACCTGTGAAGAACATCGCCAATGATGACGTCATCTCCTCCTGACATCAACAGAATGATACCACCTTCCTACGACTCCACCGAGTGAACACTAATTACAGGTTGGGGTTTGTTTCCGTTTGAGTTTTTCCCCATTCTTGTGATTGAAAATGATTAACGCTGATCAACCCAAGAACAGGTTGATCCACGGATCTCTCATTTTTGTGGGAGGTAATTGTTGTGGGTTAAAATGGGTTTTATTAATCTTGTGATCCGTTTATTTTGAACCCCCTTAATGAATGATAACGCGGAGGGCGTGGGCCAACCCAAAGAAGGCTTGAAACCTCCGCAGATCTTCCTTGTTACGTTCTTCGTGGGTGAGGATTCAATGTGGTAGAAATGAAATCCGGAGGTCCAACACTGATGGAAGCATCCCAAAAGAACCCTTGGAGTAGACAGATCCAAAATCCAACCACCAGAATGAACCTGGTGGTCCGTAGAAGTTGGGTCGCTAGGCGGCGGTGCCAACAGCAGTGGCGGAGACCGCATGGAAGAGAACGTGGCCCGCGTCCATGGGCTGCTCGGTTGGGAGAACCGGCCGGCCACATGCTGACCGAGGTGGAGAACCATGGAACCCATAGGCTCTACATGAAAGGGAACTGCAGCCCGTGGACGCGGGCCACTTGCGGGGGACCGAACGGGTCGGCTACGACTGGCCGGGCAGAGGAAAAGGCGGCGCCGCCGGGCGAGCCGAACCGGACCGGCCCATGCGCAAAAGACGGGTTTGTGGGTGGGCCGCACCCCACCAGGCCGGGCCGACCCCTAGCTAGGTCAGACCCACTAGACTGGATCAGGCCAACCTGCCATCCCACTAGGCGTGACGGTCTGAGCCCCGTCTTCGATTAAAGGAGAATATCTTCTATACTGTGCGTCTGATTAATATGTCGTCTGTGGAACTGGGACCCTTGCAATGAGGCAGTCCTTTTTCAATACACTAGTTTAGTTTTGAGGAAATTTGGAAAATGTTTAGGTTTGATCAAACATGAAATCCAATCGGTCCCCTCGAATAGAAATTCCAATAACTCTCAGACTGGGCGTCCGATTGACGCGTCGTCTATCAAATTGGGTTCCTTATGGTGAGACGGAACTACATGATACATCCAATTAGGACATCATTATATTTGATGTATTGACACTTGGATCGAGGAGTGCACCCACTCAGAATCGAGCGTGTTGTGTGTGGGAAACCTAGGGTTGGCTGTGATTAAGATGACATGATCCTCCATGGGTTCGACATCGATGATACGGTACCAGGATCCTCTGTGGGTTCGACAATGATTACTACTATACCGGAATCCTCTATGGGTTTGACAGTGATGAATATTATACCAGGATCTTCCATGGGTTCGAGAGCGATGAATAATATACAAGGATCCACCATGGTTCCGACAGTTCTGACATTTGTTACTGTTTCCTATGTGGGTCTGACAGAATTCCTAGTCCTGTATCCTGTGTGGATCCGACAGCTGAGTTGGTCCTGTAACCTGTGTGGGTTCGACAGCCTAGAAGAATCAGTGACTACATCTGATCAACTCTATCAATCTATGAATTATTTATCACTATGTTAGTTGAGTTATGTCTTTCAACCATTATCATCGTGGTGATTGACTTTAATTCTTTTGTGGAATGGCCTGTGCTTGGGCTCGAGAGTTAGAGCCGGACTGTGATTGACAACTTAGGTATATGTATGGGAATATACCTAATTAGGGTTGGTTGATACTTCATGATTGTATCTTTCTACTGTGGTTTATCCTTTGTGGATTATGGGAGACCTTCGGGGGTCTCGGGGTCCCCTATTGAGAATTTTTATACTCACCCCATCACTGGCTTCGCCCGCACCTTGTTGTGTTTTGTGCACATGACAGAAAGCGGTGATCGAAGCTGAGGGTGATGGACCGGAGGCTTCTTGGAGCTGGACTACACGGGACGTACCGTAGGGATGATTTGTTTGAGTTCTGTACCTACCCATCAGGTAGGATTCCCCAGTGGACGATCCAATAGTTGTTTTCCCTTTTTACTTTTACTTGTTGTTCAGTTGGGTTTGTATACTGGCCCACTTACTTCCAGAACAATTTTCTTTTCTATTTTAGGAATTTTTTCTTCTAAATATTTTGTTCAGTTAGTGTGTGTTACAGGTTTAAAGGCAATTCCTTCCCTTTTATTAGGATTACTCCTTTGGCGCTAGTGGCCAGCCACTGGCCTATGGAAGGTGGGCTTGGGGTTGTAATGGCATGGGCCCCGAGGACGGGTCGTGACATACTATGTTCTTTTTATGTTTTTACAGCTTAATGTTTTTTTAATTTTTTATCTTCTATATTGATGCACAACATGTGGTGATATTTTTTTATTATTTTTTGTAACTAAAATGGAATATATTTTTTATAACAAGGGATGTTATTTATAATATTTTTAACACCCAAACCCAACCCACCAAGTTCAATTCAAGATTCCACATGACCTAAATCATCCCTCATCATACACAAGTTTCTTATATCAAGCGATCAGGGCCTAGAGGTACATCATGGGGATAATATTCTATTGGTATTGTGTAAAAATTATAGTATAAAAAAGAATATATAACAGTGATAAAAAAATTACAAATGAATAAATAATTATATCATCATATTTTTAATGTATTGGACAAATACCAACACATTCAATATCATTATAACATGTTATTGATATATTCCAAAATCAAAAAATGAGGATCCCCATTGGTTATGGATAAACGACATGATAATTGGGACTAAGAAAAAAATAACTAACATCCATGCCAGATGTCATTCCTATAATTCATGTACACTCTTGGAAGTCATGTTCAACTACCCAGTGTAGAGCCTTTTTTCTTCATTGGATCCCTGTCCACAAATTAAACATTCTCAATGAGATAACAGAGTTAGGTGTTAGTGTGAAACCTCGGAGGATACCAGAAACGGTCCTTATCATAAGTGAATAAGATATATAAGTGCATGTTTGGAATATAAGTAGAATGACGATAAGAATTAAGTATATCACACAAGTACATAAAATATATCAGGTAATTAGATACTATATTTACCTACTTTGGCTCCAAATTGAACTAAATATTGACCTACCATGTATGAAACATAACCACCTGATGCGATAGTCCAAAAACACATTGTTCATATCCCACTAGAATGGATATTAATTGTGCGTGGTGACTAAATGTATGATACATCCCTCTCTAGGGGTAGTTCATATGGATCAACCTACAAGATCAAGGATCATCTCATGAAATATATATGTACAAAATAATAAATCAAACACAACATTAGAAAAATAAATAATTATAGCCATCTAAATCCACCTGTGATTATAATCAAGCTTAATTACCATGGGGATAAACACAAAAACCTAATGTAATCAAACATCCAAAAAAGGTTCCACAATATTCACAAACCAACCAAAAAATCATGCCAATACCCATATAAATATGTTATAAATAAAAGAAAAACCTACATTATCTGAAAAGTGGTTTTGATGACAAGGGTCAGTATCCATGTAAATTATAATGATTGAATATCCTAAAAGAATTTTTTATTCATCATAAATAGAATTACAGGATCAAAATTGTAGAGATTATACAAAAAAATGTATGAAAATATCAAACATACCTGATAATATTTTATTTCAAAATGGTTTTATATAAATGATATCTACATGAAAATTATCTATATCTAAGTTCCAATTCTATCAATGATCAACAATTACCCTCTTTGAACATGCCATAACACTTAGTTTCAATAAAGACATTGAGATTCTAATTATGTTCGAATAAGGATATGATAAGAGGATTTATAAAGATTTAATTATAACAAATCGAATTGCGATTGTGTGGTCAAAATGGGGTATGTTCTTTGAATGCAAGGCATATAAAGAGATGAGAGAGCACCAAATTTTCAAAAGTGTGTTTCTAGGATTTTATAGGACAATTATGTCTGGATAGATTTTAAAAGGTGAGATATTTTGGGATTTTAATAATAATGGCATAAAATAAACTCTCCTTACTAGTCCCCAGATAGTTCCATTGGCCTATTGGTGGCCTCCCCTTGCTGGATGATGAGTTTGGGGTACTGATTCTTCTACCCAAGCACCCCACTTGTTGGATAACAGGATCTATAGTCATTTTGTAGATCCTACTAACTCCACTAGCAAGATGACGGGGCTGATGTATATTTCTTATGCAATTTCATGTTCACTGGAAAAACCCCTTTTCATTTTTAGCCTCTCAAAATTTTCTATATGGCCTCAAATCACATTAACTATTATTCATAATTCTATATACATGATGAAAATATTTATACTATAAATAGTTGGTGTCAGATATATAACCATCTTATGACTTCATATACTAAATTAGTTTTCCTAGTGGTCTTACCGAACAACTTGGGCCACTATGCCAAAATTTCTCTCTCCCACTATCATTTCCCCTCATGAAAATATGTGTGATACTAATGAACCTAAACATGAAGAACATATTTCCTTATAAAACCATCTCAATTTGGTCAAAAATATAAATTCTCTACTCCAAAAAAGATACATATACTTTTATATTAACATCCTCACAGTCCATCACATGCACAAGATATGTATTGTACCTATTAGGCTAAGACATGTGGAATATATTATGCATACTATACAGTTGAGGATGAAGACCCAAACCATATGCCACTTCTCTTATGTGTTCAATGATATCGAATTCCCAGTGTATTTTATTTCTAAATTCCCTTCTCTCCTAAAATACATATTACCTAACCATGGGGACACCTTTATATATACTTTTCTTCCAACTCCCATCACCAAGGTTCATCTCTATCCATCAATATATGGTCATTATCTAGTCTATCCCACATCCATCCTCTTCTGAATAAATAACACTCACTCCAAGGTCTAATGTTCTATACTAGGACCAAAATCTAAAGAGTCACCTATCTTGGGATTGAATAGAACTAAATGAAATAAACACCTATAGAGAGTCTCAAATAAATCCATATAAATTGAAAAATTAAAATTGTTGACGTATGAAAACACTACCAGTGGCAAGTTATTATCTCAATCTCCGCTGATGTCTATAAAAAATTCTCTAAGAATATCATATAAAGTATGGATTATTATCCTCAACTTCCCAATGGTCTATGGATGCAAATTTATATTGTGTTTCAATATATTACCCCTCACCTTATACAATCCTTAACACAACTGTGAAGTGAAACATGATTCTCAAACTAATACCATACTAAATGGCACCATGTGAAACTTAATTATTTCCTAAACAAATACATTTCTTATATCATCCTCTATGGTTTTCTCCTAGAGTAGTATCATATGATCCACCTAGGTCAACTAATCCACTACAATATCCATGGTATCATAACATGTCGACATCTTGGGAAAACTTAGAAAAAATTCTATTCTCACTTAATACCAATTCAATAGATGTATTGGGAGTGGTCGGGGAAAACCTCTATGTATCTACAACTAAACCTTGATTATATGAAGATTCATAAAATAAGAGATAAATCGTTAAATGTCTGCTTTCATTTTGGGACACTAGAAATTTTTTCTAACATCATGATGTTTCTTGGATTATCTGTGGTGCACTACACACAATGAAGAATGTGCGTCTCTCATTATATCATCCCTCATAGAGTAAGTATCCATAACTCTACCATGAACTATAAATATACCGCATATATATAGTTTCCAACCAAAAATGGTACCATTTAGTTCTCACATCTCCCACATCATGGTACACTCTGGATTGAAATCATGAATTTCACTCATTGGTTCCATCAATGATGATTCGATCACTATTGGTGTACAAAACACTACTCAATTTTCCTCAGATATATCCACCTTCTAATATACTATAAATCCCATAATATTCCAACCTACTTCAGTTGTTATTTCTTCAACATCCTATTTCTTATTTCAAATATATTATGCAAAAAATTCAATTTCCCAAATGTATACTCCATCTTAATGTAAAATTTTATATTAATTCTACCTATGCCTATAGACACTCAAGATAAAAATAACATAAAATGTAAAATATTCTTATGATTTATATAATTCATTTCATCAATAGTCACACAATTCTATGGACTGAAACGTATAATGTCTTTGAAATTATCATCTTAAACATCTTATTTTGTCCCATTTTTCAACATTTCTCCATATTCATGAATCTCTATAACTATTTCCAGATATCTCATAGTATATAATCTTATTTATAACAAGGGGATTTGAAAATTTAATAAAGAGTGATATCAAAATCTTAGTAAGGGAATATCATATCCTAACAGGAGTGAAATCATGGAAAAGAAATAAATATCACAATAAATTATCAAAATAGAATATATGATAATCATAATACATGTTAGAGTAGCATAAGATCATAAAATGATCATAAATGAAGAATGAAAGATATTACATAACTCAAAACACATCCTAGTAGTCATTAACATGTGATCATGAAAAAAAGTGTAAAATACTTTAAAAATATTTCATAATATTAAAAACATGGTGTTTCATGGAAAATAAATTCTTCTTGAAATTTATCATCGCATTATTATCAACTTGAAATGTGTTATATCTTGACAATAAATAAGGGAATGTGGGATATCTTGGAAAGAAACATGGAAATGTTGTAAAACCATTAGAATAGTAAACACTATGTGAGAAAACTAATTATTCCCACACATAAGTGGCCAATCTCATATCCTCACACCTAATAATGTGAGAAAACACCTCATTCTCATGTTTATGTGAACAAACTATTTATATCCATGCCTCAATATCTCATTAGATATAAGTTTAAATTAATGCATTGGAGGTGAATTCTTGACACCACCATTAATCATATATACATATGTGTGACACTTAAAATCAGTAATCATCATATATTAGGGATCCAATGTAAAACGAATGTATTCCATAATCATCCAATTGGAAATCATTCACTTTTTAGAATGAACTCATGGAAATAAAATGAATTTCATAAAACATCCAAATAAAATTAAATTAAATCATGAATTGAATAATTTGATAAAATAAACATAATAAACCAAAATAATCCCATAATAATAAAACTTATTTGATGAAACATGAAACATAACTCCAATTGAGATAGATAACAATGAATATAGAGATTATATGAAAACCCATATAAAAAAAGATCTCTTGAATTAATTTTGAAATCAACTATGTAAAATTCATAGTTAAGAGTCACTTTTAAAAAAATCATTTTATTCTTAAAAAATGTATAAAAAATGTAATGAAGGTGGATAAAAAAATAATTTTCCCAGATATAAAAACATAACATCCTTTAAAATATAAATTCTTTGAAAATAAAAATTCAATAAGATATGGTATAACTTAAGGAAAAGGGCTTGAGTTTCCAAGTCCCTTGAATTTACCTTTGAATTCAATTGAATAATTTTAAAATAAAGTATTATAAAGATAAAAATATTAATTACATAATACAGATAACTATTTATATTTATATACCCTTCACTAAGAACAAATCTCTACATGTATAGTATTGGTGAACAATTTCTAACATCCAATGTTAACATCTTCAACAGTTTATGCACACTTTATAATGATGACATAATAACACATTTTTTATAACAATTTCATTGAAAATATATCAATATAGATTCTATAATATATAACATTATTTTATATCTAAGTATCTCATAACATTTAATAAATTATTTAGTTACTCTTTGTGAGAAAGGATTGTTTGTGGTCTTATTTTAGTGATTTTAGTGAATGAAAAAAAATTAATAATGTGTTAAATACTTAATATAATATTTCAAAAACTATAAAAAAAATATTATTATATTATAATAATTTTACTTTTTCTGCCCCTATATTCATCCATAGTATAGTTTCATAGATTTTTCATGTTGGTGGTGAAACCAACCAAAACGTAACTGTGCTTTTACTCGGTGGGTGTGTATTGTTAAGGATGTGTTTATTTTTACACAATACTATTATAGAACAATCATAATGAAATTATTTTGATTTTTTTTATTCTAAAATATATTTTAATATGTTTGAATAAATAAGTAAATAGTTATAAGTAAATTTAAAAATGTTTGTTCTATGAGTTGGAATTAAATTTTTTTTCTATGTGGATGAAAATAAAATAGTTTGGATTAGGAGAATAATTGTATAATATAAAATCATACATATGAAACTTAATGGGTCATATTACTATGGTTTTATGATATTAGTAAGAATAATAAAAATAATAAAAACATAATAATGAGGTAATACTTACATTTGAGACTTGATCATTCTTTGAAAGTCCCATTAAAATTGAAGGGATTAGGCTAAATATGAGTGAGAATGAGATTGTGTATGTGATATGGGGTAATATATAAAATAAAATAGAATAATTTCAATTATTACAATAAATGTTAAGCAAAAATTTAAAGGGTGGATGTTGCAGCCTTTTATAAGAGGAGAATGTGTTCACTTTTGGTAACAAAAATATTTTTAAAAAAAATTCAAGGACACTATCCAATGGTCAATGCTTAATGAATGAAAAAATAATGGAGTTTGGGGAATTTCATTTTAAATAATTGATCAAAAAATTATTTTCACAAGATTTTTAAACATTTTGGAAACTATTTAATCTTAAATTTTATTTTTATAACTATTTTCATTTTACATAGGTAACTCTTTTTCACCAAGATAATTTAATTTGAAACCCATAGAATAAAATGAGTATTATTAGATATATTGGCCCTATAATTATAAAGATGACATATTATTTATCAAATAAATAATACTATGTGTATGGAAACTAATTTTAACACATGTTCATGTACCGTGCAAAAAATAATCTTTTTAAAATGTTTATTTTATGAAAAATATATATAAGATTATGATAGGGTTATAAATACCATTGATTATAGTGTGTTAAAAATCACTACTATAATTAAAAGATTACTAATTTAACCACAATATAAATCAGTAACTTTGTCTTATCATGTTAAATATAATTCAACAAATCAGTTGAAAAACATTTTTCCATAAAAAACCTCATAAATTATCAAAATTATGATCAGGAACATATAAAATCAACATACTATTTATAAATTTTAATTATTATTAATAAAATATAATTTTATAGGATGTGGTTTAAAAAAGGCTAAATGAATTTATAATATAAAATAAATTCATGAAAGTGGAAATATAAATAAATTTTGTATTATCACTATCCAAAAAGAAAATAATTAAGTTTAAAAAATTAGAAAAATTCATCCTAAGAAAACATTACTATGAAAAATTAAAAAATGGCATTTTTTCAAATAGACTTCTCAGAATATAGAAATTTTATCTTATATTAAAAATATAAAATATAGTGAATTTTTTTTTAAATTAAAGTGGCTAATTAAATAGATGTTAATCATTTTTTCATATCAAAATAAACAACTCTTGTCCAAAAGAAAATTCATGAAAATAGATTTCATTAGTTTCAAAGATACACATCCAGATTCGATGTTTAAATTAAACATTAACTTTTTTAGATTTATTTATTTATTTATTTTCAAATTTCTATTACCACTTTTATTCCTAAAAATTATACAAATACATTACATCATTCCAAATTTATTTTTTTTAGTTTTATGTGTGGAGAAAGCTTTCAATCACAATATTTATTTATGGAGAAAAAATGTGGATTATTATATTTTACCCCCTTAAAATAATTTCCACCTTGAAATTTATTTATACGTAAGAAAACAAATTTGGGTTTTTTTCTCTCATTGCATCCTCAGGTTCCCTCCTAGCTTCCTCAAACATATGATTCCTCCATAGTTAATTATCAAAATCATTTTTTTTAGTTATAAAAGAATTTATCTCTTCGATATATAATTTCCACTAGTTCTTCCTCATATAAGATATCAGGTTCCAGTTGCATACCTTCTGATCAAAGAAATTGTGAAGGTTAATGTATGTAATTTATAAAATGTTATACATGAATGAAATCATGACCATAGAAGATATCTGGAGGTATAACTATGTGATACATTATGACCCTGACATAACCATGTTCCAATAAGGTCCTAATGTATATAGGGTTAATATTACCTTTATTACCAAATATCTTCAATCAACTCAATGGGAATATTTGAAGGAACTCTTTATCACCGACTACAAACTATATATCTCAATATTGATAATATGTGTAACTCTTCTATTTAAATCATTTCACTGTTATATTTTTTAGAATGGTTTGAACCATCTATTTAATTTCATGGTAAATGTTCTTACCAATCATCTTTTTCTTTCCTATTTCATCCCAACATGTTAGAGTCCTATGTCTCATCCCATACCGATCCTCATTAATTGAAAAATAAATAATATAATGGAATCTTTTTTAAATGATAAATCTTCCAGTTTAATGTGTTGATCCATGCATCCATGGTAATCCATACATTAATATCTCAGTATATCCTCTATAGTTAAATTTGTCCTCCTAGACTAACTATCTATATGAGGATTCTATGTATTGCTAAATATCAGCTCTATCTCTAAGTATTTCTAAATACTGATCCATGTCATCAAGGTAAACCATGGTTTTTTCCAGATACAGTGGATTGTTATACACCATTTAGCCTCACCGCATTCCTTATTCAGATATTTGGGATTTGGTCACAGAATTAATCTTTTTCAATGAAAATAAAATGTATTGACTTCATGAGGTGATCAACTATAACTCAAATAACATTATAAACATTATATTTTAGGGGGAGTCAAATGATGTAGTCCATGGAAATAGTTTCTTATATATATACCGGTATGGATAATAGATTCAATATACAATTAATATTTTATAATATATATCTGTCTTTCTAGCATACCAAGAATTAAGGAATGTATTATGTAATATCTATCTATATAAAATCCTGATATATGTTTTGGTTTAGATATCTCTACATCTTTATATTTTATAGATTTATAGAGAATGATTGTCTATGTTCACCATCCAATAGTTCCTTCTTCAATTATATATTTTATAGGAAACATATCCAGGTTCAAACCATATAACTCAATCTTTATCAATGTTAAACTCTAGAATATTTTCTATATTTTTCTATAGCTCTAATTCATATTTCTAGGATTTTTTGATCATCAGATGAATGGAAACATGAACTATAATTTTAAAAAGATAAGAATTATCTCCCCCTGTTACTACTTTACGATTCATCCTCTAAAAACCATGAGCATAGGGTTTTTCAATCCCCTTCATGGATAGAGTATAATGATCTTCTTACTCTGAGCGTCTTCCAGCATATTTTCCATCCTTTTATCGTAATGTACCGTGCCATCATAATCTATTATAATATCCAAAAAACCCTTTGGTGAATATTCAATTCATATTATGTCAATATGTATCTCAAACTTGTATGATATATATATGTACCACACTTTTCTTTGTAGATTTAATTTCACTAAATCATTAATTTAAGTAGCACTTCTAAAAGACATAAAAATGTGTGAGGTAATTTTTTTCACGATTCTTTAGTAGTCGTGAACCATAATAATTTAACATTTCATTCGACATGATGATATGGCCCAAACCACTTAATGAATCATCACTATATATTAGAAACCCATCCCTACTAAAAGGTAATATAAGTGTAGGATCAGTGACTGACAACTTATTTTGTTCCCTAAAACATTATTCACATTCAAATGAGGAAAGTAACTTTTTTCCATTTATTTCAACATGGTTAGTGGATTTGGTATCTATGAGTAATTTCAAAAAAAGCATTGATAACATTGTAATAACATAAGAAAACTATGGATCCCAGTTTCTGTGGTCGGTTTGGGATATTTGTCGATAACATTGATGCTTCATAGATCTATTGATATTCCCATACTTTTGATTACATAACCTTGGAATGAAACCTATTGTAACAAGAATTCACATTATCTAATTTTGGAATAAAATTTCTACTTTATCAAGGTATTTAACACAATTTTCACGTGATCTGAATGTTATTCCATTCTTTTAGAATATATGAGAAAATATTCTGTAAATGAAATAATAAATTGATTAAGGCAGTCTATAAATAATATATTAACAATATAACTAAATATAGAATAATAATTTTTTTACCAAATTGTGACACGATAAATAAATTTTTTTAGACCTCATATGAAAATCTATATTGGAAATATCCTCCTGTTGACCCTTAAATGATGGTATATATATTGAAGGTAAATCTTTATATGAATTGATCTCCTCAAAGTTGATTGAATATATTATTGATATGTGGTAGGGTATAAATTCTTTTTATCATAATTTTATTAATATTATTTTAATAAATGGAATTATGCATTGATCCATCATTATTTTTATGAAAATGGACAAGAGAACCCCATAGTGAATCAATAGGTTCTATGAAACAGATTTCCAAATAGTCACACAGTTTCATATTTAACACTTAACATTAAAGGGGATCTATTATATAAGTAATCTTTGAGATACACATGGATTCAGGTATGAGTTCTATTAAAAAATAATCCTCATGCTCAAGGTGAATACAAATGTGTTCATTGATGAATATATCAATATAATATCACACAATAGGAATGTCATCATTGTTTACTTCCTCCTAGATCATTTGATCCAACATTTCCCTCATTATTATATACTATTAAACATATTATAGAATTTATTTCCTTACGGATTTCATAGTCATCAATGTGTCGATACGGTATAGGATGATTTGGGATTTGAAATGAGCCTTAATTTTCTAATATTTTATATGTGATTTATGCATTAAAACACAATTCATAGCCAATATTATGTCAAATTCAATAAAAGGAAGAATAATTATGTCTATATAAACTATGATCCCATGAATATCAATACAAACAAAATTTTTTTAAATGAAATCATTGTTCCACCAGGGGTTTTCACCGATAGGTAAATATCCATTTTTTCGAATGGTCACTCCACTTTCATAAAAAACTTTTATGGTTTTAAATAATTAGAGAAACCAAGATCATACAATTTATTTTTATATATTGTGTAAATATTTCATGTTCTTCACATGACTGCATTATATTTGTCTATATCTGTGGTTGTGTTCATTAATTCCCTTCCTTGATCCCTGGGTTTATGATATTTCTAGGGACTATTTTCTTCATTGTATAAAGGGTTGTGGTATTGATTCACATAGTATCCAATATCATTCTACATGAAGAATTTTAGAGTTGGAAGATAATTAGTAGGGACCTCCTTTTATTTTGTGGAATTAATCATTCTCTTATCCTCTGTTCAATAGTTTTTGGACAAGTTTCCTTTATTACCACACATAAAAAATGTCTTTATTTCCTTGAAAATTTTTACATTGTTATTTATAGAATAATTATTTCTTGTAGTAAATTGGGATTTCTTCCCAACATATGTCTTACAATCAATTCTTATATGATACTCTAATTTACATTTATTTCCCCCTGAGTATTGGGACTTTCCAATTTCCATCTCAACCTCAATTGAAAATTGAGAAATATCTTCATATATGTTGAAGTCTCTTACAGATAAATCTATTCAAATATTAGGAATCAATCCATCAAATAAATAATTTATTTTAATCTTTGTAATAGTGTTAAAATTAGAGGAACACTTGGCATGTCTTATTATATTAACTTCATAATTCCCAATAAACTCATCCTCTTTTTTCCCGAATTACCAAACATCCCACTCCATCGTTTCAAATAGTTCATGGAAAATAACATGTAAAAAAAATCTTCGTGAAATATTCACATTCTATAAGGACTATTTCATCCTTTACTATGGTATTTTAAAAGAGACTCCACTACTGGCCATCATCACCTTCTATGTGATAGAAAACCTAAATAAGCATCCTATGTTCCAAGAACTAGAGAATAGAAAATATGTTTTACATTTCCTTGATACACTTTTTAGAAACCGGTATATTATAATACCAAATTTAAGATTGTGTCTGTTAGCATATAAATGACTCCATAATGAGTCACTCCCTTCTTTTAGTATTTGGGAGTGCAACATGATTTTAATTGATTCACATATATTACGATAGTTAGGTGAGAATTACCCCATTTTTTTCATTCCATCCTCTATATCATTTGTTTTTTCATTCATAAAATCTCCACATTTACCATTACACCAATTGTTAACACAGTTTATTCAGGTTCCAAAAATTATCTTGTCTAATGAATAATTGGGAAGGATCATTATAAAATAAATGATAGTAAATAATAGGAAACTAAAAATATAGAATAATTACATTATAAATGATATAGAAAAATAACATATGAGTCTTTTTTTTCAATATAGGTTATCCATGAATGTATTTTTAACTGAAAAGGTTATATATATTCAAATTAAATTTAATGGTTTATAAAAAAAAATGTGACATAACAAATCATATCCCTCAGGAGTGTCAATAAGGTGTGCATTAAGGGGACATTCACCATGAACCAGAATGATAATCATGATAAACTAATCCTATTATTATTTTTGTTTATTACCCATTGATTTATCTTTTCAAAAACAATTTACACTTTTATAATCTATATATTAATGTATTTTTAGGAAAACAACAGAATTCACACCTTACCAAAATTTTAAGATGTTATCTAAAACCTATCTATAGGTTTGTTTCTAATGTTCTCTAAAAATAACTAATCCCTACACTAAAGAAAAATATAGTGAACCAAGATAAAAATGACTTAAATATTAAAATATAATTAACATTTATATTATATATTTCACAAATATGCTCAAAAAACCAAGGACCAAAAAATTTTGGGTCTTGGAAATTATCTACTTAAATATATTATTTAATTACCCATGTATACATTTCCCCATATTTATGATAATTTAAATCCTTTACTATATATCTCAGATGATTTAATATTCTTCGTAACATAGAGATTTTATAACATAAAATTGTTTTGATCTCAAATGTTTATTAAGGGGAAAAAATATTATAACATGATAGAAAACATGAGGAAGGCATAAATAACATTATAAATGATCAAAATAACTTAGATGATAATCATAGAAATTTTTTGTATCATAATATCATAAAAATATCATTAGCGAAGAATGAATAATAATACCTAGAAAAAAACATGCCCAATAGTCAAAAAAACATGTGGGCATGAAACATAAGTGTGGAATACATTAAAATTAAGTCATAATATTTAAAATAAGGGATTTAATTAAAATGAAATGATTCTTAAAATATTAACATAACTTTTGGAAGAACTTTTAAATGTAGAATATCATGATAAACAACAAGGATGTGAGGAATATCTTGATTAGTAACATGAAAATGTGGAATAACCATAATAATAGGAAATTTGTTTGACAAAAAAAATTATGCATATGATTTTTTGTAATACACTTTTCAATTCATAACTATTTGATCAACCCCGTCATTCCCATTACTATGTGAACAAAATCATCATGTCCACTCCTTACTATCTTTTGAGATATAAGGTTAAAATAATGAATTGGAGGGAGATATTGGACACCACCCATCATCATCCATACATTTGTGTTCCACATTAAATCATTAACATATATTAAATAACCTATAGAAAAAGAATTGGTTTCATAATCATCTAAAATGAATTCACTCACATATAATAAAAAACCATGTAAATAAATTGTGTTTCCAAAAATATCTGAATGGCATAAAATAACATCCTGATTTGAATTACATGATACCAAAAAATAATCACACAATATAATCATATAATAAAAAACATATTGTGAAAGATAAAACATGACTCTATTAGAAAGATATGTCGTTATATATATAAATTATATCAAAAACCAAATCACAAATGAGATTTCTGGAAATAATTTTGAAATAATTGATGTAAATTTCATAGTTATGAGTCTCTTTTCAAAAAGATTCTCTGATTTCATAAAACAAGTGAAAAAGAAAACAATTCATGAAAGTTGGTTAACAATAATTATTACTGAAAAATAAAATAGGGCATCATTTAAAATGGAAATTCATAGAAAAATGAATTTTGATATGAAATGGTTTCACTTAATGAATGGAGATTGGGTTACCAGGTCCCTACCCATTACCTAATATATCCACATAAGTTCTTTAACATCATGTATCAACTGTTTGTGTGTGATTTGTAATATTGATTTCATTACCCATTATTTTTTACCATGTTCATAGTATATATATATTATATAATACTATAATATATGACTTATATTGATTTTTATGTCTCTCATATCATTTTATTTGTGTTTTAGTAATGATGCTCGAAAAAGTAATTTGCGTTGGCTTATTTTGGTGATTTTAGTTAATGAAAAATGTACATTAATATTAATATAAAAACATAATATAATACTTTTGGACACATAATAAAATAATATTGTTCTTATTTTATTATAAAATTATTTTTTATTCTGTTCACATAGTCATTCATAATAGAGTTTCATTGCATCAACCATGTAGGTTATTAAACATACCCAAACATGAACATGCATTAGCTCCATTAGTCAGTATGGTTAAGAAGGTGTTTATATTAACATAATATAATTATAAATGATTCATAATGAAATAATTTTTATTTTATTAAATTTTTAAACTATATTTTATGATGTTTATATTAAAAAATAAAAAAATATGAAAAATAGATCCTTCATGGTGTCATTAGTCTGTTAACTCACATGATTTCCATTCCTCTATTTTTTAAGGAAAAAATGAAAAATGGTTAATATAAAAACATATCAGCCTGAAAATAACAATAAATTAGTGATATTAATATGGTGGTAAGATATTTTTCATAGTAATTTTAAGAAGATAAACCTATGAAGGAAAAATTGATTAAGTTTGAGACTTGATATTTCCATGTAAATACCCTTGAAATAAAAGGTATTAGGATAAATATTAGTTAATAGCAGATTATGTTAATGCAATTGTTTATATGTTGATAAATATTGAATTGTTTTATGTATTTATTATAATGTTAAATGTATCACTGAATGGTGAATGTCGTGCCCTTTTATAAGAGGGGATAAGGGAAACTTCTTGAAATAGTAATCATTTTTAAATTATTCAATGATTCTATTCAGGTATCAATGGATCAAATGGAAAAAAGTTGAGTGTGGGGTATGGTTCGGTAGATAATGTCTCAAAAATTTATTTCCTAATATATTTAAAAAAATTTGTAAACTATTTACCATAAAATTTTACTATTTTATTTTTTTTGTTTTTAACGAGGAAACTAATTCTATTAGGTGTAATTTAATTTTAATCCCTTAAATTAAAAGACATATAATTAGATATGTTGGGACCATTAAATAAAAATATGAACTTTAATTTATAAAATAATAATTCTCATGTGTATGGAAATTAATTTTAACATAGGCAATTGTAACCTGCTAAAACCCACCGTTTAAAAATGTTTATTTTTAAGAATAAATAATTGTGATTAAGATAGAGTTATAAATTCCATTGATTCTAATGAATTTAAAATATTTATTAACATTAAAAGAGTATTAATTTAATATTAAATGAAATAAAAAATTTATTTCAAAATGTTATTGTTAATTAAATAAAAAAGTTAATGATTTTTTTTAGAAAATACCTCATTCCTAGAAATAAAACCTATAATTTAATCAATCTCTTTCAGCACATTCACATGAATCAATGAGTTAGAGAATAAAAAATTAAGGGTTTTGATGGATTTTCTTGGAATTAAAAATCTTCTCACACTAGAATATCCCCATCCCGTGGATATGGTATTGGGACTGTAAATGATTTTCTCACGTGTACAGTGATAACCCAGAGATAATATATAGTTTAAAATGAGGAAAATAAATGGACGGTACATGTAATATAGAAAAATTTAAAAAATTAAAGGTGTAAATATCCGTGGGAAATTAAAAGGATCACTATGGATAAAAATTTCTACACACTCCCTCATGAATATAGGGATAAAACCCTCAAAATATATCTCTTCGTTAATAGAAAAACTGCATCACAATATAACAAAAACCAATGCAATATGATGATATTGATCACTGGAGAAGATAATGTTGATCATTGTAGGAGATGAGATGATGAAACCATTTGGGAAATCACTTTTTATAGGTAGTATTCCATTGGAAATATCCTCTCCCACTGGGTGGATGGTGAAGCAAGACACCAACCATCTACCACCACCTACCCTCTTTGACAAATGAGAGGGTGGTGCCATCCTAAAAAAACTTGTGGACACATCTTCTAGTTAGAAATTTTATTAAGACTCAATCACATCTATACATATGCTTTCTATTTTACAAACATGATGCTAAAGGTTTTATAAGGATGCTCAAGGCTCTGCTTCATCTGAACTTATCAGAGTTAATTTCCTTCATTAGGAAATATTGAAGATTTTTCTTTAGAGTGAATTTTATATATTACAACACTTCCTTCCTCCACCACATCTTAGGAAAAGTGATATTTTACACAAATGATCTTCATCCAGGGATGAAAACATGGATTTCTAAGACTATGTAAGGTGATTTTACTATCACCAAACAATTGAATATACTACTTTATGTGACTGAACTCCTCTAACAACAATCTCTTCCAAATCGTCTTTTTTCCAGCCTTTGTAGATTCCATGTACTCTGCCTCCATCATAGACAAAGAAACAACTGATTGTAACTTTGAAATATAGCTCTTACCTCCTCCAACAAAGTGTAAACACGTAACCTATAGTGGATTTACACTTTTCATAATCACATGCATAATCTAAATATATATAGCCTCTGCAAGTGAAATATAATCCTCCTTAAAATAACATAGCATCTGATTTATCCTTGATATATATCAGGATCCACTTCACTATGATTCAATGCTTCCATCCTAGATTCTTAACTTTATGACTAACTATTCACCCTACATGTGCAATGTCTCATATTTTATAAACCATATCAAATATAATAATCCTCTTTACTAATGTTCATGGTACTCAATACATCCCCATCCAATATGATTTTCTGATAGGAATAATCTTAGAGGATAACATGAAATTAATTATATGCGGGTTGCGTATTCTCATTGATTCTTGAATGTTGAAGAATTTGAATAAATTCCATAAGTAATTATTATGTAAAATAAAACTTATCCCATTATTTATGTTTTGGTAAACATAAATCCCATTAATCTTCTTCGATGGTCCCAAGTTCTTCACATCAAACACCCTATCAACTGGGTCTTTTTCTCCATGATCTGATCTTTTTTGGGTCCTAAAACAAACATGTCATCCATATACAACATAAGAATGATAATGTAATTATTATTTGAACACTTAAAATATGAATATGTATTTTAATGATGTTTTTTGTATCCATGGTCTGTGATATAGGAATCCAATCTATTGTACCAATACCTCGCATCCCGTTTGAGACCATAAAATGATATTTTCAACATGAAAACCATGTTATATTTTCTCTATTCTTCAAAAACATCATGATTGAGCATATATATCTCTTCCTCATGATCACAATGGATTAAATCATTCTTCAAATTTGGCATCCATAGACGTAAATAGTATATAGAACACTTCGTCAAAACCATCCAAATAGTCTTCAGTCTAACAACAAGAAACAATATTTCACTGAAATCAATACCTTCTTTCTGAAAATATAATGTGACATCCATTCATGAACAATATCATTCCACATGGTTCATTCCATCAATCTAGATCATAATGTCCCATTTTCTCAGATAATTTTCCCTCCAAGAGTTGGTTGAACAAAATTGCTTGTCTAGATCCTATGTAGGTTATCAAGTTTTCCTCTATCTCCACTATCCTTGAGGATACATCTAGACACTGAGTCTCCTCTACACAATAATATGGGTATCCATCTTCTTCCAATAAAAAGTACACAATATTTATCTTAGACATATAGTCTGAGTGATATATTAGTGATATTTTCCCCCGAGTTGACCATTGTGGTCCAGAATCCACCGGTACATGTTCATCATGCTCACGTAATGCCTCATAGGCACTAGTTCATCCATTAATATAAACTCTACTTTGCCTATTGATTTTTTTTGTATAATCATTCTCCATGTTTATATCAATTTTCATTTACACCTTATCGTATTCAAAAATAAAATCTCTTATAAATGTAATTTTTCATGTAGTGGGGTCCCACAAACAATACCCTTTCAACCAATCTACATACCATAATAAGATAAATCTCATGGATCTCGAATAAAAATTTTACAATTACTGTTCATTATACACTGCATATACAAGATTTCCAAAAGTATTAACCATGAATAGTTAGCAGGTTTACCAATCCATGTCTCCAATGATGTCTTAAGATCAATCATCATTGAAGGAGTTTTTTTTATCACGTAATAGGTGGTATTCACTTCATTACCCAAAAAACATTTGGAAATTCTTGTAGTTATCATCATTTCCCATATTTCATCCAATATGATTCTATTCATCTTCTCTACCACTCCATTAAAATGCAGAGTGAATGCAACGATGAACTATCTCTTATTTCCTTCTCATTGATGAACAGTATCAAAATCCTCGCTTGTATATTCTCAAAAATTGGGAGTCCTTAGAAACTTGATCTTCTTTCCAAATTCATGTTAATTTTGTATTTTGAATTTTTTAAAAACATAAAAAACATCCACATCATTCTTTATTGGGTACACCCAACATCTTGCTTCTTGCTATTGAAAACCAGAACATTATGTTGTCTTTCTTACTCAAAACACAATTCTCACAAAATGTTAAAGATGCGTTTTTAATCACATGCAACAAATTTTAATCCAATATAATCTTCCAGCCTCATTCTAACATATCGGCTAGCTTTCGATGCCATAAAATCGTCAACGCTTATGTCAACGTAGTCAATGCGACAACTATCTCTGTATCCATCTTTGGTTAACCCATAAGTACATACAGGTTCATTAATATTTTATTTTTATTCCTTACCACAATCAAACCCATCACAATTTTCATCACTATATTCTCGGTGCGATTCTTGCATCAGATATCATCCAATTTTCCCAAAGATGATAGGTTATTCTTTAGTCCCTTCACATGGAATACTCCATGGATGGTTCATATAATACCATAATGAATCTTTAGTTTTATGTTACTAACTAAAATGATCTTCAACGTGTGATTGTTCCCCATGTACACAAGTTCTTTTGATATAGTTTCATATTGGTCAAACCAATCCTATTGAGACGTTGTGTCCCATGTTTCTCTAGAGTCTATAATTTATGAAATGATGAGACACTTCTTGCTTCCAGATGTCATTTCTTCTTTACTAACATGAATGTATCAATTTAATGAATTTTTCATTACATTTATGTCCATATCATGATTATAGATCCCTCTAGAACCATGCTCTATCATCACATCTACCCGTTTTTCTCCAATTGTTAGTCGTAAATTATAATTCTATAGCACTGCCTACATATTTATTTCCCTCAATGGAAAATTATTCCCATTTAATTTTTTAATCTAACATATCTTCTCAATTTAGACTTGATTTTGGTCTATAACCTCCACTATTTCACAATATTGTAACTATGAATCGCAAAATAAAAATTGATTTGAATGTTCAACCGGAGTCATAACCATACAGCATACTCAAAATTATGAGAATTATTAATACCCAAAAAAATGAATGGTACCAGGACTGATATAATCTATAATACCACATTTTGGGACCATAAATGATGGGTTCATTGATAGAGTGATAACAATGAGGTAAAATAAAGTGAAAAAATCATAAATAAATGTACATAATACGTTACACGGAAAACCCCCAAAAATGAAAGTGGTAAAAACCCAGAAGAAAATACAAGTATCATTATTGGAAGAAATGGGTAAAAAAACCTCACAATTACAAGGATAAACCCCTCATAATATAACTCTTAAATAATGGGGAAACATCCTCATGAAATACAATTAACTAAAAAAATATGATTTTGTTGATCATTGGAGGTGATGAGAAGTTAAAACAATTAGGGGAAATTCCTTTTATAATAAATCCTCCCCTATCTATCAAATATACTACTATGTGGTTGGTGAATTTTTCTTCCATCTATATATCACCACCTTCCCCTCATTGATAGAAGAGGTGGTTGTGTCACCCTGAATAAAAATACCAACAAACAGATCCATTGCTTGTGACACCAGACCTCGTTGCATCTTTTTCTCTTCCAATCAGAGTCGTGGTAAATGAAATCGGGGTATCTCCATTGATGTTGGTTGTTTCATGTCTTATGGAATTGGAATGTCATATTTATTTCAATGAGTTTCTTTAATAATAAGCGAATCAAGATCGTTTGGGACTACCGAGAATACAAAAAGTTTTTGTAGAACCAAAGTGTGAGGATTAACCAATGGGGTATTTTTCTATAGAGGAATAAAGAGAGGTAGAGACATACCACAAATAGTGTTTGGATTATTCTTTTTGATGGTACAAACACCACTTGGGTTGTTCAGGAAAGGTTTGGGACCATGGGGTCCCCATGACAATGTTGAAGTGTCATTATCTCTAGGACCTCCTTTTGAATCCACTTGTTTTTGGGGGATGCCTGGGCTATTTTTTTCAAGGTGGCACTACCCCATTCTTTTTTAAAATATGTTATAGTGGTGGTAGTTGGTGGGTGTCCAAACACCCCCAATCCCACCTGCAAGAGAAGGCAGTAGAACGACTGGTATGGTTTGGCAGAAGTCTATAAAAGGTATTGGATTCCATGATATAACTTTAGCATCTCCAGCTTCTCAATACATTCAACCATTTGTAATGTTTTTTTTGAGGTTTTTTCACAACATATGCAAGTGATATTTTATGAGGGTTTTATCCTTGTAATAGTGAGGGAGTGTTCACCCACTTTTACCAATAGTGATCCTTTTATTTTCCTGTGGTTTTTTACCCCTTTAATTTTGGGGAGTTTTCATATTAAATATTGTATCCATTTATTTTCTCATTTTGAACATTGTATTATCATCTTACTATTTTTTCACTAGTGGGCCACTAATTTTTGGGTTCAGAGAAGTGGTATCATAGGAAGGTTTTGGCCTGGTGTTGTTCACAATTTCGGATATTAATAATTCTCATAAACATGATTATACTCTGTGATTGCGAATATTGTTGAACATTCACATAAAATAAAATTTAATGTGTTTATTAAATACACCATTGTGAAAAAGAGATTTTTTTTGGAATGATGATTTGTATATATGGTAGTGAAATCTGAGATCATGAAATTAAATCGGAATTATTTTTCAATGTGGAAATTCTAGATACAGGAAATACTACAGAATGATAATTGTTGATAAGATATTGTGGAATGATCGGCAGATGTGATGATTGATCATTGTTTCAGTGGGATCCAGAATCATGATATAGAATGAAATGTGGTGAGTACTTATAGAAGTGGATATATACAAGTCAGTTAAGAAGAATGTCTAATAGAAGCAGGACGCATCTCAAATGAGCATGGATAATCGACTCAGGAGAAACATGGCATATGAATTCATGACAGGAATGGTTTGGCCAGTTTGAAACTATCTCAGAAGGACTTTTGTACATAATAAATGATATCACCTTGAAGATCATTGTAGTCAGTAACATTGTAGATGCCAAAAACCACTCAAGGGCTGAAGAAGGTTTCAAAAAGAACAAGCGAAGTCATATTCGGATATAGCGACCCAGTCCGGGGGTCCAAGAAGAGTGCGCGAAATAAATTCATAGGTGCGCGAAAAAATATGCCATGTTCCGAAAGCTGTGGGATTCGCGAGAGTTCTATAGTGGGGGTGCGAAATATTTTGCGCCCCCACCCCACACGGCTAACATTTCACGCCGCCGACATCGGCACACAATTATTTCATGTCGTCCTGTTTCTGTGTCGTCGAACACCTATATAGAAAAGGCAACCCCTTTGACATCTGGTATTACGAATTTGAACCGACTCTCATACGTGAAATTCCCCTTTCATGCACGCAAAGAAGGCTTTTAGGTACATTAAGTTCCACGCCAAGTGGCCCCCGAGGTCTGCCTTTACGCGAGATCCTTTTGGTCTAGACTGAATTCCATACCCTTCACCCCCCACCATCGCGCAATCCCTACCACTTTCACATAGGCCTTCTAATTGCATGCAATCCCCTTCAATTGCATGCACCCTAGTCATTTTGCGCAATCCCCTTCAATTTTGCGCACCCCAGACATTGCACGCAGCCTCTCCTGATTGCGTGAAAATTTTAACACCTTCCGTGCTATCCTTTCTAGTCGTGAAAAAAGATTCGGCTCCACTTGCGTGCTAATACTCACTGATTTCATGCCAGTACGATTTTTATCCTGCATAGCTACTTAATTCTCATGTAAGCCTCAAGGGTTCTCCAGGACCCCTCACTCTGGTGCTTCCCAACTACCACTTAACTTGTGTTCCCCGTACTCCGGGGGCATACCTTTGTACGAGTGGCTGATGCTCTTCTTATGGATACCACTTGCGGGTTTCTCTCACTCCTCGAGCATCCATATCATACACCATTTCCCCATAAAACCTTCGAGGATCATACGAAGTAACTTCTAAGTCCCTTGGATAGTTCTTCCAATTGTGTTGCTTCGCCTCATGCTTCTTCGCATAGGCACACTAACAATTATTTCTTCTTCGCATAGCCATGCCAACATGGACCCTTCGATGGTTCACTCTATGAAACCCCCTCGCCACAGCTTTGCATGTCCCCTATTTTAACCAAGGAGCTGAGGGTACCGGTTATGTAAGCCATAGGGGTGCGGAGTGAACCCGCCTCATCCAAGCTGTTGGACATTAAAATTACAAGCACCACTATCCTAAGCACATGATGTTAAGCTATTACCTATCCTCATGCCTCGCATGCAGTGTCCCCCACCTTGGAAATTCTTCATGCCCACTCATCTCCATAGGAATGGGATCACCCCTCACAGGGGATTCTATCCTCTTTATCGGAGTGATGTTTTTCCAAGGGGCATGGGTGGCCATCTCGGCGTAAGCCCCTAGATTTTCTTGTAGGAGGAAGCATCTCTGCTCCTCCTTTCATCTTCGGTCCCCAGGGCCAGAAAAGGTCAGGAAGGACACCGGTCCCCTCTTTTCTTTGGTCCCAAATCCCTCTCCCACTGTGCTTTGTCACCTCGGGCCTCCATCCTGGAGTAAGCCCTGACTTCTTGGGCTACAGACCACGCATAATCCCCTGTTTCCTCTTCGGGATACTCCATGCGTAAGCCCCACCCCACATCCCATTGATGTACCCTTCGCGACATGATCTTCAGGTCTCTGCTATCTCTTGTTTCTCGCACCGATCATGACTCACAAGAGCTTTAAGCAAGCACCAACCATGACCACCACCTTGGGTCGCCTTTGAGTGTATCCCCAACACATTCCCGAAATATGAGAAATTTGATCCATGTAAAGGCATGGTACGCAGGAAGCTTCCATGAGGTTCAAGCGCACCACCTTGGGCCTCCTCAGAGTGTATGCCCCAACCCAAACCCAAAATATGGAGACATTGATCCATGTCAAGGCATGGTATGTAGGAAGACTCCACAAGGTTCAAGCCCACCACCTTGGGCCACCTCAGAGTGTAAGCCCCATCCCATTCCCGAAATATGAGGAACTTTATCCATGTCATGTCATGGTACGTAGGAAGCCTCCACAAGGTTCAAACCCACCACCTTGGGCCACCTGAGAGTGTAAGCCCCAACCCATTCCTGGACTAAGAGGACATTGATCCTTGTCAAGGCATGGTACGTAGGAAGCCTCCACAAGGTTCATTCCCACTACCTTGGGCCGCGTCAGAGTGCAATCCCCAACCCATACCCAAACTATGGAGACATTGATCCATTTCATGGAATGGTATGTAGGAAGCCTCATCGAGGATCAAGGCCCCCACCTTGGGCCACCTCATGGTGTAATCCCCAACCCATAACCAAACTATATGGACTTTTATACATGTCAAGGAATGGTACATACGAATCCTCTGTGAGGTTCAAGCCCACCACCTTGGGCCGCCTCGGAGTGTAATCCCCAATCCATTCCCAAACTACTGGGACTTTGATCCATGTCAAGGCATGGTACATTGTAATCCTCCACAAGGTTCTATCCCAACACATTGGTCCACCTCAGAGTGTAATCACCAACCCATACCCGAACTACAAGGGCATTGATCCATGTCAATGCATGGTACCTAGGAAGCCTCCACGAGGTTAAAGCCTACCACCTTGGGCCGCCTCAGAGTGTAAGTCCCAACCTATTCCCAAAATATGTGGACTTTGATCCATGTCATTGCATGGTATATAGAAATCCACCAAAAGGTTCAATCACACCACCTTGGGCCGCCTGAGAGTGTAAGCCCCATCCCATTCCCAAACTACGAGGACTTTGATTCATGTCATTGAATGGTATGTAGGAAGCCTCCAAGAGATTCATGCCCACCACCATGGGATACCTTAAAGTGTAAGCCCCAACCCATACAAAAACTATGCGGACTATGATCCATGTCAATGCATCGTATATAAGAAGTCTCCACGACGATCAAACCCACACCTCAGAGTATATGCCCCAACCCATACCTGAACTATGGGTACATTGATCCATGTCAAGGGATTGTATGTAGGAAGCATCCATGAGGTTCAATCCAACCACCTGGTCATTCTGACCATCTCCGCGTTGGTTCACTAACACCTTGGGCTGCCTCAGAGTGTATGCCCGACCCAATTTCCAAAATACGAGTACTTTGATCCATGTCATGTCATGGTACGTAAGAATCCTCCACGAGGTTCAAGCCCACCACTAGGTGATTCTGAACACCTTCCAGTCAGGTTCTCCCCCATCCTACATGACGTTAAATTGTACACCCCATCCTAAACTATGGGGACATTGATTCCCTTCCATTAGGGATACGTAGGAAGCCTCCATGAGGATAGTGACCATCACTCATTAATCATCCTGGTCTATCCCTCGAGCCTGTGTGTCTCATGAAGCTCATTCCCCAAACTGTAGGTTCCACTTATTATGGGTCCCATCCATGCGTTCATTCTCCCGGGTCACCTCCTCAAGTGTCCCATCATCCCACCGAACTACGCGGACATTGATTCCCTAGTAGAGGGATACGTAGGAATACTCTTCGAGGCTCAAGAACAACTTCATTGTCTCCCTTGTGTTGGAAATCATTCGTCCCCGCTTCACTTCATTACCCATCGTGATCCTTACCTGAGCCACCACATCCTAGTGGAATCATGGCACCCCACTCCCCATTCCATAAAACTACATTTGGGAAGCCACTCACATGTTGGCCTCAGTATCGGTGTTCCCTCTAGGGTGTTCCTCCATCTAATCCACACTAATCAGTGTTCTGATCAGTAAGATATGTCTCTTCTAGACGTTAATCATGCGGAATATCCTATGTTAAACGTGGGAGGCTGAGGAAAATCTCAAATACATGCCCATGGAATACAATTCCTCGTGTTCGATGTGGGATGCCTCGGGCTTCCGCGCCCTTGAGAGTCCATATAATAAGGGATATAAGACAGACATGCCAATCCCCCAGCATCCAAACATGCCAGTAATTCCCAATGTGACTAATCTCCTAACCAAAGGTTGCTACCCTGACTGAAACCCTTGAAATTTCCTGAAAGAAGTAGTGTAATTAACTGATGTCCATGATGATATGGCCCCATGAAGCGTTTCACGAACAACGTCTTAAGTCTATGAGGGATACCCAGACTAGGTTACGAGTTCCGAGGAGGAATCCACAGAAGGAAGAACCTTCATCCCATCATCCATTTTCAATCAAGGAGAAGAAATACATAAATAAGGAGTGGATTTCGCCTGCCTTTAGAAAGTGAGAATGCAGGGTTACATCCTAGCATCCTCCTCACAGATAGATGTGCGTGCCCCAGCGAAAGCGTCAGAAATAGAAATGGTGAACCCGACGTGAATATATTGTATTTAATATAGAGACTAGTAGCATTCGAAGCATAGGCAGATTAGCATGTCACCAGACCCCGTCATCCAACACCAGGTCCCACCTAGAAAACAGTGGGCCTGGCGTGAAACTCTCCAGAAGTTGGGGTTGTCCGGACATTGAGCATCCCGTTCTGTGACGTTGTCTGCATGAATCCCTCTTACCGACCATGGAAGACGGAACGATGATGGGGCACTGGTTGCTGATTTCTTTTCTTATCAGTATTAATGAGTCCATATCCCTACTTTTAGGAACCATGTTTTTGCATCCAGAACTCGACCACCTGCTCACTAGCACAAGGTCAGGGGAAATATCTATGCGGCTACCCCGCACGGTTCTTCTTCTTCCATGACGGCCTCAACAGCCATGACTATTGGGTGCCCACTCCCCCTCCCCCCATCAGAAATTATCCAGTGAAAGGTAATTAATGACCTTGTACGAAGTTATGAGGAGGAAGGGATCATCCCTACTAGGGATATGGCCCGCGTAGATCTAAAGGCGGTTGTGCCTCACCGCCAATTCCTCCCCTGAGGGCCACACAGGGAGTCACTTCTCCCCACCCCAACATTCAATCGTTTCAGGAGCTTGCCCCCAGAATTCCATGAAAACTCTCTTCCCTATGACGATGAGGTAGAGGATGTCCTGTTCGGCGCGATCTAAGTCCTGCTCCAAGGGCTCCAAGAAAGGGCTCCCACTAGGCTGCGTCATCACCACCGCCCGGTTCCCTGAGCCAAGGAGCAGGAAAGCCACGTGCCTGCACCACCGGCTCTAGATCACCAATCCCGGTGCTAGCGTCATGCAGAAATGGAAGAGGACACCCGTCGTGGGGAGTCAACGTTTGTGACTACCATGACCCGAGCCACTGCTAACACCTATCCCCAACTCCCCGAATATGTTGAGCAGGGGTAGTTATACACCCAGCATCGATCAAGGCCCCAACCACCCCACGGGAAAGCTGGGTAAACTCTCTTGGTCGCTGGCACAGTAAATGGCTATTGCAGACCAATCCACAGCAATTCCACACAGTGTGTAGTCCCACTCCATACAACCACTACGAATGGTGTAGGTCCTCCCTTCTTCCAAAATCGGCTTGGAGGATTGCCTCGTGCCACCTTCAACCCAAGAGAGCATCTTCCCCGTGATAGAAACACTCAGTTTGGGGGTCTCTCTCGTGCTCACTACGCAAGGTATTGGGTCACTACCCCAACCGTAGACTGTAAGTATGGAGACATTGCATGTCTGGTCACTCTCCAACATGAAGGCCCTCTCCATGTCCTCGTACCATGTGGCGAAAGTCCTCATCGCCTCGGCGATCGGAGCTGTGGAGGCTGACTTCACTTCACTAATGCCCAGCATAGAGGTCCTGCATGTGCTCATCTTTACCGGTATGAGGAACTTCCTCTCACTGATATAGTCAGGGGATGTGAGCATGAAGGTCATTCCCAGGTTCCTACCTCTGCTTCTGTTATCTTCGGTGGTGGTCCTGCCTGCTCCAGTGATTCCCATGGAGGTCCCCCCTATGCCCCTTACAACATTTTCCCCGATGCTCCTCGCACCTCGGCACACCCGGGTGGGAGCTCTCTCCACCCTAGCACCAATATGGCCGAAGATCCTCCACGTGTCGGAAGTGGGCCTTCCCCAAAAACCCAGCCTGGGGAAGAATAGAAGGTGGTCACCACCGCCACAGGAATTCTA
The DNA here is from genome assembly GCA_963277665.1 of Viscum album. Taxonomy (NCBI): domain Eukaryota; kingdom Viridiplantae; phylum Streptophyta; class Magnoliopsida; order Santalales; family Viscaceae; genus Viscum; species Viscum album. The sequence continues at coordinate 2,087,758,523 of OY728160.1, forward strand.
GGGAGGGCTATATAAGAATCTGACAAGTCCTCTTCTCAGACTCTGAGGCGGAATACAACTCAGCGCTGGAGCCCTCCCCTCAGTCCTCCGAGTCGAGGTCTGGGGTAGGAATGAGGTGCATCAGCCTCTTACTCCCACAATGTGTGGTCCATAGGATCCTTTCCTCCCTCCGAAATTATATTCAGGAGGATGAGAACCTGGCATGTCCCCAAGGGACGACCATGAAGTCACCACAGTCTTCTCTGGAAGGGCCCTCTGCCTCGGCTAGAGACTACAGAAGAGCTATTTTTGGGGTAAATAGAGAAGGGTCGCGTCATACCTCACCCTCAGCAGACGCAGATGCTGGGTCAAGAGAATTGGTCCCCGGTCCATCCTATCATTATATAACAGCTAGAGCTCTAAAATCCTCATAGGACAGCCTGATAATCGAGGGCCAGTCAGCCTGCTTGCCTTACTCTCTACTGGAAAGCCATCCGTCCCAGCTATCTACCTTAGTACCGCTACCAGTTCCTCAGTAACCCCCAGTGGAAGAGTGGGGAAATCAAGGGCCAGACCCTAAATCTGATCTGAGAAGCTTTTGGGCCATCCTCATAGAAGACCACTTCCTTGAGAAGTTTTGGCTAGTAGCAGGACCAAATTTTTGGGTGCTGGAATCTCTCACCGCAGAAGAAGTTGAGGGTCTATGTGGAACCCTCTGGGTGACACACTTCCACCTCCGACATCAGCGAGTGACTTATAGGAAGAGACAAGTGCACTATGAAGACATCGGCGAATAGTGTCATCTGGATGACCTGGCCACACTCCCTATGGTCCAGCACCCTAAGTCACCTGGTCACCACAGGACCCTCCAACAGAAAATCATTCAGAGTTTCCAATTGCTCCACAATGTTATTAAGGAGGCTACCCCCCACATGCAAGTATGTGGCTGGAGGAAGTAAGTTTCCCTCCTCTTCAGTGCAATTCCCCAGCAGCCCGACTCACTAGTCGACATTGAGGACATTCCCCTGAGAAGAGTTGTGGTAAACATGACTGATATGTCGGGAGAGGAAAATGAGAGAGAAATTCATAAAAGGAACTTCCTCCCTAAGGACGTTCCCCCACTACTGGACCCATCAGGGTGGATTACACATCATCAGAGAATCCTCCAAGGTCTCCCTGCGCCCACCGAGGTATTGGTACTCAGCTAATATTCTGGTAAGGGCAAAGAGCACGTCGGAGCTGTCAAGAACTCCAACCCATCTACTTAAATGCGGAAAATGGAGGGGGAACCCATGAAGGCCACATTGCGCCAGAAACTAGCTGAGCAGAAGAAGTTGGTCGAAGAACTCCTGGATAAATGTGTTGTAGAGAGACGACCCAATTATGGTTATCCTAGGACGAGGCACCAGGGGTAGGAATTACTATTCCTCGGTGAGCTGCCCCCATGAAACCCTGATCATGCCGCTCCTGTGGAAAAGGTGGAAGCCAGAGATCACGGTAAGAGGGCCTGGTATGTCTCGCCAAACCCTCTAGAATGGAACGACATTCAAAGGAATACCAATGTGGTTCCCACGGCCTCCCCAAGGGTCACACCACCAGCTTCTAAATGATCCACTAAGCTTTTCTACCACATTGAACAACATGGAAATGTTATCGTGGTTAGGGACCCCATCAAGATAGGGAACCCCATCCTGATGATCCAATGGCAGCACTCATCACCCCCTAGAGTAATTTAAAACATGAAAGGTGGAAATAACACCAGATGTAATGCCATATCTGGCATGAGTGGATGATATTCTAGCACCCACAAGATTTATGAATCCTACCTTCCCCCCTTTTAATGGGACGGGGGACCCGCCGCATCACCTGGCCCACACCAACTCAAGGTGTGGACCTATGTTAAGAACACCAGTGCAGTAGGAGGTAGCCAAGATATGCTGTTTTGTTCAGACACTGGAGGGGCCGACATTCATCTAGTACAGTCACCTCCTCGTCCGATTCATGACCAGCTCTTCACAGGCAATTCCTTTACCAGTTTAGCTCTACTACACAGAAAACAATAATTTTAGACATCTTCAAGTACAAATAAAGGCCTAATGAGTGAGTCATGGACTATATCACCCGGTGGAAGGGGCTCACAAACTCCCTTGACATGCCACTGACTCATGAGAATTTACTGACGATATGCATAGGGTATGTCAGGATGGAGTTGGTTCCCTCCCTGATCACTCAAAATAATCCCGTAGGGTTCCGATACATCCTAGATAAAGACTAGTGCCTTGAATAATCCCTACAACAGGCCATCCAGGCACGTCCTTTGCCCCTATAATCCCAGCGAGGAGGGCTGTCAGAGCAGAGCCCATCACGGTGGCCCAGATAGAGGCCCCCAGACAACTTGAATTACAACCACTAGATCCAGCTCTTTAGCCCCCCAACGGTCTTCCACAATGGGCACAACATCCATCCTAACATCGACCACCCCAAAATCTAAATGCACCTTGGTGTAATGCGCCACCACCACCTATGAATGATAATCAAGTTCTGCCTCTTCAGCAGGCTCCTCCAACCACTCATCAGGGCCAGGCTCCAAGGGCCCCCTTTCCGGACTAATGAGAATGGACCTACTTATTCAATGAGGCTCACATCACAGGTTACTTCCACAACACCTTAGAGCAGGGATTGTACGATTTCCTGAGTGCAGAAAGCCAGAAGAGGTGAATCTCACTGATCGCCCCATCTATTGCCCTTATCACCGGATCCTGGGGAACACCCTTAAGAAATGATATGTGTTCAAGTACTATATCCAAGACCATATTGGAAATAGCATAGTTAGGTTAGGCCTGGCCCCGACATAATTGGAAGGTGTCTTTGTAAGGCCAGATAGCATTAGCGACAGATTAGGTGAGTGGCAGCAGGTTCTTGACTATGGATCTCAGAGGTATTACGACACGATGGCCCAAAAAACTAATTCATGTGCCCATGGAATTATTTGTGCTTTCCTGAATCATCTAGAGCCTTTGGAAAACTTTTCCACCACTTCGGCATCATAGTGTCAGCTGGACTCTTCCGAGAAGAGAAAGCATCAGTGACGCAAGAAAAAGTACTGTGCCCCACCAATGCCATCGTCGTCCCAAACTCTTTGTGACTTTATGCCCCCATAGATGGGTATTCCGCCCAGAATCCACCCAGTGATGGATGAAACTTCAAGTGAAAATAAAAGGTATGATTTAGTTAATATTGTGGAGTTTGTAAACCCCTACATGACTCTCAATGAAGAGGATCATCGACCGAACCTCCCTAACATCCCCTGCAGAAGAAAACATCTGCGGAGCCACGACCTCATTGGTCGTCGGGGTACATTAGTTGGCACCTCTAGCCAGGAAATGCATTCCACATAGACAAGGCAGCAGGCCCAGTGTAGAACTCATCATGCACATCCTCTTCATCCAGTGTCGACAGGCCCGCCTCTACCATCATTTGTGCTAATAGATCAGGAAGAACCACTTCGGTCGTGCCACAACCAGCTTCGCCCTGATACATTCCAATCTCAGCCCTCTAGTTATCATCTAATAGCTACTATTTGGGCTTCGACTAATGAGTATCGGGATATACCCTGTACCAACCAGCCGCCGGTCCAGCCGGTAGGGCCCGCCATGCCTCCAATCATAGAGCATCTTCCTGTAAGTAGAATTTCGCAACTGGCGTGAAAGTATGATGTTCTCAACCAGCTCGTCGGAATCCCAGTGAGGATTTCCATCAGTGAAGCCCTTCTCTTATCTCAAGATATGCGCAAATCACTCGCCAAGAGTTAAAGATCCCCGTCCAGTTTGAGACGAAGGGAGTGGCTATAGAAGCCTTTCATGCCAAAACATTCGAGAATGTTGAATGTCAGGACATCATTTATTTCTCTGGAGAGGATGAAGGCTCCCCCATGCAGGGGAATATCCACCCATTGTACATCACAGGACAATTTAACGGCATGGGGGTTCATCGCTGTCTCGTTGACACTGGCTCCAGGATCAACCTTATCCTGACACAGACACTGCAAAAGCTAGGGTTATCCAAATATAACAGGATTCCCTCCGAGTTAAGAATCTAGGTATACAACAGGATAGGTCAGAGCTTGGTCGGCATGATCCATTTGATTTCCCAGTTCAGCGGCCTAGTTTCTAGCACCGAGTTTTTGGTTGTCTCCCAGGACAACGCGTAAAATGCATTGATGGGCAGAGCATGGCTCCACCTGCACGTGGAGGTCCCCTTGTCATTTCACCAGTGCCTAAGGTACTCCCTAAATGGTCGAATAGGAATAATCTAAGGTGATGAATCTCCTTTCGCCTCTTGTTAATCCCCTAATCAGTACATTGACTATTGAAAGAGAAAGGATATGCAAATTCTAGAATGTGAGGTTGAGCCCACCATGGTCACAAGTGACCCGTAGGTAGGTCTGTATGACACCTACATCTTCCCGATCCATCGATTGGAGGCCAAGACCCCCAACATGGTGCAGTTATTTGTTGATTCTGGTACAAGAGGAAGGTATATTTCCAAGTCCAAGCGATGGTGGAAAATCACCTCGTACTCCTACACAAACCAGGCTCGAGTGATCTTAGAGCCTCCCACTCCCGTACGATATTGGGATGTCTGCCCTATTGCAAAGGTAGTCCGTCAAATGTGTCTGTTTCATTGGGAATGGATTAATCATCTCAAGCCAACGTGCCACTATGGATTTGATATCATCAAGCATGGCCCCTTTGGCCGAAGACTAGATGGGATTTGACTGACTGCCTTCATCGCTATGGTCTCAGTGGTGTGTGAATCTCCTGATATGCTATCCACTACTATTCAGGCTGGTACCAGCATCCCTTCAGGTTCATCCGACCCAGAGGAAGCTTCACCTACTGAAAATCCCACCTCATACTATGAAGAAAAATATTTGGAGGATGCTCCTCCTGCCTTTAAAGATGGAATCTCTGCCATAGTCGATGAGTTTGTATAGGTGAACCTTGGAAGTGAGGCTGACCCAAGACCCACATTGATCAGTGCTTCCATTACTCCCTGTGGAGTTGCAGCAGTATGTAGGCTTTTGTAAACAACACCATGGAGTGTTTTCCTACAGTTATGATGATATTCCAATACTAGATCCTCAGTTAGTCATCCACCACCTTGGTCTTCCAGAAAATCATTTCAGGTTCAAACAACCTCTCATAATGTTGTATCCATATCACGGTGTCGTGGTCGAGGCTGATGTTGGAGAACTCATTAGAGAAAAAGTCATCAAGGAGTACATGTTCCCCAAATGGCTGGACAACATTGGACCGGTTGTGAAGAAGAAAAAACAAATTAGAGTCCACATCGACTTCCAAGACATCAACTGTCATTGTCTAAAGGATTATTTTCCCCTTCCAGTGACAAAATTATTGATTGACACTACAGATGTGTTCCAATCTCTCTCCTTAATGGATGGTTACTCTGGATATAATCAGATCTGGATGGACCCCTAGGATGAAGAGTCCACTGCTTTCAGGGTGCCCCAAGGTACTTTCTATTAACAGTTTATGCCCTTCGGCCTGAATAATTCAGGTTCTACCTATCATCTGACCATGCATCGTATATTCAATCCAATACTCAAGATATTGGTGGAATGATATGTGGATGAACTGGTGGTCAAATCTATCCGACACCAGGAGCATCTCAAGGACCTTGAGTAAGTTTTCAACTTCATCTATTCTCGCCACATAAAGATGAACCCATTAAATTGTGGTTTCTGGGTCACCTCTGGCAAGTTATTTGGCTATACTGTCAAGTACCATGGAATCGAGATAGACCCAGAAAAGATCAAGGCCATTAGCAAGATGCCTCCCCCGAGTAATATTTGGGAGATTCGAGGTTTCCAATCCCACATAGCCTATATAAACTGATTCATTGTGAATCTGGCCAGAAAGTGTAATACATTTTCTCGTTTCATGAAGAAAGGCTCTTCCTACGAATGGAACGATGAGTACCAGACAGTGTTCGAGGAAATCAAGCAGTACCTTCTCCATCATCTGGTTTTGATGCCACCCATCTTCGATAATCCGCTCGTCCTCTATGTCACCGCCCTGGAATGGTCCCTCAGAACCCTTCTTGCCCAGAAGAACAATGAGGGGATAGAGAATAACCTCTACTACATTAGCTACATACTCCTTGATACAGAGACAAGATACTCCCCCATTGAGAAGAGCTGCCTTGCGCTCGTGTTTTCCATACATAAATTGCAACATTACCTGCAGCACCATGAGGTATATCTAGTTTTCTAAGTAGACCTGTTTAAGTACATCCTAGGTCATCCCATGTTGACTGGCCGACTAGATAAATGGACAATAATCCTCCAGCAGTTGGCATCAGGTTCGTGCCTCAAAATTCTATCAAAGGACTGGGGTTGGCCGATTTCCTTACAGCCCATCTAACCCCCACTGACTAGTCCTTTGACCTGGATTTTTCCAATGAGGCAATCCTCTTAGTTTTTCAAGCCGTCTCGTGTTGGCATATACACATCGATGGAACCTCCCCGATCCCCACCAATAGGAGGGTCAATGATCCTTGACTCAACAATGTAGACCCGGGTATTGTTTTTATTACCGCGGTGCAAGCCATTCTACCATATTCATTCATGCTGTTGGAAGGCAGCACCAACAATGAGGTGGAGTATCATGCTCTAATTACTAGCCTTGAGTTGACCCTCGAGATTGATGTTCCCCATTTGCATGTAAAAGGGGAATCCTAGCTAGTCATTAACCTGGTCAACAATGACTATGTTTTCAGGAATCCGGAGCTCGTATCATTGTTAGAACGCACTCTCCAGCTAATGGTCCAGTTTCCTTCTTGTACAGAGGTTTCCCATGTCCATCAGTCATAGAATGGTCAGGAAGATGCTTTGGCCAACTTAGCTGCAATACTTGCAGTGCCCGAATAGGATGATCTACTTATCCACGTGGCACATCAGAGATTCATAGCTCTTGTTACCCCGGATGGCGGTGACGACCCAATAGTAAGACATCATACCATCAGCACTCATGCGTCAGGAACCTCGGGTCGTTCAGATGCAGTGTTCGAAATGATTGCAGATGTGAGGAAACCCTTGGTTGAGTACCCCCAACACGGAAATCTTCCATAAGAACGGGCTGAGCACGAGCGAATCCAATGCCACGAGCTACAGTTTACCCTCTAGAGTGGTCCCCATCTTGACTAGATCCTTTACAGGTATGGGTTTGATGGTGTTATCCTACATTGCATTCAGGGGGTTGATATTTCGTAGGTCATGCAAGAGATTCACGCCAGTTCATGCAGTTCCCATCAGGCTAGGCCAAAACTGTCTCATCAGATCCAGACATCGGGGGACTTCGGACCCTCTATGATCCACTACTACATTGAGTTTTCCAATAGGTTCCATTTCTTCCAAATTCATGATAACATTTTGAATCATCCACCAGAACCTCTCTATTTTACCAAGTACTCTTGGCCCTTTGCTGTATGGGGATTATTTATCATATGACAATATCCATCGGCAACGGCTCGCTAATGAACCTTCATCCTGAATGCTTTGGATTTATTTTATAGGTGAGAAGAGGCAATTCTGATCATGGTGTTCAAGGACCATTGTATCATTGACTATGTGAGATCTAACGTCATCTAACAATTTGGATTCCCTCTCTCCATCCTCACTGATAACAGCACCATCTTCTGAGCATCCGAACTGATGAAATTGTACCCCAAGTACAAAATCCGTTCGAACCATACCTCCCACTATCACAAGAAGGAAAATGGGATGATTGAGGCATTCAATAAAACCCTCTCTAAAATTTTGCAGAATATGGTTGGCCATAACAAAAAGAGTTGGCTGGACAAGTTCCCCAACTCCGTCTGGGCTTATGGGACGACGACTCATAATTCCACCCAGGTGACCCCATATTCCATGGTATATAGAACTAAGGCTGTCTTGTCCATCGAGATTCAGTTTCCCTCATTGCGCACAACTGTCTTTGACCAGCAAGCACCAGATAGGGTAGCTGAAATCCATCTAGCTGAATTGGAAGCATTTGAATAAATTAGGCTTCATTCCCTAAACAATCTAGAAAGGCAAGAGAGTAGTATATCTTGATCCTTCAACAAGAAGGTTCTCCTCTACTTTTTTATGCAAGGTGACTTGGTATTGTCTCGTAGGGCACCAATGATACCTGGTAGAAACCACCCAATTTGGGTCCCAAATGGGAAGAACCATTCATTGTTCTTAAGTTTTACCCCAATGGAGCATACTCCCTGGTGACCATTGATGGTGCGAGTATAACTCCTCCCACCAATGACATGTTCCTCAAGAAATTCTTTTCTTGAGCAACTAATGGCCCTGGAGGACATTAAACAGGATGGTTCCGCATGACCCTAAACTGCACGCTAGTCCATCATGACGTTAAACTACACACTCCAACATGTCATTAATCTATACCATCTTACACGATGTTGATCTGTACACAATCATTCATTTATGGTAAACTACACCATCAAAAACTATGTGTGGCTTGATTCTCATCCTTATGAGATATGTGGGACCACCCAAAATTTAGATTTCTGGTCCAACCCCATCTCTTATATATCTACCGTTCTCCTAGGCCCATTGGATTGTCCCCTTCCCTGAGAGAGATATATAGGTGTGGTGTAGGGTCATTCCCTACCTCGCATTGGGTTTGTGGAAACCGTGCCATGCCCCCTTTTTTCCTGATATTTCACCATATCTTTGTTCTATACTCATTTGTGCGAATTGGCAGCTCTCATGTTGAGCCCGTCGACCATTTACAGTTGTTCGCTGATGTGTCCAAGAGTACTCTTGTCTAGGACCTGGAGCATCAGATTCAACTTAGGGAAGTTTCAATTCACTTGTCAGGATTCGTGGTCCTATAAATTTGGGCTACCATTATCTTTCACACACAAAGGGTCCCCAAAACGACAAAGATACTAGGCCTAAGGTCTCTCCTACCATTACGAGCCAACGTCATTGAGGGTGTTCAGACAACAAATTGATACAAGTCCCATGTTGCGAATATGGTCAGCGGTGGATGCTCATTTTTTTGTCCCCATTTCAGGATTGCGCGACATGGATGATGTGTTGCGAACATGGTCAGCAGTAATCCTCTGTCACAATGCTATCCCCTTCAAGTCTTGAATGTTGGTTACATGATTTACATTATTTTCCACCACATCATGTTCAGGTAGAATTTCGACACTCATGGCACTATCTCTTAGTGCACCTCTGCATGTCAAAAGGACAAAGCTACAATACGACGTTCATAGGGGATCCCACGGCCCAAGATCTAAGATAATAGACTATGATATTCTCTATGAACTACGTGTGACTCGATTCTCATCCTCATGGGATACGTAGGATCACCCGAACATCACGTTTCTTGGTCCATCTCAACTGGGTGTTAGCTTCTCTTGTCCCTTATCTTCCGACCCTTACTGGCCACTTGGCCGGAGGCTCATTTCCTAGAGTTGTGCATGGTGATGGTGTGGACCTCATCCTCATTCACGTCGGGTATGCTTTATTGCATCGTGAACATTCCTTCATGTCCAAGCCATATGACTTTAAACTATGCTATCTGGTCCTATCAAAAGACCCTAAACTGTGATGATATCGTTCTGGCCGCATGATGAAAAACGACACAGCATTGTGATGACCTCTTCGTAGGGGACATCAGGTTGGATATTGGTCATCCACTGTACCATTTTTCAACACCATTATATAGCTTGAATCCCTTGGCGATACTGGGATCTCTAGGTCCTTGGATTGACTCTTAAAAAACATCTACCCTAATGGACAAAAAAGATCTTTCAAATGTGGATTCTTTAAGTATGAGATCCAGACCCGCACGCCCCTTTCATCCTTTGCACTAGTACCTTACCGTGATACCCCTTAGAACTACATGTGGATTGATTCCCATTGTTATGGGTCACATAGGAACGCCCGTGCGCCCTACTCCCGGGCCCAGCCTAACTTCTGTTTTTGGTCCCTCGACCTATAAATCCTTAGTGAACACATGATGATGTGGACCTCGTCCACATTCACGTCAAGTTGTATGAGTTACATCACCATGCATCATTCATATTTCCCATTGAACATGGTCTGAGTTATAAGACCATAAACTAAGACCCTTTCCAGAACTATGTGCATCTTGATTCCCATCTTTATGGGATATATAGGAATGCCCAGACATTTCTTCTCGAGTCTAGCCCAGGGAATCACAAATCCCATCCTCTCCCATAGTCGTCCCCAAGTCTTGACCCCTCGTGGAGTTGTGTGACTGCAACATTTTCCCTGAACAAGTTCAGGATGCCCCATAATGAAATTGGGATGTGACAGTTACCTAAACAAAGAGGTCCTGTCTAAAAGTAAGAATGATCCATAGTTAGATTAATGCGCCTTCCTAATGTTCTTCCATCATGGTGGCGAAATTTCAAGAGTGTTGGATTATGTTCAAACAAAACACCACTTCACCTTCCATGCTTCTTGTTCCCCTTATTTGGACCATCATCCTATTTCACGTCTGAAGGGACCCCCTAATAGTATGGATGCTCAACTTATGGCCCACTTGTTTTCTTGGGACAGTGATCCGGAAGACTGGTGAACAATATTTTGATTTAGGTCCCATGTTTCAAACATGTTTAGTGGTCGACCATCATTTGTGGTCCCCATTTCAGGCTAACGCAATAGGGATGATTTGTTTCGAACATGGTCAACAATTGTCCTTTATTGCCACACGCCTCTCAAAGTGTTATGAATTTGGTGTAACATGATTCACATTATTTATTCCCCTATATTTGAACAGATTCTTATGCCCATGGCATTTCCCTGCTCGTGTGCTAGAGAACGTTGAGAAGACGATACATCGATCATTCTGAGGTCCTCTTCCTTTGATTTCCCTCTCTCTTCTCCTCGGAAATCCGGATTCGAATCTTGAATACCTGAAGCTTGGTTGATGCTCTGGTGATCAAATGTAGTGATAGTACGATCATCCCTTGTTTATCACATTGGGAACAACGCACGTGAGATTAGGAATGGATTTATATTTATTTTGGGATTATGGTCAAGCGCGTTAAACCAAGAGGACAACTAGATAAATTTTTCCATATTTACGGTTCAAAATAAGAAGCGGTAAGGCGAAATACGTTTATGAGTTCGGCCAAAACAGGGGCCCTTAAGGGTCAGATTCTTGGATGGATCATTATAACAACAACTACCTTTCGGTTGGTGGCCTCCAAGACTACTTCCAGCCCCTTGAGGAACCTCTCTTCATCAGCAGCTACGAAGCACAGTTTGCTAACCCTATCCCATGCGCGCGCCTATTCAGTTTGATGTTCAGTCATCTGGTGACTCACATCTACTAGTTTTGATTGGGCGTCTACAAGCTGGGCCCTCAATAGATCCACGAGTTTAGGACAATTTGTGATGTATGTATCCATTTCTTTTTCCTATTCTTCGAGACATCGGATCTCCTGCTCCGCCTTCAAAAATTATCGGGTACTCCCCGACTCCTCCCGACACTGGGTGACGTCAGAGCATCGGCTGCTCTCGCGCATCTTCTCACCCATGTAGTCTTGGACCATTGAGAAAAGGCATTGAGCATCTGTCCCTCCAGCACAGAGGAAACATATGCAGGTTTTGAGTGATCCCATTCGATTCAGCCATTCTGTCAGAGGCTGACTGTGTAAACGCCTGATGCGATTCCACCCTTTGCGTCGCGACATCTGGCTCTCCTCGGCACTTAGGAGTCTGAATCATCAATTTCCTTGCGATCAGTGGGATGATAGGCATTAAAAACTGCCAACAGGATAGCAGAAGGGTCTTCCTCAGATATGCCTCCCATGGGGTTGGGCACTTCACCATATGAGCGACCTTCCCCTCTCACCTCGACCCTGGTGGCACTTTCATCAACTTACAGCCCTGCCCCAGTAGTAGAGCCACTTATGTCCACTTATCCCATCTCACCATGTGCTGAGGCTGACTCGGTTTGGGGGGAACGTCCTGGATTGGGATGTACGTTTCCCACTGACCCGATTGCGGATGGTCCAGGCTCATCATCCCGATGAGCCTCCAAGGTCGTTATCACTATACAGACAAGGAGCACCCTAATAAATTGAGTCATCCACCATTATGTACTGGTATCAAAGTAAGGAACTTACAAGAACCCAAGTCACCATCCTTGAGTGTTCTAACCTCTACATGAGCTCTCATTGTGGGAAATCCCTCCGTGATCGTCAGTACAATAATGGGCTTCGGTTCCCCACCTTGTTCCATAGGTGCTTCCCCACCTACTTCAACTCGTGACTCTTGATCAGCACCAATATGCTTTTGGAGTAAGATAATGAGGGTGGATTAAGGATTGCAATGGGGACTATATAATAGGAGGAGGAAAGATAAGGGTTTAATCACACCTTGAGTAGCTCAATCACATCCATATCAGAGCCGACTATCTGGCCGCTCTCTTAAATATTGCTTTGGTGGGACACCCCTTGATACCCTTCACCTTATGTGTCCTCTTCTCCTTCACCTTCTCCTTTTGCCTCCTTCTCTTCTATCTCACCGCCCTCTGGCTCATCATTAATGTCATCATCCTTCGATGACAACTTTTATGTATCATGATCCTAGTCGAGCATCACATTCACCAAGAAAGATGACTCCTTGTGCCGACCCCATTGGCACGTGTACATGTCCATGGCCGTCAGATGCGCATGACGATGATGAATGTTAACTCTGTCGATAACCCAAACAAGCCTGACTTCTGGCTGCATGATCTTATCTCGCACTATCTTCTTCCATAGGTGTTCAGTACTCACTGACTAACGCAGGGTTAGCAAAGCTTACCACAACACCGAGAAGATTGTGTCATGAGAAGGTTGAATCAGATATCTTATTTTCTTCCCGGGAATTTCTCTAGTCGCTCTGTGGGAACCTCCTACCCTAGGAGATGAGGGCATAGCCATGCCATGATACTTCCCCACTGCTGACTTCTTGGCATTTGTGGGCCCCGTTGTCTGACATGCTTCCGGTTGTCCCCCTCTAATGACTCTCTACCTGCTCTCTCACCACCCAGGTTCCAAATTAGAGACCATGAGTGGTAGAACTCGCTTCCACAAAATCCCCTTAGGGTATGCTATGGGCCAATGTTCGGCATACTTGGTTGAGAGGTTGTCATCAACTATGGTGGGAGGAAAGGTGATGACATTGTCGAAGCAATAGGTCATGGACATCAGCCACATTGGGCGAAGAACGCATGGATTCCATTATTCTCGAACATCTGTGTATACATTTTTCAGCATTCTATGGAGGAAACCAAACTATCTGGAAAACCTGGACGGCACTTAAGGATTACATAAGATCTTCACATCAATCTGGGCCACAGGAACCCCACCTCTGATGCATTGGAAGTACTCCTTCTGCTCAAGTGAGCCTTTCCCATCGTCTATCATTTGGCCAGTTGGTGTGGGAAATGGTATGAATGTGAAGCTGGAAAAATTACCATTTAATATCCTTACTCCCTCCTCATAGAGCGTCAGCGGCATGACCCCAAAAATGTTCAGCAGGGTTGGTCGCAGGCCATTACAAGGAGGACTGATGGCATTCGGGAAGGTATATTCACCGCAATGAGCCGTAACCCAACCATAGAAGATCTGGAAGGGGGAAAATATTCTCCTAGGTGACCCCCATCTTGAGATACATCCCAAAATGTCGTACAAATGAGCCAGCATGGGGACCCCCGGATTGAATCTTTTATTAGCAGCCATGATGCTTGCCATCACCAGGGTCACTGGATGGACTCCCATCTTTATGTCCCTCACCGATAAGGTCCTCCTACTTAGGAATGTGCCAAGGAATCTAGCATAACAAAAATTTAGTTACCGAATCTCATTTATGTTGTAGCCCTATGACTGGTACTTCTCTACCTCCAGGATCCATTAGTAATATCCGCTCTTGCTCCTCTCTGCCACGGCTGGACACCGTCTCCCTCACCCTAGCATCTGGACTCTCGAAGACCTCTCCAGGAATAGGCTAAACCAGTCCTTGTAATTGATGTAATTAATGAAATCATTGACCCCCAGCCTCTCATTAGCCAACTCCAACAAGTGCCCTGTCATCATGCGGGTTCATGAACTGTCTCACCAGGTGCTCATTGGCAGATGGAATGCATCATATTGGTGGACCCTCAAAGGGATTCCACTTGATATAGTGAATGTCCCAGATACTGATAACAACTTCCCTATAATGAAGATGGATGGTATTTCTATCGGGAGACCATCGTGTGAACAACTCTGTCCTAAGCTCATGTTGGCCGTAGAAGTGAAATTGTGGCCTCCACACCGTCTCGAACAAGACAATATGTCATAGCTCAGCCCCAAATTTTTCACATCTGTGGAGAACCTAGTATGCCCAGGCCCATTCACTAGTGAAGTGGCCTCCGGACCGTAGGTCCCAGTCCGGTAGCCAGCCTTTAGCCTCGTTAGTGATGCTATGATGGAAGGTTCTTGCGTAGACGGTCGGGGAACTCTCCGTAATCGGGTCACTAAATAAAATGGTCCTAGTCCTAGGATTTAGTATATAAACGTCCATATTCCTTGTTTCCCTGGTAGGATGACTGTTGTTTCTAATGTTGTATCGAGGTAGATCATCCCCACGGGTCACCCATGACCGCGGTGTATCAACTTCATAACCGGCAAAGGGAACTCCTCCCAGATACCGAAGTCCCACAGTGGCAGATTGATGGATAGGGTGTACTCCTTTTGTATGTGGGTTAGCATATTGAAATGGTAATGGTTATTGGAAAAAATCATTTTTGAGCCATAAACCACAGGGTTGGCGACCATTTCAGCCTTCCAAGCAGTGGATTCTCCCTCATCAGCCTGATTTGTAACCATCTTCATCTGACAAGTATTTGAGTAGCTGGCACAAAATATGAGAGGATGCCACGAAAAATCAGCGACCGTCACAAAATATCTGGTTACGGTGTGAAAAATCCCAGGTTTGAGTGAAAAATTATGCCTGATCTCGGTGGAATTACGCGAAGCATGAGCTGTTTTTTTCACCTGACCATATAAATTTTCACGCACGAGATCTTGGAGATTCTCACGCGAGGAAATTCGTACAGATCATGGGACCTGCGATGGATTTTTATAAGAAGTTAATGGTATACACGTGTGCACGAAAATCATATTCCGCACCCCCTTGGATTTTGCGTGCTGCTGCAGTTTTTAGTGCATACAGACCCCCCAGAGTTCTGAATTTCAGGGTTTCCCTACAGAATCTAATCGTTGCGACCCCTCTCCGATCAAATTTTGAGGGGGGGCATTTGTAGATGTCAAAAAACACTCAAGGGATGATGAAAGTTTCAAAATGACAAATCAAAGTCAAATTCGGATACAATGACCAAGTCTGAGGGGCCTAGAAGAGTTGCGTGAAATAAATTCATATGTGTGTGAAAAAATATGCCTCACATGGAATGTTCTGGGATTCTTGAGTGTTTTGCAGAGGGGGCACGAAATATTTCATGCCCCGGCCCAGTGCAGCTGACATTTTGTGCTGCTAACCTCAGCGTGAAATTATTTCACATCGTCTGATTTGTCACACCGCTGAACATCTATAAATAGAAGGCGACCCCTTAGAATTCGGGGATGAAGAATTTGAACCGACTCTCATGCACGAAAATAGACTTTCGTGCGCGAAAAGATGGCTTTCAGGTAGAGTTTTTTTCCTTCCAATTCGTTGTCGGGGTCCACCTTCACATGGGATCCCCTTAGATTAGACTGAATTCTAATCCCTTTGGGGTCCCGCCCCCTCCCCCTACGTGAAATCCCTACCACTTGCACGCAGCTGGCCAATTCTGCACAATCCACTTCAATTAAATGCACCCTAGTCATTTTGTGCAATCCCCTTCATTTGTGCGCACCCCGGTCATTTCGCACAGCCTCTCCCTATTATGTGCAATTATAACACCTTGTGCACAATCATTTATAGTCATGTGAAAAGCCTAAACTCCACATGTGCGCTAATCCTTACTAATTTCACACCAACCCAGTGTTTTTTGCACAGGGCTACATATTTCACGTGGAAACCTCAAAGGATGTGTGGAACTCTCTGGGACCCCTCAATTCAGTGCTTCCCAGCTACCTCTTCACTCACGATCCCCATACTCTTGGGGCATACCTTTGCACGAGTGTCAAATTCCCTTCTTATGGATACCACTTTCTGGTGTCTCTAATGCCTCAGGCATCCACATCCTACACCATTTTAAGTATGACCTTCTAGGCTCGTATGAAGTAACTTCAAATTTCCATAGATGGTTCTTCCTGTTGGGTTGCTTTGCCTCATGCTTTTTCTCATAGGAACGCTAATGACTATTACTTCATGGCATATCCATGCTAACATGGAACCTTCGATGGTTCTCCATATGACACCCCCTCACCAAGACTTTTACTTTCCCCTATTTTCACCTAGGAGAAGTTGGTACGGATTATGTATGTCCAAGGGGTGTGGAGTGAACCTGCCTCGTCTGAGCTGCAGGATATTAAACTGCCAAGCACCACTTTCTTCAGCCCATTTCATTAATCTTTGACCTGGCCCCGTGCCTCGCACGCAGGGTCCCCCACCATGGACATTCTCCACACCCACTCATCTCCATGGGGATGAGATCACCCCTAAGAGAGGATGATATCCTTTTTATCAAAGTGGTGTCTGTCCACAAGGAAAGGGCTACCATCTCGGTGTAAGCCCATATCTTTTCTTTTAAAATGCATCATCACTGCTCCTCCTTTCATCTATGATCCCCAGGGCTAGAAAAGGAGTGGATGGACACCGGGGCCCTCCATTCATTGGTCCCAAATCCATCTCCTACTACGCTTTGTCATGTCGGGCCTCCATCCTGGTGTAAGCCCCGACTTCTTAGGCTGTAGACCACGCGTAAGCCCCTATTTCCTCTGCGGGCTGCTCCACTTGTAATCCCCACCCCACTTCCCAAGGATGCACCCTTCACGGCGCGATCCTTAGGTCTCTTCTATCTCTTGTCTCTAACACCGATAATTACTCACATGAGCCTAGAGCAAGCACCGACCGTGACACCCACCTTCGGCCACCTCATAGTATAAGCCCCAAACCATTCCCAAACTACAAGGACATTGATCCATGTCAAGGCATGGTACGTAAGGAGGCTCCACGAGGTTTAATCCCACCAACATTGTTCTCCTCGGAGTTTAAGCCCCAACCCATACCCTAACTATGGGGTCTTTGATCCATTTCAAGGCATGGAACATAGGAATCCTCCACGAGGTTCAAGCCCACCACCTTGGGTCGCCTCAGAGTGTGAGCCCCAACCCATTCCTGAACTACGAGTACATTGATCCATGTCATGGAATGTTATGTAGGAAGCCTCCATGAGGTTCGAGCCCACCACCTTGGGCCTCCTCGGAGTGTAATCCACAACCCATACCTGAACTACGAGGACTTTGATACATGTCAAGGCATAGTACATAGGAAGCCTCCACGAGGTTTAAGCCCACAGTCTTGGGCCACCTTACTGTGTAAGCCCCAACCCATACCCAAACTACATTGAATTTGATCCATGTAAAGGAATGGTACATAGGAAGCCTCAACGTTGTTCAAGCCCACCACCTTGGACCACCTCATAGTGTAAGCCCCAACACATACCCAAACTACATGGAAATTTATCCATGTCAAGGCATGGTACGTAGGAATCCTCCATGAGGTTTAGTCCCACCACCTTGGGCCACCTTAGAGTGTAAGCCCAAAACCATTCCCGAAGTATGATGATGTTGATCCATGTCAAGTAATGGTACGTAGGAAGCCTCCATGAGGTTCAACCCCACCACCTTGGGCCGCTTCATTGTGCAATCCCCAACCCATACCCAAACTACAGGTACTTTGATCCATGTCAAGGCATGGTATGTAGGAAGACTCCATGAGGTTCAAGCCCCCCACCTTGGGCCGCCTCAGAGTGTAAGCCCCAACCCATTCCCGAACTACAAGGACATTGATCCATGTCCAGTCACGGTGTATTAGAAGCCTCCACGAGGTTCAATCCCACCACATTGGGCCGCCTTATAGTTTAATCACCAACCCATTCATGAACAATGAGGACTTGGATTAATGTCAAGGCATGGTATGTAGGATGCCTCAACGCGGCTCAATCTCACAACCTTGGGCCACCTTCGAGTGTAAGCCCCAACCCATAACTGATCAACGAGGTCTTTGATCCATGTCAATTCATGTTATGTAGGAATCCTCTATGAGGTTCAAGGCCACCACCTTGGGCCGCCACAATGTGTAAGCCCCAATCCATAACTGAACTACAGGGACATTGATCCATGTCACGGAATGGTACGTAGGAAGCCTCCACGAGGTTCAAGCCCACCACCCGGTCTTTTCGAACATCTCTGTGTCAGTTCACCAACACCTTGGGACACCTCATAGTGTAAGACCCAACCAATTCCCAAACTACTAGGATATTGATCCATGTCAAGGCACGGTATGTAGGAAGCATCCACGAGGTTCATGCCCACGACCCTGTCATTCTGATACCCTTCACGTTAGGTTCTCCCCCATCCTGCATGACATTAAACTGTACACCCCGACTTGAACTACGTGGACTTTTATTCCCTTCCACGGGGATATGTAGGAAGCCTCCATGAGGTTTGGTCCCATCACACCTTTCTCATCATGATCTCTCCTTCGAGCCTATGTGTCTTGGGAAGCTCATGCCCCAACCCGAAGGTTCAACTTCTTCTGGGTCCTATCCATGCGTCTATTCTCAGGTATTTCATCCTTAAGTGTCTCATCGTCCCACCGATCAAAGAGGAATTTGATTCCCTGCCACAGGGATATGTATAAAGCCTCTTCCAGGCTCAATCCCTACATCACAATCTCCCTTGCGATGGCCATGTTTCATCCCCCCTTCACTTCATTACCCATCCTAATCCTCACCCGGGCAGCCACGTCATAGTGGGATCATGCCACCCCACTCCCCATTCCATCAAACAACATTCGGGAAGCCACTCACATGATGGCCCCAGTATTGGTGTTTCTTCTAGGGGGATCATCCATCAGATCCACTCTAATCAGTGTTCTAATCATTCTGATCTGTCTCCAATGGATATTAAACTCGCGGCATACCCTTTGTTAAACATAGAAATATAAGGAAACCATCGTATATATTCCCACGGCATATTATTCCCCACGTTCGATGTGGGATGCCTCAGGCTTCCGCGCCCTCGAGAAGCCCTATAATAAAGGACATAAGACTAAAAAATAATCCCCCTACATTGAGACACGCCATTGATTCCCAACGTGACTACTCCCCTAACCGAAGGGTGCATCCCTAACCAGACCTCTTGGAATGTCCTGACAGAAGAAGTGTAATTACCTCATGTCCATGAATATATGGCTCTATGAAGGGTTTCATTAACAATGTCATAAGTCTATTGGGAGACTCGGACTAGGTGATGAGCTCTGAGGAGGAATCCACAGAAGGAAGAACCGAAATCCTACAATCCCATTTTGATCAAGGAGCAGACGTCCCTAAATAATGAGTGGATGATGCTTGCCTTTGGAAAGAGGGAATGCAGGGTAACAGCTGCATGTCCTCCTCCATATATGGATGCTTGCGCCCTAGAAAAAGTGTCAGAAACAACCATAAAAATGAAGATGCAGGACGCTATTTTCCAAACTATCCAAGGAATACCCCATGTGAAGGGTCGCAAGAATAACATATTGTATTTGGATCAATTTCATGACATTAGATGCAACACTCACACTGAGAATAGAGTTATGAGAATTGTGAAGGCTGCTCTTGTGGTTATTAAGGCATATAAGATCTCAAAGAGTCTATACATTCTTATTGGTGAAACGTAGATGGAGGATAAAGTAGTTGTTGCATCAACTACCTCAATGAAAGTGTTGATGACTTTACATAATTGAAAGGTCAACCATATATAATAAAAAGGCCTAAATATTCTTATAGATAAAAATTTACTATCTGAGATAACCAATATATTAATACCATTTTCTGATTATTTTGTTTCGATCAAGAAATATCGGATAAAGTTCAGGATATCAACAACAATAATCAAAGAGACATTAGAGTTGATCCAGTCCGAAGTTTAGAAAGAATTGATGATATCCCTCGGAGGAGAATGATACATTGTATTATTCATTGATGATTCTTCTGGGATATGTTCGGTGTACCCAATTAAGAGGAAGGCAGATGTTTTTGAAGTCTTCAAAATATTTAAAGAATGAATGGAGCTTGAATATGGAAAGATGATCAAGTGTCTGACTATGGACCATGGTGGAGAATATACATGTTCGGAGTATGATAATTTTTATCAAAAAGAATGAATTAAGAGACAGTTCACTGCGGAATACAATCCACATCAGAATAGAGTGTCATAGTGGATGAACAGAACCATGTTGTATAGAATAAGGGTGATGTTGAAGACTGTAGGAATTGCCAAAATTTTTGGGAAGATTAAATGAATAATTCTCATTATGTGATCAAATAATATATTATAATGGTGATTGATATGAATACACCAATAGATTTTTGGACTGGTAAACCCACTGTCTATTCCCGATTACATACTTATTGTTGTTTGGTATATGCATTGTTTAATGACCTGGAATGATCAAATTTGTTTTCAAGATCCATGAAATATATCTTCCTGGGGTATGTTGAGGGTGTAAAGGGGTATCATTTGTAGTACCTCGTTACCAGAAAACTTATCATTAGAAAATATTTCATGTTTGTGGAATACAATGAAAATGATAACTGATCAGCACATTGAGTTGGAGAATATACAAACAATAGAAGATGTAGTTGATAATACAATGAAGAACCAGTTTCTTTTAAGGCATTACCGAATCACCATGATCAATTACTAGTTGATTATAGACCACAATAGTCATCTCGGGAGAAATGAGAACCATTATGGCACTCATACATTGTATTTAATAGGAATATTATGTACTGCTTATTGATGGGGGATAGAGAGCCATCTTCTTTTTCAGAGGAAACCCAAAGTCCATATGTATCCACAAGGATGGAAGTGAGGCATGAGGACCATGAAGCCTTACACAAGATCAAGACATGTGATCTTGTTAAATTACATCATTTAAATAAGGATATCATTAAAAATGTGTCTATATGATCATGCGATGTGGAAATGACTAGGTGGAATGATATCGTGCAACAATAGTGGTCAAAAGATATCCTAAAAATGAAGGTATTGATTTCAATGAAATATTTTATCCCATTATTTGATTGATGATTGTTAGAATAGTTATAGGGATGTGTGCTGCATACAGTTTACATTTAGATCAGCTAGATGTGAAAACTATTTTTTTCTTCATGGTTATCTTAATGAAGATATCTATATTCTCAAACTAAATGGTTTTTCAAAAGAAGGAAAGGTGAACTTGGTTTTCAGGATGAACAGATATTTGTACGCATTCAAGAAATTGTTGAGGTGTGGGATAAAGATATTTAAATTCAATGTCACAAGCCATGAATACATCATACATCATTTAGATCCTTCTTCATATTTCATGGTTTTGGATTGTAATGATTTCAACATTCTTTCGTTGTATGTGGAAGTAATTTTGTTCGCAGACCCCAACTATGATAAGACCTAGGAGACAAAGGCACAGTAGAATAGGGTGTTTGTTATTAAAAAACTAGGACTATAAAAAAATGATTCATGGGATAATGATTTACTAAGATAGAAATAATGGGAATATTTGGTTATCATAGAATAATTACATTAAAAGATTCTTGAAACGCTTCAACATGAACGACTATATGCCATTATCTTCCACTCTTATCATTTATTTCGTATTATCCTCCATGATGAGTAATAGTAGGGAAGTTGAAAGGATGGAAATTTATTGAGTACCATATGCATCAGTAGTTGGATGTTTGATGTTTGGTATGGTCTGTAATAGATAAGAAATTTCACATGTAATGGGAGCTGTTAGTATGTACATGTCAAATCATGGACAGGAGCATCGGGGAATTGTGAAGAGGATCATGAGATGCATAATGGAGAAAAAAATGTTTCAATATTACGGAAGATTATATTTCAGAAATATAGGATATGTTGATTCCTATTTTTCAAGTGATTCTGACCGAAGGAAATACACTAAAGGTTATGTGTTTACTCTTGCAAGAGAAACAATGAGTTGTATTTCAAAGTTATTTTCAATTATGGATTTATCCACGATAGAGGAAGAGTACATTGTAGATACACATGTATGGGAAAATACAATTTGGATGAGAATTTTGTTGGAGGAGATCGGGAACAGACAGTAGTAAATTCCCTTAATTTATGATAGTCAGAGCATCTTTCACAGTCCAAGGAATACATATTTTCATTCCAAGAAGAAACACAATGGGGTATAGTAGGACATTATCTATGATGTGGTGGAGTAAGGAAGAGTTTATATGTAGAAAATTCATACAAAAGAAATCTAACTGAATTCCTAATGAATGTAGTTATGTCTGATAAGTTCAGATTGTGACGATCCATGAGAAACCTTGTAGAAACATAATAATCATTTTTCTTAGATAGAAAGGATGTGTGGAGATGTGATTGGTTCTCATTAAAATTTCTATGTGGGAGATTTGTTAGTATTAGTTCATTTTCTTGACAGTGTCACCCCTTACAATATAAAATGGTGGTTGGTGGTGGAGGATGCGGTGGTTGCCCAACCACACCAAACCTAGTAGTGGAGAAGAGTTAGAGGGTGGTGAGGTAGCCTGTAAATGGATATCCTTCCCTTTGATTATATAATCACACTCCTAAACATCATAAATCCCATTTGATTGTTATCATTTCATAAGTATTTATGTGGGGGTTTTTTCCATTATTCATTAGAGATAATATGAAGGCCTTATAATTGTAATAGTGAGGGAGTGTGTACCCACATTTAACCATATTGACCCTTCTATTTTTCCAATGGTTTTTACCCCTTTCCACATTGGGGGTTGTTCCTAGTTATATATTGTTTATGTTGACTTATTCATTTTAAACTATATTATAAGTCTTGATTATCCTTGAATTGTGGGTCAATAAATTTCTTGGTCTCAACATTTGGTTATTTCCTTTTTTGCAACTGAAGACACCTGATGATGGATGTCGGAATTGGAACCTCTTATTTTTGTGTAAAGGTACTTGGCTTCTTAGTTTCATTTATGTTTGTAGGAATGAGATGAATATGGTTCCGCCTTGTGCCAAAACATCCTTTTCCAGAGTTGATGCGTATTTATGGTTTGTTCTATCATTGAGGCCATTCGTTGGTCTATTTCATAAGGACGAGGCATTATCATAGATTAATATTGTGTTGGATGACCCAAAGGATGCACCTAGCATCTCATTGATAGAGGTACTCATGATGGTTTCTCAGGATATAGTCTCTCTAGAGGTGGTTGTGATGGAATCCACATTGGATAACCAACTTCTTAAACATTGTATTCTAAAAGAAAAATATATTTAAAATTTAAAATATGTGATTGACAAGACTGAATTCGATCTCCATAATATTCCTGATATGTCATAGTTATTAGTTTCCCCATATCTAGAGCCATAGTCATTGGTTCCAAATTCTATCCACTTGATTGCCCGTCACCTTTTTCTAATATACACCTCATCCATGCAAGAAAAAAATCTAGAAATTTCATCGGTGCTGGTAAAGAATGCACCACCTGAGGATGGGAAAATATAAGAGCATATGTCTTGTTTTTATAATGTGTAAAGAAGGATATATCAGGGGTTAGGAATTCAACATAAAAGATATAGAGTCCTCAAGAATCACTAGTGTGCTCAAAAAATCATTTTGAGGTTCTAAATGTGATGGACACTATGTTGGATAGAGTAAATGCTTTTTTTCACATGATAATGTTGTGACCAGAATGCACAATTCTCATTCTAAAGCTAAATTTTTTCTGTTCTATAACACTAGGATAGGGAAGGGACTCTTCTTTTTTATGAATCCTCAATATCTTCTCTCTAATGATCTCGGTCATTTTTTGGTATGTTATAGTTCTTTGTGTGAGGGATAAGAGTTCCTTTGCATATAATGAATCTCATCGATCGCAAGTATCAGTGTTAGTTGTGATTGATCCGAAATTGAGTGTTGGATCCCAAAAAATGTGTTAAATGTATCTCTCAATTTTCTAATTATATGGGGATCTCATACTGCATGCACAAATATTTACGCAATAATATTATCTATGTATTTATGGAATTAAAGAGTAATAGTGGAGTGAGTGAAATATCCTTCGTAGTATGTTACTACCAAGGAGAATTTTGAGGGAATGAATATCCTTTTAACATTTCTTTATGAAAATAATGAGATTGAAGGTGGGATATCATTAAAGGGAAGTCTTTCATGATTTGACCCAAGGGGACTCATGTTGTTTTTCATTAGTGACTTTCACAATATTAGGGACGTCATAGAGAAAAAAGGAAAAATGGTGTATTCCCACATAGGGATACATGACTTCTTATCATTCATGGATTCCAATGGGTTTTTGGATTGTGGTTTATTGGGAAGAAAATTCCCATAGTGTAATATCTGCAATGGGAGTAGGCATATATCGTGTAGACTGGAGAACTTCCTAGCCAACCTGAAAGGTATATATTCTTTCGAGTTTATTTTTTAATTATTTTTCTTGAAAAAAAATAAAAAAAATTAACAACGATGTATTTTTTAAATAATGGTGTGAAAGGTGGAAACCATGTTGCGTCCTTTCAGTTTACATCCAAAAGCAGCAGGTGTGCTGCTACATTTCGGTTTCATCCAAATGGTAGCAGTAGCACAACTGCCTTTCACGCAATAAACCCGAACAAATTACTTATTTAAATACATATATATTATTTTTATTTTGTATTGTTTATATATATATATAATAAAACAAAGTATTTAATAATAATTTATCTATTATTTAATATTATATAGTCTTTAAATTATAGCGGTCTGAATTCTGAAAAAAAAACTCACCTGGGATTCTCTTTAATAAGAGGGATTTCCATGGAAATCATTTTGAATTTTTGAATTGGATTTAGGTTTTCCCTTTCTTACACATAATACTCTGCATTTCCAATGTACGATTTTGTTTCAAATATATTACATTGACTAACTAAAAAATATAAACTATAAGACCAATATAAACAAAACATATAACATGGATTAAACATATAATAAATAGTTGAAGGAAAAAAATTCCATATTAATTGTTGATAAAATTTAATTTTAAATCTTTAAAAACCTCCTACTTGAAACATAAAAATGTTTCATGTATGTGGCTTTCAAAGGATGTAAAATATAAAATATAATATGAATATAAATGAAACATAAAACATGGATTAAACATATAAGAAATTATTTAAAATAAAAAGAATTTTGTAAAAATTGTTTCCGAAAAGTAATTTACAAGATTTCAAAACCACCTACATGTATCATTAACATGTTATGAGTTAGTGACTGTGAAATACCATTAATTATAAACTATTAGTCCAATATAAATGAAAAATAATACATGGATTAAACATATAATAAATAGTTCAAAACAAAAATAATTTCATAAAAATTTTCAATGAAATATAATTTATAAGCTTTCAAAACCACCTACATGTAACATAAAAATGTATCATGTTTGTGGCATTGAAATACTCTAAAATATAAACGATTTGAAAGATATATTTGAAACCTAAAACATGTATTACACATATAATAAAAATTTAATAATTAATTAATAAATTAGTAATATAACTATTAATTATATAATAATTTATTATTTAATTAGAAATATAATTATTCATTATTAAACTTTAATTATAAAATTAATTTGTTTATTAGTAATATCATTATTAATTATATATTAATTAATTATTAATATAATTATTAATTAGTTAATAATTAATAGGTTATTAGTAATATAATTATTAATTATATAATAGTTTTTCGTTTAATTAGTAATATCATTATTCATTATAATTTTTAATTTTAAATTATTTATAATTAATTATATAATTATTAATTATTAATGATTATTTATATAACAATTATTTAGTTAATTAGTAATATTATTATTAATTATATAATAATTAATTATATAATTAGTAATATAAATTTTAATTGTAATTATTCATTATAATTATTAGTTATTAATTATTACTTAGTTTATTAGTAATTAGTTAGTTAGTAATATAATTTTTCATTATAAATATTCATTATAATTAGTAATAAGTTATTAATAATTTTTAGTTATTAATTATATAATAATTTAATTGTTAATTAGTAATATTATTATTAATTATGTAATAATGACATAGATAATTAGTACTATAATTATTAATTTTATTTAGTAATTATTAATTATATAGTAATTAATTAGTTAATTAGTAATATAATTTTTAATTAGAATTATTAAATATTTATTATATAATAATTTATTAGTTAATTATTAATATATTTATTCTGGTCCTCTTCTTTTTTGGGGTTGATCTATTTGATATGGCATCAAAACATCCTCCTGCTTTTCCTAGCTTCTCTACCAAGAGGGGTTTCACATTTGCGGTGGTACATTGTAAAGGTAATTATGCTCCAACATCAACTACCCATGAGCCATGGCTTCATCAAACTGATGATGGGTGGGTTGTTTTCAAGGTGGATGATGATGCATTAAAGGAAAGGTTGGACTCATGCCGATTCTCCCTAATTGGTCACTTGATTCTAGAAAAAGGTGATAAACCTCAGAATTGTGATGAACTCAAGATGATTGTCTCAAAGATATATAACACTTTTAAATGGGAAATTATACCAATTGGAATGTTTTATTTTCATATGGTCATTGAATTTGAATATCAATGTTCAATTTCTTGGAATGTGATTTTTTATAACCTCAATCAAGTTTTTTTCTGAATTACTACTTGGGATCTCAACATCAATCTGTTTAATCAAAATCCCATCAACACCCAGATATGGGTACCTATGCATGGTTTGAGCTATGTTTTTTGACACCCTCTGATTATTTAAGATATTTCCACCTATATTGGTTCCCCACTGATGTTAGATGAAAACACCTTTTATTGAAATAAGGGATATTATTCCAGGGTGATGGTGGATGTTGATTTGTAGAAACCTCTCTACGCAGTTCTATTCTTTTGGTTAATAGGGAGATTCTTGAGATAAGATTTGAGTATGAATTTGTTCCTCTATTTTGTGACTATTGTAAGTTTATTGGCCATGTGATATCTAATTGCATACATTATTAGGACTTTCAAGTGAGAAGACAGCCCCACCTAAGAAAAATGATAAAATAAGGGCTAAGGTATTAATGAAAAATCCTTCAATTTATTCTTGGAAGGCTTTTGGATAGCAAGTGGGTTTAAATAAACATTTGGTGGTGAGAGTAATGTGGGTGATAAAACATGGAAAGAGAAGGTTGTTAATGATATTGGTCATGACTTGGTGTTGAACATGGTTGGGGATATTTATAACATATCAGAGGCACCTAAGTTTGGCATGTCTTGGGCCAACTTGGTAGCAGGTTATGGAATTGATTCTGTCCATTCTAAATTTTGAAATGGAAGTTGTTGTGCATGCTGATATTGATGACCAACTATGATATGAGAGAAGTCTAACTAAATCTACCAATCATAAGTGTAAGAAAAAAAATTGAATGACTCTTCATTCTTATATATGCATGCGCATGGCATTGTACCTGTTTTCCCTTGGGGAAAAGTGTTACATTGACAACATATAGGTCTCTTAAAGAGAACAAATGGAGGGAAAACATTTCATCCAAATTGTAAAATGAAGGTAAAGGGAAGAAGAAAGAAAAAAGTAGCCAGGATGACATTCATGATGGTTCTTAGTTGATGTCACATAGCTTTCATGACATTTTGAACGGGTCAAATAGCAAGGATGTATTTTCTACAGATTTTGGGAAGGTCTATTGAGGGTAAAACTTTGGGATAGAGAAGTCAACACATGGCGCTATTCCCATGGATGATCCTCCCTGATCTGATGCTGATAATGGGGCATGGGTGTAGACAAAAACATGGTTAAGTGGACATCACCCAAGAGGTAGAGGTGGTGGAAGATCCCATAAATGGTTTCCTTTTGTTGAGAAGTGACTTGTCCCAAGATTTCTCTCCCCTTCTTCTATCATGCTTTGTTTTTCGTTTTAAAAAATCATTGGAATCATGGTCTTGCTGATTATTTGCACCTGCATGGTTATTCTATAATTAATAATTGTATAATTAATAATTATATTACTAATTAATAATTAATAATTATAAAGAATGGTTATATTACTAATTAACTAATTATTTATTATATAATTTTTTTTAATATTTACTGATTAATAATTATAATGAATAATTATATTACTAATTAACTAATTAACTATTATATAATTAATAATTATATTACTAATTAAGTAATTAATTATTATATAATTTTTTTAATAATTACTAATTATTAATTACAATGAACAAATATAATTTAGAATTATATTAATTATTAACTAATTAACTATTATATATTTAATAATTATATTTCTAATTAACTAATTAAGATTATATAATTAATTATTAATAATTACTAATTAAATAATTAATTATTATATAATTAATAATTATATTACTAATTAACTAACTAAATAATTTATTTTATGTTTTTCCCTTTTTTATCATTAAATTATATTGGTCTTATAGTATATATTTTACATTCATTCAATGACACATACTTGAAACATTTTTATGTTTCACGTAGGTGGTTTTGAAATCTTATAAAATATTTTTCATCAATATTTTTTGTGAAATTATTTTTTTAACTACTTATATGTTTAATCCTTGATTTAATTTTCATTTATATTGTCTTTATATTTTATATTTTATAAGAATATAATGTCCCAATCTTAAAAAAATTTATATTTCACGTTGTTGGTTCTGAAAGTTTTTAATTATTTTCCATCATCATTTTTTACAAAATTCTTTTTATTTTCAGCCATTTATTTATATTTAATTCAGGTTTTATGTTTCATTTATATACATATTATATATTATATATTATTTTCATTCAATGTTACATGCATCAATTATTATAATTTTTCATGTAGGTGGTTTTGAAATCTAAAAAATAATTTTTTTCGACATTTTTTATGAAACCATTTTTTAACTATTTCTTATATATTTAATCCATGCTTTAGGTTTCAATTATGTTAGTCTTATAATTTATATTTTATAGTCTTTAAAATCCACATAATTGAAAAATAATCCCACATTGGAAATGCAGAGTATTCGGCGTAGGAAAGGGAGAACCTGAATCCCATATCGTAAATGAATAATGATTTATAGGGAAAGACCTCTTATAAAAGGGGGCCCTTTGTGAGGGTTTCTGTCAGAATCTAGACTGTTGTAATGGCAGTACTATAGGATATTAAATAGTATAAAAATTATGATGAATTTTTTTAACATATATATATATATATAACAGACCAAAATAAAAAATATATAAATTTTAAATATATAAAAAAATTTAATGTAGAATAAAATGGGTTTTTAGGTGAATTTCGGTAGCACACCTGCCCCCTTTCACACTCGTTTTAAAAAACAATAACCTTGGCATTTTTTATGAATAATTTTTTTCAAAATATATATTTTAAAAAAATATCTGATTCTATCCCTGTTACTACTATTTCCCTCATCACATGGGCATGGTTGGGTCATTCAGTATTGGTGCAAGAGATTAAGAAGGATCACGGTAGAGTGGATCAAATTGCTTTATCAGGAACCTGAGTAAGGATTGATTAATTCACCTCAATGATTATCAATTCCTTACAACATCCTAATATTACAGCCATGGGTTTGTTTAATGTAATGCCTTAATCAGAGAAAAAAAGGTGTTTTCGGAATGGGTGGAGAGGGAGACAAGCAACGACACTACTTTAGAGATCGTACAAAAGGATAATGAAAATTAGGAAGTGAGGTTTCATAAAAATTGAGATTATGATACCTTTTTGGTCATGAATAATAAAAAAGTGTTTATTTATATTCGCCTACATGTTTATGGTTTCAATAAAATGAATTAATATTTTTTTGGTTAAATGTATATAATTAATTTCTTTGTATATTTACCCTCCATGGTTTTCATCACACTTTAGCAGATTTTTTTAGTTTTGTCTTTTTTTATACTCCCAGTTTTGTTTCTATATTCTGGTTTTGGATTCCTTACTTTGATTAGTTGTTTGAATGTTAGACCGTTTATTGAGAACGATCTAAAGGCTTGGACTGGATCCTAGTGTTTTTGTTTTGCTGAACCTTGATCTGCTTGTTTAACGTAGATCAAATCCAATAGTGCCACTTATCTCATGCACTGTCTGAGATGCGGTTATGGGAACCATCACATTTATCCTCACCATCCATGTGGACTCCATCATGGCACTATTTTTGATCCGTTCATTCAGTGTTTGATTACTCTAGTAGCGCATTAATGCTCAAGGCTCTTTATCTTCATTGTGGTTATGATCTACATCCCCTAGCCTAGTTTTTAGGCATTAGAAGGTGATATTTTTCCTTGATTTTGTGGACAATAAGTAAGGGGACAAGGGATTCAAGTCTCCTGTACTTCCCTTAGCTGATTCATGCCACATCCTATAAATAGATTACTTCTCCGATGGAGCTTTATTGGGGAATCACCTCTGTTCAAGGTTTTCGAATGACTACGCTCCATGATTGTTTATTTATTTGACATAACATCAATCATAACCATATTATGGTATATTGTTAATGTATTTGTAGTGATTTACTTTTTTGTATCATCCATCCCTCTATGTACTTCATGGTTGTGTGCGTGATTCCATCCAAGAGTGGAAGGGAAAGAATCAATATGAAATGATTGAACACTACTACCTTTTTCACCAAGCCCGACCTCCACAGCTAGTTTCTAAATCCAATATTATTCAACATTCGAGCCTTTAAATGATTATGTTTCCAATTCATTATTATAAATGAAAGCGTTACTCTGGTGGTTTTCTCTCCATGCATGTTGGTCCCCAAAAGGGACAGAGCACATTATATCAGTGGTCATTTATTTTCCACACATATATTTTAACTTTCATGTATTCTATTTGTGATTTATTCATGAATTGATTCATTTACTATCAGTTACCTAATAAAATATATAAAAGATAATAAATCATAAGAAAATGTGGATCTTGGGATTTTAGGGCTTAAGAGTTTAAACCCAACAAGTGGTATCAAATCCTATTGTAATGTTAATATGAGTTCTACTAAATTTGATATTGATAAGTTTTTTGGTGAAAACAACTTCAATATCTTGAGAATTAAACTGATAGTCTCATTAGATCATAATGACTTAATTGATTCCTTTACCAGATCTAGAAAGAACATAACCACTACGACCCCTGATGAGTAGGTTACTTTTTCATATATCGATTTCCCTGAAGAAACACTTATGAAAGACCGCAGTCTAATACTTTTACCTTTAAGAGTCAAATCATTACGAGGGGTGGTGTATGATCCTCTACCATTGGTATATGGTCTAAAATTGAATCCCTTTATATAACTAACTATATTCCTGGTATATTTTATAAGAAAACGATATTGAATACATTCAAAATACACCCTGGAACTGTTGTTTGGTTACACATTGATGACACAATCACAAAATAAGGATATATCATCGCTAAAGAAATCCAAATAATTTAGATCATATTAAAAGTGGGATCCAATTTATCCGTGATAAAAACATGTTGATAAAGACTATTTTTATCATCACTAAACAAACACTGATAAAAGGGTCATTTATCAGGGATTTTTAGTGTTGATAAAAACTGAAAAATTACAAAATATTACAAAACATTACGAAAATCAGATGTGAGTTTTAACTACTCTTGACCCCCCCCCCCTCAACAGTGCAATTGATGCACCCGTCCCGCTTTCCCTACCACCCCTACACCCCCTAGCACCACCCCAAACCCTTTTACAACACTAGAACCCCCTTCACTAACCCACGCGTGTGCCCCAACCTCCCCTCGTATTTGAACTTGAGACCTCTCCCTTGAGCGCCTGAACATTTTACCAATCATCCATGTTGCATTGCTATCCATTTAATGATATATCTATATATATAGTTATATTTAGTCATATATTAAAAAATATATATACATATACGATTATATTTATATAATTTTATTTTCATATATTCATATATTTATAGATTTATAGATTTATAGATTTATAGATTTATTCATATATTTATATATATTTATAGCACTTTAATTAGTTATATTTTTTAATTCGTATTTTTATTCATAAATTAATATATATTTAAAAGAAATGTTTTAAATATATTTAGAAGATATGTTTTTTGTGTTTATAAATATATAAATACATATATACATATATACAACACCCACACCCACACACACACACCCATATATATATATATTATGCGTATCTCTATGAATTTTTATACATATTTATTTATATTTTCAAATATTGTATCTAAATATATATATATATATATAGCATTGTTTAGGATATATGGATAATATATATCAGTTTTTTAATACATACCAAAAAATATATACACACACCCAAATCATATAGGTATATAAATATTCATAAATTTTATTTTAAATAAAATTGACTTTGGGTTTTTATTTAGAGAATTAATATATATTGAAAAGTATATTTTATATGTAAATAATTTTAATAATTTATTTATAAAATAAATTTTTTTATTAATGAATATATAAAAACAATATGTATATATTGTTATATATTTGATTATAAGTGATAGTACATTGTGAAAAATGTTAAAATTTCAATGAAATAATATCAATATGAATGTAATCACCCAATATAAATTCATTCCCCATTGAAAAAGGCCAATATCTCTACTTGAAATGAAGATGAAATTTCATAGAATGATAAAAAATAGGGGTACCTCGACTAAAAACTCAGTTTTGGAGGCCTTATGAGCCTTTTTTGGCCTCGAATAATGTGACAGAGGGTTTACATTAAGTCACTAGTGTGTAGAGCTCGTCACAATCTTTGATTTGATATGTGTTTGAGTTCAAATGGAAACCCAGATAAAAATTTATTTCAGTTTGATGTTTGAGATTCTTTTTCTAAATAATATTTTTATTTTTTTATTATATTTTTAATTTTTTTTGCATTTAAATTGTCAATAAATAATTATTACTCAATGATAATTAGAAATTATTAAATAATAATATTTATTGACATATTTTATATGTTTTTTCACTATATATCTTATATATTTTATTCAAATTTCTATCTGTACTTACCTAAAACATATTTAAAAAATATATTATATTTATGTAAATATAAATATATTTATATATTAATATATCAATATAATACTTATAATGAAATAAATATTTTTTGAAATATAACCTTTGTCAGTGCTATTAAAAAATCACTCATAAATACCACCCTTTACCATCGCTTCTAAAAATAAGATGATAAAGAGTCACTTTTAATAGCATTTTATTCACTTTTAAAAGTACCTTTTATCAGCGCTTTTCGTTATCACTGAAAAAGGTACCCCATTATTAGTGATATTTTGTGCGCTGTTAAAGGTTAACATTGTGAAAACCCATTTTATTGTACTATGAAATTAATAAAATTGTGTTAGATCTAGCCAATATAGACATTATGTTCGATGAAGGCCAAGTCATTAAATTATTAACATCATTAGATGATTAATTTAATTATGTGAAATATTCTATGATGTATGGAAAAGACAAACATTCTCTGGAGGATTTAAGGCCTTATTTACTCTCTGGAGACCTTCTATGGAAGGTTAGTATTATAACTAAGGCATAAGTATTAAATGTTAGGGAAAAATTGAATATATGGTATAAATGAATCTAGAGGACGAGGTGAGTCAAGGGGTGTGAGAAAGGAAAGTGGTCAATCTAAAAAGAATAGATGAAGGTCTAAAAAATTTTTATAAAATGTTTCCATTGTAAATAACCTAGACACATGAAGAGGAACTACCCTAATAGGAATGGTGACTACAATGATAGTCGTAATGACTTCTCCCTATTACTTGAACAATACTTTGACACTTCTGACGTGTTAAATATATATTACACATCCATATTAGAGAATGAATCATGGATTCATGATGTTGATTCTGTATTTCTCCAAGGAAGGATTTATTTGATGAATTTAGGGTGATAACATCTTGTGAGGTTTTTCTAGGGAATAACAGGAGCTATTTCATCATGGGAATAGGTTTTTTTATAGAGCTTCATGATGGTGTTGTCATGACTCTTGAGGATGTTATGAGGGTACCTGAGTGGAAAATAAACCTAATATCCCAAGGAACCCTTGACCAGAAACTGAATATATTTAATTCAGGCTCTGGAATCTATAGAGTAGGTTGACGATCCTTCATAGACATGAATGTAACACTTCATAATTGTTTGTATGTGTTAGATGGTATAGTCTATGGATTCCAGTTGAATACCTATTCAAGTTCAGAACATGACTCTACCACATTGTAGTATAAGATACTTGGGAATGTTAGTACCAAGGGTCTATGTGAATGTAAAAAATAGATATTCTTATGTAATTTCATTCAATTAAACCAATCATTCAATGAGGACTTTGTATATGGTATTTCCAGAAGATTTAGATTCAGTAGGTCCATGAATAATGCTAAAGAACCCCATGAATGTGTACATTCTTGTTTGTGTGGTCCTTATAGGGTCACCTCTAATGGTGGAGGATTATACTTTTTGACTTTGATTGATGATTTCTGTAGAAATTTTTCCCTTCAAAAACTCAAACATTAGTCTAATACATTACAAATTTTTATGAAGTGTAATGTTTAGGTATAGAGTGAGTCCAACATGAGAAGTAAGGCATTAAGGATGGATAATGTTCTAGAATATCCATCCACCAAATTCACTGAATACAATTAATCTCATAGAATTAAAGGATAAATAACTATTTTAGAAACCTCGTAACAAAATATGATAGCATAGAGAATGAATAAGATTGTTCTTGAGAGGGTAAATTGTATTTTATCCCACTCAAAAATCCCCAGGTCCTTTTGGGACAAGGCTGATTCTACAAAATTGTTCCTTATTAATCAATTCCAATCATCTACCAACTCATTCAGGAGGTCTAAATACATCTTTAAAGGATCACCCCGTAAGTTTAGTACACCTTAGGATATTTGAATTCATATCTAACGATCATACTTGTATTGATAAGAATGATCCTAGGGATGTTAATTGAATATTTTTGGGTTATCCCAAGAGAGTTATATGGTATCATTTATCCATAGGTAAATTGGGGTATCAAAAATGTACCATTAGATAAGATGTTGTGTTATATAAATCAGTTATACCAAATAAAAAATAGACCTGAATTTTAAAGAACTCTTAATGATGTTGCAAAACACTCCAATGTTTTAGCACCTTAAGGTGTTATAATCTCTTCTGAACCCATTGACCATCACCAATACTTTTCTGGTCCTCCTCCTCCTATTGAACATACCCAAAACTAAATATGATTCTAGATCATATTCTGGTCTCGAGACAGAATAACTCAATGAATTGAGTATTTATCTTCTCACTCGGGATAAAGAGATGAAAGTTATTAGATTTATGATCTGTTTCAATCTGGAATACATTACCACATATGTGTTTATTATTGAACAAGACTTGTTTAATGATGAATCTCAAATGTATAAACAAGTTATAATGTCCAATGAATCCATTAAGTGGATGACTTTAATGCAAGAGGATATGGATTATCTTCTTAAGAATGACACATGGGTTGTTTTACCTAGACCCAATAACCATAAATATATAGATCTAGATAAATTTATAAGATGAATGAGAACAATGAAAAAGATACTAAAAAAATTTAAGGACTAGATATTTTTTAAAGTATTTCTTCAATGTGAAGGAATTAGTTATTATGAAATATTATGTCTAGTTGTTATACATTCATGCATTAGAATTGTTCTCTTATTTTGTTCTATGTTTGATTTTCATGTTGATCAATTAGATTTAAAAACTGATTTTGTACATGGAACCCTTGATTAAATGATTTATATGAATCCTCCTAAAGACTTTAAAAAATATTCAAACCCAGTCATGTTTTTCTTCTTAAGAAGTCCTTTCATGGTCTTAATTAGTCTTTTAGATAATGGTATAAAAGATTTGATTCTTTTATGATTGAAAATCAGTTTTCTAGAAGTAGATTTGGTTCATGTGGATATTATAGAACTGTTTAACAAGAGTCTTTTTAGATTTTATTATATGTTTATGGCATGCATCGAATCTGCAAGAACATGCGGATTATAAATTCTCTTAAGGATCAAATGAATTGTTCCTATAAACATAATGATTTAGGTCTTGAAAATCAAATATTTTTTATGGACATAATCAATGATAGGACGGCCAGAACCTTGAACTTATCCCAATCATCTTATATAATGAAGGTATTATAGAGATACCTTTTTGAGTATATCAAACCTATTAGTATCACTTAAAGATATCATTATAAAAAATTCTTTCATCCAAACCCCTATAAATGTATATGAATATTACTTTATGAATAATATTACCAATGCTAATGTTGTTGGAAGAATTACATATGCTATGGTCTATTCTAGACTTGATACTGCATTTTTGTTTTGTACATTGAGTGGGTTTTGGGGGAATCCTAGTAATCCTCATTGGAATGAATTAAAATGATTATTAATGTATGTTTCTATGTTTGATAAACTATGAATTATATATAGATTAAATAGTAGTTTTGAAAATTATATAGTTGGCTCTGTGGATTCATATTAAGCTGAAAATATTAAAACATGAAGTT
The DNA here is from genome assembly GCA_963277665.1 of Viscum album. Classification (NCBI taxonomy): domain Eukaryota; kingdom Viridiplantae; phylum Streptophyta; class Magnoliopsida; order Santalales; family Viscaceae; genus Viscum; species Viscum album. Next base: position 2,087,795,492 of record OY728160.1, read on the forward strand.
CTATTACTGCTTTTGTATTTCTTCCATATGGAGGGTTGGTATCCTAGAAGTACTATATGAAATCATTAGATTCACTCTACACAACCATGAAAAGTATTATTTCCTTGATAGTAGCCATAAAATATGGTATATGGATTAAAGGTTTTCTTTATTAACTATCATTATTTGCTGATAATATAATAGTTAAATGTGATATCCAGTCTTCTTTACATTTGTATAAAAACTAGTTATTCCAGGGAGGATCTAAGCACATTGAAAATAGAAATAATTTTGTTATAGATATTATAGAATCTAGGAAACTGAGTGTCACAAAGAAATCCACTAAAGGTAGCTCGATTGATAGTTTTACCTAGGCTTTTCCATTATCTAAATTCCAGCACTATCTTATATTAATGAATTTTGTCCCAATTCTATTATGTAGGTTGTGAGAACATAATCCTTGTATTTATTTTAATTTCAAGGTAGAGATATTTTTATTTATTCGCCAACATGCTAATGGTTTCGCTTCAATGAATTAATATTTTTATTGTTAAATTAATATAAATAATTTCTTTGGATATTCACCCAAGATGGTGTTCATGGCATTTTATGTGCATTTTTTCAGTTCTATAAATTTTTTATTTACACAGTTTTGTTTTTGGATCTCGGTTTTGGTTTCATTACTTTGATAAGCATTATAAATTTGGTACTGTTGATCGGGCATGATCTAAGGACCTATACTGTCTCCCAGTACATTTTTTTCTAGTCTGTGGTATGCTTATTTACTACCACTCCAATCCAACTAGGCCACATGTCTCGTGTTCTATCCCTACTACGGTTACATTAACCATCTTGTGGTTATTCTTCATCCTCACAGCCTTCATCCTGGTATTGTGTCTGATATTTTTTGATGAGTTTTGATTACTCCAGGAGCACATTTATGCTTTAGGCTCTCTCTATTCATAGTGGTTATTATTTGCTTCATCTATCTTGGTTTGAGGGCTTCCGAAGGGGAGATTCTGCATTGAGATTACAGAGAAGGAAGGGGAAATAGGGTTTTTAGGCACCCACACTACCATTATCTATGTCGTTCCACCTACTATAAATGAATTACTTATCTTGTGGATAATTAGTGGTTAATTTCACATATTTATGTTTTTCAAATGGCTATACTCCATGAAAGTTTTATTATTTTAAATATCTATATTCGTAACCAATTTCTGGTATATTGATCATGGATCTATAGTGATTTAAATTTTATGTCATGTATCAGGTTTTATCCTTCATGTGTGGGTTAATGATTACATCTATAAGTGGATAGGGATTACTCTACATTATAGGATTTATCACTTCCACCATGTTCAGCAAGCCCGACCTCCTCAGATAGTTTCTTTGGACCATTATTATTCTGCATTCGAGTCATTAATTAATCACATTTCTGTTTCTTTTTGGATAATAAAATCATTACCCTGGGGGTGTTCTCCCCATGCATGTAGGTCCCCAAAGGGGGCGAAGAGGAGGAATTTGAATAGTGCCTTAGGACAGAATGGGTTCCATGTATCTTCCTTTGTGGAAGAATTAGATATAATTAAAAGGACGTTAAAAGATTATGTGTGTAATTTATTTAGGGGAGGGGCACTCCCATGGGTGGTTTCTTCATCTATATTTGATTTGGTTCTGATGATTCATTTCCATACTATGATCAACCAGTTTAGAACAATTTGACTATGTAATTTCACTAACCTGATTCTTGCTCGCCTCTTAAATAGAAGACTCAACCACATGATACATATAATTGTATCGAATGAACATCATTGATTCATACATGGAAGGGGAATATATGGTGTATTAGGGATTCCACTATAAATATTTTATGACATTAACAAGAAGTCATTAGGCTCCAACATTACCCTTTATATGGACTCAGAAAATGAAGAATCCAGATGCATTGAATTCTTGGTAATTGGGAGGGTCCAATATTTATTTTTCCATAACTGTTGACCAATCGGTGATCAATACAACGATGAACTCATGTATCCACATATTGAAATAAAATATTAAGTAAAAGTTAAGGATATCACTAGATTTGATAAATAGGATATTCTACATCACTTGTAAAATTAATTTAATAATTTATGAATAAATTAAATTCATGTTTCTTTGGTACTTTCTTCGTTGATGATCGTTGATCATTTGGAATTACAATTATGGATATCCTTCACTAAATATGTACGGATCCATATAGAATCCCTCTAAAGGTGATCCACATGTTATCCAATGGTCTCTGATCAATGAAACTCATTCTTAGGGTGCTAGTGAGGTGGAATGAATGTCTTGCATATATCATTCCTAATCACTTGTTATTAGGTCTTAAAGAACATCTATCATTCTTGGGAGGGAGATATGATAGGAGTCGAGATAGAAAATTCTTGGCTCAACAATTATCAATTCCATGGGGATTGGAATAATAAACATACCTTCCTATTAATTGACATGGGGTTCTAGTTACAATATTTAAACTTGATACAAAAATTAAATTCAATTATAACTAATAGAGAAAAAGCATGGCACATAATAACAATAATAGCACCTTTATTTGTGGTGTGCTCAACTGTGAAAAACAGAAACATAAATGAAATCTCATGAAATATAATGATAAAAGTTTTATTATTATTTTGTATGCCTACTGGATAAACATTTTTAACCCACTTGTAAATAATTAATTTATCAACAGACATGGTCTTGGAACATTTGAAGTCCACTTCCATTTATTGAACACCTAAATAAATATTTTTTATCTTAAATAATATTTTCATTTACAAAATAGTAAATAATTATTTATTAAATGTTCAATAAAAATAATTAAATACATTTTATTCACAATTCAGTGAATAAATATTAATTTAATTTATGCGATCATTTTAACATGAGTAAAATTATTCCTGGATATTGAGAATAATATTTATTCCATTAATTTAATTAAAATTTAACTTCATTGAGACCATAAGAAACTCTTAGTGTGTGACCCTCTAGTATTATTTCTTGTTGTAATTATGTGGGCTTTCCTAATGTCCAATATTACTATATAGAAATAGGTCATGGAACCCAATAGAAATAAATTAATGATGCAATGAAAAAATCCACATATAAATACTAATTGTGAAATATAATCACTTTGTCAAAATATCTCATCAATTAGGTTTCAAGATAGTTTCATCAACCTATATGATTGTACTTCATTACATGACTACCTAAAATAAACTCGTCACTACTCCATGTCCATTTAATTTAGGAAGACATATCTATTTCAATCAAATGTTCAAGATATCAACTTCCATGATAGGAATGTAATCCTTCTTTGACTTATCCATTAATAATATGTCATTCATGTCACACCAAACATACCCAACTTCCCACCAACACATGGTGTGACGTTTTATATTAGATAATCAATGTTTTTGTGTTATGACATTTAATAATGATAATATTCAATTATAAGGACCATTACACATACTTGTAGATGGAATATTCGATTGCACCAAAACATTCAGAATTCCTACTAAGGGGTATTTTATCATAATCTCTCATCATGGAAAATACTAAGTGATAAATTCATGAGAATAAGTCTCATCTGCATATGGGTACTCACAACTGATGGTCTAAATAATATGTGTCCCATAATATTATGTCATCCAACTGCAGAACTATATTTTATTTCATATCACGTCAGGGTTCTCATCATAGAGGGGAAATGCTATAACTATGTTAATGTGAAAAATAATCTAGGAATTTTTTACATTATTGTAATGAAGAATAATTAACTATATGTAACATTATGTTAAATAATTAAATACATCAAACATTTATGTAATTAATGTACAAACAGTTAGTTCTAAGGCACAAAATCCAACAAACTCCCACATGGACTAAAGCCAACTACCGATGACTTTTAGTATCTTAGACCTCACATGATGATCATGTCTTTAATGAGTCAAGGATAATGTTAATGGGTCTTTCATGTTGTCTTATTTTGAAATACTGCTCATTGTAACACTGCATCTGTGAGAGAAATCCCTCAAGAGATGATAATTCTGTAGTTGGTACTTCATATACTGATGTGACATTGGTTGTTTTTTGAGAGCCACTACTGTATTATTATCATAATAATGTGTCCTGGGATATTTACTGCTAGGTAACTCATCCATATCATGGATTAATATTTCCATCCAACAATTTTCTTTAGTATCCTCAGAAGCTATTATATACTCAGAATCTATAGTAGAAACTATGACCATGGCTTTATTTGAGCTCTTATAACCCACAACACCTCCATTAAATGTGAAAATTTATACTATTTGTGACTTCATGTCATCGTGATAAGTCTAGAAACTATCATCTTTATATCCTCTGAAAGCTAGTTCTTCATATCCTGCATAATCCGGGAACATATCTATAGTATGACTTAGATACTTAAGAATAGTTCTAACTACCATACAATTGTGGTCAACTGGATCACCATGATATCTTCACACCACACTCTATGAATAGTAGACATATAGACTAAAACATATAATAAAATATATGATGGCCCCAATCACGGATGCTTTTGGAATCCTTTCCATTCACTTTATTTCCTCAATCATTTGAGGACACATTTTCATAGAAATATGAATTCCTTATAATGCTTGTAACAACCCCCTCTTGGATTGTTCCATACAGAATATTTTTAGGGAATTTTCAATGTATAGATATTGATATAGGCCCTACAATATATTTCATCTTTCACAATGGATCTTGAACCCAAAAATATATACTGCCACGCCCAAGCCCTTCATGGGGAAGCATTTATTCAACCATCCCTTACTATACACTTATATAGGTATTTAATTTCCAATAAGTAATTTTTTATCAATATATACTATTAGGAAAATGAATTAACTCCCACTAAACCATTTGTAGACACTAGTCTCACAAGCATTCATTATGAAACCAAATTCCATTATGGATTCATAAATTATTTTTTCATTACATGGATGCTTTCTTCAATCCATAAATGGATTGTTTCAACTAGAATCACTTATTTGAATTATTTGGAGTCACAAACCATTCTAGTAGTGTCATATCGACATCTTCCTGAATGTTCCCATTAAGTTATGTTATTTTGATATCCATTTTCCAAATATCATATTCTGTGTAAGTTGCAATGGCCAATAGAATTCTGATGGATTTTAGCATTGCAACCTGTGAAAAGGTTTTTTTGTAGTTAATTTCTTGATGTTGTTTAAACCCTTTTACTACCAATTGTGCCTTATAGGTACTCACTTGTCCTTCCATGTACAATTTATTCTTAAATACTCATTTGAATCCAACACTCTTTACATCTAATAGAGGATCTACCAAAATATATACATGGGTTTGGTGAAGGAATCCATTTCATAATTCATGGATTCTTGCTAATTGGAAATGTATGTGACACTTACTAATTCATTTTAGGTTATAGAATCATTATTATTAAATAATATACTGTCACCATTCTTGGTAATTAGAAAACCATACCATTCTGGTTCTCCAACCGCCCTTTCCTCTTATTTAGTACATCTGTCTCTGGAATAGATATTTCTTCCATGGGGGTCTATGGAATCATCTTATGTACTAACTCTTGTGTACCTTGAGCATTGACTTCATCAAAGTCTTTCTCACTCCCACTATCTCTTTTGTAGATGTGATCCCACTCAAGGAATATAGATTTTAATTACACAATAACCATTTTTTGGGGTTTTGTATCGAATATATCACCTTATTTCCTTGGGGTATCTTTTATATGTAAACATTGTTCCTCTAGTTGAGAGTCTATTACCTGAAGAGGCATTAACAAAGGATTCACTTCCCAACACATGTAAATTTAATTACTAGGATATTCTTCCACTCCAATTATCTTATAAAATACCATTTATTAATTTACTTGGTACTTGTTTTAGAATGTGTGGGTTTTTGGTAATGAATATCCCCAAAAGATTCATAGAGGAAAATCATGACTCATCATTGATCTCACCATGTCTAACTAGGTGTGGTTCCACCTTTTTCATACACTATTCTACTGGGTGTTAAGGTGGAGTGAGTTAGAATGGGATCCCATACTATTGTTTGTAATCAATGAAGTCTTGATTAAGATATTATCTACCTCAGCATGAGTGGAGTTTCTTAATATTCTTACCAAGATGGTTCCCAACATCATTCATCTATTCCTTGAACTTTTCAAAGGAATCTGACTTATACCTCATTAAGTATATATATCCATATCAAATAAAATCATCATTAAAAGTTATAATGTATGATTGGACACCCCTTGCTTCAACTAGAAATAGTCCACACACATTAGTATGAACCGATTAAATAAGATCATTTTCTCCTTCACCTTTCCCACTAAATAGGGATTTGGACATTTTCCCTTGTAAACATGTGTGACATACACCATGTGGTTTTAGTGAAAACGAATCTAAATGTCTATATTGATGTAACATTTGAATCCATTTCTCATTTAGATGACCTTGTTAGTGATTCCAAGGTTGGGTGTGGTATGATTCATGTAAAGTATATTCATTATCGATTTCTATTACATGGTTTGTGTAATCGAACATGTATAGACCGTTATAAAAAATGATGACTACCAAATAAAATTATCCTTATAAAACAAGTAATATTCAATTTTGAACATCAAAAAAATCCATTTATATCTAGTGTGGATACAAAAATAATTTTTATGGTTATAGAAGACACATAATGACAATTTTTTAATACCAAGACCATCCTAGTTGGAAACATGAGTGGGTAGTCTCGGACATCTACAACAAAAAGTCTGTCACTATAGTATTCTCTTAGGTCTACCTTCCCTATGTATATTTTCTTGAATATACATGGTTCTTATATTTGGATATATATTTGATAAAGAACGGATATATCAAATATTCAATTTGTAAAAATAGATAAATTTCACTCAATTCCAAATGAACCTGAAGCTTCCCCTTACATCCTTACATGGGTGTAGATTCTCTTCTAGTGACCCTTCTTGCCACATGAGAAACAACCAACTTCCAATTCCCTTCCTTCCCCATTTATCTTATTTTTCATTTAAGGGTGTGATTAATATTTGGTCTTAATGCTAATTGCCTTCAATTTCCTCATGTTCACTATAAGGAAATAAGGCTCTCCATGCTTCATGACTTTTTCCACAAGGAGAAGGAGGATAATAAGATCTGGTAGAGACTTCTCAATGCTCATATTAAAATTCACAAAAAAAACATGAGAAGCTCTGGGGTAGTGATGTGAAAATGAGATCGATACCCATTTCATTGGAGATTTTAAACCCTAGAACCTCCAGATGCTACATGTATACAATGAACATAACTATGCGAGGCTCAGATGGGGAACCCCCAAAATATTACTCTGAAAGTGTTCCTTGGAGATCTCAAAATGTTCTTGTGTTTTTATCTCCTTGTAAAGACCTCATTGGTTCTTAAGAATGCCATAGGAATACATGTATTCATATGACGTCATGAGTTTTCTATACATTGATTATGAAATCAAACATTTAACTATGACGACATAATTCATTTGTTTTTCATAGATGATGAACACTTTATCACACACCTCTTGGACATGGGGATCATGTAATAACAAATCGAGCATGTAAAATTTCTGTTCATGTTTTATAATGAACTGAAGGCATCTAAACCATTCCTAGAAGTTTCATTCAGTGAGGATGTTGTCTTTATCTAGTGTTTATTGGAGGGATAGTGTGTTTGACCTATTTTTTATTTTATTCTACATTTAATATAGTTGATAATTAGTAATTTCTTGATAAAATTTTATGAGAAAAAATAAATTAATTTTCTAATGTCTCTTACTATTTTTTCAAATCCCAATGACCCTCACCATTGATCTCAGAATGTCTAGTTTCTTGGATATTCTAGTGGAAATGATCCATATTACACATTTCATAACCCCAACAATGGATGGTAAATTTATTTGAAGGTATTTAGGTTGGTTGGTCTTTCCCATCTACGGGATTTTAGTTCCTTGATCTGTTGAGTAGACTCCCCAATCCTGAAATCCTGACTTAGAATGCCTCAACACTTTCCTCTAAATTTACACCAGCTCAATAATGGGCTATTATGCTTAATGAAAAATGGACCGAAATGTTAATAAGAGATTCTTGTATAAAATTAAGTCTCCCAACAAGGGTTGGAAAACACATTGTGTTATTACGTCTTTCCCTTAATCAACTAACAGAATGCTTTGTCAGATTTTATATTTTAGTGAGGGAATTTTTTTTCTCTTTTGAGTAAATTGAGATATTATTTTATCATATTGTTGTTAATATAAAGTGGAGCATACTTAATTGATTAACCATGTCATGATAATATTTGTATAGAATCCTAGTTATTTTAGTTTTTTATTTAATTATTATTAATTAATTAGTTATGTATTCACAATAATACATCCAAAATGAAAAATCATGCAACTAAAAGAAATAAAATAAAGTAATGGGAATGATAATGAGATCTTCTAAAGGATAGTTTATCTAGAATTTGATAAAATTACTTCTAACCTAGGAGAGAAACACCTTTAACTATTTATGGTTCATGTCTATAGATTTCTACATGTCCAACTTTGTATATACTTGGATTATTTTCACCTCACCTCTTCACTTGAGCTGCCTCCACAAGCATGGAAGATCAATCCATCACTTATGATTTTTAACTGACATGATGGTGAGTGGTAAAAAGAGGGGTTTACATAAAAGAAAACATGGGCATGTAGGACCTACTTATTAATGAGGAGGGATGGAATGAAGATCAATAATGCTAATTTTAAATAAATTTAAAGGAAACCAATCTCATATAATAGTCTGGTCTAGATCCGGTTTATCGACATACATGCAACAAATTTTTCATTTAATAAAAGTATCATTGAATTTTTTAATCATTCTCATTAAGATAAAATAATTTTGAATTGATTAATTGATATATTTAATTAATCAATCCTTTAATATTAATCATTTTCTAAATTTACCAAAGATTCTCATCTATAACCATGGAGGTAACAAAATGAACACTCGTTTGAGTATACATGATATATACTTGTGAACAATTCACAAACATTAATTTTTTAATTCCATATTCTATTGTAATTTACATGGCATGCATTTCCAACTAAACAACGTATACTGCCTTCACATTTTTATCTGATGTACGATCCTAGGATGTGGCGTGTGAGGCATACATTGGAAATCATGGGTTCAGTACATGTCCAATGGGACACATTCCATGTTGTCTCTATGTTACTTGGTTACCAGTTGGATTAGCTAGTATGAAATACATGGTTTGGCTGATGACCTAACAAGACTACACTCCATGCCCAGTGGGCCACATGACATATAATTCTGTTGACTAAGTTTCAGTCTATCATGGTCAACATGCGGTGAAATAATTAACTACACCATATGTCATTAATGCACACAGCTCGAGTAAGCTCTGAATTACTCCTGATGCACTGAACATAACTACACGGTGTGTAATCCATATTACACAGCTTGTATGACAGATTACACAGCATGTAAATCTGGATAAAGAATGTGTAATTTTTGGTAACCAAGATAGAATCGCTGGTGCATCCTGATGACATCATCAAATAAATTTTAGTTAAAAAAATATTCCTTTCTATTAGATCTATGATAAACAAAAATAAGAAGAATAAATCTACAAATTCTTAATACAAGAATGATTAAACAATATTTGACAAACTAATTAGTTAAAGCGTAAATCATCAATGAATAATTTAAATAAATATAAACGATGATGATCACCCTATGATACTACTTGAAGGATCATGATGTAGTGTAAATGAGGTCGTTAGGGGGGACCAACTTTTATTTTTCTATAACTGATGACCAATACAGGATCAATACGACAATGAATAATAGTATCCACCTATTGAAATCAATGATTTATACAAAGTTAATAATAACACCAGATATGAGAAAGAGGTTCTTTCTTATCATATATATAATTATTTTAATAATTTTTGAAGAAATTAAATACCTGGGTCTTTTGTAATTTCTCCATTGATGATCGTTGATCGTTTGGAATGACCCTTCCAGATTTCCTTCATTGGGATAACGAGGATCCAAATTTGAAACCCTCTAAGGGTGATCCACATGTGATCTAGTGGTCAACGATCAATTCCACTCATTCTCTGAATGCATGCATGGTAGAACAAGTTTCTTGGGTTGATACTTATTGATCGCTCGTTATTCGGTATTTATAAAAATGTATCACTATTGAGAGGGAGAGATGTAAGGAGTTGAGAGATAAAAAGTTTGCATCATTATTTATATGATCCTCGAGGATTGGAACAACAGACGTACCTTCCTATTAATCAATGTGGGGTTTCAATTACCATATTTAATTGTGAATCAACAATTAAATTCAATTATGACTATTAAAAAAACCCATTCCACATAATAACAATAACAACACTATTATTTTTGGTGCACTAACTTCCACAAAATGGTACCATAAATAAAATATCGTGACACATAATGATAAAAGTATTATTTTCATTTCTTATGGAAACTTGATAAACATTATTTACCAACATGTAAATAATTAATTTATTACCATAAATCATCTTTCATCGTTCGAACACTATCATTTATTGAACACCTGAATAAAATATTTTATTCACTAAAATAAATATTTTTTTAAAAACTTGTAAATAAATATTTATTAAATTTTTAATAAAATAAAAAATATATTTTATTCACAATACGATGAATAAATATTTAATTTTTTATGTGATCATTTCAACGAGAATAAAATTATTCATTGGTCTTGTAAATAATATTTATTCTATTAATTAAATTCAAATAGAATTTAATCGAGACCACCAGAAACACTCACTGTGTAACCCTCTAGGTTTCTTTCTAGTTGGCATTAGGTGGGTTTGCCTAAATTATAATATTACTATCTAGAAACAGGTCAAGGAACCCAAGATAAAGAACATATAGTTTCAGGGATGACATCCACATATGAATGATAACTATGTAATATAATCTATTTTTAAAACATCATGTCATGTAGGTTTCATGATAGTGTCACCAACCTATATGCTTGATACAGCATTCTTTGACAACCAAAAATAAACTCAACGTTACACAATTACCACATAATATAGGGAAACTATTCTATTTCAATCAAAGATATGAGATATCAACTTCTATAAATGGATTGGACAAATCCTTCCTTGATATATCCATTAAAAACATGTGATTCATGACCAACCCAATGTATACTATTTCACACCAACATATGGAGATGTGGTTTTCGTTATAAAATCTATGTGCATGAGTCATGACATGTAATAATGATAATATTATTGTCTAAGGACCATTACACATGCTCGTAGATAATAATATTTGGTGACACCAAAACATGTCGAATTCGTAATAACAGGTCTATTCTCATAATCTCCCATCTTGGTGATTACCAAGTGTGAACATCATGTGAGGGAGTATAATCTGTATACTAGTACCTGCACCTGATAGTCTATATAATCTGGGTCCCATCATATTATGTCATACAAGCACAAAACTAAATTTAAGTACATTGTCATAGCACTTCAGGGTACTCATAATAACAGGGAACTACAATGACCCTATTAATGTGGAAAATTTTCAAGGATATCATTACATTTTAGTCATGCAGAACAATGAAAAAATATGTAATGATATGTTTAATGGTTAAATACATTAAATATTCATGTAATAAATGTAAAAAAAGTTGGTTCTAGGACAAAAACTGCAACAACCTCCAACTTGGATAAGAGCCAACTGCCTATGAATTTCAGTCCCATAGACCTCGCATGATGATCATATTTATGCTATGTCACGACATTAGTTAAGGGGTCATTGACCTTGTCATCCATGGAAATACTACTCACTATAACTTCACCTATCTGAGAAAAATCCCTAACGAGATAATAGTTTTGTAGTATGTTCATTGTCTTCTGATGTGACCATGGCACATTTGCGAGAACCATCATTGTAGTATTAAGACAATAAAGTTTGATGGGATCATTACTACTAGTTACCACATCCAACTCTTCAATGAAGACCAGCATCCAAACTACTTTTTATCATCCTCATAATATGTGATACACTCAGACTCTGTTGTAAACACTGTGACCACACCTTTCTTTGAGCTCTTCCAGCTCACATCACCACCATTCAAAGTGAATATGCATCCTATTTTTGAATTCATGCCATCTTGATAAGTTTGGAAACTAGCATCTTCATATTCTTTGATGATTTGTTCCTCGTATCCTCTATAAACCAGGGTCATATTTTAAGTATTCTTTATATACATAAGTATATTCATGACGGCCATCCATTGGCGGTCTCCTAGATAATCTTGATATCTTTCTATCTCAATTAATGCATTGGTGACATCTAGCATAGTACATAAAATAACATACATTACTAACACAATCATGAATGTATATTGAATCCATTACATTCACTTCCTATCCTCATGTGTTTGAGGACACATTTTCTTGGAATGAAGAATATCATGTGACACTAGTAACAATCCCCTCTTGGAAAGATATATATTGAATCTCTTATGTATCTTGTCAATGTATGTCCTTTGATGAAGGCCCAAAAATATCTAGGATGTATCACGATGAATCTTGATCCCTCTAATATGTGATACATTTCCTAATTCCTTCATGTAGAGAAATATGTTAAACCATTGATTAACAAATTGTAAGACTGGTATTTTTTTTCCAATATGTAATATTTCATCGACTTATACAATTAGGAAAATGACTACACTCCCACTAAACAATTTGTAGACACAAGCCTCACATTAATTTTAAATAAAACCAAATTATTTAATGGCTTAAACAAAAGGAATTTTTCATGACCTAGATGATTACTTTAATCCGTAAATGGATTTTTTAAACATTTATATCTTATTAGCATCAATTGGAGTCACAAATCCCTTCAGGTTGACACATATAGAAATCTTCTTTAAGGATTCCGATTAAGGACAGTTGTTTTGAAATTCATATTCAAAATCACATATTAATTGTAATTTTAAATGGAAAATAGAGTTCTTTTGGATTTTATAATTTAAAATAGTGAAAAGGTTTCATCGTAGTCAATACCTTGAGGTTATTTAAACCCTTCGGCAACCAGTCATTCTTAAAAGGTACTGACTTGTCCTTCCATGTCCAATTTCTTCTTGAATACCCATTTACAACCAACCATATTTACATCTACTAGAGGATCTACCAAAATACCGACATGGTTTTAGTACAAGGAATCCATTTCATAATTCATGGATTCATTCTATTTGGAAATTTTGGTGCCACTTAGGGATTCTTTATAGGTTAGGGATCATTATTATCAACTACTGATGAGACAAAATCCTTCGTAACTAGAAAACCATATAGTTTTGGTTCTTTAACCTCTCTTGTACTTCTAAGTTGTACTTGTGTCTCTAGAAAATATATTTCTTCCATGGGGCATTGTGAAATATGTCTTGTAACAACTCATGTGTACCTTCACTCTCAAATTCATCGAATTCTATCTCGATCCCACTATCTCTATTAGAGATATTATCCCTTACAATTAATTTGACATGTCTTGCCACTATAAGATATTTTTATGAGGTGTCCTATAGTTAATAACATCTTGTTTCCATGGGGTATCCTATAAAGGTATACATTGTGCCTTGGGTTGTGAGTATTTTACCTAAATATGCCTTAGAAAATCTTCACTTCCAAACACATGTATATTCGATAACATGTATTTTCTTCCATTCCAAAGCTCATATGGAATACCATTTAATGTTTTAGTTTCTACTTGGTTTAGTATGTGTGTTTTTTTGTAACATATATCCCTAAAATGATAAAGGAATACTTTCAAGAATCCTCATTGATCTCACCATGTCTAACAAAGTGTTTTTCCCCCTTTCTCTTACACCATTCCACTGGGTGTGTAAGGAAGAGTGAGTTGGGATAGGAACGGAAAATCACATAAGTAATCAATGAAGTCTTGATTAAGAAATTTTCCACCTCATTATGAGTGGAGATTCATAATCTTCATACCAAGTCGTTTCATAGCATTATTCATGTATTCCTTGAACTTATCAAAAGAATCTAAATTATAAATCATTATATAGATATATCCTTATATACTAAAATCATTAGTAAATGATGGGAAGTATGATTACCCACCCCCTGATTCAACAGTAAATTGTCCACATACTTTGGTATGAACAAATTGAAGAATATATTTATCCCTTTAACCTTTCCTATTTAATGGGACTTTGGTCATTTTACCTTGTAAACAGGCGTGACATACACCGAGTGGTTTTAGTTTGAAAGAATCTAAATATCCATCTTTATGTAACTTTGTAAAGCATTTATCATTTACAAGACCAAGCCAATGATTCCAAATTTGGGTTTGGTATGAGTCATGTGAAGTACTTTTGTTATTGATTTCCATTCCTTGGTCTATGAAATCTAACATGTAAAGACAGTTATATTTATCTTCCTTACCAAAAAAAATTCTATCTTTATAAAAGAAGAATGATTAATTTCTAAACATGAAAATAAATCGATTTGTATGTAGTTGGGATACGATAATAATTTTTGGGGTTATAGAAGCATCATAATAAAAACCTCCTAATACAATGATCCTCCCAGTCAACAATGTGAGGTTCTAGTCCCTGAAAACTATAGCAGAAATTCATGCTCTATTGTCATCTCATAGATCTACCTACCGATAGTTGTTTTTCTTAAATCTACTTGGTTCATGTATTTAGATACATATGTGAGAACCACAGGCCGTATCTAATACCCAATTTGTAGAAATAGATAAATTTCACTGGATAAAAAATGCACTTGAAGCATTCCCTTACTTCTTTAGAAGGGTACAATTTTTCATTTAGTGACCCTTTTAGCCACATTTAAAGAAAATAACTTCATTTCCCCTTCTATCCCCATAGATAATACATTTCAAGGAATTGCGTGAAGAAGGTTTGGGCTTAAATTTATTCACCTTACCATTCCTCTTATTCACCATAAGGAAAGAAGTCTTTTCTCACTTCATGTATTTCTCCACTTGGTGAAGAAGGATAACAAGATCCGATAGAGACTTCTAAATGTTGTTCAAATTGATATTCACAACAAACCTATAGAATATCTGAGAGTGTGATGTGAGAATGCTATTGGTAACAATATCATTGAAGAGTTGAAAACATAGAACCTCCAAATGCTTAATGTAGCCAATGAGCTTGACTATGTGAGCCCCAGCAGGGGAACCCTCTCAACGAATACTCTGAATGAGCGCCTTGGTGGTCTCATACTTTTTATGTCTTTCTCTCTCATGGTAAAGACCATAAAGGTGATCAAGAATCTTATAGGAATCTATGTTTTTATGAGACATAATGAGTTCACTATATATTGATGATAACATAAACCATTGAACATCGAACACAACATTCATATGCTTTTCATAGACTAGTATGTCTTCATCACTCGCCTCTTAGGCAGGCTCACCAGGTTATGGGGAATCCAACACATATGATTCTCGTTCATGGTGTAGAATCACCCAAAGGAATATAAACCATTCTAAGAAGTAATTTCCTGTGAGGATGCTGTCATTATCCAGTATTGATCGCAGGGATAGTGTGGTTGAAAAGTTTTCATTTTTGTTCAATTATTAAAATTGAAGATAATTTTTAATTTCATGATTAAATTTTATTAAAAAAATTATATTAATTTTATAACATCTCCAACTATTTTATCATGTCCCAATGTCCCTGACCACTGAACTCATAATTTCTAGTTTCATGGACATTCTAGTGTCAAGGATCAATATTCCCCTTTTCATAACCCTAGTAAGGGTTGTAAAAGCTATTTGAATGTATTTAGATTGGTAGGTATTTTCCAAATACAAGCTAGTATCTCCTTGATCTGATTAGTGGTCTCCCCAATACTAAAATCCTGACATGGATTTCCTCAACAATTGCCTCCAAATTTACACCTAGTCTAGCCAAGGGATTCTCCACTTGTTTTAATAGGTTTATATCAACCCATAAATTTCATAATATCTTCCTATATAAATGTAAGTGTCCCAATAAGGGTTGTCCAAACACATTTTTTATTGAGTTTTTCACTTTACCATGTAACAGAAGGCTTAGTCTGACTTAATATTTTATAAATGGATTTTTATCTCTTATTCATAAATTTCCTTCATATCATTGTCACATTCTTGTTAATATTAACAGGAACTTACTTAAGTTATTATCCATGTCTTTATAGTATTTAATCATAAGCATAGTTTATTTTTTCCCTTATTTCATGATTTTTAATTCAATAATAATGTTGTCATGAAAATACATCCATAATGAATAAACATGAAAATGAAAAAATAAATAAATGGAATGATCATGATAACTTCTAATGGTAATTTTATAATGATTCAGATAAGATACCCACTGACTTATGATAGAAACACCATGAAAAACTTATGGTTCGTGTCTAAATCCTTCCACCAGTCCACCTTTATATCTCCTTGGATTGGTTTTTCCTCTATTCCTTACTTGAATAGATTCAAATAATTTGGTAGAATTATCCATTGAATATGGTTTTTAACTTGTACATAGGTGAGGGGTAAAAAGTGAGGTTTAAATAAACAAAAACATCGGCACAAATTACCTACGTATTAATAAGGAGATATGGAACGCTGGCCAAAAAATTTAATTTATGATAAATTAATAGAGAAACATTCTCATAAAAAGTATTGGTATTGCTCCTGATACTCCACATACATGAAATTAATTACACAATTAATAAAACTAGAATTCAATTATGTAATCTTTGTTATTAAGTTACATCATGCTTGAATCGATTAATTGTTATATTTAACTAATCAATCCTTTTATCTTAACCCTTTTCTAAATTTCCCTGAGCCTCTCATCTATAAACATGTAGGTAAAGGGTTGAACAAACATTCTAATCTACATGGTATATAATTATGATCTCTAAATAAGATTTAGGGATTTAATTCTATATAATTTGGTAAGGTACACGACATGTATTTCTGACTACACTGTGTGTAATGCATTCACCGTCTTATACGAATTTCAGGCCTAGGGACTCAGCATGTGAGAAAAAATTAAGAAATCCTAGAATACACAACATGTTTGGTGGGTCACATTCTATGTTGAATTCATATTACATGGTTACCAATCAAATTACCTGTTTATAGGATATAAGGTTTGACCATTAACATGAAGAAACTACATGTCTTGTCTAGTGGGCCACATGGCGTGTAATTTAGCTGATCATGTACCAGTCCATCTTGGTCAATATGTGGTGTAAGAATTAACTACATTGTGTTTCATTATTGTAAACGTCTTGATTAATTTATGTGTTACTCCTGATACACTAAACACAACTACACAGTGTGTAATCAATGATACATGGCCTATATATAAGATTACATGATGTGTAAATCTGATTACACGACATGTACTATAGTGTTACCTGGAATGAATCATCCCCTCCTCCTAATGAGATCCTCTATTTATTTTTAAATAAAACATTATTCATTTTAATTAGATCTATGAGATAAAAATTTGGAGAACATTTCTCTAACATTATATTACATGAATGATTAAACATGAATTGAAAAACTAAAATTTTAAAGTGTAAATAATCTATTAATTATTTAAATAATTGTAAATTTTGAAAATACCCCTCTGATACCACTTGAATGATCCAAACACAATAGAAGTGTGGCAGTTGGGAGGGCCCAACTTTTCTTTTTCTGTAATCGATGACAAATCCATGATCAATATGACGATGAACACCTGTATCCGTGTATTAAAATCAACGATTTAGACATAGAGAATAATATCATTGGATCTATGAATGTTGACCTTTTACATAATTTTTATAAATAATTTAATAATTTATGAAGAAATTAAATACCTCGGTGTGCAATAATTCTTTATTTGAATATCATTGATTTTCCGTAATAACCCTACCAGATTTCCTTCATTGCGCTTGCGAGGATCCAAAGTAGAATCCCTCTACCAGATATCCACATGTGCTCCAATGGTGTATCGTCAATGCTACTCATTCTCCAGGTTCTAGCGTGGAGGAACTAATTTCTTTCATTGATCGTTCTTGATTGCTCATTCTATGGTATTTAAGAAATTATTGTTGGAACCATGGCTGTTATTTGCATGAATAAGAGTATGGTTTCTGTTTATTGTCAATACTCAGTGGAAGTTCCATATGTGTGCAAGTAAAGTGATCATATAGTTCAAGAAGACAATAGTATTAAAGGTGATTCCATTTCCCAGTGTTTTCCAATTTTTTGGGCCTAAAAATCTGAAAATGAAGACATGGGTTATTTTCAAGAGGAGGTGCACGCAAGAAAGGAAGTGGTGCATGAAATAAGGGAGGCGTGCGCAAAAAACAGTAGTGTGCACGAAAAACAGTGGCGTTCGTGAAAAACAGAGTAGTGCGCAAAAAACAGTGTGGTGCACAAAATAGTGAAGTGAGATTTTTCACGCAATAGGTGTTTCGGAATCAGAACGTCAGAAAATGGAAAAGTCATTGGCTGCGTGAAAAACATGGAGTTGTGTGTGAAAAATAGTTCCATAGAAAAATGTATTGCGCGCAGACTGAGAGGTTTTTTTGTGCCAAGATGGGTTTTTCACGCATGGGTCACTGATGCATATAAATTAAAGACGACCCCCTCATTCCATATGGTTGAATACTTAGATAAGATCCAAGGTATGATGCACGCATAAGTTTCACATTAAGGGAGTTGTGCGAAAAAGTATGAGCTGTGTGAAAAAGGCTGAACTATGAAAAAAAGTTAGAGGTGCAGGAAAAATATCGAGTTGTGCGAAAACGGTGATTCGTGTAAAGCTTTCGGTAAAGGAGGTTGTTGTGTGAAATATTATCCGCATGAAAACCATGTATTTCACGCAAAAGTTATATATTTCTCACAAAGGGTAGGAGTTGCACGAAATCATTAGTATAACCTGTTTTCATGTTTCTGATTATGTTGTTCAGTGGTTTAGTGTGTTCGAGTGCATCAATTCTAGTCTTCGATGTAATCATAATATCGTTCTAAGTAGAGGAAAATAATTCAATTCAAATCTATTGAAGATACCATCACTTCTATAAATAGACTGAGACTTTACCAAAGGCTATGAGCCAGGGGAGTCAACGGGAGTGACCCTACGGGCGAAGGGGCCTATCCCTAAACATTTTTCAAGGCAATGAGCTTGGGATAGAGTGACTATTCCAAAACCATTTTAATCCACAACTAGTGAAGAATAGTGGAATTAGTTATGACTGACAACCTGTTGGTGTATGCTCCTTCAACGCAGACCATAGTGGTGAACCAAGTAAAAAGTGTTGTGTCATCTCATTGCATGTGAATGTTTGATTTCTGACCATATCCATCATATAGGTTTGAATAATTCCAAAAAATGTGGGAACATGACCCTTCTGTTTTAAAAAAAATTCACCCTGATTCAGCCCTCCTCAAACAGGGTGTCCTGGGGTCCTACACTTATCTCATTATTAAGAGGGAGAAATGAAATGATTCAAGAGAGAAAATATTTGGCTCATCTATTATAAATTCATTGGGGATTAGCACAATAGACGTACCTTATTATTAATCATCATGGGGCTTCAGTTACAATATTTAATTTTGAAACAAAAATTAAATCCAATTATAAATTTTAGAGAAAAATCATGCCACATAATTACAATATCATCACCCTTATTTGTGGTGAACTATCTTGCTCAAAACAGAACCATAAATAAAATCTCATGCCACATAATGATAATTGTATTATTACTATTTCTTACTCCAACAAGAAAAATATTATTTACTGACTTATAAATAATTAATTTATGAACAGACATGGTCTTTGTATATTTGAACTCCTCTTTCATTTATTGAGCACCCGAATAAAAAATTTCTCATAAATAATTTTTTTTAAAAACATGTATATAAATATATATTAGACGTTCAATAATATGAATAAATTCATTTTATTCAAAATCCTAGGAATTAATATTTATTTAATATATATGATCATTTTAACATGAATAATATTATTCCTCAGTCTATAGGATAATATTTATTCCATTAATTAAATTAAAATAGAATTTATCTAAGACCACTAGAAACACCTACTATGTGACCCTATAGGGTTTTTTCTAATTAGCATTGGGTGAGTTTGCCTAAAGTCCAAGAATATAATTTACAATGGGTTAAGGAACACATGAAAAAAACTTATCCTTTATTCAGAGATGTTTTTATTACACTAAGTCTTATCCCAAAGGCTTTCACTATGGTTTACTAATCTTAATTCAAAAATTACAAAACCTATCCTCTGATACCAAATATAACAACACTGCTCTTTATTACACTCTTAGACATGATTTATTATATAATATTTCACCTAAGAAAAATCAATGGACTGAGAGGTATAGTGTCTTTGTAAATTTATAACATTTCTAGACCACTTATGAAATAATACATGACATCTCTATTGAAAACTTCTTTTACATGACCACAAAATTCCTTCGTACATAGAATTGCATTGGATAACCTAAGGATATAAATAAGAAAACGGTGAGCGATAATGTCTATTAAGGGAGTAAATAAGGTATGAAATGAAGAATAAACTACATGTTAGGCAATAGGAATATCAATGGAGTACAAGGGAAACATGAACATAACGACATGATATTGCATGATTATCATAACATAGAGATGTGGCAAAAACATTTATCATGATATTGGCATGTGCCAATGCTAATTTCACATGAATCATGAGTATAACTCAATTCGCCTGAATTAGTTTGAGTAAACCCTCTTTTAACATGGCGTATCATTACACTATTCTTTACCCAATGCATTGGAGCGCTATCAGGATGCACACTTCTTATTCATTTCATTTTAATGCATAAGTGTGCCACATAGATCATACAACATGGATTCATTATACATCATGATTTATTACACGAATAATAGATGTGGAATACATGAATATAATTCATCAATCTAAATGTACATGTGAATATAGGTTGATAACATTGATATAGAAATAATAATTGAATTCACTTACATGGAAATTTTCACATGGAAAATTTTGGTGTAACTTGAGTAGCATAATGATGTTAAATAGAAATCGTAAAATTGGTTAATGAGAGAGAAAAGGGTTTATCATAAATTATACTTGAAATGGAGAGTAATGGGTTCAAGGAAAATAATATCCCAATATATTTTATGGAATTTAGATGCATAATATAAAATAATTTCATGAATGTAAAGGAGTAGAGAGAAATCCCATATAGAATTTTGGAATGGTAATGGGTGTACATGGGAGGAATTAATGAGACAAAAAAGGGTGTCTAATAAAGAAAATTTATGTGCATATTTTAAATAAAAAATGATGATTTTTTAATATTTTTCAATGATAAACCCCATGTATTTAAATGTTTTTTCAAAATCTTGGGTATACGGAATTATAGAATGAAAACGGTCTAAATATTGAAAAGTTCATAATTCTTGATTTTGGATAGATTTTTACATCAAAATTATTAGGTTCATTTCTTAAAAAATTATTCTTCCAAATTTCGGGATTCTTTTTTAGAGTCATTGTTTTATTTCCATAAAATTTGTATTATAGACCAAGGGATGATTCGGGCGTACAATGTCCTTAAAAATCAATGAAGTTAAATATAATTTAGGGTAGACAACATGGACCCCACCACTGTAACAGAACCACATCAAGGCTTGCACACCTTAAATGGATGTAATTACACATTTAATCTCACTAGGACACAATGCAAAATCGTTAAAATTAATTTTAGATAGTTTTCAAATCATCAAGATTTCCATTGGATGTTATAAGATTTGAGGAACCTTCCTGGAACCTTCATCCAAAAATAACAGTCAATCAAAAATTTATAACTCCTGAATCCGGTGGCCAAATGAGCTGAAATATGGAGGGTGAACGGAAACTACATTAATGAACAACTTTCTGGAAGGGGTACACATATGAATTATTAATCTAATAGGCCAAACAATTTGCAATGCTTGGGAGGAAGAATTATTCTTATAAAAGGAGGCCCTCGCATCCTTCCGAAATGATCTTCTCAACACCCACAGCCCAGGAGGGATCCCATAGGGGCACAACCCATGCTGAAACCACTATTTCCCCCTTCATTTCATCTTTTTTTTTAATTTTTAATTTATTTTCAATTTAATTTGAATTTTAGTTTTATTAATTCATGCATTTTTGGTTTACAATCCAACCAATAATTTTTTTTATCAATTTTATTATTTTAATTAAAAGTATTATTTTAATTATTTGACTTATTAATATTAATATTATTTTTATTATTAATATTATTATTATTATCATTATAATTTTTAAATATCACAATCATATTTTTAAGTTATTATATTTTCTCCCCCTCCTTTTTCAAAAACCATTTTCTTTGTTACAATAATATTATTATTAATTAATAATATTATTATTATTTTAAAAATAATTATAAATTATTTATTTTCCCCCCACTCTATCCTCTCTTTCCCTCTCTACCATTGTGATATCCTACACTCGGAAATGAGAGACTAAACCCAAGACATGGCCTGAGGGGAGATTAAGGTGTTCTTGAATTTTCATTAATGTTTAATTTATGTTTTAGGAGTGTTTGAGTAGCCCAAAATGGGGAAGAGAATGTCCCTGATGTGGTGGTGGCCCCCAATGACATGTAACTTAATCTATTTCTATTTTGGAAAATAGTATTGATTGAAATGTGAGATCTCATATTTGTATTATCCAGATGAAATTAACATATAAATGAGAATAATGATTCAAACTATGACTAAAACCCAAAAATAAGTAATTTATTCATCAAATCATTATAAATTTATTGCATGATAATTTATATTTTTAAATAATCCAAAACCCAAAATAAATTCATTACATACATTAGATAATAAAAATATAAAGATGATATAGTTTAGAAGATATAGAAGAGTTATTTGAACCAAACTTAATGTAATCTCAAGAGAGAAGACCATGGTCAGCCCAGTGGTGCACTAGGAAAAATAGAATTTCATTTTTCCATACCCAGTGATATGTGTGGGTTAAAACTAGTGTCCTTTATAGGATCCAATAAATGTTTCATTGAGGTTTTTCTATTTTAAAATATTTGGTAAATTTTTTTTAAAAAAAAAACTAAAAAACATTCACGATGTATTAAATTTATATTATTTTTTACGGTTAAATTAATCAAAGGAGTAGTAGCATCCAGAAGAATATGATGATTGTAAAATAGATCAAGTGTGAGAACATAAAGAAAAACTGTAACATCCATTGATAAATGCTTAAAAATAATTTGATTATATTCATGCATTAATAGAGAAACCATATCTGATACAGAGAATGAACTTGAGAAATTGGTGCAAGAAATTTCAACACATAATTTGAAATTGAAGAATGTGAGGAGACATTGGGGGAAGACTTACCTACTGAGCTATAATTAGGAGATCAAATAGGATTATATTAATTCTATATTAAATGTGATGAACTACCTGATCTCCACATTCCATGAAATGAAGAAGATCTAGAACCATAGAGGGAAGGAACCACCCATGTGTTGGAATTTGAAGTGAAAATTGAGGAGCCTTACTACCTGCCTATATCTAATAATTGTCTAATCCAAGAGGAACATAACACAGAGGAAGATATTGAATCTCAACGAACTAAGGGAGAGAAACCTTTATTTATCATATCTCTTCTGATTTTATTGTCTCTGAATTTTAACACAATCCTTTTTCTATTGACTATACAGAATCAAAAAATCATTTGTAGGCTTTTGATGAAGAAGATGAAGATAAATGTGAACCTACTAAGGAACATATGGAGGTCCCTGAATATTTTGAATATTTTATCATGGATGTTCATGAGGATATTACAGTAGATTTTTATAAGGAAACGATGCCAAAATCTGATAACATTGATTGGAAAAAATATGATATTAATACATCATGATTTAATTTTATTCAAATAGAATTACACTATAACATTTTCTATTAATATTATTTAGATGCAGCATACCATGAGAAACCACTGGATAGAGGAGAAGAGGTTTCACCTGTAGCAACCAAGAAATTGGATGATCCATACTTTATCCCAAACCCTCCATGAAACCTATACCACATTGTATTGGGGGAGGATCGAGTGTAATATATTCATGGATCATGTCCCACCCATAAGGATGATTAAAAATCTTGGAAAAACCACATGTGGTGTTCAAATCAATGAAGCTTCATCCACCATCAGACTTTGGATAACCGCTATTACTTCCCTCTAGGGGCAGTAAAAATTTAGTGCCCACATGGGGGATCAAACCATGATAATTATGTACTTTCATTCTAGGAACATAGATGTCAATTTATTTTCATTGATTTAGTGAATCAGGCATCTCACTCCCTGTATCTGTTTAGAGCTCAAATGAAATGTTCCTTTTGCATAATTGAGTTGTTTTCTTTTACATATTAATGATAGTAGATGGAATCCCTAGACTGGGAAGGGGAATAAAAATGTTTCATGGAAAAGGGAGTTTAAATTATGTGCTTTATATTTTAAAATCTATAATTTTTTCCACAAGATCTGTTGATGATTAATTTTTAAAATTGCATGCCCACACTTGAATTATTCTTTACATAACTATTCTAGGAGACAAAAGATTCATCAGAACCTTGTGACTTCAAGTATTAGATTTCAATGTTGTTATGATTAAATGATTGAAATGAATAATTGAATATTTAAATATGAATCATGGATATTGAAATGGGGACTCTTGATATGAGGGAACAATGTGATTCTTGTAAATTAAATTTCCTAACCATTTTTTCATGATTTAAATTTCATAAATTTAAGTGAAATTATTTATTTATCATAATCATTACTTGAGTGACTGTAAAATATCATATATATCATTCAAAAAAAGATTTTAAGACCATGCACTTGTTATTTATCTTGAGAATATTTCTTGAGTGATCTTGGGACATGTAACCGACCAGAATATTAATTGAAACATGTGAAAGCTATGACTGTGCAAAAACACAATTAAGATGATTAAGGCATCCATTAAAATGCCTCTTATCATTAAAAACCCACAATTAAATAAATCATTCTTTAATCTGATAAATACCACGAATGACTTTTATTGGGATAAGACATATATCAAGAATTTTTTATTTATTCCTACCTTATTAGTATTATCATGATATTTTAAAGTGGAAGTGTGGGGGTAAAGGGAATCATGGTTGATGGGATGCTATACATTTTAAGGAAGAAGTGTGGGGATATTATTGAGGGAATTGTAAAAGGTTGTGGAGTCATTAATTATAATATATTGTTTTCCCCTCTTGAATTAAAAAATGAAAAAAATGACAAAAAGATAAAATGAAAAAGAGATAAATCGGTTGTGATTGGGAGATCCAAAAATCACCACTTTTTAGAGAAATTATCTTATGATCACATGTAGTTAGGTGATGGATGTGGGGTTTTATGAAATTGTAATTTTTTTACAAATGAAAAAAAGTACAAAAGTAAAAAAATATTCAAGTGGGGGAACAAATAATTCATTAAGAAAAATTTGATGAAGAAATTACAATGAGTTTTGGGTTTTTGGGTGTGGTTACATTGAAGGGAAGAAATTAATTACACTTTCTGATATCATACATTGTAATAAACATATAAATCTCTTCCTTGAGAATTAATTTTTAACAGATCAAATCCTACCATCTTTAAGACATATATTTATCATAACATTTATTGTATGTTATCATGACTTTATGTGTCTTTTGTCTTTAAAAAGTGAATAAAGTAGTTAATTTACAAGCCTATGGATAAAAATCATGTTCTCATTATTTTAGCCTAAATCAACATGATTTGTTTCAAGAGTGATGAGAGAAAATAATAAAGAGTGACATAAATATTGACTTAACATATTTAATAATAATGATTCGAGGTGATAGATTGAATAAAAGAAGGTTTTTCATCTATATTAAAATGGTTGAAGTAAAATATATGAATAATTTGTTTCATTGTAAAATGGGAAATTAAATTGATATATTAGTGATATTTTTTAAACATTGATTTCACATTGAAATTTTTCATATTTTATTGCATTGGAATATAAATATTGGTAAAATTGGCATCCTCTGATTTCCATGTTGAGATTTTATGCTTGAGGACAAGCGTGGTTTACGTGTGGGGTATTTAACATAGAAAATTAATGTGCATATTTTTAATCAAGTAATTTGATTTTTCGTGTTTTTCAATGATAAATCCCATGTATATAAATGTTTTATTAAAATAGTGGTTATTTTTAACTATATAATGGAAATGGTCTTAATTATAAAAAGTGCATAATTCTGGATTTTTGACAAATTTTAACATAAATGGTATTTTGACCATTTCTTAAAAAATATAATTACATATTTAGTGATTATTTTTTATAATTATTTTGTAATATCTGAATACTTTTTCTTCTTGACCAGGGGATGATTTGGGCATCTAGAGGCCTTAAAAATCCATGATGTTAATGATTTTTTCTGGGAATATAGTGTGGCCTCCACCACCGTAACAAAACCACATCATGTCCTACACACATTCAATGGATGTTATTCTAACTGGGATATCATGAGAACACATAAGAGAGCCTCAGAAAATTAATTTTAGAGAGTTTTAAAGATATTATGTTTTTCATTGGATGTCATTCTTTTGGAGGAAGTTTCCTGGAACCTTCGTCTAGAAAAAGTAGCACTTAATCCAATATTCAAAACTCCTAAATCCTAGGGCCAAATTAGCTAAAATA
The DNA here is from genome assembly GCA_963277665.1 of Viscum album. NCBI lineage: Eukaryota > Viridiplantae > Streptophyta > Magnoliopsida > Santalales > Viscaceae > Viscum > Viscum album. The sequence goes on from OY728160.1 coordinate 2,087,822,486, forward strand.
TGGAGGGTTAACAGTCAATAAATTTATGAACAACATTAATGAAGGTGTTCAGACAAGAATCATCAATTAATAGGCCTAAATTGCCCATTTTTTTATTAGAATAATTCTTCCAATAAAAGGATTCCCTTTCCTCCTTCCAAAATAATCAGCACGACACCCACATCCAAAGAGGGATCTCATCGGGGCATAGGCCGCACTGTAACCTATATTCTCCCATCATTTATTCTTCATTTCTTTATTCTAATTTTATTTTTGTTTTAGTTTCAATTGTAATTTTTGTTTTAGTTTTATTAATTGTTGTATTTGTGTTTCACCATCCATCCCTTAATTCTTTGTTTTCTCAATTATGTTATTTAAATAAGATATATTGTTATCATTATTATTTTTATTAAAATAAAAATAATAATATTATAAATATTATTATCATTATCATTATCATTATTAAATATCAAATTCTTATTTTCAAGCTATTTTATTTTCTCCCTCTCTTTTTTCTAAAACTATTTTTTTTATTAAAATAATAATATATTTAATTAATATTTTTATTATTATTATTTTGACAATAATTATAAATTATATATTTTACCTCTTTATCTCCACTATTTATCTCTCTCAACCATTATGATATCCTTCTCTTGGAAGTGAGAGTCTAACCTACGGCTTGGACCAGGGGGAGGTCAAGGTGTTCCTGAATTTTTGTTAATGATTATATTATGTTTGGGGTATATTTGAGTACCATGAATTGGTGAGGTGAATGTCCCTGATGTGGTGATGACCATAAATGAAATGTAATATAAATTATTTCTATTCTATAAAAGTGTAGTGATACAAACATGAGATTTCATGTTGGGATTATTGAACTGAAATCAACATATAAAGGATAATAATGATTGACCCTAAGACTAAACCCCAAAACCATGTACTTTCATTATCAACTCATTCGATTTTCATTGAATGATAGTTTATAGTTTTAAATAATCAATAACCCCAAAAAATTTCATTTTTTAATTAGATATTAAAAAAACAAAAATATATATTTTATGTGATATAGAATAAATAAGTGAATCAAATGGAAAGGATTTTCATGAGAGACAACCCCAGTCAGCCATTGTGCTACACAAGAAAAAATATAATTTATTTTTTCCACACCCCGTGACAGGTGTGGGTTAGTATCTAATCATTAAAACATAATGACTGTATTATAAGGGTGGTGTATAATCATACCCTAACATTTTTTATCAAAAAAAGGTGCATAACAACATTAGGAAACAAGATCATAAATATGGAAGGAAAGTGAGGATCCTTTACATGGAAGTGTGATCCCAAAAGATTTTTATAGGATTGAGAGTGGATTATTGAGAGCTTGTTCCACCTTGTAAGGATTCTAGAGAGAGTAGGTCAGAGGTTTTTCATGCTCCAAATGGTTTGAGTGAAGAAGAATGGGATATTTAGTGGGTTTATATAAGAAAAAAGAGGAAATTATTTTTTATTTAGGTTTTGGATGCTACACATTAAACTAATGAAAACCAAAATACATCCCATGGTTTTTTCCCTTGGTTTATTCCAAATTGTAGTGGAAAACAATATATTTTAATAAAAATGTTCTATATTATTAAAATATTTTTCTTGATTATGTGGAGGTGAGTCACACTCTCAAGGAAAACATTTTAAAAATCTAAAATATTTTATAATTCATGTATGGTCCACTAAGGCACCATAAAATTAATAAAAACTACAAAATAAGATTATTTTAAAGGAAAAAAATTTATTGGAAGAAATTAAATTTTATAGTATTTTATGACACACTATTGGTTCAATATTATATCATAAAACTCATTATATATTTAAAGAGTATTTAATTTTTTCCCAAAAATTGGACTATCTCAGAAAAATAGAAAAAATTAACTGTTAGATAATTTGGACATCCAGAATCCCAAAATGATATTAATTTTATCTAAATAATTTTCTAAATATGTGAATTATTACTTTTAAAAAATTTGATATATATAAAAAATTCATCGTTTTTGACAAAAACAACTTTCAAACCTTAATAAAAATTTCCATTGTATTCATTAAAAATATAAAATAATTTATATTTATTAAAAATTATTTTAGTAATAATATTTTATTAAAATAGAATTTAATTAAAAAATCCATTAATTAATCAAAATAGATTTATTAATTCAATGCTAACAAAAAATACTATTTATGGATTAAAAACCATTTACAATGAAATGATAATAAAAGGAATCTATATTCTTTATAAAAAAAATAATGCACATAATTACAGTGAAAGTTTATTGATACACAAACCCTTATAAAACCTACATAACGACTACGGGTAAGGTGTATAATGGTGGCAGACTCTTGGGGTGGCTCAGATAACATTGATCAGGTGGTAAAATTTATTAACATCCACATCTACCGTAGGAAATCCCTTTCAAGATTAACGTGCCAATGCTCAGATTGGGGTTGATTATGAGTGATTCCCAATGATGCTACCTCATTTCCAAGTTCCAAAAAATGGGCTTCATTTGGAGAAATTCTGGTAGATTAAGCCACCACTTTTTTTCTGAGTAAATTTTATTTTCTAAAGCCATATATTAATACTAATCATGTGATCACTATTAAATGACTATATTATCAATGGTAAAACTAATAATAGAAATTGTAAAAATAAAAAAACCTATAATCAATGATGTGAATATCTTTTATTTATTCATTTTATATAACTAGATAATCAATTAGATCAAGATGAATTTTTATTAATATAATTTTGTGTCATTGCAATCTCCCCCCTTAAAAAATTTCACCCTTGAAATTTACTTTTTCCACAATAAAATAGATGAGGGTGTCTCTGCTTCATCACTTCCTCTTATTCTTATGTTTTTCTTCAAACATGTGGTTTCTCTACAACACCTTGATGAGGGGCATTGTATTATTTTGTAGAACTTTTTTCCTAAAATCTAAAATGTTCCCCGAATTCTCTTTATAGGATATTTCATTCTCCAATGGTACCACCTCTACATTGAGTACATGCAATGTTTCAAATAGGTACTTTCTCAAAAGTGATACATGGAATACATCATGTACATCATATTGGATCAGTGCGAGTTATAATCAATAGTACAATACTCTAATGCGATCAATGATCTCAAACCGGACAATGTACTTTTGACTATGTTTTAACTTCTTCCCAAAACACATAACTCGCTTCCACTGTGATATGTAGTGGAATACCATGTATCTAACATCAATATATAGGTCTCATCAAATATTATCAGCAAATCCCTTTTGTCGACTCAGAGCAGCTTGAAAGCAATGCTGGATGGTCATAACTTTCTCCACCATTTCTTCATCAATTTCAGGAACTTGGTGCTTTCGCTCCCCAGCATCACCTAACATGTTTATGTTCTACACCACTTACAATAAAGGGATTCATAAGGATCTATTTAGATGATTGAGTGGAAGCTGTTATTTTATGAAAACTCAACCAGAGAGATATGATGATCCCATCATCTTTTAAAGTCCATTGAGCATGCCCTCTACATGCCCTGAAGTGCTTGGATAGTCTTATCATAATTTCCATCAGATTGGGTATGGTAAGTCATACTAATGTTCAACTCGGTATTCAGAGAATTTTTGAGATTCTTCTATAACATAAAGTTTAATCTTGGATCTCGATTGGATACAATCGATAGTGGTAATCCATTCATCCTTACCACTTATCGGATGTATATCAATATAGATCGTTCAAATGAGAAATCATCTCAAATTGTAATGATGTGTGTTGTCTTCATAAGACAATCCACCACAACCCAGATATCATTGTTTCCTTTGTAGGTTTTTAAAATTCTGGTGACAAATTTCATGGTGATGTTCTCCAATTTCCATGTTGGTATGGGTAATGGTTCTTTCATCCCCTTATAATTCTTCCTCTCATCCTTTACATGTTTACATTATCATAAATTTGATGTATAGTCAATGATTTTCTTCTTCATGTTATCCCACCAATAATTCTCTTAGAGATCTTGATACATCTTTGTGTTTCATGGGTGAATTGAGAAATTTGATCTATGTGAATCATCCAAAAGTTTATTTGTTAACATCATATTTGAGGGAACACTTAGTCTTGCCCAAAATATCACAATTCCTTCTTCATTAAAATTGAAATCCAAGTATTTCCATTTAATTATACTTTCCAATTTCTTCTGAATTCCTTCATCATCCTTTTAATCATCGTTAAACCTTTCCAAAAAATATGGTTGTGCAATAATTTGTGAACGTATTGATGATGTTCCATTATTTATGACCCCCTTTTCCATCTTCATCAAATAAAAAAAGATTGGATCCTTTTCAATTCTCATCAATGAATGAGTTGTTGGATCCTTTCTATGTAGGGCATCTACCTCCGTGTTCAGTTTCCTAGGGTTGTAATGGATTGAGCTGTCATAATATTTTATCAGCTCTAACCATATTTTTTGGTACATATTCAACTCTTTAAATGTGAATATATACTTGATGATTTTTTTATCCATATATATTTCACACTTCTCCCCAAGGAGGTAATGTCGAACAATTTTTAATGTTATGATTACTACAACCAACTCCAGATCATGTGTTGGATAATTTTTCTCATGAAAATTCAATTTCATTGAATAATAGGCAACATATTTGTTATTTTTCATCCAAACATAGCACATTAACTTTTCAAAGAATCACTAAAATACAACACAAATTTCTCTAATTGTGGAAAGTGCGAAAACATGAGCAGTGATAAGCCTCAATTCCAACTCCTTGAAGCTCTCTTCACAATCATCACTCCTTGAAAAATTGAAAAACATTCAAGATAGAGTTGTAAGTGTGTTTTAAATTTTTAATAAGTTTCTCACAAATCAACAATAATATATAGATAGCCCCAGGAAGCTATGTATATTTTTCACCAATGTTGGCCTCAGTCTTCCATCAAATGCAGTTTTCTTGGAGGGATCCACAGATATCCCATTGGTGGTGATGATATGACCCAATAATGAGACTTTTTTCATCTAGAACTCACACTTTCTATTATTTTTATAGAGAATCAGCTTTCGAAAGGTCTATAGTATAGATATTAGATGCTCCTCAATCTCCATCATGGTTTTGGAGTATATTTGAATATCATGTACAATGACTAACAAAAACATTATGTTGTAGTCTCTAAAGACTCTATTCTTGAATTCCATGATGATTTATAGATAATTAGTGAGTTTTAAAGGCATTAATTTTAATTCGTAGTGATAATACCTTGTATGAAAACCATTATTGGGTATAAACTCCTTCTTCACCCTTAAATGGTAATATCCTGAACACATATCTACCTTGGAAATGTATTTTTCTCCACATATCGGATCAACCAAGTAATCAATTCCTAGCCTAGGATACATGTTCTTTATTGTTATTTTGTTGAGCTCATGATATTCAATGAAATTGACCCATCCTTCTTGTTGATGAAGAGCATAATTGTACCCCATGGTGAAGCAGTTTGGTGAATACACCATTTATCCAAATTCTATTTTAGCATTATATTTAGCTCCTCATTCCCCACAATACCCATTTTATACAGAGTCTTGGATATTTTACATTCCCTAGGTATAACATCAATCGAGAATTAAACATCTTTTCTCAGAGGAAGACCAGAAAATTTCATGGGAAACACTTTAGTGAATTACCTCACAATAGGAATGTATTCATGGATGGTTGTTTCCTTATACTCAAGTATCTAAGCCAGATATTCCTTCTTGTAGGGAAGTAATATCCATGTTTTACATGATGGTTATAAAGAAAATTCATCATCCTCCAAGAACATGAACAAAATCAGGGGTCGATTCACTATATAGAGAGTGATTTACCTCTCATGTCAATTTATGTTGGCTCTATACAGGGAAATAAAATACATGGAAATAATTGAATCAAATTCCACCAAAAGTATTACGAAGTGGTTTTATGTGAATTTCAATCAAAAAATTGTGAATGGGGAGGGGTGACATTCATGGGATTCAATGATTTCCCCATTTATCGTTCTAACTTATTTCTCTACTTCCATGATTTTTGGTGGGGTTTGGATTTTAATACAAAACTCTCAGGATATAAAAGAATGAATTGATCCAGAATCAAAAAGTATGTTTTTTATTCTTGAACGAATAACTAGTGTACCTATCACCAATTCAATGTTGGTGTTCTCTTTAGAATTATTGATGGAAAATAACATCTTTATTCACTTTGAGGTTATTGGTTTCCTACGAAAACCCTTGTCTTAGGGAACATGTTTGCAAAGTGCCCCTGTTCTTTGCCGGTGAAGCAATGAACAATGTGTTAAGTGTCGAAGGAAGTGTTCCTATCCTTTTTTAGAATAGCGGATTTTTCTTGTCGGCATCTAATGGTCAGGTACCCTTCTCTTCCCCACCGAAATATTTTCCTCATCCCCTTCAAGAAATTTATGTGTTTCTTCATTTTTCACCTTTTCTAAGTTGGGTGCATGAATTTCTTAGCATTGTTGGATTTATCTATCAGACTGCCTGGATTAAAATCTACCTTCATATTATTTTCCCCATGATACCCTTTAGATTCTCTGATCTTCGTTTCGAATTTTCAGGAACATCAAAAAATTTCCTCATAGCTATGAAAGTCACTGATCATTAGATATTTCTATATGCTTGGTTTTAACCCACCAAAGAAGTTGTCAACCTTATATTCGGGGGAAACAAGAAGGTTTTAGGCATATCATGCAAGCCTTTTAAAGTTTTCCTTATACTTTCTGATGTATTTTTTGTCTTTTTTCTTGAGGGAAAAGAAGTCCCTTTCCATATTTTGTTTATGGGTGTGAAGAAAATATTTATCGAAAAACATTTTCCAAAAATCATTCCATTCAAATGCCTCTATCTCATCTTCAGGCTTCATATTATTTATCAATGTCCAACAATGATCAGATTCACCCTATATATGATAAGCATCGATAAGAACATTCTATTTTTAAAAAAATTTATGGAAATATAAAATTTTTTCAATGGATTTGATCCATTGGTCGGTTATTTATGGATCATACCATGCATAAATATTAGTAGGCCTATGTATCTTGAAGCTCTCGATTCAAGTTTGTTCTTTATTTAGAAAATTGGATGTTCCTCATAACCTAGGTTTCAATTCAAAACAAGAGTTAACTAAGATATTATTTGGACAATGATTTTGAATCCTGCACCCATTATATTGGTCATCTCATTAGAATAGTCATCACACCGATATTCACATAAGTTGTAAGCCCGAGTCCTCCTATTACCGACCATTGGATACAATAAATGGAATTTTAGGGGAAACAAAAAAAAAGTAATTCAAAGACAAAAAGGTTTATCTTAAAAATAGTATTTAATTCATTTGCTTATGAATTTATAGGCTTCAATCTATGTTCTCCATGATCTAATTCCAAACATATATTCTTATGGAAACTTTTTAATTCCCTTAGTAATGTTTTATATTTTGATTATGAATTTACTAAGAATATCCACTGGGAGTGTCAAACCAAGAGTATAGAAATGCCAATTTACATGCACCAATTCATATTAATGTCATTCCCAAATCCCTGTTTTTTGGTTTTACCCCTAGATACATATGTTCTAGATCCACCTCTACTTGTCTATATCCAAACATGGATGTATTTTCTTGATAATACACAAATTCTATACTCACATAAATTCATGGATATTTCTTTTGTAGATAATATTATACCTAAGTCTCTCAATAGTTTTTACCAATACTAACTAAAAAATTACCAAATTGATCCTTTGATACAAAAAATAACAACACTTCTCTTCATTGCACACTTAAAGATGTTTTATAACATAAAATTTCACTAAAGAAGACTCTATAGATCGAGAGGTCTAGTGTGTTTGGAAATTTGGAACATTACATTACACCTTACGACATAAATTACATCATATTTATTGAAAATATATTTTACATTACCAAAAAATGCTTTCGTACAAAGAATTGAATGGGATGACCTGAGGACATACAAACCAAAAGGGTGAGAAAAAATGCCCAGTAAGGGATTAAAAATGGTTAACATGAATAATACAATACATGTGATAAAATAGCCATATCAATTGATCCCAAGAGAAACAAGAACATAAATTCATGATTTAGCATGATTATCATAACGTGGAGATGGGGCAACAACATTTAACATGATATCAGCATGAGCTAAGGCTCACTTTATATAGATCATGAGTAAACCATCCTTGAACATGAATTTGAATGAGTAACCCCTCATTGAACAAGATTGACCTTGTGTAAACACTCGTTGGACATGGTGTATCATGATTTTATTCTTTACCCAATGCATTAGAGCACTATGAAGGTTCTCCCTTCTTAATTATTTCATTTCATGCAATAGTGTGAAAAATAGATCTTTCAACATGGATTCACTAAACATCATGACTTATTCCATGAATAATAGATGTGGAGTACATGAATATAGGTCCTCAATAAAAAATTACATGTGAAAAAAGTTGAATATCCTTGATAGGGAAATGGGCATGGTATTCACTTAAAAGATGATTTTGGCATGAGAAATTTTGGTGTAACATCCACAGCATAACAACGTAAAATTGAAATCGTGAAATGGGTTAATGAGAGAGAAAGGGGTATCCCATAAATTATACATTAAATGGACATTAATGGGGTAATGGAACATATTATACCAAAATATTTAATTTAATTTATATTCATAATATAAAATATTTTCATAATAGTATAGGAGGAGAGAGAAATCCCTTTTGGAATTTTAGCATGGTAATGGGTGTACATGGGAGGAATTAATGAGAGAGAAAGGGGTCTCTCATCATTCAAAAATAAGGAAGGAAGTATAGTGGAGGTGCAAAATCATTACCCTGTATATGTAATTACAAATAAAATGGCATAAAAACATAAAGAATCTTTGACAAAAAAAGGATGGAAAGTGAGGATACCTTAATTGGAAGTTTTATTCCAAAAGATTGGGAGAGGATTGAGAGAGGATTGTGGTGATATTAGGGTTCCTTGGGAGGATATTGATAGAGTATGGAAGAGTTTTTTTATCTTCAAATGGTTGGAGTGAGATGGAATTGGATATTAGGAGGGTTTGTATAGGAAAGGAGTGGGAATTATTTATTATTTAGGTTTTGGAAAATACATATTAAACTAATCCAAAAAAAACATAAATTCGGTTTTTCCAATGGTTTCAACAAAAGTATAGTGGAAAACATTATTTAATAAGGCCAATAGACTATATTATTAAAATATTATGCTTTATTATATATAGGTGAGTCACACTGTCAAGGAGAACATTTTAAAAAGTTATAATATTTTGTAAGTATTAGAGGGTCCACTAAGGCACCATAAAATTAATCAAACACGTCCAAAATCACATTATTTGAAAGGTGAAACATTTATTATCTGAAAATACCTTTTATTTTAATTTATTACATCACCATTGGGATATAATGATATGATAAAACAGATTATATATTTAAACAGAATTTAATTTTTTCCCAAAAATTCAACTGTCTCAGAAAATTATGAAAAAGTAATCATTAGATAATTTCTACATCATGAATCCAAAAATTATATCCATTTTATCTAAATAAATTTTTTACTCAATAAATATTTACTTTGAAAATAAAATAAAATTTTTATTGAAAATTTAGGGGTTTACACAAAAGTAGCTCTCAAACCATAATAAAAATTACCATTGTATTCATAAAAATTTATATGATAATTTATATTTAATAAAAATAAATTTAGTTAAAATTTTTAAATTAAATATTATTAAATTCAAAAATACATTAATTAAAATAATATACTTCTTAATTGAATATTAAAAAAATATATTATTTGTGAGTTAAAACTCATTTACAAAGTAACAATAAAAGAATGAATGTATATTATTTATACACTAATAATGCACATAATAACAGTTATAGGGTCGTATTACATAACTGCTTTATAACACATGTGTATGACCTAAGGGTAAGGTGTGTGATGGTGACTGACTCTTGGTGTGGATTAGATAACATCGCTCGAGTGGTAATCTATACTAACTTTCACTTCACCCGTAGGAGGTTCCATTCAAGCTTAACATGTAGAAGCTCAGCATTGTCGTTGTCAAAAGCAAATCCAAATGACACTACCTCATTTCCAAGCCCCAAAAAATGGGCTTCATATGGAGAAATTATACGGGATGAGGCCATCACTTTTTTTTATGTAAATTGGATTTTTTAATGCCCAATATTTATACTAATCATGTTATCACTGTTCAACGACAATTATAGCAATGTTAAAAATTCTTAACAATATCTTAAAATCCAAAAGCAAAATAAAAAGGTCTGGAATATGTTTTATATAACCATATTATATAAAAATACATTTTATTATATCGAGAGGAATTTTTATAAATTAAAGTTTGGGTTATTACACTGCCTCTCAAATGACGGACCATCATCCATGTTTTAGGTTGCTTCCATGCATCCTCCTTTAGATGATACTTAGTATAATCATTTTGTGGGACTGGATCCCCACTAGGACAAGGTTCTTACCTAACCAGGTCATATCCTCTCTAATCATGTCTATCATCATGATTTAGTCCATAATAATTACCAAATTAGTCATATAATTCCTTTTTACGGTTTGACCTGTTAAAAATATCCACAAGACTAAATTCATTATTACTAGAGTCTAGTGGGGCCCTAGTAGTGGGAAACTACATCCTCCATAGTATTGAAGGAATCATCCTACCAACACTATTCTCTAAGGAATCTACATGTATATATTATTTCATTCTTGAAGTCATAGGGGATTCCATTCCTTTTACTCCATGATAAGCCATCTACAACATTGTCAATGGAGAATCCATTTTATAATTCCTTTTCCTATTTTTTAAATAATGTTGATCATTAGTAAGTTGAGAATCAACATTTAATTGACCATATAACTCTATGTAAGACACTATCTGATAATCATTTTTATTCTCCACACCTCCCACCAAGATATCTTGAAAAGGGAGAACAAAATTTCATGTTTCAGATCTATGAAAATAGGAGTTTTATTAACCAAGACAACCAACTTCACCACTAAGAAGTCTAAGAAATTGTTATTCCATGATGAATCTATCTAAATTTACTACCTCTACATAAAGAAATAACCATCCCTTCTTACACATGGGGATCCAACCTGACCAACCCCATATTTTTTCAAATTTTCTTGCTCATTTCCCATTCCAAGCCTCTATAAATTAGTTTGGGGAATTTCTCCACATTTCATATTATTTTACCCATCATTTCATCTTTGAGTCAGGGATTGATGTCAAAATTTTTTACTACAATAAATATCCTCATGTCCACGATCTGATTAGAAATAGCAGAGAAAGTTTCTCCTACATTTCAAAGAATCATGGCATGTAATCGTTCATTCTGAACAAATCATTGTGAACATATCATACTCAACTTTCAATTCAATGACATCAGTATAAATAGAGAGAATATCAATATCAAACATGGTGTAGCAAATTACTTTTTCCACAAAAATTCAAACATGATTCACAAATATGGCATGTTTCATTTGTCTCCTCATTATTATAGGAATATTGGTTGCTATAGGAATGTCATATAGAATATTAGGATGGAACAAAATCCAATTTAAACCAAATAATATAACCCATACCTGAGCCAAATAATTTTTTACCTTGATCAGGATGATGTTATTATCCCAATCATATATATGAAAAAATCCAAGGTTTGAGGGAAATCATTCCAAGACCCCCATGCCATCATCTTCTATTCCTCCATTGGGAAATTATTTTTGAAAAAAATATTACCCATAGATATTCATTTCTAATGACTAAATCCACAAACATCTGATAGATGAAAGATAAGATCCTTAACCCTACATGTCTTTGAACGTTAATAAATGATTATTATAATAGATTTCTCACCATGTTTTAAGCTTTCTAAAATTGCATCCGTATTGACCTTATCATGTGAAAAATTATTCATTCATAATGAAAACACATGATGTAAAGTCTTTTTAGTGATATAAATAGGGGGTGGCATTATTACCATGGTTGATGAAAATCCAACATGAACCAACCTCCAATCATTCTTCTTTGATGAAAATTATCTAAACACTTCGATCCAGCCTTGTAACAGCCTGACCCCTCCAGACCCAAGTCTATGCATTTCTTTGTACATTAGCATGGTTATAAAGAAATGAAAGCCCAATGGAAAAATAAATTTATTAGTCTTGAATAAACAAGATAAATATATGTAACTCCAAATACATTGGAAAGGTAAAAAATATGATACCTAAAAAACAAAAAAAATCATCCACATAAACTCAATAAGTTATCTCCACTTCACAACATGATGAAGGTAAAAAATAGAAGTGGTGAGCTTGAATGCTCAGTAAGGGTTACAAATAGCATAAGCATTAATAAATATTAACTGAATCATTAACAACAGGGCATAGTAAACATTTCATGGTGAATAAATGAAATACACATGCCATTAATAAACTGAGAAGGAACCTACATCCATAGATTTTTTCATTGGGAAAACCTCATGGATTGAAATAAATGAAAATTTATAAATTGAATGATTATTAATTTTATGTCATGTATCTGGTATATGATACCATAATATCGTTAAAACTATTTAGCTTTGTGTGTAGAAACCCATATAATTTTTAGAAACAAACTCGATGGGTTTCTCGCCAATCTGAATTTCTCATGAGACCAATCGATGCATCGAGGGGCTGCAGCGGGAACAACCCACCACTTCATGTCCAAATCCTTCATTATACATTGATTCAACAAAGGATTAATATGCCTTTATATTATTCATATAGAATAGAGGATATGGATTTATCAATATTTCCACAGTCAAAACAATATTCAAAATAAATATTGTTTGTAAAATTGTATAAGTATTAGACAATAATAATATCCATGATATGAGAATAGGGGAATTTAAATGGAATATAACTACAATTTATAATTGATCACAAATTGTAATTAGGTACACCACATATGAAATAGTAGGTGTAGAATACAAAGCAAGTCTTAATGAAGTGAAAATTCTGACAAAGATCGTTACCACGTTGTAGTCAATTGAGTCGTATGACTAAAAGATAATAACCACCAAAGGAATAAAAAAATCCATGATTATAAATAGAATCATGATAATATTTATCAAATGGTATTATACCTATACAACATATAATAAATAGGAGTCTAACAATGGAAATCCCATAGAATTGAATGTTTGATGACAAAACCCCTTACAAACATTTCATCTTGACAACGGGTGTTCTTACAAGGGATTAATGGGAGGTAAAGGGGGACCCATTATTTATATATCATAAGGGTTGTATGGGGGAGTTGAGAAAATTTACCACATCATTAAAAATTAAAAATAAAATGGCACAACATAGGGTGAATTATTGAACAGAATTAAGAGAGAGGATCCCTTACCAAGAGTGTATCATTAGATTAGAGACAAATCAATGACATAATTATGTGTGAAAAAAATTCCAACACAATAAAAATGGATATACATAATAAAAAAATCATTGTTCATTCACACACATTCTTGGTATATAAAATACCATTGACATTGATGTTTTACTCAATGAATGGAAATTGAGTTAAGATATCACATAGAAAGATTGAGTCATTTCAGTGATGATAAATCAATGAAATATTTATGTGTGAAAAATAAAAATCTACAATATATAATTGGATTTACAGTAGGAAAATATCACAGGTCATTCACACATATTCATGGAACAATGTAACAAATGAAATTTATGTTTAACCTAATGAATGACAATTGAGTTAAGGAATTCCTTACAGAGATTATTTCATTAGGGTGATGATTAATAAATTAAATATTTATTTGTTACAAATAAAAATCCAATAAATACAAGTGGATATAAAATATAAAACAATAATTGATCATTCAAAAATTTTAGTGGAATAATATAATCAATGAAATAGATTCTTAACACATAGAATGAAAATTGAGTTATGCAATCCCTTACAAAGATTGTGTCATTAGGGTTACAACAAATCAATGAAATATTAACATGTGAAAAATAAAAATCCGCAAAAAATAAGTGGATATACATTGTGAAACAATCATATGTCAGTCACACATATTATTGGAAAAATGTAACCAATGAAATAGATGACTAACTCTAGGAATGGAAATTGAGTTCAGCATTCTCTTACCTTATGCTCGAAGGTGGTCCCAATTGTTCTTAACGACCTGATTTAACAAATTTAGCTTCATTAATTAATTATTACAAAACTTCATAATCATGTAACTATTATGGTATAAACTTATTAGGTTCATTAATGTATTTTGGATGGGTTTATGATATTCTATTTTATTGTTTTGGAATCATTTTCTTACTTGGATTTCATGATTTGTTTACTAGTATTCATGAATAGAAGTTCATTTGAAATGTGGTTAAACATCCCAAATCATTAATATATATTTTTAATGAACTTATAGAGATATAAATTTTCTTATAGTTTTTCTTTATATAGCTTGAGGATGACTCATTCGATGAGTTAATGATAAACCCTTGGATTTGGCTGGGAATTTTTGTGGACAATGAAGTTGTTTTGTATTATTATTCCCATTGATGAGTGTGTAAGAATTCCATAACTCAAAAAATGCTAAAATACATATATTATGATCTTTTTAAACCATTATAAAAATTTCATGGACTTTATTGATAATAGTAATGCAAATTGTAACCTGTCTTCCTTGAGTGTGATAAATTAACACATCTTACATGGTGTTTGCATTTATAGTATAAAAGGAGGGGGGAAATAGAAATTATAATGAAATATTCAATTAGAAAAATGAATTTACAGTAAATTTATGGTTATGTAAGTATCATGGAATTTGGATGAGGTGAGGAGAGAAGATAAAACAAAATAATGGAACTGGTAAAATAATTGAAGGATAATGGAACAGAGGTTCACCTCTTGAGTACTCATTGTTGAAAAACTCCTTAAGTCATTTGTTTGGGGCTATTTTCTAAGACTTGTAGGTCTTGGACTTGGGGTAAGAGGTTATAGAGCTATTTTATAATAATTTAGTCAAGGCGTGAATCTTGATTGGTGTGGGAAAAAGAAAGGGTGAGGGGTGGTTTGTATTATGGAGTGGAGGAGAGTTTTCTTAATATTGTAATCATTAATTTTTCTTTTCATCTCTAGAAAAGAAATAGTGAGTATTCATTGAATTAGAATAGTAATATATTCATGTGAGTTAGATATTTGGGTTCTTACATCACTCATGATATATTTAATAGCTCATTTAAATTATAATGTATATAAGATAAATTAATGTATTTTACTATTCACCCAATAATTCAAGTATTTCAGAAAAAATCAAGAATTCACCATAACCATTTTTAGACTTCTATAATCAAAATATTAATTCCATTTATCAAAAATAATTTTAAAAATATGATTAATTAAATATTTATTTAAAATCAATATTTAATTGAAAAATATCAACACTTAACATATTTATCTTCAATTTTATAATGACTAAATTTATTTATACATTCAAGGATATGGATAAAATTCATAAAATTAATTTTAATATTCATAAGTGTAAGTTACTATTCATAAGGCTATGTTACTATTCATAAGGGTAGATTACTATTCACCGAAACTTAATTTTTTCTTATCATACTGCAAATAACATATTAATCAAAACCATGTATGTCAAATTTTCGAAATTC
Source organism: Viscum album (assembly GCA_963277665.1). NCBI lineage: Eukaryota > Viridiplantae > Streptophyta > Magnoliopsida > Santalales > Viscaceae > Viscum > Viscum album. The sequence continues at coordinate 2,087,838,311 of OY728160.1, forward strand.
ATATCATAGAAGTGACAAAATTATGTTTACTTGGATAAGTTATTACAAATTGGTTTTTGTAGAGTCTCTGGGATATATGCATTCTATAATAAAATTATTTGTAAATTCATGGGTTATTGCATTAACCCCCCTTTGGAAATTTTGTCCTCAAAATTTTTAATTTATAAAGACCTTCAAAAAGATGTTGGTGGTTCTTCATCATAACATCCTCAGGTAACAATATTGCTTCCTCCATCCATATACACATTGTACTTCTTGGTCCATATGGTTGTTCACAAAAAATAGTTTCGGTAAATAATAATATATGACCTATAATTTTAGGAAATATGATTAAACATGATATTTATAAAATAGTCGGACCGAGTTTGAGTTGAAACATCCAATCAATGGTCCTCTTAAAAATACATAAGTATGTGTTGAAAGCTAATATTTTAAAATCATTTATAAATCAGATGCGCAAGGTTATCCTAATTCAGAACCTTTTTCATAATCATAATATACATCAAAATCATCTGATAACGTAAAATATTTGAAAATTACGTGATTATATTTCTGATTCTTGAAAATATGAGAATATAGAGAAAATAGTATTTGATTAAATACAACCCATCATCTATGATGGTATCAAGGTATATTGGAGGTGTTTGATATCTCAAACAATTTTTTTCTAGTGAGTTGTATGTTAGGAAATTTTTAAGAATTATTGAGACATTACATTGCAGTAACTATGGAAAGAAAGTCATCTGGAATGGATATGAATGTAATTTGAGATCCTCCTCCTTCCATTTGTAACTGAATTTCCCTGATCTGTAAAGTTATAAAACAATGATTTGACATAAAGAATAGACATAGAGACTAACCATTTTTCTAATGAAAACATATAATCCATAAAGTTTTCTATGAGTATTGATCACCCTACTTAAAATAGGTGCCATTTTTATATAGTGGAATACACTATATTAGTTTATGTATTTAAAATAGAAAATAACTTAACAAAGATTGAAATTTTATGCATAGCTATTCTCATAAACACGGTTTCTCTAAAGAAAAATTTACATTTCAATCCCTTATAATGTCTTTTAAATAATATAGGAATTATCCTAAACATATCCCCCAGGAGTGCCATATCTGAGAGTTTAGCAAGTCCCGTTTTCGTATAATAGGATACCCTAGTTCAATCCCGAAACAATTTATCAGAGATTTGACTGCTAGGTACATCAATTCTAGAGCCACCTCTACATTTTCGTATCCAAATAATGATTTATTTTCAATAATTATCTTCATTATCATTTCCTTACCAAAATAATAGGAATTTGTTGTATGTTCATCCCAAAATACTACCTTAGGGCTTTGTTCCCTAATATATGTGTCCTAATCTAGTTTCAATGATTTCTACTAAACTTTTTTTTATATAAACATTAACACGTTGAAACCTATAGACATGTGCCTGTGAATTACTAAGTATATTGTAATTGTTAGAAGGAATGAAATCATGAAGGAATGATCAGCTTAGTAGTCTTGAAGAAACTAGATACATATATGTAACTCAAATTACATTGTAAATGTAAGAAAATACAACACATAACAAAAACTAAAAAAATTGCATCCACATAAACTCAATAAGTGATCTATTTTTTATAACCTATTGAATGTAAACAAATGAATGAGTTGAGACTGAATGATCAGTAAGGTTTACAAATAAATAATTTATGAATAAATATTAACTGAATCATTAACAACTGGGCATAGAAAACATAGCATGGTGAATAAATGAAAAAAACATGCCATTAACAATCTAAGAGTGAACCTGCATCCATAGATTTCATCATATTGAGAACCTCATGGATATTAATAACTGGTAAAGAATAAAGAGAATTATTATTAATTGGATGTCATATATCTAGCACATGATACCATAACACTGTTAAAATGGATTAGTTCTGTGGGTAGAAACCTGTCTAATTTTTGGAAACTAACTTTAAGGGTTTGTCGCCAAAATAATTGTCTCATGTGACCTATAGATTCCTCGAGGGGATATAACTAGCCATAGACACCACATCATGTCCGAATCCTTTTTATACATAGATTTAACACATGGTAAATATGCCTTTAAATTATCCTTAAAGAATAGAAGATATGGATTCATCAATATTTCCACAGTCAAAACAATATTCAAAATAAATACCTCATGTAAAATTATATACGTACTAGACAATAATAATTACTCTGATATGAGAATATTGACATTTAAATGGAATATAATTTCAATTTAATTTTTATCTCAATTGGGATGTAGGTACTCCAAAGAAGAAATAGTAGTTGCACAATACTAATCAAGTCACAAGGAAATGAAAACTTAGAGAAAGCTCGTTACCACATTGTAATCAATTGAGTTGTATGAAAAAAAGTTAATAACCACCAAATTAATCACATAATTCCATAAATATAATGATTATTATGATAATAAATATCAAATTTCAGTACACAGACACCACATATAAGAAATAATAGGTGAACTATGGAAATCCCATAGAATTGAAAGTGAGATCAGAAAACCCCTTACAATCATTTCTGCATGGTAACGACTTTTATTGAGAGGGATTGATGAGAGGTAAAGAGGAATCCCATTATTTATATATCATAATGAATGTATGGGGGAGGTTCTAAAACATAGTCCATTAGTAGGAATTAAAAATAAAATGGCACAACATAGGGGATATTCTTGATCAAAAGTGAGAGGGGGGATCCCTTACCAAGAACGTATCATTAGATTAAGGACAAATCAATGACATAATTATGTGTGACAAAAATAAACCCACACCATAAAAATTAATATATATAATAAAATAATAATATTTTATTCACACATATTTTGGGAAAATACAAAAACCAATCACATTGACGTTTAACTCAACGAATGGAAATTGAGTTAAGATATACCTTACAAAGATTGCGCCACTAGAGTGATAATAAATCAATGAAATATTTATGTGTGACAAATAAAAATCCAAAAAATATAAGTTTATATACAATATAAAACAAAAACATTTCATTCACATGTATTCATTGTACAATTTGACTAATGAAATAGATGTTTAACTCAATGAATGAAAATTGAGTTAAGCAATCCCATAAAAAGATTATGGCATTAGGGTGATGATAAATCAATGAAATATTTATGTGTGAAATATAAAAAATCCCAAAATATAAGTGGATATACATTATAAAAAATTCATAGCTCATTCATACATATTATAGGAACAATGTGACCAATTAAATTGATGTTTACCTCAAAGAATGAAAATTGAGTTAAGCAATCCCTTACAAAGATTAGTCCATAAGGGTGATGATAAATCAATGAAATATTTATGTGTGAAAAATAAAAAACCACAAAATATAACTGGATATACATTATAAAACAATAAAAGGTCATCACATATATTATTGGAACAATGTAACCAATGAAATAGATGCTCAACTCAATGAATGAAAATTGGGGTAAGCAATCTCTAACCTTAGGCTCGAAGGTGTTTTTGATTGTTCATAAGGACCTGAATAATCTAATTTAGTTTCATTAATTAATAATTCCCAAAACATATAAACATATAATTGATATGTTATATCCTTATTAGGTTCATTAATGGCCTTTTTATGTGTTTATTTGATTCAATTTTATTGTTTTGGAAGCATTTTCTTACTTGGTTTTCATGATTTGTTTACGTGTATTCGTGAATAGAAGATCATTTTAATTGAAGTTAAAATTCGAGAATAAATAATAAATATTATTAATTAACTTATATAGATATAAATTATTTTATAATTATTCCGGTTATATACCATTAGGACGACTCATTTGATGAGTTAATGATAAACAATTGGATTTGGACTAATTGTTTTATGCACAATGAACATATTTTGTATTATTATTCCATTTTATGAGTGTGAAAGGATTAAAAAACATTAAACATGATAAAATACATATATAATGATATATTTAAACCATTTAATATGTTTAATGACTAGTATTTAAGATAGTAGTTCAAATTGAAAACATGTCTTCCTTGAGTTTGATAAATTAACACATCTCAGATAGTGTTTTCATTTATAGTATAATAGGATGGGAAAGAGATATTATAATGAAATATCCCATTAGAAAAATGAATGTAAAGTAATTGTATGTTACTGGAATTATCCCGGCATTTGGATGAGGTGAGGTGGGAATAGAGAACAAAATAATGGAACTTGTAAAAGGAATTGAAAGAAAAAATGAAGAGAGGATCACCTCTTGAGTACACCTCAAAAAGAAACTCTTTAAGACCATTTTTTTGGACTTTTGGTGAGACCATCTAGTCACAGACATCCGGGAGTCGGTTATGGAACTATATGATCAGAATTTAGGAAAAGCTTGAATCTTGAGTTGTTTTGGAGTAAGATGGGGTGATGGGTGGTTTAAATAGTGGAGGGGAAGAGTGTTTTTTAATAATAAAATCATTAATTTATTATTTCTTCCCAAGACAATAAATAGTGAGTATGTATTGACATAGAGAAGTAATATTTGCATGTGAGTTAGAGAATTGTGATCATACATCACTCATGATTCTAGGAATAGATAATTTAAATTAAAATGTATTTATTTAGTAAATTAATGTATTTTACAATTCATCAAAAATCCATGTATTTCAAAAAATATAAACACTTAATATATTCTTCTTCTTTTTTATGGTGCCTAAATTTATTAATACATTCATGGGTATGGATTACATTCTTAAAAGTCATATTAATATTCATACGAGAATGTTACTATTCATAAGTGTAGGTTATTATTCATAAGGGTAATTTAAATAAACCAAAAATTAATTTTTTTCTTATCTGACTCCAAATAACATACTAATCTCAATCGTGTATGTTAGATTTTCTAAATTCACATAAATGAACTGACAAAATTATGTTTACATGGCTAGGTTATAACAAAGTGGTGTTTTTAGAATCTTACTGATCTAGGAATTCTAAAATAAATATATTTTTTAATTATTGGGGTGTTTCATACCTTGATCCTAAAAGAACTCTACCAAATATTTTCTAGATGAAATCTCCATGGAGAGAAACCCTATTTTCCATAAAAGACTAAAATGCGAGTCTCATGAGCAACACCCATCCCATCCTTTATTTATATTTAATATTATATATATATATATATATTTATAATGTCAAAAAATAATAAAAAATATAATTAAATAATAAATATATTTATACATAAATACATTTATAAAATAAAATTATTAATTATGTAAATATTTATTTATAATTATATTCAATTGAATTGTTTAATAATATTTATTATATTATTAAAAATATGTCATTATAAATTCTTTTTTAGAGATGATGAAGATTGGTTTTATCCTTGTTAAGTATTTTATCTATGATAAAACTAATATATATAGGGCTTTTTTGAAACTACTAATAAAATCCTTATTCATTATTTTAAAAAGAACCCTATCATTGTCCCCTCTCTCATGCCATTCATGATCTCACAGAACCTGATTTCAGGCATCAATATTTCTCTTCATTTATCTTCTTGATGAATTGATCCTCTCCCAATCTAAGGTATCTGCGGATTTACCTTGCTTGAACCTGAGGATATATTGCTATCCTTTTGATACCACCCTACTCCCATCACAATATGATATAGCATGCCGAATTTTCCTCCATAATCCATAGTTCATTCTAAAAATACACCCATCACATTCTAAACATGCTGGCTCAGGTTTCATGAGATCATAATCATTCTAAACCATAAGTTTCCATGATATGTTTTTTCGATTTTTGGGTTTTTAGCTTTCATTATCTCTTGTTTCTGTACTTGAATTTATATCCATGGTGCATTCTCTTTAGTTAAATATTATTTATGTTCATTATAAATATATTCATGTTTAGCCGTGAACCGAGAGTTTAACCGCTGACACATGGTAAGCTGGAAGAGTTTGGTAAACCTTGTGGGGCTCCTCTACATAATTCCAATGTGTCTCCCTATACAAGAAATTTGATTGGAACATGATTTTCCAGCCTTGTGGCCTAGTTTATTATGGTCACACACTATCATTGTATTTTTTTTGATATATTAATTACTTCTAAACAACCATGATTATAGAATTATCATGTTATTTATGTGATGAATGGTTTTAAAAGGTTTAAATCATGGTTCAAAATGGAAATGGACTATTTTTGAAAATAGTGAGAGGGAATTTTATGGCTATTAGAAAATGAATTCGGTTTTTTATTTCACAGTAAATGTTTTCTTAATGGGTAAACATTTAGTTAAAATGTGATTTTATATGAATGTTATCATGATTTTTAGCGATGAAAATCATTTTTAAAATCTAATAAAAGGTGTCTCACTGATTTATTTCAAAAAAATCATCAATTTTTATAATTTTAGGGTGATTTTAAGGTCATGTGAATAGTTTTAATGTTAATTGATTGTATTTATATGATGTTTTAATATAAGGATGATATTTTAGATTGAAATGATGATCTCAATAATGAATCTTTTAAAATTAACAATGACATTACAATAGGGTTTTATAATATGAAATTATAGTGAATAATTTAAAACGGTTCAAAAAGGGGGATTTTGAAGTGTTTGGAGCTTGTGAATTAATATTTATTTTGAATTAATAATTTTGAATTAATATTTATTTTTAATAAAAAATTTGAATTAATAATAATTTTTAATTAATAATTATAATATTAATATTTTTTATATATTTGAATATTTATTACATGTATATATATATATTTAAAAATCAAGGATATAATTTAAAATTATAATAAATTTTTGGGAATAATTGAGTATTGGAAAACTAAATTTTTAATAAGTTATATTTTTGTATTTTTCAAACAAAATAATTTCATTTATTTTAAAAAATTTCACCAAACAAGATGAATATAAATTATGTTCATTTATTTTCTTTTACTAAATTTCTCATCAAAACGAAAATTAAGTGAAGTTAAAATTACAATATTTTCTTTGTTTAAACATTTTTCTTAAAATTTAAAATTGGTATTTATAATTTTGTTTTCGTTTAATTTTTATCTAATTTTTTTACTTGAAATGATAATGATATATTAAAACCAAGGTATGTGATCACATGTGATCCTTTTTCCCCTGAAGATATTTGTTTCTTTTTTATTTTATATAAATATTTTAAATAATAAACATGTAAGTGATCTTATTTATCCTTAGTCTAAATAATATATTACCACTGAATCTCTCTTTCCTGGATCCATTGTTGGTTCACCCTCTCCCTAAACTTTGAATTAATTTTCACTCTTTCATCATTATTCATCTCCCTGATTGCATGCATCTCTTATCTACCCACTACAAAAACCAAACCCACTAATCAAGAATTTATATAGATAGTTAGTATTAATGCTTTGTATTAATGTCCATATGTTGACTTCCTATATATAGGATTCTGATAGAGGTGCAGTCTCTCTTGGGAGCATAATTATTGTAAGAGATTTTATATTAGGATAATAGAATATATAAAATATTAGTTATAACCTATGTTAGTAAAATCATAACAATTAATAAACCAATCTATGTCTTAAAATCACATTGATTAATAAGCATAACTTAGAATAATATTTTAATCCAAAGATGTAATTTTTCCTGGATATTTTTTTTATGATTTATTTTTTTTAATTATTAATATTACTAAATCAAGAACAATGGATATAAAATTAAAATGGATGGATAAAAATCATATGATAAAAGAGTACGCAGATGGGTTGAATGTGTTCATTTATTTTTAAAAATATCTTCCATATGAACCTTCATAAATTATTTTTTTTGTGTTTACAATGATCTTATTGAATACGAATTAGTCCAGATAAGTTGGAATAATACTTTATCTTCAATTAAATGGATTGAAGTTATAAATTATTGAATTAACATGGGTACAAACTAAATGTATCCAGTGACTAGGAAAATATTGTTTTTATGGATTACCTTATACGAATACATGTATGGAAAATGATGAAGAACATATCAAGGATGTTATTATAGGTGTGAATGGTGATTAATGTCATATTGAGTAAATGAAAATGATAGTTGATAATGAACTTCATAAATGACCAAAATTATTTGAGAAGATAATGTGTTAGGTAAATACACTATTGTTTGCTGGTTGAACTAAATATATAGCATTTTTAGTCATACTGAAGCTATAAAAATTAAAATAAGAAAATAGATAGAGTGAATTTGGTTTTATTAAACTACATACTCTTTTGATTGATATGATCCTAGAAGAAAATGATCTTCCTTTCCAAACATATGATGCTAAATGAATTATATGTTCAGTGGGTATGATCATCAAAATAATGATTTCTTTTCAAAATAACTACATACTATTTTACAAGGTGTAAAAATCACTTAAACAATTCCCATGTGTGGTGTTTATCAATATAAGAAATATGAATCAAGTCTTATGAAAGTTGTATGTTATTTTCTGATCATTGCAAGGTTTAGTGACCTTTATATAAATGAGGATACTGCAAGAAAATTTATATCGCATGTGGATACACAGAAAAAAATAAAAAATTCATCACTCGACAAAATCAACTATATGGAAGAGAATTGATCATGAGTACATTGAGTTTGGATATAAGATGAGACATCTTCACCATGTGCTATCTACAAGGGGAGTGAATCCTATTGGATTACAAAGTATTACTCATAGTACATTGCAAGTTAGGATGTTAAAGAATAACATTCCACTATGGTTATGCATGAAATGAAAATTTATTGTGTTATTTATTCTTATATCATGACCAAAACAACTATGTTATGATACTGATGTTTATTTGGAACCATTCATCATATATTTGAAATTCTTGTGGGATTTAGGTGTTACACTGTATGATTCTTACATGAATTAATATTTAATGTTGATAGAATATTGTACAATAATATTAATGACTTTTCATCATATTGAAATTTTTCCAGATATTACATTTAAGGAACTCAAGGGTGTCCCATTAATAAAAAATTTACATAGTCGTCTAGGTTGACAAATTTATCAAATATTTTTTTAGGGCATCACATATTTATAACCGAGTGACATAAGTACTGATCTATGAATAAATCATTCAACAGAAGATTTAAAGAATATAAAACAATATATCCACTATCAGGTGATCACCTATTTGAGAATGTAAATGATAAGGACACAGATTTTGGTAAACCTTTTTCAAAAAACCTTATGAAAATTAGTTGGAAAAAGAGATCAATTTTTTTACCATAGTAGAACTGTTCAGACGTAAGACATTATTTTGATTTCCTGAATGTGGGGAAAAATTTTGATAGTGTCATTGGAATGTTATTAAATTCACATAGAAAAATCGAGGAAGGAATTAAGGCTAGTTTAAAAAATATTGACATGGTAATTCATGAAGAGTTCATTCTAGTGAAGGGTAAAAACATAGTTTTATTCCTCCAGCTGCTTATCCTATTTATAGGTAGGATATACATCTATTTTTCAACTTCTAAAATGATCTAATGGTTCTAAATGGATATTCATTTAATATAAAAAATATCATTTCAATTACTGATTTAACATTAAAGGGTTTGAAATAACATGAAAAACATGTTTGATGTAAGATCTAATGTATGTAACTTTACATTGCATTAGTCCCAATAATGTTTGTCATACATTAACCAAGATATATTTATTTTTCAAATCTACATGCTACAAAGTTATAGTACCAATAAATGTTTATCTGTGGAAAAGTAAAATGTTTTTATATAAGGTGAGTTTGATATGTTTTTTCCATCGTAATTTCATGATATGATGGTTCACTTGGTATGAAAGATTTGAATATGTGGTCATGTATAATATAGAGGCATGTACCCCATTGAACATTATATGAATATTTTAAATGCATATGTTAAAAATCAATGCCAAATAGAAGGTTATAATTTATAGCAATATTTTTTTAGGAAGCCATTGAACTTTGTACCGATTACCTGTCTAGTTTGGAAAGAATTGGTCTACCAAAATTTTGTCACACTAAGAGTCTTGTGGGTGAAATAATTTATAGAATAGAGGTTGTCACAATAACTATTAAATATCAAGAGACAGACTAACATTATTTTTTAAATAAAATCTATGAGGTTTCCCTATATGTTGAAACTGACAATCAAATTATTAATCATTTTAATCCCTCAAGGGTAGAAGGTCAGCTGAAAAATTTATGTATGAAACTGTTTATAGATGGTTTAGAGACCGTATTATTAAGTATTTTGCTAAAAATATGTAATTAATTTCAATGTGACTTTGATGGATAGTCAAAATACCAAGTATGAATTTATTATCTTTCAATGGTTATGTAATTAATGGTTATTTGTTCAATAAAAATGAACATGATGAATGCAGTACCATGAAAACAGCGGAGTTGCACTTATGGATGATGTGATGCATGTATATAGTATCAAGGACATAAATCTAATTTATATTAATATATCATAATTTGGCATCATCAAGAAAATATGGGAGTTTTTTTATACAATATTCCAAGAGATGAATTTTCAATGCAAGTCGGTTGATAACATGTGTGTTGATAAAATAAGTGAATTAGGATTTGTGAAAGTTGGTATTAGTAAGGAATGGTACAGATATGAACCATTTATAAAATAATCATAGGTAGTTCGAATATTCTATTGTCCATATCCCACAAATTGAAAATTTTCAATTTTTCTATTATCAACCAAAACAAATGAAGGGACAGATGTCAACTCAAAAGAGGGTGGCCATTTTATTGGTATGTCATAATCAATCTACAATGGGCTCATTGTATAAGGGGACTTGAATGTAAGATGAGGTCACAATAAAGGGATTCAAATACTCTATTGAGGGGTCAAATCCCTTCAAAAATTTAAAAGACAGGGGTCAATAATCATGTTATATTTTTTTGTAATATGCAACATGTTGCATCATATTAATATTTGTTCACAGCTGCATTTATATAATATAAATTAAAATGTTCCACCACTTATGTATATAATGACTTCTTTCACTATGGGAAAACTTTTTTTTTTCAACGAATTATTTTCGATAAGAATAAATCATATTGCAAATAGTCTGTAGGAGAGGTTATTTGCGATGGGAAAAGATACCCCGTCGCAAAAACATATGCCCGGAGAGGCGCGGTTTGCGCGCCAAACCGTGCGAAAGGGTATATGAGATGGGTATGCATGGACCGTCGCAAATACTAGAAGTTGGTAAGAACTGGTTGGGATGGGGGATCCCCCGTTGAAAGTAGTTCGACCCCAGGAGGGTATTTGCGATTGTTCCCATCGCAAATAACCGACTGCGATAGAAACCTATTTGCGATGTGGGCCGTCGCAAATAACCTTCTAAGTGGAGACCATAAATAATGCAACCTATGTTATATGGGACGGGTCTCTTCACCAAAAAACAATTTTCGATGGGAATCCCATCGCAAAAATTCTCGTCGCAACTAAGCTAACCAATAAATACCCCCACCTATTATTTCTTCCCTCCTGAATTCCTTATTCTTCTGCTTCTCTAAATTATAATTTAAGAGTGAGAAATTTTTCAGGTAATTTTTTACGAAGAAGTTGTGAATCCACCTATAATTATAAGAGATCAAGTTTAAAGGTATTTATGTTTTATTTAATTTAGTATTTATTTCATCTCATTATATTAATTTTAATTATTTTTGATTAGTTGTAATTTAGTAAGATTTAAATTTTTTTGTCATCAGTATTTATTTGTAATATAAAAATTAAATTTGTAGTGCTAATTCTTAGTAATTGGTAATAATTAGTAATTATTAATGATAATTAGTAATGTATATAAATAATTTGTGTTAATTAGTAATTAGTAGCTGCAATTTGTATTAATTAACATTAATCAACACTAATTAGTAATAGTCAGAAATAAAAAGTAATAATTAGAAAACAATTGTAATATGTTTTTACAATTAGTAATAAATTGTAATAAATAGTAATAATTAGTAATAAATACTAATAATTAGAAATAAATACAATGAAATAGATGTAAAGACTAATAAATACTAATAAATTCTAATACATTGTAATAAATAGTAATAAATACTAATAAATACTAATAAATAGTAATAAATACTAGTAAATAGTAACAAATAGTAATAAATAGTAATAATTAATAATAACTACTAATAATTAGTATTGAATACTAATAAATAGTAATATATACTAATAAATAGTAATACATACTAATAAATAGTAATAAATACAAATAATTAGTAATAATTAGTAATAATTAGTAATAACTAGTAATAAATATTAATAAATAGTTATAAATAGTAATAAATATTAATAAATATTAATAAATAGTAATAAATAGTAATAAATAGTAATAAATAGCAATAAATAGTAATAATTTGTAGTAAATAGTGATAAATAGTAATAAATAGTAAAAATATAAATAAACAGGAATAAATAGGAATAAATAATAATAAATAGTAAAAAATAGTAAAAAATAGTAAAAATAGTAATAAATAGTAATAATCAATAATAATTAGTAATAATTATTAATAATTAGTAATAATTAGTAATAAATAGAAACAATTAGAAATAAATCGTAATAAATAGTAATAAATAGAAATAAACAGTAATAAATTGTAATAAATAGTAATAAATAGTAATAATTATTAAATATTAAAAATAAAGAGGAATAAACATTAATAAATAGTAATAAATATTAATAAGTAGTTATTAATAGTAATAAATACCAATAAATACGAATAAATATCAATAAATGGGAATAAATAAGAATAAATAGTTATAATTATCAATAAATATCAATGAATAAGAATAATTAGTAATAATTAGTAATAATTACCAATAGTTACCAATAAATAGTAACAATTAGTAATTAATAGGAATAATTAGTAATAATTAATAATAATTAGCAGCTGTTAGTTGTAATTAGAAGTAATTATTAGTAATTAGTTGTAATTAGTAGTAATTAGTAGAAATTAGTAGTAATTAATAATAATTAGTTGTAATTAGTTGTAATTAGTAGAAATTACTAATAATTATTACTAATTAGTAATAATTGGTAATAATTAGTAATAATTAGTAATAATTTGTAACAATTAGAAATAATTCGTAAGAATTTGTAAGAATTAGTAATAATTAGTAATAATTCCTAATAATTAGTAATAATTATTAATAATTAGGAATAATTAGTAAGAAATAGTAGTAATTAGTAATAATTAGTAATAATTAGTAATAATTAGTAATAAATATTAATAATTCGTAATAAATAAGAATAATTAATAATAAGTTGTAGTAATTTCTGATAATTATTAATAAATACCAATAAATAGTAATAAATAGTAATAAATAGTTATAATTAGTTATAATTAGTAATAATTATTAATAAATAGTAATAAATACCAATAAATACCATTAAATAAAAATAAATACTAACAACTAGGAATAAATAGTAATAATAACAAATAAATACCTATAAGTACCAGTAAATAGTAATAATCTGCAATAATTAGTAATAATTAGTAATAATTACCAATAAATACAAACATATAGAAATAATTAGTAATAAATCGAAATAATTAGTAAAAATTAATAATAATTTGTAATAAAAAATAATAAATATAAAAAATTATTACTAATTAGTAATATTTAGTAATAATTACCAATAATTAGTAGTATTAATAATAGTTAGTAATAATTAATATTAAATAGGAATAATTACCAAAAATTAATAATAATTTCCAATAAAAAATAATAATTACCAATAAATAGTAATAGTTACCAATAAATAAAAATAATTACCAATAAATAGGAATAATTGACAATATATAAGAATAATTATCAATAATTAGAAATAATTAGAAATAATTTTCTATAATTAGAAATAATTAGCAATAATTAGAAATAATTAGGAAAAATTAACAATAATTAAAAATAATTAGGAATAAAATCAATTGTAATAAATTATAATAATTTGTTGCAAATTTCAGTGGACTGACGATACTCCTTTTGCTTGATGAAATTTTTCATTTCAACTCTCACTAACCCAAAACATTATAAAAAGTATGATTTTTCGTATTCATATAAAATTTCTTATTCATGAGTATGAATATGATTTTGTAGGAAAAAAATTTTAATAATGATTTCAAGTGGTGATAGTTGCAAGAAGAAGATTCATCGATGAAAAGGGGCTCATTGGTCTGACGCCTCATTTTCATGCATCTTTCTCACACTAAAATAACAATAAAGAATCTTCACAGAGTTACACTTATACATTCTCATATGAATGAGAATGAATATGCATAACTGTGAGAAGATTCTTCATTGTGAATTTCAATGTGAGAAATTTGCAAGTAATTGAGTAATCAGACAAAAGAGTAGTCGTCAATCCACTGGAAATTGTGTCACCCATAATTAATGGTTATTATTAATAAGTAGATGTAATTATTTATCTTCTTTTATTATTTATTGTTTTTCTAATTTCAAATTATTTAAAAAAAGTACTAATTTTATATTTTGTAGAAAAATCTGGAACAAGGAATTTGACAATAGTCATTATTAGATTATCATGCTTAGACAAATCAGCCCAGAAATCTAAACATTTCTGGTTTAAATCATGTATATATTGAGGGTGTTTAAGCTTTCTTATCATTTGAATCATCAAAACACGAATTTTTTTTAGAAGACACAATTATGTGTCCATGATAAAAATGTAATATGGGAAACATTGAACCAATTGACATGTTTAGGGGACATCTCTTGTGGTTTTTTTTCAACCAGATTATGTTTTTTGTTATCAACACGGTGAACAAAGTTCTATAGAAGATACTAATAACTATATTCTAAATACATCATGGTTTCTAAATTTAGTACATTTTGTTGTAGGTCCATCTTTTCAAGAAATTGAAACTCTGGATGATATTGATTTAACTCATGGGATTTCACCTTTAGAATTTTATGAGTAGTTGAGCTGTGTTGAGGAGGCATTATATCCAGGTGGAAAGATAATAAAATAATAATAAATTGAAAACATATGGCTATTATATTAGATAATTCAATGTTAAACATTTTTTTTGATCAGATATTTTCTTTGGATAAAACACTATAACATGAAAGAAATGTGTTTCCTACAAATTAATATGAGAGAATGTGGCTGGTTCATAATCTAGGACTTGGTTATAAGAAGTTTCATGATTGTGAAAATGATTTCATCTTATATTCTGGTGAAAATTAGTCATTGGAAAGTTGTTCCACTAGTGTACAATCGAGATATAAAGAAGCTCAACCTGGGAAGTCTTATCAATTCCTGTAAAATAGTTGAGATATTTCTCCCTTAAACCCAGGTGGCAGCTTTTATTTATGTATCAGCACACAACTTCAATGATTTCATTAAAAAAAACCATGATTCAACCGATAAAAGCATGAATAATCCATATAATAATGATTCATGGAATCATTTTGAATGACGGTATCCGTATTTTTCTTTAGAACCCCGAATCGTGTGATTGGGTCTTTCTACTAAAGGTTTATGTATATTTGGTTCTTATGGTAGTCAGTATTTATGTTGGCTTGTCTCTATAACACCGTATGATTTACCTCCATGGATGTTTATTAGGTAACCCAATATCTTTTTGACCATATTAATCACAGGACATCCGAAAAAGAATATTGATGTTTATTTAAAACCATTGATTGATGAGTTAAATTCATTATGCAGTAATGGTGTTAGTACATTTGATGTTGTTGTGGAAAAAAATTCATATTAAAAGGTGAAATGATGTGGGAGATTATTGACTTACCGACATATGGAATGCTATTTGGATATAGTACACATGGTCTGAAATCATTACTTACTGTATGAAAGACAACAATGCATTTATGATCATTAATGAAAAAACCATGATTTTTTGACAGACATTATATATTTTTTCAAACTGATCATCCTTTTCAGAGGAACAAATATCATTTACAAAAAAGCTAATTTAATGGGATGAACCTCCAAAAATGATCACTGGTACAGATTTAAAATCAGTTTTATTTTCATTACCTTCCATCACATTTGGGACAAAAGTAATTCAACATGAAAATTCATGGCTTGTGGAATGAATATATTATGATAACACTGAGCAATTTTTGGGATCTTCCATATTGGTCTAATTTGTTGGTCTGCCACATGTTGGATGTCATGAATATTTTGAAAAAACATTTTAATAATTTATTTCATACAGCATAAGTCAGACCAGGTAAGACCTAAGATAATGTTAAGGGATGATTAGATCGTGAACAAATTTATAGACGACCAGAAATGGAATTGTTTCAATATGTGAGATCACAGAGGATAATGAATCCAACGGAAGCTTATACTCTGTCCAAATAGTGTAACTTATTATTTTCTATGTGGATTTCAGATTTGAGAAATCCAGATTTCTATGCTTTTAATTTAGACAGATGTGTTAAAATGGTCATATAACTGAATTTATAGTTTTTATTTTCAGGTTATAATGGAATGAATTATGTCGATTGAATTCATGGGATTGATTAATTCAATTATTTTGGAGTCAATAACAGACATATCATTTTTTTGAGACATCTGTGCGGTGATAAAAGTCTATGATGTACTAAGTAAACTGGAAGAAGATGTTGTTTTCCTTATATGTAAACTAGAAAAAAACATTATGTCAGGTTTATTTGAATCGATGGAACATCTTATATTACTTTTTCCACATGATGCTATATTTGGAGGTCTGGTATAGTTTTTATTATTGTATCAATTCAAGAGATGCATGAAGAATTTGAAGAAAAAATTATGTAACAAAGAACCAGTTGAAGGTTCAATTACAGAATCTTATTTTGAAGAGGAAATTGAATTTTTTTGCAATCATTATTTTGAATCTGAATATCCCTCAAAACAAAAAAAAAATGGAAAGGAATGAGTGGAATGATGATGATAAAATGAAAAATAAATTATCAGTTTTTAATCAGCCAGATCTTATCATTAGTGGAGTTCATGAATGATGGATTTCTGGTGATCAACATCACAGAGCTCGTATATATGTTCTGCTTAAATATGATGAATGACATCATTTTTACTAAGTGTGCTTCTTTTAGTTATTATACAATATATTTTATAGTAAGTAAAATTATTTTATTTGTATGTTATTTGATAAAAATATCAAGAAATTGCTTCAAAAAATTACAATAGTTTCTCTTGAAGAACACCGAGAAAATAAATTTCTCAATGGATTCACAAACTGGTGACATAAATTATTTATGGTTTAATATATCAAATTAGTTTATTATTTATTATATTGATAATTTTTTTTAAAAATTTCAAGTGCCTCAACATGATGATAATGTTGATAAACGAATGTGTATATTTAGTAACCCAATATCCAAAATGCTGAAATATTATAATGCTTAGGGGGTGAATGGTTTTTCATTTCATACATCTGCATACGGGGAATCAAAACAAATAATGAACAGTGGAGTTATCTTGAGAGGATAACATCATAAAAATCTGATGTGGAATTTTATTGCATGCATGATGAATTTATTAAACTGTGTAATCTTGGGAAAAATTACATAACAATTTTTAAATGTCGGTGGTTGGATACTAAGAAAGGCTTGCATGTTCATCCGATTCATGGAATTTTTCATATTAAATAAAATAGTCCACTTGTAGTAAATGAACCAGTTTTACTAGATCAATAAAAACATAAAATATATTACGCAAAGTACTATGAGACTTCAAGTGACATGAGTGACTGGTGAAGCATAAAAAAAATTAAATCATTGGAATAGTAGTTTACTCAAACGGAATGTGGTTCCAATGAGGTAAAGGAATTGAAATATTTTTCAAGAGAATACTCAAAATCCATTTTTTACAAAGAGACATGAATATCGATGATGAAACCCAACAATAAATGGTCGATGGTGATGATGATGTTAATGGTGTCACAAATGGATTTGAAATGGCAATAGTTGATGAAACTAAAACTCATATAGATATTGATGATGTTGATGATGAATATGAGTACATTGACATCATTGGATATGAAGATGAGGATGAAGGTGAACATTGACACAGTCAAATACTGGTTATAATCATAACTAATATATATCTATATATAATTGTTATTTTCAACTATCTCTTAACAACAATAATTTTGTGCTTCAAATGGACCATAATATATTTCATGAGATGGAGGTGGCTTAGCTACCCCTGGATTAGGAGGATTTGGGTTTATCTGAACATCACAATACTGGCGATTAAGGGGTTACACTTAGGGGGCAGAGTCTTGCGCAACAGATGATTCCTGAAACTTTCCTCGAGCGGCATCCACATCATGATTTCAATCCACTCATGTGGAGGAATGGTATCCTTTTTGTTTTAGATAGCTTTCATTAATTTGTTAATATACCAATTGTTTGATTATTTTTTCTTTTTTCACAGTTTTTCATATATAGTTGTTGGACAGGGGAGTGATATCTTACGCAATTGTTTTTCTCAGCCATAGATCAAATGGGAAAAGATTTTGGTTGATGTGGGGCTGGGAATGTTCAATCATTGGTTGGTACGTAAATGAATAATATTTATATAGAAATTTATTACATTAATAACATGATATTGTAATTTATTTGTAGGGTTTATTGTATCCCATCGATGATAGCATGCTAGCAGTATCCACGAGGCATGGGAGGTGTCAATGCGTTAGGGTTTCATTCAGTTTTCGCACAATTTGAGAAGGAAAACCATTAAAAAAATATGAGTGATAGTATTTGAGGATTCATGTAGATCCCACAGACCAGAGTACATATCATCTCACATTTGGATGGATTATGTTCCCACTGGTTGAGTAGTGGATTTATGTGGATATCGTCAATGGGTTGGTAGCATAGTGGGAGACAGAGTGTGACACATCGAGCGGGTAGTCGTACATTCTGTACATAGAGAGAGAATCTGGTAAATATCTTTTTTAAATATTTTACATGAAAATAAATAAATATAGTTTATTTTTTATTTATATAGTAAATCATGAATCCCAATATCTTGGAGTACGAAGTTTATCAGAGGATGTACATTGTTCCAGCCACTGGAGAGATTAGAGGTGATCGCCAGCATCAGTTTGTGGAAGTATTTTTTTCAGTTTGAAAATCAATGGCATAAAATATTTTTCACAATTTTAATTTCAAATTGAAACTGAAGGAGTCTTACGAGGCCATGAATTCTTAGACACGGGCTATAAGTTAGGCCAAGATACTGATCAGACTAGTGGCCACCATTTTGGTGACACGATATTGATTCAGGCGACCTAGTATGCCTTCCAGAATGTAACATCCCGGAACCGGGTGCCACGCAACGGGTGCCCCGAGCCTGGTTCGACACGTGACCTCAAGCGCATTTCCCCAAACTCTAGAGGCTTCCGACTAGCAGTGAGGGACCAGGTCTGATGGTGGGGAAACTATGCCCACATTTGTCAATGTGTAGCGCAGCAGAATACCAAAATAAACATACAACAAACAGCGGAAGTAGTAAACCATACACAAGGCAGTGGATATGACCAACAGTGTATAAATAATGATGCTACATGTCTCAATTTCTAAGGAAATAGCCAGAACATGTTATACATCAATACAGTACAGTAAACAACAGGGTACAGCAAAACAAAGCAACAGATGGCAGCGGCATCGCGAGCCTAGGCTCGGTCTCATGCCCTCATACTCCTCAGCAACAGTCAAGTACCTGTATAGGGACTCTTGCGTCTATCTACACCTACAGCAATGTAATATGTTTTGGCCGAAAAGCATGACCCAAACTGGGTGTGAGAAATATATCTTAGTAGGCACCCACCAAAGGCCCTTTCCCAACTGTGTGTAAGAATGCAACAACAGTGTGCAGTAGTAAAATGCAATAAAGTATGTAGTACTCAAAAGTAACTATTTACCAGTTATATTTTCATTTCATTATCCATTTAATCCATTTAAGTATTAGAAACCACCACACATTACTATGTAAACAGTCCACGTCCTCAGAAAAACAAAACCATACCCTTAGGTAAGCAGAATCCAACCCGTAGGTATAGCCCTCAGGCGTAATAGAAATTTCCCTCAGTCATAGGAAGTGTCGCCCTCAGGAACAGAAGTCAAGCCCTCAGGCACGAAAGGTTTCCCTCTGGTGAAAATAACTACAGCCCTCAGGCTAAGTAGTGGAGTGCCCTCTGGCTAATCACAACAACGCCCTCAGGATAAATACAAAAATTCCCTTAGGCTAAACAGGTAACTGGGCCATGCCCAACAGGTAAACAAGAAGTAACAGGAAATTCCTCTCAAGGAAGTTCCACAATTACTACTTTGAAGGCATACCCTCGGGTATCCTGGAAAAACAGCTAAACAGAGAAACACACCCCATGGGTGGTTCCGAATCCAAGTAACGATCCCAACGAGAATTTTATTATCACAATTAAATACATAATCAATTCTATGTGTTAAATATAGCAACAGCCTCAGCCACACGACACCCCAACATGGGTTCGTGGCACAAAAACGCACAAAACACACTGCAGTTGGAAAACTAAACATAAATCCACATACCTTATATGTCAATGAGTGTTATACCCGAACGCCGACTCGAGAAATTCCCAAGAATGGCGTAGATCTGACAAAGAACAAAACTCATTAAAATGTAAATAACGTACGTTAGGAGAATAATTGGAAAGAACGGTACCAGGAGAGGAGATGGCTTACTCGTGCGGCTCCAATGAAATCGTCTGAAGCCAAATCAGATTCTAGACGAACTCCCTATGGATCTTTAAAGATATGTCCTCCTCCTTTGGATCCAAAAAGGCTCAAGGGCCTCCACTGCCAAATGTGGAGGCTACTACCTATTTTAAGCCGAAAAAAAAGTACACAACATGTACTTACGAGTACACGGCATGTACTTCTTTCATTTAACTGTTCATTTGGCTGCACTGCCACAATGTTCATCTGTTGACCTGAGTACACGGCATGTACTCTCGAGTACACGATGTGTACAGTCGCCTAGCTGGCGGTGATGCCACTGCCTTACAGTTTAAGCATGCCGACTGACTACACGGCGTGTAAGGAACCACTACACGGCGTGTAGTGGTTCCTACACCCTTCATCGCCGGCATGGCTATACGCCCCGTGTACTCATACCAACATAGAAAAAAGTACACGACGTGTGGATAATGTACACGACCTATTGTTCCAAAATTCAGGATTTTTCCCCATTTTCCATATTTTCTAAAAACACTTAAGGAAAAGGAATTGAAGAATCTAGTACTTCTAAAATAAGAACCAGGTTCTTACAAACTTCCCCCCTTATAGAAATTCATCCCCGAATTTCCCTTCCAAGGGTGGCAAAGAATAAGCTCAGAACAACGCTGGCCACTGAGCATGTATGTCGGCCTCCCGCTCCCAGGTCTCGTCCTGCACTTGGCCATGCTGCCATAGCACCCGTATGAGAGGAACTGACCGGCCTCGGAGAACCTTCGTGCTCCTATCAACAATACGGATCGGATGCTCCTCAAAGGATGCATCATGCTGAATATCAACCTCCTTTGGCTGAAAGGTGTGAGATGGGTCTGAATGGTAGCGATGCAACTGAGACACGTGGAAGACATCGTGCATGGCTTGGTACCACTGCGGTAACTGCAACCGATAGGCAACCAGACCAACTCTCTCTAGAATCTCGAATGGCCCCACATACCTCAGTGCAAGCTTACCCTGTCTCCTGATCCGTTTGTCTCCCAGCCTCAGCGAAACACGCAAGAAAACCTGATCCCCGACCACGAACTCCAATGCTCGTCTGCGGCGATCAGCTTAAGACTTGTGACGAGACTGTGTGGTAGCCATCTTCCTTCGAATCAACTGGATCTGCTCAGATGTCTCCTGCATGAGTTGTGGCCCCAGTAATGCTACCTCACCTGCCTCTAACCAGCACAATGGTGACCAGCATGGCCTACCATATAATGCCTTGTATGGTGACATCTCAATAGTCACCTGAAGACTATTATTATAGGCAAACTCGACTAAAGGTAAGTGTTTCTACCAAGAGCCCCCAATGTCTAGGACACATGCGCGCAGCATATCCTCTAGCATCTGTATCGTCCGCTCTGACTGGCCATCTGTCTGAGGGTGGTATGCTGTTCTTAGAAGCACCTGTGTACCCAGCGCCCTCTGAAAACTCTTCCAGAAACGAGAAGTAATACTGGTGTCCCTATCTGAAATGATAGAACGACGGACCCCATGAAGACGTATGATATCTTGGATATACACCCTTCTGAGCTCGTCCACACCGAATGTCTCCTTGATCGGCAAGAAGTGAGATACGATTGTGGGTTTGTCCACAAAAACCCACGCGGCGTCATTGCCTCGAGGTGACCTTGGAAATCCCCTCATGAAATCCATCACAACATCATCCCATTTCCACTCTGGAATAGGCAACTTTTGTAACATCCTAGATGGTCTCTGTTGCTTTGCCTTCACCTACTGATAGGTGGAACACCTCGTAACAAAACCAGATATCACTCTCTTCATACCCGGCCACCAGTACTGATGCCTCAAGTCACGGTACATCTTGGTAACCCCGAGAAGAACTACCCAAGCTGAATCATGAAACTACCGCATCATCTCCTCGTGTATATCCCCTGGAACCCATACACGTCCATGGAAATGAAAAACCTCATTATCACCTATCGTCCAACCGGGAGGAGGGTCCTCACTTGCCATCGACTCCCATAGAACTAGGCCTTCTGAATCCGATAGTTGCCACGTCATCACTCTGTCCAGGAGGGTAGAAGTCACAACTAACTAGGAAAGATAAGTCTACCCCTAACTGTCATGCACCTCCAGATGCATCTCAGAGAACAAATCCATAAGCTTCCACTCACCACTGGCCTCCTGCACTGCATGTATCAGAGTCTTCTTACTCAGTGCATCAACTACTGCATTACCTTTACCAGGTGTATAGAAAAGCTCAAAATAGAAGGACTGTAGGTACTCGACCCACCTTCTCTGACTCAGATTCAGGTCACGCCGAGTAAAGATATACTTGAGGCTTTTGTGGTCGGTGAAAACCACGAAATGCTCTCCCAATAGATAGTGTCTCCAACATCGCAATGCATGTACAACTGCAGCCAACTCGAGATCATGCGTCAGGTAATTCCTCTCAGGTTGCCTCAACTGCCGAGACTCGTACGCAATAACTCGATCGCCCTGCATCAAAACTACTACCATCCCAATCCCTAATGCATCACAGTAAACTGTATAGCTCTTCCCCTGCTCTGGGAGTATCAGTATTGGTGTTGATTTCAGCCTTCCCTTCAGGTCTTGAAAAGCTGTCTCGCAAGCATCTGACCAAACGAACATCACACCCTTCTTAGTCAGACCTTTCAATGGTCCTGCTAAGCAGGAGAAGTCATGTATGAATCGTCTGTAATAACCATCCATCCCTAAGAAACTCTGTATCTCAAACATGTTCTTGGGCTGCTCCTAGGAAACTACTACTCTCACCTTCTCTAGGTCTACTGAAACTCCTGCCTCTGAGATGATATGACCCAGGAAGTGAATCTGGTCCATCCGAAAGTGGCACTTCGAGAGCTTAGCATATAGGCGATGCTCTCTCAGTGTACTCAATACGATCTCAACATGGGTGGCATGGTCGTGTCGAGAGTGAGAGTACACCAATATTCCATCCACGAATACTACCACAAATGAATCAAGATACGGATGGAACACACGATTCATCAGGGCCATGAAAATTGCTGGCGCGTTTGTGAGTCCGAACGGCATGACCGTATACTCATATAGACCATACCTACTCTTAAAAGATGTAAGCGTTATATCAGATGGTCTCACGCACAATTGATGATATTCAGATCTCAAGTCAATCTTCGAGAATACCCGTTCTCCATTAAGCTGATCAAACAGATCATCTATCCTCTGCAAGGGATATCGGTTCTTAACCATTAACTGGTTCAGCTTCCGATAATCTATTAAAAGTCTGAGGGTATCGTCAACCTTTTTCAAAAAAAGGACCGGAGAACCCCAAGGAGATGTACTGGGTCGAATAAAACCCTTTGCCTGTAACTCCTCTAACTGCCTCTTGATCTCCTACAACTCAGGCGTGGCCATCTAATAAAGAGGAATGGACACTGGTGCTGCTCTTGGCACTAGCTCGATAGAGAAATCCACCTCACGCACCAGAGGTAGACCTGAAAAGTCATCAGGGAAGACATCCCTCAAACGATCAACATCGGGAGGGAAATCTGTCTGACAAGTCCCCTGGTCATCCAGATATAAACTCTCAATCTGGGCTGTGACTCCACCTCGCCCATGATGCTTTGTTCCATCTCGACTCACCTGAACATCCCACTTGCACATGTATAGAAACTCCCCGCCCTTTGGTGACGTGAAATGCACCCTATGACGGTAGCAGTCTACGAAGGCTCAGAAGGGAACCAACATGTCCATTCCGAGAATGACGTCATAGCTCGTCATCTCCATGAAATAGAGGTCCCAAAGGAAATGACACCCACCAACCTCAAGGGGGAACTCCTTGCACTGACGCATCCCAACCGTCCTAGTCCCCAACGGAGTGTCTAGCATCAAGATATCGGAAGAAGTAGAAACACTGAGACCAAGGCTCTCCACTGTGGGTACAGATATGAAACTACGCATAGCACCCGTATCAAAAAGTACCGAAGATAAAACAGAAGCTACTAGAATAGTACCTCTAACTGTATATGGTCCGGGATCCTGCTCTTGCTGGGTATGTTACACTACATATGCCTGCCCAATGTCATGGCCCTAAGACACATCCTAGCTACCCTGAGCTATCCCGGCCTACTGACTCTGCGATCCTGGTGTCTGGCTACCACGGCCACGACCACCGTCTCTACCTGCACGCCCTAACGTATTCCAGTTCCCTGACTGGAAAGAATCCACTAGTCCTGCTCCCACACGCGGATGCTGCACAGAACCCCTCTCACTAGCCACTGGTAGAAACTCCATGAAAAAGCACTACAGATGACCCATCTTGCAACAAGCTCGGCACTCTACTGGGTCTCGTGGACACAGCGGCCTCTTGTGCCCCTCTCTGCCACACTGGTATTACCTAACCAGTCCACCTGAAGAAGCTTCCTGGATGGTACTTCCTCACTGAGAGAAGTCCATCAGTCTATTCCTCTTGCCAGCAGAAATAGTACCAGTAAATGGTGCTGAACTGCCCTGGGCCACACCACTTGATTCCCGTAGGTTCCTCTCTGTAATTAGCACCTGATTCACAATCGCGTGTATAGTAGGCAACCTGAAAACATTTACTAGTGCTCAGATGACATACCGAAGACCATACTCAAAACGTCTGGCTCTCAACGTCTCATCACCCACTAGCACGAGTGAAAAATGCTGAAGCTCCGTAAAACAAGCAGAATAGTCCATCACCGACACAACGCCCTGCTGCAGATTCATGAACTCTCGAGCTCTATCTGCCCTCAGCGTCTCGGGAAAGAAGAATTCATAGAAGAATTCTTGAAAATCATCCCACTCCATGTCCCTGTGATGCTCTGACTGGGTGGTAACATCCCACCACCTCTTCGCGGAATCACGCCGCATGTAGGTCGCGAGCTTGACCCTCCACCCTGGAGGCGTCTCCAGATGCTTGAAAATAGTCTGAATCGATCCTATCCAAGACTATACAGCTTGTGGTCCTCTATCCCCTGAAAACATGGGAGGATGTTGCTGCTGAAAGATATGTGTCAGCTTGGCCATAGATGTGGCAGCCTGCGGTGCTCCCTGAACGGTCTGCATGAACCGCAATTAGCCTTCATGGAACTGTGCCTCTACGCCTGTGTCCGGTATAACATCTGGCACCGCATCTGGCTCTGCTGGTGGATCAACTAGTAGCCCATGGCCCACCATCTCTGGAGTATAACCGTCACTACTCTCTTGGTGAACAACTCGCGGTCATCTAGGCAGCATGACACTACAAGGTCAAAAGCACGCCTCAGATTCAAGATTATTATGATCGGAAAGCGAAGGAACCAAAAACGAACAAGAGGAAGATAACATTTCAAAATTTTCAAAACAAGACTACATAGCGTGTACACTGACTACACGACGTGAACTTGACTTCCCTTCCCCTTCTTGGGTCATTTTACACGGCTAAGCCACAAGACATCCATTCAACAAAACTACACGGTGTGTATAATATATACACGGCATGTACTGTGTTATTTTTTTCCAACTGTCTGTGTCATCTGTGACATGGCTGACGACTCGGTTGAACTCCACAAGGTGTGTTACACCCGTACACGGCGTGTACAACACCCCGTTTCCCAGCCACATGGCTAACTCCACACGGTATGTCCTCGGACAAGACTACACGGTGTGTCCCAATGATACACGGCGTGTTCAGGGAGAGGTGACACCGGCCCGTGTTGTTAGTTACACGGCCGAGTCCCCAGGTCACACTACACGGCATGTCTATAACTGGAACGGCGTGTTCTATCAAGGATTTCACTGACCCATGTTGTTAGTTACACGGCCGGACTCCGGGTCACACTACACGACATGCACAAAAACTACACGGCGTGTTTTACCCAAGCCTATATGTACCCCGTGTCTCCACCCACACGGTTTGTGACATGGGAAGAGAATACATGACGTGTACTCAGGGTACACAGCGTGTACTAAAAAAGTTCATTTTTCTTCCCGAATAGAAGAACACACACGGCGTGTATGAGGTCCAACATGGTGTGTATTATGGTTTTTCTAGATAGTATGCCTCAGAAACTTCCCCGGAACCTAGAAAATACGGAAAAACAACACCTAAGTGTAAAATTCTGACCCGTGGGGGCCCATACACCCCACGAATCATAGTTTGATATCTTATTTGTGTTATAACCAATAACATTCAATGATCAACCAAATTACGGTCAATGGGGGCCCATACTCCCCAAAAACCAATGTTTGGTATCCATCCTATAAATAAGATCAACCAAACTGGCAGGTATTTATCAAGCGGCTATCACAACAGCTTTCTTTAGTAGCACAACCACTATCACAACAACATGAAAATTCTAATGCACCTACATGGCATGGAAACTCTGCATGGCATGTGATATCTAGCATGTTCCTATATGATGCATGAGATGGAATACCCTCATCTCATCGGGTTGTAAATAAAGAGAACCCATAGATAAATTATAAACAACACAATCTCAAAGTGCGTCACCGAACGGTGAAATCATATCAACTGTAATATTTTCAAAATCCATAAAATTGCAATACGCGGTAGACTGGATTTTCCCGGTACGCGGGTTTGCAATTCCAAGACACAGCTTATTACCAACTACCGTTCATCATATCCCAGACTACGGCTCCAAATAGTAAGTCAATGAAAAGAAACCCTCTGATACCACTTTGTAACATCCCGATCCTGGGTTCCATGCAACGGGTTCCCCGAGCCCGGTTCACCACGTGACCTCAAGTGCATTTCCCCAAATGCCAGAGGCTGCCGACTAGCATCGAGGGCCCAGGGCTAAAAGTGCGGAAACTATGCCCCCATTTATCAAAGTGTAGCGCAGTGAAATACCAAAATAAACATACAACAAATAGAAGAAGCAGTAAACCGTACACAAGGCAGTGGATATAACCAACAGTGTATAAATAATGATGCTACATGTCTCAAGTTCTAAGGGAACTTCCAGAACATGTTATACATCAATATAGTACAGTAAACAGCAGGGTACAGCAAAACAAAGCAACAGCTGGCAGCGGCATCGCGAACCTAGGATCGGTCCCATGCCCTCCTACTCCTCAGCAACAGTAAAGTACCTGTATAGGGAATCTTTCCCCTATCTACACCTGCAGCAACGTAATCTGTTTGGGCCGAAAAGCATGACCCAAACAGGGTGTGAGAAATATATCTCAGTAGGAACCCACCAAAGGCCAGTGCCAAACTATGTGTAGGCATGCAACAACAATGTGCAGTAGTAAAATGAAATAAAGTATGCAGTACTCAAAATTAACTATTTACCTGTTATATTTTCATTTCATTATCCATTTAATCCATTTAAATATTAGAAACCACCACGCATTTCTAAGTAAACAGTCCACGCCCTTAGGCAAACAAAACCTTACCCTCAGGTAAGCAGAAGCCAACCCACATGTATAGCCCTCAGGTGTAATAGAAATTGCCCTCAGGCGTAGGAAGTGTCTCCCTCAGGCACAGAAGTCAAGCCCTCCGGCACGAAAGGTTTCCGTCAGGCGAAAATAACTACAACACTTAGGCTAAATAGTGCAGTGCCCTCAAGCTAATCACAACAATGCCCTCAGGCTAAATAAAAAAACGCCCTCAGGCTAAATAGGTAACTAGGCCATGACCAACAGGTAAACAAGCAGTAACAGGATAATCCTTTCAATACAATTCTACAATTACTACTTTGAAGGCATACCCTCGGGTATCCTGGCCAAACAGCTAAACAGAGAAACACACCTTGAGGGTGTTTTCAGATCCATGCAACGATCCCAACCAGCATTTTTTATCATAATTAAATACCTAATCAATTCTAGGAATTAAATATATCAATGGCCTCAGCCACACGACACCCCAACATGGGTTCGTGGCACAATAATGCACAAAACACACAACAGTTGGAAAACTAAACACAAAGCCACCTACCTTATACGTCAACAAGCATTATACCCGAACGCCGACTACAGAAACACCCAAGAACAGCGTAGATCTGACAAAGAACAAAACTCATTCAAACGTAAATAACATACGTTAGGAGAAAAATTGGCAAGAATGGTACCGGGAGAGGAGAGGGCTTACTTGTGCAGTTCTAACGAAATCGTCCGAAGCCGAATCGGATCCAGACGAACGCCCGGTAGATCATCAAAGATCTAGCCTCCTCCTTTGGCTTCAAAAGGCTCAAGTGCCTCCTCTGCCAAATGAGAAGTCTACTGCCTGTTTTAAGTCGAAAAAACAAAGTACGCGACATGTACTTCTGAGTACACGGTGTGTACTTATTTCATTAAACTGTTCATTTGGCGGCACCACCACACTGTTCATCTGTCGACCTGAGTACATGGCATGTACTCTCAAGTACACGGCGTGTACAGTTTCCCAGCTAGCGGCGACACCACCGCCTTACTGTTTAAGCCTACTGACTGACTACACGGCGTGTAAGGTACCACTACACGGTGTGTAGTGGTTCCTACACCCTTCGTCGCCGGCATGGCTACACGCCCCATGTACTCATCCCAACACGGCCAAAAGTACATGGTGTGTGGATAAAGTACACAGCGTGTAGGTCCAAAATTCAGGATTTTCCCCCATTTTCCATATTTTCTCAAAACACTTAAGGAAAAGGAAAAGAAGAAGCACGTACCTCTAAAATAAGAACTGGGTTCTTACACAGAACGGCTGAGGATTTTGTACCAGCTCTCATTTGACTCTAGGGACTTATTATGGTACTGTTTTGATGCCGGTGTCCTCCTTAAGAGGATCTTGTGGTGATGCATCATCTTGTTGATCACAGTATAAGGAGTAGTTGTGAGCTCAAACTGATCTTATAGAGAGTTTGTAAAAATATTAGGAAGAGATGCGTCATCAGAACGAGGATGACAAACATCGATGGCAGTAGTAACAAAACGTGCAGATAGAGTACATGCGCCTTTTGACTCGTAGTTTAGGGATGAAGTTTTCTCCACCATCTCCTCTAGCTCCTCCAGCTCCTATGGATGATTACCCCCATTGATTTTTTTCCTATTAAAATCATTTGAATTTAAAATTTATTTTAATATGAACTATTTACAGTTTTGGTTGTTTATATTGGTGTGAATATTGCATAATTGATTTTTTTGATTATTTTTTTAAAAAATTATTTATTATTTACTATTATTATTACATTTTCTAATGTTTTTTTAATAATAAAAATAGTAATAATAATAATCATAATAATTTATGATTTTAATAAATTATTTTAGGAATATTGAGAATTTTAATATAATTATTTATTATAATAATATTTATAATATGTTTTCATTAATCATAATTTTATTATTTTTCTTATTTTATTAAGTATTTTTAAATATTTAGAATTTTAATTTTTTTAAAATTATTTTATTAATATTAATATTATATTTTCATTAATCATAATGAATTTTTTTTATTTTATTAATTATTTGTGATAGGGAATTTTGCGATAGGGTCCCATCGCAAATAGATTATATTTTTTTAATCTTATTTTCAATGAGATACTTTATCGTCACAATTTTTTTGCGACAGACCCATCAAAAAAGGATTATAACATAAAGATATTTGCGACAGGACAACGACCCGTCCAAAATATTTTTTTGCCACAGGCCAGTCACAATAGGTTCTTGTATATATAATGTAATTATTCGCAGATTTATTTGGGACAGGACTGCTTCCCGTTGAAAGAAATACTTTTTTTCGATGGGACAATCGAAAAAAATACTAGTTGTGATGCCATTTTCTACAAAGGGCTATTAACAATAGGACCCCATCAAAAAAGTCATTTTTGTGATGGGATCCCATCACAAATAGACCGTCACAAATAACCAGAATTCATTTAGTGTTTACATGCAATGCTCCCAAACCTGTGGAATAAAATGTTTATCAACATGTTGGTGCTTCAAATGGAGAGGAACAACAACCTTCTTCACATACCAATGATAATAATCTAGAGGAACAACATATTGATCATTTTGAAGAAAAAAAAATATAGAAGGTGAAAAACCAGTGTCCTTGAAAAAAATAAGAGCATCATAGTGTGAAAATGTTAGCACAAATTAATAAGATGAGATACAAAGCCATCAAATTCGAGGTTGGATGGAATGCATGTGGACAACCTATTAACCACAACATGGTTATGTGAAATAGTTACATTGGCCTCACCACTCACATGTGTGTCATGATTGATATATATTCATCGCCCAATGTTTTTCTCATGATTAAGATTCTTATTTGTGATGATATTATGGTAACATTATTATATACGTTCTCTATTTTATTAAAAAAACTATATATTAAAACATTGACTTACTCTTCAATATAACTTGTAAATTTTATTTACAATAGATGAATCCCAAATGAAATTTTTATTAATTCTCATTGAAAAGTCCCAATCAACATTTTCAAAATTCTTTTCAAATATCATCTCAATGATGTTAAAGATAAAATAAACCCGAACTGACCATCGATGTATGCAAACCTGATAAACCAACAAATGTGGGATGCATTTATTGGTTATTATGAAGAGACATCATTTCAATTACATTTTTACTGGTAATACACTAGTAGAAAATACTTGTGTTAATCACTTTGATTAAGAATTTTTAATTTTTGAAATTGAAACTGAGTGCTGAAAATAAGATACTGGAATAAAAAAAATTAATTATGTCATACTGAAAAGGATGTGGTACACTTAAATTGAAAAAATGATTTGTATTTTTAATATACCATAATAATTTTATGTGATATGAAACAAAAAAACATGTTCCTCTATTTATATACAAGTTTATGAATTAAAATCCAAAGCCACATACATCCCACATCATAAAATATATAAGAAAAAATGTTTAAATAAAGAAGGGATAAAAATAGAATAAAAAAAAATCGGGGAAGCATATGTAAGTATCACATAATAAGAATTCATTTATATTTAAATCGATATTAAATAAAAATGATTAATTATTTTACTATATTTTTATCAAAATTAGTCATAGAAATCATCATCAGTCATTCCTAATGAAAAACTAATATCAGTGTCCTTGGAATGAGTAGACCAATATGGTCACGTCAGAGGTGGAGTTTTTTGGGTGTCACCACAATCATAATTTAAAAAAATAACTGGGAAATAAAGATAATAAAATTGAATAGTTTTACAATTTATTAGATTCTCTGGAAAAAAAAGTTTATTGGTAAACATGGTTGTTATAAAATGTTATGGAATGAAATCTGAGTGATGAAACAACACAAGAACAAACACTTCGTGAATATCCTACCTCATCAATTTGGAGGAGAACCGTTCCCCAAAATATATATCTTATAACAGGTAACCAATATAATCATAATTTTTTCTGTTATATTTGAATGCGGAAGAAATTGATACCTTTCTAGTACTAAAATTATAATGGTAGAAAATGTTTTTCATTTATATCTATATATACCCACCAATCTCTTTATTGTGACTGCTATTATGTTCAATATTCAAGAATATAATGATGACAATATAAAACATATGATAGGTCATGTTATTGTAAGGAATAATGTAGCTCATCATCCATGTTCTGAACTTCCTTTTCTACATGATGATGTATATATTCATATGGTTGAGTAAGATATTGGAACATTCATAAAATTTCCATTACATCCTTAAAAAAACATGCCAAAAAGGTGGTATTAATTTCTAATATATTTTTCATTAACAAACAGTTACAAATTATTAAAAAATGTATAAACTGATAAATGTTATTAAATATGGTCAAAGGGAAGGGGTGAATCATAAGGTTAAATTAAAATAACTTAAGTGAGGAACCAACCATTAAAAAAAGATCTTTAAAAAGTACCTTTTCCCAACCCATTCAACTTCCACATTTATTAACATTAATTGATCATATAGATAAAACATTAGAAAATGGTTCTATGAACATAACTGATTATAAAGAGTATTTGTAATGAGAGGATATTCCAGTCTAGATTGGTCATGAGAATGTAAATTAAATCATCTTTTATGAATAGTAGAAGTCTTATTTGTTAATGTATACATGAGTTGTGTTTTCATGATTTATGTTTATAATAGTTGTCCTGTTATATTCATTGTGAATAAACACTAGTAATATTTTTAAGGTGTATATATGATTAAAATTTTATGGAAAACCCTTATGAATAAAATTTTAGACTCATGTGTCCCCACATCATATTTACAAAAGAATTAAAATTAGAACCAACATAAATTATAATAAAA
Source organism: Viscum album (assembly GCA_963277665.1). NCBI lineage: Eukaryota > Viridiplantae > Streptophyta > Magnoliopsida > Santalales > Viscaceae > Viscum > Viscum album. The sequence continues at coordinate 2,087,871,395 of OY728160.1, forward strand.
TAGGGAATATAGGGAAAAGATTATGAAAGAAAAAATACATATGACATACTCTTATTAATACCCACAATGTAGGAGTAAACTCTAAAATTTAATTATATAAATAATATTTTTATTCATTTAATTACATATTCCTTCTTATTTTTTAATAAATATTGGTTAATCGCGATAGTCAGTTCATATTCTCCAAAGATCTAATTTATAGATTTAATGCATGAATTCCCAAAACAAATAACCTCACATGATGATGTTTATGTATTTGTAATACACTTCATGTTAAATTTTACAACTATAATTCCCATTATTCATTTCATATTATGTTTTAATGAAAATTATATTTTGATAGGGTGGTGTTTAAATATCATCAAAATCATCGCATGGGGATAGTCTATGAAGAAAAGGAGACTATTAACAAATATAGGTGGAAAATTATTTGGGTATATATAATATTATTACAATATCAATACATTTATCAATGAAAATTACTTCTTTTTATCAATTTTTCTGCAGTGTCTGAAATAAACCAATGGAAAATATTGTGATTTTTATGTTTACCAATTTATGAAAGATATCATATTCCATCAAAAAATTGGCATACCCAAATAGGTATTTTGGATGATAATTACACTTTAATTTAAAATATTTTTAAATTTTTTGTTTATTTATATTTATCCAAGACAGCATAGACTGTTGAAAATCCTTGTATTCCCAAGAGGGAATATTTTTTTAAAAAATAAATTGGCAGAAAATATAATGATAGAATTTATAAATATATCAAGAAAAGGTGGCAGACTACTACCTATACAGTTGATTTTATAATCATTTTATGCCTTCTATAACATGGAGTTTGGGTATTAAGTACAATATTGACATTTTTGTTCATGAAACATGTTACATACTCAAAAAAAAGAAAAAAGTCACATCGTTTGGATATTTCAGGACAACTATCTATTAGTCCCTAGCCTTAAACATTATTTAATTTTGAGTTATATCAAGAATACATATTGAGGATCTTTTCAGGTTTAGAGTTTTATAGAATTAGAACATAAATCATGCATTACATTCCACATTTAAACAAAGTGGTTACATAAAATACAGTACTCATTTTTCCCATCAATGGAAACATATTTAAAATAAAAAATGGATTATTTATTGACACTTCCTTGAAAATATCATCACATCATGTACCTTTCCCTTGACCTGTGAAAACCATTTCAAAAACTTGGGATGAGCATAAAAAGCTCAGTTATGGATATAAAAGTACGAAATGAAAACATTAGTCCATGAATGAAATCATACCTTACTCATAAAACATAATCATTTTAACATACCTCATAAAATCATGAATAAATCATAGAAATAATAATACATAAAGGTATCTTTAAGCATTCATAACATTATTACGTAGGGAGTAACCCTCATGGTTACGTTTGGAATACCCATCACAGTATATTCCCTAAATATCTTAGGAGAAACCTTAACGTTTAACCCCTTCATGTTACCCAATGCATTGCAGAGCTATCACGGTCTCACCCTCCCTTAGTTTATCACGGATCCACCAGTCTTCATAAAGTAGCCCAAGAACCATAACATAACTGTATCACATAAAACATGCTTAAAGAAAACATAAAATTTCCACATTTCAATCACATGATATAAAAAACACATTGAAATAATAAAAACATTTTCAAAACCATTTTAAAAATGAAAATAAAAGAAAAGTAAAACATGGTATTTATTTTTCATTAAAAAATGTTATGGCTTGTAGTGGAAGCTGAAACTCAAAAAACGGTCACGGTGGCGGGGAAGTCGTTGTCGCTGCTTACGTACAACAAAAACATTCCCTTTTTTCATTTAGTAAAATGATTCGTATAAAAAAGATTCCTTTTGAATAAACATAAAATTCAAAGGGTTTTATACACCGTATAAATCAAAGATGTGTATAAAACAAAATATTCCTCAATGAAAGGATATTGAGACGAAGTCCATTACCTCGGGTCTGACTTGACGCGATCGTTATTTAATCTCATGAATAAGTAACTTGAGTTAATTTATACTTCCTTAAGAACCTTTTTCAAGTTCATTATTACTTTTATATCACTTATTACCATGTTATGAACTCTATGTAATTATTTAAGTTAATAATGGTCGTTTTGTCGATCATTGGTACTTGAGTTCAAAATAAACTCTTTATAATTACAAGTTGTTCATGTGGTAAAATATCCATTATATTCGGAATTATATTCATGATGTAGATATCATATATATCTTATATATCCAGTATATACATGCATTAATAATATTACATAACATTTAGAAGTAAGAAATTAAATGCACTGTTCATGGAGATGGTAAGTCGTACGCACGCATGAACGCCACTTTGATTTCTATTTCATATTTTAGGGAATGGAATCATGATGATGTAAAGGTATATTATAATTCTAGTATAATATCATATATAATTTCATTAACCCCATCATTTATGTGTCCCACATAAGGAATCAACAAATCAAATCACTTTGAGGGGGCGGTAGTCCGCACTTCCAAAAATGAAGATATCATGTTTACCCATAATGGAAACCATAAAGTTATGCCAAAAATGAAAAATAAAGAAGCTTAAGGAAAACATAAAAATATTATATATCATATATAAACATTGTTACATCTTAATGGCCACCTTTGAAGGTGTTATAATAATATTTAACAATCATCGTTTTTGAGGCAGAAATTCACCATCCACAGAAACAGTATGCTCTTTAACCATTAGATAAAGGTGTGTGTAAGTGTAGCTCGAATACATCTCATAAAAACATCCTAGTATATTTAGGATTATGGTTTTGTTACAAAATAAAGGAATAAAAAGAGGTTAGGTGGTTGTAGAAGAAAAATAACACAAAAGAACATTAGGGAAGTCTATACCTTTAAATCGGGTAACTCCTCTTGGTTTGATCCAAAAGGGTTTATTGAATAGATTTCTGCCTAAAGTAAGGATTATAGGATGAAGACATGGATTATGAGAGATAAAATGAGCATATCTTGGCCAAGCCAGTGGCTTGGGAGGTGTGGGTAAGGAGGTATAGGTGGGGGAATTTATAAGAGGAGAGGAGCGGCACTCTTGGAAAGTTATAAAATGTTACATTATATTAAAATGAGATTCAGATTTTAAAGGACCCACATTGATATATTTCTTGGAAACGGTGATAAGGGTCTGAAATATACTAATCCAATAGGTCTTTGACAAGTTTAAGTCTTATATATTACATTATCTTTTCATTTTATTTAAATCGTTCATTAGTGAGGTAATCACTGCCTCATCATGATGTCAAAAATAATTTAATTTATATAATGTCTAAAAATTAAAAAAACATACTATGATGTAGGAAATATTTTTAGATTTCCAATTAATATTTATAGTCCAAGAGATCATTTATGTAGACAAAATTAAAAATGTTTTACCCGATTGATACATCCTTTAGTGATATTCTCCTTCCTTTAAAAATAAAATGATAAAGTGTCACTTTCACCCAAAAGTGATTCCATGGCGTCCCTATGTTTGTCACAAGGCATCCAATGGTCTTCCATGACACAACCAGTAGCAGTAGGACACATTTTGGGGTCATTTTGTATTATTATCATATTATTTTTTTATCCTTAACTACCTGATTACTAATTAATCAAGATAATTAAAGATAATTACCATCGTTACTCTTCATAATGTACAAAAAAAGAGTCTTAATTACATAATTTTGACCTTCTGATTCCAAATTTGGAATCTATTTTTCCAAATTCCAAACATATAAATTCTAATAATTAATTTAAAAAAAATTCCCATTGCCATAAAAAATAGAGGTTTTTTTGCTACATTATCTATTAAATGTTTGACACTTTTTTTGACCAATTCCAAAGTGAAAATAATTATAATGACCACCATTGGATTAAATGGTAAAAATATATTCAAATTACACTTTAAAAACAATTAAAAATATAATCTAACCATATAATTAAATTAGATGAAAAAGTAGTTTTGATAAAAATATATATTATTTATTACATAATTGGGAAGTTACATCCTTCCCCCTTTAGAAAATTGCGTCCCCTAAAGTTATTTACATATTGAATAAGTGGGGGGTATTTATCCCTCACTGCATTTTTAGATTCCCATGTTGCCTCTTTAATCATATGGTTTTCCCACAAAACCTTTACTTGATGAAACACCTTATTCCATAACACTTGCTCCCTGTGGTCAAGAATCTGGACCTGTTGTTCTTTATAAGATAGATTCTCTTCCAGCTGAAATACCTCTGGACTCAAAACATGAGATGGATATGGCATGTACTTACTTATAATTGAAACATGAAAAAAATTGTGTACCTGAGATAAAATCAGAGGTAAAGCCACTTGGTATGCAACTGATCCAATCCTCTCTAGAATTTCACATGGTCTAATGAACCTTGGACTCAGCTTTTCTTTCTTACCAAATAACATCACACTTTTCCATTGTGAAACATTGAGAAAAACATGATCACCTACCTCAAAAGAGAGATCCTTCCTCTTGTTGTCTGCATAACATTTCTTCCTGCTCTGAGCTATTCTCATGTGTTTCTGTATCAGCTGAACTTTTTCTGCCAACTCTTCTACCAATTCCGGTCCCATCATGTTCCTTTCACCCAATTCATCCATGAAAGATGGAGTTCAACACCGCTTCCCATATAATGCCTCAAATTGTGCCATCTGTATACTGGAATGAAAAAAGTTATTACAAGAAAACTAAAACAAAGAAAGATATTGGTCCCATCTTCCCTGATAAATCAAACAAGCACGTAGCATATCCTCCAAAATCTGAGTTTTTCGTTTTGACTGCCCATCTGATTTAGGATGAAAAGCTATACTAAAATTTAATTCAGTACCCAATGACTTCTGAAGGCCTTTCCAAAAGTTAGAAGTAAACCTGAAATCACGATTAGATACAATGGAGAGGGAAAATCCATGTAACCTGACTATCTCATTAATATACAAACAATAATGTTGATCTAGGGAAAAAGTATCTCGTCTAGCAAGGAAATGATCATATTTAGTCACACGATCAACAATAACCCAGATTGCATTATTTCATCGAGGTGTATTCGGCAATCCAACAACAAAGTCCGGGGATATATTCTCCCATTTCCACTCTGGTACTGGTAAAGGCTGAAGCATCCCTTTTGGTAACTACCACTCTACAATAACTTGTTGAAAAGTCAAACACTTCATAGTAAAATCATCAATATCTCTTTTTATTCCATCCCACCAGTAATACTCTTGAAGCTCTCTATACATCTTAGTACTGTCAGGATGAACTGAAAATAGAGAACTATGAGCTTCACATAACAACTCTCACTTCCACTGTGAATCACACTTCACACACAATCTCTTCACAAATCTCAAAACACAATCATTATAAATGTTGAATTCAGGCAACTTACCCTTCTGAACTAGCTCTACCGTTTTCGGTAACTCACTGTCTTGCTTCCGTGCTTGCATAATTCTGTCTGATAGAGAAGATTTCATTGATACCTGAAACAAAATAGAAGGACTTCCTGCACCAAAAACTTCTATGCCAAATTTTATCAAATCCTTAACCAAAGGATCACGTTCCAAATGCAACATTTTTAATGAATTATTTCTTTTTCGACTCAAAGCATCAACCACTTTATTTTCTTTCCCCAGATGGTAGTGAATTGTACAATCATAATCCTTGATTAATTCTAGCCATCTCTTTTGTCTCATGTTCAATTCTTTCTGAGTGAATATATACTTTAAACTTTTGTGATCGATAAATATTTCAACACTTTAATCCATACAAATGATGCCTCCGGATTTTTAAAGAAAAAACAATAGTAGCTAATTCCAAATCATGTGTTGGGTAATTTACCTCATGAGTTTTCAACTGATGTGTAGCATCAGCAATTACCTGATCATTATTTATTAGGATGCAACCAAGTCCTTTTAATGAAGCATCACTATAGATAACAAACTCACCATTCCTGGAATATAGTGCGAAAACTGGAGCAGTCACCAATCTTCTTTTCAGTTCCTAAAAACAATTATCACATTCTTTTGTCCAGATAAACTTAACACCCTTACAAGTTAGCTTAGTCATTGGACTAGATAACCGGGAAAAATTTCTAACAAACATTTGGTAATATCCTTCCAAACCAAGAAAACTATGAATCTCGGTTACATATGTGGGTCTTGGCCATTCTTCAACAACCATTCTTTTTGCAAGATCAACAGTCATTCCATCTTTAGAAACAATATAACCAAGGAAAGAAATTTGGTGCAACCAAAACTCACACTTGATGAATTTCCCATACAATTTCTTTTCTTTTAAGGTTTTCAAAATAACCCTTAAATGACTTTCAGGCTCCTCTTTACTTTTATAAAACACCAAAATATCATCAATGAAAACAACCACAAACTTATCAAACAACTCATGGAAAATTTTATTTATAAGGTCCATGAATACAACAGGTGCATGGGATAGCCCAAAAGGCATAAATACAAATTCATAGTGGCCATATCTTATACGAAACACGGTCTTCGGAATATCTGCTTCCTTTACCTTCCACTGTTGGTACCCCGATCTTAGGTCAATCATTGAATAATACTGAGCTCCATGGAGCTGATCAAACAAATCATAGATTTGAGGAAAAGGGTATTTATTGTTAATAGTGATGTTATTCAAGGCTCTGTAATCAATGAAAAGTCTTATTGAAGCATCTTTTTTTTCTAACAAATAAAATAGGATCACCCCATGGTGATTTGCTAGGTCGAATGAAACATTTATCTAATAAATCTTACATTCACTCCTTCAACTCTAAAAGTTCAATTTGATCCATTCGATAAGGGGGTTTTGAAATTGGATTAGCATCAGGAACTAAGTAAACAATAAATTCAACTTCTCGATCTGGTATTATATGAGGAAACTTGTTTGGAAAAACATCAGGATACCCATTTACCACTGGCACATCATTAATCTGAATAGTTCCTTTGTTTTAAACAATATTTTTAAGGTAACATTCATTTCCATATTTTACAAGTTTCTCAGCCTCTTGATATATTATCAACAGTAAGGGTACATTCTTGTACACAAACTGAAAGTCTTTATGAAAATAAACTTCTTTAGCTTTACAGTCAATCTTATCATGGTAAACAGATACCTAATCCATACCCCAGATTACATCAAACTATACTAGAGGTAACAAAATATGGTTTTCAAGTAGGTTCTTTCCATGGATAAGGATAGGAAGATTCTTATAAATTCTTTTTTCCTCCACATTTACCCCAGGTGTTTTGACCACAAGTCCAGGAGTCATTTCTTGAGATGGTATTTTCAATTTTCTAGAAAAAGTTTTAGAGATGAAAGAATGTGTAGAACCTGAATCAAACAACACACCGGAAGAATCTGAGAAAACAAACAAATTACCTGATACCACTTCATTTGATGGCCCCACATCTACTGAAGTAGTTGAAAATGATTTCAGCACCCCTTTCTTCTTGTAGTCTAACTACTTCACATCACTTGAGTTCTTTTTCAGACACTCATTTTCATAGTGACCCATCTAATTTCACTTGAAACATTTCACTAACTGTAAATCAAATTTGGTCTTACCATCACCCTGATATTTTTCAGTGTAGTCACGAGCCTTATGTCCCATCTTTCCACATTGGTAGCACTTTCCAGAATTCAGAAGACAATCTCCATCATGCCTTTAACCACATTTATAACAAACTGGAAACTTAGTTTTCTTACCATCAGACCTTTTTGAAGAATTCTTCCCTTTCTCATGCCACCTCTGTCTCTTCTTCTGTTGGTTGTTATAGAACACTTGATCATTGGAAAACTCCATTTCCACCTTCTCAGCACATCGAACATGCTTTTCATAACTCATAAACTCACGAGAAACTAATTACCTTTGATATATTCGATATATTATTGAGTAAAAATGATTAATTTTACTATCAAGGTCTCAGATAAAATTTGGAGCATGCATTTCCAATCGAGTGAACCTTTCTTCATAATCAGCCACTGAGTTGTCCTATTGCCTCAATTCCAAGAATTTTTTTTCCTTCCAAAGTTGAACAGTCGTAGGAAAATACTTCTCAGGAAACATACCATTGAATTCATCCCAGTCGAGAGCATCAATCTCAACAGCTTCCCAGATATTTTTAACTATCAACCACCACTGATCTGCTTCACCCTCCAAATCGTAAATATCAAGACTAACCTTTTGATTGTCTGAACACCCCATATCCAGTGATTTAATCCACCCTTCAGCTAGAACAAAGTCAGATGATCCTCTAAATGATGGGGGATGTTCCCTCATGAAATGTTCCACTACTGACATGTTCCTCTGCGGTTGATCTGGCGGGTCTCGTGTATGGATACCACCACCATTTATCACTCGAGTCAACTGTTCCATTACTGGAAAAAACTGTACAGTTCCAATTCCAACCATCTCTAGATGCTGATTCGGAAGGTCATTTCATTCTGTATGCCTTCCTAGCACTGCTTCTTTGTTTCCTCTATGGAAAACCATTCTAAACAAACATGTCTTAGATGAAGCAACATGGTAATCTTCAAATTCTATATCATTTCAATTTGACCATAAAAAAAATATTGTTGGATAATCATATTTTATAATTTTAACTCTTAAAGTTATTTAAACCGACCTATGATACCAACTATAAGGCCACATCCTTAAACATTACTTATTCTTCAGTTATTTAAAGAATACACAGTAAGGATCTTTTCATCTTTAGAGTTTTAGAGAATTAGAACATAAATCACGAATTTAATTCGACATTTAAAAAAATTGTTTACATAAAAGATAGTACTCATTTTTCCCATCAACAGAAACATATTTAAAATATAACATTGATTCTTTCTTGACACTTCCTTGACACTATCATCCCATCATGTACTGTTCCCCTTCCCTGTGAAAAACATTTCAAAAACTTGGGATGAGCATAAAAATCTCAGTAAGGGATATAAAAGTACAAAATGAAAACATTATTCCATGTATGAAATCATTCTTTACTCCTAAAACATAAGAATTTTAACATACCTCATCAAATCATGAATAAGTCAAAGAAATCATAAGACATATAGATAACTAGAGGCATTCATAACATTTTTACGTAGGGAGTAACCCTCATGGTTACATTTGGAATTCCCATCACATTATATTCCCTAAATATCATCGGAGAAACCTTAATGTTTAACCCCTTCACGTTTTCCAATGCATTGGAGAGCTATAACGGGATCACCCTCCCTTAGTTTATCACGGAACCACCCGTCTTCATAAATAATTCCCAAGAATCATATCATAATCGTATCACATAAAACATGCATGAAGGAAAAATGAAATTTCCACATTTCAATAACAGGATATAAAAAACACATTGATATAATAAAAAAATCATCAAAACCATTTTCAATTCTAAAATAAAAGAAAATTAAAACATGGTATTTATATTTCATTAAAAAAAAGTCATGGCTTGTAGAGGAATCCGAAACTCAAATAATGGTCACGGCGGCGGATAAGTCGTTGTCGCCCCTTACATATGACAAAACATTCCCTTTTGTCGTTTAGTAAAACGCTTCATATAAAAAAGACTCCTTTTGAATAAACGTAAAATTCAAAGGTTTTTATACACAATATAAAATAATTTTGTGTATAAAACAAAATATTCCTCAATAAATGAAGATTGAGATGAAGTCCCTTACCTCGGGTCTGAATTGACTCGATCGTTCTTTAATCTCTTGAATAATAAACATGAGTTAATTTATACTTTTTTATGAACCTTTTCATGTTAATTATTCCTTTTATATCACTTATTACCATGTTATGAACAATGTGTAATTATTTAAGTTAATAATGGTCAATTTGTCGATCATTGGTACTTGAGCCAAAAAATTAACTCTTTATAATTACAAGTTGTTCATGTGGTAAAATATAAATTATATCCAGAATTATATTCATGATGTAGATATCATATATATAATTTATATCCATTGTATACCTGCATTTATAATATTACATTACATTTAGAGTTATGAAATGAAATTCACGGTTCATGGAGAAGGAAAGTCGTACGTACGCATGAACGCTACATTCATTTCAATTTAGAATTTAATGGAATGGAATCATAATCATATAATGGTATGTTATAATTATACTATAATATCATATATAATATCATTAACTCCGTCCTTTATACGTCCCACATATGGCATCAACGAATCAAATTACTTTGAGGGGGCGGTAGTCCGCACTTCCTAAAATGAAGATATCGTGTTTACCCATAATGGAAACCATAAAGGTATCCCAAAAATGAAAAATATAGAAGCTTAAGGAAAACATAAAAATATTACATATCATATATAAATATAGTGACATTTTAATTGCCACCTTTGAAGGTGTTAGAAGAATATTGAACAATCATCGTTTCGTGAGGCAGAAATTCACCATCCATGGAAACAGTATGTTCTTTAACCATTAGATGATGGTGTGTGTAAGTTTAGCTCGATAACTTCTCATAAAAACATCCTAGTATATTTATGATACATTTATTGTTACAAAAGAAAGAAAAAAGAGTTTAGGTGGTTGGAGAAGAAAAATAAAACAAAATAACATTAGAGAAGTCATTACCTTTAAATCAGGTAACTCCTCTTGGTTTGAACCAAAAGTGATTCTTGAATAGGTTTATGCCTAAATTAAGTCTTCTAGGATGAATATAGAGATCAGGAGAGATAAAATGTGCAGATATTGTCCGATACAATGGCTTGGGAGGTGAGGGTAAGGAGGTAGATGTGGGGGCCTTTTATAAGAGGAGAGGAGGGGCACTCTTGGAATGTTATAAAATGTTACTTTATATTGAAATGAGTTTCGGATTTTAAATGTCCCATATTGATATATTTCTAGGATAAGATGATAAGGGTTTGAAATATACTCTTCAAATAGGTCTTTGACTAGTGTATGTCTTAGATTTTACATTATATTTTCATTTTATTTAAATCGTTCATTAATGAGGTAATCCCTGCATCATCATGATGTCATAAATAATTTAATTTATTTAATTTCTAATAATTATAAAAAAACACTATCATGTAGGAAATAGTTTTATATTTCCATAGACTATTTATAGTTTAAGTGAAAATTTATGTAGACAAAATTAAAATGGTTTACTCGGTTGATACATCCTTTAATGATATTCTCCTTCCTTTAAAAATAAAATTATAAAGTGTCACTTTCACCCAAAAGTGAATCGGTGGGGTCCCTAAGATTGGAACAAGGCATTCCATGGTCGCCCATGACACAACCAGTAGCTTTAGGACACATGTTGGGGTAATTTTTTATTATTATGATATTATTTTATTATCCTCAACTACTCGATTAGTAATTAATCAATATAATTAAAGATAATTATCGTCGTTACTATTCATAATTTCCAAAAACAAAAGATTATTAATTAAATAATTTGGAACTTATAATTCCAAATATGGAATCCATTTTACCAAATTCAAAACATAGAAATTGCAATAATTAATTTAAGAAAAATTCCCGTTGTTAAAACAAATAGCGGGTTTTTCTGAAACAATATCTATGAAAAGTTTGGCACTTGTTTATTACCAATTCCAAAGTGAAATTAATTCTAATGACCAAAATTGGATTAAATGGTAGAAATATATTCTAAATACACATTAAAACCAATTAAAAAGATAATATATCCATAAAATTAAATTAGATTAAAAAGTAGTTTTGATGTAAAATGCAGTATTTTTTACTATTCATTAAAAAATGAACATTGTCAGAAAAATACCAAAAAATTATCCAAAGTAAATTTCAATGTCCCAATAATAAATAATAAGTTTATTTTGACAGATAGAGCTTATAAAATTGTCAAAATTTTTATTTAAAAATGGCTTTACATCAAAAGTCAGTAAAACATTCTTTTAAAAATATTAGTGTATTCCATGCTTAAGAATTGATTTATTCTCATTTTAAGCCTCTAAAACACTATATAATTCATAAATAGACATAGATAAGAATATATATTATTCATTACTTACTTGGGATGTTACACTATTTATTAGTCATTTTTTCTTGTAGCAATTAGTCACACATCACTATGACACACGTTGTTCCTAGTATCACAAAAAGTGAATGTTATTAGTCTAAAATTGATATTTTAGTTCAAAATGTGTGTTACTCATGGAAAACTAATAAAACACATTCATATAGTGCTGATAATTTTGTACAATGATTTATAATTTATTAATGAAATGTAGTAATTAGTCTAATTTCAAACAGACACATGATGTGTCTGATATGACTTAGAGTGTACGTTTTCAGTTCAAAAATAAATTTTTGTAAAAATAAGAATTAACATACACAAAACCATGAAAATGCATTAATATTGTCTTGATACATCAATAAATGAACCATAATTCATTTTGGATGTGTAAGAATCATCTGGAACTCATTCCAATGCATGGTGTGATGGGATTGACCCCAAGTGTATCTTTTTATTTTAAATTAACATTTTAGTAAAAAATACAACTGACATAATCAAATATGTGAAAAAAATTTGAATTGTTTTGATACTTTAATACAATGATCTATATAAATTTTTTGTTATGTAAGAATCCACCAAACCATAGTCTGAAACACAATATACCCAGTATGACCCGTATTGTGTGGTATCATTTTAAAATTTACATTTTATTAGTTTATTTTTTCATATTTCTGTTTAATTATAGTTTTTATAGTATTTCTAACATAAATATTTATTCCTATATAGGTGGATAGTTTTTCTCGAGTTTAGGTGTTTTTTGGAAAGATATTCATGATCATGAGATATTATACATTGACGCTACAACTTAGATAATTAAAAGAGTGAAATGGTTCAATAATTTATGAAGATGTCATGATAATTTGAAATCATTCTACTTATTTAGTTAGTTTTGTCACCATTTTAACAACTATTTTTATGTTAATTTCCTTATAATTTTTATGTCATCTTTTTTTTCATATATCTTTTGGGAAGTAATATTTTTATGTCAAATATTTGCAACAAACCAAAAAATAGAGAACATGTTCCTTTGGGATGGAATGGGATACCTCATTCTACCTAAATTGTGAAGTGAATCCTAAATATGAACATACCTTGGGATTTTACAATATTTGATTGAAATGGTGAATTACCAATACAAATTTTTTAAATTTTGGAACCATTTTGTTTACTATTTTTATGATAATTTTTAAATCATTTTAATCTAATACTTATTTATTTTTTTCATATTTATTTGGGAAACTCATGTTTTTTCTTTCAACTATAAAAAACTATGATGAAAAGGTAGATACTGTACCATTTTTATGGAAGAGGAAACCCCCTGCTATATAAAATGTGAAATAAATAATAAGGATATATCTACTAAGATAATTTTTAACAGTTGTATACAAAGATGAATTGCTACTAATTTAGTTAAATTTTTCTTCATTTTATCTAATATTTTATGTTAATTTACTTACCATTTGTATCAATTACATATTTATTTTATTTGATATAACATTTTGGAATTTACATTTTTCTTACAACTGTCTATAATAATCTACAAAAGAGATAATAATTTTTTTTTGATGCAAGAGGAAACCCCATTCTATATATAACATGAAGCGAATCATAAGGATGCATCTAAAAAATGATTTTTCAAAAGATGAAGGAAAAATAGGACTTCCAACAAGATATTTTGTAATTATAGTCTTGAATGGTGTAGGAATCATCATTATCTAAATCAGACAGACCACAATCTGAATCACAGTGCGCTCAGTATGAAATGAAATATTTTTTTTTAGTTTATGTTTTGAATTTTATTTTAAAACACACATCAAATTCTAAAAATATGGAAAACACATTCAAATTGTTTTGATACATTATAAAAACAATCAATGAGTCATTTGGGATATTTAATAATCCTCCACACCTCAATCTGATGAATTATGTGACTTCTATGACTCCATGTGTGATTTTTTATTTAAAATTAAAATTTCAGTAAATTAGATAAGTGAAATACTAAAAATATATAAAATGAATTTTTATTGTTTTAGTAAATCATTATAATTCAAGATATGTCATTTTTTTCATGTAACAATTATTCGTACCTTAATCTGATACCCGAAGTGCCAAGTATCACTGAATGTGGCCGTTATCAGTATAACATTGTCATTTTAGTTCAAAATGTGTGTCATGAACTAAAAAACATGAAAATGATTTCTAATTATCTTAATAATTAATGAAAAATAATCATAAGTAATTTTTGGGCTTGTAGGTTTTAGTGTCACGTCAAATCGACACATGATGTGACCAATATGAAATAATGTGTCTGATTTCATTTTAAAAAGAAATTTTTGTAAAAAAGAAATTTAGCATACTCAAGAAAGAGAAAATGTATTCATATTGTTTTATAGTTTGGAAATATTATCTATAATTATTTTTTGATGTGTATGAATCATCAACATCTCAATCTGAATCCTGGTGTGACCTATATGAAACCAAGTGTGACTTTTTATTTAAATGTGGCATTTTATTTAAATAATGTTATATACTCAAAATAACACAAAACTATTCCAATTTTTTCTATACAATATTAAAATGATATGTAAGTCATTTGCGAAGTACAGAAATAATCCACACCTCAATCTGATACATGGTGTGCCTAACATGACTTCACGTGTCCGTTATCAATGTAAAATAGATAATTTAGTACAAAATATGTATCACTCACTAATAATGGAGAAACAATTCTTATATTTTCTTGAAAATTTTGGAAAATGTTTCGTACGATATTTTTGATGTGTAGGAATCAGTCTCAAACCAAACTGATATGACCAGTATGAGTCAAAGTGCTTATTTTTTTATTAAAATCACATTTTTGTAAAAAACAAAAGTGACATACTCAGAACTAAGAAAACACTTCTGGATTATTTTGATACTATATTAAGACAACCCATATGTTATTTGTGCCATGTAGAAATCAACCAAACCTCAATCATATGAATGGTGTGACCAGTATAAATCCATGTGTGCCCTTTTATTTAAAGATGGAATTTTAGATAAAAAGAAAAGTATCATACTGAAAACAAAGAAAAAACATTTTGGATTGTTTTGAATCATTAGTAAAATTATCCATAAGTTATTTTTGAAATTTAATAATTAGTCACACCTCAATCCGATACATATTGTTCCATAGTATGACTCAATATGTCTGTTATTAGATTAAAATTTACATTTTAGTTCAAAACATGTATTGAACACTGAAAATCATGCATACATGCAATGATTGTCTTGATAATTTTGTAAAACATTCATAATTCATTTATGACGTGTAAATATTATTCTGACATTAAATCGATGCATGATGTGATCAGTATGACTCAAAGTGTATGTTTTTAGTTTAAAATGACATTTTAGTAAAAAAATTGTGACATACTCTAAACTATGAAAATACATTCAGATTGTTTTGATACCTTACGCCAATGATCCATAAGTCATTTTTGACGTGTAGGAATCAGCTACATATTAGTATAACCTATGGTGGTACTGGTATGACTCCATTTGTGTCCTTTTTTTAATTTAAATTGTAGCAAAAAGACAAGCGACATACTGAAAATGAACAAAACACAAATGGATTTTTTTAATAATTTAGTAAAATTATCCATATGTATTATGTTATGTGTTTCAATCACCCATAGATCAATCCGACATATAGTCTATCTAGTATGACTCAATGTTTCCATTATCAGTTTAAAATTGATTTTTCAATTCAAAATACCTCTCACTCACAAAAAACTATGAAACCATTGTAACATCCCAGGTGAATAAAGAACATGAAATTTTCATATTTATTAATATTTATGAATAAAATATTAATATTACTTTAAATGTAATTCTATGTTCAATGGAGTACCCAATATGAAATAATGAGTTTCTTTGAAATCTTACGTTGCACGCTAATAATATAATAGTATTATTTTAAATTGAAGTTAATGCCTAGACATTGTAATGGTGGGAATGAACATAAATAACTACAAAATGATTATATATGAAGGACAAATATTTTTACTTTTATCCAATAAATGTTAGAGGCCTAAAATACGAATGAATCCAAATTTATGTGTAAATATTCGAATGTTGTTTAAAAGGTCGATTAAACGCTTTTTGATGGAGAACCCTTATTAAATCCACTTTTTTACAATTTTATATGTTATATTTGGCAAAATAATATCCTTCTTTAGAATATGTACATCCAAATTTACTTTGTGTAAATGTTTGTTATTTTTTCGATAAAGATCATTTTTAGTAAAAATGTTGTATTTTAATTCAAAACCACTTTTTAATCTGCTTTATTTATATGATTAGATCATATTTTGAATTGGTTTTAAATTTAAATTAGAATTTATTTTTACCATTTAATCCAATGGGGGTCATTGGAAATATTTTCACTTTGAAATTGGATTTAAACTAGTGTCAATCATTTAATAGATATTGTTTCATAAAAACAGGCTATTTGTTTTGACTACGGGAGCTAATTATTAAATTAATTAATTCAACTTGTATTTTTTGAATTTTTTAAAATAGACATCATTTTTGAATTCGGAATATCAAATATAGCTTTGGGTGAATTTTTGTTTTTTTTTCTGAAAAACTTTAATTTTTGATGAATAGTGAAACAACTAAGTGGTAGTTAAAAAACTGATTTTTCATTTTAATGAAACATTACCACTTCTGTTATTTGAATTTCAAAAATCTGACATACATGGTTGTAATTAGGACATAAAATGAGGTTCAATGGGATTGAAATAATTTTTTGGTGAATAGAAACTTTTACGTTTTATTAATCGTGATTAAAGGTAATTAGTATAATTTAAGGTAAAGATAATGTTATAATAATATGAAATGACCTTGGCACATGTCCTACCCTTATTGTATGAGTCATGGCCGGCCAAGAAAATCCATGGGTCAACTTGGGGACCCCATGGAGCCACTTTGTTAGGAAAATGACATTAATAATTTTTTTTAAAGTTAAAATAAAAATGTCACAAACATGTATTGTTTAACTAAAACATTTTTGACATGGGGTTATACAAGTCGTATTTTTGATTATAAATTTTCATTGGAAATCAAAATATATTTTCTGCATCATAGAATTTTTTTATAATTTTTAGATATTAAATAAATTAATTTATTTATGACACCATGATGATGCAGCAATTACCTAATTAATGAACGATTTAAATGAATTAAAAAGATAATATATAATATAAGACATACACTTGACAAAAACCTATTGGATGGGTGGATTTAGAACTCTTATCACCTTATACTCAAAATAAATAATTTTGGGACCTTTGATATCCGAAAATCATTTTATAATTAAGTAACTTTTCAACAATTTCTATGAGTGCCCCTCCTCCCACTTATAAAAGGCCCCCACTTCTACCTCCTTACACACACCTCTCAAGTATTTGGATGAAATAAAATATGATCATTTTATCTCTCCACATCCCTCTCCTCATCCTAGAAGCCTTACCTTTGGCATAAAGCTCTTCAAGAAACCCTTTTGGTTCAAACCAAAGGGAGTTACCCGATTTAAGGGTAATGTCCTCTCTTATGTTCTTTTTTTTAATTTGCTTCTCCAACCCCCTAAACTCATTTTATTCCTTTCTTTTGTAACAACAACAGTATCTTCAATATACTAGGATGTTTTTATGATATGTATTCGAGCTACACTTACACAAACATCCATCTAATGTTAAAGAACATACTATTTCCGTGGACGGTTAATTACTGCCTCACAAAACGATGATTGTTCTATCTTCTCCTACCACCTCTCATGGTGGCCATTTTGATGGCACTATATTTATTTATGATATATATTATATTTATTTATTATATATATTATATTTATTTCCTCTCTATACTTCTGTATTTTACATTTAAAACATACCTCTATGCTTTGCATGCTGTGTAAATGTGGTAATTTCATTTGAGAAGTGTGGACTATCGCCCCCTCAAGTGATGTGACTCGTTCATGCAATACATGGAATGTATAAAAAATAAAATTAATGAACATATGTGACCTATATAAAATAAATATTATACTGTAATTATAATATATATATATATATATATATCATTTAGTTTTAATTCTATTATATATGAAATAGAAATGAAAGTAGCGTTCAAGCGTACGAACGGCTTACCGTCTCCATGAATGGTGCATTTCATTTATTACCACTAAATATTATGTAATATTATAAATGCAAGTATATACTGGATATATATGATATATATGATATCTAAATCGTGAATATAATTCTGATAAAATGGATATTTTACCACATGAACAACTTGTAATTATTACAAGTTTATTTTTGGCTCAAGTACCAATGATCAACAAAACAACCGTTATTAACTTAAATAATTACATAATATTCATATCATGGTAATAATTGATATAAAAGGATTAATAAACTTGAAAATTATTCTTAAGAAAGTGGAAATTAACTATAGTTTATTATTCAGGAATATAACGAAACGAACAAGACATGTCGAACTTAATGTAAGAGATCCTACCACTCTCTTTCTTTTTAAGTACTCTATTTTGTGTCAATTATTTTAAGATCCTCTTTCATATTTTGGGAGATGTTATTTAATATTAATCTTACTGTAATTTTTATGTTAATATGATGAGAGACCCTATTTGATCTCATCAATCCATTTTTGGATGTTTTATGTGGCGTCGTTAGGCTGCCAAAATTTCGTAAGGGACTTTTTATCTCACTTTGTGTTCCCGTGAGATTCATGCTACATTTTCTACTATTTCATTTTGTGTGGTGTATGTACTTCCCATGATTGTATTATTTGTGTAATATACTTTAATTTATGGGTATTTACATCTTCATTGTATGATCCTTCTTTTATGGGGTGTGCGTTTTGAAAGTTACCTGAATCGGTAAGGGAACCTTTCACCCTCCTCTTTTTAAAAGACTTATTTTTGTTAGGTCTTTTAATTTACATCTTATTATCTTGGGATATGTTATTATTTATCCTTATTTATGTTATTGTTATGTAAATGTTATGATATATCCTTCTTATCTCTCATCATCTTATTTTTTGAATTTTAAAGTGATGCTGTTAGGCTGTCGAATTTCTGTAGGGGAACTTCTCAACCCAATTTCAATTATTTGGATTAAACCACAATTTCTTGATTATGATGTGCTGTAAATATGTGTGGATGACATATTATTGGTTTACACTGATTATCCACTTATATTTGATTTATTTATATTTTTCACACATAATTATGTCATTTATTTAACCTTGCTCTAATGGCATGATCCTTGATTGGGATTACATCTCAATTTCATGTCATTTAGACATTTCTTAATGATATGCACTTTTATTCTTTTATAAAGTGTATATACAGCCCCTTTGACATTCCATATTCATATAATGTCTATACTAATGTCAATTAAATGTTTTGAAAATGGTCTACTTTCATGTGGATTATAATTTAAATGCTCAAAATGGAAAATGGATCTTTTATTAAAACATTGTTTTAAATGGTTTTAAATATTTATTCTTTTAAACATTTCTCATCCATGTACATGTTTTAAAAATGTTTTTAAGGATTTATTTATATGGACATAAATGTTTTAAAACCCATTCAAAAGTTTCGATGTGGTATGTGACACTTTGATTCTAAAATATCTTTTAAATGTCTTCATTAATATTTTCAAAGTATAAGGGGATATTTCTCTCATGGAGTTTTAATGATTTTATTAGAGGTTTTTATTTATGATAATAACATGGTGATATATATTTTGATTGAAGTGTGGAAATTTTATGTTTCTTTTATACATGTTTTAAGTGTTATGATTATGTTATGGTTCTTGGGAAATGTTTATGAAATCGTGTGGTTCCGTGATAATCTAAGTGAGGGTGAGCCCGCGATATCTCTCCAATGCATTGCGTAATGAGAACGAGTTAAACGCTAAGGTTTATCCAAAGAGATTTTGGGAATATACTCTGATGGGTATTCCAAACATAACCATGAGGGTTACTCCCTACTTAATAATGTTATGAATTCCTCAAGTTACCATTACATCTTATGATTTCAATGAGTTATTCCTAAATCTTATGATTTAATGGGGTATGTTAATGTGCTTATGTTTTATGGGTAAAGTATTATTTCATTGATTTGTATGTATACAGGGAAAAATGTTTTCTTTCCGTATTGTTATAACACTTACTAAGTTTTTTATGCTCATCCCATGTTTTTGAAATGTTTTCCACAGGACTTATAGTGGAATACTATCATGGATTGGATCAATGAAATGTCATGATGTCTAAATCATGGAACTAGACATGACTCATTTGTTCAAGAGTTTATTTTTTGTGAAAAAAATGGCAACTGAGTAGATGTGTCTACCTTGCAATCTTTGAGATGTAATAGTTATATCCTAAATCTCTAAAACTATAAACC
Organism: Viscum album; assembly: GCA_963277665.1. Classification (NCBI taxonomy): domain Eukaryota; kingdom Viridiplantae; phylum Streptophyta; class Magnoliopsida; order Santalales; family Viscaceae; genus Viscum; species Viscum album. Next base: position 2,087,891,985 of record OY728160.1, read on the forward strand.
TGAAAAGATACTCAATGTGAATTATCCATTTAATTCAAGAATATGTAATGTAATAAGGTCAGGTCCTTATAGTTGGTATCAGCGGTCAGTTTAGATAACATCAGAGGTTAAAGAGTTGTTTAAGCATAAGTGACAGGTTGTGTATAACCACAATGGTTATTATATTAAATAGAGTTATTGTTATTTATAAAATATGGATTGAGTATGAGATAACATGGATAATTATATCTTAGTGTTTATCTTCCTCTTTAGTACATGATAACTTTGTTGATATACTCCCACTGACATTTTTGGTTTTAGTAAATGGATGGATCTAGTAGGCACCAAAGTAACAATGGGTTTGAAAGAAACTGTGGTGGTTCCTTGATTAAGAGACTGGATGAAATGGAAGATTCAATGAGGAATCTCGTGGTTATTCTAAACCAACTATCAAGGAGTCATGATTAACCACTTGAACCTCAGTGAGTTCTCTGATGCATCATGTACGAGAGAACCAACTTGATGTGTAAGTTCAGGTAATAATTATAATGGTAACCATTAGGGTTTATATGATCCTTACTTTTGAGGTAATTATGGGTTACTATATGTTATGATGGAAAATGAATGGCATGAGATAAACTTTATGTTAAATTATGTTATGGTTTTTTGATGATTTTATCTCTTTTTGGGGAATGTGTTATGAATTATATAGTTTTGGAAAAAGGAAAACACGTAGACCATGTGTCAACCCGTCGTGTCAGACAAAGCTGTGGGAATCGAACCCACAACCAAAGTGCGACTGGTATTTATCGCCTACTACTGGACTATGTGAAGTCCCTGGTTGTTATGAAAAATTATTTTAGGTTATATGATTTTATGAATCAAGAATAAATTTATTTTAGGTTATCTAGGAAATTATTGACCTATCATAGAGGATATATGATTAGGTTAATTAATTTTCAATATGAGACATTAAGGGAAACTGATGTTATTTGGAGATAAATGTTAATATTTACCTTGGAAGACTATGTGATTAAATCCTTCAAATAATTGGGTTTCAATATTTTTTCGTATTACTTTGAATAATTTTATGGATAATTGTTTATCGAATGGTCTTTGTTAAACTTTGTGTTTTGTTGGACAAATTTTGGAGATTAAGAATAGATTTTCTTTTTATAAAGGATTATCCTTTTTGGGAATTATCTGATCTCGTACTAACAGTTTTGGTTTTGGTTTTTGTCTAAAGACATGGAAAATATATAGTTCCCTTTTGTGGATTAGGTGATTCTCTATATTTTGATTATATCACTCTTAATGTGAACAAGTCATCCTAAATACTCATCATTTGGAGAAAGATAGAGTTTGTGATAGAAATCTAGAAAAAGATGAAAGACTACAGGACAAGTATGTATGTTTCAATATGATTTAGTTAAGCTCATAAATAAATTACTCAATGAAAAGTAACTTAAAACAAAAATGTTGTATGTTAACTTTTCCTACTGGGGAATCAAATACCACTTAACCAATCACACGTTTGTTATTTTCTGGTGGTTAACTTTCTCTTAATCTTGTTTTCTATCACTCCCCATCAGAACTTGACCGTTTGTTTTTTCTTCCATATCACTTTTTTCCTACATGGAATCATAGTATGGGTTATCTCGGGTGACCTTTTTACTTCTATTTATTTCTTTTGAATAGATAGTTTTGTTTACTCCTTTTCGGATGTGGGGCTTTCAATAAAGTTTCCATGCCCAATTTTAAAATTGCGTGGACGCAATTCCCAAAAGGCGGGAAGGATGTAACATCCCAGGTAAATAAAGAATATGAAATTTTCATATTTATTAATATTTATTAATAAAATATTAATATTACTTTAAAGGGAATGCTATGTTCAATGGAGTACCCAATACGCAATAATGAGTTTCATTGAAATCTTACGTTGCACGCTATTAATATAATAGTATCATTTTAAACGGTAGTTAACGCCTAGACTTTGTAATGGATGGAATGAATAGAACTAACTAAAAAAGGATTATATATGTTTGTCAAATATTTTTACTTTTATCCAATAAATGTTAGAGGCTAAAAATGTGAATGAATCCAATTTTAAGCATAAATATTTGAATAATCTTTAAAAGGTCAATTAACCGCCTTTTGATAGATAACCCTTATTAAATCCACTTTTTGACAATTTTATATGTTATATTTGATAAAATAAAAGCCTCCTTTAGAATCTGGACATCAAAATTTAATTTGTGTAAATTTTTGTTATTTTTCTGATAAAGATCAGTTTTAGTGAAAATGTTGTATTTTAATTCAAAACCTCATTTAAATCTGATTTATTTATATGATAATATCATCTTTTGAATTGGTTTTAAAGTAAAATTAGAAAATATTTTTACCATTTAATCCAATGGTGGTAATTAGAGTTAATTTCACTTTGAAATTTGACTTAAACTAGTGTCAATCTTTTAATAGATATTGTTTCTTAAAAACACGCAATTTGTTTTGACAGCATGAATTAATTATTAAATTAATTAATGAAACTTATATTTTTTGAATTTTTTAAAATATACATCATTTTTGAATTCAGAATATCAAATATAGCTTAGGATTAATTTCTGGTATTTTTCTGAAAAAATCAATTTTTGATGAATAGTGAAACCACTAAGTGGTAGTTAAAAAACGATTTTTCATTTAAATGAAAATTTTCCTCTTATGTGATTTGAATTTCAAAAATTATACATACATGGTTGTCATTAGGATGTAAAATTTTGTTCAATGGGATTAAAATAATTTTTTGGTGAATAATAACTTTTAAGTTTTATTAATCGTGATTAAAGTTAATCAGTGTAATTTAAGGTAAAGATAATGTTATAATAATATGAAATGACCTTGACACAAGTCCTAACCTTGTTGTATGAGTCATGGGCGACCAAGAAAATCCATAGGTCAGCTTGGGTACCCCATGGAGCCACTTTGGTAGGAAAATGTCATTAATAACTTTTTATTTAATGTTAAAATAAAAATGTCACAAACATGTTTTGTTTTACTAAAACAATTTTTACATGGGGTTATACAAGCCGTATTTTTTACTATATATATTCATTGGAAATATAAAAGGCTTTCCAACATCATAGTATTTTTTTATAAATTTTAGACATTAAATAAATTAATTTATTTATGACACCATGATGATGCAGTGATTACCTCATTAATGAATGATTTAAATAAAATGAAAAGATAATGTAAAATCTAAGACATACACTTATCAAAAACCTATTGGATGGGTGTATTTAGTACACTTATCACCTTATCCTCGTAATATATATTTTTGTGACCTTATATATTCGAAAATCATTTTATAATAACGTAACTTTTCAAAACGTTCCAAGAGTGCCCCTCCGCCCTCTTATAAAAGGACCCCACATCTACCTCTTTAAATACACCTCTCAAGACATAGGATCAACCAAATTATGCTAATTTTATCTCTCCACATCCCTCTCCTCATCCTAGAAGCCTTACCATAGGCAGAAAGCTCTTCAATAAACCCTTTTGGTTCAAACCAAAGAGAGTATCCCGATTTAAAGGTAATGTCCTCTCTTATATTCTTTTGTTTTATTTTGCTTCTCTAACCCCTTAAACTCTTTTTATTCTTTTCTTTTGTAAAAACACCAGTATCTTAAATATACTAGGATATTTTTTATGATAATTATTCGAGCTGCACATACACACACCTCTGTCTAATGGTTAAAGAATATATTGTTTCCGTGGATGGTGAATTGATGCTTCATTAAATGATGATTGTTCTATCTTCTCCTACCACCTCTCATGGTGGAAATTTTGACGGAACTATATTTATTTATGATATATGTTATATTTATTTCCTCTCTATGCTTCTGTATTTTACATTTATAACATACATTTATTCTTTTCATGTTGTGAAAATGTGATAATTTCATTTGAGGAAGTGTGGACTACCGCCCCCACAAGTGATGTGGCTCGTTCATACAATACATGGAATATATAACGAATTAAATTAATGAACATTTGTGACCTATATAACATATATATTATAATGGAATTATTATATATATATCTCTCTCATTTATTATTAATTCCATTAAATATGATATAGAAATGAAAGTAACGTTCATGCGTACGTGCAACTTACCGTCTCCATGAATGGTGCATTTCATTTCTTACCTCTAATTGTTATGTAATATTATAAATGAATGTATATAGTGTATATATATGATATATATGATATCTAAATCATTAATATATTTCTGAATATAATGGATATTTTTCCACTTGAACAACTTGTAATTATAACAAGTTTATTTTTGACTCAAGTACCAATGATCGACAAAATGACCGTTATTAACTGAAATAATTACATAATGTTCATAACATGGTAATAAGTGATATAAAAGGAATAATGAACTTTAAAAATGTTATTATGAATGTATAAATTAACTCTATTTTATTATTCAGGTATATAAAGAAACGTACAAGACAAGTCAAACTTGAGGTAAGGGATCCGACTACTCTCTTTCTTTTAAAGTACTCTATTTTATGTCACTTCTTTTATTCTCCTCTTTCCTATGTTGGGGGAAGTGATTTTTTATTCTTATTATGATAATTTTTATTTTAATATGATGAGAGACCCTATTTGATATCATCAATCTATTTTTGGATTTTTTAAGTGGCGCCGTCAGGCTCCCAAAATTTCATAAGGGACTTTTTATCTCACATTGTGTTCCCGTGATATTCATGCTACATTTTCCACTATTTACTTTTTTGTGGTGTATGTACTGCCCATGATTGTATTATTTGTGTAATATACATTTATTTATGGTAATTTACATCTTCATTGTATGATCATTCATTCATGGGGTGTCCATTTCGAAAGATACCCAAATCGGTATGGGATCCTTTCACCATTCTCTTTTTAAAAGACTTATTTTTTTTAGGTCATTTAATTTACATCTTATTATCATGGGATATGTTATTATATATGTAGAGACCCAGGTTTTTGGCCCTGTCTGACTTTGGAATATTTCTACGAATAATTACAGAGCTAGGCGCGAAGACAGCGTGCAATTCCGAGGCCCGGTGTTCCCGGGATTAATTTTATAAAAATATTAAGTATTTTTATACTATGCATGCGGGGGTGTGATATCTCATAAACGGTAGCTCAGAACGGGAATCTGAGGGCATTATTGCATCCGAAACGTGCCTTTTACCCTAGGAGAGGTATAAAATTTGCGGGCGTGGGCCTACGGTGAGAAACGCCACCAGGGGCATTTTCGTAAATAAGTGGAAAAGTTGGTTTACGAGCGTCAGCTCGATTAACATCTGAACGGAGTCTCGAATCGCAAATCTGAGTCCGCCATTGCGTTCAGAACGACACATTTACCCTAGGGTGACCTTAACTTTGTCTGCGTCGGGCGTGGAGTCGGGGACGATGTTTTAAATGAAGGTTTTTAAATAATAAAAAAAGAAAACAATTTCTTTTCTCTCCTCCCTCTCCCACACACGTGCAGTGGAACGGAACCCCTCCTCCCAACTCTGTTCTTCACCAATTTGAGCTCTGGGCGTCTATTTTCAGCGCCGATCGTCAGAAGATCGAGCTCCAGTGCGTCGCAGGCGTCGTTCTACACCCGAAACTTCGGCGATCCACCAACAGGTAGGAATTTTACATTTTGAAAATCATGGACCCCGTTTATGTTTTGTTTTTCTTCGAATCTTCATAAGGGTTGTATAGTTCGGGTCCGCAGCTTTCCGAAACTTTTTTTCGGATCTGAATTTGGAGCACCGGGGTGCTCCCGGTGGCTCCTGGATGTTTTCAGGCGAAAAACCGGTTTTCCGGCGACGAGGGGCGGCGGCCTTGGCGGAATCCGGTGACGGGGCGGTGGCAGCGTGGTGGAATCTGGCGGCGTCGGTGGCGGCGCGGCGGAATCTGGCTGCGACGCGGAGGTTTCCGGCAAGGCTAGCGGTGGTCCGGCCAGGATTTTCTGGGGGTTCTTTAAACCCATGTAACTCGCAAACCGTAACTCTGATTTGCAAGCCGTTTGCAGCGATGCGCTCCTTGCATCGAGACGGACCTTTGGAACTAACTTTTAGAATTTTATGGTTCGGGATCGTGGCCCAGGAGTTAGAAACGTCGTATAAAATAATAATATTCTATTATTTTACGACTTCGGGCCGTTGTAACTTCTACATGACGTTCCGTCAGTGGAGTTGAGACCCTGATGGTACGACTGACTTTTTGAGATGGTTTCGGGGTGTTGAGACCGAGTTTGGGGTGCGGGCCCCACGAGGCTGGGTTTTGGCGTTTGTGGAGAAACGCATCTTTCGCACCAGGAGTCCGATTTTGGCAGATGATTAGTCGATCCTATGTGTTCTTCCGAGAGGATCGCAATGGTGCGATCTGTTCGATGAGTTTCGGAATCGAGGCGTGGGCCCCACCCGAGCTGGCTTCGGTGAATATTACCTTTTTCACCGGGTGTTCGTTTCAGACGACCGAGTAGTCAATTCCACTTTTTTTTCGAGGGGATCTCCATGGTATGATCCGCTTGATGGGTTTCAGGATCGTTGTGTGGGCCCCGCATGAGCTGGCTACGGTGAATAGTGACTTTTCACCAGTGCTCCGTTTCGGGTGAGTGAATAGCCTATCCTGCATGTTTTTCTGCGTGGAATGCGATGGTGGCCTCGGTTTTGGCCTAGGAGGTGCGCAGTGTGGTGTGGTGGCGGGTCGCTCGGTTTAGCGACATTTTGACCAGCAATGGTTGAGGGTTCTCCCTTAGTTCGTTCCTACGAGGGTTCGTGTGGCATCACAACCTTCGTATGGGTTTGTGATCCTCTCGATGGGATGTTTACTGTTATAGTTGTGGCATCCCTACGGTGGGCCCGGAGCGGGATCCTCTAGCATTTATACCCTATATTGGGTTCTTGGTATCGCTGTGACCGCTTATTCACGGGCAGCGATCCCCTATCTAGCAGGTTAACCCCGTATGGTTTGTGGAATCATTGGGAATATGATCCCCCATGCGGTCGGTCGTGCACAGTAGGGTTGTGGCATCGTCGGGTTTACGATCCCCTACTCAGCATGATGTTTATAGTAGGGTTGTGGTATAGTTGGTTATGTGATCCCCTACTCAGCGCGTGGTTTTGGTAGGGTTGCGGCATCGTCGGTTCGATCCCTTAAATCGCGAGTTATACCAGATAGGGTTCCGGTATCATCGTGACCACCTTTATATGGGTGAAGATCCTCTATCTGAGTGATGTGCTTCTGTCGAGCGCCAGATCGGGTTGTGGTATCCCCTAGCAGATCTTGGGTGTGATCCCCTATCTGTGACAACTACGTATGCCAGATCAGGTCGTGGTATCCCCCAGCGGACCCTGGGAGTGATCCACTATCTTTGAGCTACGTATACCGGAGTGGGTCTTGGTATCCCCTAGCGGACCCTAGCGGTGATCCCCTATCCGAGGAGTTTGGTGGTTATGTTGTTTCAGCGATGTTTCCTCAGTGATGTTATCCGACGAGCGTGGTCTCTCGGGTGAGCGTCTAAGATGTTTTTTTGGGACCCGATGGAGTGTATCTCTCGGATGAGTGTCATCTGGTATGACATTGTTCATGGGGTGTACTCTCCTAGTTGGGGGCAGTTGCTGGTGATGAGTTCGGTACCTCTTGTGGCTTTGTGGCGCGAGCTGTGTTTATCTGGATTTTTCAAGGTGTGTGTATGGGAATACACCTGAGCTGAGCTGACTAGTTGTTTTTAGCCAAGGATGGTCACGAGATAGAGTTTCTCTCTCGTCTGGGTTCCCTCTGGCTGCAATGAGCGGACTGATGTCTTTCAGTTGATCTCTTTGGTTTTGGGTTTTGGGGTGCCTACTGAGTACGTTTATACTCACCCCTGCACGAGCTTCTCCCGCACATGTTTGTGTCTTGTACAGACCACATTCCTTTTGATGGAGTCCCAGGAGGACCCGGAGCAGGCGGATCTTAGTGAGCGAGTTGACCGGGGTGTTTGCCGGAGCTGTGCCGAGGGAGTTTTCTGGCGGGTGTTTGTGGTAGTGTTCCCCTTCTTTAGAGTAGGTTGGACGTGCTTTGTAGTCTTCTTTTGGTGGGCCCTGTTTTTTCCTTTGTACTTTTGCTGTTGCACTCTGGTTTGGGATTGATTGTATGCATGCATTTACTTTTCAATTTCTATATCTCTACACTGTTTCATGGAGGTGTTTGTGGGTGCGTGTGTACAGGTTCCTTAGGCTAATGCCTCCCATGTGGGTGATAGCCTACTCGGAGCTAGTCGCCAGCCCCTGGCCTATTGGAGGCGGGTTTGGGGAGTCGCGGCTCGAGCCCCGTTGGGTCGGGTCGTGACAGAGTGGTATCAGAGGATGTTCCAACTTTGGGATCTCAGAGTGTAGCTAGTCTTGCTGTGAGCTTGGTTTGGGTTGTATAGCGGCAGTGTTAGGATGCTTCGAGTTCGGCTTCTAGGCTAAAGACTCTAGTGTTGGTGCGGTGGCTGACGTATCCATACCCCAGGACTCTGATAACCTACCTTTCGACTCAGGACATTTGTACACTGGTCGCGGGGACATAATGGTACATGCATCATATAAGACTGGATTTTTGGGTTTTCCTTGTCCTTCTTGAGTCATCTCTCCTGGTATACTCTTTGAATGTGGTGTGTCTTGAATGTATTTCAGGATGCCTCCATGATGACAGCCAGTGAGGGTTCCGCAGCAGGATTGTGCTGATGACTCGCCCCATGTAGAGGCTGTGGAGCAGGGTGCAGGTTCTGAGGTTGCACCTCCAGGTGGTCTGCCAGTTGAGCCACCACCTTTCGAGCAGCTGATTGTGCCGGTGGTGCAGGACGAGGATTCGCGCAGGCTGAGTGCGCTGCACGAGTACCAGAGGCAGCGACCTTTGAGGATCCGGGGTGATCCAGACCCCCAGGCAGCTGATGACTGGCTTGAGGCCGTCACCCAAGCTTTCCATTTAGTGAGGGCACCTCCAGATCAGATGGTGGTCCTAGCGGCGATCCTTCTACATGGTTCTTCCGGGCGATGGTGCAGTTTAGTGATGCAGTCCCATGACGAGGTGATGCTCGCGTGGGTAGAGTTTGAGAGGCTATTCAGGGAAGAGTTCTATCTGGTGACGCTGAGGTCAGTGCGGATCCAGGAGCTTCTGCAGCTTCGACAGGAGAGCATGACTGTGTCGGAGTACTCAGCGTGGTTTACAGATCTGTCATGCTACGCCCTGGATATGGTTTGAGACTCGTTATTTAGGGCTCGGACCTTCGAGCAGGGCTTACACAGGGACATCCGAGTAGGTGTGGTTTCCTTGTGCCTGCCTACCTATGCTGGAGTGCTAGAGCGAGCGTTGGTGGTGGAGAGTTTTCTGGCTGAGCAGATTCCCCCTATTAGTACTGGGCACACAAGGGCTGAGACTTTTTCAGTCGGATCCGCATCTGGTAGCTGACGACAGACTCAGGGTTCAGGACGTGGTCGACGTTTCAGGAGGTGACCCCAGGTTGGAGGATCTGAGGCTCATAGCACTCAGGGCCCGCATGCCAGTTTTGGTCAGCCGCAAGAGAGGCGGTGTTACGCTTGCGACGGTCGGGGAAATATTGATAGAGATTGTCTGACCCGATGTGCTGCTGAGAGGGAGTCGGTCGTTGGACCTCCTTGGCAGAGGCAGTGTCTCGAGCTAGGAGGTCCGCAGGGCGGCAGACGAGGCGGCGGAGCTGTTGCAATAGGAGGCAGTGGTAGGAAGTACCTGTTGCCACCACCCCCACCCCCAGGTGGTCCACACCAAGCTCAGGGAGCTCGTGGCCGAGGGGGAGAAAAGCTGCATACCCTGGAGGCAGTCGACCCAAAGGCACCGCAGACGGATAGAGGTACACATTGTGTCTTTTCTACTTACTATACTAGTTTTTCAAACACTATTTAGTGGTACCCTTTCCTTTTGTTGCTTGATAGAGTTTTGTTCAGGGCGTTGGTAAGACCATGTGTGGTTGTTGTTCCTCATGCTTTGAATTCATGAGGAAGAGGGATCCTTCCCCCATCGAGACGTGATTAAAACTGTGCGGGTGAGTCAGTGCCGCCCAAAGCGGATTGTATTGAGGTGTGGTGGATGAGTTCCTCTGACTTATGCGTTCGGGCATGGGTGTCTGTTGGTGAGCTCACTGGTGTGTGAGACCCAGTTGAGAGTCAAGTTGCTTTCCTTATGCTTAAGGATTTTCGGGGACAAAATGTTCTAAGGAGGGGAGGATGTAGCGTCCCAGGTTTTTGGCCCTGTCAGACTTTGGAATATTTCTACGAATAATTACAGAGCTAGGCGCGAAGACAACGTGCGATTCCGAGGCCTAGTGTGCCCGAAATTAGTTTTATAAAAACATTATGTATTTTTGTACTATGCACGTGGTGGGGGTGTGATATCTCCTAAACGGTAGCTCAGAACGGGAATCTGAGGGCATGATTGCATCCGAAACGTTTCTTTTACCCTAGGCGAGGTGTAAAATTTGTGGGCGCAGGCCTGCGGTGAGAAATGCCACCAGGGGAATTTTCGTAAATAAGTGGAAAAATTGGTTTACGAGCGTCGGCTCAAATGACTTCTGAAAGGAGTCCCGGATCGCAAATCTGAGTCCTTTGTTGCATTCATAACGGCGCATTTACCCTAGGGGTGACCTTAACTTTGTCCGCGTCGGGCGCGGAGTCGGGGGCGATGTTTTAAATGAAGGTCTTTAAATAATAATAAAAAGAAAACAATTTAATTTCTCTCCTCCCTCTCCCACCCACGTGCAGTCGAATGGAACCCCTCCTCCCACATCAATTCTTCGCCGATTTGAGCTCCGTGCGTCCGTTTTCAGCGTCGATCGTCAACAGATCGAGCTCCAGTGCGTCGCAGGCGTCATTCTGCACCCGAAGCTTCGGTGATCCGCCAACTGGTAGGCGTTTTACATTTTGAAAATCCCAGACCCTGTTTATGTGTTGTTTTTATTTGAATCATCATGAGGGTTGTATAGTTTGTGTCCCGAGCTTTTCAATACTTTTTTCGGATTTGAATTTGGAGCACCGGGGTGCTCCCGGTGGCTCCCGGATGTTTTCCGGCGAAAACCCGGTTTTCCGGCGACGAGGGGCGGCAGCCATGGCAGAATCCAGCAACGGGGTGGCGGCGGCGTGGTGGAATCCGGCAGCGGCGGTGGCGGCGTGGAGGTTTCCGACGAGGCTGGCGGTGGTCTGGCCAAGATTTTCCAGGGGTTCTTTAAACCCCCGTAACTCGCAAACCGTAACTTTGATTTGCGAGCTGTTTGCGGCGATGCACTCCTTGCATCGAGACAGACCTTTTGAACTAACTTTGATAATTTTATGGATCGGTATCGTGTCCCAGGAGTTAGAAACGTCGTATAAAACAATAATATTCTATTATTTTACGACTTCGGGTCGTTGTAACTTCTACCCGGAGCGTCCGAATGACGTGCCGTCAGTGGCGTTGAGACCATGATGGTACGTCGGACTTTTTGAGATGGTTTCCAAGTGTTGGGACCGAGATTGGGGTGTGGGCCCCATGAGGCCAGGTTTTGGCGTTTGTGGAGAAACGCAGCTTTCACACCAGGAGTCCGATTTTGGCTGATGATTAGTCGATCCTATGTTTTTTTTCAAGAGGATTTCAATGGTGCGATCCGTTCGATGAGTTTCGGAATCGAGGCATGGGCCCCACCCGAGCTGGCTTCTGTGAATAGTACCTTTTTCACCGGGTGTTCGTTTCAGACGAGCGAGTAGTCGATTCCCCTTGTTTTTTCAAGGGGATCGTCGTGGTATGATCCGCTCGATGGGTTTCGGGATCGTTGTGTGGGCCCCACACATGCTGGCTACAGTGAATAGTTCCTTTTTCACCGGTGCTCCATTTCAGGTGAGTAAACAGCCTATCCTACGTGTTTTTCTGTGTGGAACGCGATGGTGGCCTCGGTTTTGGCCTAGGAGGTGCAGAGTGTGGCGTTGTGGAGGGTCGCTCGAGTTAGCGTTGTTTGGACCAGTAGTGGTTGAGGGTTCTCCCTTGGTTCATTCCTACGAGGGTTCGTGTCGCATCTCAACCTTCTAATGTGTTTGTGATCCTCTTGATGTGATGTTTACTTTTAGAGTTGTGGAATCCCTCCGATGGGCCCGGAGCAGGATCCTCTAGCATCTTTACCCTAGATTGGGTTCTTGGTATCACTGTGACCGCTTATTCACAGGCGGTGATACCCTATCTAGCATGTTAACCCCGTAGGGTTTGTGCCATCATCGGGAATGTGATCCCCTATGCAGTGGGTTGTGCACAGTAGGGTTGTGGCATCGTCGGGTTTACGATCCCCTACTCAGCATGATGTTTATAGTAGGGTTGTGGTATCATTGGTTATGCGATCCCCTACTCAGCGCGTGGTTTCGGTAGGGTTGCGGCATCGTCAGTTCGATCCCCTACATCGCATGTTATACTAGATAGGGTTCTGGTATCATCGTGACCACCTTTATATGGGCGATGATCCTCTATCTGAGTGATGTGCTTCTTTTGAGCGCCAGATCGGGTTGTGGTATCCCCCAGCGGATCCTGGGTGTGATCCCCTATCTGTGAGAACTATGTATGCCAGATCGGGTTGTGGTATACCCCAGTGGACCCTAGGAGTGATCCCCTATCTATGAGCTACGTATACCAGAGTGGGTCTTGGTATCCCCTAGGGGACCCAAGAGGCGATCCCCTATCCGAGGAGTTTGGTGGTTATGTTGTTTCAGCGATGTTTCCTCAGTGATGTTATCCGACGAGTGTGGTCTCTCGGGTGAGCGTCTGAGATGTTTGTTTGGGACCCGATGGAGTGTATCTCTCATATGAGTGTCATCTGGTATGACAGTGTTCGGGTGGTGTACTCTCCTGGTTGGGGGTAGTTGCTGGTGATGAGGTCGGTACCTCTTGTGGCTTTGTGGCGTGAGCTGTGTATATCTAGGTTGTTCAAGGTGTATGTATGGGCATACACTTGAGATGAGCTGGCTAGTTGTGTTTAGTCGAGGAAGGTCATGAGATGGAGTTTCTCTCTCGTCTGGGTTCCCTCTGGCTGGGATGAGCGGACTACTGTATTTCACTTTCTCTCTTTGGTTTTCGGTTTTGGGGTGCCTACTGAGTATGTTTATACTCACCCCTGCACGGGATTTGCCCGCACATGTTTGCGTCTTGTGCAGACCACATGCCTTTTGACGGAGTCCCAGGAGGACCCGGAGCAGGCGGAGCTTAGTGAGCGAGTTTACCGGGGTGTTTACCGGAGCTATGATGAGGGATCTTTCCGGCGGGTGATTGTGGCAGTGTTCCCCTTCTTCAGAGCAGGTTGGACGCGCTTTGTAGTTTTCTTTTGGTGGGCCCTGTTTTGCCGTTTGTACTTTTGTTGTTGCTCTCTGGTTTGGGATAGATTGTATGCATGCATTTACATTTCAGTTTCTATATCTCTGCACTGTTTCATGGAGGTGTTTGTGGGTGTGTGTGTAAAAGTACCTTAGGCTATTGCCTCCCATGTGTGTGATAGCCTACTCGGTGTTGGTCACCAGCCCCTGGCCTATTGGAGGCGGGCTTGGGGAGTCGCGGCCCGAGCCCCGTTGGGTCGGGTCGTGACAGAGTGGTATCAGAGCAGGTTCCACCTTTGGGATCTCAGAGCATTACTGGTCTAGCTGTGAGCTTGGTTCGGGTTGCATAACGACAATGTTAGGATGTTTCGTGTTTGAATTTCAGGCCAGAGACTCCAGTGTTGGTGCAGCGGACGACATATCCATACACTAGGACTCTAATAACATGCCTTTCAACTCGGGACATTCGTACACTGGTCGCGGGGACATAATGGTACATGCATAATATAAGACTGGATTTTGGGGTTTTCCTTGTCCTTCTTGAGTCAGATCTCCAGATATACTCTTTGACTGTGGTGTGTCTTGAATGTATTTCAGGATTCCTCCACGATGACAGCCAGCAAGGGTTCCAAAGTAGGATTTTTCTGACGACCCGCCCTATGTAGAGGCTGTGGAGCAGGGCGCAGGTTTTGAGGTTGCACCTCCAGGTGGTATGCTAGTTGAGCCACCACCTGTCGAGCAGCTGATTGTGTCAGCGGTGTAGGACAAGGTTGCATGCAGGCTGAGTGCACTGCACGAGTTCCAGAGGCAGCGACCTCTGAGGTTCCGGGGTGATCCAGACCCCCAGACAGCTGATGACTGGCTTGAGGCAGTCACCCGAGTTTTCCGCCTAGTGAGGACACCTCCAGATCAGATGGTGGTCCTAGCGGCAAGCCTTCTGCATGGTTCTACCGGGCGATGGTGGAGTTTAGTGACATAGTACCATGATGAGGAGATGCTCACGTGGGAAGATTTTGAGAGGCTCTTCAGGGAAGAGTTCTATCCGGTGACGCTGAGGTCAGTGCGTATCCAGGGGCTTCTGTAGCTTCGACAGGAGAGCATGACTGTGTCGGAGTACTCAGTGAGGTTTACACACATGTCGCGCTACTCCCTGGATATGGTTCGAGACCCGTTCTTTAGGGCTCGGTCCATCGAGCAGGGCTTACGCAGGGACATCCGAGCAGGTGTGGTTTCCTTGTGCCTTCCCACCCATGCTGAAGTGCTGGAGCGAGCATTGGTGGTGTAGAGTTTTCTGGATAAGCAGATTCCCCCTGTTAGTGCTGGGAATTCAAGGGCTAAGACTTTTTTAGTCGGATCGGCATCTGGTATCCGACGACTGACTCAATGGTCAGGACGTGGTGGACGTTTCAGGAGGCGACCCCATGATGGAGGATCTGTGGCTCATGGCTCACAAGGCTCGCAGACCAGTTTTGGTCAGCCGCAAGAGAGGCGGTGTTACGCTTGCGACAGTCGGGTACATCTTGCTAGAGATTGTCCGACCCGACGTGCTGCTGAGAGGGAACCGGTTGATGGACCTCCATGGTAGAGGCAGCATCTCGAGCAAGGAGGTCCACAGGGCGGCGGACGTGGCGGAGGAGCTGGTGCAGCAGGAGGCGGTGGTAGGCAGTACCAGTTTCCACCACCCCCACCACCAGGTGGTCCACACCAAGCTCAAGGAGCTGGTGGCCGAGGGCGAGGATAGATGCATGCCCTGGAGGCAGTCGACCCAGAGGCACCGTGGATGGATAGAGGTATTCCTTATGTCTTTTCTACTAATTGTAGTAGTTTGTCAGACACTGTTTAGCGATACTCATTCCTTTTGTTTCTTGCTCGAGTTTTGTTCAGGGCATTGGTAAGACCATGTGTGGGTGTTGTTCTGCATGCTTCGAATGCGTGAGGAAGAGGGATCCTTCCCCCACCGAGATGCATTTTTGTGACGCGATTAAAACCGTGCGGGAGAGTCAGTGCCGCCGAAAGAGGATAGTATTGAGATGTGGTGGATGAGTCCCTCTTACTTATGTGTTCGGGCATGGGTGTTTGTTGGTGAGCTCGCTAGTGTGTGAGACCAAGTTGAGAGTCAAGTCACATTCCATATGTTTAGGGCTTTTCGGGGACTAAAAGTTCTACGGAGGGGAGGATGTAGCGACCCAGGTTTTTGGCCCTGTCAGACTTTGGAATATTTCTACAAATAATTACAGAGCTAGGTGCGAAGACAGTGTGCGATTCCGAGGCCCGTTGTGCCCCGAATTAATTTTATAAAAATATTAAGTATTTTTATACAATGCACATGGTGGGGGTGTGATATCTCCTAAACAGTAGCTCAGAACGGGAATCTGAGGGCATGATTTCATCCGGAACGTGCCGTTTACACTAGGCGAGGTGTAAAATTTGTGGGCGCGGGCTTGCAGTGAGAAACGCCATCAGGGGCGTTTTCGTAAATAAGTGGAAAAGTTGGTTTACGAGCGTCGGCTCGAATAACTTCTGAACGGAGTCTCGCATCGCAAATCTGAGTCCATCGTTGCGTTCAGAACGGCGCGTTTACCCTAGGGGTGACCTTAACTTTGTCCGCGTCAGGCGCGGAGTCGGGGTGATGTTTTAAATGAAGGTTTTTAAATAAAAAAAATGAAAAAAAAATTCTTTTCTCTCGTCCCTCTCCCACCCACGCGCAGTGGAACAGAACCCCTCCTCCCACCTCCGTTCTTCACTGATTTGAGCTCCGGGCATCCGTTTTCAGCACCGATCATCAGCAGATCGAGCTCCAGCGCGTCGCAGGAGTCGTTCTGCACCCGAAGCTTCGGCGATCCGCCAATAGGTAAGCATTTTTCATTTTGAAAATCTCGGACCCCGTTTATGTGTTGTTTTTCTTTGAATATTCATAAGGGTTGTATAGTTCGGGTCCCAAGATTTCTGAAACTTTTTTCGGATCTGAATTTGGAGCACTAGGGTGCTCCCGGTGGCTCCTGGAAGTTTTCCGGTGAAAACCCGGTTTTCCGGCGATGAGGGGTGGCGGCCATGGCGGAATCCGGCGAAGGGGCGGCGGCAGTGCGACAGAATCCAGCGGCCGCGGTGGTGGCGTGGTGGAATTCGGCGGCAGCGCGGAGGTTTCCGGCGAGGCTGGCGGTGGTCCGGCTAGGATTTTCCGGGGGTTCTTTAAACCCCTGTAACTCGAAAACCGTAACTCCGATTTGCAAGCCGTTTGTGGCGATGCACTCCTTGCATCGAGATGGACCTTTTGAACTAACATTGAGAATTTTATGGTTCAGGATTGTGGCCCGGGAGTTAGAAACGTCGTATAAAATAATAATATTCTATTATTTTACGGCTTTGGGCCGTTGTAACTTCTACACGGAGCGTCCGAATGACGTGCCGTCAGTGGCGCTGAGATCCTGATGGTATGATGAACTTTTTGAGATGGTTTCTGGGTGTTGGGACCGAGTTTGGGGTGTGGGCCCCATGAGGCTGGGTTTTGGCGTTTGTGGAGAAACACAGCTTTCACACCAGGAGTCTGATTTTGGTGGATGATTAGTCGATCCTGTGTGTTTTTCCGAGAGGATCGCAATGTCGCGATCCATTTGATATGTTTCGGAATCGAGGCGTGGGCCCCACCTGAGCTGGCTTCGGTGAATAGTACCTTTTTCACCGGGTGTTCTTTTCAGATGAGTGAGTAGTCGATTCCGCTTGTTTTTTCGAGGGGATCGCCATGGTATGATCCGCTCGATGGGTTTTGGGATCATTGTGTGGGCCCCGCATGAGCTAGCTATGGTGAATAGTGCCTTTTTGCACCGGTGCTCTGTTTCGAGTGAGTAAACAGCCTACACTGCGTGTTTTTCCGCGTGTAACGCGATGGGGCCCTCAGTTTTGGCCTAGGAGGTGCGCAGTGTGGTGTTGTGGTGGGTCGCTCGGGTTAGCGACGTTGGGATGAGCAGTGGTTGAGGGTTCTCCCTTGGTTCATTCCTAAGAGGGTTCATGTGGCATCACAACCTTCGTATGGGTTTGTGATCCTCTTGATGGAATGTTTACTGTTAGAGTTGTGGCAACCCTCCAGTGGGCCCGGGGTGGGATCCTCTTGCATCTTTACCCTAGATCCGGTTCTTGGTATTGCTATGACCGCTTATTTACGGGCAGGGATCCCCAATCTAGAAGGTTAACCCCGTAGGGTTTGTGGAATCATCGGGAATATGATCCCCTACACGGTGGGTCGTGCACAGTAGGGTTGTGGAATCATCGGGTTTACGATCCCCTACTCAGCATGATGTTTATAGTAGGGTTGCGGTATCGTTGGTTATGGGATCCCCTACTCAGCGTGTGGTTTTGGTAGGTTTGTGGAATCGTCGGTTCGATCCCTTACATCGCGAGTTATACCAGATAGGGTTCTGGTATCATCGTGACCACCTTTATATGGGCGATGATCCTCTATCTGAGTGATGTGCTTCTGTTGAGCCCCAGATCGGGTTGTGGTATCCCCCAGCGGATCTTGGGTGTGATCCCCTATCTGTGAGAACTACGTATGCCAGATCGGGTCATGGTATTCCCCAGCGGACCCTCTGAGTGATCCTCTATCTGTGAGCAAGGTATACCAGAGTGGGTCTTGGTATCCCCTAGCGGACCCTAGTGGCGATCCCCTATCCGAGGATTTTGGTGGTTATCTTGTTTCAGCGATGTTTCCTCAGTGATGTTATCCGACAAGCGTGGTCTCTTGGGTGAGCGTCTGAGATGTTTGTTTGGGACCCGACGGAGTGTATCTCTCGGATGAGTGTTATCTGATATGACAGTGTTCGTGTGGTGTACTCTCCTGGTTTGGGGTAGTTGCTGGTGATGAGGTCGGTACCTCTTGTGGCTTTGTGGCGTGAGCTATGTATATCTGGATTGTTCAAGGTGTATGTATGGGCATACACCTGAGCTGAGCTGACTAGTTGTGTTTAGCCGAGGATGGTCACGAGATGGGGTTTCTCTCTCCTCTAGGTACCCTCTGGCTGGGATGAGCAGACTGATGTCTTTCAGTTGCTCTCTTTGGTTTTGGGTTTTGGGGTGCCTATTGAGTATTTTTATACTCACCCCTGCACGGGCTTTGCCCGCACATGTTTGTGTCTTGTGCAGACCACATGCCTTTTGACGGAGTCCCAGGAGGACCCGGAGCAGGCAGAGCTTAGTGAGCAAGTTGACCTAGGTGTTTACCGGAGCTGTACCGAGGGAGCTTTCTGGCGGGTGTTTTTGGCAGCGTTCCCCTTCTTCAGAGAAGGTTGGACGCGCTTTGTAGTTTTTTTTGTGGGACCTATTTTCCCCTTTGTACTTTTGCTGTTTCACTCTGGTTTGGATAGATTGTATGCATGCATTTACTTTTCAGTTTCTATATCTCTGTACTGTTGCATGGAGGTGTTTGTGGGTGTGTGTGTACAGGTACCTTAGGCTAATGTCTCCCATGTGTGTGATAGCCTACTCGGTGCTGGTCGTCAGCCCATGGCCTATTGGAGGTGGGCTTGGGGAGTCGCGACTCGAGCCCCGTTGGGTTGGGTCGTGACAATATATCCTTATTATTGTTAATGTTATGGAAAAGTGATGAGATACCCTTCTTATCTCTCATCATCTCATTTTCAGAATTTTAAAGTGACGATGTTATGCTGTCGAATTTCTGTAGGGGGACTTCTCAAAGCAATTTAAATTATTTGGGTTAAACCTCTACATCTTGATTATGTTGTGCTATTAATAAGTGTGGACGACATCTCATTGTTTTACACTGAAAATCCACTTAAATTTGGTGTATTTTCTTGTCACACATAATTATGTCATTTATTTATCCTTGCTCTAATGGTGTGATCCTTGATTGGGATTAAATCTCAATTTCTTCTCATTGAGAGATTTCATAATGTTATGCTCTTTTATTCTTTTATAAAGTGTATACACAGCCTCTTTGACATTCCATATTCATATTATGTCTATACTAAAGTCACTTAAATGTTTTTAAAACGTTCTACTTTCATGTGGCTTATAATTTAAATTTTTAAAATGGAAAAGGACTCTTTTATTAAAACATTGTTTTAAATGGTTTTAATGATTTCTTCTTTTAAAAAATTTCTATCCATGTCCATGTTTTAAAAATGGTTTTATGGATTTATTTATATGGATATAAATTTTTTAAAACCCTTTCAAATGTTTTGATGTGGTATGAGACACTTTGATTCTGAAATCTCATTTAAATGACTTATTTAATATTTTCAATGTATAAATGGATATTTCTCTCATAGAGTTTTAATGATTTATTATATGTTATTATTTATTTTAATATCATGATGTGATCTATTTTGATTGAAATGTGGATATTTTATGTTTCCATTATGCATGTTTTAAGTGTCATGATTATGTAATGGTTCTTGGTCAATGTTTATGAAATCGGGTGGTTCCCTGATATGCTAAGGGCAGGTGATCCCGTGATAGCTCTCCAATGCATTGGGTA
The DNA here is from genome assembly GCA_963277665.1 of Viscum album. Lineage (NCBI taxonomy): Eukaryota > Viridiplantae > Streptophyta > Magnoliopsida > Santalales > Viscaceae > Viscum > Viscum album. Next base: position 2,087,911,831 of record OY728160.1, read on the forward strand.
ACACGAAGGAGTTAAACGCTAAGGTTTCTCCAAAGGGATTTAGGAAATATACTGTGAGGGGTATTCCAAACGTAACCATGAGGGTTACTCCCAATGTAAGAATGTTATGAATTCGTCAAGTTAACTTTACGTCTTATGATTTCTATGAGTTATTCCTAAGTCTTATGATTTAGTGAGGTATGTTAATGTGCTTATGTTTTATGAGTAAAGTATGAATTCATTGATTCGTATGTACACATGGACTAATGTTTTCTTTCCGTATAGTTATAACCCTTACTGATCTTTTTATGCTCAACCCAAGTTTTTGAATTGTTTTCCATAGGACTTAAAGTGGAATACGGTCAAGGATGGGATCATGGAAATGTCATGATGTCTAAAACATGGAACTAGACATGACTCTTTTGTTCAAGAGTTTATTTTTCTTGTGATAAAATGGAAACTGAGTAGATGTGTCTACCTTGTAATCTTTGAGATGTAATAGTTATGTCTTAATTTTCTAAAACTCTAAACCTGAAAATATCCTCAATGTGAATTATTCATTTACTTAGTGAATATTCAATGAAATAAGGTCGGGTCCTTATAACCATACTCGGGTTCTCTTGATAATTTTGGACAATGATTCATAAGTCATTTGTGATGTGTAGGAATATGACTCAAAAAAAAATCAAGAAATGATGTGACTAATATGACTCAACGTGTGTATTTTTAGTTTAAAATGACATTATAGTAAAATAGAGATGTGACATACTCAAAACCAATAAAACACATTAGGATTGCTTTCAAACTTTAGGATAGCAATCCATAAGTAATTTGTAATGTGTAGGAATTAGCATCACCTGAATACAATGCATATTGTGACCAGTATGACTCCATGTGTGACTTTTTATTTCGAAACGACATTTCAGTAAAGAAAAGGCAATTCACATACTAAAAAAATTAATCCTAATTATTTTGATAACATAGGTAAACGATCTATAAATAATTTGTGACATGAATGAATTTTCCGTACATCAATCTGGTATATGGTGTGCCTTAAATGAATCAAAATGTGCCTTATTAGTTTAAAATTGAAATTTTAGGTCAAAACAAGTGTCATTCATTGAATACTAAGAAAAAATGCTCGGATTTATGTGATAATTTAGGAAAGTTATTCTTTATTCTATTGTGATGTTTAAGAATCAGTCTCGGGTCAAATCGACACACGATGTGACTAATTTGACTCAAAGGGCATGTTTTTAGATTAAAATTTTATTATATTAAAAAATAACAAGTGAAATAATAAAAATTTAGAAAACCTATTCGTATTTTATTAATACATTATAAAAACAATATATATGTCATTTTTGAAGTGTATGATTATGTCTCACCTCAATCTGATTCACAGTATGACCGGTATGACTCCAAGTGTATCTATTTATTAAAAATTGATATTTTATTGATGTATTGTGTCATATTAATGTTTAAATTTTTTATAGTATCACTATTATAAGAATTATTTTCTTTTATAGGGGGTTATTTTTCTCAGGTTGGTATGGTAATTTGGGAAATTGATACCATGATGAGGCTTTTTTGATAGGGGGTTACGGGCGCTAAAGATAATGAAATGTGGATGTTTTTTAATATTTGTGGTAGTAATAGCTACTGTAATTATACAAAATATTGTTTGAATTATAAATAATATAGTTTATTTTTTTTATGTGTGTTTGTGATGTAAAATTTATTTGAATTAAATAATTAATTTATATATAGGTGTATTTGGTGTAGTGTATTGTAATTTCGAAAGCACACCGCAGAAATGGTGTCATTATCAGCACTAACAAAAGCACTGGTAAAGGGTGTCATTCAAAATCAGTAGAAATATAACTCCTATAGATTATATTTTATCAATGATAAACTAGTTTTGATAAAGGGATTCCCTTTTTAACAATGCTTGGGAGAACAACACTATTTTAGCGCAGCTAAAGACCCTTTTGCACGCTGTTGAAGATCCAATTTGTGGTAGGGACACCTCGATCATCCATTATCTCTCTCAATCACATTCACAATATGGGATCACTATCATTTTTACAACCCTCACCATCATGTGGGATTCTCCTGTTTCACCGCCCCATCGATCCCATCCCCATGAAACAGACCTTTCTGCCCTTCGTTGTCTTGCTCTGATGTCCTAGAAAGCTGAACCCTTTTTCACTAAGGTAGCCATCCACCCTATGTGTCCACCCCATGAAGACACTATTTTCTATGTGTGATAGCTGCACATTTGCATCCTCTCAAGATATAGAATTAATGGGTGGTATCCACTTAACCCAAACTGCAATTACCAAACATATTTATACAAAAATTTATAAATAACACTATATAATGGAAAATCTTAAAAGCTCAATTGATCAAAGATTTGTGTTTTTTGTGTTAGTATTTGATGTTTTGAATGTTGTAAAATTTCCGTCACAATATTATGTATATTAATTACTTAGAAATAGACCAAAAATTATTCCTTGAAGATAACATCAATTAAATGGTAATTAATTAAAATGGGTCAGATATGAGTTGGAGACCAAACATTCTGTGATGGTGGTCAGCACGACTGCATATGGTGGTCTTCACCTTTTATATGTGATGATCCAAAAAAGTACCATTCAGGAATATTCAATTATCTTTTTTTCAATCATCATTTGATGTCATCTCCACTAATGATGACTTGTACAGACCATTATTTAACAATTTATTTCTAGTTGTGTGAGTTTTAATTTATATAGTGAATCAAAACTGTCATAATCATGGGTGGAAAGAACAGTACACCACTTTATGTGGGGAAAATGTGACACATGTGACCTCTAAAGAAACATATGTCGTAAAATACCATGACACCTTTTTTCAATATTATAATCATTTTAATATATTTTAACAAATTTTTTATTATATTATTTAAAATTAAAAACATTTTATTTTTCAAAAACTAATAACATAAATTTGATTAAAAGATGAATTTATTCCCATGACCTCAAAATATTCATTAACAACATGTCTCAATTGATTTTAAACACATACTAACTGTTTGTCATTTAAATTTGTGAAATATTATTTTCCAGAAATTGTTATAGCTTCATCATGATTTTTGTTTTCAAATCCTTAAATTGGAAACACTATAATTATATCACCACAATCATGTAATTTAATTCTACAAAAAATCATACATCAAAATTGAACTACATTATCCTTTTAATATCATAATAAAACATTTCAAATTAGTTTTTTCATGTTATTTGTTGCAATGAAATTGTTATAATGAGTATGTGATTATTTTGTTGTGTTAATTGTTCACGTAAATGTGTTTGTGTGCATGGCCTCTTACCCTTACATCTAGTTTTGTTGCGAGCATTAACATGATGTGTACCCTTATATGTGGTTGTTACCCTGTGCATGGTTTAACATTACATCGACTCTGTTCTAATTCTATGACTACTTTTGGTTTCCTTTATTATGATATTCTCATTTTCATGGTATGTTTTTTTTAAATTACAATCTATTTTTTCCATTTTCTTCATTTCAGGTGTGTCATGTGGTTTAAAATGGTCTTGGGGTGAGTTCTCATAAAATTGAAGCTTGTGGGGTGCACAATGGATGAAACAATGCCACCGGCTCACCAATGGTGGTCCATTGGCCAGTGGATTTTTTATACTCATTTTCTAATTTTTGTAAAAAAATTTACTACGTTAATGTTTTCTAAAATACCTCTTAAAGGCAGCATCGATGATGCCACTTTTTTCCATAATCCCAAAGGTGACATCACTGATGCCAACTTTTCCCTAAAATAGAAAAAAGGTATATTTAAATTATTATTTTTACATATTTAAAATTTTAATGTGTTATTATTATATTCATTTGGTTATATATATATATAACATAATGTTTCAACATAATTTATCCTTTACTCAAGTACGTTACTTTTCAATCCTATAAAATTTAATCTATAAGACTGATAGGAATATAATTTTAAACATTGATTAAAAATATAACAACTACACCCAAATAAAAATAATATGTTAAAATTTTTGGTGAAAAATAATTTATATTATTTATAAACCACCTATATGAAACATAAAAATGTTCCATGTACGTGACTTTTCTTGAATATGTAATATAAACTGTAAGACAAGTATGAATAAAATTTTAAACATTGATTAAAAATATAACATATAGTCTAAAATAAAAATAATTTCTTAAAAATGATTGTTAATAATAAATTATATTCTTTAAAATCCACCAACTTGAATCATAAAAATGTATCAAGTATGTGACATTCTAATCCGATTTAATGTAAACTGTAAGACCTATATGAATAAAATTTAAAAAAATTAATAAACATATAGCATGTAGTCTAATATAAAAATAATTTCTTAAAGAAATTTGGTGAAAAATTAATTATATGCATTCTAGTCAACATAAATGAAACTTAAAAATGATTCAAGTACATGACTTTTCAAGACTATATAATATGAAATTTAAAATAGAAATGAATTAAATTTTAAAAAAAATTTAAACCTGTAACAAGTAGTTGAATTTTTAATTATTATTTATATGGGTACTATATTATATATTTTATAGGCTTTCGATGTAAAGTATGTGGCCTAAGATCCTCCACGACATTCATTAGTTTCACTCTAACTTCTGAGTTACTTTTCTTACATTCCCTTCATTATCATTTATTTATTTTATTTATGAAACTCTTTATTTTCAGAAAATATTTTGATTATTATGATATCTTTTAAAATTATTTAAATTGTTTTAATACTATATAATATTTTAATCTAATAACATTACTTTCTTGAAATTTACTAATTATTTCTATGATTCAAGTAGTTGACATTGAAATTTGTCAAATATAAACTCTGCCAATAATATAAATGAAAAATGAAATACTGGATAAAAATATAAGAAGATCTAATTGTAATAATATTATTTTGATTTTAGTAGACATAAAACATGTAACTTGACATGTACAATCTATGTCTATGTGTGTGGCGAGGAGATTATGTCCCACATGGTGGTCTACGAATTGGACGTCCATGTCAAGTGCATAGCAGAGTCTTATGACCTAGAGAATGATGATCCTTGGGAACTGGAACATCGACTGGTGCATTCGTTATCTCTGTGTTAGTGGGAGGAGTTGTCAACTACATCTCATACTACCTTCCGTATCCTTCTCCCACTAGGGTGGTAGAAGGACTTGCCTCTATTGTAGTGGGGAACCAAGCATCCGATTGAGCTATTCCTCAAGGCTAAGATGGATATAGAATCCAAGGCTTTGATGGATCCCAATGTTGTGATGGATCTATAACCAAAGATGGAGAGAACTCTGGATATTCTATCAGGAAAGATGGATCACAAGTCACATAAGGTGGATATTGAATCTTATGATCCTAGACTACTTGAGGGATGACCTCTTCCCATGGAACAAGTAGAAGCCTCATGTGAAACAAAAAACAAACTATGTCATCGTTGTCATGGATACTCAACACCAGTAGTAGCAGCAGGATGTTTCTTTGGGTCGGGAATCTCCTCTCTCAAGGCCAGATGCGCAATGATGCTCCTGGAAGGCGCACGAAAAGATTCCCTCACCTCCAGTGTTGTAGCATGGATAGATTCTCAACTAAAGACCCCCTCCTCCTCTTCATCACTAATGTGAACAAGCTACTCTGTGTGACTACCCTATAAATAGATTCGAATTGAATTAGATTATAGTTCAATAAACAAACTAATTGTAATTTATTGAATTGTCATCCTATGCATTTCAATGTCGGGATGGGTAAGATATTGTATATACATAAGTATTTATCATGGCTCATACTTAACCATCTACAAAATAAGGAATTGATTCATAAGAACACCCTAAATATGATACTCTGCATGTATGTGCCAACAGTCGATAAAGTTGGAAAGTACTCGGGACCAATCAACATCATGCCTCTACGTCTGCTTCATCCAATTAAGCAGCTCTGTCTATCTCAATGACAACAGAAATGGATGAGTACTGAAAAACTGGCACATGACTCTATAAGATATCAACCACTCGATAATATTGAAGTGAATGAGGGGCACTATAACCATAGTGTCCTCAAGACAACAGTGTGGTATGCTGGCATATGGTTCGTAATATTACAGTTTGGAAGCCATTAAATTTTAAATGACATGTTATTTTGAAACAAAAGAACAAAACTAAAAACAAAAATTGATGAAATTATTATATATATTAGATAGTGATATATGGCATATACATACTTGATCATGTAAAATATAGGAAAACTGTAGTATATATACGACCAAATGCTATCTTAGAACCGCATCAAAATTTTGTTGTAGACACCACCTATAAAATTCATCCTCGATAGTGAAAAATAATGAGAAATTAAAGTCAATAACTCATAGTAGCATCAAAAACCAATATAAATGGCCGATTATACCAGCATCTGCGTGGAGCGTTAGGAAACTCCTCCATCTCGTCCAGCAGACCAGCATGCATAGGGCCGAAGGCAGGAATGTTCTCTCTTTCCCACATATGAATATGGATGATGCATCCCGAGAGACTAGTGTGGTCCATGTGGGATAGCCTTCATAATGATCTGTACATGTATGCCAAGAAGTTTGATCCCTATCATTATGTCCCATCTCAATCAAAGTCCTTTAGTAGGGGTAGATACATCTTGTGCACATGAATCCCTGAGTGATTAGTAAACATGGTCCTGCCAATGAGATGTAATATAATGTACGAGCATAACACATTACTATCTTCTCATCATCATAATACTTTTAATGTGGAATCTGGGTCTCCAAAAAAGGCATATATATGGATGCTCTGTTTGTATCCCTAAAGTCAGACTAAATATTAATTCATTAAAAGCACAAAACAAGGTCTGGCCAAGTTGCACAAGTGAGTCAAATAACGTGTCTCCCCTGTATAGGAACACCAAAAAGCACTGCCGCATCCTTTTGGGTGATGGTCATCTCACCCTCAGGCTAGTGGAATGTGTGTGTCTCTGTACCCCATGTCTCAATGAGGGAAACATGCAGGTAATATCCTAAAAATGTAAAATCTGATAAGGCAAGGCCATAGAAACTTGAATGGTGAAAGTATGATCTAATGGCATGTGGATGCTACCTATGATGAAAATGGTGCACTCAACGTATCCTGATCGATCTATCTGCATGACCATATAACATGGACTATGAAATATGGGTATGATACTGAGTGAGTGTTATGGTATCATCCATATACCTATAATCAAATTAAATGAGTCATAAGTGTAAATTAAAAATATATCATTATGTTTAGAATGATGTTATGACATGTAGAGTGGAAGAAATGACTTGTTTATTCACATTATTTTATGAAGTTAATTTTACCAAGAGAAATATAATTCTCTATATATATTGTTTATGTATAAAATAATTATAACCAGAGGAAAAAATATAATAATAGATGGAAAAGATTGTGTTGTTAAATAAAATTATTAATAAAATTATCATTGTAAGAATTTTATTAATTGATACATGATTTAAGGGAACATATCTTGGTTTTTAGGTTTTTGTAAGAATTTAGGGTTTAGGTATCTAGCTACCTTTATATAAATCCTATCTCTACTCCATCTCACAACTCCCATGCTATCTCTTCTCATCCTAGAATCTTAGGATTTCTTTGCAATCTGACGTATGATCTTCCTCACCTGGGTATCCCAATGTCTGCTTCTCTACAATCAGCTGGCCAATTATTTCCCCCATGAGCTACTACAACATCAACATTGGTTTTCTATTTCAAGTATAACATCAACACACCTAACAACTGGTCACCAATTACTGATCCAGGTAGATCTTCTGCATATGTGATAGCTTCGGTTTTTGAATCCACTACATCAACCTATTCATTCAATAATTTTTAACAGGTAAATCAAAATAAATTTACTCTTCCTTCATCAAATTCATGTTTTTTCAGTTTTATGAAATTCCAAACAAATATCGTTAAATTTGAACTAAATATTCAATGGAATCATTTAACATACTTTTGGTTATTTAGTCTACATATCTACCAGCATTGGCATCTCTCTCTTGCACAAGATCACATAGTAAAGCACTGGTAAACATAACTACTTTTTTACAATACCAAAATTTTTCTTTTAGACAATTTTGAGTCTTCAGAGAACCCATAGATCCATATTTAAGAAAAAGGTGTGTTCATTTCAATTTATAGAATTTTTTCCCCTTCACTCCATGATTCATTAATTTTTATTGAATATTAATTTTTGTTTAATGTTACACAGTGTCCTTATTTTTGGGATAGGGTATATGTTTGGCAGTTTTGGGTTTAACTTCTGATATTATGGTTTAGGAAGACATGACATGTTTATTCACATTTTTTATGAAGTTATTTTTACCAAAAATATATATAATTCTCCATATATTCTGGTTTTGAATGAAATAAAGATAACAAGAATAATGAAGATAAAAAAATAGCTGGAAAAAATTATGTTGTGAATAAATTTTATAATTGAAAATATTTTAGTATGAATTTTATTAATAAAAACGTTCTTTAAGAGAATATATCTAGGATTTTTGATTTTTGGTACGATTTTATGGTATAGGTTTATGATTTTTGTGTTAGGTTTTGGGTTTCAGGGTTTAGGGTTTCAAATTTTGATATTAATCATTATAAAAGATGCTACTGGGTTAAGTGTTAATCTTTTTGGGTTTTTTGGGGTTTAGAAAATAGTGGAAAAAAGAATAGATTATAATATTTAATTTACAATATGGGATAACTATTATTCATTTGGATTTATGAAATAATTTCTAGTATCTATGAATTTATTTATGAAATAAGGATAAATTTATTTCTTGAAATAATTAATGTTTTTATTAATGTTTGATGATAAATAGTGTTCTCAGATTTCTGGTATGTATTACTAAGATATACAATTTCTGAATAATGGCATATTTATTTTTAGAATCATAGAGAGAATATTTCTAAATTACCGGGTCTTGAATTTAGTGAGTCATATTTTGGAGGAGATTTATGATTAACTAAATAAGGAATGGATTAAGATAAACCATGTCAATTAATAATGATGTTTTTGGAATTTATCAAATTAAATATATTGAATAACATATTCTAATCATTTTGATACTATTATTTCATTTTATTAACGTTTAATAAAATTCCACACATAATGTTCTCAAAAACCATTATAATGGTAATATGTTTTTGGGTTAGGGTTTAGGTTTGAGGGTTGAGGGTTTCAAATTTTGATATTAAGGTTTATGAATGATGTTTCTGGGTTACGTGTTTTCCTTTTGGGTTTTGGGGTTTAGAAAATCTAGAAAAAATAGATAAAAACATTTAATTTACATTGTGAGAATGCCATAATAAATACAATATATCATTCCGGCTGAGACTGAGAACTAGACCCAACAACATTAGGGCATCGATTCCAGTTATTACCTTCTTTATGAATTATCGTGCATCTCAAAATCTTCCCTTGTTCTTGAGGCTGGTCCAGCTCATTACCCATACTACTGGCCTTCGATCTCCCATGAGGATGTAACCGATTGATGTCAGGTATCATTATCGGTTGGCCTTCGGGCATTGGAAATAATGATACTCCCCAATATGAGTCCATGGTGCTACATAATAGTTATTAATGGTATCCATCTGGTACCCTTGATTAACATAGGATTCCCATGATATGTTAATAAAGGAACATGCTGTGATGGTACATGTGCATGGAAATCGTAAAGCATTAAAGATTCCACGTTGACATTGCCTTGATTCCAGTAATACCACCATTTTATCACCAATAAGATTTGTGATGTGTTCTAAACACTCTGGAACATCAAATCAGGATTCTTCTCGTCGAAAAAGGTATATGTGATAACCAAAATCATCATCAATATTCTTTTCAATCTATCATTGAATGTGTCTTTTGTATCGTATCCCCTGCTGTATTCCGTGTGATGCTAGTTTATGTCTATCAACAAATTACTTCACACATCAATATAATGTCTCTTGAACTAGGGATGTTATAGGTATCTTATAAATCCCTTTTATGATACCACGGATTCACCCCACAATGTCTGTCGTCATGTGACTGTACCTTCCCCCCCCCATCATATGTCAATTTCCATTAACCTTTTGGAATCCACATCATATAATCATAAACATATAGATTAGCCTGGTGGATTATTTTAAAAAAAAATTCCAACCTCCATTTTTCCGACTCATATTCTAAACAGAATAAATGATATCTCACTTAATATGATTTTATCTTTATTTTGAAATTGTAAAAAATAACAAATACAATGCGTACCAAGCCGCCTTATTTCCTTCTTCATCAGTTCTTTGGTAAATTTTTATGCACATTGCTAACAATTTTTCTAATTTAGAACTGATGATGTGCATTATGGTATCTCAATGTGTCAAGATCCGCATTGATTTCCTCCTTAATTGTTAGACAATGATCAGATATCAAACAAACACCATGAATGTTGGTGAAATGGTTGTTGTTACATGCCATAAAACAACTCCTTGATATATAGTTTTCATTCTCTAAAATGAAAAAGGAATGCATATGAGGTGAATGGTTTCCATCTTGGGTTATCTCAATCAACAATACGCTCTTGTATTTTTCATATAGAAATTTCCCATCAATCTGAATAAACTATTTGCTAAAATGAAATGCGTAGATACATGGAAGTAATTCCCAGAACAACTGATGAGATTGAACAAAAGATGGATATTTCCAGTTATCGTGACACACATTTTCATTTGTATTTAGATGGAAGAAAACATGGTTATGATGCCTCAGTATAGCTAGAAATTATGGAAACACTAGATATGAGTCATCCCAGTCACTATAGACTCTCACAATTTACTTCTGTTTCACAATCCATGCCTTATTATAGGAAATATTATATCCAAATGTATGTTGAATCCCCTCTTGTACTTGTCATATTGGAACATATTAACATGTTCCACTCATCTCATCAATAATAGATGTCAAAATTTTTTCATCCAATGAGGTATGATCTTGTGTGATGCTTGGATGAATGAATGCATGAGCTGCCTCAATCCATGAGATTCTCTAGCCTCCAAATGTAATGTCGATAATATCCCTCAAGATAAATCTACAATCATCCCCATAATTCTCACACCATATAACATATTTACTATGGCATGATTTTTGAACTATATAGTTGTAGTTACTTTCAATGTGAAATCTCTTCGGCATTATTTTTAATGCATCTTAACATGGAGAATTTCCTCCAATATATAAGGTTTTGTCTAGCTCACTATACCTATCTGGTACAACTCATGGGAACTCAGTTGCTAGTGTGAGAATAATATTGTTGAATTCAAGTACATGTGTATTATTTTCTGACCAAGATTAAAGGGTTGAGGGATTCTATATCATAGGTCGAGGTTGATGTACAAATTATGCATTTCTTGAAACCTCCTTCCTATCATCAGATGATCCCTCATCATCACCACTATTTTCAACATATGATCTATCATTACAAAAATCCTCATCATAATTCAGATTGAAATTTATATTTAGGATATCATCTAGGTTTTCCTCTTCTACTACATCATTTGGAATTGACCCAATTTTAAGGGGTGGACTGTTTTCAACCACTCTGGTAATTTTACATATTCGTACAACTGGACATTGTTGTTTTACAGTAGAAAAACCAACATATTACTCCATATTAGTGCCACTTGATAGTTGAGAAAATAAATTAATATATTGGACCCACATTGCATCATCAACCATTGGAAAAGATAGAAGCCACATTGTTGTCATGAATTTAAAATGTGTATAGCTAATATACTAGATCTCTTGATCAGGTCCCATATTTATGGAACCAAAAATTATCTATTTAAGGTCACTTATTGTTACACAATTATCTGTACAAACCACCGTTATTGTTTGTGTACTATAATAAGCTCCTTGCTCAGTTTGAATAACTTCCCCATAGTAGTTCACACATGAATACTTGACAATGTACCTAAAAAATGTCTCTTTCCTCAAAATTATCATACTGAAACAAATATTAACTATGATGGTAAACCATAAAATAATTATTAGAATGATATTTTAGGATACCTTTCTATACCCTTTAATATGATAGTAATGTTTATCTATACAAATGTTTAATAAATAGTTAATAGTTATTTTTTTATTCTTTTATAATATATTCATTAATCCATAATCATTTTATATTCAATAGTAAATTATAATTAACTAATAATATGTATTCATTTTTATCCTAATTTATCATAATTTAATCTATAATTAATCATTACTAATAATAGGTATTATTTAAAAACAATACATAACTAATTAAAATACATAATACATAACATCTTTAATTAATAATAATAACTTTTTTTAATTAATCACTCATTCTTAAATCACTAGTTAATCACTATTAATTTAATATTTAATTCATAATCATATTATATTCATTGGATATTTATAATTAACTAATCATATGTATTCATTATTAATCCTATATTATCATTAATTAGTTTACAATTAGTCATTACTAATAATAAGTATTATTTATAAACTATACATAACTAATTAAACTGCATAAACATCTTTAATTACTAGTAATAACATTCATTCATTAATGATTTTGTCCATATTTCATTTTATAACATCATAATTATCATTATATTGTTGATAAATATACTAATTTGATTTTTAATTTCTTAAATGTTTTAGTATTTTATAAATAAAATAGGAATCATCTTATACATATCCCCTTGGAGTCTCAAACCAGGAGTGCATCAATGCCTGTTTCCGTATACCAGGATACTTGTGGTCAAACTTGAAAGTCCTTATCTATGTATTCACTCCTAGGTATATTTGTGCCAGAGCCACATCCAGTTATTTGTATCCAGATTGGGATTATATTTCATAGATAACCACAAAATCTTATGCTACCAAAATTTCACAATACTAAATCCAAAGTTAATCTATTCATAATCTGTACTTAATCTACACTGAATCTATACTACTAACAATAATCATTTGAAACTATATATAACTATTTACACAACCAAATAAACAAAATATTAAGAACAACCTAAACTACATGAAAATTGATATATTTAAAACTAAAAATAATTGAATTAAATAAATAAAAAACATTAAATTAAATAATAAAATTACACGAAATGATGCATTGCAAAAAAATGAACAAAAAATTTTTTTTTAGAGAGAGACAGAGAAGATTTAAAAGAGATGAATGAAAATATTGATTGAGAAGAAGGGGGAATAACTTTTATAGGGATCTGATGAAAAGGAAACATCGATGATGCAACCTTTTACATGTCATCGAGAAGGGCCAAAGGAAACATGGGGTAGCGAAGTCGACATCAGTGATTCCCCCTTTGCACATCAACGCCAACGCAACATCACGAATTCCACCTATGTAGAATATTTTTTAAAAAAATTAACCTATAACATTTAATTTTTTTCCACAAAACGTATACAAAAAAAACTCATTGGCCAACCATTGGAGCTTGTAGTGGGTCTACTTTTCAAAATCCATTAGATAGCTGGTGGCCAAGCATGATGTCTCCTAAAAACAAACATCAATATATTGTTTTTCTCATGTCGTAAAAATATTATTACTTATCTAGTCCCCTCCATATTTGGACCCTAATTCCAACAAAAGCCTTTGGAGAGCTCTCTCATGGTGCTATATGATGGAGATATACTATAAATATTTATATATTAATATATATAAATATATATATTATAGCTTGTATGATAATTTTTATTTTCATGATGAAAGGGGAATATCATTTATAATTCCTATGAAAATAGTTATTGTTTGTTTTTGATCATCTACACAACATCATTTAATCATCAATTTCATAAGATGAAACTATTAGGAAGAAATGCATTCATGATATGAATACATTTATTATCCACCATAAGATGAATGCATTTATTGGCCATATCATTTATTCATGCCTATAAGTCCATGAATAAATGATGCAACACCCAAGAAGTGTTTTTTAATGATCATATATATATATATATATATATTACTCCATGCAAGTAGGAGGTGATCTTCAATAATGCATCTTCGAAACCCCCAAATATCCATAGCTATCTTCTTCTTCTTCCTTAACTTGTCGACATTCTAGAATATCATGAGAGAAATATGAATCATGTTTGTACAACATGTGATTCATTAAACCCATGAATACACTATGGAGATGAGATAAACTTTCCACTTATTGGTCATTATCAAACATACATTATTATCAAGGAGTATAAATGGATATTAGGTGAAGGTACGCAAAATTTGAAGTATTTCTTTATTTTTTTAATTTTTACATAGTTTCATATTATCTTGTGTGGAGATTCCTAGGATATAGATTTTAAATTATTTTTTCTTAATCTAATATTAATTATTAGACTCATACAAAACCCAATTTCTGAATCAAAGGGAGGTTATGTATTATATTTATGAAAATTATGATGAAATTATGAAGAATAAACGAAAATAATGCTCTATTTCCCATTTCAGATTGTTGATTTTTTAGAAAAATTTACCCATTAAGTAGCCGGGATGAATAAAGGTAACTATTTCCTTACCCTTATGCAGCTAAAATGCATGAGGGTGAGGAATAAATTACACTTATGTAGAGTAATTTTAGTATGGGTCATCAGGACATACCCCTATGTAGTTTTATTTACGTAAGGGTTGCATGTTCTTACGATAACACGTAAAGGGTCATGTAATATTATGAATCATTTTACACTTATGTGAAATATTAATGTGTAAAGGTATATATTGAATTACCAATACCTTATGCAGCTAATTTGTATAAGGTAACCAAAACAATACCCTTATGTATTGTACTTTGCGTTAGTGTCATCAAGCCTTACACCTATGTAGATCGGTTTACATAAGGGTCACATGTTCTTACCCTTAATGTAAAGGTTCATGTAAGGGTATGAAACTATTTAACCATATGTGAAATGTGACTATATAATGGTATATCATGATATACCAAAACATAAATTGTCCATGTAAGTGTCTTACCCTTACGCAGAATGAGGTATGTAAAGGCAATCTTCCCATTACATTTAGGCATCAATATAAATTTATACTACATAAATATAAGGAGTGAATTAAAATTATGTAGAAATTATAGAGCTACATTATCCTTATGTTGAGTGTCTATATAATGGTAAAATGTGGATACTCATACGTTGGAATGTGTTCCGACATATGGGTAAACAAAAAATTTGTTAATTTTTTCTAAAATAATAAATGTTTTAAATAATTATAAATTGTTTATAAATAATGACAAAAGTTATTTTGGGAATATTTATTTTATAAATGTTTATAAATTAAATAATTATTTATTTATGATTTATCATCAAATAAATAAATTATTTTAAATTCCATAATATTTTATGTCAACATTTAAAATTCCTTTTAAAAAATTATAGGGAAATTCTTATGATATGGAAATAAAAATATTTATTTAGAAATCAAAATAAATAATTTATTTAGGGTTATAAATTATGAAATAAGGCCATAATATAAAATTTTTATGTTTAAATTATGGATTGTTCAATCTAAAATATTTTGAATTGTTCAAAATAATAGTGGGCCTTATTAAGATTTTTTTAAGCCACACAATTTCTTTTATGATTGATATGATCATGGTTTAAATAATAAATAATTATATGATATTTATATTGTTTAAAATGTTTACATAAAAAAATTGAACTATAAATTGTTTGTAATTCATATAATATCATATATTGAAAATGTAAATGTTATATAATGAAAAATATGAAAATTATCATATTAAAATGAATTTAAAAATTTTTTATTCAAAATTACGGAATATCCATCATGTTTATGTTCCAAATTATAAAATGCTTCCATATTATAATTTATTAATTAATTATTTAAAATTTTTATCTCATGTTCAAATATTTTATTTTTCACCTTATTTAATAGATATTTCATTCTATATTCATGTTTAGTAAATTGTTTAAGAAATGTGGATATTATTTATGCTTTATTTTAAAATGTTAAACACATTTTAGGATAGATCCATCCATTACATTCTGGTATTGACTCCAAAATGAATATAGTTTTTCATATACCTTGAACTAGTTTTTAAATTGATTTTATTAGCTAGAATTTGATAGTTGAATATTTTTTTTCCAATTAGGTGTCAGAGTTATGTTGATTTTGACTCACTGTTGAGTAAGATATCATTGGGTAGAGGGTCTTGGGGTTAGACTACCTACCTACCTAGAGACATATTCTTTGTCTAGGATGGTGAATGGGGTTGACTATCGATTTCTTAAGGATTACTCATTCATAATACTTTATTCCTTTACATGAATATTCCATGTACCATTTTAATATGAAGCATTTGGATATGTATGAATATATTTGAATTCTATTTTTAGGTGGGTAAAAAAATATTATGGCTTCTATAAAGTGTTACACATCAATATGGTTTGAACATATTGTTTTTGTGGAGGGGATAAGTTTCCAAAAAAATATATTAGAATCATTAATGAATAAATTCCAATAATATGAGATAAGATGGAGAGATTAAAATCCCTACAAAATATTAGGTGTGATATACCTTATAAAATGACTCTTTTCAAGAACTCTATCATTCAACTAGGAATGTTCTACCTTCCCAAGGTACCAATGAATTATATTTTGTATGAAAAACAAGTGATAAATAACGTGGGATCATCCATGGGTTGGTTCTACTCAAGAGTTTTTCCCATGGATTGTCTTTTGTTATTTGTTTCATTATGCTTGTTTTGGGTTACACTTAATTGGGAAATCCATTAGAAGGATACTATTGGATTATTTTTGAGTTTTTCCATATAATGTTTTGGAAAAATGGTTTTATAATCACCAATCCAAAAATAATATATGATACTATTGGGACGATTCTATATTAAAATATATAAGTTAAGAGATGAATAAAAAATACGACTCATTACTTAGTGAAATATGGGTACTAGTAGACTAATTGATATGTTGTTCAAAAGGGGTCATCATTTTATTGGGAAAAAAATTTAAAAATACCATAATAAATTGTTAATAATATATAGTACTCATATAATTAATGATTATATTATAGATATGGGCAAAATCATCATCATCACTATAAAGATAATCTTCATAATTAATCCTTGTATGTAGAAGCTTAATGTATGTTACTCCTAAGGATCTTAACTTAAGAAACGATTTTAATAATTATGGGATGATTTTAAAAAAAATCCATAAGGAAATTTCATTGTTATAATAGTATATTTCACAATAAAATAGTGTTGACGTTTTTCAATAAGTGAATATAGATTATTATGGAAGCATTTAGTGATTCTTTTAAGGTTTTAAGGGAATTCAATAATAAATGATCAATTGTATCTTAGTATCACTCATGTACTCAATACGATTGAGTACATATATTATTTTAGTCCCATATACTCAATATGAATGGGTATGTTAAATGATATTCAATATGAGTGAATATTTTAAATGAATTGGTTTTTCTAAATCATCATTGGTAAAAGAAATCAATTATATTATTCTGACAGATATATTATATCTACTACATGATTTAGAAGTGTTATAAATATACAGAAGGCTGTAAAGAGTTTAGGGTATGTTCTTACAGATATATGTAAAGAGTTACATTGTCGACCATAATAATGCATCATAACATTAACCAAAAATATATTAGAGTATAATGTTAAAGTGAAATTTAAGTGTTATATTTAGTTACTGTACTAATGTGATGGTAACGTTATCCTAATTTTATTGGTGACCTAATAAATAATAATGTAAGTAGTTAAATATTTTCAATGAAAAATTCTGATGGAATAATGTTCCAATGATGATGATGATGAACATAGAAAGTGTTATAAGTAGACAAAAAAAGTTAATATCATACATTTGATGTTATGAAGTTAATAAGAATGAATATATTCAAATGATTAATAGTTAAAAATATGACTCATAAATCTCACCACTATTAAAACTGCTATACATCATAGATGTTTCCCCCTAAATAGTTTATTGGGAGGGTATTATTTAATAGTCACATAGATATGTGAGGTGGATTACATATGATATGATTTTTTAGCAAAAACCAGAAATTGTAGCTAACAAAAAGTTGATATGGAAGATTATCATATATGATATGACAATATATTGATTATATTGTGTTTGTTAAATATTATTAAATAGTTTAAGATTAAAAAAATGTATCACATGGAATGGAAACCTGAATTTTATATTTCTTTCACATTGGCTATATAAATGATTATATAGAATTCCATTTCATGAAGTTAAATGATAAATGAAATCTAAAATTATAACATTGTGTTTATCACTAATTGATGTTAATTATGGATTATTATAGTTTATGATGAAATTTTAAAATTAGCATGAGTAGGTTTCTTTTATAGTTATAGAAAATATTCTCTTGAGGCACAAGATAAGAATATGATTATTTTTGTGAGTCAGATGAAAAACTAAGTATACATCATGGAGTGTGATACATTGATTTATTTGGTATTCTAGTGGTTAATGGATCATATTAGAGTCCCCGCTACCTAATGTTCGGGAGATACCTAGAATGAGAACCTTCATGCTTTGATACCCTACATGCACAAGCCTATATATTTACGTAGCTAATACCTGGGTGATTGGGAATGTTGTTTATTATCTCATTGGTTAGGGCTTAACCAAGATAATATTTATCCTATCATATAATGAGTATGACATTAGGGTACTTGATTGATATAGACTGTTGGAGTATGCATCTTCACCTAGATATTATATATCTATCTGGATAAGGGACATGTGGTGTGATTATACATAAGGATGAAAAATATGAGATGTATTTATAGGGCCCAATGTTACTATTATTGTCAATATGTGTTTAGTGAATTTTTGGATGGAGTTATGATACTTAGTGAATTGGTATCGGTAAAATTAATAACATTGGATTCAATTCTTGAACAATTCTTCTAATAAATGTGTTGATTGTCGAACTATTCTTCAACATTCATGACATGTGATAAGGTGTGTATAATGTTTTCCAATTGTGAATTATATCATTATATGGGTGAATTGGATGTGAATAAGCCCATATACTATCTTTTATTAATTGATTATGTAAAAAAATACAAGAAAACATATATTTATATATTTTTCATAAGGAGTATTAAATAATGAAGTCCGTGAATTGTTTTCCTTTTTTCATGATAGATAATGAATTTGAGTCCAGATTGGGATATTATATTAGATGTTGGATAATGGATATGTGTTTTCTAGGAGTATTTTTTGTTGGCCTTACATAAAAAATATAGAAATCATAAAGGCCATAAGGACAAACTTGACCCCACACATGTGTGAGGAAACCTCAACTATGTGGGCCAGCTTGTCCTTTAAGCCTGCATGGAGGCGGAGGTGATTGGTCAATGTATAGCCTCACAGGAGGGAATGACCTTGAAAACAAACATGAATAAGGATGAAAAGGCCAACTGGGTTAGTGGGAATGCCAAAATTGGCACAATTACGTGGAGCCCGTGTGTACTTTTCAGTATGTCAGTATTAATCCCCCTCCACCATCTTAAATTTGTAGCAGAACAAGATCACTTATCAAGAACCAAAAAACTGATATTGTTTTATATATAGGATGAAAACCCCTATTCTCTATTTGTCCATCTTTAAAAATATAGATATATCATGTGTTGTTAGACGAGTTAAATCTTTTCCATGAAATCATTCTTGGAGGTTGTCCTAATCCTCCTCAATCCTCAACGATTATCTTATTCACTAGAGTTCATACCAAATGTTAAAATATCAAGACTGATCCCCCAATGGTGTTATAATTTTATAATTATGAGGAGATGAGGCTTCAAACCTACATGAATGGAATCTACATATAGTATGCATATATACAACTCGAAGACATTCCATGGTTGAATGAAAATAAAGTTGCCGAGGAAATTGGAAATCATGGATGTCTTCGAGGATTAATAATAAATATTAACATGACCTTATCATCATGAGAACATGTGTTGAAAACTATAACTCATGAAAAAAATAATTCCATGTTTTTTTGTCTTATAATATTTGAGAAATGCTAAATCCTTCATTTATTTTAAAAAGGGAGGATGAGATATTATTTTTTGAGCAATAACGAAAGCCCTTACGCATCATAAAATGTGGATACATGGTGGTGATGTCTATCTTTAAAATGAGAAGCCCCAGTCAAGAGGGTTTTATACATATTTGGGTATATCTATCATTTTCAAAGAACATAGGTATCGTTATATCACTTTTTTAAGAGAACATTTCTACAAATATTCCTCTTGTGTGAGGAATGAGAATCCCATTGGTCGTTCAAATAATGTCTAAAAAACATGAAGGATTTGAGATGAACTTGTTCTGTGCATCCCCTTAGCATTCCATGATACTCTTAGCAACATCCACCTAGTTTATTTGAGCGAATAGAGAACCCACACACCAATGATTTACATGCTTTAAGGGGGTGGAAAATGAAGGAAATCAGAAGAGAGTGGATGTTTCCATTAAAACATGATGGACACACAATTGTTTGGTCGAAAATTCATTCATACATGTATTTGGATTCATATTATAACATGAATGATCACCTGAAGAGAAACCCCTTGAGAAAATTGAGTAATCCATGATAGTGTGATTGCACATAAAATAATAAAAAGTATAATTGAATGTGCTTGTGTTTTGGATTCCATGCATAAAGAATTCATTACACTACCATTCATGATTTGTTTTTATTGAGTTATAATTTAAAATGAAGCTACTTTGAGTGGTAAAAGATTCATCTTTCATAAAATAATCTTGATGATATTGTGTTAATCACATTCACACATCTATGTTAGGATGATACTTCATAATTCAGAAGAAAGAATTTCCCAAGCATATATTGGACAAAGGGAACTGATTATCTATAGGTGATCATAATTTTTGAGGAAGACTGATAGTCTTGATCAAAGGATGTTGATGGTACTTGAAGTCTACATGAGAATGTTATGATCAAGGAGGAAGATTATAAAATCATCATATAGTGGATCAAGTGTTATACAATGGTGAAGTATTCTTATTGGTCCCACAGGAAGATGAAGTATTTTGGTTGGATCCAAGAGGAGAAGGAGACTCTTAGTTAGAGCTAGAGATATAAGTCTTTAGGTTGGATCCATAAGAAAACAAAGTCTCTTAGTTTAAACTAGAGTTGAATAATCTCAGTTATATTTTTAATAAATTGTAATCACTTTTCTGATAGAGAAATAATTTTTACTAGGGGGAATAACTTGTTTCATCAAGGAGTTGGATTTCTATCGAACCTTGTTAATCCTGTGTGTCTCTATATTAATTATAACTACTACACATGAGGTGAAATTGAAAAATATATAAAATTTCCTCGAGAACAATAAAAAGTACAGGAGGTTAAATTCAAAAGTATATTAATTCATAAAATGAGTGTGCTAATGACTCCCCCCACTGTCAGTGGAACCTAATTTTTCCCCAGGCTATACAATATTCATCAATCTATATAGTATATATTCTATGAATAGAGAAGAAATGATCTAACCAAATAGTATAGATATGCTTTATTTCCCATAGACAGTATATTTCTTAGACTTGGGGAAAATATGAGAATGCATGTTTTCATATGATGTCGACCGGCAAACTTAGATATAGAGATACATGTGTTCAATTGAGATTACACCATACCCCTTTAAAGCTTGATTAGAATTAATAGTTTTCCAGAGGCCTCTATTTTCATAGATATATAGATCCCCTTATTCATATTTATTTTAAATGATATAAAGACCCTTATGGTAACATTTTTTGGTTTACTAAATAGAGATTAAGTTTTAACTCTAAGAGTTATTATATTAGTTTTTTAGATTTTATACAAATGTTTTTTATGGGTATCCATAACGTATTTTATATGACGTGATACATAGTGAATTTAATGATAAAATTTCCAAATTGTTTTGGAATATATCTAAAATAAGATTTGGATAAGGTTTCATATGTTATTTTATATGACATAATATAATGTGAAATGAAATAATGTCTTTTGAGATTTGTTACAAGTGGGAGATTATTGGAGATATTCCCTATAATCTAATATATATATATATATATATATATACATGATATATATATATTTTGGCTTGAATGGAATTTTTTATCTGACTGAAGATTGGGGAATATCATTTATGTATCCACTTATAATAGTTATAATTTCAAGGTTCAATATTTTATGTTATTATAATTTAATCAAACATATCATATGATCAAACTCATGGGAAAAAAATAAATTTATGAGATGAATTCATTGCTATAACAGGGGGTTCCCTAGACCCAACAATAATAATATTTTTTATTATAATTTTATGTATAGTGAGAGATATGTATTATATACACATACCGTTAAAATTTATAAATTTTTGTGTCCAATATATAAGGAAAATTTCTATAGATTATGGTAAGGAGTCAATGTGATTAAATAATAGAGAAATTAAAACTATGTTAAGATTTTCCACCCCCACCGCATTAACTTTGAGGCTGGAAATTCCCCTCAAATATTTCTTTTGAATAGGTAATCAATATTCTCATAATCAGTTCTGTAAAATGAGAATCATGGATACACTGATACCTTTCATGTACTAATATTGTACATGATTAAAATTATTGTGATCAATATCAATATTCTCCCACCCATAAATTTATTATGAGGGCTACTATGTTCAATATCCAAGGAGATAATATTCATAATAGATAAGTTCTAATAGGTAATGTGAGAGTAGGTATTATTATATCTTATAAGTAAAGCACTGAGCTACCTATTACACTTGATTATGAAAATATTCATACCATCGACCAGGATATTGGAATATTCATAGCATGGAACTTTGAGCATGTAACAAAACATGTAGATATGAAGGTATTCATTTCTAATTTATTTATCATGGAAAACATTAACAATTAGTGAAAAAGGATTAAATTGGAGAATGTTATGAAATAAAAACAATGGGAATGGGGTGAAATAGTAGTTCTAATCAAAATGATCAAAAGGATCAACCAAACATTCCAAAATTTATTCATAATGTACCTTTACCCCACCACTTAAACATCCACTTTTTCTATCATTAATTGTTATTGTGAATTCAACGTTAGAAAATGGTTCTACAACCATAATTAATTATGATGAATTGATGTATAGAGAGGAATTCAAAAACTATATTGTTCTAGATAATGTTAATGAAATCCTCATGCATGAATTACTAGGTTTCCATGTCGTAAATGTAAAAATGATGTCAGTTTTCTTGATTACTTTATACACTAATGGATTTACTCTGTTGATTATGACTAGATTCTATTAAAATTTTTTGGATTTATATATATTAATACTATATGAAGGGAAATCCATGTAAATATAAATTTATACTAATTAGCCTTGAAATAAATTATACATAAGAATTTAAATTAGATCTATTAAAAATTATATTATTATAATGTAGATTGTCCAATTTTTTTGAACGAAACATACAAATGGAATACTTTTTTTAATACCCATGATGTAGGGCTAAAACTCTATAATATAATCATATCAAATATATTTTCATTATGTTTAGTACTTATTCATCTTTCTTTTTCTAATTAGCATTGGTTGCTCATTACAGTGAATTTGGATACTTTAAATATGTACTTTTTTGATTTAATGTGTGGATACCGAAAAAAACTGGCCACATGTGAAAAAATTTATCAATTTTTAATACACCTAATGCAATGTTTTATGACGAAACATCATGTTATACATTTTCTATTCGGTTTTAATGAAAATTAGGCTATGATTTGGTGGGGTTCATATACCATCAAAATCATGGCATGGGGACTATCCATGAATACAAGTAGCCTATAGAATTCAACATGTGGATAAGTATTAGGGTATATATAATAATATTTCAACATAAAAACATATATGAAAACAAATTATTTATTTTTCTCAAAGTTTCTTCAGTGCCAAAAACTAACTAATAATAAATGTGATTATAATGTTTCAAAATTTATGATAAATATCAAATTCCATCAATACACTAGCTTCCTTGAAGTTGTACATTCAACGATAAATACCATTTCCTTTAATATATTTTTTAATACTTTTTTATTTAAATATTTCCAATTCTATGAGAACTTTGTATAGCCCTTGTATTATTAATATGAAATATATTTGTTTATAAATTAATGGACATTATACATGTTGTCAGAATGAATACATACATCATGAAAAATTGACTACCTACTACACATTTAGTTGATATTCAAAAAAATTTAAGCCTAGTATGACTTTATGTTTATGTTTTTAGTTTAAAATTGAATTTTTTTAAAACATTTGTCACATAATCAATACTATGAAAACACATTCCAATTATTTCAATACTAGATGAAAAAAATATAAAAGTCATTATTTCCATGAATCAATTATTTGCAACACATTCCAATACACTATGATCATGTTATTACTCAAATTAGTTGTTATCGGTTTAAAATTGATATTTTAGTTCATAATGTTTGTCACTCCATGAAAAATGATATATCACATTTTTATTTTCATGATAATAAAGTAATTTTATTCATAATTAATTTTTGACATGTAGGAATCAGCCGCACGTCAATCCAACACATGATCTGACCTGTATGACTCAATGTGTGTGTTTTCAGTTTAAAATGACCTTTTAGTAAAAAACACATTTGAAATACTCAAAATTGATAAATTTCATTATTGATTGTTTTGATAATTTAGGAAAACTATCCATAATTAATTTTTGACATGTATGAATCATCCAAACATCAATATAATGCATTATGTGAATGATATGAATCCATTGGTATATTTTTATTTAAAATTTACATTTTAGTAAAAAAATATAGTTGACACACTGAACACTATGAAAAATCATTTGTAATGATTTTATACTTCAGTTCAATAATAAATAAGTGATTTTTGATGTGTGGGAATAAAATAGACATCAATCATATACACGGTGTACCATGTATGTCTCATTTATTTATTTTAGTTTAAAATTGACATTTTATTAATGTATTGTTTTATATATATGTATAATTTTTTTATTTACACTATTCCTAGAAATTAAATTATATTCTAAAATATGTGTAATATATTTCAAAAGTTTGGGTGGTTTGATCGAAGCTTCTCATGCTCATGTGATATTGGACATTGAGTCTAGAACTGGGATAATAGAATGAAGGAAATGGGTTATGAATCTATACATACATCATGAAATGTTTAATTCCTTATACTTATTTAACTAAATTTTTCATCATTTTATCTATTATTTTTATGTAAAAATTCCTATCAATTTTATCAAATACATTTTTTTCATAGAATTTTTTTGTAAGATATATTTTTCATTAAACTATGTATAACAAACCAAAATATAGATAACATGTTTCTTTTGTATGAACGATGAAATCCCATAATGCCTGAAACGTGATGTGACTCATAAAGATGCATCTACAAAGGGATTTTTCAATAGTTGAAGGGAATGGTGAATTCCGACAACATATTTAGTTAAATTTTACATCATTTTGCCCAATTGCTTTCTTAATTATCTTATAAGGTTTAAATAATAATTATTTATTTTTATTAGAGGTATTTTGGGAATTCATTTTTTTCTTTCAACCATCTGCAATAATCAAGAAAAGAGAGAAAATATTTCTTTTTTATGGAAGTGGAAACCAAATGTTTTTTGAAACCTAAATTAAATCGTAATTATGCATATTCCCAAATAATTTTTATTTTTTTAATGGAATGGTTAATTCATACTAATTTAGTTAAATTTTTAATCATTTTATTTAATATTTTTAACTTAGAATCCTTATCATTTTTTCCTAGTTCTTATTTGGTAATTTTCAAAGTTATTTTGGGAATTAAAATTTTGATTTAAACTATTTGAAACAATCTAGAAAATAGAGAACCTGTTTCTATTTTATGGAAGAGGAAACCACATATTTCCAAAAACTCCAAGAGAATCACAAGGATGCAACTACCAAGTGATTCTGCAATAGTTGAGTTCCAGATATGACTTCTTAAAAGGCCGTTCATGAATATTGTCTTGAACGGTGTATGAGTCTTCCCCAACTCAATCAGGTGTACCTCAATTTGATATACAGTGTGCTCGATATGAGTCAAACTATATGATTTTAGTTAATAATTTACAATTTAGTTCAAAACAGACATCACATACTCAAAACTATGTAATCATGTATCTATTGATTTGATACTTTAAAGTATCAATCTATAATTAATTTTTGACATGTAGGAATTAGTGAAACATTAATATGACACATGGTGTTACCCATATGACTCAAAGTATGTAATTTTGATTAAAATTTTAATTTCTTAAAATAAGATAATTGACATAATCAAGGAATTTCAAAAGGATTTAGATTGTTTTCATACATTATAAAAACAATATATATGTAATTGTTGTCATGTAAAAATTATCCAAAACTCAATATAATACCCAGGTGTGTTCGGTAACACTCAAATTGGTCTTTATCAGAAAAAAATTGACATTTTAGTTCGAAACATGTGTCACTCAATCAAAACTGATAAAATGAGCTCTTATTGACTTGGTTTTTTAACTATTCACAAGTAAAATATGATGTGTAGGAATCAATATCACGTCAAAATGACACATTATGTGACCCATATGTCTCAAATTTCATGTTTTTAGTTTAAAATGGAATTATAGTAAAAAAATACAAGTGACACTCAAAACCGAGAAAATAAAATCAAAATTTTAGAAACTTCATAAAAATTATCTATATGTCATTTGTGATATGTACGAATCATCTGCACCTCAATCTGATGCATGATGTGACCAATATGAATATATGTGTGTGATTTTATTTAATATTATCATTTTATTAAAATGGATGAGTGAAATAACAAAAATGAATCAAAAAAATTCACATTGTTTTGATACATCTTGAAAATGATATATTCATCATCTATGATATGTAAGAATCACCCACTCCTCAATTCGATACACAGAGTGATCAGTATGACTTAAAGTGTCCATTATCACTTTAAAATTGACATTTTAGTTCAAAACATGTTTCACTCATGAAAAGCTAAGCAAGCACACATTGATTGCCATGATAATTTGGAAAAACAATTCATACATCATTTTTGACATGTAGTCATTATTATCTCATCAGAGCTGAAATACTATGTGACCGGTATGACTCTATGTGAGTGTTCTTAGTTTAAAATTATATTTTAGTAAAAAAAAGTGACGTATAATTTTGATACATTGAGAATCAACTAAAACTCAAACTAACGAATTGTGTCGTTAGTATGACTGAAAGTGTTTCTTTTTTTTTAATTGACATTTTAATAAAAATGAATAGTATAATACAAAAAAAACATTCTGATTATTATAGTAATTTAAGACAATTATCCATAATACATTTTTATCATTTAGGAATCACCAACCCTCAATCTGATCCACAATGTTCTTTATATTACCAAATATGTTCATTTTCAATTGAAAATTAACAATTTATTTCAAAATGTGAATCACTCACTTAAAATAGTGAATACATGATTGGGATGTCTTGAAAATTTAATAAAATGATTTATAAATCATTATTACATGTAGGAATTAGTCTTATATGAAACCAACAGATGACTTAACCGGTATGACTCCAAGTGTGTGTTTTTAGATTTAAATGATTTAAAAAAAAACAAGTTACCTACTCAAAACTGAGAACAAAATTCATATTTGTTTTATGCATAAGAAAATGATCCATATGTTATTGGTGATGTGTTTGAATTATCCACACCTCAATCTGATTCATGGTGTAACTGGTATTGCTCCAAGTGTGTCCTTTTTTATAAAAAGTTAACATTTTAGGAAAAAAGTGACATATTCAAAAAAAACATCTATATTGTATCGATTATTTAGTAAAATGATCCATAATTTATTTCCGATGTGTATAAATTATCCATAGTTCAATCAAATACACGGTCTTCCCATTATGACTAAAAATGTTATTTATTAGTTTAAAATTAACATTTTAGTTCGAAATTCATGTCACTGACTAAAAACATAGAAAAAAACACTCATTGTTTTGATAATTTGAGAAAACAATTCATAAGTCCATTTTTTGGAATAGGAATTAATCTCACATCAATCCAACACATGATATGACTAGTCTGACTCAGAGTGCATGTTTTCAGTTTAAAATCACATTATATTAAGAAAGACAAGAAACATACTCAAATCTAAGAAAACAAAATCATATCATTTTGATTCTTTAGGACAATGATACATATGTCATTTTTGACTTGTAGGAATCTACTACACCACAACCCAACAAAGAGTATAACTAGTATGACTCCTATTGTGTCTTTATAATTAAAAGTTATATTTTAATAATGAAAAGGCAATTGAAAAGCTCAAAATGATGAAAATGTATTCTTATTGTTTTGATACATTAATACAATGATCCAAAAATTATTTGTGACATTTAGGAATCAAACGCACTTCAGTTTGATACATAGTGTTCTTGGTATGTCTAAACGTTTCCGTTTACAGCTTAAAACTAACATTTTAGTTCAAAACATGTGTCAAATATTGTAAATCAATAAAATTAACTTTTATTTTATTGATAAATTAGTACAATGATTCATTAGTCATATGTGTGTTATATGAATCAGTCACATGTCAAACTGACACACCATATGACCGTTATGAATCAATGTTTTTGTTTTTAGTTTAAAATGAAATTTTTGAAAAACAAATCAAGTGACATACATTTAATTAATATAACACATTCATATTTTTTTGATAGATTAGGTAAATGATACATAATTGATTTGTGAAATGTATGAATCAGTGGAACCTCACCCCGATTCACGGTGTGAATAGTATGACCCCAGGTGTGTCTTTTTATTTTAAATTGACATTTTATTAATGTATTGTTTCATATTTTTTTTCTTTATTTATTTATATAATTATAAACATATGAATTGTTTTCTTATATAAGTGAATTCTTTTTTATGTGTTGGGGTGGTTTGTTCAGCAACAAATACCCAAATCATATTTTTTTGAAAGGGGGGTTGCAGGTGCTAAATATAGTGAAACATTTTTGTTTTGTAATGTCTTTGATAGTAAAATGTAATTTAATTATGCCAAACTATGTTTCAAATGTAAATAACATAATGATTTTTTTTGTATTTATGATTTAAATTTTATTGCAATTAAATTATGAATTTGCATAATAATCTTTCTGTGTACATGTGTATTTACTATAGTGTGGTGTAATTTCAACCGTGTACTAGAGATGTATGGACATTATCAGAGCTAACAAAATCAATGATAAAGAGTTTTACTTCAACATATTGGTGTAAGGGAAGCACTGGACATTATCATCGCTAAGAATAGTGCAGTGTTAAAAGGGGAATTTTATCAGCACTAGCTGACTATGCTGATAAATCATCCCTTTATCAGTGTTATTATTAGCACATATAAAAGTTATAATAAGAAATATTATTAATTGATACACATTAAACTACCCTTTATCTACTATATTTTTAACACAAATAAAATTATTATATTTATATTCGAAAATAATGTTTATTTATACACATTAAATAAAAAAGAATGCTTATAATTATTATATTTTTTTTTGATAATTGAAATATATATATAATGTTTTAATAAAAATATTTAATAGATAATAAATATATATTTAAATAACTATATGGTTATATTTAATTTTATTAAATAATAAATATATTAATTATATTTATAATTATATATTTATTATTGAATATAAATACATTTTAGATATATATACTAATAATTATAATTTGAAATAAATAAATATATGCATATATATTTAAATAATGATATGTTCTTAATGAACTGGTAAATGAATATATTTCTGCCTGAGTATAATTGACATGCATAGGTTATGTATTCATCATGATTTTAAATGTATTCATATTGTTCATTGGTTTGTGCGTGTTTAATGCAGTTGTACACCTAAACACCTAAATATATATATATATATATGACTCAATCATGTTATACCCATATGAATATATTCACATAAATAACATTAAAATTACAATAAATATTTTTTTATATTTATAATTACAAAATTTTAATTATAATAAAATACATCATATATATATATATATATTTATTTATTTATAAATAAATTTATAACTAAATAAATATATTTATTTAAAAAATTATAAAATTATAATGGATATATCTATTATAATTTTATAAATATAAACATATTACTAATTATATATATATATATATATTTATTTATTTACATATAGTTATAATTCTATATATATGTGAATAATTATAAAATTATAATAAAATTTTTTTTTGTACTTATGAAATTAAAAATATATATAATTAAATAAATATATTTAAAAATATATAAAATATTTATAAATGAATAAAAATATTTATAATTACAATTCTAAATAAATATAGGTATATTTAAATAATTATAAAGTTACACTAAATATATTAAATATATATATTTATATAATTATAAGTATTATAAATATATTTTTTATTAATTTATAATTATATATATAAATTTGAATTTTTAATTATTACTATAAATATATACATATATATGTATTATAATTTTTTAATTATAAAATAAATATATCTTTTTTTATAGTTATAAATATAAAAAAATATAAATTTATTTAAGAAATGGTTAAATTAAGAAAACTATATTTATTTTTCTTATAATGTTATAAATATATATAATTTTATAAATATATTTATAAAAATGTACCAATATTTATAAATAAATTAAGATATTTATAATTATAATTATAATTAAATAAGGATTTATTGAAATAATTATAAAGTTATCCTAAATATATTAATTATATATATTAATAAAATTATAAATATAATAATTATATCCTTATAATTCTATAATTTTTTAAATAAATAAATATATTTATTTATAACTATAACTATATATATATAATTATTAAAATAGTGTAATTATAAGGAAATATATTTCTATTTATACTTATGTTGTTGACCCCTCCTTTGCCCGGACCACTCCTTTGTCGCTGTGAATCCACCCTCATCCACCACGAATCTCACCTCTTACACAAATTACACCTCTGTCACACGCCAAACATCACCTCTGCATGAACCCCCCCTTCACCGTGAATCCACGTATGTCATGAACCCCACCTACACCATGAACCCCTCTATAACCTCCATCTACTACCTCAACTCCACCCCCACCAGTCCCTATTGCTGCCACAGAACCTCCAAATATAACATATGTCCTTATTTGATTTGTAATTCTTAGATAGTGAAATATTAGTTATATGGTTTTGGTGTACGAAATCTCAATGTGTGTTTGATCGTTGAATTTTTTGCATGTATAATTTTATTTCATGAAGACAAAAGGGACACAATCATTTATTAATTGTTTCATATTTTTTACACGTTCATTCCCTTAAATCCATAAACATATGTTTCAAGTATTACTTATTATAGTATACTGTTTATATATAGAGCTGGTTATGATTTCCCAGGATAAATAATTTAATAGTAGTGGGAATGTGTAATTTATGATTATTTGGGATTATTTGTTTTTCTTTTATACAATGTGATATATGGGCATGGATAAGAGAGAGTAGTGGATTTGATGGGTAACCAATACTATTCATATATCTAAGAAAAAATTGGTAATACCGATTTATTCTATGTTGGTTGATATAAACATGTTACATTTATTTTAGATTGTTCCTGTGAGTATAATATTTTTATCTATTTTTAAAAATATTAAGTGAACCCTAGGATTACTGGATATTCATTGGTAAAAAATGAGAGATATTATTCAACCTTTGTTCGATGATATGTGAAGCTTCACTAAGAGTGTTGAGTTATAATTTGGGACATGAGATAGAATTTCCTTATGGGAAATTTTTTTGAAATAATAGTTCGATGGTATAATGTAATTTGGATTATTAGAGAGATGTTCATTGTGTCTGAGGAGTTGTGTTTGGGGTATTTGATATCGATACATTTTATAACAATGTATATAATTCTTGACATTTTATTTTATAAAATGGTTATGAATGGTAGATTGTATGAGTCGATTTTTTATGTTATTACTTACATTGACTTGTGATTCCATATTCATATTATATTTTTAGGAAAATGAATGGTTTTACCACGTCCCAATACAATGTTTAAAAGTTAAACTATCTACATTATGATAATTACTCTTATTGTGGGTTTGTTATGTTATAACTATACCCATGAATCAGATACCCTTTTAATGGGACTAAAATTTTTA
Organism: Viscum album; assembly: GCA_963277665.1. NCBI lineage: Eukaryota > Viridiplantae > Streptophyta > Magnoliopsida > Santalales > Viscaceae > Viscum > Viscum album. The sequence goes on from OY728160.1 coordinate 2,087,944,363, forward strand.
TATTGATGGATTAACAAATATTTAGGGATTATAAATTTTAAACTTCTTTCCACAACATAGATATACCAACTAAGATGTTGAATATGTTATTTAAAAAAATTAAATATTCCCAATGGGTGACAATATTAAACCACTAATATTTTTCCAATGCACATTACTATCATGGTACAATAGGTGTTTTGTATTATTATTAGAATAGTGTAGAATATTATATTATTTTGATACATATAATGATTCACAGACAGTGTAAAAATATGTAGGATTATCATTCATACTTTTATTCCTTGTTAATAACACATTGAATGAAAATAGTTTTTTTATTACATAAATTATACCATTTATTTGATATTATACATGCACTCACAAATACTTTATAGGTACCCCATAATAGTTAATGGTTGATATTGTGTTATTATTTTATCTTATGGTTATATATTGGTCAATTATATTAACTTTAAATGATATATATATATATTGTGTTTTATTTACTCAACCCAATGTAATTAAAGTATTTTCATTATTTTCCATAAAATAATATTTTTTGGGTTCTCCTAAAAAATGAATGGTATAAAATATTTGATGATATCCTATTATGCTCTTTTCCCACACCATACATATACACATTGGTGAATATATATACTTAGTGGTGTATGATATAGTTATAATGAAAGGGGAACACTTTTATAGTGGTATTCCATAGTCACATATTAAAGATATAATGATAATGGGATGTAGAGGTCACTATAGGGTATAAAGAGATAAGTGTTATTTTATGATATTTACTATAATGTGTCTCTCTAGAAAATAAATTTATTTTTGGTTTACCATTATATTTTGTATCATGTGTACACCTTATATAGTATAATATTTTTTAAAATTTTGGTTATTTTGATCCATCTATCTTTTATAAAGTGCCTCTCTTGTGATTTATGTTATTGTGAAAATACCTAAGTGGATAGTTTAAAATGAATCAGGTGTTTCGAAATGTTTTTTGTACTAATTATATGTTTTCAACATACCCTTTTTTGGTTTTAAATTTCTTAAAAATGATTAAAATGCCAAGCATGGACTTTTGTTGCAGGCCACGAGTTTGTCAAAACACCCGATTGACATTCATAAAGGGATGTGAATTTTTTGAAAGTGTATTTAATTTTGGTTTCATTTTAATAAGTAGTGTGTGTTGTTTTAAATGAAAATTTATAAAATATAGATGTTTTCACTCATTTTAAATGATTAATACTATTATTTCATGAATTTTCTTTGAATTCATTAAGAAAACGAATCATGGTTTTATGAAAGAGTACATTGAATTGATAGTTTTTTTTATAAAGGGTAGATTATTTTAATGAGTAATTTGTTTAAATGGTTTATTTATAATGGTATTTCAAGTGTTATTTTATAAATAGTTTCCAATGCACATATTAAATGTTTTTTTCCATAACATTTTATTTTTATATTTTAATATAATTTAGAAAACTATTAAATTATATAGGTAATACATGTTGATTGATAATAAAACCATGATAAGATAATTTCAGTAATTCCCTAAAACCCATAGGACATCCATCATGAACTCACTCCCACAATAGGTGAATTATTTTTTATCTCCATTGAAAATTATAAATATAAATTTCCTCAAACATCACATATATGTTTTAAATTTGGGAGTCCTCTACAATTACAACTTATTTCTGGATTAGTGTTATCTTATATGGGGAAGAGTCTCAGGGAAAAAAATCAACAATAACTACCATTCAGATGTTGAGTTCTGGTTATTTTAAAGGACGCTTTGGGGTTTTTATTATGTTAAATATTAATATTACCGAATCAAATAGGATGGATATGAATAAATAAAGGATATAAGTCAATTAAAAACAAAGAGTATGAAGATGGAGTGAAATGTGTCACGACCTGTCCTTGGGGCCCGTGCCGTGACTACCCCACGCCTGCCTTCCATAGGCCAGGGGCTGGCGACTAGCACCAAAGGAGTAAATTCCGATAATTGGGAAGGCATTGCCTTTATAAAAGAAAACAAGCATCACAGAGTACAAGACGAAACAAAACACTAAGTACAAAAGAAATGCCGAAAAGTAAATGGGCCAGAATACAAACCCAAAAAGAAGTACAACTACAATTGAATAAGGTACAACATCAAAAAGAAAAACAGCTGGAAGAAGGAAGCATCTCCTGGGTCATCCTTCTCGGATCCTACCTGAAGGGTAGGTACAGATAGCGCAGCTCCTGGTCGTCCACCACGGATCCTACCTGAAGGGTAGGTACAAATAGCCTCCTCCACGCTCTCATCCGTCAACCTCCTCTGTGTGTCGTCTCGTCGTGTAGTCCACCTCCGGGTACTGACTCATCGTGTATTCCACCTCCGGGTACTGACTCGTCGTCTGCAACCAACACAATGAGGTGCGGGCATATCCCGTGCATGGGTGAGTATAACGATACTCAGTAGGGACCCCGAGACCCTCAAGGTCTCACTAAACCAACAAGGATAACCACAAGAAGATCTCAACAGATAACCTCTACTTAGAAATATGCCCATACATATACCTAAGTTATCAAGTAACCCATCTCAATCATGAGGAAACAAAATGATTGTGAAATCAACGGATAACCACTACCCAGGTATATGCCCATACATATACCTAAGTTATCAAGTGACCCATCTCAATCATGAGGTAAACACAAGGTCAAAAGTCTCAGCTCAAACCAGGATTTTCATTATCGAAACCGTAACTGCTGAAGAGCTCCGTCTCTAGAGTGTACAATGGTCCTGTCACGACTCTGAGGTACTGCTCACTAACCTAAGACTGCTGAGGTACTCCTCCTGTCCAGTACCATGGGCCTGCCACCTCACACAGTAGTGCTTCCCGCCGGGGTCTGCCACCCAACATAGTAGTGCTCCCCCCTCATTGCCTACAGAGGTACTCCTCCTGTCGAGTTCCGCGGGTCTGCCACCTCACATAGTAGTGCTCCTCCGCTATGGGTCTGCCACCTCACAAAGTAGTGCTCCCCACTGGGCTACGTAAGTCACTCGGAATCGAATCAGACAAGCAGTCTTCAGGTCTCGGCCGGCTACACGGTCTCCTTACTCCGTATGCTCGTCTATGGGAGGGTCCGCCCCATGAGCTACAAGTCGATACTCCAAGTATCTCAATGTCGCACGAAGAAGTATCACAAAGGACCGCCTCGTCATAGGGGTCTCAACGCAACAGACGGCGCGTCAATCAGACGCCCGGTCTGTGAGTTATTAGCCTTTTCGTCCCAGGGGCCCGGTTGGTTTCGTAAGAGAACCAACCCGGCCGTATCTCAACTGTACCCCGAACTCCCATAGGGTATGCTCATAGGGACCATTTCTCAATGTGATCACCAACGCCGCTGACGGTTCATCAAATGGATGTCCAGTCTGAAAGATATCAGCTTTTCCGTTCCAGGGGCCTGGTTAGATATCAGGTGCGATCCAACCCGGCCACTACCAACTGTATCCAAAACTCGGGCGAAGGATGAAAAAAGTTCCGTATCGTCAACAGGAACCCAACGAGACAGACATCGCGTCAATCGGACGCCCGGTCTGTGAGTTATTGGACTTTCCCTCTCACACCCACCCTGGGAATCTTCCCAGGAGGACACCCATCCTAATCACTACACTAGGCCAAGCACACTTAACTATGGAGTTTTAACCACGTAGGCTCCCGAAAAGGAAGCTGCACCTTGAGTATAGAATACTGAAACGACCGTCTCGATCCAAGGATCGCTACGCAACTGACGGTTCGTCGATCGGATGTCTGCAGCCCAAGTTATAGGCATTTGAACCAATCATGTCCGAAGACGGGGGGTCTGGGCCTGGGCCGACCCGGCCCGAGTGGCGGCCCGACCCAGCGGCTCGGCCCGGCCAACGGCGCGGCGGCTCGACGGCACGGAGGCTCGGCCAGCGCGGCGCGCTAAAGGGAGGGGGCATTGCCCCCCTTTAATTTTTAAAACGGCGGCCCCTTTAAGTGGCCGCACCATGTGTATTGCCGGGGGGGTTACACCCCCGGGCTCCCCCCCTGTAACGGCCGGCCAGCGCGGGGCCGGCCGGGTTCTCGCCACGGGACCCCGCAGTCCCGCTCCTTCCGGCGCCGGCGGCTGGATTTCCAGCCGCCTCCTTCGAGTTCTCCGGTGGCCGGTTTTTCCGGCTGCCACTTCCAAGATGAACGTGAATCAGTTCGACGCGGCGTGACGACGCCACGTCCTTCCGCCGCGGTCTGACTCCGGCCGCGGCCTCGTTTGAAACCTACGGCGCGACATGCTGGCGCCACGTTCCTTCGTCGCAGCCCGCTCCAGCCGTGTTTTCTTTTGTTCCTGCGTGGTGCGACGATACCGCGCTGTCTTCGCTAAATCAACACCAAAGATTAAAAGGGGGAGGAGAATTGGCCATGTTCGTGCGGTCCGGTCTCCTCCCGTTATAACGATAACAGCCGGCCAATCGTAAAAACACAACAATGAATTTTTCACAATTTTTAATAAAACTTGGAACAACGTCCAACAGATTATTCTTTCATGTTCGAGGGAAAGAAACATGTAATTTGAAAAAATGACAAAACCCCTACCTCGGATTCGAAGTTCATTCGTCGCCGATGCGGAAATCGGTGTCGCGGAAGACATCCTCGCGAAACGTGCCTCCATAATCATCATTGACGAAGTCACGGATATAAGCGGTGACGGTTCGTTGACGTCCGGAAACGTTCGAAGATGAAGAGTCATCGATGTTCCTTGCAGACGACGCCCATTCATTCAACACGAAAGGAGGTCGTGGAAAGGAAGAAGAAGTTCCGTCTTTCTACATTGGAAAAAGGCGTTCTTCGTTGGAGAACTCTAATTCTCCCAAGTGTTGGGCGTCGTGGTACTTTACTAGCGTTCCGTCGCTTGGTGAAGCCGTCCCCCAAACCCTCTCCCAAGATCCCTATATATAGGTGAGGGGGAGAGGTATGTAACCATCGTGGTTACATAATTTAAAAAAAAGGGGGTCGGGTGAAATAAATTGCGTTGACGCAATTAAAGAGGTCGGTTAGCACCACTTAAGAGGGGAGGGTGCCAAGGAGTTTCTCACCATTTAGTGGGGAGTTGAGGAATTAAGAGGCTCTCCCTCATTAATGAGGGAGAGTTGGGAGGTTTCCTCTCCTCCCATTAATTGGGGGGTTAAGCCCTGTGTGGTCCCCACCACAATAAACCACCCATGGAAGGTTTAGTTTGGGTGGGCCCCACCACCATAACCTCTCAAGGGAGGTTAAGGTGTGGTGGCCCCACCTCCAACCTCCATGAAGAGGTTTCAACCACCGCACTCCCAATGGCGGCTGAAATATAATAAAGTGCAACATGGCACGTTATTTTATTATTACGCTTTTAAAGAAAACCCAAAAAAAACAAACCTCCGCTCTCGATAAAACGCAACAACGAAAAAAGTCTCCTTAAGAAAATACTGGCGTTGCGAGTTCATCGGTGCCCTCAGATCTCAATTCCGAGCACCAGTTCAAAAGATAGAACATCCCGCTCGTTCGTTCACTAAACGTACCCGAGCTAAAGTTCGAAAATTGATTCTGGGCACACCGGGACTCGGAATCATGCGCCTTCAGAAACTGCGTTCTTGTAAAATTCCAAATAAAATTTTGGAAAAAAATTTCCCTTGAAATTTCTGGGTCTTTACATTACTCCCACCTCAGGGCTTTACGTCCTCGTAAAGCTTTATCACAACTAAGGTCACTAAAGCGGTAGAAATCACGCATCTGAGCCTTTCTCTCCCATGTGCTCACCTGGAGGTTCCCGTACTGTCAAAGAAAGTGCACCCAAGGAATTGATCATCCCCGTAGGACCACCCTTGTTGATCCTCTATCCCCACTGGAACCTCCGTGCTTGTCGCCCTATCACCATCGTCCAGCTCCTCATGGTTGATGATATGCGAAGGGTCGAGCATGTATCTCCTTAGTTGAGATACGTGGAAGTCGTCGTGCACCAGGTTCAAATGAGGTGGATGGGTCAAGCGGTAAACCACCATGCCTACCCAACTGAGGACCTAAGAAGGTCCACTGATCCTTGGAGATAACTTGCCACTTCGGCCACATCTCCGTAAACCTCGTCGAGGTGAGGCATGTATAAAGACGTGATCGTCAATCTCGAACTCCAGAAGTCTCCAATTCTTGCTATAATTGAAACTCAAAACAACTGCTGCCACGAGGTTGACCGACTCAAGAGTGATCGGTCGCACCCTACTGTGCATGAGTTTATCCAATGCTGCCTGGGGTTTCCTTTCCACCGACCAAGGAAAACCCATCCCGACGTCGTGGTTAATCCACAACCTTTTTTCCTAATACCGTCAATTTGTGTATGAACTGTGATTGCCCAGCCCATACTCAAACCAACATCGTAAGGCCTCGACGCTGCCACCAAGAGATTCCAACCGAAACTCTCTCCTCGAGGGTCTGACCACACCGTCGGCGTAAGTGTGATTTTCAAGTCTCCTCCCAAGGTATCTCCAGACGTGATGGTCAAGTCCACGGCTTACCGGAAACTCTAGGTCTGGGACAAGATTTGTGAAAGCGAGGAATGATTCATATCGACGTCTGTTACTACAGCAGCTAGTAGTGGACACAGACGTCCCTTGAATCATTTTTAGAGCCATTGGGTCACACTCCTTGACCGCATGCAGCCGCACTCTTCCTCCTCCCTCCAGCTCCCTGAGCCTGGCGGGGATAACTAAGGTGGGTGGTTGTAGAATGTTAAGATGTACACCACCTCATTCTGATCTCCTAGCTCTACATCTGCCACATTGCAGACTCAACTCTATTTAAAGCTTCCTCTTCTTGAAACATTTAACACGCCCAAGTCTCTAAGACTGGTACCAGTTTCCTGTTTCTTACTGCAATATGCAGTCTTCATCTGCTCTTGGATGACCTGGACCTCCTTTAGTCCCACAAGAGCTGCTAAAATTTCTCCTTTTCCTATAAGATAAATCTCGTCTCATCCCCTGGATGAACCACACCCATTGCCTAATACAGTCAATCCTGACATGAAGGATGCATTCATGCCATGGATGACGTCGTAAAGCCTCGACGTAACTACTAAGAGATCCAACTGTCACTCTCTCCTCCAAGGGTCGAGTCACAGTGTCGGCATCAGTGTGAGGTCACTGAGTCTCCTCCAGTAGGAATCTCGAAAGTGAGGGTCAAGTCAACAGTCTTAACCAGGACCACTTAGTATCAACCAAAAAAAAGGACAGGAAAGAAAACATCACAATGATAAGTTTCTTTTTATTATTGCAGCTCATAATACAAAGACACATATACAACAACAATATGGAACTAGAAGTACAAGGGACGTATCTACTAGTTCCGCTCCTGTCCACCTGCTCCAGGAGCTCTACTGCCTTGTCCACTGCTCGGCTGTTGCTCAAGCACTCGCCACTTCTTCTGCCTCGGTGGCTCCCCCAAAGCCTGCGGATCAACTGTACGTGGAGTCGGACAGTCACGTGCCAGATGACCATTTGCACCGCACGAGTAACACATTCTTCTTCTGGCACGACTGGCTCTGACCCCACCATGGGTGCCCCGCACCACCGGTCCTAAAACCCGAGATCACCCAACTGCTGGTTTGGTCCCCCTGGATCTCTGCACCATCTGTCTACTACTCACAGATGACTCGGCTACTGATCGAAAAACACGCAGCAAAGGCAGCAGCTCCTGAACATGCTCGGGGTGTAGAGCTACTGGCACAAACTCCACCCTGAAGAAGGTCTCGATGTCTTCCCATGTAAAGGTCATCGCATCACAAAACTGGAACAAGTGGCTCCACCACCTGCCTGCTGCTTCCTGAAGAAGGATGGCAGCAAAGATCACCATGAAGTCTGTCGGCGTCCCCACTAGCCTGAAGACTCTCACCACAGCCTCCAGCCAACCCTCAGCCGCCAGCGGGTCCGTCTCTCCCCAGAACCTGGGTGGCCTCTGGTGCTGGAACTCATGCAGTGCACTCAAGTAGCGTGCATCGCCTACTGCTAGGGCTGGTGGCATCGGTGGCCCAACGTATGGTAGTACCGCTGCTGCATCCGCTGGTGCCTCAACTGCAAGAGGGCCCTGTACAGAAGCCTCGTCGCTCAGCAAGCTGTTAGTACGCACGTCCCTCTGGGCTCTAGATGGTCGTCTGAGAAAAGGCATCCTGAAAGAAACAACGTGACACGGTCAAACGATTATACTTGGTGAGCTGACCTGGTTCGAGCTGTTTTAAGGGAAAACCTTTGAAAACACACACGCAATCAGTGTTTTCGTGCACAATGTCCGAAATCAGTTGTCAGGGTCCTGGTGTATGGATACGTCGGCCGCCCGCACCAACAATGGACTCCCTGAACTGAAAACCACACTCGGTACCCTTAACACTATTGCTTCACAGAAAGAAAGATCAGAGTCTGCGGTAGAACCGACCACCTCTGATACCAATTTGTCACGACCCGTCCTCGGGGCCCATGCCGTGACTACCCCAAGCCCGCCTTCCATAGGCCAGGGGCTGGTGACTAGCACCAAAGGCGTAAATTCCGATAATTGGGAAGGAATTTCCTTTATAAAAGAAAACAATTACCACAAAGTACAAGAGGAAACAAAACACTAAGTACAAAAGAAATTATGAAAAGTAAATGGGCTAGAATACAAACCCAAAAAGAAGTAAAACTACAACTAAAAAAGGTACAACAACAAAAACACAAACAGTTGGAAGAAGGAAGCAGCTCCTGGGTCATCCTCCTCGGATCCTACCTGAAGGGTAGGTACAGATAGCGAATCTCCGGGTCATCCACCACGGATCCTACCTGAAGGGTAGGTATAGATAGCCTCCTCCACGCTCTCGTCCGTCAACCTCCTCTGTGTGTCGTCTCATCGTGTAGTCCACCTCCGGGTACTGACTCGTCGTGTAGTCCACCTCCGGGTACTGACTCGTCATCTGAAACCAAGACAACGAGGTGCGGGCATAGCCCGTGCAGGGGTGAGTATAAAGATACTCAGTAGGAACTCCGAGTCCCTCAATGTCTCACTAAACCAACAAGGATAACCACAAGAAGATCTCAACAGATAACCTCTACTTAGATATATGCCCATACATATACCTAAGTTATCAAGTAACCCATCTCAATCATGAGGAAACACAAGGATTGTGAAATCAACGGATTACCACTACCCAGGTATATGCCCATACATATACCTAAGTTATCAAGTGACCCATCTCAATCATGAGGTAAACACAAGGTCAAAAGTCTCAGCTCAAACCAGGATTTTCATTATCAAAACAGTAATTGATGAAGAGCTCCATCTCTAGAGTGTACAGTGGTCCTGTCACGACTCCGAGGTACTGCTCACTAACCTAAGATTGCTGAGGTACTCCTCCTGTAGAGTACCGCAGGCCTGCCACCTCACACAGTAGTGCTTCCCGCCGGGGTCTGCCACCCAACACAGTAGTGCTCCCCCCTCATAGCCTACAGAGGTACTCCGCCTGTCGAGTACCGCGGGTCTGCCACCTCACATAGTAGTGCCCCTCCGCTATGGGTCTGCCACCTCACAAATTAGTGCTCCCCACTAGGCTACATAAGTCACTCCGAATCGAATCGGACAAACAGTCTTCAGGTCTCGGCCGGCTACACGGTCTCTGTACTCCGTACGCTCGTCTCTGGGAGGGTCCGCTCCCCGAGCTACAAGTCGATACTCCGAGTATCTCAATGACCCACGAAGAAGTATCACAAAGGACCGCCTCGTCATAGGGGTCTCAACGCAACAGACGACGCGTCAATCGGACGCCCGGTCTGTGAGTTATTAGCCTTTTCGTCCCAGGGGCCCGGTTGGTTTTGTAAGAGAACCAACCCAGCCGTATCTCAACTGTACCCCGAACTCCCATAGGGTATACTCATAGGGAAAGTTTCTCAATGTGATCACAAACGCCACTGACGGTTCATCAAATGGACGTCCAGTCTGAATGATATCAGCTTTTCCGTTCCAGGGGCCCGGTCAGATTTCGGGTGCGATCCAACCCGGCCACTACCAACTGTATCCAAAACTCGGGCGAAGGATGCCAAAAGTTCCATATCTTCAATAGGAACGCAACGAGACAGACGGCGCATCAATCGGACGCCCGGTCTGTGAGTTATTGGTCTTTCCATCTCACATCCACCCTGGGAAACATCCTAGGAGGTCACTCATCCTGATCACTACAGTAGTCCAAGCACGCTTAACTATGGAGTTTTAACCACGTAGGCTCCCAAAAAGGAATGTGCACCTTTAGTATAGTATACCGAAATGACCGTCTCGATCCAAGGATCGCTACGCAACTGACGGTTCATCGTTCGAATGTCTGCAGCCCAAGTTACAGGCATTTGAACCAATCATGTCCGAAGACGGGGGGTCTGGGACTGGGCCGACCCGGCCCAGTACCCCCTGGGCCGACCTGAGTGGTGGCCCGACCCGGCGTCTCGGCCCGGCCATCGGCGCGGCGGCGCGGTGGCGCGACGGCTCGGCGGCTCGACGGCACGACAGCTCGGCCAGCACGGCGCGCTAAAGGGAGGGGGCATTGCCTCCCTTTAATTTCTAAAATGGCGGCCCCTTTAAGGGGCCGCACCATGTGTATTGACAGAGGGGTTACACCCCCGAGCTCCCCCCTGTAACGGCCGGCCAGTGCGGGGCAGGCCGGGTTCTCGCCGCGGGACCCCGCGGTCCCGCTCCTTCCGGCGCCGGCGGCCAGATTTCCAGCCGCCTCCTTCGAGTTCTCCGGCGGCCGGTTTTTTTGGCCGCCACTTCCAAGATGAACGTGAATCCGTTCGACGCGGCGTGACGACGCCGCATCCTTCCACCGTGGTCCGACTCCGGCCGCGGCCTCGTTTGAAACCTACGGTGCGACACGATGGTGCCGTGTTCCTTCGTCGCAGCCCGCTCCGGCCGTGTTTTCTTTTGTTCCTGCGCGGTGTGACGACAACGCGCTGTCTTCGCTAAATCAACACCAAAGATTAAAAGGGGGAGGAGAATCGGTCGTGTTCGTGCGGTCCGGTCTCCTCCCGTTATAACGATAACAGTCGGCTAATCGTAAAAACACAACAATGAACTTTTCACAATTTTTAATAAAAATTGGAACAGCGTTCAACAGATTATTCTTTCATGTTCGAGGGAAAGAAACACGTAATTTAAAAAAAAGACAAAACCCCTACCTCGGATTCGAGGTTCATTCGTCGCCGATGCGGAAATTGGTGTCGCGGAAGACAACCTCAAGGAACGTGCCTCCGTAATCGTCATTGACGAAGTCACGGATCTAAGCGGTGTCGGTTCGTTGACGTCGGGAAACGTTCGAAGACGAAGAGTCATCGATGTTTCTTGCAGACGACGCCCATTCATTCAGCATGGAAGGAGGTCGTGGAAAGGAAGAAGAAGTGTCGTCTTTCTACTTTGGAAAAAGGCGTTCTTCGTTGGAGAACTCTAATTCTCCCAAGTGTTGGGCGTCGCGGTACTTTACCAGCGTTCCGTCGCTTGGTGAAGCTGTCCCCCAAACCCTCTCACAAGATCCCTATATATAGGTGAGGGGGAGAGGTATGTAACCATCGTGGTTACATAATTTTAAAAAAAGGGGGTCGGGTGAAATAAATTGGGTTGACGCAATTAAAGAGGTACGTTGGCACCACTTAAGAGGGGAGGGTGCCAAGGAGTTTCTCCCCATTTAATAGGGAGTTGTGGAATTAAGAGGCTCTCCCTCATTAATGAGGGAGAGTTGGGAGGTTTCCTCTCCTCCCATTAATTGGGGGGTTAAGCCCCGTGTGGTCCCCACCACAATTAACCACCCATGGGAGGTTTAGTTTCGGTGGGCCCCACCACCATAACCTCTCAAGGGAGGTTAAGGTGTGGTGGCCGCACCTCCAACCTCCATGAGGAGGTTTCAACCACCTCACTCCCAATGGCGGCTGAAATAAAATAAAGTGCAACATGGAACGTTATTTTATTATTACACTTTTAAAGAAAACCCAAAAAAAAACAAACCTCCACTCTCGATAAAACGCAACTACGGAAAAAGTCTCCTTAAGCAAATACCGGCGTTGCGAGTTCATCGGTGCCCCTAGATTTCAATTCCGAGCACCGGTTCAAAAGATAGAAAATCCCGCTCATTCATTCACTGAACGTACCGGAGCTAAACATCGGAAATTTATTCTGGGCACACCGGGCCTCGGAATCAGGCGCTGTCAGAAACTGCGTTCTTGTAAAATTCCAAAGAAAATTTTGGAAAAATATTTCCCTTGAAATTTCCGGGTCTTTACAAAATGGTTTATCATGTTTGAAATATATCATGCATTTGAGCCTTCTCAAATACTTTTTATGTGTTTACATTATTGTAATTCAATACTAATTATTCTAGAGGATTTGGAATAACAGTTGATATATCATGGAATATATCGATGTTACAAGTGAGGGAATAAATAAATTGAATAAGAGAATGTATGTAGTGGTTAAGATAACATTGTGTTATATGAATCATCTAATATTATTACATGTGTGAAAAATGGAGAAGACCATATTGAGGATGTGATTATCAGTGTGAATGGTGATTATGATTGTATTGGGAAAATAAAATGGAAATTTTATTATCAACTTAATGATTTCCAAAATAGTTTGATAAGATAAAGAGTTGAGAAAATATGTTATTTTATGCTGGTTCCGCTGAATATAAAACATTGTAAGCCATAAAAAGCTGTATAATTTGAAATAATACAATGTATGGTGTGAATGTACTTTTATATAACTACATTATCTCTTTAATTACATGATAATAGAAGACAATGGGCTCCTAAGCAGAACATAATACTCCAAATTAGTGCTACAATCGATGGGTATGATATTTGAAAGAATACATGTCTTCACAAATAACATTATACTATTTCAAAATAACCAAATATTACATAGATAATTCACAATGTCTTGTGATTATTGATATAAGAATGATGACTATGGACTTATGAAATTTTTATGGTACCTTAAAATAATTTCATAATTTAGGCACCAATATGGATGTGAGGAGACATTAGGGAAATTGATGTGGAACGCAGATAGAAGAATTATAGTTGGGAAACAATGTCACCCAACAAACTCTCCATAGTAGAAGAGAATGGTTCATGAGTATCCTGAATTTGGAAATTAGCTGAGTATCCTTTATCTTGCATTATCCATAGATGGAGTGAATCTATTGGGTTTTCAAAGCATAACTCACAGTACATGTCCGGATATATTGGGAATTATATCATGCCACTGTGAATATGCATAAAACAAAAATACATCATGTAATAATAGTTTATATTATAACCAAAACAAACTAGAAATGATAATGATGTTTATTTGGCTTTATAGATCAAGTATTTTAAATTATTATGGTATTTAGGTGTTACGTTTTATGATGCTTATAGAAATGAAGATTTCATATTGATATCCATGTTGTATGGGCTGATAAATGACATTCCAACTTATGGAAAAGTTTTACGATATATCATTAAATTCACTCAAGGGTGTTTCATTTTCAAAATTGGTATACAATAAAATAGGTTGAAAAAATCATAAAAACCCATGTTTCTAGGACATTTTATTTTTCTACCAATAATACATAAGTACCAATCTTGGATGACATAATTCAATGGAACTTCAAAACAATATGCAATCTTATCTCCCATAAAATTTGATAAACTATTTGATAAATAAAATATCTAGAAACTACTTTTGGTTAACCATTTTAAAAAACCTTACGATAGCTGGTTGTAAAAATATATCAGTTTTTTTGAATCAATATACCAAAATTTTGTGTTTTTCCAACATTTTATTCATGTTATGAATGTTCAAATAATGTGATAGTGTCTTCGAAAAATTACTAGATGAACCCAGAAAAATAATATATTGAATTAAGGATCGATTTTATATGGTTTACATGGGAATATGAGAAGAGTTACCGCTACTGAAGTGTCAAAAAACAGGCTTTCCTTCATCCAGCTGCTTACAATCTTTCAAGGCAAGAGAGCTATCAATTTTGTGACCTCTTTAATTACATAATGGTTCCAGAAGTTTATTCATTGAATATCATGATCATAATTTCATTCTATAATTTCCAATATAAAGGGTATGTAATCTCATGAATTCCATGTTATGATAAAATATCTAATTCCTATAGTTTTACATTGTATTTTCACCAATAATTTTCATCATACTTTACCCAAGATATATATATTCATCAAAAATATATGCAACAATGTTTTAGACCCAAAAAATTACCGAATATATAGATAGAAAATACAATTATATTATTGGAATTTTAAAGGTTCTTCCCACCAACATTATTTGATATGATGGTTTTCATGGTGAGAGAGATTCAACTTTGTGGGCCTATACACTATATATAGATGTACCCCATTGAGTGGGATGTGATGATTTTGAAAGGGAATGTCAAAAATAAAAGTTGTCCAGAGGTTTTTATTGTAGAGTGATATATTTTTGAGGAATCCATTGAATTCTTCACTAAATACTTGTCTATAGTGGAAAAAATTGGTCTGCTGAAATCTCATCACACTAGGATTCATGTGGATAAAGGAATTTATGGAAGAGGTATAGTAACAATAGGTATTTAAACCTGTAGCTACATGTATTTTAGAGGTACAATGACCATATTCACATACTGGTTCTCCAAATACTAATGATCAATGGGTTTCCAGCATGTTTCTTCTCTTAATTGAGAGGTACAAAAATCATATTCACATTACTGATGCAACCATTCCAGAGTAATATAAAAATGATGTTGAATATGATAAAACGGTAGGTGATGAAGGACCGGTGATGTAGAGAAAATAAGATCACCATAGAATTATAGTGTTTGATGAAATTATAAAGGAAAAAAATACATCAATTAAGAAGTCAGAAGGAATGCATATGGCTATCATATTAACCCCAACAAGGCCATGTTCAGTAGTTACATTGGAATGATCATTCGACAATGCATGCCAATTAATGTAGCTTCATGGAACCATGTTGTGGCTGGGCTTAACACACTGATGTGGGATGATATTGTGTTAATATTATGATATAATTTCTTTTTTTACTAATAAATATAATATAATGAAACATTGACTTACACTTCATTATCCATTGCAGAGTGAATTTATAGTAGAAAAATCCCACAAGAAAATATGTATTACTTTTTTGTGGAAGGTCTCACAGAGTTTTTTTTCAAAATTCTAATTTTAAATTATCTTAAAGATGCTAAATAGAATATAAACATTCACCCACAACAAATCTATGAACACTTGATAACCAAAGTAGTGTGGGAAGTATTTACTGACTATCATGAACATGTGTGTTTTTAGGTACATTGTGGTTAGTAATTATGTTTTTTATGATACATTTATTCCACACCTTGATCGAATTTTTTTTATTTTTTAAATAAAAACTGAGTATGGTACATAAGGAACATGAAGAAAAACCATCATACCCCTACCACAAAAAATATGTGGTAGACTTCACTTAAAAAAATTGGTACATATTTTGAATCTACTACAGTAATTTTTTTTTGACATGAAACAACAACCTAATTATGTTCCTCTATTTATATGTACATTGATGACTCAAAATATAGATCCACCTACATCCCACACCATGTGATATGGATGGAGTAATTTGTAAATACAGATGAGATACTAATGGATAAAACACACAAAAATTGTGGGAAACATTTCAAAGTAAAAAATAATATTTTTATTTTATTTAAATCACTATTACATAACAATTATTACTTAATTTCATAAATTTTATATCGGACATAGTCTCAGGTATCAAAAAACACATATAACAAATGACATCCTACTATTGGTGGCCTTAATGAGACTAGAACAGTACGACCGTTTCAAATGTGTTGGTATTAGGGTGGCACCCCAAACATATTTTTAGAAAAAAACAAGAGGAGGATCCAAGTAAAGAAATGAAATAGATTAGATAAATAATATATAACCTAGATTAACAATTAATATATATTAGATAGTTTATAAAAACTTTTTTGGGGGGATTTAATGAGAAGAAACTACTCAACAACAACCATCTTGTGAAGATCCCACCCCACCCCACCAACATTGAGGTGATCAATCCCCCTAAAAAACTATCATAGACAAGGTAATAAATGTTATAATAATTATTTATAACCCAGATATCTTGAAGGCCTTAAATTTTATTTATTTTTGACAACCCCCCTTTTTTGGGATGAGGGGAAACCCTTACGAGGCCCGTAATCTCAGAAAATACATGGCCCATAGGCTTAAGAGATAACATTACCCGAAGGTATTATTGAATTCAATAAGACAATAACTAAAAAGAACTTCCCCTCCCCAACATCTACATCATGATGGTAGATATCCACCTTCGCATAGACATCTGGCTAGGCTTCCCGTTCAAGCACAACATGGTCCCAATGGCCTAGCCATACCATCTCATTCTTCCAAATACATTGGGTTCTACTATGGTGAATGCACTTACTTTGAATCCTAATCTGGGGATGCACTTTTTTTAAGATTATTTTTGGTGAAATTTCTCTTATCATGAGGCCTGAGGGCCTTAAGGTGTCCTGATGGCCTTATAGTTTTCCAGAAATCCTTACTCATCTTAAGGCATGGGTGGCACAAAGGCCTTAACAACTCCAAGACCAAAATGGTGGGTCATGGAGAATAGTTTGAGCTACTACAGCACCAAACACTACCTAATAAAATACTCGTACAAAAATACTATAATACTGCTACATTACTAAAAAATATTCCTCTGTATGGTTTCGAAACTGGGTCTCATAGATGCACATATGGAGTCCTCACCCACTGAACTGAGGCTCAGGAGCTAATAATTATTTATGATAAATTTGATTCATATAGAAATTTATACATTTCCGATACTAATATTATATAATGTGATAAAAAATTTGATTTATTTATATTATCACCCACCCATCACCTTGTAGTGGGGGCTACTGTGTTCAATATACAAAAGGCCATGATACCCAATAGACCACTTCCAATAGTTCTTGTGAGAGTGCTGATTATTTTATCCAACGATTCGAGCTCCGATCTTCCTGTTCCATTTAACGAGGAATATATTCATAAGGTCGAAAAAGTTGTTATATCATTCATCACATGGCCATCCCATCTTGTAAAAAACACATCGACAAGGATGTATTCATTTCCAATTTATATTTGAAGCTAATCCTTTGACAATTAATAAAAAAAGGTCTGAATCAAATATGGTTATTAAGGGTTGAAAAAGAAAATGGGCTGAAACTAAATATCGGCTCAAACCTATCAAAATGATCGACCAAATGATCGGAGAGACTTAAAAAAAGAACATTTTCCCCCCATTCTATAAATACATTTACAATCATTGATGGTTAATGTGGATACAAAGTTAAAATATTGTTATAATCAAATAGTTGTTTTTGATGAAAATATGTTGATAGGAAGTACAATTATTCATTGGTGTTGAGATTGTAAGTGAAATCCTCGACTATGATTGGTTAGGAACCTCAGTAGAAAATGTGCACATGAGGTTTTTTTCATGATTTTATTTTCCAAAAGCTGATATTCTATGTTAATTATGACAAGATACATTTCATATTTTTTCTAGAAATATATATAAAAAACATTTTAAGGGATTTCTCCTTGATTTTTTTTGACTTGATAGTCAACACATCCCCTTTATAGAACAACAAAAAATATATTATTACAAAAAGGATGAAATTGAGGTAGTCCAATTGAAATAAAATGAAAGTGAATTTTTAGATTTCAAAATATTTTTAATACCAATAATTCTAGTCTAAATATCAACAATTTAATCATATCAAATATATTTTCCTTTCATTAATTACATAATACTTTTTGTTTTCAAGGCAATGTTAGATGCTCATTGTAGTAAATTTTGATACTCCAAAGATTTATTTCATGGATATAATTCATGGATATCCAAAAAACCGACCACACATAATGGAAATTTTCAATTAATAATAAAATACATCCATTGCTTTTGAACATAACATCATGTTATATAATTTATATTATGTTTTGATGTGGATTATTTTATGATAGGGTGGTGCATGAATATGGTGAAAAACAAGAATGAGGCCATGGGCTATGCATGAGGGCCTTGAAAAGTTCTATGACTGGACAAGTATTAGAGTATATTTAATAAGATATCAATATCCAAACGCATCAAATTTTTTTACCTATCCCCCTCAATGTTTCATCAATATCTGAAACAAAAAATAGAAAAGATTGTGGTTATTATGTTTGTAAATTTATGAGAGAAATCATATTCCAACAAGAATCTAGCATCCCGAAAGAGGTATTTTCAATGATAATTCAAATTTAATTGAAAATATTTATTATTCTTTTGAGTATTTTTATTTTTCCAGTACTAATACGACTATTTAAGAGACTCATATTTATAAGATGATATAGATTTTCTTAGAAACTAATGGGTATCTTACCGATGGAAGAATGTAATCAAATATAATGAAGATATTATTCCATAGAAGTGGTGGATGGTTTTACATTTTTTCCTTCATATTTTTAGTATTAATCACATAATAATTATGTTCATATATATGTGGATTCCTTTGTTTATGTCAGGGTGGTTTGTTCGAAGATGCTCATACTCATGAGAGATAGGATTTCAAGGATAAAAATCAGAATTCAATGATAAGGTAACATTATTTTAATATAACATGTTTTTACTCATAATATTATATATTCACTACAGCATTGACATAATCTAATTGTTTCTTTTTATTTAAAATTGATATTAATTATATTAAAAAAGACAACTTACATACTCAAAATTGAGAATATACTTTCATATTGTTTTGATAATTTAAGAAAATCAACTATAAGTCAGATGTGATGTGTAAGAAAAACCACACCTCAATATGATTAATGGTGTGGGGAATATAACACAAAGGATATATTTTTTTAAAATTGACATTAATTTCATTAAAAAAGAAAATGTAACCCACCAAAAATAATGAAAACACATTCAGATTATTTGGATAATTTTGGAAAATGATCCATGATTTGTTTTTGATGTATAATAGTAACTCATACCATAATAATAGGCCTTATGTTAATTGTATGACTCAAATTTTATTAATTTATTTAAAATTTACATTAATTTAAGTAAAAATAACATGTGGAATTCTAAAAATACAGCAAAAAAATTTCAGGTTTTTTTGATATATTAGAAAAATTATTCATGAGTCATTTATGACCTGTAGGAATAAAACCATCCTTAATCAGAGGCACAATCTGACAGGTATGAAAAAAATGATCATTATCATTTTAAAATTGACATTTTAGAAAAAAATGTGTCTCTCACTAAATACCAAGAAAACACACTCTTATTGTATTTATAATTTAGGAAATCGATTCATAAATGTGTATGAAGGAGTCTCAAATCAAACAAATACACAATGCAAAAAATATGATTCAAAATGTGTGTTTCAATTTGGAAATGACATTTTAGTAAAAAAACACAACATGCATACTAAAAATGATGAAAATACATTTAGATTGTTTATATAATTTAGGAAAATTATCTATGAGTTATTTTTGACATATAGGATTCAACTGAACCACAATATGACAGAGGTTGTGACTGGAATTACTCTACGTGTGTCCTTTTCAAATAAAATTGATATAAATTTATGTAAGACAACATGTGACATACTAAAAATAGATAAAATTCATTCGTATTGTTTATATAATTTAGGAAAATGGTCTATGAGTCATTTGTGATGAATAGGAATCAACCACACCTCATTCGGATGCACTATGTGACCCGTATGACTAAAAGTGTTCGTTATCAGTTTATCATTTTAGTTCAAAACATGTCCCTCAATGAAAACCAATAAAAACACATTGAATTCCTTGATAATTTATGAAAAAAATTCATAAGTCATTTATGAAAAGTATAAAGATCTCTCAGATCAACCAGATGCACTATTCAATCAGTTGGACATAAAATGCATGCTTCATGTTTGAAATGAAATTTTATGGAAAAAACACAAGTGGCATACAGAAAAAATTTAAAAAAACATTCCAATTGTTTTTTGGAAACTTTAGAAAAATGATCCATCAGTCATTTGTGACTTTTATAAATCAACCAAACCTCAATCTGACACACTGTGTGATTGGTATAACTCAAAGCATGTATTTTTATTTAAAATTGACATTAGTTTTAGTAAAAAGAATAAGTGACATACTACAAAAAAGTAAACACATTAATATTCTTTTGATACTTTAGGAAAATGGGATATGAGTAATTTCTGATGTGTAGTAATAAAACTCATATCAATTTCATGCATGGTGTGACCGGTATAACCCAAAATCTGTCCTTTTTATTAAATATTGACATTTTATTAATGTATAATTTCATATTAATGTATAATTTATTTCATTATAGAATTAATAACATAATATTGGTATTCTTATATAGTAAGAATCTTTTCCTCAGGTTGAGATGTTTTTTTCGGCAACTGATACCAATGGGAGCATTTTTTAGAAGGGATCACGATCGTCAAAAGAAGAAAAATTAATCTTTTTAAATGTTTGTTGGATAATTTTAAATGTAATTATATAAAACATTTTTTTAAATGTATATCGAAGTGTTTTTTATATACCATGGACATACATATTTGTATTCACGGTGTCGCATTAAATATATATAACAAATTTTGAATTTGGAGGTTTTGGTTGGGTGTGATGTTATATTAACAGAACATTGAAGCCATATAGGCCTTCACCAGTGCTAAAATAGCACTGATAATAGGGGTCCTTTATCATCAATTATTTTATCATGGATAAATAACCCCACATATCAATGCTACAATTAACAATGCTTTTTTAGATATGTTATAAGAAAACTTTCATGTAGTAAAAGAGAATATGTATATTAGTGTGTCCTTTATGAACACTATAAATAGCACTGATATATGTTTTATTTAATAAGTGATATAAAAGAATTGATAAAATACCACTTATATCTTCACTTTTTGTAGTGCTTATAAAGAGATCCCCATTTAATGGCGTTTAGGACAACAATGGGTTTTTAGTGCTACTAATGCCCATTTTTTGCACTATTAAATGTTCAATTAGTGGTATTGAGCCATCAATCTTCCCTTGTCATGCTCCCCCACATTCACAAGATGGGATCGCCTGCATCGTCACACCCCCTTTTGTTGAATGGGTGTCTCCTATTTCACAACACAATCTAGCTTGTCCCCATGATACACGCCTCCCGACCCTTTCATCATCTTTCTCCAATGCCTTATATTTTTTAAGATTACATGCATTGAGGTGGCCATACACTGCATGATTCCACCCCCTAAAATCAAAAATTTTCATTGACAATAGCTGAACATGCATAATTTCTCATGATGTAGAATTATAGGGCGGTCTTCCACTTAACCCAAACTCTGATTACCAATAATATTTATATATACATTTATAAATAATATCTAATTATGAAAAATGGAAAAATATAAAATGATCAAAAAATTGTTAATTTTTTATGTTGTGATTGTGAAAACTAACCTCACATTTGTATGTATATTTATTATTTGGAAGTAGACATAAAATTTGGAATTTTAGAAAACATAAATTAAAAGTGGATAAATTAAAATGGATGAAAATGAGTTGGAGTGATCACATTTTTTTAATGGTAGTAAGTGTGGCTTCACACGGTGGTCTCTGCATTTTTGAGGTGATGCTCTAAAAGAACCACCGCTCATGTATACTCATTTATCTTTTTTTAAATCATCAAATGTTTCTATCTCTACTCACGATGACTTGTACCAACCCTTCTTCAACAGTCTATATCGTGTTGGTTACATGAGTTTCAATAAATACAATGAATCAAGACAATCGTAAATGCGTGAGAGTAGTATAGTCCCCCTCTTTATGTTGGAAAATCATTAAATGGGTGAACTATAAAGTTCTATCAAACCATGACTACTTTTTAATATTCTATGATTTTTTTAAAAAATAACCCATTTTTAATATATTTCATAAAAATAAAAAATTATTTCTTTTTTTAAAAATTAATTACATTCGTTTGATTACAATATGAATTAATTCCCAAAAATTTTAGAATATTCACTTAAATATTTCCTCAGTTTATTTTAAACAAATAATCACAATTTATCATATTAATTTGTCAAAAAAATTTACCCAATCATTTCTCTACATTGACAACTATTTATGAATTTTAAAAACATATATTGAAAATATAGGAATTATAACACCATGATCCTCTCAATTAATTCTACACAAAATTATACTTAAATATGGGCGTTTTTTCCATTGAACATCCTTATAAACCTTACTATACTAGTCATCATTTCATGTTTTTCCTTTAAATAAAATTGTTATAAATAATTATGTGCTTATTTGGTTGTGTTAACTTCTCACATACTCATGTGTGTGTGCATTGTCGCTTATTATTACATATTGCTTTGTTTTTCACATTTAGGTAATGTGTATCCTTTCGTGTGGATCTTACCTTATGCATGGTTTACCTTTACCTAAACATAATTTTACCTTTATTTATACACATGGTTACATTTAATGTGATGCCCTAATTTTCAATGTAATTTTGTTTTTAAATTATGATGTTTTTTGTTCTGTTCATTCCTTTTAGGGAGTGGTGCGTGGCTAAAAAGGGTGTTCGGTTGAGTTCTCATAAGGATTCATGCTTGTGGGGTGCTATTTAGATGAAAAATTCCATTACATGTCCAATGGGTGTCCACCAGCCAGTCGGTGGTGTTGGTAGTGGGTCTTCTTTTTTGTAGAACCAAACAGACATTCATTGGCCACGCACCGTCTTGCCTGTGGATCTAATAAACGACTATCATTAATGGTGTTTTTAAAAATTTTCACTAATACTATTATTTATATAATCTCATCCTAATTCCAACACAAATGTATTAAAAACCCTTTTGAGTGCTCTATCTTATAAATTTATGATGGAGTTATGCTATAAATCCTTACACACACACATACACTCATATATATATATATATATGTTGAATTGCATACATATATTGATTTCCGTGTAGAAAGTAGAATATTTTTTGTAATAATTGTGATAATAGTTATCGCTGATGGTTCAATATTCTACAAAACTATCATTTAATTAATTATTCCATTATATGAAATAGGTTTGAAGAAATGATTTCATGAGATTAATAAATTTATTAGATAAGAAATTTATGTGTGAGTTACAATGAATGAATAAATGAGATAACACCTAATGGGTTTCCTTTAATTATATATATATATATATATTACATTCATGAGATAATTGGAGGTGTGCTTCAATAATTCCTTGCTAAAACTCCAAAAAATCCAAAGCTATCTTCTTCTTTTTCCTTTGCATATCAAGATTCTAGCACACATTGGGAGAAATGAAAATCATGTATGTATGACATGTGAATCATTAAACCTGAGGATACACTATAGAGATGGGATTCATTTTCTGTATAAAGATTTTTATTAAAAAAATATTATGATTAAGATATAGCAGTGGCTCTCCGATGCAAGGAATGCCATATTTTCAATATTTATTCATTTGATTTTTTTACATTTTTTCATATTATATTGCATGGAAAATCCTTGGATATGTGTTTTAAATCTCTTTCACTTGATCTAATAATTATTATTAGACTCTAACACAATCTAATATTGGTAACAAAGGGAGTATATATTTTATATTCATGAAACATGTAGTGAAATGGTGAGGAACTGAAAACGTAGCTCCATTTCACATTCTAGAGATTCAGTTGTCTAAAAAGGCTGACCCTTATGTAGCTAGGCTACGTAAAGGTAAGCAGGTCCTCGCACTTATGTATATGAGTTGAAAACGTGTATCCAAGACATTAGCCTTACATATAGGTGTCTATGTAAGGGTCTTCAGGACATATCCCTACATAGATCGATTTACGTAATAGTCTCCTATTTTTACCCTTACATAAAAAGGGTCATGTAAGGATGTGAAAATGTTTACCATTACATGAAAAAACTGTGTATGGTTATATCATGGATTAAACATACACGAAGAGTCCATATAAAGGGTCTTATAGTTACGTATAATGAGGTGTGTAATGATAATATTCACCTTACCGTTATACATAATGATTAAATTTATGAAACATAAAGGTATGGATTAATATAAAATTTCAAAATAATTCTAGAACTACATTACCCTTACATAGAGTGTCTAAATAATGATAATAGGAGGATACTCATACATAAGAATATATTCCTATGTAATGATAAATATAAAATATGTTAAAAAAATTAGTTCACATATTAAATGATATTAATGGTATATAAATCGTCTATAAATCATGTTAAATTTTATTTTTGGAATATTTAATTTATAGACACTTTGTAAATAAGTAAATAAATAATTTATGATATATAAATAATTAAATAAATTGTTATTATTCACAAATATTAAAACATTATTTTGGAAATACCTTTTAGAAAATTATATGACAGTTCCAATTATAAATCACATAAAAAGAAAGGTTCATTAGTGGTGGTTTAAACCACTACCTAATAGCTTAGTGGTGTTTCAAAAAACATACATGTGTTTCACAGCCTCTAGTCAATTAGTAGTGGTTTATTTTGTTTCTGATGTGTTTTTTATGTTACCTTTTGGGAAAATTTAGTGTTGATTTTTTGTTTAAGTAGCTTTGTTTCTTTAATAATCAAAATATCCACTGGGAAAAAAATTAACTACTGAAAATAATATAATATTGGTTAATTTGACCCAACAGTAAATACATTCAATATAATATGATTAGTGATGGTTACTACAAACCATCACTAAATGTGTGTCTTTTAAAATGTTTAATATAAATAATAAATATTAAAAAAATTGACATGTTACAAACTAAAACATAAATTTATTATAAACCCATCACTCATACACCACACATCCAAAATCATATAAAATTATTCATTGTCAACATAACCTATGTCTAACTCACCCAATACATCAACCAATACCTCAGTTATCAATATATACATATAAATATGATAGAAAACAACACATGCCCAATATATATTCATTTCATGACCTCAAATTCATTTTATGCCTCCACATCATCTCATCAACTGAAACCAACCATTCTATATCCTAAACATTAAAAAATGAAAAAAAATTGAAACTAAACATAATAAATCAAAATTATAGTAGAATAATTGATTAAATTTTAACATACCATGGAAAGTAATAACCATCAGGTCTATCTTTTTAAAAATGTCTGGGATCAGAACTATTTACCATATGCCTACAACTGACATTGAACACCTACAATGAAAACCAGAAAATTTAGGAAAAGAAAGGTGAAATAGAAAACTCACTGAATATATTCTTCTTATTGCACATAAAATATGTTATTTTGTTAATCAAATAGAATAAACATTAACAAACAAATATTATATAATTCAAAACACAGAAACAACAAAATATAACTATAAAGATAACATTGATTTCATGGGACTAAAAAGGGATAAGTAAATATTCAAATTTATTTTTAAAGAAATGTGTAGTCTGCTTAATTTTTATTCATAAACATTTTTTAGTTTTTTTGATATCATGACTTTTTCAATATTTCCTAAACAAATAAGCAGTGTTTTTTCAGTAATTTCACGTCAATATCTGGTTTTTTCTTAGGGTATGACCATTCCACACAAATTTTAGAGTTCTAGGACACCAAAAACATGTGTCCAACCAAAACAAAAAAACATTATTCGAAATGTTGTATCATCAGTTCCTAAAAAAATTAATCTCATAGAATTTTTACTAGGATTTCAAGACAATATAGTATTTTTTTCTTAGTTTTTTCCATTCCACACATGTTTTAGTGTTTTATAACACTGAAATGATTTTATGATAATAATAGACAAACCGTAATTTTTAATAACTTGTTGTTAATTCCAAATTTTATATATTAAATATAATATGATTTTCTACTTATTTCAAGACAATTCAACATTTTTTTATATTTTAGACCATTCCATGCATGTTTTAGTGACTAACAACACTAAAAATGTGTTTACGACCAAAACAGGAAAATACCATTTTGAATGACTTGTATTTTTTTCTTAAATTTCAATATTAAATCTACAATCATTATCCTCTGATTTCAGGATGATAAAAAATTATTTTCCTGGTTTTGACTATTCCACGCATGATTTAATGTTTTAAATCACAAAAAAACACTTTTATGAAAATAATGAGAAAACTGTCATTCACAATGGCGTGCCATATATTACAACATTTCATAATTAAATATATAGCGGTTTCCCCGGATTTCAGAACAATCAAACATTGATTTTCTAGTTTTGACAATTCAACGGACAATATAGTGTTTTAAAGCACTAAAAAAGTGGTTATAGCCATAATGGTAAACCGTCATCCAGAATGATGTGTTGTCAGTTATGAAACATCACAATTAAATATACAGTCATGTATCCCTCATATTAAGACATCCCAAACTCATTTTCCTAGTTTTGACTATTCCATGCACATTTTAGTGTTTTAAAACACGAAATGTGTATATAACCATTATAGTTACACAATTATTTATAATAACATGAATTTAGTTATTAAATTTCAAAAATCTGTCCATGTGAGTTCTCCCCTATTTTAGGGCTATTCGATATCGTTTCCCTAGTTTTGACCCCTGACTCTTTTTTAAAAGCTTTTATACCTTTCATAAGTGCTTACTAAGTATTTCTGATCACCCCAGACATGGTAATGAAGTGTTTTCTACGCGTATACATAAAAATTATGTAAATGGTTCTTGTCTATTGATTATAGGAAAATAAGAAAAAAAATTCATAGTTTTCATCATTTCATAGACATTTTAGTGTTTTTTAATACTAAAATTGGGTTGAAATCCATAATAGTAAATCCTTCATTCAAAATGACATGCCACTGGTTCCTATAATTTAAAATTAAATCTCTGGTTATTTAACCAAAATTTTAGTTCAGTCTAACATGGTTTTCATGTTTTTGATCACTCACACATGTCTTTAATGGATTTTGTACCTTTCATGAGTGTTTAGAGAGTAATTCTGAGCACACTGCACATCTGGTTTATGTGTTTTCTACACATGCACATAAAATACAAAGGGGAGGTTGTAGCTTGATTTCAGGGAAATACAATGCTGTTTTCACAGTTTTGACAATTCCACATAGGTTTGAATGTTCAAAAATACAAAAAATGTTTACCACCATAACTGGAGTACCATCCATCAGAATGATGTGTCATGAGTTCCTATATTACAAAACTAAATCTATAGTTGTTTTGCAATGATTTTATGACATTACGACTTAATTTTAATGGATTTGAATGTTCAATAGATATTTTTTGTGTTTTAAAACACTAAAAATATGTTTACAAATATAACAATAAAACCATCATTTGGAATGAACTCCAATCAGTTACTATATTTCAAAATTAAATTTATAGTCATTGTTCTATAATTTCTAAACAATTAGACATAGTTTATTTGGATTGGACAATTCCACACATGTTTTAGTATTCTAAGACACTAAAAACACATTTGCACTCATAATAGGAAAACAATCATTTAGAAGGAAATTCCATCTATTAATACATTGTGAAATTAAATCTAAAACATTCCCCCCTAATTTTCGAGAGATCTAGCATTGTTTTTCATCCCCACCCCCGAATCCTCTTTTAAAGGATTTTGTACATTTCATATGATTTTAATAATTCAAAACTGATAAAAAAATCTCTGATTATTTTAAAACTTATAAATAAAGATATATAATTTATTTTTTATGTGTAAAAATCAACGAAATTCCAATATAGACCAAGATTTGGATATTATATATTGAAATTCAAGTTTTCTATATAAACGTTTCAATTTTGTTTTTTATGGATGTTGTCTGTGATCTTTGGAAATTACTTGGGCCTGAAATGGAGCCAGAGACATCAAAATGAAAAAAACATTTAATGATAATATACAAAATGCTTTTAAAGTATTTTACAAAATTTTACTCATGTATTTTAAATTATTTATCAATAAATATTAAAATAATATTTCCATTACTTGAGTAACAAGACCTCATTTTTCCATGCTATCGGAATATGAATCCAATATTTAATATTAATAGGAAAGCTCACTATCTCGCAAGCATGGTACCCAAAAATCTGCCCATATATTCCAGAAACTTCATTGGTAAGCACGGTAAATTCATTTTATAGAACAATAAGCTTAAAGTCCTTCAGGTCCCATACTTATATGGTGTTCATATTTGTATCCATTCTATGGTTGTTTTTATCTGTTTGAAAAATTAATAAAATATAATGTTCCTTTTATAAAATGACATACATATCAGTGATGGTAACATTCCAATAAATCCAAGATGGAGGAGTGACCAAATACTCAAGCACCATAGGTGAATCAGGTTATTGGATACCAAAAAAATCATGGGAAATAAGTGGATCACTAGGAGTCTCAGGAACAATGGAATAACTAAGATCCACATAAGATGATTGTAGTGGTGGTGTGCTCTGAGATGCTGTTCAGCAAGGATCCTAATTTTTTTGATCTCAACATTCCCAAATTTGAAATGGTTAAGGGATATTAAATAAATAAAAAAAGGAAAAAATAAAGTATTTTTAAAAATAAAAAAAAATAAAAAACTACAAAAATGTATATATATATGAAAAACTTGTCATGGATAAAATATAATATAATTTCATTACCAATTTATAAATTCTATTATATTAATATTCTTTATCTTCATATATATCAACCTACATTGTAATGAGTCCTTCATTTTCTCCATATCTTGCATGTTCTACAGTATTTATATTTTTAATAAAATAAATTCAATTTTTTCTTGATGAGGTACTCTATCACAAAGCACCAATTCATATCCATTACCAATATCATATAATCCTATCTACATTAAGGGTAAAACAACTCTCCACTCATCATGTATTTCATCACCCATATAATAAACCATATTCACTAGTAAAGCTAAGATAAATGGATCATTCTTTTCATGACCACCGATATCCTTCAAGTTGGAGAATAAGATAGATGTAAAATATAATGAATCCTTCATTATACCCCTATAAATGTTGAACTACATGAAATTGTTAAGATAATTGAAAACTGTCCATGATAGTTTAATTCCTGTTATATTAATTAGCTTCCCATATTATCCCAGTAATGAAAACGTAAATAAATAACTATTTTTAGTTTTCAACTATTATTCACAATAAATTGTACCAAACATGAATCCATGAATATTCTAGGCATTGAACCTCTTAGCCTTCATTAGAGGAACTAAAGAAAAAAATTTCTTATAATTCCACTTTTCATGTTGATTTTCAACATTTATTATCTATCCAGAACTATATAAGACATTAGTAATATCATAAACAAAATAATTATACATAAATAATACGAATATGAGTATACACTTACACAATAGGAAAACCATTCAAAATGCTCCTTACTAACTGCTTTGTCTAATTATAGATCATTTCGTGATCAACCCCTTAGTCACTACATGGTTGGAAATAAGAATTATTTATTAAATGGATATGAGATAACTCTATTTTTTATCATATATCTATGTTATTTTGGAAACTATAATTCATTGAGTGTCAAATTTTTCCCCTTTACAATTGGTCATCCAATAGTTTGAATTGAAGATGACAGATTTTTAGAACAATAATTAGTGGAGATGTCATCCCCATATCCAAAAAGATTAAATCTAGTGTCAATACATTCCAAATACCTAGAAGAGAAGGTCATGCAGATTTCATTATGTAACCTTCAGCAATATAGCCCTGTGTTGGATATTTATTCCTCAGATATGATTTAAAATTACGTAAGTTCCTAATAAAAAAAAAGAAACATATTAAAAAAATGGAGTGATTTGATAAAACCGAATATACAAATTAAAATGAAAAAATATCAATATACTTTTATATTGGATACATCCACATATAGTGTATTGTTAAACCATGTTTATATTCTTCAACTAAATAAATTGCCAAATGAATCATGATTATGTTGAATAAAGGTGTAAATAATAAATCTAAATGACATAGGGTCAAAAAAATTATTTCTTGATGTTTATCAATCATAATTAGAATTATTGTTCTTCTAAAAATTTATTTGAAAAAGTAAGAAAAATCAATGAGAATCATAGATACTTTTCAATTAAATTATTACGAAAAGCCAACAGAAACAACTGCTCCCTGAAAATATGCATGTCATGGCTTTTCAATCCATGTGACATTCAATGTTTTAAGTCAATCCAATATGATATGTTACTTGAATATCCATATGAAACTTTTATATTATTTAAAGTACGATGTAATATGTATTTATTAGTATTATTCATTGAAAAAATTATCTAAGGTAACTTTCCATTCTCATATTCCAACAAAACATACATTGAATTCATTGACTCCAAATCTTAATGGGAATTAAAGTTATCCTTTGATTTAATCTTCATCCTTAAGCACTAAAAAAATTAAAATTTTACATAAATTATTCTAAATATGAATTAAATCAACATTATGAAATTTAAAATTAAACTCCCAAAAATAATACTTGAAAAATATACCCTTTTTTCATTTTTTTTGTGTTCTAGTTTCCATTGATATTGTACCTCATACCCTTTTCCCCTTCATTAAATTTGTGACATTTTCAAAATTCATCAATGACATTCATAAATTGTTCCAATATTTCTGAAAAAGATAACACCTTTGGCTAATTTATCATTTAAATATCACTGTTGAATCATGTATTGTTAATAATGAACTAATGATATGCATCATGAAATCAATGATGATATAATAAAACCATTTTTTGTTATGAGGTAATCATTGAGGTTTAAAATCAAAATTAAAAACTACACAAGACCAACCCAAATGAGTGTTCCTAACTGATTAATTTCCATGTATAGGAATTTCAAAAATTGTTCACATTAAAGTATCCTACCTTTTTAAATGTTTTTTAATTGAATTATCATGTGATTCCACACTGTCTTCTTATATATATGCCAATTCTGTGATTAGAGGTTGATGTTATTCATCAATTTCATTTGTAGGAATTTTCATTCTAGGAACAATCCTTAAAATAATGAATGAATAATTCTTCAAACACACCCACTGAGGTAGATTATATGGAATCAAATAGCCAGTGAAATGCTATAATTTGTACTTAATGTACCAAAAGGGATAAATCCATTATAAGCCAATCCCCAATTTCATTCCTAGGATCCGAATAAAAATATGGATATAGAAAATAAAAAATATTTTATGATGTTGAATCATTTGGATGTATCATCAAGACATCACTATTATCCCGAGCATGCCACTTCATGTCTTCTGTTGTCTTATATTGCATGAATAATCCTTACAACAATGGTTTTAGATGAAAGAAATACAAATCCTTTACATGAGTATTATTCATCTCTTTCTTCTTTGGGTACATTGATATATACTCTCACTATTGTTCATTAAATTCCATATTCTTATATGACATCGTGAGTACTCTTCTTTATTTGACTATTCTCTCCTGTAAAACATGAAATCATTAGGTAATGTATGTATCTTTTTATAATCATGTCCATGTTTTTTTGAAGAATTTCTTCATCTCATAGAATTATGGAGGAATATTAGCATCAATAAATTCATCATGGAGAAAATCTAAAATTATTGACATTGATTTGTCAGTAATTCCATAATGATACAAGATATCATAAAACTTATGTTGAATATAAAACATTGAATACTTGGAACACCCTTAATACAGTTACTTCCATTATTCTTGAACTAATTAATACTATTTTTTTCCAACTGATGATCTGTGAAATAATATCCTTGTTAAGATAATATTAATGTTCATGTGATTTATTGAAATCTTGGACAATGTATTTTTGAAAACAAATTTCATTATTTATTAATCTTCTAAATAAATTCTCCACTACTGGGTCACATTGTATTTTGTTGAAAATATTGTCATTATTTTGACTTTCTATATCATTTCATTCAACATTCCAAATCCAATATACATATCCAGAAAGAAACTATTTCAATATCAAATGATCATATAATTTTTTTCTTTTCAACCAGCAGTTGAATTTAAAATTATGACATAGAAATTTTATTTCACCATCCACTAATTGGTTTGTAATTGAATAATCTAAACATTCCTCAAAATCCTTTTCTAATCAAGGCTTTTTTTGAGGTAAAACAATCTAAATATTATCCATAGGTATTTTATTGCATTATCCATATACATTATGATGTAAATATACAAATTCTAAATCAAACAAGTAAAATAAAAATTAATCATCACCCAAATTCTCCATTGAATCTTTTAAAACAACTATAAAGGATAATAGGATTAATCGAATACTAAAATTTTTAATACTAAAAATATAATATAAAAAAGAATCAAATAAATGTTTATTTCATATAAAAATAGATGGATGGGACGAATCAAATAAAAGATAATGTTGTATTCTACCCTAGTATGGTAACTAAAAAGGATTAATTATATTGAAAAATAATCTACATTGATCAATGTCCGAACTATTTCCCACGATCTTACTAAGACCAAGACCACCCCTTTAAAAATATAAATGAAAAGTAAACCTTATTTTTATATCATGTAATTTCATGCATACCCAAAATATTCAAATCTATATTTTAATATTCAATTGAACTAATTTAGTGTGACTTAATGGTGTTCCATGAATTATATATATCAACTCTGTGCA
Source organism: Viscum album (assembly GCA_963277665.1). Lineage (NCBI taxonomy): Eukaryota > Viridiplantae > Streptophyta > Magnoliopsida > Santalales > Viscaceae > Viscum > Viscum album. Next base: position 2,087,977,263 of record OY728160.1, read on the forward strand.
AATAACATCAAATTGGATGTTCATATAAATTTAGTTAAAAATTTATGTTAATAGAAATACATATAATTTATGTTGTTATTTTCCAATCAAATTATTAATAATTAGTAATTTGACTAAAAAAACTAATCACTATAATCGTTTCTATTAAAATTAATTGTAGTTAAAATTAAATCAATGAAACTATGTTTGCTATTAAATTTACCATAATCAATAATAGATTACCATGAATGTAAAAAATAATCATAACTAATCTATCATTATACGATATATTTTATTAAAATAACTGATTCATCACATATGAAAAAATGAACCATTATGATAAATTTAAAATGGTGATAATATCTCATTTTGAAGGAATTTATCCTTACAGACCGTTCTAGGGTTGGTGATGAAACCATGCCTGACCCCAAACACTACAACCAATTGGTCTTGAGTTACAAAATATCCTCAATTATGTATATGTCAATATTTCTAGAAATTAACATATATAGAAGAAAGGGTAATTAATTAATATCCAATAAAATAAATGAAATTATGAACGATCTAGATTCAATAACCAATGTATATCATAAATGAAATAATTTTTTAAATTTAAAAGAAAATAACCAAAATTTATTATTATTATAACTCTGAAACCCTAATTTCAAAATCCAAATTATACATCAAAAACCAAAATTACATATATAATTAATGTCTAATGAATAAAAAATAAATTCTATACTATTTTTATCACCCATTACTTTATATATAATGATACCCAATAATAAATATAGGTTGATGATGATGCATCCTTTAGGGGAGGTCTGTGTTTCCACTGAAGAGGTGAATTTATCTGAGGTGATGGAGGTCATAGTGGCGGGGGACACAGGCTCAGGGTCACCACTACGGAGAGGAGAGGACGAGTGGGGGAAAAGTTGGTCACGAGCTCAGGGTTTCCACTAAGGAGAGTAGAGGAGAAACTCAGGGGAGGTGGGGTGAGGGGTTTGGGTCACATAGAGGGAGTGGGAGAGGAGGATGGATTAGGGTTTCTTAAAAAGTTTTGTGATGGTTTAATTGAAACTTCAAATTATTAAAAACATAAAAAAAATATCATGAGAATTTTATAAAACTACCTCTATATTATATTTTTTGACATGATTTATGTCATATAATTTACTAGAAACATAGAGAATAAACTGCTGGTAACCATCTATTTTTTTAATTGTTTATAAATAACTGTGTTTATTTAAAAATCATAATAAATACTTCATAAAGGATTTTTAATTAAGAAATAATTCCATAATATAAAATTTAATCCACATTAAAAATATTTTGATGATTTATATGATCGAGGAATAAATAATAATATTTACAGGATATTTATATTTTGCATAATGCTTACATAATAGAAATTGTATTATTACTTGTTTATAATTCATATAATATCTTATATTTAAAATGGAAATTCCAAATAAGGATAGAAATGAAAAAGTTCCATTTGAAATGAACATAATATATGTTTATTCCAAATCGTAGAATTTCAATAATTTTAAAGTTGAAAATTATAAGAGGGTTTAAAAATTTATTTTATTTATAAATTGTTCATAAATAATTATCAAATATTTAAATATTTGATTTATTCATTTATTTAAATGTTATTCCATTCTATATTCATGTTTAATTTTTTTAATAAATATGAATACATTGTTTTCTTTAGTTTAAAATGTTAAAGTACTCCTAAGATTGATCCTTCAGTTACATTCTATGATTTAATCAATAATGAATTTAGTTCTTAATCTATCTTAATATCGGTTTTTAATTTATTTTATTAGACTGAATTTAGTTGTTGAATATAATTCTCCTATATTTGGTGTTAGAGATATGATGAACTTGATTCTCTCTTGATAAAAATATCCCTGGGTAGAGGGTCTTGGGGTCAGACTACCGAACTACCTAGAGGTTTATGCCTTGTCTAAGCAAGTTATTGGGTTTGGATATCTATCACTTTATGGTTATTCATGTCAATAAAACTATTTTATTTCATTATTTTATCTTGTAAATTATTTATATGAAGAATATTTCTAAGTATGAAAATGTTTTACATATATTTTTGGGTGAGTTTGACCATTTTTAGGGTTATATAAAGGGTTGCACCTCAATATGGTTTGAACATATCAGTTTGGTGGAGGGAATAAGAATATAAACTAAAATACTAGATTCATGTATGCATGAAAGGGAATAAGATGATATAATATGGTGAGATTAAAATCCCTATCAAATACTTTGTGTGATATTCATTCCAAAATGACAATTTTTAAGACATCGATTATCCAGCTAGGTAGCTTCTACCTTCACAACGTGCCCCAAAATTATCTTTTGTAATGAAATCAAGTGATATGTAACATTGGATCATCCATGGGTATGTTATTCCCAAGTAGTTTTCAATTGGATTGGGTTTTTTAAGCTATTCTTTGTGCCTGTTTTTGGGTACACATAGCAAGTAAATCCTTATTAATGATACTAGATAAATAGATTTGAGTTTATCCATATGATATATTGGACAAAGGGTTGTCTGATCAGCTATCCAATAATCATATATGATACTATTGGGATGATTACATACCTCAATAATTGTGTCATATTAGGAATTCATAATAATAGTCATTTCATAGTGAAATATGGATCTTGGATTACTAATAAATATTAATTATAAAGGGGGTTATCAATTTAGTGGAATCTCATTTAATAAAATACCATATTAAATTGTTAATAATTTTTTATAATAATCACATAAAAACATATATTTTATATATCATCATCATCATCATCATCATCATGATCAATCAAAAATTTATAATTAATCATTGTTAGGACAAGCTAATGTAATTTACTCCAATGATTGGTAATTGAAGAAAAGTTCTTAATCAAGATCGGTGATCTTAGAAATGTTATTAAAGAAATTTAAATGATAGAATATTTACTTCCCCAGTAACCATGTGTTGATTTTTTTAAATAATTGAATCTAGACGCTTATGGAATCCTAGAGTGATTCATTTAATGTTTCAAATTCATTTGATGAAAAATTTCCAGTTGAATCATAGTATACTCGCCTGAACTCAATATGATTGGGTACAATAGTGATTTTAGTATCATATACTCAATATTATTGTCTCTATCAAATTATGGTAAATTGAAATGTATGAGTTGCATTTAGTTATCATATAAAAGTTATTATCACATTATGCTTTATTTTTAGTGAAATGATTAATAATAATATATGTAGTTACATCATTTCATAGAAAACATTTTTTTATAATAGGTTTCCAAGGATTATGATGATAAAATTAAAAATAGTTATAATTATAAAATAAAATTTAATATTGTAACATTTGATGTTTTGATGTTATGATGTTTGAATATATTGAATATTTGAATAGATAGGAACATGATTCCTAATTCTCACCATTATTCAAACTTGATTACTTTATAGATGTTTCTCACTACATTTTTTTGGTACAATTTTATTAGACAGTATTGTAGAGATGTGATGTGGATTACATATAATGTAATATTATAACAAAACCAAGAAAGTGTATCAAACATTATGCAGATCTAGAAGTTTATCATGTATGATATGATAAATCGGTAATTATGTTTGGTTTGGTAAATATTTTTAATGAGTTTACGAATATTAAAATATATCAAATTTAAAGGGAACACCATTTTAATAATTATCTCACATTAGATACATAAATTGATATATATACAAATATATATATATTTCTTGAAGTGATATGATAATTGATCTCTCAAAACTTGACTTTGTGTTTATCAGTAATGGAAGATCATTATAGTGTATTATATGTTATGATGAAATGCAAAGGTAAACATGAGTAGGAATTTTGTATAGAGATATAGAATATTATTATGAGTCATAAGATAATGATGAAGAATATTTTTATTTATATGATGGATAACTAAGTATAACATTTGGAGTTCCATAAAAATAATTCATTAGAATAATAGGGGTGAATAGATCGTATTTGAGACCCCACTACATGAGGTTTGAGAAATACCTAACATGAAATCATCCATACATTTATACCACACATACAGAAATATATATATTTACATAGCTTATATGGGGTGGTTGGGAATGTTGATGATTATTTCATCAGCTGGAGATTAACCAAGATTGGATTTTTTCTCTTTTATGGATATTATGACACTAGGGCCCTCAATTTGGATAGAATGTGGCTGATAATGTACATGTGAAGTGATTATCCATAAGGATGAATAAAATGAGATTTAATTATTTGGCCCAATGTTGTATTGGTTCTAAATGTGAATTCTGTGAGTTGTGGGATGATGTGGTGGTTCATGTATAATTGTTATGTATTCAATTAATGACATTAGATGTAATTCTTGAACAGTTATCCTAGTAAATGTTAAAATGATTTAAATATTCATTATTATTCATGACTTGTTATAAGGTGTACATAAGGTTTTTAAAAAAGTGCATCCATCCTTTATTTTTGTTAAGTGGTCAATGAAATATCTTTTATTAGGTGAGGATGTTAAGAATTACAATCAAAAGACTATTTATATATTTTTCATAAGTTGTATTAAGTTATAATGTCTATGAAAAGTCTTCATAAATTTTTTGTATGTTGGTGATAGAAATTTTTTATTGGGATATTATATGATATGATGTATACTGGATATGTATTTTATTGGAGTATCATTTTATTCTCCTTATATAAAATACATTTCCAAACATCAACCCCAAAAGGACTAACTCAACCCCACACATGTGGGAGGAGACCTCAAATATGTGGGGGAGTCATTCCATGTATCCCACATGGAAGAAGAGGTGAGTGGTCCTTAAATAGGACCACATGACGGTGTTCATATGTGAGAACACATGAGGATGGGATGGAGTGGCCATCTGGGTCGATGGACATGTGAAGGTAGGTGCAGCCGTGTGAGTCCCATGTATGAGTTTATGTATATAGTTGCTAATCCACTGCCGCTAACTCAAACTTGTTTTAGAACAAGATCAGTTATTAAGCACCACACAATAGATGTCATTTTCAATGTGGTATGTGAACCACCTAACTCTGTTCATCTAAATTTAAAAATACACCAATATATTTCATTTCATTGGATGAGTTCGATCTCATCCATCCAATCATTCTAAACCATCATCTTCATCCTCCCCAATCCTCAATGGTGCTCCAGTGTTCCAGAGTTCATTTCGAACATATGATGATCAATCATGATTTTTCCATGGGTGTTTTGAAATTAAAATTCTGAGGGTATGGGGGCTTGAACCTACATACGTGTAATCTCCATCATTCATTATTGCAGACAACTCAAAGGCATGCCTCATCCAAATGAAAATTATGTTTCATAGGAAATTGGTGATCATGTATGTGTTTGAGTTTTAAGAATAAAGAGAATCATGTAACCATCATCATGAGCACGTGTGGAGTAATTGTGAACTCAAGAAAAAAATGAATTCCATGTTTTCTTGTGTATAATATTTGAGAAACACTAAATCATTTTCTGATATTAAACTGGTAAGATGTGATGTTATTTTTAGTGATTTGAAGAAATACCTAGTGCAACATAAAAATTAGAGGTAAGGTGGTGATATCTTCTAATTAAATGAGAAAAAAATATCCAGATTGTGTAACATCATATTTGAGGAGAGATCTCATTTTTGAAGAAAAGAACCACTATGAATCCACTATTTAATGAGGATAATTTTTTAAAAATTCTTTTAGTTGTGTGAGGAAAGTGAGGCATATGGTTCTTTCAACTTGTTTCTAACACAGTCAAATGGTTCATGATGTACTTAATTAATAAATATTTTCAAGGATGCTCAATACTCATACATGTTAGCCTCCTAGTCAACATGAACCTACAAAAAACCAACATACTCCATGATCTACTTTCCTGAAGGTGGATAACACACAATGTCATCGAGAAGACATTGTATTTATACATGAATACTTGATTTCACACTCACATGTGTGAAGGAAAATTCATTCATATGTGTATTAGGATGCATATGATAACATATATGAATGTATAAAGGCATAACCCTTTATAAAATTGATTAATAGATAATAGTGTGATTACACATCAAATAATAAAGAGTATAAATGAATTTTCATGGATTTGGAATCCATACACCATGCATGCATTACACTTACTTACTTGTTGTGTTTTAATTACATCATTATTCGAAAGAGAAGCTAATTTGAGTTGTGAATGTTTTATATGGAATAAAATAATGTTCACAACGTTGTGGCCATCACTTTCAAACATCTGCATGAGGATGGGACTTCATAATAGAGAAGTAAAATTTTTACAATAACTTGTCGCACTGAGGAAACTGATTATCTATAGGTGATAAAAATTATCGTGGACACAAGACATACATAATTAAATGCCTTTGATTAAAATTTAAGTGTAAAAAAGAATGTTAGATTATACAAGTTCATGGAAGAATATTAAAAAATCATGCTATAGTGTATTAAGACTTAAACGAAGGAAATGTCTTTCGGTTGGTTCCTGGAGAATATAAAGACATCTAATTATATCTAGGAGCAGAAAAAGCTTCTTGGATGGAGTTGGAGCAGGATTTTATTTTGGTTGGAGCCTGAAAAAAATGAATCTCTCATTTGGAATAAGAGTATAACTCCTTCAGTTATATTTTAATGAAATTTTTATCAATTGTTTGATAGTTAAATTTTTATACTCTACCATTATAACCAATTAAATAAAGGAGAAGTATTTATAAAGATCCTTGTAAATTACATACACTAATAACTCTTTTGTTTCAAAACACATGATTTGAGATTTAGTGGTAATAAAAAGTGGATTGATAACCTTAAAGGGTTCCAGATGATTAATTAAGAAGTAAAAGATTTCATAAAATGAGGGTGCCACTGATCCACCCCCTCTCAGTGGCACTTAATCCGGACTAAAGCTCTATAATATTCATTGATCAGTTTATTCTAACTCTGATAATAGAAAAAATATGGGAAATCCATATAGGATTGGAATGTTTTATGTCCCATGGTTATTTTATTTTTTAGAAAATGGGAAAATTTGAGAATTCATGATTTTATATGTTGCAGATTAGTGGACACATGTATAGAGATACATGTGTTTTATTGAGATCACATCAGATCCTTTTATTGTTTCAGTTTCATTGATTATTTGATAGGGTGTGCACTTTTCTTTCCAATATGTATGCAGAGATTCATATTTTTTTCAATTCAATAATGTCTCATCAGGTCACAGTTTTTGGTTGACTGAATAGGGACTAGGTTTTAACTTAGAGATATTATCTAAAATTATTTTAAATTTAATAAAAAAATATTTTATAAAGGGATTCTAAATGAATTTCATTTTATATGATACCTAGTGAATTTAATGAGGTATTTCCTATAGTTATTTGGAAGATATTCAAAATGAGTTTCGGATATGGTTTCAAAAGTCATTTTATACGATATAATATATGGTGAAATAGAACAATGCCTTTTTTGGATTAAGTGAAAGTGACATATTGTTGTAGATATGAACTAAATCCACATATATATAAATATAATATACAGGTATTAGATATCATTAATGAAATTTTTTATTTTAATGAATAAAGGGAAGTATTTTTTATATTTCCTAAGATCATAGATATTATTTGATGGAATGATCATCTACGTGATTATCATTTAGTCAACTATTTCATAAGGCAAAAAAATTTCGATGACATTTTCTCATGAGATGTATTCATTTACTAGCCATGAAAATTATCCATGAATTACAATTCTTGAATAACTAAAATAACTCCCAAGGGGTTTCATTTAGTGAATATATATATATATATATATATATTACATCGTTATGATGGTAAGAGGTGTGCTTCGATAATTCGTAGAAAAAACCATAAAATATCTATAAATGTTTTATTTTTCTCCTTCCTATTCATGCCAAGATGCAGGTACATTGTGGGATAAATGATAATCATGCATGTGTGATATGTGATTCATTTAAAATGTGAGTACAAAATAGAGTTGGTTTCCTTTTTCTAATAAGTGATGTTTATCAAATGTGTATGCAGATCAATATGTAGTAGTTACTCTTTGGTGCAAGGTTTTCAATATTTATTACCTTAATTCATTATATTATTTTAAAAAGATTCATATTATCTTACTTGGAATATCCATAGATAAGGGTATTAAATCTCTTCCACTTGATATAATAATCGTTATTAGACTCTATCAAAACCCAACACTCTAGGTATCCACTTCCTCTCCTCTTGGAATCTCAATGTCTAGATAAATCCTTGGTGTTTTTTGATGTTATATCCATCCTTTATTAGAAACATTTTCTGTGATTATTTGTAATTATCCATAGATAAAAATCATTTTAAAGATCTATGGATCACTTCCTTGATCTAATAGGGAATTCATGCTTGATTGATAGAATGGTGTTGGATCACGATTTCCAATGGACTCTCCTTGATTGATCAAATATCCATCATTTAAGACAAATCTCATTTGGTAATTGGATGTGAATTTTATCTCATGGAATTATATCATTAAATAATTCGAAATATAGAGTCTCTAGTGGTATTTTCGTCCTATTCAAGTGAATTTTGTTGCATTGAAATGATCCAAGTGTCCTTCATTGATGGGTATTAGAATTCATCTTCAATGTGATAAAGGTAGGAAGTCCATACTTTCTAAGACCATGTACATATTTCATTCCATGATTGGTTACTGTAAATTCAATGATAGAGTCCCTTTCGTTATTTGTTATACGAGTGAATTTTTATCCCAGGAGACCTTTATTTGGACATGCTATGTTGTTGTTTACTAGGTCATTTATTACATGTGTGATATTTCATAGGCTATGATTTTTTTTTGAGATATGTTATTACCTACTATGTTACACCGTATATGTGTTCTGTGCATTGCTAGTGGAACCTTTGTTCAGTGTTCAGGTTTAAAGGTTATCCTAATAAACTTAGTCGTCCCCAAAGAGGGGGAGAATGGGGGATATGTCTCATTAGTGATGGTTCTATATAGTATAATTTACACCATATATTGGAATATTCTTGGGGAATTTTATATGTACTTTTGTGAGTGACCATATATGCTGGTATGATCTATGTATGGGGAACATCCTTACATATGCGTGCGAGTCCATTATTATAGTGTGCTACATTTTTACACAATCATAGGTGATTAGATGGACATGATGGTTTGATGGAATTACCCATAATGGCGGGGGTATAGTTTTTTACTTTAATGAAGATGAATTTATTTATCTAGTTATAATTCAGGGGACTAGTTTCATATGATATTATTCTATAATGGCGCCGATGTAAGTAACTTCTGGGTACATGGTATATTGGTCATCAGATACTTTCTCATTGTATGATTGATTTTATTATTTTATAGATATTTTCTTTTCCATTATGTCATAAAATATTATATATATATATATGTGCAATTTTGTTAAGGATGTATTAGTGGTGTATTATTAGATTATACTCACACCCATCTTGAGAATCTTTGTTAGCATAAATACATCATGACTAAGGATCTAGTGAAGGGAATGTGCCATGTGGTCGGTTCGAAATAATATTTGATTTGATAGATGGGAACAATACTTGGGAATACTTTTAATGGTAATCACTACTAATTAATTTATTAACTTATTTCTTTTATTTTTATTTATTATCTTATCACATTAGGGGACAACATAATTATAATCTTTTGAAACAACATGACAATTGTTATAACATTTATTTATGTCAAATTCGGCTATGTTATTAGGTTTATATTATGTTTTATTATCCTATGATGTCTACAATTACCTAGTGTATTTTCTCCCCATAATACACAATATATTCACCAATAATATATACCCTATTGCATATGGGTAGACGCACATGAGGTTATATATAACATTGGAAAAATTGGTTGATTTGGGTTATGGGTTATAAAATTGTATCAGAGGTCCTGATGTTTCTTAATTTATTCTCTTCTATAGTTTTTTAAAAAGGAGATTGGCAGTGTGGAACTAATGTATGGGAGTTTCCATGTTCCATTACTATCTCATGTGTAACATACCTCCGAGTTACAAGTGATGAGATTATTGTTATTGTTTTGTGTGATTTGGGTGAATTCAGGCATCATGAGTAGGCTCATATAATCACATGCCTCATATATATATATATATATTCCTATTGTGTTCTTTATAGTAGTTATATAATTAAATTATTTGATGTTAACTTTTCTTTTTGTGATATGATTGTATTCTCCTTTATTTTGATATATCTGTGGTGTCCATGGTTAGTTCACAATGATCATGATATTAAATTATATATATATATATATATATATATGATTTTGATAAATGTTTAGGTATAGAGTCCTAGGGTTGTGAATTGGGTAAAAATAGGAGGGTTATAACATTTTTGTTGGTGAATCCCAGGATAGGTCTTGAGTAAAAATCCCCTTTCTGTTCAATATTGATTCTCAAGTTATTACCATAAGAAAGTTTATAAAATTATTGTAAATTTTCTTTTTGTAATATATAAAAAATAGGTATTAGAGATACAAAATTGATCCTTAAAGGAATGATCTACCCATTCCACTCCAGTTTATATGGTATAATTCGTCCGAGTGTGTTGTTTCACCTGATCTAGTAGTTTAGGAAATAAACCCACCAAACTCAATGTCTTATATACTGTGTCTTATCTAAGATGAGTGTCATGTAATACTATGGTTGATTATTCACATGATTTCATCTCCAGCATCTACCATCATTCCAAGGAAAAAGTGGTCATTAGGATGTGGAGGACTAGATCAAAATCAATTAGGGAATCATTGACTTAGTGGAGAACCCTATGGATAGAATGGTTAATATATAAGCCTTTATGATTCTAGGAACCTATATAATGTGAAGGGGGAATCATGGAATATGTTATAATTCATGAGGGTATTACATTTGAGGCCTTCATGGAAATTTTCTTTTGATGTGTTATTTGCTGACATGCTAATGTAGGATAGATCCTAAGAGGTTATGGAGCTTTAGTAGGCAATGATTTTATTCTCAACTTACTGAGCTCATTCCATATAGTTTCTATGATTTTTTCCTATTTTTTTTAAGTGTGAGGTGTATATGGCTATAAATACTGATATTTTACATCATCCTAAGCTCAAACATCTTGTTAAGGTCATTGATCCAATGATATATGCACAATTTTTTTTTTCAAGGCCTTGACTTCTGAGAAGGGTCTAGAGGAGGACTAACTTGTTGGTTTCCTTCCAAATTATAGGAAAAGACATACAAACTTCATTGTGATACAATTATTTCCATTTATAGTAGTAATAATAGGAATGATTAGGGGGTACAGTAGAGTATAATTATGGTTGAGTATAGAGGGGATTTTCTACTCCCTCTGTGGGAGGAGGATTGAATATGTTCTGTAATTTTGGATAAAAAAGACATTTTAGTACATTTTTCATCATGAAACCTATAAATTGTAACCTTTATGGAAATATGGTTCATCTAAAATTATATTTATTAATTATCCACTTCTATATTCAAATATAATCACATAGGGTGTAGGAAGGGGTCCCCAGCAGCCTATATAGGCACCATGGACATTAGTGACTCATGCGACTCATGCTTCTCAGATCCAGGGTCATGCTCCCAAGACATACATGATTCAAGTGATGGAAGATTTTTCAACCACTAGTGGATAGAGTCCTTATATTGTTATATCTATGGTCTTGAATTCCTATAAGTTATCAACTCCTTTTTTGAAATATGAATTCCCATTCTTTCATATCGTCCTATGTTTGTCTTGGCCTAGACATTCTGGTCATGTAATCTTTTGAGATTATCTCTCTTGACATACCAATTATAATGAATTTAAATCATATCTAGTTTGGACCAAAATGTACCATAGTTATTTCTAATTACATAAATCTATGGTACTTCATGATATTAATTAAGGATAGTTTTTATGTCATCATCATGAAGAACTGGTTGATCAGGTTTCGAGATCAAATCAATTGTTAATAGAGACATATATCGTTTTACTTCTAAAAATGAAAGAGGTTTCTATTTACTATTTAGTGGGATATCAAATCAAGTAGTATGAGATCACATCTAAATAATATTAGTGTTATAAAATCATAGGTAGTAGGATTGGATCATGCCGAAAAATCAATATTCCCCCTCTGATATTCGTCTAGTAGTGGATTACTATCAGGATTAATAACCCTAAATGTTATATATAATACTATCATTTTCCATTATTTTTCATTCCTATACTGAATAATGAATTTCATAGATGTCTTATTTTTTAGGAAATAGTGCTTCATAAGATTTCAAGGAAGAACGGATGAAAAGCTATAAAAAATGGCCATGTACCCTTCCTGATGGCCAAGAACATATCATTTACTTAATGATTCAAGCCTACATCAAGCCATGAAGATTATGTCGTGAAAAACCACAATGGATGGAGGAATTCCCAATTCACATTGTGACTCTCTACTACATGCTGTCACACCAGTCAAACCGAATGCTGAGAATGCCACAAGGATTCAATGAAAAAATCCATCTATACATGGGGTACACATCGTGAACCACCTGTACACGATGCGACCATGTTCAAACATCATTAATCTGTAGAAGATCCACATGCCATGATGGTTTTCCTCATCAAAATAAGGTGGTTTAAGGGTTCACGGCATTACAATAAAGAACCCGTCATGACCATTTTCTTCTATATAAGGAGAAGCTCAGCCGCACATTTGGAAACACGTTGGGATCATCTCTCTCTCTCTCTTTATAATCCCTTTATAATTGTAATCTATTTTAACTCTCTAAACACATTAGCAATTAAAATTTCACTAAATTTTCAATCAAATATATGTGGGTTCACTTTTCTTCAATGCCTTCAATTTTTATGTTATTCCAATTAAATTTCATTCCTTCCATGTAAGATTTTATATAATGTATTCTTACATGTTCATTTAATATCACTACATAGTGAATTACATTAGCATTGTTAACATGATTTCTTTTATTTATTTTTATTTCTTTAATTACCAATATGAGTAGATAAACACACCAGGATAAGGAACAAGATTCTTTGTGTCTAGAAGATTAAATAAATATATAGATCAAAACATGGAAAACCTAAATTGATTAGTGATCTGGATATAAACCAACCTTAAAACCCCATTTGTGTGACTATACCATGACCATCAGATAGACAAGAAAATGACCCTATCCAAATTGAAGTAAACTATGACTATGAACATTATCTTAGTGAAATTTCTGCAAAATAATCTAAATCTAATTTTTCAAGGACTGTATCCAACCTCCTAACCGTGGAATAGATACATCCTAGGGAGAACTACAAGATTGGACCATGGATGACAAGAGACTACCAGATTCTTTACAGAATAAGAACATATGGAATTTCAAATATTATAACTGGGATCAAATTTAACTAGATACATGAACTTGATCCCAACCCCTCTTTAATCACTAGATGGTAAACCCAAAATTAGGTACAAACACCAAAACATTAGTCAATAAATAAGGAATCTTTCAAAGGATTTAAGACCCAATCTCTTTCAACCATATAACTGCATCCTTCTCATGGGATCGACCCTAGTAATCTACCATACTAATCCCAAGTAGTTATGTTATGTTTCGTACACCTATAAATTTCTAATTTAACACATGCCCCTGAAGAAATAATGATACCTGTGGGTGGCCAATCAAATTATGGTGTTGTTTATGTAGATAAACGTTGTTTTAAAGTGATTATGATTTTGTTCTACGTCTAGGATTACCTTTCCCTTAGCCCCTTTCCTTTTTTATAGATTACCTTTTATCTTTTCGGATTTTATATTTTTTTCGTTAACCCCATTCATTTACCAAGGTCCTTTCCCCTGTGCAAGGACTCTTGAAGCATAATATATTTTGGCCTTCAATCCCTAGATCTAAAGATATCTCCCTTTTATTTTTTTGGTCATAAATGGCTGAGCAATTTCACCCTATAGGACCTAACCTTCCAAACCCCAACCATCAAGTCATCTTGTGGGAACACCCAATAATGAACCAGGAGAAACAAATCATGGATTATGGATTTCCATCAATCCATGTAATGATACCTAGAATTTTCCCCCAAATCAAATCCCATACATTATAACTAAAACCTAGACTCATGCATATTATCTAGAACTTGGGGCAGTTTAGTGTTCTTTAGAGTGATGATCCTCATTAACATATTACCAATATCTTGGAGGTCTGCAATAACTTCCACAACCAGGGAGTCTTGTATGATTCAATAAGGATCTGGTCTTCCCATTTTCCATATGAGACCAAACCAAGGATTAGCTAAAATGTCATACTCCCCAGTCAATTATGACCTGTGATAAACTGGCCACAAAATTTCTGGTCATGTTCTTTCCAACCACTCTGAACCTGGAATCTTCGGATGGACATTTAAATTTTCAACCAAATTGATGGAGAATCTATTTGGGAAGCATGTGACCTCTGTAAAGATTTAATGAAGAAGTGTCCACATCATGGACCAAATATGGGAATACAACTCCAAACATTCTATCAGGGACTCCAACCAGTGGAAGATAATGTTTTTGATGCAGCCGCTGATGGAGGTCTCATGTTTAAGACTCCAAAATATAGATAAGCAATTCATTATTCAGTATCTCACAATTCCAATCTATTTTAGAGTGATCGTGGACCACCATGGCATGGAATCCACAAAATTAATGAGTCCAAAAAGATATCAGCACAAGTGGAAGTGCTCACATAAGAATATAATCCTTTTATATATAAACTACTCAAATCCAACCTTCCCCTATAATGAAGTTGAAATCTTGTGAGATATTCGGTGGCCTACATTTATATAAAGATTTCAAAGATCGATTTGAAGAGCCACAAAAATATTGTAATTACATTAATTTCAATCAACCAAATTACCCATTCTCGCCCCAACAATATTTTCAACAGAGGCCTACTCTGTAGAAACTTCAGAACAATCAGGTTTATATTCAACTAAGAGGAGGAAAACACCAATTCAGAGCTCAAGGACCACCAAGATGGACATTGATGAAACATGTACCATGAAAATAAGATCTCCAACATCCATTCCCTCAAAAAGCACAACAATTATAGCCACCTTATCCAAGACCACACCTAGAACCTATGAAAAGAAATCTAGAAAACCTCTTGGTTTCATTTATGAAAAATTCTAATCAAAGAATGAAGACTCATGAGACAGAATATAAAAAACTATAGATCTATGCTTAGGAACCTATAAATTAAAATTGGTTAAATCTCAAAGACCTTATCTAAGAGGTATCTAGGTACCCTACCTGGTAACACTAAGTCAAACCCAAAAGAAGAAGCTAAGGTAGTAGTGCTGAGAAGTGGATAGATTTTAGACTTCTAACTACCCAATGTAGCAAGGCCACAATAAGATGTGCCAAAAAAACATTACCTGATGAAAAAGCTGAGGTATTCAATCCCACATTACCTCATGAAGAAGTACCATATGAGAATGAACATATTCTTGAGAAATAGAAGGAACCTGTGTATGATTCCCCACCTCCATACTAGCCATCACTTCCATATTCAGAGGGAGAATGACAACATAGGTAGGAGACGCAACACAATATGTTCCTAGATATGTTTAAACAATTACATATCAATTTCCCTTTTTCCGGAGTTATTTCCATGATTCTAATTTAATCCATGTTCCTAAAAGTAATTTTATCAAAAAAAAATAAGACCTACAATTGACCTCATTAAAAAATAATTCTATAATTTTGTACAACGTAAAATTCTAAAAAATATTAAAGACACTGAAATCTTTTATGTCCCTTGTGAGATAGGCATCAGAAAATTTGTCAGAGCACTCTGTGACCTTAGAGAAATCATTAACCTCATGTCAAGGAGTACGTTTCAAAATCTCATACTCAATGTGATCAATGAAACAAGGGTGTATTTTCCAATAGTTGATAGCTTGGTCATGTACCCTCGTTGTATTCTAGAAGATGTACTAGTAATGGTCAAAAAGTTCATCTTCACAACTGATATCCTAGTACTGGACATGGAAGAAGAAGGTGAAATGCCCATTATACATGGAAGGAAATTCATAGATTCACTTAATGCACTGATTGATGTGAACCAAGGACATATCATATTCATAGAATGATAATAACAAGTTGTGTTCAACTTGATTTTAGTTCTGCAACACTTAGATGACACTATGGACTGCCACACCATTTCTCTTACTAGGAATGAAGAAGATTATTTGGACATCAAGGAATAAATTGGAAGCCCTATTAAAAAATTAGAAGTCTATGACTTCAAGGAAGTAATCATTATCTAACAATGCACCAGTGACATTTTTTCATCATTTACCCCATCCATCATCCAACCTCCTCAATTGGACAAGAAACCACTACCTACTTCTTTAAAGTACACATTTCTAGGGTAATCATCCTATTTTCCTATTATAGTCAACACAAACTATCTAGGGATCATGAATAAAAATTGGTTGATGTCCTCAAATGACACAAGAAGTCTATCACCTGGGGATTATAAAATATTAAGTTGATCAATCCCTCTAAAATAACGCACAAATTCTTACTTGAAAATGATTGAAAACAAAAAAACCCATAGAAGCAGGTCACACCACCCATGAAGAAAGATGTCAAGAAAGAGGTGCAGAAACTCATGGATGGAGGAATAATATATCTTATCCTAGACAATGAATGGGTGAACCCCCTCCAAGCTGTTCCCATGAATAGAGTACCCACAGTAACAACAACAGATTATAGTGAACTTATTTAAAGACACACCATCGCTGGATGGAGAGTTTGTGTGTATTACAGATGTTTAAACTCCACCACAAAAAGACCATTTCACCTTACCTATTATGGAACAAATATTAGATTTAATATCAGGTAATTATTTCTACTATTTCATGGATGTGTATTCAAGATATAATTGAATTGCAGTCGACCTCACTGACTAGAAAAAAAATGACCTTCACCTGTCTGTTTTGTAATTTTACATATAGATGTTTGTGATTAGGTATGTGTAATGCTTTATCAAGTTTACAATGATGTATTAAACACTTATTTCATTATATGTAAAATTAATTTATAGAATTTTTCAGTGAAAAAATCTCAGTTTAAGGAAGAACGTTTGATGTCTTTCTCATTAACCTAGAACTAGTTCTTCAACACTGTAAAGAAAATTTTTTGATGCTGAATTGGAAAAAATGACACTTCATGGTGAAAAGAGTAATCTAACTATGACACAAAATATCCAAAGAAGTCAAAAAATTAGATCCAACAAACGTCCATGTTATAAACAATCATTCTGATCCATCCACAATTAAAGGTATCAGATGATTCCGCAGGAATGCTGGTATAAGGCCCCAGCCTTAAACCTTACTTAATCTTGAGTTATTACAAGATTACACATTGAGGATCTTTTCAGGTTTAGAGTTTTAGAGAATTAGATCATGAAACTTGCATTACATTCCACATTTAAACAAATTTGTTACATAAAAGATAGTATTCATTCTTCCCAACAATGGGAACATATTGAAAATAAAACATGGATTCTTTCTTGACACATCCTTGACATTATCATCACATCATGTACCTTTCCCTTGACCTGAGTAAAACATTTAAAAAACTTGGAATGAGCATAAAAAGCTCAGTAAGGGTTATAAAAATATGGAAAGGAAACATGTGTTCACATATACATAAAAATGAAATCATACTTTACCCATAAAACATAGGCACTTTAACATACCTCATCAAACCATGAATAAATCCTAGAAATCATAAGAAATAAAGGTAACTTGAGGCATTCATAGCATTCTTACGTAGGGTGTAACCCTCTTGGTTACGTTTGGAATATCCATCACAGTATATTCCCTAAATCTCATCAGAGAAACATAAATGTTTCACTCCTTCGCGTTACCCAATGCATTGGAGAGCTATATCGGGCTCACCCGCCCTTAGTTTATCACGGAACCACCTGTTTTCATAACAATGCCCAAGAACCATAACATAAACGTATCACATAAAACTTGCATAAAGGAATCAAAACATTTCCACATTTCAATCACAATATTACATTTGAGTATTTTGAAATAATGAATCCATACAAAAAGAAACCATTTCCAAAACCATTTCAAACATTTAATAAGGAGAATTTTGAATCAAAGTGTCCCATACCACCTTGAAGCTTTAAAATCATAAACCATTAATATCCATATAAATAAATCCTTAAAACCATTTTGTAAACATGGATATTAATAAGAACAAGTCATTAAAACATTTAAAGTGATATTTTGGTCAAAGGGTTTTTACTAAAATTAGAGACACTTGAATACAATAATTGAGGAATAACATTTAATCAGAACTTTATAAAATCATGAGAATAAATGGATTCCTGATATAATATTCCAAAGGACAGTATATACACCATATAAGAGTGAATTGGAGCTTAACAACAATGAAGTCTCAATAGGGATGTAAAATGTGATGAAATCCCTTATAAGGAAGGTATCGTTAAATTAAGGATAAATCAATATCAAAATTATTTGTGACAAATATAAATACACCCAATATAATTGGATATTAAGTGTAAAACAATAAAAGTCCATTCACACATATTCAAAGGATGACATATTCAATAACTACGTGTTGAACCCAAAGAAATCGAAATTGGGTTAAAACGTTCCTTGGTAAAATTCAACAGCCTAACGGCAACACTTAAAAAATTCAGAAAATGAGTTGATGAGAGATAAAAAGGGAATATTATCACTTGGACATTAAATTTACATAAATCAGGATATAGAATAACATATCCCAACATAATAGTATGTGAATTAAAAGACATAACAAACGAAGTCTTTTAAAATGAGGAGGGTGAAAGGTTCCATTACCGACTTGGTTAACTTTGGAAAAGTACACCCCATTGAATAAGTGTCATAAAATGAATATGTAAATACCAATAAATGGAATTATATTACAAAAGGAGTGTAATAATGGGCAGTACATAAACCACTCAAATGAAATTGTGGCAAATGTAGCATAAATCTCACAGGAATAAAAGTGAGATGAAAAATCCCTTACGAAAACTCGGCAGCCTAACGGCGCCACTTAAAACTTCCAAAATTGATTGATGAGAGGAAATAGGGTCTCTCATCATATGAACATAATAATTATAGTGGGAGTAATATAAAATAACATCCCAATCATAAGAAAGATGAGCTTAAAAGAAATTACATAAAAGAGTGTACTTAAAAAGAAAGAGAGGTGTAGGATCCCTTACCTCGGGTCCGACATGACTCGGTCATTCTTTAACGTCCTAAATAATAAACTTGAGTTAATTTATACTTGTCAAAGAACCTTTTTCAAGTTAATTATTCCTTTTATATCACTTATTTCCATGTCATGAACACTATGTAATTATTTAAGTTAATAACGGTCGTTTTAACGATCATTGGTACTTGAGTAAAAAATAATCCCTTTATAATTACACGTTGTTCATGTATCAATTATATCCAGAATGGTATTAATGATGTAGATATCATATATTTCATATATATCCAGTACATGCATTAATTTATAATATTACATTCTCATTTAGAGGTAAGAAATGAAATGCACCGTTCATGGAGACGGTAAGCCGTATGTACGCATGAACGCTACTTTCATTTCTATTTTGTATTTTCTTGAATGGAATCATAATGAGATAAAGGTATATTATAATTCCGGTATAATATCATATATAATATCATAGCTCCATCCTTTATACATCCCACATATGGTATTTAACGAATCAAATCATTTTGAGGGGGCGGTAGTCCGCACTTCCTTAAATGAAGATATCGCGTTTACCCATAATGGAAACCATAAAGGTATGCCCAAAATGAAAAAAAAACAGAAGATTAAGGAAAAAATAAACATATTATATATCATATATAAATATAGTGACGTCTTAATGGAAACCTTTTAAGGTGTTAAAGGAATTTTGAACAATCATCGTTTCGGGAGGCATAAATTCACCATCAACAGAAACTGTATGTTCTTTAACCATTAGATGTAGGTGTGTGTAAGTTTAGCTTGAATACATCTTATAAAAACATCCTAGTATATTGAAGATACTGTAGTTGTTACAAAATAAATAAATAAAAAGAGTTTAGGGGGTTGGAGAAGCAAAATAAAACAAATGAACATGACAGAATGAATTACCTTTAAATGTGTAACTCCTTTTGATTTGAGCCTAAAGGCTTCCTTTGAAAGGATTCTGCCCAAAGGGAATCCTCTAGGATGAGGAGAGGGATGTGGAGAGAGTAAATGGGCAGGGGATGGCCGAGCCAAAGGCTTGAGGAGTGTGTGAAATGAGGTAGAGGTGGGGGCCTTTTATAAGAGGAGAGGAGGGGAACTTTTGGAAAGTAATACATATTACGTTATTTGAAAATGTGTTTCGGTTTTAAAAGTTCCCACATTGATATAATTCGTGGATAAGGTGATAAGGGTTCGAAATCCACCCATACAATATGTTTTGGACATGTGTATCTCATAGAGTTTATATTATCTTCTCATTTTATTTAAATCGTCAGATAATGATGTCATCGCTGCATCATTATGATGTCATAAATAATTTAATTTATTTAATGTCTAAAAATTATATAAAAAATTACTATGATGTAGGAAATCTTTTTAGATTTCCAATGACTATTTATAATAAAAATATGACTTGTATGACCCCACATAAAAATTGTTTTAGTAAAACATATCATGTTTGTGTCATTTTTACTTTTTCATTAAATAAAAAGTTATTTATGTCATTTCCCTACCAAAGTGGATCCATGGGGTCCCCAAGTTGACCCATGGCTTGTCTTGGTCGGCCATGACACATCCAATGAGGTTAGGACATGTGTCAAGTTCATTTCATATTATTAAAACATTATTTTTACCTTAAACTACACTAATTACCTCTAATCGCGATTAAAAACTTAATAAGTTACTTTTCACCAAAAAATTATTTTTATCCCATTGAACCACATTTTACATCTTAATGAAAACCATGTATGTCGTATTTTTGAAATTCAAAACACAAAGATGGAAAAATTTCATTTAAATGGAAAAAATCAGTTTTTATAAGTACCACTTAGTGGTTTCACTATTCATCAAAAATTGATGTTTTTCAGAAAAATCCCAAAAATTCTCCCTAAGCTATATTTGATATTACAAATTCAAAAATGAAGTCAATTTTACAAAATTCAAAACATATAAGTCACATTAATTAATTTAATAATTAATTCCTGCTATCAAAGCAAAATAGCGTGTTTTTATGAAACAATAAGTATCAAAAGATTGACACTAGTTTAAGTCTGATTTCAAAGTGAAATTAATTCCAAAAACCACTATTGGATTTAATTGTAAAAATATATTATAATTTAACATTAAAACCATTTCAAAAGTTAATCTATTCATATAAATAAATTATATTAAAAAGAGGTTTTGAATTAAAATACAACATTTTACACTATTCATTAAAAAAATGAACTTTATCGAAAATATACCAAAAATATACACAAAGTAAATTTTGATGTCCCGATTCTTAAGAAGAGTTTTATTTGGTCCAATAGAATATATAAGAGTGAACAAATCTATATTTAATGACGGTTCTCCATCAAAAGGCGATAAGTGAACCTTTAGTGAAAACTAGGGCATATACGCCTAAAAATTTAATTCTTTCCGTATTTTAAGCCTTTATCTTTTATTGGATAAATGTGGAAACATTTAAAAACATATATAATAATATTTTAGTTTTTTCTATACATTCCCGCCAATACAACGGCTACATGTTAACTACCATTTAAAATAATATTATTTTATTATTAGAGTGCAATGCTAGATTCCAAAGAAACTCGTTGTTGCGTGTTGGGTACGCCATCGAGCATAGCGTCCCCTTTAAAGTAATATTAATATTTGATTCACAAATATGGATAAATAAAAAGATTTCATATTCTTTATTTACCTGGGTTTTTACAGTTGGATTGTAAAAAAACTTCTTAAATGATTTTTCTAAAGGTGAACATCATTTAGAACCAGTTATATTAAAAAGAAAATTACATTATAATTCATTCATGAATTATGAAAATCTTTTGATAATTTTAATAATAGCTTGATGACATCTCTGGTCATTATTGCACCAAATTGGGAAAATTATTTTGAACATATGTGAGATGGAAATAACCTTGCTGTAGGAGGTGTTTTGGGAGAATGTACATGAATTTGACTTAATAATCATTGACACAAAGTTATAAAAAAAGTCATTGTATGTCACCTCTCTAGAATACCTCTCACCATCATCAAAGACAAAAATGATGATATTGAAGTAGATTTTTTGATGAGACCCTATTACTATACTGACCCAACCATAAATCTTCAACATTTATAATTCTCATGAAGCAAGATTGCTACATCAAGATTTATCTTTTCAAAAATTTAATAAGATGAATTCAGATACAATTCACTTCATTTGGGATGAACCTCTACTTTCCAAGAACTATTATAAAGGCCTTTAAGTCGTTGTATTCCTAATGAAGATGCACATAATGTAATTGGAATGGGCCACAATTCACCAACTGGAGGACATTTTGGGCCTGGGTGCACAGTTCCTAAGATCCTACAGAGTGGATTTTTTCAGCTGTCATTACATCAAGACCCCAAGAGATTCTTCTGCCACTATGACAGATGTAAAAAAACACAGAATATTAAAAAAATAAATTATATTCCACATAACCCCATGATGGAAGTCAATGTCTTCGATGTGTGGGGCTTCAACATTATTGGACTTTTCCCTGCATCAAATGGAAAGAAATATATTCGGGTGGTAGTGGACTACATATCTAAATTACTCGAAGTTGAAGCAATGAGTCATGAAACTTATAATGTTGTAATAAATATCCTTCAAAAAATGTGTTTTCACATTTTGCATTTCCAGAAATACTCATTATAAATCTGATAACATATATCTCTAATAAACCAGTGTGAAAAAATGCTCAGTGTTAGGGGATCCTCTACAATACTGGACCCCCTATCACCCACAAACGAGTGGACATGTCAATATGTCAAATGGGGATGTAATGATGATCCTAGAAAAAATATTCATTACATGATTAAATGATTCGAGTCAGAAACTGTATGATGCATTATGGGTGTATAGAACGACATATAAAACACCCATCATCACCACCCCATTTCAACTGATTTATGGAAAACAATTTCATCATCTGGTGGAGGTAGAGCACCGATCATTTTGGGCCACAAAAAATTTAAATTTTGAGTTAGATAAGGATGGAGAGAGGTTGTTATTGTAGTTAACTAAACTGTAAGAATTATGGGAAGATGCATATGAGAACACATGAATTAATAAGAAAAAAACAAAATAATGGCACATCCGAAAGATTTCAAGACGCACTGTTATCCCTGGAAATAAGGTTCTTCTATTCAACTCAAGATTGAAACTTTTACGGAAAAAGCTAAAATAAAGATGATTGGTTTGTATGATGTTATCCATGATTTTTTGAATGCAACACTCAGAAATTAATGATTTGGAGAGCCTGCATTCAATGTGAATGGTCAAAATTTGATGTTTTTTCATGAACCATTCCACATGGTATATTTAATTAACCACACATTCAACTAAACTCAAAATAATTTTTTCTAATGACTTTAATGTAAGATATTTCTAAGATGAAAACCATAGTTTTTTAGTTATGTTTCATTCTTGGATTTTTCAGAGTTTCATTTCCGTAATTTATACAAACATTCATTAAATAAATAAAAAGGTTATCATTATTCCTTCTTTTTACACCTGAGTATTTATAAGATATTCAAATGTTTAAACTATTGAACTTATGTTTGTTCTATAGTGCATGATTTTTCTACAAACATGTTTTGCAGGTGCATCAAAACATCAATGGAAAGATAGTTCAGACCCCCGCATGGCATACCACTTCATCTAGGGAGCTCTTGTTCCCTATCTTTCAAATTTTGTCATCACTACCATGTCATTTCAATTTTCAAAAATAAATACCACACCACTCCCACAAATTATTTCATATATAGTGGGAACATTATCTCCTTTTATGTGTGTGGGGGGGAAGTCTTTCTAAAAATTTCAGAATTACACAGTTGATTTTTTTCAGTTATCACTGTTCTAGTAGATATTTTTCAAATTAATAAGCCAGATGAAAATTTGAATAAAATTTCATTTCCGTGTAAATTTAAAATATGGTTAAAAGGAAAAATTGTAAAAATTATTTTTCACCCCTTCATATAATTTTATAATTATTTCATAGCTTAAAATTTTAATTCAAAATTGAAATCCTTGAAACCATGATTAATTTACTAAAAAATTTGGATTTTTTCCCATTGTAATTGTCAGTTTTTATTTTATTCTATGTACCCAAGAGTATTCTAGGCCTCCAATATCAATTTATTTTTGGATCATATTTCTTGAGAGATACTTAGTAAATGGAAACCTACTAGGACATGCAATGAGTCATTATCAAAATTCCAACTGAACAAGTGTAATTTTAAAATAATTGAGAAGCCTTTGATATCCATTTTACTTGAGACCCACCAAACCTATATCCATCGTTTATCCCATAGATTCCATGAATTACTTGTTTGAAGAAAAACTATTCCAAGCCTATTTCCCTTCCTACCCATATCTTTTTATAATACTTGATGACGATATTTTGAAAAAGTGTTGGGGTGGCATTCATAAAGCATGGGATTATTTCACCTCCAGATATGTATGATGACCTCACATTACTACCAGGTTGTGATCCATATAATTTTTTTGTCATATCTAATTCTTATTCTATTCCATTTAACAATTTAAAAGAAAAGAAAAAATTTGTATGGGTTCTGTACTAAGAGGTTCAAAAATCACTATTTCAAGACCAATGAATCCCTCGAAAGATCATATGTGGTTTGGTAATGGATCAGAGATCTATCCTAGGAATATCATTAGAAAAATAAAAATGAAAATTAAAAAGGAAAAGAATAGAAAAAATTCTTTAGAAAAATACTTGTAGTACATATGGATCCGACCTGAGATGATAGAATATGGACCAGACTCACAAGATGGAGGGATTTTTTCACACTTATCTTGTTGCATATAAATTTTACATTAGTGATTACCACCCTTTTTGAGCTTGAATTTCAAATTCTTCTAACCTAACCATAGCCTCAGAGTTATCATAACATTCCTAATAAAAGTACTCAGGATTATTTTAACACTTTTCATTATACAATAGAGATGCTTGAACCTGTGTGATACTATGTTTAGGAACATGATCTCAGAGTACTAGAATAACATACATACATTTTACACAGAGTTATTAGTGAAAAACAAGGTGAGGTAAAATGTAACTGGGCATATAGATTAAGGATTAGTTAAAATATTATGATTAAAAGAATAAATTTTGTTTTGAAAATATGAATTATGAGGCATTACTAATTTCTAGGTTGGATTAAAACTGGAACTTGACAATTTTTCACTATACACTTAATTTAATTTCATCTATATAATCTACAATTCATTCTTTTAAAATTGCTTATCCTTTTGAAATATTTTTTTAGATACATTTCATAAGGACAAGAAATGATTCAAGTGTGGGGTTATTTGATAAGCCTAAATGATCTATATATTAATGTCAAATCTCAATTAAGTTTTCTTAATTTATGGGATAATGAACATGGTTGATGTACATTTTTGTAAGAAACAAAGATTCACATGAATTCATGGTAGAAAGGTAGAAAAGCTACAAAAAATGGACAAGTAGACGTCATGACAGCCAAAGTACACATCTTGTACATGATGATCACATCCTACATCAAGACATGAGGCTTATCTCGTGACCAACCATGATGACTGGAGTAATATTCAGCTCATTTTGTGACTCTCTATTACACGTCGTGACACCAATAAAACCAAATGCCGAGAATGATGTGAGGATTCAATGTGAATAGCCAACTGGCCAGGGGGTACATATTGTGGACCATATATAGATGACATGAACATGGTTAAACGTCATTAATCCATGGGATATCTATATTTGATGATAAATATCCTTGTTGATATAACCCAGAATAAGGGTTAACAATGTGGAAATCAAGTAAACGTCATGACCATTTCCACCTATATAAGGAGCATCATGGTAGCACATTTTTAAAAACATTGGGATCATATCTATATCTCTCCTTTTAAACTCCATTTATAATTTTCACCTCTTATCCCTTTTTTACAAATTAGTTTTTTATAATTTCAATACATTGTCATTCAATGAGTCATGAATTCACTTTTACTCAACACCTTCAATTCCCATGTTCTTTCATTTTCATTTCATTCCTTTCAAGTAAGAGTTTATTTAAATAATTATTTCATTTTCATTTAATTTCAATACATGTTCAATTCCATTAGAATTTTTATCATGGATTCTTTTTTATATTAATTGTTATAATTAAAAATATAAGTAGCTAAAAACATCATAGTAGGGATCGAGATTCGATATATCAATACGCATAATTAAATCTCTAGTTATAAACATATAAAACCTAAATTGATTAGTAATAAAGATATAAACCATTGGTCAAACCCTCTCTTGTGAAACTGAACCATGACCATTAGACAATCACACAAACAACCGAATTCAAATTGGAGTAAACTATGACTATGAAAATTATCATAGGGAACATCTTTCATTAAAAACTATATGTAATTAATATAGGAATATAGCTAGCCTCATTACCATGAAATTGCAACATCCTAGGTAGAACTAAAAGACTGAACCAAGGTTGTATAGTGGCTAGATCTTACTTCACAGAATATGAACATAAGGCCTTTCCAAGATTATAACTAGGATAAAATTTATCTAAATACTCATACTTGATCCCATCCCCTCATTCATCACATATTTCAATCCCAAAATTAGTTAGAAACTCCCAAACATTTGTCCACTAGTATGGACTCCTACAAAGGATTTAAGACCAGGTCTCATTCACACATAGAATGGAATCCTCCTCATGGGATCAACCTTGGAAATACACTATACTATGTTTGAGTAGTTACATATCATTTAGGACAAATAAATTCATAATTTTACTTGCACCCCTAAGGAATTAACGATGCCCATGGGTGGCCAATCAGGGATGTATTCCTAGACAACTTCTTAGATATTCTTCTAAATAAAGTAATTGAGTTTTATAATGATCTTTAGATATTAGAAAAACTGATATTTATTCCTTTTTATCATATAAAAAAATTTATTTTAGAGATTTAATGGTGTTGTTAAAGTACATGGAGGAGAAGGTGTTTATTCAACCAAGAATATGTCTATAGGGTGCTCCAATTTGGTTTTCGAAGAAGGAAAATGGATGTCTATGACTCTATGTGGACTAAATGAAGATAAATATTATTATTTTGGATAAAAACAACATTTAACTATGATCAGTGATCTATTAATTCTATTACTGGGACCCGGGGGTGTTCATGGATTTTTCATCATTCAAGATACCAACTGTTGCGGGTTAGAGAAGTGGATATTTCCATAAACGTGTTTTGTAGTAGATATAGATTGAATAAGTTTATTTTCACGCCTTTTGGGTTGAAAATGATCCAAAAATTCTAATGGATATCATAAAAAATACATTCCATCCAAACTATTACTACTTCATTATTTTTTTTTGAATTATATCATAATATATCATAAATCAAAAAATATAAATTCTGGTAATTTTTATATTGTATTGAATATACTTATATTACATCAAAATTATGCCAAAATTTTTAAGCAGCACATATTAATTTAGTCGGTTCATCTACTGGGAAATTTCATTTATAATGGAGGGATTTTAGTGTACCAAGAGATGGTCAAGGCTGTGATATCTTGGGCATGTACTAGGAATGTGTTCGAGACTAGGACTTTCATTGGACCTGTGGAATACTATTGAAGCTTCATCTAAGTCGTTTTCTCATTTTAATAACTGATGAATGTGATGAAATTTTTTTGAATATGTTTGAGTGTGTCGATTAGTGTGAGGAGTTCTTCCTAGAGGAAAGGGGAGAATTAAAACAACGATAGTTTTGATTTTTCTAGAGCTTGGGATTGGATACAATGTGTATTATGATGACTTAGGTGCAGTGTTTGGGGTTTTATTGATACATAGTGACCATGTAGTCACCTATAAGTCACGTCATCTATAACCCCATGAGTTAAACTGCATGAAACACGACGTCGAGATGGTAGAAATGGTATATGATCAGATGTGTTGGGAAAATTGTCTCTATGATGGGAGTTTTTTCATCAAAATAGAACATATGAGCCTATGATATATCTTAAATCAATGTGATATCAATTTTATGAAATGGAATCTAGTTCAGTTTAAAAATTTTACTTTGAGATTTTCTATGCTTCATTAAAGGTAATTTCATTACATATGATCTAAGTAGAAATATTCTAGTGATATTAGAGCATGGAGAGTGGCCTTAACATGTGGAAAGGTTCCACATGATCTTAATGGCTGAGTGGCTAATGAATTTATTATAGGATCATGAATTTGGGTTATTTGAACACTTTTTTATAAAAAAATCAATAATGGAAGGAGTAAATTTCATCCAAGAGTTGGAAGCTGAGTGTGTAGTGTTGCAGGAGTGCTTGGTGGGGGAGTATTATATTCAAATGTTGTCTTTATATGACAACAAGAAGATCATTGTTTATGTGCTGTAAACTATTATAGCTTTTGTGATGGTGGATACGATATGAGACTCTAATTCATTGAGTTTGAACTTAAATCAAGGATCTATAAATATGTACTATGACACCCGACATTAGTTTTGGTGACCAGGTATGAATAGTAACATCACTAGTTTTGTTTTACGACACACTACTTACAATAGTATTAAGTCTGAACATCAATTTCGTGAGGGTTTTCTTCTGTAACTTATAGTTCCAATATGATATTGGGATAATGTGATGATGGATTTCACAATGGGGTTACCTAGGATCCTAGGGATCCATGATACTATTTATGTAGTAGTTTATCATTTGATGAAGGTGGATCATTTGATTCCAATTAGATAAACCCTTGTAGTAGAAGATTTTAGGAAGCTATATGTGTGATAGATTATATGATATCATGAATATAATTTTATAATCATATTATATAATGAAATTAATTTCAAATCTAGTTTTTAGATGGTTTTATAAAACAATTTGGGTATATATTTGATATAGAGCACCACATGTCAACCATAGATAGATGAATAGTATGAGAAGATTATCTAAATTTTAGTGGACATACTGTAGGAATACATAATATAATTTGGTGGAGATTGGGATGATCAACAATCCTTGGTTGAATTCACATAGAAGAAAAGTTTTTTTTCTTCAATTCAGATGAAACCTAATGTTTTTTATGTATGGATTTGTTTCTCACCATTATGATGGATTGAGGTTGGTGATGCATTAATAGTGGGTCCTTGAATGTTGTAGGAGTGATCTGAGTGATTTTATATAATTAGGAAGTGGTTAGTAACCACATATAACATTAAATGATCAATTTTTATATAATAATATGACCCTTCCATTTTTTGTGACTGTGACTAGGGTTTATTGAAGTGAAATCCCCAATTGGGAAATCAATGGTTGCACAAACAAGGGAAACTAGTGATGATATTCATTGGACCCTTCATGATTACTGATAATGTCGAAATTGTGGCCTACCTTTTTTTTATCTTCCCCCATTATACTGAGGTAGGCATGATGTATTTAATGTATCAAATTTTAAGATTTACTCAACCAATCATATGCATGTGAAAAGTTGTGAGGATGTTTAGTTAGATACTAACACATCATTTTATGAGTTCCCAGTGTGAATCAAATATGATAGTGAGAATGTGTTGCGATGGTAGACCATGATACTCATTAAGGTCATTTAGAAGCACAAAAATATTCAAGAGGATAATTGGGAGTGTGAGGATAATGTTTAGGCATAGTGGTCATAATTTCATGAAAAGGACATCTGGACTCACTTCTTGGGGATGAGTTGTAGTTATAAGGGAACAATTATTATATCCTCATTTTCAAGGTACATTTGTTTAAAATTATTATTTATTATGTTATGATTTCTCCTTTTGGGTTGTGTTTCATGGGTAATAAGGGTCTTGGGGTGTTTTATCTTAGGTATGGAGGTTTTTGTGATCTACAATGGCTGAAACAAGGCCCTCAACTATTCGATGGGGTTCCATTATCCAGGAGATGATGCTGGCAATGAGTTTTCATTTATGAATAATCCACTACCATCAAGTGGGAGGTCACTGACCAACTAGTGGTACCATTGGTAAGTCAGTGGTGCCCATGAATGACCATCATTAATGGTGTTTTATTTATTTTTAACTAATATAATTATTAATATAATCCCTTATTATTTTCAAATATAATGTGAAGAAGCCCAATTGTAGAGCTCTCTGATTATGCTATAGGTTCCCCCATTCACTCTTCTCAGAATATTAATTTATACATCGATCTGAATATTTGTTTTAGTTTAGATCAATATTTTCATAGCCAAGATATCATTATATCTTTGGAATTTAGATCTAATCTATGTTGACTATATCCATGGATATATGCCTATATTGAATAGATATTTTTTTAAATATATCAGTGTTGGATATTGATTTTTGGTGGCCTCTCCTTGATCAAAAATGAATTCACAGTTGATGAAAAATATCTTTTACTAAGTATATTTGAAATTTAACCCTTTACATGATACCTTCTTATAATTATGATTCTATGTACTCTATAGTTGTGGTTGGGTCACTTTCCTGTGAATTTTGGTGAGTATGTATGATCTAGGTGTTGTTTCTTTATGGGTATAGGAATTTGGTTTCAACGAGATAAAGTTAGGATTAAATTATGATATTTATCCTTGTATATAGTCTTTTACATCATTGGTTGTGTTTATGCGCCAATTTGTGAGACCCATTCATGATATGTAATTTTATTTTAGTGGTATCTCATGATAATATTTATTATAAATTACATGTTGTTCCCTTATATATTATTTATTATATATGTGATATTTTATAGGACATGGTATACTTGTTGACACATGTTGGTCCTTGCTATTTTATTTCATTGAGTGGTTCATATATATCTAGTATAAAAATTCATTAGTGTATTGTTTTAAATGTGACCATGATGGACATAGTTGAATCCTTTAACAGGGTGCATGGATGACATGTATCAACAGTGATGGGTCTATGTAAAATGGTTTGTGAATTAACTAGTCATAACATAGGAGAATTCTGTATCACCTTGGAATAAATTCCATATATACCAGTATGATATATTGATGGTGTAACATCCCCATTTATGAGAGTGAGTCTATTATTAGGGCATTCCAAATGTTCATAGCATCATAAGTGAGAAGATGGCCATGAGACATGGGGAGAAATTATGTTGAAGGTAGGAATAGAGTTTGTAATTGAAGGTATATAATGATTATTTTCAAATTTTAATTCATGAAACAAATTACACATGATATTTATTATGACATGGAAGCAAAGAATTTATGACTGGGTTTATGGAGGATTGTTCAACCCACTTTCCCTCGGTGTATGATTGATTTTATGTATTTATATTCATTTAACATTCCATCATTCCTTAAATGTTTTTATATAAGTGAAATTATTTTAAGAATACATTAGTGGTGTCCTACTAGGTTTATACTTAGAACCTACATGGGAATATTGGTTCATGGGCATACTTCATGACTAGAGAACTGGTGACGGTCAAGGTCCTTGATGTATGTTGTTGGGGAGCATCGAGTTAGAAGAAAAATATGGCACTATGAAAAAGTATAGATAGAGTCACTACTATTTTATTTATTTTATTCATCTAGTTATATTTGTTGACACCCCTCGTTGAGCGAAAACATGATTATACTTGTGTTACATGACATGAAATTTTTTATCAAACTAATTCAGGTTAACTTATATTATGTTAGGTAGTTTATATTATAAATTATTATTCTATGATTTCTATCATTACCAAGGGTAAGGTCTCCCCACATTACATTAGACTGTCACTTTTAGTAGGTAGCCACGTTCTTATGGGGATTCATGCATGAGGCTATGTGGTACATCAACTCAAATTCGGTGACTCAGGTTGAGGAATTACATTTATTCGTTGTTAAATATATAACATTAATTTAATATAGATTCTTTGATTTTATTTTCTTAAATGGTGGGTCCATTTTCTGATTATTTTTTACTATTTCTCATGATGGTCCAAAAATCCTAGATGACTATCTAATTTCTTTTTTTCATCCCAGATATTGGCACTGAGCCCCATCGGGTACCCATGACCTATCAAGAGTTTTCACATGCCTCACCATCTATTTTTGGACCTTTTACATGAATAACACTTATCATCTTGGTAATCCACTCAATTTCCAATGAGAGTAACTTGAATTTCTCAACATATTCCCCACCTAGTGATTATTATGGTTCTATGTATTTATCTCTCAAAATTTTATCAAATACATTCATTTTATGTTGTTTTTGTTTTGATATTGAACGTATAAATTCATGTTTCTTCACAATATGTCGAATGAGAAGGAAGGAAATTCATGTTATTTTAAATATTTTCATCCCTAGATCCTTTTAATTAAAATACATAGTATCTAGATATTAGTTCTAGTGGATATTTAAAGAAGATGATGATATCTTGGGCACTGTATGACAACACAAAAAACTTGGATTATTTAAATTTTACCCATTCAATTGTAACTATGTATCAATGTTGAATCCTGGATCTGTAATCAATTTATTTTATTTTATCATGTTTCATTTTTTCATTTTTCTTTGGTGTGTGTGAGTCCAACCAGGTTTTTTTGGTTCTAACTCATCATAGTCATGTTGAACACCCCCAGAAGGTTTATCTTGGTTAGCCTTCATGGATTTATTCTATGTTTATTGATTTGTATTTTGAGTTTTTAATAATTCTTGTTTTTCCTTAGTAATATAGTTCGACCAAGGGTGGTGTTTTCATCATTCACAGAGGATTTACATGATCCAAATAATGTTATATATTGGCCTCAAATTAATTTTTTATATTTTTAATTTTATTGTAGAAATGATCATTTTTTTTTTGAAAAATGGATTCATGGGTTTTGTAAACAAACCAACAAACAAGTTAATTTTATAAGCCATCAAATAAAATTCATTGGATATTGGTTATTCATGTGGATAATAACTTAATCAGTTCCCTCTATAAAAACATTATTTGATACATGTCATCATTATTTCATGTAGTAAATCATTGTGGATTGAGAATATTATCCATGGAACAAAACATATATTCTCAATTTTTTCACCATTATCCTTTGATAGGATCATGACCCAATCATGAACATAATGATATTTAATCTATGAGGAAAAACATACCATCATCTTATTTCATTGTCCAACATTATGAAATATTTCAAACTAGTAAACCTTAATTTAGAAATAGAATATTTTATGTATCTTTTCAATGTGACCATTAATATTTCATATATCACTTGATACTTCAGAGTAAATATTACATATAATAAATTTCATATTTCATATACATTGGAATATCTTACATATAATCTATTTAGCTATGGTATATTTTCAAATTATAATGTATATCATCTTATGTAATATATTTAAAATGATACATATAATATAGGAGGATACTATGTATCACTCTAAAAATAATTAATTTAGTCCACAATATGTTATATTTCACAGGGAAACATTTCTATTTCCATATTCAAGCATGCAATCCAACAAATTTCCTCCGTATTCGTTGAGATATATTATAAATCAATAAGAAAACCATACATACCATCTAAAAGATGTTACTTATTAGAATAAAAATCCCATATTTCTTTACACATCTAACTAATAATTTTATGTATCGTTGTGATGTCTAAAACATTTTCAATGATTTTTTTAATAAAATGATATTAAATACAATTTTAATTATTTTTTATCTAACTCAAATTTTCCATAACATTATCATTTAATCACAGAACCTCTTGTAATACTCTCTCAATATCTATATCCACTCCAAAAAATCATAAAACAACTCAAATGAAATTTAAAAATTATCTAATATTTTTAATGGTATTGAATTTTTTTTTCAAATACTTATAAAAATATAAATATATTTATTTAGTTATTTTTGTATTTACATTACATCACATAATTTATCATCAAATAATTTCCATCAGTTATTCATAAAAATTACTCTACATTAATTATAAAATAAATTTCCCACCTATCTCAGATTAAAACTCGACATTATAAAACAATAATCTAAGTGTTTTAATAAAAATATTTAACAAAATTCATTATTGATAACACAATGATGGTTACCCACTATTCCATCCATCTCCCCAAATGTATACTTCCTTACATCTCTTCAACTATATGCATATTTTCTAAATAGTTCTTCCATCTTCCATTATAACTTCTTAATGATTCTTATAACATATTGGTCTATAATTATCAGATGTCAAATTTAATTCTATAAAGAAACATATTTAACCATTCCAAGAGAAATATCAATATTTTTCTTTAATAACACCTTCCAACTTATGAATCTATCTTGGTCAATATATTAAATAAAATATAGTGTATACAATCATCATAGGTACTCAATGATAAATCTAGTATATTAAACCTCTTTATTCATTGTCCATATTCTTTTCCACATATATTGAATTTAATTGTTTTTAAAGATAAATCCAATAATATTCATCATAATCCATAAGGTACTCCAATCTCCCCCTTGGTATTTTTTGTGAATTACCATTTTTATTTTAATGTCAATATCATTCCCACACTTTTTGAAAATGAATATATATATAAAAAAATAATGGTTAAGTAATAATCATATATTTCTTAAATAATGATAAAAAATCATTATCTACCCATTTTTAATGCAATCCCTCATCCTTTTGGAGTGAAGAATGGTATTAAATTTCAATAGGCAATGAGCCATAAATAAATCAACATACATTTTTAATGTGATTGCTCATTGTAGAATACATGAATGATTAATCATGACACCAAAGATATAAATAAATATCTTAATATGTGATATCAAATTAGCTATTTCATTTTAGGGTATGTTCATGATGATTATAATGATTATCCCCTATACTCAAATCATCAAACAAATTAAAAACAATCAAGGATAAACATTTTTCCTCCCTTCACGTTATTTTCCATATGAACAAACAGTCCTACTAAATAATCATATTAAATTCAATAAAAACAAGGACTAGAAATTATTGTTATAATACCTTAATATCATATTTTTCTAGAAATTATAGATTCAATTGAAGTAATAAATTTTAAGCATCTTCTCATCAAAACTATACCTTAAGGTATAATATCCATCAATAAATATAATGGATGGTCTCAGTTAAGAGAAATATAATTATATCATAAAAATTCTAGTTGAATTATTATGGGGATGAATCATGATAACAATTAAATAAATAAATGATGACTAATGATATATAATAAAATACATTCACAATACTCAAAAAAATTCTCTATACAAACATCAACATTAATTATTATTAAAGAAAAAACTCCCAAATAATATGATAATAAAATTGTTTTAAAAGCTCCATTATGAGAGGAAAAGGCATGGGATTTTCAACATAACCAAAAAATTATTATTTTTAGATCTAATGGTCTAATAAATATCATGCTTAATACTCCTCAGATTTTCCATACTTGATAAATCATGGCAAGAATAGTCTTATTTTTTTTAAAATCATCTTCACAAGTGGAATTTATTTTTTCACATCATCTTGAATGGAATATTAAGTATTCTTTTATTGATACATATCTATTACAATTTCCTATTATAGTGGCCAAATATTCATGAGTTATTGTGTAAGAAAATAACTATATT
Organism: Viscum album; assembly: GCA_963277665.1. NCBI lineage: Eukaryota > Viridiplantae > Streptophyta > Magnoliopsida > Santalales > Viscaceae > Viscum > Viscum album. The sequence goes on from OY728160.1 coordinate 2,088,013,402, forward strand.
TATTTGATTTTAACATAGATTTTTAAGATTATATGAGTAATAATTTCTTGTAAACTTATCGATTTATTCTTCTTGTATGTTTTCCACAAAACAGATACTTCGGTTTCATTATTAGATTTATTCTCTTAATTATTATATATTACATATTCAAACATTAATGTTTATTTAATGTTTTAAGTGATCCATAATGTGGAATTTCCTTCCACAATAGACGTATCAATTACTTGGTGTAGCATCTCTATTACTATTTCTCTTGGGTATGCTTTTTTTAACATTTATCACTTTCCTACACCACAAAGAAGTCCCTCCACTACCCCTTATTTATTTCATCCAAATAAATTATGAAATTCTTCATTCAGGAGAGTATGAATTATTTTTAGTTTCTGTGAAGCAATAATAATCATCATAGTTACAACATTTATTGAAAATTATATATAACTTTTCAATACATTCAAATATGTTCCTAATTGATATATTTTATTTCTATCTATTTTCCCTTTTTTAGGATTAATATTTTTCATTTTATATATACCCCACTTAATCCAGAACTTATTTTTTTCTTTAATTATTGATATAATATACAAAAATCAATATCCTTGCTCTCAAATCACCCCTAACACCAACAATGGATAATAAATATTATTCATTTTCATTTAGATGAAATCTATCCTTCATTGGAATGTTGTTGTTTTTTAGATAAAAAACCCTTACATTGAGCACCATTTTTGGTTCTATTATTCTTTCATATGACTATATACACCCTTGACGTAGTAATAGATTTATGATATTTTCTTCACAACTATTTCTATAAATTTTTATATGGAACCTAAAATTTTCATGGAAATAAAATTAATAAAAATATGAATTAATTGAATAAATTATTAATTTATAATTATAATTAAAATAGATTTATCTAAAAATGATTCATGATCCTATTACCACAAGAATGATTCTTTGTATATAAATGAATCTTGTAAGAAACATTGTTAGAAATACATATTTTCTCAGCTTCATCTAATGATTCAGCTTTGGTGAATTCCATATTTCCAATGTTGACCTCCAACTCATGATATTTCAGATTAAGAATGTTATTATTATCTTCAAAAGGATTACCCTTTCATCACATTCCTTTTTCATCATATCCATCTGATATTAATTAAACATATGTGATTGTGGGAGATAGTTATCTGGAACCAAAATAATTTTTTATTTGATCTTCTATTCAGTATCCTTGACACTAGTAATAGATTTAAATTATTGTATTTAATCCTCAAATACTTTTTTTACCTCACATTTCACACCAGATGTATTTTGAATCTTGTCTCCCCATTAACTTTATATCAATTATGTTTTAACGATGGTTTTTTGATTAATTTTTCAGTGGATGAATAATTCTAAAAAGGAATTTAGATGATACCTATAATGGTGATGTTAGTGATTTTTTGTAATTTTAATCTTAAAAATAATTTTTTTCTATTCTTTAGGTGATTACATGATGTGTAATGGGAGTGCATTCCATGTAATGGTGCTAGGTAGATTCCATGAACTATATACAAGATGTGGTTGATTTATATTCAATGTAATATGATCATTCCATGTAATAGAAAATACTAGGTTTTTAATAAAAAGACAATGATTTTTAAAGAATCCAGTATTCATGGATTATATTATGTGTTATGGGAATACACACTGTGTAAGTATAAGAAGTAGTGGTTTTTAAAATACCATGGAGGTGTTTTATTCATTCATCTGCTATACAACAAACTCTCATGACTTGGTGCTTATGCTATGTGATTTTGGATGACTCATTCTATTCTTAATCACTTCATTCAACGATTGATCAACTGAATGGTTGGGTTGCTTTAATATGGGTATGTAATACTTATGGGTTTTCTTTGGGTTCAGTTAATACTTTTGATTTTTCTATGATTGTGTTTTTATTTGTGATACTATAGTTGTTTATATCGATCTTTTTCAATATAATGGAATTCCTTGTCTTTAAAAGCCCATTCTCCTGGTTTTTTGTCACTATAGTTGAAGGAAGTTAGATTTATTTTGTGTTGAGGGAGGTGTTTCTATAAAATTGGTTAATTTAATGAATTTAATGTCATTATTTACAAATTTCATTGGGATATTCTCTGATTATAATTGATATGTTGTTTCAAGTTATTCATTTTAAAAGAAAATGTTTTCAAAAAGGTGTTTTAATTTGAAAATGGATTTTCTCAATTTGGAAATTGCGTTTCAAACTATGAAGTAGATTATATTTTCATTGAAAATACATTATGAAATTATGAAATGGTTTAAAAATTTAACGCCCTGACCCCAGTTACCTGGATTCGGTGCATTATTTCATAACATTGGCATGACCACAAGGGATCAAATCCCAAAAGACTGACCAGTTTAATAGCCTTGGAAGAAGTAGATACATTGTAAAATTTTACATTACATTATAAAATGAAAAATAAAGACAATATTGTCTCCATTGATCACATTAATATACCTTAGACTATCCTATAGACTATCCCTATAGCTTAGTAATTATATACTTCTTTGCATCCTATTCAAAATAAAACATAGAAAGGTGTGAGGTCAGATACTCAATATGGATAAAAATATAGAAAAAATGATCATAAATAAGAATAAACATTTATGAAAATGTGTTAGACTATATCATAATCCTTTTAATCATAAAACTATACATAATATGGCCAATACAGATAAAATTATTCTATTTACTTATTAACATCGATATTGTACTAGTCGAATTATCAAATTCAATAAAAATATCTAATTTCATAATGATTGAATGCATAATGTCAGAATTCATAAACACATAGTGAAGGTCTTGTGCTAAGGCTTAAAATAATATTTTTTCATGTCCTTGTGTCAAGAAACTAGTTTGTCACATGATACCTACTGATGCATCGAGGAACTATAACAGGCTTTACCCGTTACATATTATGTCTAATGAATTCCTCATATTAAAAGGTTTAGGCATAACATAACTATTTGTATTAAAACTAGCATACAAAATGTAAATATTTTATCCATAAAAAATTAATGGTGTAAAAATAACACATTCATAGTCAAACATATAAAAACCCATCAATACTATATGGAATATTTTTATCATAATATATCAACATCAAACTATTTTAAGATCAATCAAACGATGTAGACAAAGATGAAATGAAAACTATTTGAAATAAATACATCTTTCTATTTTGAAATCATTTAAAAGTAACGTAATTATAAAATAAAAAATTATTTTAAAAATATTCTTATAATATTGTATGGGATTCTTAAGCTATGAAATAATTATAGAAAATATCTACACCCGCCGTATAAGTAGAAAATCATTCTTACCTAAATTTTGTTGAAAATGTCATAAAGTATCTTATCTGGAAAATGACAGAAATATGTATTTCAAAACAAAAATGGTCAAATAGGGGTATAAATGACTTTAAAAAATATTATAGTAAACAGTTAAAAAAATTAATAACCTTTTTATGAAAACACAGATGTGGATGATAAAGAGGTCCTAGTAGACACTTACGTTTTAACAACCTCAGATAAGTACAGAGATTCCAGAATTGACCCACACCTTTTCATTTTCCTTGTTCAAGGGCACATTAAACTCTAGAATAGTAGTTAAATAAATTTGATTATTTTATTCAGAACTATATACATAAATATGATATCATATATGATCCTCTAATATTGATTTTTTAATAATATTTTAGTAGTATCATCATTTCGTCTCATAACTGATCCATTTTCCTTTATATGCTCAGTTACGTGAACCTTGTTTGTTATGGATAGGATGTATTTTATTCATATCCATAATGATATTAAGTTCGTATAAAATATTTTTAATCACAAAATGAAAATTATTCTTAAATGATTGCAATGGGGAATGAATCTCATCGCGTTCATGGAGACGGTAATCCGTACGTACGCACGAGTGACAATATCATTATATTGATGGTGAAATCATATGAACTTTGATGGAATATAATATATAATGAATCATTAAAATGTTATATTTATTATTTAGATCATTTATACTAATTATTATACCCATCCAAATAATTATGTGTTTGAATAACAAACTACCCCACGACATGGAGACGGTATGCCGTACATATGCATGTATGGTGACTTCATCATTCATATGATGGATAGAATAATGAATATTTCTGTACCATTTTTATAATAACATATATGTATATATAATATACTGGAGTTATTATTTTATAATGGAAACAACAAAGAAATAGTATGTGTAAGAAGAAAAGAACATGAAAGAGGTGATGAAATATTTACATATTCTTGGCGTTCATCTTTTTGATTTTATCAAAAGGGCTATTTAGGTTGGCTTTATAACCAACGGATTCTATCTAGAATGAAGGGAGAAACGTTGGGAAGATATTTTTTCAAGGTTTGGCCAAGAAAAATAGATTTTCTGATGTTAAATTAAGATGTGGGTAACTACCCTTTTATAAGAGTGGTGAGGGTCACTTTAAGAAAATCTTGAAATATTATTTTATAATAAAATCATTTTTGGTATCAAATGGCTCAAAAATAATTTATTTCAAGTATAAGGTATGAAAGGGTTGAAATACACTCATCCAATCTATTTTAGATAGGTTTAGGTAACTATATAATCCTTATAATTTATATTTAACTCTTAGATAAATAGATTGTCATTTACCATGTCTCTTTGTATTTTTATATTATATCGAAAATAAACATACTATAACAAGACAAGAAAACCACAAGTAGTACATTATTAATATATATAACTATATAAATTTCCTTTAGAAAAACCATAGATTTTTAGGAATATTATATCAATTAATAATATAGTATTTGTTTTAAAAATTCAATTATGTCAATTTTGACCCTATTTAGTATTTCTTTTTTTTGAATGCCATAAATACATTATCACTTGGAATAAAATTTATTTAATTTACCATAACATGTCATACTAGACTATAATATTAGTTTAATTAATCAGATATCTCAATTTAGAATTATTTGGATATTGATAATATCAATTATTTTAATATTTCATTTATAATTTAATTAATGCATCACCATTGTTTTATAAATAAAGTAAATTATTTATAGTCTAAAAATAAAAAATAAAATACCATTATGTAGAAAATATTATTATATTTCTAATTAATATGTATATTCCAATTTATATTGTGTGTAACTATATATTAAAAATGGTTTAGTTATTTACCATTGAATTTAACACTTTTAACACTTCTTTAAATAAAATAATAATAAATATCTTAATATTTTCAAAGTGGACCAAAAGTGGTCATATTTTATTACTAAGGTTTTTTTGTATGATTACACTTATACAATAGAATTAGGACATGTGGCTTTGTAATTATAATATCATTTTTAATTTTAAGTACTCTATTTACATTTAACCATGGTAAATAAAAGACAAAAGTTACTATACACCAAAAATTATTTTCATTCTATTGAACAACATTTTACATACTGATGTCAACATTTTATCTCAGATTTTTTAAATTCAATTAATAAAAGTGGTAAAATTATGTTTTATGAAAACATGCAAATGCTCCTAGAAGGTGGGTAAAAGACGGAAAAAAGTTCAATAAAATATTATATATTTAAACTTATTATAAAATTCCTTTAATAAATTAATTTGACCATAAATAGGTATTATGTATATATTTTGACATAATATAAAAACAATTATATAACTAATTATTGAAATAAATACGTTGGTTTTAAAAAATATTGTATTGGATTTCACTATTCATAAAAAACGGATTGTTATCAGAAAAAAAAATCAACCTAAGATAATCTTGATATTCCAAATCAAAAAATTGAGTCCATTTTGAATTTTAGAATTTATAAAATTTCAAAAATCTGTTATTACTATTCATAATGGCTAGTTTGTTTGGTCTTGGTGTGTTAAATCTCCATGTTGCGTACAATGAAAGTTACTTCATTATTCAAAGGGAAACATACTGTGAAATCTTGGGGAGTTACATTCTCCCCTCTTTAAAATAATTTTGTCCTCAAAATTTCAAGAATATTACTGCATAAAATTATTCGGGTGGTTCTTCATCAAATGTTCCTCGGGTTCCCACATTTCCTCTTCCGTCTTATTGTTTCTCTATAAAACTTTTACCAGATGAGTCGTCTGGCTTCTCAGCTGTTGTTCTCTGTGATCAAAATTTTTGACAGGCTCTTCATAATAAGACAGATCGGGTTCCAGTTCAATTTCCTCTTATGTGAGTACATGTGTTGTGTCCAATATGTATTTTTTCAACAATGATACACATAACACATCATTAACCTTGGAGAGACTTTGAGGAATTTCCAAATGTTAATATAAAACTCCAATTCATTCTAGAATTTCAAATGGTCTGATGTACCTGGGACACAATTACCCTTCTTACTGAAATGTATAACACCCTACCATGGAGGTACCTTCAAGAAAACATGGTCTCCTATATTAAATACCAAATACTTCCTTCGGTTATCGACATAGCTCTTTTAACTACATTGAGCTGCTTTGATGTGGGTTTGGATAATCATCACTTTTTCTGTAGTTTTCTCAACAAGTTCTTGGTGTATGAGTTTTGTTTCACCACCATCATCCCAACAAGTTGGTTTGCGAAATCTCATTCCATAAAATGCTTCATATGGTTCCATCTAAATACATGAATGGAAGCTACTGTTATAAGAAAATTATACTAGTGGAAAATATTGATCTCGCATACCTTGAATGTCATGTGAGCAAGATCTCAACATGTCTTCTAAGGTTTGAATAGTCTGTTCTGATTGTCCATTAGTTTGAGGGTGGTAGGCAGTGCTTAAATTAAATTCAGTATCCACGGATTTCTGAATACATTTCTAGAATATTTATGTAAAAGGGGATCCCTATTAGAAACAATCGATAGGGGTACTCTATGAAGTCTTAAAACATCATTAATATATAGTGTTGCTAAACGTTCAAGTGGTGAATCATCTATTACAGAAAGATAATGTGATGACTTGGTAAGACGATCAACAATGACCCATATTACATCATTTCTTCCAGGAGCCTTTGGTAGTCCCATGAGAAAGCCCATCATAATATCATCCCATATCCACTAGGGTATGAGAAGAGGATTCATGAGTCCTCTAGGATGTTGTCTTCCAGCTTTCACTCGTTGGAAAACCATACATATCAACCAAAAATTAGCAATCTCTCTCCTCATGTTGTCCCACCCAAAATGATATTTCAAATCTCTATACATCATAGTTTCATGAGGGTGTATAGAGAAATTGGAGCATTGAGTGTCATCCAATAATTCCAAAATTAGATTAGGTATATCGAGAACACATAGTATCTTCACAAATTTCTATATTCCATCTTTATATACGAAGTCGGTCAATCTTCCATAGTTTAAAGATTTAATTTTTTTTTTGAAATTCCACATCGTCAGTCTGAGAACTTTTTATCATTTCTTGTAAATATGGTTTGGAAACCATTTAAAAATCATTTATGTTTCACCTTCTATGGTTATTCCCATATACATCATTACTATATCTATGTATATAGGACCCTTTTCAACTCTCACCTTGTTCAAAACTACATGATCCTCTCTGCTCAATGTAGGTTCCACCTTATTTTCATTCCCTGGGTGGTAGTGTATAGTGCAATCATAATACTTGAGTAGTTTAATACATCACCTTTTCCTCATGTAGATTTATTTTTGGGAGAAAATATACTTCAAAATCATTTGAATTGTATAAATCATACATTTTTTACAATTGAGATAGTGTCACCATATTTTCAGGGCAAAGATTAGATCTGCTAACTCAATATCATTAGTGGGATATTTTTTATCATGAATATTTTTATGACGCGGTGCATAGGAAATAACTCTATCATTATTTAAAAGGACACAACCAAGTCTGTTCTTTGAAGAATCAATATATATAACAAACCCATCATTCCTAAATGGTAGAGTCAAGATACGAGAATTAACTAATATTCTCTTAAGTTATTCAATAAAATTCTTCACACACTTTTTTTCAAACAAATTTAACCCATTTACGCATGAGTTAGTTAATGGGTTAGACAATCGGGCATAATTTTGGACAAAACACTGATAATAACATACTAAACCAATAAAAATGCATACCTCTGTTATACTCATCGGTTCTTTCCATTCTTTTATTACATTAGTCTTTGATGTATCAACATAGATTCTATCCGTAGATTCAATAGGGCTAATAAAAGAAATCACATGAAGCCGGAATGCATAATTTCTAAATTTCCCATATAATTCATTTCTTTTTAGATTCCTCAGGATAATGTATAAGTTACTTTAAAGATATTCATATCTTTTGAAGTATACCAAATATATTATCAATGAATAACATTACAAATTCATCAAGATATTCCCTGAAAAATCTGTACATTAGATCCATTAAAACATAGGGTGCATTTTTCACCCCAAAAGGCATTAATGTAAACTTGTAATGCCCGTACCTGGTTTGAAATGTTGTTTTCGGAATTCTTTCAATATTCACACACAACTGATGATATCTAGATCGTAAGTTAATCATTGAAAAATATTGATCTCTAGGAAGTTGTTTGAATAAATCATCAATGCGAAGTAGGGGATACTTGTTCTTTATTACTATAGAAATCATATCGCTATAGTCAATGCATAACCTCATGTATCTATCTTTCTTCTTAACAAAAAGAACAGGGGATCCCCCTAGAGAGAGAAATGGGGGAATAAATCCCATATTACTCAATTTATCTATTTGTTTCTTTTGATCCAAAAATTCCCCAGTTTCCATCCTATAATGGGTTTTCGATATGGGCCTTGAACCTGGAATTAAATCAATGGAAAAGTCAATTTCTCATTCTAGAGCATGTCCAGGTAATTCCTCTGGAAACACATAAACATATTCTTGTATAATAGTTACATCCTTCATTCGAACATTATTTTCCTCACCCAATGTTTTTTCATTCTCTTCTTCCCCAATAATTGAATTTAGTAGATCTATTGGGGGAGGATCTAGATAAGAATCAAGTGGTGAAAATTCTACTCTTAAGTAATGGTACTCCTTATCATCTTCGAAAATTGTAACCTTCTTCTTCTTACAATAAATTTTCTCATCGTGGTCCAAAATCCAATCCATTAAAAGGATTATATCAAATAAAATCATGGGTATGACGATGCGATTAGTAGATAAATAACATTTATATGCCTTAATGGGAATTGATTCACAAAACATTGTGGTGATGATACATCCCTTAGGAGTGTTGACTAAAAAATCCCTTGTTAGGTAAAATTGGAAATATCTAATTTTCATAGAAAAATGGGAAGATAATAAACAATGTGATGATATAAAATCAAATAAATCATTGGCTAAACATGAGGAAACCATTAAATTACCTACCCCCATATAATTCAGAGATTCAACCTCATCATTAGTGATTACATAAGCTTGACCTTGATCCCTTGGCCTTTTATGAGTTAAGTTACCTTTGTCCTTAGGACATTATTTTTCATAATTCCCCATTTCTATAAAATTTTAGCATTCAACATTGACAGCCACTTTCTTCCCCTGCAATCATGAGCTTTCTGTCCTTTTCCCCCACACATGTATCAGACTCTCAATCCCTTCAGGAAAGTACCTGGGTGTTTCTTCCCACATTTACCGCAAGATGGATATTCAAATTTCTCCTTCTTCCCCTTATTTCAATTTCCAATGTGTTCACCAGATATCTCTTTCTCTTGATTTCATAAAACATAGATAATTCATCTTTCGGTTTTTAAGGGGCCTAAGACAATATCTTCACACAATGAGAAGGATTATGAGACTAATGCTCGATGGATAAATGGTTTTAGACCATAAAACATAGATCAATATTAATCCTCGGGTTACGTATATAATATGATTCATTCCTTTCTAACCTTGTTATGTTAGCCTCATACAATGAGACATTCTCATCCTCTTTTTTCCTCAGACTCAAAAATTTGCTTTCCATATCCGCTCGATGGTCCCGACAAAAGTATTTTTCTAAAAAAATCTCTTTAAACTCCCCCATACCATGTTCAATACTTATTCATATTCCTTTGTGTTTTAAATTATTAACCAACATTGATATGCATCTCTCATGAGGTTATAAAATCCCATGAAGTATTTGTTTCCCTTTTGCTACTCCTCAATGAATGAAATTTATTTGATAAGGAATTTATCCATTTCTCAGATACTAATGGATTGGTATTCCCAATTGAATTATATAGGTTGTTTCCTCATGAAGTGGTCTAACACTGATCCTCTACGTTGTGGATCAGGGTGCTCTATACGTGTAAGGTTATTATTCATAAACTAAGTGATTTGTCCCAGTATAGTGATAAGCAGATTAGCACCAGTTGAATCACCAGCTCCACTATAATTATCTTGAGTAGGAGGGAAATCTCTAAATGGATTATGTGTGTTGAAATAGTGTCCATTCCTTCCATTGGGAGCCATTTCAAAAAAATGGCCTACAGTATATTAGTTTATGAATCACAATACATAATTCCAAACATGTAAAACACTTAAAATAATTTCAAAATTTTATGGATATAATCAATAATCATAAAAATGTTTTCTTAGAGGAGGTATATACTCATAATTCCTTCATAATTGTTTGTAAATAAAATTTAATTTATCCAATGTATATCCCCTTGGAGTGTCGTAACCAAGACTAAAGTAAGGCCCATTGTCCTGAACTAGTTCACATTTGATTCTAGCTCCTAGTGGTGTTTTTGGATTTTACCCATAGGTATATCTATGAAAGATCTGCCTCTTCCTACTCATATCTATACAGGGATGTATTTCTTGGAAAAATCACAAAATCTTGATATTACAAAAATTCTAGGATGTTCTTTTATACTAATCCTCATATTATATCCTAGGGTTATGTTCTATAATAAGAGTTTTTCTAAATCTAGTTTCCATGGTTTATATGAATCTTACTCTAATACCAACTGTAATGACCTAACGTCGATACCCAGAGTTGGTGCATTATTATATAACATTGGCATGATTATAAGGGATAAATTCCTGAAATAATAATCAGTGTAGTATAGTTGAAAGTACCAGATACATTCATAAGTTTTATATTACATTAAAAAATGAAAAATAACAACAACAATGTCTCTATTGTAAACATTAATATCCCCTGTACTACCCCTTATACTATCCCTACTGGGAATTCATAATATAGTTCTTCGCATCCAGGGAAAAATAAAACATAGAAAGGGGTGAGCTCAGATGCTTAGTAAGGAAACAAATATAGAAGAAACATTCATAAATAATCATAAACTTATATGGAAATGTATAAGACTAAATCATAATAATTTTATACATAATATTATGCATAATATTCTCAATATAAATCATATAATTCCATTTGTTTATTTACATGGAAATTCTATTAGTTGAATAATCACATGCAATATCTATAGCAAATTTCATAATGATGGAACACATAATGCCAGACTTCATAACCACATAGTCAAGGACTTGTGCCAATACAGGAAATAATATTTTTTCAATTCCTTTTTCCAAGACACTAGATTTCCTCAAGGGACCTACCGATGAATCTAGGAGCTATAGTAGCCTCCTCCCATCACTTACTAAGTCCAATGAATTCCTTTTATGAAAACGTTTGAACATAACAAAAACATTCTTATTAAAAATAGTATACAAATTTCCAATACATTATCCATAAACCATTAATGGTCTAAAAATAACACATCCATATTAAAAAAAATGTATCACAAAACCTTAAATAAAATATGGAATATTTGTATCATAATAAATCAACGTCAAACAAGATTAAAATCCATCGAAAGATGTTGAGATAGATGAAATGAATACTATTTAAAATAAATACATCTTTCTATTTTGAAATCAATTAAAATTAATATAATTATAAAAGAAAACATTTGCATTGAAAATATTATTATAAGATTGTATTAGAAGATTCTTCAATGATATAACAACAGATAATAGCCACACCCTCTGTATAAGTTAAAAAAACTTTTTTACCTTAATTTTGTAGAAAAGGTCATAATGTACCTTGTTTGGAAAACAACAGAAATATTCCTTTCAAAAAATATATTTTCAAATAAGGTTATAAATTAATTTAACCCATACTATATTAAATAGTAAAAATTGTTTGAATTAAATTTTTATGAAAACATGGATGTGGATGATAAAGAGGACCCAGTAGATAGTAATGTATTTACATCCTCAGATAAGTAAAGAGATTGTAGAATTTACACTTACCTTGTACTTTTACATGGTTGAGGGTGCATTAACCTATTGTATAATATTTAAATAATTGTTATAAAATAATAAAATAACTATATAGATAAATATTATATCATATATGATCCTATAATATTGCGTTGTTAATAATGTTTTAGTAATATCATCGTTTTAGGTGTTTACTGATCTGTTTTCCTTTATATGATCAGTAACATAAACCATTTTAGTTACGGACAGAATGCATTCTATTCATCTTAATAATGGTATTAAGTTCTTGAACATTATTTTTAATCATTAAATGAAAATTATTCATTACTAAATATGATAGGGAATGAATCTCATCACGTTCGTGGAGGCAGTAATCTGTATGTACTCACGAGCGACAATATCATTATATTGATAGTGAAAACATATTTAATTGAGTCATATATCAAATATACATAATATTTAACATGTTATATTTATTATTTACATCATTTTTTCTCATTATTATTCCCATCCAAATAATTAAGTGTTTGAATAACAAACTACACCATGAAGTGGAGACGGTAAGTCGTACGTAGGCTCGTATGGTGACATTTTCATTCATATGATGGATAGAATAAGAAATATGGTTTTACCATTTTTAAAATAACATCACATTACATATAAGATATTGTAATAAAAAAATTTAATGGAAACAACAGTGAAAGAGGTTGCGGAAGATGAAAAGAACATGAAAGTGGTGATGAAATATTTTCCTCTTCTTCGGGTTCTGCCTTTTTATTTGTTCAAAAGTGCTCAGTAGGATGGATTTATTACAATAATAAGGAATTTATGATTAAGATTGGAATTTTTGGAGTATATTTGGGAACGGTTTGGCAGAGCCAAATGGATTTTTAGGTGTGAAAATAAGAGAAGGGAAGTACCCTTTTATAAGAGAGGTAATGGTCACATTAGGAAAAGATTGAAATATTATTTTATAATAAAATAATTTCAGCTTCTAGTGGATCCAAGAACATTTATTTCTAGGATAAGGTGGGTATGGGTTGAAAAAATATTTTCCAATAGGTTTTACATAGGTTTAGGTCACTATCTTAATCTTATAATTTATATTTAACTCTTAGTTAAATAGTTTTACATTTACCTTGTCTCTTTCTGTTTTTATATTATATGATTAAGAAACATACTATAAAAAGCCAAGTTAACCCCAAGTAGTTAATCATTCACATATCTAATATTTTATAATTACTCTGGCCGAAACGTAGAATTTTATTAATATTATATCAATTAATAATATATTATTCATTTTAGAAACTCAATTCTGTCAATTTCGTCCGTATTTAGTGATTGATTTTTTTTGAAAGCCATAAAAACATTATAACATGGAATAAAATATATCTAATAAATAATAACATGTCATATTATACTAAAAATTTATAGTAATTAATCATAAGTCTCAATTTAAATTTATTTGGATATTTATAATATCAATTATTTTAATATTTCATTAATAAAGTAATTAATGCATCATCACTATGACATAAACAAATTAAATTATATAATGTCTAAAAATTATAAATAAAATATTATTATGTAGGAAATCCTTATAGATTTCTAATGAATTTTTATAGTGGAATTTTTATTGTGATTAACTATATATTAAAAATGGTTTAGTTATTAAATATTGAATTTAAACTTTTTAACTGTTCATTAAATAAAATAATAATAAATGCCCTAATCTAATCAAAGTGGACCAAAGGGGGTCTTATTTTATTCCTATAGTTGTTTTTGGTCAAATTAAACATATCCAATAGAATTAAAACATGTGTTTGGGTAACTATAATATCATTTTTATCTTTAATTACCCTATTTACTTTTATCCATGGTAAATAAAAGTCAAAAGATACTATTCACTAAAAATTACTTTCATCTTATTGAACCACATTTTACGTACAGATTTCAACCATGTCCATCGTATTTAAAATTAAATTCATAGAATCAATAAAATTATGTTTTATGAAAATTTTCAAATGCTCCTACACGGTTAGTAAAAGACGGTAAAAAGTTAAACAAAATTTTATATATCAAAAATAATTATAAAATGACTCCAATGAATTACATTGAACATATATATGTATTATGTATCTATTTTTACCTAAAATAAATTAAAAGAAAATAATTTATTATTTAAAAAATAATTCAGTTTTAAACAATAACTTAGTGTTTTCACTATTAATATAAAATCTAATGTTGTTAGAAAAATATCGAAAATTCAACCTAAGTTAATTTTGATATTCCAGATCCAAAATTGAAGTCAATTTTGAAAATTAAATTTTATAAAATTAAAAAAAGTGGTTATTACAATTTATAATGTCTAGTTTGATTTTTCATAGTGTGCTAAATCTCCATGTTACATATTACGCAAGCTACTGCATTATTCCAAGGGAAACATACCATTTATTCTTGGGGTGTTACATAAAAATAATTTAGAAAATAAAAAATTAGGAACCTTGGGTGTGTTGGGAAAGAGACATGGGTAGCCTTAGGGTTTGTACACCACCACAAGGATGTATCCTTTTTCTCTGTGATATCAACTTGAAGGACACGATATCAGTGAGATCTAATATTATACATGTTTAAGATTTTATTTTTAGTGAATAGTACATTGTGTCCTAGTATCTAGAGTCTATATGTGAGTATATTTTTCATATATGGTTGTTTATCACATGATTTTTTTATCATGGAAAATTTTCCATATATTTTTATATTAGGTTTGTTTCATTGATTTGTGGTTACCTATTTACCTGTTTGTTTATGTAAAATGATTTACTATTATATCACATATAACTATAAAATGTCCTGTTTTATTATATGAAATTATTTTATGAAAATAGATGGAAAAATTATTTATAAATGGTTTTGATTTATGAAAATTTATTTTAATATTATTTTGTTTTAAAGGCTAGAAAGATGCATTCTTGATATTAGACCTTGTATAGATACTCTTGTGGTATCCCACTCAGAATTGGATCACAACCTACTTGTGTTTTTTAGAATTTATATATTTTTTTATAGGATTCATGTATAAGGTAGATAATATTATAGCATATTGGCTTCCCATGTTGCATTTTATTTTACTTCATGTTGGTCTTGAGGTTAATACCAGTCACTTGGGGATTTGACATAACTTCTGGTTTAATCTGTTTTGAAATGGATTGTATGTATTTATGGTATCTAATTTTTCATTAATCAATGTTCTGATTGAATTTGTTATTTTTCCTATTTTCAAAGCTTGTTTTTGTTATCCCATTTTAGCTATATTACATGATAGTCTAGTTCGGTAGTCATGTCAAGTTGACCACGGTAGGTTTGTTACAATTTTTTATCAAAGGGATGCTCAATCTACAGTTTGTCAGAACTGACTATGTTTGGTTATATTTATTTGGTATAAAGGAGTTAGAACCATATGAATTCATATAGGATCTGTGGAAAAGGGGACTGGCCAGCTCATTTCGATGACTTAAACCTAATTACCATGGGTGGTCATGATATTTTACTAGGTTTGATACATTGAGTTTAGGTTCATTTGAATGAACTATATAGGAAGTTTATTTAAATATAATTTTCATTTTTATGTAAGGTATTTCTTGGTTTCATTAAATTTTTTTAATGTTTTTTTATTAATACCATTAGTTAGTTCTATAAATTTGGACTTTTATCATAATTATTTTTTGCATTTATTAGGAAATGCCTCTTAGAAGAGATATTAAAAATATTATATAAAAAGATAAAATATATGTTCCATAGATTAATCTTCTAATGGAACCTTCTTTAGTATATGCTATTTTTCACATTATTTAGACTCTAGGTCATGTTTGTGTTGTAAATCTAAGAAGAGTGGTGGAGCATGGCTCAAAATTTACTAAGAAGCATCTGACCATCATTTTTCATGAAAAATGTCCCCAATAATCCGAGGAGTGTGTTGAGTTAATAGAGAGTATAATTAACATATAAAAGTTTCTTGAAGAGTCTAATGTGTGTTTTTTCAATTATATTCTTCTAGGATCTGGAAGGAAATGGTGGTACTATATTATTCATGTTAATTCTCAGGAAGATATTACATAGGATTTCGTAAAACAATTATCTCACAAGAAATTTTACCCTGAGGCGTTGTGTGTAGAGAATAATGGAGCATTAAAAACATAGTGCAAAGGGATAATACTATTCTACAGAATTATTCATTTTTTGATTAGTTAGTACATATGGAATGGGAGAATATCACTAATGAGTATCTGAAGGCTTGTGGGTTTTTGTTAGGAATGAATCCTGATATTTGGTCCATATAGATAGTCATGTTCTTTATAGCTTTTGTATAGCTACTTAACAAGGATTCTTTGGATGATGCCGACATAGATGGAATGCTTATTTTGGGTAGATCTTTATTAAGTTAAGTAATTAGAAAGGGAATATATTATGTCTATAAAATTAATCATAAGAGTGATGGGTTTTATTAAAAACGTGTATCAAGGGGATTAACAGGACATGATAAGGTTATTTTCTAATATTTTGAAAGGAAAGGTCATACCATGCCTAACTACTCATAGGCTCCGAACACTGGTTATCTCTACGAGCGATATAACCATTTACAATGTTTTTATGAGAATATATATTAGGGATGTATGGTAGGATTCACTATTAGCAAGGGTTCATAGGTTTTTGCAGATGCTTCCATGGACGATGGGTCTAATCCTCAGTCTTTGAGAAATATATATGTGGCTAATACCAAAATACATTATGCAACAAAGTATCTACTAGAGTAATTTGAAGCATGACTAACTAGTGTTAGAGGTATAGTGTTTATTTAGTCTCATATAGTGCTAGATTTGTCTGATACATGTGTTACTCACTCTTTGGTATCATCAATGTTATTTGACATGGTGAGTTTGTGTTTTTAACTTATTCCATTCTTGTTGGATCATTCCAAAACATTGGGAAATAGGTGCAAAAAAGTTTTTAAATGTCCCACCTAGTGGTTGGTGATAACCGAAATTGAGGTGGAGTGGGATTTTTTAATTATTTATTTGAAATATTCGACTTGATTATAGACATGGTGTGGATGACCAATGTAATGGTACTGATAGAATATTATCCTTTTCAGTTTCTGTTCTTATCTTCTGATGTGGTCACTAATGTTTTCAAGGGTGAGTATGACTCTAGATCAAGAATGGTAGGGCCTATTTTTCTTTATGATTGGGTAATCTCATTCCAATTATTATATATCATTCATTTTGTAGTTGATCTTTGTTTGGGTGGTTAACATCCTTCTATAATGTTTGGATTCCCAATGGTCATTCTCGAGGATATATCTGATTTACCACCCCATTGAGAGGTTGAGTTTCCTATATAACTAATCTTTAGTGGAATTCCCATTATAAATGTTGTCTTACCATATGGCCCCTACTATGTTAGGGGAACATAAGGTCTAGATTTACGACCTAAAGGCAAAGGATTTATTTATCCTAGAATTTCATCAAGGGATTTAACATTATTATATATTAAAAAGGATAATGGAAGACTCATAATTTGTATTGATTATCAGAAATGAAACTTGGTGATCCTAAAGAATAAAAATAATTTTCCAATGATAGTTGATCTCATTGAACATATTAGATGGGATCATTGGTTTCCTGAAATTGACCTACAGTTATGGTATCACCAATTCCGAGTCCATATAGAGAATATACCTTGGAAAATGTTATGTTTTCGATATGGGAAATTTGATATTCTTGTTACCCCATTTGGTCTCCCTAATTTTCTTTTGGGGTTTATATATTTGATGTTTTAGACCATCCATCAGTTCATATAATTTTTTGTTTTTGTGTTCGTCGATAATATTTTGGGGTACCCCAATTTAGAGGAGGATAATGTGTACCATTTGGATTTCATTCCTTGAACCTTAAAAGAATATTGTCCATAAGGTAATATTTCCAAATGTATGATTTAGATTTGGGATGTGACGTTTCTGGGGAATGTGATATTTGAGATGGAAATCTTGATATATCATGAAAAGGAATAGGTAGTTATGTCATAGGAGCATCCCTGAAATGTGTTTGAGATCTAGAGATTCTTGGGTTTGGATGGATACCATACAATATTTGTTCAAGACTTATCCAAGATCACATATTTGATTAAAGATTATACCAGTAAGGATGCAAATTTTGAATGGAATGAAATGTTTTTGAGCTCTTTTGAAGAGATGAATGTGAGGTTGAAGTCAAAAACCTTTTTGATTCAATCAAAACCGATATTAGTTTATGATTTATTCTATAATTATTTTGATACGAGTTTGGGATGTGTCTTGATGCATGGGAAATAGGTTGGGGCTTATGGATCTCACAATTTAAACCCTTATAATAATAAATACCCTATTAATGATCTTGATCTGTCAGAAGGTATTCATTCACTCAAAATGTGGCATCACAATCCCTTTGCGGAGTGGTTTACAGTGAACGTAGTTCATAAGAGCTCGAAATATATTTTTAATTAGAGGGATATAAATTTGTGATAGAGTCATTTGGTAGAACATATTCATATATTTTATTTAGATACAACAAATTACAATGGGAAATGGAATGTGTATAATGATTTGTTGACCCTAAAATTACTGACACAAGCTGTGAATGATTCGCTGGAGGAGTGATCCCTGATGAGTTTTTTTACTAAGTTGATTTGAGAGGTGGAAGAGGATGGTGGATAGTTATGTATGGCTTAGATAATATTTGAATCATAAATTTATTAGTAGTATTATATTGATTAGGCATATAACAACAATTGATATAGTTTTAGTGAAACTATTTATAGTGGGGAGACCTCATGCGAGTGGTATCAGTCTCCTAGTGGAGCTTTATGCTTCAGTAATAGGTTGGATGTACTATTTCATGTGAGGCGGGAGATTTTGGATAGTGTAAACCATTCATATTGGTTTTATAACCCTTGGGATAACAATATTTACCATGACCTGAGGCATCAGTATTGGTATAAAGGGATGACATGGTTGATTACATATATTGATTTTCAGTGTCTCACTTATTAGAGAATTATTGCGCAACAATAGAGACATGCAGGGTTCTTGTATACCATACCAATTCCAGTATTGAAATGGTATTAGATTTACTAAAATTTTGTCATTGGTTATACACATACTAATAGTGGGAAAGATGAAATTTGGCTGATGATTTTTCAACTCAAGAAATCAACACATTTCCTGCCTATATGGAAAATCATGAAAGTGAAACAACTTGGGGACTTTTAAGTCTGAGTGGTTGTGAATATTCATGGGGTTTCCTTTTTATTTATATATAATAGGGATTTGAGGTTCACATATAGGTTTGCGAAAGGTTTACAAGTGGTGATGAGTTCCTATATTTGATTGGGAATGTCCTATCATCCACAAACAGATGGACAATTAGAGAGGGCAATCTTGGTTCTAGAGTATATGTTTTTTTCTTTTGTTCCAAATTTCATAAGATCTTGGGAATATAATTCTATTTTGGTTGAATTTTATAATGAAAAAAATTATCAATCTTTGATAAATATGGTTCCATCTGATGATTTTTTGGGAATCCATGTACATCTCCCTTATGATGGGAAGAGTTGGGAGAGTGGTCCTTAGTTGGACCGAGGGTAGTTTAAGAGATGAAGGAGATGGTGTAGTTGATTCCGGGGATATTTATCAAGAAATATAATAATAATATATCTTATTAAGAATATCATTGGTGGCTTCTAGAGTTTGGGGTAGATGATTGGGCCTTTCTTATAGCTTCATCTCTCTTTGGACATCGTCTATAGGGTATGTATGGTATTTTGACACCGAGGTTTGTGGGACCCTTTGGGATAATTGGATGAGTCCGGAGGGTGGGAAATTAGTTTTTCATACTTCATATTTTGATATTTATGCATGATATTTTCCATTTTTACCTTCTGAGGAGGTATATACCATATCATTACCATGTCATTAGATGGGATGATATTGATCTTGAGCCCGATACCAATATGGTTGAGAAACCAGTTTAGATTATATATTGTTTGGATTAAGTACTATTTGCTAAAATAATACCCCTGGTTTGGTTATCATGGTATAATGGAAAATATTTTCACAAGATGTGGGGTTGGGAGTTATTGTTGAAGAAGCAGTGGAATTCTCTTTTTATGGATCCAAGATCTGGAGGGATTTATGTGGGTAGAAAGTTTTTAGTGTGGTGAGATTGTAATGCCTCATTACCTTTCTATCATAAATGTTTTAACAATGGTTTTTGGTTTCCTCTTTGGAAGAATAATGCTGAAAATAAATTCAGAGGATACCAATACCGGTGAAGACATAAAGTTTTTGTGATTTTTAGCTGAAATCTACAATTTTACTTTTTTTGAGTGATGAAACACTATATAAATGGAGTACGCACTGTGTAATGGCCAAAAGGAAGAACTTGTGACCTGGGTATAGGGTTTGAAGGATTTACATGCTTTGAAATAGGTTTATGTTGTGTAATTGGAAATATCATGTTTTAAATAAAAAGGTGATGTTTTTTCCCTGATTATATTCTTCATAGATCACATGACGTGTAATGGGATCATATTCCATTTAATTATAGCTAGAAGTGGATTTTTTCACTATGCGGATGTTTTATTCATTTATCTTCTATACATCCAATATCTTTCAAAATTAATATCACCCTTGGAGATTTTGGGTGACTCACTCCCTTAAAAATATCTTTATTAAAAAATTTATCACCTTTTTGGGTGGGTTGCTTCTCTTAGGGCATGTAATCTCTATAGTTTACATTAGTAATGGTTACTAATGTGGTTTTTAATATATTTGTGTACAATTTTGTGATGAAATAGTGATTTATTGTGATCACATCTACATTCATGGAATACCTTATCTTTTTAAGTTCATTACCTTGTTTTTCACAAGCCATTGATGAATAATGTTAGGTTTTTACTATGTTGAGGTGGGTGCTTATATAAAAAGGTTTAATTTGAAAATTTTCATATTGTTACTAAAAAATTATATTGGGTTGTTATATTATTAGAGGTGACATGTGGTTTCATATGATTTCATGGAAATGGAAAATGTCTTCAAAATGGGGTTTGCTTTGAAAATGGATTTTATTTTTTTGGAAATGGGTTTTTCTATCTCCAAAGAAGATTGTATTGTATTTGAAAATGATTGATAAAATATTGATCATGTTTTTGAATTTAATTTTTTCAATTTAAAAATGGAAACCTTGTCTGTGTCGGGAAAGAGACATAGGTAGCCTTAGTGTCTGTATAGAACCATTAGGAGGTAAAAATTATTGTGTGTGATATCTAATATAATGACAAGATCTCAGTGGGATACAAAATTATTCTTATTAAGAAATATTTTTTAGTGTCTATTATATATTATCCCATATGATAGAGGCCATATGTGAGGGGCATTGTAAATCAGGATTATTTATCAAATGATTGTTTTTATCTTGGTTTTTTGTTTATATATTTTTATATGAGGTTTTTTTCATGGATATTTGGTTTCCAATTTACATCATGATGTATGGAAAATGATTTCTTATTTTATCCATTAAAATTTTCAGATTTATGGTATGATTATATAATAGTATTTTAAAATAAAAAAAGGTAAAATTCATTATAAATGGTTTAGATTTATAGAAATTTCTTGTAAAACTGTTTTGTTTCAATGAATAGAATTATTTCATTCTTGATATTAGAAATTTTGTATAAACTATGGTGTTGTTATCCTTTGATTTGTCTCACCCCTACATTCTCCTTTCATGATTTTTAGAGGTTGTATCTTATGAAGTAGGTAAAGGGAAGAGAATCTTGTTGAACTGTGGATTGAATTATTATTGTTGCTTTCTCATTAGGTTGGATTAGATTGTTTGACTTTGTGGTATTTTATTTTATTCATATTTGTGATATGTTTTTTTCATGTTTTCCCAATATTCAAGACTAGTTTCTATTATCCTATTTTACATATATTACGTGATGGGACAATTTGAGAGTATTTTTAAGTTGACACAGGTTGTTACGTTAAAGTGTTTTTCATTGGATTTAACGTCTTTTAGGAGAGTGTTTCACCTTTTTCTCCTCTCACATAATACCTTCTCTATAAAATAAATTTTTATTTATAGATGTGTATTCTCATATTTTATAACCTATATAAACACTCATATATATTTCATAACATCAACATGTATATTTTTTAAATAATCCATTACTTTAAAGTAAAAATAATCAATTGATTTTAAAAGATAATAATTTCCACCACTTGATCATAGTTCATACAAATGATGATTTAAAACATATGTGATAGATAAAAAACCAACTTGATTATCTTCTTTTTGTGGTGCCCCCTATTCTTCCTTGGAGGTGTTTCTTAACATCTTAGAATCATAATTCAACATGTTCATATAGGTCTTTACTAAAACAACATCAATGTTTATGTTAACATGGAAGAAAAGATCATTATTCGTATAGTGAAATTCAAAGGATTCATAAAATTTCACTTCATATATATTAGATAAAAATAATTGGTAGAAAATTAGATCCAATGATAGAAAAAACAATATGATCTGATACCAGTTGAAGTGCCTAATGATCTGTTCAGTCACACTATGATGGGAGACATGTGGTGAATCAGTGTAAATGTTTTCATCGAATTAATTTCACTTTTAATAACCCTTTTAATATTTAAACCATTCTTCCAATATGGTGAATGGATTTTGTTATGAAACATTAACACCCAATGATACAATATAATTTTTAAATAAATAAAAAACATGTCATTTTACAAGGTACATTCTCGATATGGGTGACTATGTACTTACTTTTTTTAGGTCATGTCAACTATATTGGTGTTCCACTAATATCATATATTGGATAAACATGGGGATGTTATTATCCTTAACTCCAAAGGATATATCCACAAAATTTTATACTCTTTCCTAATTCATTATTTATACCAGATCATCCCATTTTATAAATGATATTACAATGAAACTCTTGAAAATGATGCTATACTAATCTCTAAGATGTCACTATATTATCTTTTAAGTTCATTTTTAAAAAAAAATTGTATTAATTTTCCAATGTGTAATCTATTATAGTGGTATTCATGTTAAACATGTACTCTTCTTCCCAATTTTATAATTTTTAAATTGTATAAATAGTAGGTTCCTTCCCATTTTGTTCTTCCCCTTTCACATAAGATATGCAATATCCATAATAAAAAAAACTAATTATTACATTTTTGGATCACATAAATATTCATATTCTTTTTCAAGAGTCTTTAAACATAATATATATATATATAAACACACACTTATATATACATCAAAATGTAATTTTGGTATCTCACAACTCTCATCTTCACTTCATCTTTGTCTTTTGCGATGCAAGGATATCAAAGGACAGGTCTTCACCAACTTCTTATTATTCATTGATGCATAATATTTGAGTAAGAAATAAAAACACCTTACCAATATCATCCTAATTATATTCAATATATTCTTCTTTCTAATGCATACATATTCCAAGAACTAGATATCATTGGTATCTTACACATAATTTCTTCCATGTTCTCTTCTTATATTCAACCTCTTAACAGATCAATATCCACAACAAATTCCATAACTTATCACATTGGTATGACCACATGATCCATAGAATATTTGATTCAAAATTAATTACTATGATCTAAAAATATTCTTTTATAACTTATCTCATATTATTTCACATAAATACCCACTGCATTTCATTAAAATATGTCAAAATATATTTTCGAGAAATTTATACAACATCATCTCTATATATGATTTTCCAATATTCCTATTTTAATTCCAAGAAATATAGCATCGGGATAATATTAACTAATTATAAAAAATTCTACTACAAACCTGTACATTATTTCTAATTGAATTTATTCATTAATTTATTTCATTGATCCACATCGGTATAATTTCATGCATTAAACGCTTTTACTAGGAGGTAATTATCTATAGAACATAACACATTTTATTAAAACATTCTCACTATTATCCTCACCTAGTATCATTTCACAATTAATGATATCATGTAACTTAATCCTTGAGGAATAACATATAATATCTTTTATTCAATCTATATAATTCTAATAATTTTTAAATAGATAAACATTATGTATAAAATAGTATATCTAATGTATCACATTTGTGTGGTCATCTGTATCTTATGCATCACTTGAAATTTCTATTAAAATATTTCATATGTTGTCTTGCTTCATATTTTGAATCTTTAAAATCATATATATAATTAGTTTAGCCCATTTAATTTATCAAATTATACTATATATTATCTTACAAACCATATTTAAAATTCTACATATTATCTAAAATATATTACATATCATTCTAAAAATATAATCTATGATCTAGGGTATCTTACATATATTAGTGAGACATTTCTTTTTCCACATTTCAACATGAAATTCAACACATATCCTCTATATGAAGTAAGATATATTATATATCAATTATAAATCCATACATACCATTTATAAGATGTTATATTTCATAGTATGAATCCAATATTTCAATATGTATCATCCCATGAATGTTTCTTATCATAGTGATATATATCACAATTATCAATATTATGTTATTTCTAAACCATATATATTCCATTACCAATTACTCTACTCAAAATCAGAATTGTAGACATTATTAAACTAATATTGTAACCTTTTAAAACATTCTCAGGGAATCTATAGCCACTCTAACCCATTTTAGATCAACTCAAATATATTTTTTAAATTATTATAGGATTTCCAAATCTATTCAATTTCATTTCCAATTCCATAAAACAAATAAATAATCATATTAATTATGTATTTATATTTATACTACCTCACTTACTTCCTCATTAACTATTATACATTATATATTCTGAATAATTGTAAACAATTAATTAACAAAAAAATTTATTAAAATTTTTTAACTTTAAACTCACCATTTTCTAACAATAATACATTTGAGTTAATAAACATATACAATTTCCATCATTATTAATAACATTGGTAGAGTTATACATTATTTTAGTTTCTCCTCATACTTAATCTTCTTACCAAATATATAACTATATAAATCCATGGAACATAGTGCATTCATCATCCATTATCACCTAACTTTGATTCCCACAATTTTTAGATAAAAAATTATCAATTGTTAAGGATTTTTCAATAAATAATTATATTCCCAAATTTCATGAAGTATCTGAATATTTAGATTAAATATCATTTTAAACATATAAATGGATCTCCTTTAATATATACAATTGACGGAAACACATACATTAAATAAAGAAAATCCAAGTTGCATCTTATACATTCATCCTCATCATCCATTATTCATCTTCACTACAACACATATTGAAATTACTTATTATTAAAGGAAAATATAGAAATATTAACTAGAATCCACTGGTTACTTCAAGAAAAATAAAATAAAAAATTGATCCAAAACAACAAATAATAAGAAGATTAAATATGAATAAATTTAATAAAATTTAATATGGATGATATTAGTGTACTTTTTCATGATAGTATAATTAATTAATTATCCCCAAATTATACTTCATAAAATTCCATCATTATATTTGTAACATTCTATTCAGAAGAATACTCTAATTTTGAAAAACTCAACCTTGATTTGGGATCAACATTTGGATATAATGGCTCCTCCGGGGAATGAAAAGAATATAAATCCACTACATTATAGGTATAAGCAATATTTATCTTTCATTGTAGATCCAAAACATAATAATTTTCAATATTTTTTGGGATGTTAGTTCATTGATGATACTTCCTTATATAAATCATTCTATATGATCCCACGTCAAACCCTTATTGAAGAAGGAACACCATTACTTGATCACCCTTGTCAAATGTTTAGGGTTTCCAATACATTTCTACATATAGTTTATATTTCCTATTAGAATCCTCTTGTTTTTTACAGATTTATGAACCACGATAACTTATTTGGGAAGGTGTTATGCTTGAATATTTTTATATTATTCTTTTGTTAATAAAATTAATTACAAATTTACATGCTAGAAATTGATAAAAACTATATATAAAATAGGTATTCCAATAATCTAATGTATAATTTTGTTGAAAAAAAGTATGCTAAAGAAAATAAATGTACCTCTGGTTTTATTTTCCCCACAATTTAAATGAAACAAGTTTCCTACAGTTGATTCACAACATCGGTTTAGTCATATTGATTGGATGAGATGTATTTTTTAAATTGAACAATGTGTTGAAGAGACTCTATAAATATCTTAATAAATGGTCAATAAAACATTTTTCTCTATCATATATAATGTTTTTAGAACCCCAAGTATGCAAACTGTTTCTATGAAAAATAATTTGGTGTCACCAACATCATTTAAAATCAACGAACAACGAATGAAGTGATTAATCTCAGAAAACATATCGAACAAAAAAAATTCATTGTTAATAACAATTATTTTTTTGAGTGTAACATCATATTATTAACATTTAGTTACATATTGTCTCTATTTTTTCCCTCTTAATTTTTGTGATTTTCATGACATTAGATGATACAGATATTTTTTTCATATAAATTTCCTAATGTTATGTGATATATGTTTGTTTTAAAAAAGGGAGTCTGAGTATAAATGTGTAAAAGGATTTACGGTATGTCCTTTTGGATCTATGTTGATATGGGTGATTTTATATGATTTTCTAAATAATCTTCCCACTTGACACATTCACATCCTGAACTAGTTACACAAAGTTAATTCATTATTTGGTAGATGCCATAAACTAGTATAGATAATAAAAATTTTACAAGATATAAAATTCTTTCATGTCATGAATTGGTTGATAAGGATGGTTAATATATGGTAATTCAATTTTTAATATATCTTGTAAACTATGAAATTCCCATTGAGAAAGGGGTTCACATCATGAATGGTGTGGGGCCAACAATTTTTGTCACACTACAAATATGATTCTGATCATTTAATTTGAATGGTTATCTCTTCAGTGTTAGGACATATCCCATGAAATTTTAGGGATCATCAAATCCTCTAGATCACATTATTCATCACTTAATCATTATTATGGTTGTGTATAATATTTCTTGCTAAGAAATATTTCTACTTCCCCATTGTAATTGATTATGGAATCACTATTGGGTGGTGTTAGTGGATCTGTTGATCTTGATATGATGTTCTCCTTCATCCATTCTAGATCCATTTTGTTATATTATCTCATAGGATTATAATTTGGTGTGTTTTCCCAGGGTCTATGAGTTCCATTATAAATATATAATTTATAATCAATGTTATCTTATTCATTTGTTAAATTGAATCTAAGATGTGAAAATCATTTCTAGGACCTTCAATGTTGTCTTTTCATTACTTCTATATAGATGGATTTTGTAGTCAGACTGTGTGACCCATCTCTAAGGTAGGAGGTTCCATATCCAGACTATTTTCTATGAACTATATTTTAATGTTTTTATAAATATTTTTATAAATAAATACTCATGATTAATTTGTGTGTGTGGAAATAGGTTTTCGAGAAAAGATGGGATTCCTTTTATTTGAAAAAGAAAACATATTTTCATTGTATTGTGAATTGGATTTATAAAATTATCATCAAAGCATGGAATTTATGAAATGATTTGGAAACATTACCACATGGGAAGTCTTTAGGTACATAGGTGGATGGTTAAGTAATATGAATCATTCATTGATTATGTCAGTGGTTCACTAATCGGGTGTTCATATACTCCCAAGGCCCATTGTTCTCGGGACTTGTTTGAACTATTGGGAGGTCCACTTATTAGGGTTTTAATGTACCCTATATATTTGATTCATTTGTCTATATTTCTCATGTGTGATATTTTATAAGATTTTTTATCAGTATTCCATCTATCCATACCTGTAGTGATGTTTAGAGTGATGTTAATTTGGATTTTTATTTTTTACCATTTTGGATTTGATAACCCACATTGATATACATATATATGTGTGTGATTTTATTTGAAACTATTTTACTTGAATTATTATGAATTGTGGAAAATGGGAATGTTTTAAAGTGATTTTGATATAAAAATAATTTAACTGATTATCATGCATTATTTTATTTAATTTTGAGCATATTAGGATTTTTATCGAGAAAAAATTATGGAACACCTATGTGGGATCCTACTATTTCTATTTAGCTAACACCATAAAAACCCATTCAGTTGTGTTCAGACCTTGTTATATCATTTAATATAGGGAAAGGAAATAATCCACAGTGAGGTGATGAGGTTTTTATTAGATGTGTTTAGATAGTTATTGGTGAGATGGTGGGAGTTTTTCCATTATATCACATGATGTATCTATTTCGCATTTTGGGTTTTTCATAATTTTTTTGGACATCTACATTATGGTTGTTTAACTACTTTTGAGTTGTATCATTTTAACTATCATCTTTTAGTTATAGTATATATTATTATATTTTATCTTCTGTTATTCTTGTATTCTATGATTATATATATGATAGTTTATCTTCTTTGGTTTGTGGTGAAATCATTCCCTCATGTTTTTTCTATCTACCAAGTACTTGTTCACATATCATGGGGATTGAAAACACACTTAAGGTATTTGATAGATTTGGTTGAGTGCTCATTTTAAGAGAGTATCCTAGGTTGGTTCATGAAATTTTGTTATCAAAGTATTGTTATTTTCTGTCTTGGGATGTTAGTAGATTGGATATATGATTATCTGGGATTGAGAGGTAGTTCTGGTGAGTGATTGACTAGATCTATCTATGAAAATACTCATGTTACAATGGCATGTTGGGATGTTTCACATATGTTATTTTATTTTTCTAAATCATTGTTTTTTATGGATTTACTATTTTTCATGACATTTTACAGTCATCTGATCATTCCTTCTCTTTATATTGTACGGTGATATGCCACCTAGATATTTTCCAGGGGATACACATGAGGGTGCATCAAATGCTACTCAAGGGAGTCTATAATTGGATAGAAATCATATAGTGGATATCATGTAATTAGTTTGGGATATGGACTAAAATGTATTTCCAGTACATAATATTGTTTTTGAGGTATATCCAAGAGATCTAGGGAGAAGGAATTATCTTGGTAGTTTATACATGAGAAACCACCATCCATTAAGGGTATGAATAACCCCTATGAGGTAGAGTACTATATATAAAAGATAGCCTAGGTCTTTGAAATCCAGGATACACATGAGAATATCAAGGGAAAGTGTTTGAAATTCACATTTTATGGCCCTAGAAAGCGATGTTGATGTTCCGTGGTATAAGAAGATAGGTATGATGGATTAGAATAGAAGGGTTACTATAACTCGTTCTTTAATAATTTAATTCTAGTGTCTATGATGATGAAAATATATCTATATATCCCCTCATTGAATAAGGTACATTGATTGGTGTCTATGTACACAAATTTTTTGTGGAGTTCGTTCATTTTTCTCTAGTTATAGTGAATATTGTTCAGATTAAGGCTTATAAGAACATTTATGCTTTGTGATTGGATATCAGATCATAAGTATTCATACTGATGATTTTTACCTATATAGAGACAGTAGATAGGGAAATGGAGGGGAGATGGATATGGAAGGAATGTATGTCCATTCTTCCACTTATATTCCTCCTATTGAAAGCATACATGGTGTACATGGGGAATAAGTGGAAGTGACATGATCATCACAGGGGTGGAATAGGTGGTTCTTAGTGGTAATCATCCTATGCACCATCAATTACAACTAGTAGTGTTCCCCTATCAATCTATTAATTTTCAAAGGTTTATAACACCATAAATTCTTGTTCCATTGATATAAATATGTGGAATGGTTGTAGGCACTAAAACCATTTATTGTCTTTCTATCAAGATAAGTCACCTCATCATTATGGTTAGGGATTTTTTTCTCTAAAGGTCACTATGAAACTACAAAATTTTTAAAAAACAATATGGATCTAGACATAGGTATCATGAGTGAATGTCATTAGGGAAATAAATGAGTTATGATAGATTTTAACACCACTCCAGTGACATTGAGAGGTACCTTATTTATAGAATATTCTATAGTGGTTTCATTATTTGAACCGGTGACTCCTACTAATTTATTTCTTCTTTTATTATATGCATAAAATTTTAACAAAGATCATGTTTATTATTATAGAGTTAGAGACACATTTTTGGTAGAGTAAAGATAATGAGTTTTAGTGTCCTTATTCACTATGAATAGCCGAAGTAAACATAGTCTCGGATTTCATTGTTCGTGATCTAGATATATTTGATCCCTCATTAGGATGGATTAGTTTTTCACTCATTATGGTGAGGTTTATTATTATCATTAGTGTGTCATTTAGTTTCTTCCAATGTTAGTTCATGGGTGCCTTATGGAGATTGGGACTGAGTTCTGGTTATACAAAAACATTCCTCCTCATTCTCAAGAGTTTGTTATCTACTATTTTAGTTGAGCATAATGATGTTTATTATTTATTTTACCTTCCCATAATTATTTTGGGGATTCCCAATGTCTTCCATTGTGAATTCTCTAGTATTCTTTTATAGGGGGATGTGGAGTTCAATATTGAACTGGATATGGGTACACAAAGAATCGTGATACCCTCTTATTATATGGAAGAAATGGAGATAAAATATATCAAGATATAGTTGGATGATCTAATTTAGTAACATTTCATTTTCCGTAGTGTTTCACCTTGGGAGGCCATAGTTCACTTTACCAAGAAGGCTGATAGTTCCCTTCGATTTGGCATGGAATATTAGATGTTTAACCATGAAATGATTAAAAATTAGATTCCTTTTTCCCAGTAATGGTGATTTTTATTTTTGTCAGTTAAAGAAGGAAATTTGGTTTTTAATGATTGATATTTAGTCAGGATATCACCATATCAGGATCAGATGTTTTATATAAAAAATGCGTATTTTAGGAGTAGGTGTGGAAATTATTAATAACTTATTATGAAACTAAATCTGGTATATTTTTTGTGAATTTAATAAAATAGATATTCCATCAGTATATCGAATCTTTTGGGGATGCTATTTTGGTTTATTTGTGATCCAATCGTGGGAACGAGCTCCATCTATGTTTGGTTTTGGAAATCATGAAGATTAACCATTGGAATGAAAATTATTAAATATTAATTTTATGGATTTAATAAGCGATGTTCATGTGGAATGTATTTTTTGAGCAGAACTTATCAGTTAATCCTACAAAGGTTAAGGATATCTGGTCATGGGAGGAGCTAGGAATCATATTTCATATTTGAGGATACGTTGGTAACTATAGATAATATTGGAGGTTAATCAATGACTTATAAAAGTTGGTATCACCTTTCACTACTCATACTAGAAAATGGGTGAAGTTCACAATAAATGTGAAGTGTTAGTTTTATTTTGATGAACCAAAATGGATTTTATTGTTAGCTCTAATTCTGATTCTACATGATCCTGGTAAGGGTTATGTGGTGATTTTTGGGTGACATTATTATATAGTATTATCATGTTTTGGCCTATGGATGGCATCATCTTCGATCACATGAGATAAATTACCCTACTCATTATTTATATCTTCTCATAGTTAAAAATGTGCTTAAATGTTGGAGAAACTATATCATTAGAGAGGGGATCATAGTATTTTATGAAAATAAGAGTCCTAGATATATCTTTTCATTGAAGAACATGAATCTCAGACCAAGATGTTGGATTTAATACCTTAAGATTTTTTACTTCGACATCCCCTACACCATTGGGAATGTGAATGTCCTTTCAATCACTCTTTGTAGGAATGTCCCACAACATGCAAAATTACATTAAAGGAATAGTGGAAACTTATGAGAATATTTTCATATATGCTTCTTAATACTCAGAAGGATGTTAAAGGTATAGTTCTAACTAATGATCAGATATCAACATCTCTCATTGAGAATATTCTATATGTTCTGTAGTGGTATGATTAGTTCAAAAGAATTCGTTAGACCCTATAGGTTGGGGATACCTTTTCTTGTTGGTCTCTCCATTTAGAAAGTATTCTCTTCTTTGGGGATTATTTTTTCATTCCAGAGTTTGTGAGGATCTCAGTTTTGTTTTATTTTCAATTTTATTTTTGGGAAATTCATCTAGGAACTAAAATTATGTATTATTACATGAGACAATTATTCTGGTTGCCACATTTTTTGTGCAACACTACAAATTAGATGTCCCATTGTTACACCTATCAACCGATAAAGACAGAGCACCAGAGAACCTCAAGTTTAATATAGCATATTTTCATTGTGATTTTTAAATGGTATGAGATTTACATGAACAATATTATTAGATTACCATAGAATTCCTAAGGTAATAATTCTATCTAGGGGTAATTGATCTATTGATGAAATCAGCCCATTTAATCCTGATTAAGGACACCATAATGGTTGAAGATCTGTGTAAGATGTATGTATAAGATGTTGTGAGGTTACATGGTATTCTTTGTTTCATTTTTTCTCAAACAAGGATCCTAGAGTTACCTCATGGTGAAAAAAGTGACTCCAAGAGGTGATGGGGGATATCCCGGGTTGATTATAACATTCCATCGACAAATAGATGGTCAGATAGATAAAATGATTCATATACTGGAAGATATTTTTTGTGCATGTGTCTTGTATTTTATTGGATAATATTATAATAATATAGGATTTAATGTGGTTTATTATAACAATAGTAATTATTCATCAATTAAAATGGGCCCCTTGGAGGCTTTTTATGGTCACTAATGCATTTCTCCTCTTTATTGGGTAGAGATGGGAACAAAATCCCCTATGGTGTTGAGACTTTTCAAGGAGATTTATATGAGTATTAAGTATATATTTAATTGCTTGGTTACATCTTAGAGGCTAAAAAATTCTAATGAGGACCATAAACATCATCCTTTTGAGGTATCTGTTGGTTACCTGGTTTTCTTGAAGGTTTATCCTCGGTTCGGTCACTGTCATCTTGGAAAACTAGGAAAGTTGGATCTGAGATATATTGGACAATTTGAGGTAAATTGGAGGCTTGGGATGGTTTTTTATATGTTTTATTTACTCGGATTAGTTTATGGGTATTCATGATGATTTTCACATATCTCGAGTTGTGAATTATCATCCCAACCACTCTTATTTTCTAATTTGGGAGGAGATCAAGTTAGAGACTGAAATTTCAATTATAGAAAATTTAGTGGATATCCATAAATATCAGGTGAATTTGTTGATTTTTAATTATATAGTATTGGTAAATTTGTAACAATTACATGGATCAGATTCTTATGAGGCTTGGGGCATGAAAAATTTGGGAGAGAGTTGTAGACTCAACTATTTTTGGAGCACCATTCATCCAAATGACATTATATGTATGGAATGTATTATGATAGAGAGTTTCTAAAATGTTGTTTCCATAATTAAAGTTCATATTATATCTGTTTTTATTTCCATTTTATTTATGTTTTTTTCATGATTTTCTAGATTATAGAAAATTTTTTGAAGAAAGTGACCAAATTTTTAGGGATGTATGTTAGTTTAAATTAATGTAGTTAAGTATAATTTTTAGAGGATATAGATCATTTTATTTGGGGTCCTGGTTAACCTGGTGTAATTTCTATTTTTTGGTAGAATGTTCCATCTATATATAATCAAATAATGACCCGTTCATATGATGTTAATTCATTATAGGGAATACGCCATGAACTAGTTGAAAGTGAAAATTCTACATGTTATGAAACTATTTCACATCATTAATTGCTCAATAAAGTTTCTTAATCCATGGAAAGATGTTTTTTAGTTTATATTTTAAATCATGAAATTTATTTCATGAATGGGGTTCAGGTCATGAATGGTTTGGGACAGACATTTTTGAAAATCATGCACATATGATTAATTCCATTTGATGTACATGATTCTCTATCAAAATATAGTAACTATCCTAGATGATTAAGGGGATATACTCTCCTTCTAGATCAAATTATTTTATAATTGATCTTCATCATGGCATTATTGTGTCTTTCTGGGTATGTTATCTTTCTTCTTCATTTCCATTGATTGTGAAAATCCCTTTGAATTGTATTTTATATCCTTTTATCATTTGGTGATGATCTCATTGATTTTTTCAGGATCCATTGTGAGATATTCTCCCATAGTATTACCCTTATGTTGGTTGTGTTGTGGTGTGTGAGTTCATTGAGGTATGTGTCGTTCTATCTTCTCCTATGACCTCTTTACTTGGTACAGTTATTATATGATTTGTGAAATATTTCTAAGCCCGCCCATGTGGTCTTAATATTCCTTAGTTGTTAGTGGATTCTATTATGGGCATGTGAAAATTTAATTGTGATGTATGTGGTTCCATATCCAACTAGTGTTCAATGAATTATATTTCCCTAGTTTCTATAAATTGTAGTATAAATAAATTGGCATGATTGATTTGTGTGTGTGGAAATGTGTTTTTTAGAAAATATGTTTTTATTATTTTGGTAAATGAAATGGTATTTGTAAAGAAACTTTAAATCGATTTATTAAATGAATTGAAAATCATGGTTTTAATGAAATTATTTTTAAAATTCTGAAAATGGGATGCCATCGGTACTTTTGTGGAAGGTATAGTATAGTTTTTTTCTATTCATTCTGTTGGGGGGGGTTCACTCATATGGTGTTACACTTCTACCTCGTCCTATTGTTCTTGGGACTTGTTAGACCCAACTGGATGTTCACTTAAATGGTTTTTACTATACTCTCTTGACTCAATTCATATGTCTAGAAGAATTAATTACAGGATTGTCTATCGTTTGGTATTAGTATTCTAGCAATCTTGGACTGTCATGGTCCTTAGTGTGTTGTTACCTATGCTCTTGATTTTTTTCTATATTTATTATATTACCTAATTTGATATATATATATATATATATTTTTAATATAATTTTATACTATAATACATGGGTTATTTAGGAATGTGGAAAAGGGAGAATTTTTAACCATTCATTTGATATATAAACTATTTAAGGGATTATCAATCATTGTTTTATTTAATGTTGAGAATGCTCATATTGTTATATTGAGACTTATTAGGGAATACCTAGGTGGGATCATATGGAGACCATTTATCTAACACCCTACTCACCCCTTTGGTGGTGTGTAGACCTTGTTGTGTCATTTGATATAGTTAAATGAAAGACACCATAATGAGTTAATGTTGTTTTTGTTTGCAATGTTGGGGTAGCTGGTGATGTGATTTTAGGATTTTTTTATTATTCCATCAGATGTAGTAGATGTTTGTTATTTTCTATTTTATGTTTTGTTCTTGAACTCATAACATAGAGTTTATTAAATTATTTATAGTTTTATCATATCTACTTTCTATTTCAGTTATGGAATATATTTTCCTATTTACCAACAATTTTTTTCTCTAATATGTATATATATGACATGTTGACTACTTCAGTATTGGTGAAGTCATTCCCTTTTTTTATTTTTGTGTCATGAGTGACAGTTTCCAATATATAGATATCTAGAATGCCCATTGAGTATACCATAGATCAGTTTGGGTTCCATTTTATAGAGTGTATCCATAGTCCATTCATGACATCAGTAATGTATAATCAATAAATAAAATGATAGTTTTTCATATATATTTTCATAAATATGAAAACATATATATGGCCCAATATTATTGTATTTTCCATCACTAGTACAAAAATATTATATCATGAAAAAAATTAAAAAAATCATTATTAATTTATTTCCAATATAAGAATTATTTAACAATAATAATTGTCTTGTCACAACCAATGTGACTAGTTGATCCATAACCATATAGTTCTTAGATCACATTTTCCATTAAATAATTCCAAGGAATACGCAACTAGTTACAATATGTTAAATACAATTTATTTTTTAAAGCTGTGAATAGAAATCATAAGAGTACATTAAATCCAAACATACCCAAAAAATCATATATAAGTATCATTATGTGTATTTCAACCTACTACATTATTATGAATGGAAACAAGTAA
This sequence comes from Viscum album, assembly GCA_963277665.1. NCBI lineage: Eukaryota > Viridiplantae > Streptophyta > Magnoliopsida > Santalales > Viscaceae > Viscum > Viscum album. Next base: position 2,088,049,861 of record OY728160.1, read on the forward strand.
ATTTTCCCATTAACAAAAAGCATCAATGACCTTTATATGTATCTGGACCATCCATTTGAACTTAAAATGAAAATTTTATAACAATTTACACCATTTGGAATAAATAACCATAGTAATGTTCTTTTAGCTATTTAGTTACTTTAAGGCCTTATTTTTAGAAAAACAAATTAACTCATTACCAACCAAGTCATCTTCTCCTGTCATCAGACACAAAACCTAGAATATAACTCTTTTATACAAGTACAAAATTTATTCCATACATCACATATGCTTTCACTAAAGAATGAACAAACTCATTTCTCTCAGGATATGTATGATCAGATTCATGTTACAATTGAATCAAAATCCACTCCAAACTACTTGTTGGTGTATAGAATAAGTGTATTGGAAATATACATAAATTCAATTTATAGATAATGATTCATTTTTTTCTCCATCGCTCAAATGAAATATTATTTTCATAATACATTATACCATTGTTGTTGTAATAGTTATAGAATTTTTGATAAAATACCTATAATGTGTGAAACCCCCTCAAAATGTTTTAATTCAGAAAAATTTCCAGGATCAAGCTAGTGTTTTATTGCATGGATTGATGGTTAATCCACTTAGATGCCCTCAAAACCAATGATTTTTTATATAGAAAATAAATTTTTATTTAAGAAACTGTACGTCATGAGACTGATGTAGAATGTATCATCATATAAATTTTTTTGTTATATTTTATAACTAAATATAGTTTTTATCATTATCTTATCTATAAATGAGGATATCATTGATGTAAACAACCGTTTTTTTTAATGAATGCTTTTGATACCAGATATTTCCATTTCATTAATGTAATGGGTGTATTTGAAAATAACGATGACATAAATAACCAGTTGAATAATCACACTATAGCTTTGAAGGATGTTTTTCACTCATCTCAGGGTAATATTATGATTTAACAGTATACATTATTTAAATCTAGTTTAGATAAACTTACAGATCCTTTTTATTGATCTAACATGTCATCTAACTAAGGTATTTGACTATTATTCATGATTATTATTTTATATATGGATCAATTAGATACATATATTCTCCAAACATCTATCCTTATTTGGAACTAATAATGCAATAACAATATAGGGAATCATGCTCTCATGGATGTGTCACTTGTACAAAAAATCATCTATTTTATCCTTTATATTGATATGACTGAGTATCTGAGGATGGGGTTAATTTCGTACCCAATGAAAAAAATTTCTAAACAAGGGTTTAAATAATATCAGTCCATTTATTAAGATTATCTAAATTAACAAAAACAAAAGATCGATATTAGTCTTGACATTTTAAAAGAAATTTCAAAGATTACTTGGGATTATTTAAATATATATATATTTTTACATTAACCATTTAAATAAATTTCTTCAATAAAATTTTATATAATCACTAATTAATGTTAACTATCAATGTACCAGTTTTTTTCACATTAAAATGGATTTGGTTTGAATTATTTGAAAGAAAAAAAACATAACACGTTGTTAAAATGAATACAATATGTTCATTGTCAAGATCATACTTAATCCTATACACATGAAAATCAACTACTTATATGTAATTTATATAAAAATAAACTTTGATACAAAACCATGATTAGTTATTCAAAAACAGAATAGTGGTCCCGACCATTTAGGGACCTCTTTAATAATAATATAGGGAGTATAGATAAAACTTTCCACACATGGACCTCAACCACAACACATGGGAAACATGAGTAAATAGTGTTGAGAATATATATAGTTTCTTATTGTTTAAGTAAAAGAGATAGTGTGTGAGTTTTGATATACAGCGAACACGCACATATAATAATGTTAATGAAAAAGAAAAATAGAGAAGGATAATTTGTAAGAATGTTTTTTTCTCTATCTCACAAGATATGTAGCTCGAGAACCTTTAATGTGATCTGAAATGATGGGCGAGTCATATTTATGAAATTTTCATTAGAATAAAGTGTTTTAAAATCATTGTTTTGACTATAGAATGTAATCTGAGTGTTCAATGTTCTTCACTTATTATATTATTTATTACTGGTAATGTTGCTTCATGTAAGACTAAACAATATTCCCTTGTTCTTGAAAATTATAACTCTAGATCTCTATGTTTCTCACGTTTCTCGGTTCATTTATTGAATCTATATATTATTCAAATTATGGGGTATTCCCCTTTTATAAACATCATGATGGAGTGCCCAAAGGGAGAAAAATAAACCCAATATCTTATATCCTTATACTCTCAGCTGAAACATTATTTAATTAATCTCTACATAATAATTAAGAACAATCATTATAATAACTCATTGAATTAAATTTCATAAAATATCCTTTATGAATTGTTCATTAAAATTAAATAATACAATGGGGGTGAGTATTTTTGAATGTTGACAGTCTTTGGTGGTGAGTGGATATAGTGGTGACTGAGTCTGGCGGTGAGTCAGGGTCAATGGTGACTCATCCCGTTGTGGGTAATTCCAACACCTTATCAAATTTTAATTCTAAGGGATGTTCATTGTCAATGGAGACTCGTTTATTGTGGTGACTCAACTCTGGAAGTATGTTCTTTCAAAACATTTTCAAAATTCCCATCCAACGATTAGTCAACTTCTAGAGGTGCATCATTTAACATATTACCAAAAAATCAGCAGTGACTCATAACTGATTGTATGTGATTTCAGTACATAGAAAAAGTTTCACATAGATTATGAGTTGTACCAATTAGTGTGTAATTTATAGTGTTGACTCAAAATCAATGGTGATTCATCCTTGGTAGTGGCTCATCCTCATAAGAGAGTTATAGACAAAATATTTTCAATTATATTTACATTTAATTTCATTGTTTTAAACCCACCAAAGTGTTACATTAAGATAAATTGATGAATTTTTATGATATTGGTGATATTTTTCACAGAACAGTAAAAATGGGCCCTTCTAGATCATTAACAATTTTAAGGTATTTATGGATTTTGGAAATAACATTTTCTACACAAATCCAAAATAATTTTTTTTTCCAGATTCTAAAAATCTTGGGATTTATTTAATCCATCTTGAACGAAAGTTGAATAGGCCATATAGAATCTCAAAAAAAAGTTCACAAGTAGGACCATGAAAAATGTTTACAGATCTATCTATTTTTTGTGTGGGGTCCATAACCAGTTCATGGTGGGCCCAATTACTTTTTAATTCGGTTGGTGGACGTAAAATACCTTTTGGAACATCTTTCATTACGGCATGGATGTATTAATTGGCCATTTTAATGGTAATTAAAGAATTATAATCCGGATGTTTTTGATTTGGATTGCCTGACAGGAAAGAATAAATTGTCAATGTAAAACAAGATTACCTCAAGAAATCATTTTCTAAATAAGTTGAGAAGCTGAGGGAAAACGTACAAGATAATTTTTTAAAATATTCAAGAAGGGTAAAATGCTTAAAGTGGTCATTTAAATGGGATATAATGCATATAATCTTGGGAGAAATATCTTGGATATAAAAGGTGGGTAGATCATCCCTCCCAAAGCATCTCATTCTTTCCCATTCTATGTGGGACACCAAGGAGGAATATTTTGGGCTTTTATTCATTCATTTATTTTCTTTTCCATAGATTTTTAATTTCTTCTTCTTACCCATTTATGTCGATTAAACTTACCATAGTGCGGTAAATATTTAGAGTGAATTTGAGAAGGGTTTATTTTCTATTTTGTAATGTCTGAGTTACTGGAAATTATTGAAGGAAATATCATTATTTTTCAAAGTGGGTTTCAATTTCATATAGAGTATTTTATTATCAAGTGCGATCATTATTGAATTTTAATTCCATTATTTATTTTTCCTTGGAAAAATAATCATTATCTCTCTCCATGGATTTTTAGTTTATATAAAATTGAATAGACCAGAGATTAATGGTGAAGTACTTGACGATCATTAGTATGTGTAAAAGAGGTAATGAATGTTCATGATTTTTTGGGATATAAAAGTCATGATGGGGTATTTCCTAAGTCAGTTGAGGTTATTAATTACAAATCCTTTTCACATAAGGGGATAGTTGACCAAACTGAGATATTGTTATGGTTTTATCTCACCATCATAATTTCACCAAGAATGTGAGGGGAAATTATTGTTGAAGCTCAAATTAATCAACATAGAATAAGTGGTTTGAATTATATTGAACATAGATAGCATTACATTTGGGTAACCGACCTTGACCTAATCATTATTTTCATATCATAGTTTTTAGTTATTTTATTTTCAAATTTCATTTAAATAATTTTCTTATCGATTTATTCTAAAAACAGACAATTTTTAAACTCATTTAAATGTTAAAATTTGTTTTATGTGTACTCCTATTAGGGAGAAGACCAATGGTTAATAACAAGACTGTACTAATAGAATTAAATAATTGTTTTTCCCTACCCTATGACAGGTGTACATCAAACATGGTAACAATGACGATGAGGTACTTCAACAACCTAATTATAATGATTTGACACTATTAAATTTAAAAAAAAAAAAATTCGTGTTTTTCTCAAATTATTATTTCATTAATTAATGGAATAGTAACCCCCTAGTGAAAGAACAAATTATTGACACACCCTTGTCCATGGAGGATGGTGTCTATGATCTTGTTAGATAGGTGAGGTTATTGAAGAAGTCAAATTATGGGGAACAAACATCAATGAATTCATAGATGTCCTAAGAGAGTACATGGAAGAATAAATTTTTGAAGCAATGCCCCAAAAGCTAGCTGACATCTCCCATTACATTCTAGTGTTTTATAATGTTTCTAAGGTCCACGATGATCCCCCCTTATAATTCCATGATTTTTATAAGTATATCCAAGAAATTTAGAAGACCTACTACATTCCTTTATATACTACTACTCAACTCTAAGAGGTGCTTTCCACTGAAGCTGATATTAAAGATGAACACACTCAGGGAGATGATATTTTTAGGAACTCGTTATCTTTTAATTTTTGATAAACTCATATTAGTATCATATCTAATTATTATAAATTTTCAGATTTGGTCAACTCATTTATTTTTTTGGTTATTGAATAAGAAAAAGAAGACGCATCTGATAAATATCATCAGGATATTTTAGAGCTTATTAAGCACATATATGTTAGTGTTCAAGAGGACAAAGAAGTGGATTTTCGTGAAGAAAATGAAATGCATGATACTCCCATTAAAAGGGACTAATTTTATAATTATTTTTCGTGATTTAATTTTCTTTAAAATAGACATAAAATTTGAAATTCCATTTTATTATTCCCTTGATGCAACATATCTTGATAATGCACTAGTGAGTGAAGAATAAATTATTAAACTGGATAATATGAAATAGGAGGACTCATTCATTGTTTTAACCCCACAATTCATGTTGTATCACACTAAAATGGTGGTGGAATTGGTATAATATATCCATGGAGTGCTCAACTAAAAGGATCAAGTGCAAGCTGGAATGAAGAATTTGTGTTGGTTAATGAGGAAGAAACATCACCCACTATCAGATTGGGGATAATCAGTTAGAACTACCCCTCTAGAGAAAGTAAAAACCAAGGGCCCACATGGGGGATTTAACCATGAATTATCCTTATTTTCTTATTCAAATGATATTTTAATTTCATTTAATAAATTTCTTATTTTATCATTTTACAATTTCTATGTTTTCAATGAGCAACGCTTAGGAGACTAACTCAACGTTGCATTGTAAATAAGTTAGGTTGTACCTCACCTTTACCCTTGCTTACTTGTTGTGATTAATTTTAAAATTTTATTACATGAAAATTTTATTTTAAGTAATTGAGGACATTAAATCATTTAAATGTGGGGGAGGGAACCTTTCTAGTTTAGGTTTTTTATATTATTCTTTTTTTATTATTTTAATAAAAATATAACTTTTTTAGATATTTTAAAGTTTATTTTTAATATTTATTGTGTTGTAAAAACATTTAAGAGGAAATGATTATCTATTCTATTGTTGAATCCCATGTAAATGAGTGAAGAAATATATTCCATGAAATTGAGCTTAAATGAATGATGAAATGACTTTGCTTCAAGTTCATACATTTTGTAAATTCATGATGAGTACTCTGTGATTTTTTAAATCCCATTCCATATCTCACAACCTTTATTTTTTAAATTATTTTCCCATGAGGATTCTTTTCCATTCATTTCATTTTTTTTCATTCACCTCCTTTTTTAGAGAACAAGACCATGGCTTCTTTATCTATAATAATATTTTTTCCTATCCAAGCTTGTGTGGTCGAGGTACTTGTGTTTTAAATGATTGAGGAATTTATTTGGTTTTATGACCCCTTTTCAAAATAATCCTTTTTATTATGTCTTACCATATAAATTAATCCATGTATCCCTTCCAATCCATAAAAAAAATTTTAGGTTGGCCACATTACAAGACAAATATTCCTATAAAACCATATCTTGAAGTTAAATTTCTAGATATAGTTGAACTTAAGTGTGAAAGAAGATGTCTTGTGGTTTACTACTTCATATTGTGATACATTGTGTAGAAATTTAAATATTGAATAGATGATATTTCTACCAAAAATTTCATTTTTTTAATTTGTGCCTTTTCTGGATCTTTCATGATTAATGAAGCTGTGCCTTTTCTGAAACGATCCTAGTAATAGATTGTGTGCCTTTCTGAAGCTTCAAATTTAAAAAGAAAGTTGTGCATATCTATAGCTTTCAGGAATTGAACTATGTTTGAGAAGAAATTGTTTCTAGTAAAATGATAAATTTCCTAAACTTTATTTAAGTTCTCATTATGATGGAGATGATTTTCTATAATGGGGAAGATAATGAGACCATATTTGAGTGAAAAATATAATCCTTCAGTTGTTCTTCAAAAAGAGACAAGACCTCCTTTTTGAGCCTTATAATTTTTAACATCTAAATCGAACTAACCAGAATCTATATAACATACATGAAAAGTAATCATGATAAAAACATTCCCTTGAATCACATTGGGTAGAGAATTATGAATTTGTCAAGCCTATATTTACCCTTGAATTATTTTGGATGAGAATATCCTTGTTGAACATTTTCATTTGTGAGATGAGAGAAAATTCATGTGAGGTAGGTGTTTTTTGTGCATGTGACAAGAAATGAATAGGAAATATATTAAATAATCTAAAATGAAAAACATTAAATAATTGTTTTTTATGAGGAATGATTTTTTTCTTAGTATGGATTTCATAGATCTCATGGGAAAGTGTTTTGGATTGGATTTGATTTGATTTTTATGATTATTTGTCTAGGAGTCCATGTGATAAGTGTGAGGAGTTGATAGAGAAAATATTTTTATTTTAATCAAAATTTAAGTTCATAGTTTCAAACCAACCAATGTGTTAATTTAAGATAAATTGCTTCATTTTTAGAATATTGGCGATATATTGAGCTAAATAGTAAATGTGACCCATTTCAGTTTTTAACAGTTTTAATGTATTTCTATATTTTGGATATCACATTTTCTACACTAATAAAAATTTAAAAATAATTATTTTTTCCATATTCTAAAATTCCAAATATTTATTTAATCCATCTTGACTAAAAGTTTAATCGGCTATATGGAAGCTCAAATGAATTCCCCAAGATGGATCAAGAAAACTGTTCAATGATCTGTCAATTTTTTTGTGGGGTACATAACTCATTTATGGTGCTCCCCATTGCTCTAGATTTTGGTGTGTGGATGCACAATATGTTTTCTAACATATTTCATGAATGTAGGGACACGTTAATTGGCTGTTCTAAGGGTAATTAAATAATTATAATCTGGAGTATTGTGATTTGGAGAATCTAACTTGAAAGAATAAATTGTAAGAGTAAAAAGTGTATAACTCTCGGTATATTTTTCCTAATATGATGATATGTTGAGGGGAAATGGACAAGATAATTATGAAAAAAATTCAAGAAGGGTTCTTATCTTGAAGATTTCATCTAATCGGGATACAACACGTCAAATCATGGGCGAAAATTCTTCATATAAAAGGTGCAGAGATCCTCCATCTCAAAGTATCCAATTCCAACCCATTTCTTCTGGGACAACAAGGTGGAAACTTTTTTGGCTTTCATAAATTTATTTATTTTTTTGATTCATTTTTAAGGACCTCTTCTTACCCATTCATATCTATTACCCTTACCATGGTGGGGTAAACATTTGGAGTGATTCAGGATCAGTTGGTTTTCTATTTGTAATGTTTTAGTTCCTTGAAATAATTAAAGGATATTTATTTCTTCTTCAATGATATTTTCAATTTCATAGAGTGGATTTTATTTTCAAGTGGGATCTTTCTCAAATATTAATTCTTTTATATATTTTTACCTTTGTAAAATCATCATTATCTCCCTCCACTGAATTTTGGTTTATATATGATGGAATAGATCAGGGATTAGAGGTGAAGTACTCAACGATCATTAGTACGTGTAAATGGTGTAATGAATGTTCATGATTTTTTTGGGCTAAAAAAGAACCGATTGGGTATTTCCACTGTCAATTAAGGAAATTCATTATAATTATTTTCTCACATTGAAAGAGATTTGACCCAACTGAGATCTTGGAAATGTTTTATCTCACCATCATAATTTCACCAAGGAACTAAAAGAAACAATTTTGGAAACTCACTGTAAGAAATTTAGAATAATATTTTTAAATTGAACTTCACAAGTATAGAGTTACAATTAGGAAACCGACCCCAACTTAATCACCATTTTAATATCATAGTTTTTAATCATTTTTATTTTAAAAAAATTCAATCATTTTCCTATTGATTTATTCTAAAAACACATCATTTTTACCCTCATTAAAAATTGAATAATTGTTTTGTGTTCACTTATCTTCAGGAGACATACAATGGTTAATCACTCGAAGACACTTAGGGAATTAAAAATATTTCCCATGACCTAGGAAAGGAATGAGTCAAAGATCCATTCTCATACATATCCAAATTTTTCACACACTATATTATATTATAAAATTCTATAAAAAAATATATAAAAGTCATTAAAATAATAATAAACCTGGTTTGATTATCATTAAAATAAGGTTTTCAACAATCTCCCCCTTTTAATGATCCCAAATCATGGAATTTTAAACACCTAGTATCAATGATAATGTTGTATAAATGAATATTTAGTATTAATGTAATACAAATAGATAATGTAAAGAAATGTATCCCATATCTTTTTTCACCTTTTAAGATTATAAAAAAGTTAGCCTAAATGTGGAAATTCATTAATGTAGGATATGAATAAATGTAATAACAATTATTAGATAATTTTTATTAGAGATGTTACTGAATGAATACCAAAAATGTTTGAAAAAAAAATTCGAAATCATCCCTTAAAATACAATGTGTATAAGTATAGATTCTTCTCAAGCTGAGATGATCGATTAGGATGTACTTTACCCTTCCCTTTATGCGAAGTAGTGGGATCAATATTCAAACTGGAAGGATCTCTAGGAACATATATATGAACATATATAAGTGAAGTTGGATCTATGATGATGATTGGTATGAGGTGTTTAACAAATTCATTGGGAGAAAGTCATAAAGTATGAAAATGGGATGTTGAGGGTGCATGTATATCATTAGTCACACTAGCCTATAAGTACTCTGAATAAATAGCTAGAGATTTTATATAACTACTAACAAGAAAGTACTAATGAGACAGAACAATAGTTCCATGAATATTTAGAAATTGATTTATAATATTTATGAAATACATGATGATATTACCATATCCATCAACTGCACTAAAGAAATATTTATTCTCCTCTATAAAACACTAAAGCACTAGAGTCATGATCTTTAAATGGTTCACTAGTTCTTTAAAATGTTCAATTACATTAGGCATCCTCATATTTTTGGAAAGAATCATACAATGAGTATTCAACTAATTATTAGATAAAATATTTGAAATATCATATATGAAATAATTTGTTATGGTGTCTATGTCTGCCTTCATGTATTTAGCATACTATTTATCCATAATAGGAACATGATCACTGTTAAATATGTTTTTTCATATATTCTCTTGATCATTATCAATAACATCTCAAGGGAAGCTTGTATATCTTCTCTCTCAATAGCTATAATCATCTCAGTACCAATAATAGGAGTAGTAGAAGTAGAATAAGCTAAATTCATATTCGCATTCCTCTCAAAAAAAAGAATTTATAGAAGTATAGAAGGATACCTATATCCATTCTAGAATGCATTTCAATGACTCCACCTCACTGGAATGTCTTTTATTTTTAATCTTTAATTCCGGAATATGGTGCATCATTTTTGGTGGAATGTGTTGTATTACCATCACAAATAAATATCTTGAATCCTTTTCACAAAATGTCGTGATATGAGGAATTTCCATTCTTAACAACAAAATAAAATCACAATGATTCCATTCTCAAAATTATTCTAAATAACCTATACTGACAAAATCAATTTAAATTAGAGTAACTAAAGGAGAAACAACTCTCTAAAAATCAAACTATTTCAAAAAACCACCATATCAATTTGATTAACCAAATATCCTTTAGGATATATTGCTTCTAGAAGTTTAGTTATTCCATTCCACAATAAAATCCCATGAATCATTCCCCATTTCTCAATCATTAGGGCAATCCAACTTGTATAATATTTATTAAAAGTCTTAATATCTGAAGGCATTGTGAATATAGATACAACCACAATTGGAAAAATTATAGGGGTCTCACTAGATCTATGAACACCACCTAGTTTCTCATCAATAGAAAGGTCATCTACAACATTATCAAAAAATAATTTCACTAAAACATAATCAATATTCATATACACACTCACAAACTATTCAAAAATAGACTACACATTAACATTTGTATGCTCACTAAGATCACCACCAAAAACATTGGGATTAACAAGATGAATTTCAAGGATAGGGTATTCTCCCACCCCCTCAAATAATACTTCTTTTCTCATCTATTGGATCTATGTAAACATAATTAAACATGATGGGTCTCTCTTTAGAAATATGAACTGACACTATTGGGGAAGTAACAAGTCCTTGGAAAATTTCCACATCCTCACCTCTAATAATTCCACTAGGACCATTAGGGGAAGATCCTAAATCATCATTATCAACACCATAATCATTTACATTACCATTTCCATCAGCTTCATCTTCCTCAACATCACCATTTTCATCATTTTCATTATCTCCATGAGATGTTGAAGAAATATTACATATACCTTTACCAGATACTTTTGTCTCCTCCTCATCACTTCCTTCTTCCATATACTTTTTTTAGATAGAGGGGGTCCTAGAAAGACTAGGAGAATTAAAGGATATAGTTTGGGGACATTTTTAGAATTCTATATCACTTCCATAAACAGTAGTTAACTCATAATCGTCATTAATAAAAGGAAAATATTCCAATTCCTATTTATCTAAGTAATCCACCACTTCATCTCCTTCCAGACTAGGGTCTACAAGGTATTTCATTCTCAAAGGATAGTCAACTAGGTTAAAATCAGCATAAAACCTTTCACTATCACTAAAAAATAATACTTATAGGGGTTCCACCTAATTTTTATCCTAAAACAAATCACTCTCATGACGAAGAATTAAACATAGTATTTATTAGATTCTTCATCTTCAGCAACAAAACCATTTATTTCTTGAATTTCTGAGAGAAACATAGAGAAATTTAATGAATTGGGATTTGAATATGGTGTGGTGATTTCCAACATGAAAGGAATCAATTATATGTAAAGATTTGTAATTTCATAACTATTCACCAGACACACAAGCATACATCTTGGTACCACATGGTATCAAAATCACATTTTCATGGGAAAAGAATATTCTAAATGACCTTGAAATGAAACCTCCATTCACTATAAAGATCAAAAAAAAACTAGTCTGGTTAAAACTCTATCTCCTGTAAACTAAAAAATTTAATCTTCATAAAATAGTTTCACTAGAATCTGTAACATTTCTGTGATAATATTTATCAAATCCTCAATGTGGAACCTTTAAACAGTTATCCCACTTACTTTAAGAACTTATAACATTTCATCCCTTGAATCTAGTTCTCACCCTGAATACATTATCTTTAAAAATAAAAATTACACAATGGTAAAATTGATAAACATACTGAGGATTTAATGGTCTTTAATTTGAAGAGAACCATTCCATCCATCCTTAGTTATATTGAGCATTAAAAACTAATGACTTTCTGGATAGTAGGAATTCATCTTGAACTACAATTTCAAGTACAAAAACCCTCTTCAAAAGATCAAGATATAGTTTTTCTAAGGAAGCTAAACTACTAGATTTCCATTTATAATTATTTATGATAATTTACTAATTAGGAGTGTTTTTAGAACACTCTTTATTATGAACATTAATATAATATCATAGATTTAGGTGAAAGAGAAGGCAGGTTGAGATTTTAGAGAGAAATTTCCCACATGGCTCAAAATAAGGGTACAAAGAAAGAAGTGTGTTGGAATTAGAAAATTGTATAATATATATCAGTTGGGAAGTATTTTGATACAAAAATTAGATTTTAAAAATGAAAAAAGGAATATAATTTTTATTTAATTAAAAATTAATTAAATAAATACTTTCTAATTTTTAATATACAATAGTGAAATAAACAGAAAAAGTGAAACATTGACAAATGCATGATGTTTTCAATGATTGATAGACCTAACATTAAGTAAAAAATCAATGTTTTGACAGTGAAAATGGTCATAAAATTACAATATTGAGACCTCTCTTAGTGGTGATACATTTCAAAATAGTAAAAAATCACAATGACGAGACATTTCACTAAGGTGTGATAATAAAAATGGTCAGACATTTCACAATAGTGATACATTTCACAATGATGATACATTTCACAACAGTGAGAAAGTCTCGTTAGGAAGTCCAAAAAAATTAAACTCATCCAAAATTAATCATACGTAACTCATGATTGATGTAGTTTATTATCTATGAATTCATATTCTTAGAAACAATATCAGCAAGTTGATGTTCTATACCCATTTATTCAAGAGAGATATCATCTGATTGAAAATGGTCTCTCAAAAAGTGATGTATTTTATTAATATTTTATTTCTAGAATGTGACATATGATTATTAGAAATATTTATATCACTTGTATTTTCATGATTTATAAGGACATGTTAGTATTGATATCCATAGTATAGTCATGTGTGTTTTATCCCCAAAATTTGTGCACAATAGTAACATGAAAATTTGTATTCATCTTTAGTAGTAGACAAGACCAAATAATTTGATTTTTTACTACACCAATAAACTAAACACTTTCCTTAAATGTGGATTGTTCGATAGGTTATTTTTCTATTTACCTTGAAAAACTAAGATCCACATCTAAATAACTAAATATGTCAAATTATTGTCCCATTGGGTAAAATAGTCCAACAGTTATAGTACATATTAGGTATTTAAATTTTTTTTATAGAAGATATGTGTTAATATTTTGGTATTAATTAAAAATGATGACACATATACACACTGAACATTATATCAGGTCAACTAATAGTCATGTAGAGAATACTTCCAATCATAACACATGAACTAGTTTGATTCCCTAATATCCTTTCTTCATTAAGATCCAACTTATAGATGGTACTCGTAGGAGTATCACTAATCATAGTACTATCAACTATAAAACGTTTTAGAAGGTATTTTGTATATTTACATTGATTTGAAAAAATTAATTATTTATTTTGAAAAATATTAAAACCAAGAAATTATTCATGTTTACCCATTAATCTCATGTAAAAATCATTTTTTATCATTTCGGATAAATCAGTACATAATTTATTATATTAATATACAAAAATTAATATCATCTACTTAAATTTAAACAACTGAAACATCTTTTGAAATTTGTTTAAAAAAGGGTAGGATCTTCTATACCTTTTGAAAATACTTTTGAAATAAGAAATGAGACACGCCTATCATACTAATCTCTAGGATATTGTTTAAAAGAATACAATGATTTTGATATTTCTAAAACACTATTTGGACAATGGTTACTTTGAATACAAGGGAGTTGTCCAACAAAAAAATCCTGAATATGTACCTATTTAAAATTCACTCATAACATCTATCTGACAATATTTTATATATTGATGTGGTGAATAAGATATTAGTATTTTAATGGATTAATTTCTGAGTAAATGGGAATGTGTCTTCTCATAGTTTATACCATATTTTTTATAATACCCTTGTGCAATTAGTCTCGCCTTATTTTTTACTATTGTACTAGATTCTAAAAAATTGTTTCTAAACACAAATTTAGTACCTATATTCAATGTTTATTTTTGGCTATCAATAAGTTCCCATACATTATTTATTTATTATTGATTGATTTATTATTGAATATCCATTACCCAAAATTAATCATTAATTGCATTATTTATGTTCTTAAGTTCTTGCTATGGAATTATAGTTTTATATAGAACCTAGTTTCATTGAGAATATATAGTTTGTGCGCCTCTATATAGGTATCCAACTATAGAATCAAAGAGATGATAATTAAGGGTCCTAATAGCTCTATAAAAAGATGAGATGGTAACTTTAGAGTTCTCTATAGGTTCATGTTTATGTTCTAGAAGCTCTTCTAAATTTGAAGATTTTTTTCTTTCTTTATAGTAGAATTATGTGTTGTGGAATTCAAATTTAGTTTGGATAAGTCATCATCAATGTTTTTTAAAGAAGTATTATGATCATATGGATCTTTCTCATAATATTTGACCTAATGAAATTATTCTATAGTCTTGTTTCTCTTATTAAAAACAATATGATTTATTTGAGGTTGAATTAAAAAAGAAAACTTAGTCACCACTTTTGGAGGAAAAATGGTAAATATTATAGTTAGTGTTTAGATTAAAAAATTTGATACGAAAAACTCTAATGTAATTAACCTTATTATTTCTACTATTCTAAAGCTCGTGTGGAATTTTCTTAATGATATATCCAATTACAATTATATTTATTATATAACATAATGTGTTCACAACTGCTTCCTAAAAGTAGACAGGCAAGTCATATTCATTAAGAATTGTCTGAGCTATCCCTTGAAGTGTTCTATTTATTCATTATATTACTCCATTCTGTTTAGTGGTCCAAGGTGTATTGAAGTAATGACTATAGTGATTTTGTGAGAAAATTTATTCACATTAGTGATTTTCAATCTAATTATCATGGTCACTTCTTAAGGACTTAATTCTAATCCCACATTAGTTTTATACAGATCTAGAATACATAGTAAAATAATAACTCACTTCACTCCTAGGAGCTAAAAATAATACCCAAGTATACAGTGAGTAAACATCTACAAGTAAACAAATATAGTGTTTCCCATTTAAACTAGGAAATATGAATGGTCTAAATTAATCCACATGAACCAACTCTAGAAGTTGGGAAGTTTTAACTTATTTCTTTGAATTAAATGAAATCTTCTGTTTTTTCCTTTTTTGATAGTGGTTACATACTTTTTCATTTGGTAACTCAAGTTTTGGTTGTTCCTTGAGAAGCCATTTCCAAGTAATCTTCCTAATTTAGTGAATATTATAGTGGCCTAATACTAATATTCATAATACATGATTATTTTTGAAATTTACTCATGAAAGAAACATTTTTAGAAATTAATGTATTAATATTAATAGTATAAAAATTATCATTTCCCAAAGTAGTAAAAACTATGTAATTTTTACAATTAAATAAATTACATGAATTATTATTAAATTTAACATTAAAAAATCACCACATAATTTATATATTCTAATAATATTATACTTCAAACCATTAATAAAAAGTGAATTGGAATTTAAAACAAAAATGGTTATACATATTAGGAAAATGCTGATTATTTTTCCTTCAGAATTATCATCAATGGTGACATGAACAACATAATCCTTTATTATTCTCTTGAAAAGTGTGTGTCTTGGCTGATTTTCTCACAACTATTCTTCTCTATCCATGTTGGTATCCAGAACATGTAACATAATTTGGAGATATATGTTTCCCTCGAATTTGAGTATTTTTTTATCTACCATTTTTCATATTTTAGAATAGTTTTCAGGTTTCTCATTTGACAGTTTTAGTTCAGTATTTTACATTAATAATTGAACATTATTTTATTTCTCTACAGTATGATTAGTTATGAATCTATAAGACAGAACCTGATGTTTCTTTGGGACTTTATATTATTCTTCATTTTCATTAAAAATTATCTAATGAATTCTGAAGTATTCAAACATTTCTTCTTGAGACCAATCATCTTTATTTTTTCACTTTTAGATTTATCAAAAATAATCATAGATAAAGAAGAATGTACAACATGTAAGTCAAATACTTCTTTCTTGATGATAATTCCTCTATAGTCAGAATTATCTTGATGAGTACATTCAGATTCAACAGATCTCCTATCATAGGTAACCCACATTACTTCATGGTTTTTTTTTAAATTTTTTACTTTTCCTCATATTTACATATTTTGTTATTTTGGACAGTCTACCTTAACAGGTCCTTTATGCTTACATTAATAGCTGGTTGTATTTTTGGAATTTTCATATTATCCCAACCATTCTACCATTTAATATTCCTATCATACATTCCTTTATAACAATGATTTCTAAACAATTTATTATTACTATGAATCTTCTTAAATCTTCTAGCTGGATGAACCATTTTCTTATCACTATCTGCTACTGATTCATCATCACTAGAACAATTTTCTTCATTCTTTTCCTTTTAATTTTATTTGGATACATTAGTCTTGAAATCTACTAACGTTATCTCTGGTTCATCATCCACTTATATGTTTAATTTCATCTCTTCTATGTAAATCACAACATTCAAATTAATTTTGTAATTAGAAGTTAATTAATATCACATGACTCTATATTTGACATTGATGTCACTCTCCATATCTCTAGATGACGTCTTAGTAGTCTCATAATTTGATCCTTATCAGATACTAGATTTTGTAGGGAGATCATGTTTTGAATATCTCAATGATCTTGATATACATAGCAAAAATTAATTAATCTGGATAAATCATAAAATATTAATACTTAATTGTAAATTAATTCAATTTCATCTCTTTAACATTTGTAGTTCCTTCATTTCCACCAGATAAAGTATCCCAAATTTTATATGCAGTTTTATAGGTTGATATTCTATCGAATTATTTGTATCATATGGAACAATAATAGAAATTCATTGGTTTTGAAATACTGTAAAAAGATATCTTAGTTTCATCATCCCAATCATTTGCAATACTTTTTGTTAACTCATACATATCCTCTATAGCAGGATATATTTCAACACCCTTACTTTCAACATGAATTTCCATTTTGGATTTAAACTGAGCATATTTATTACCATTGAAATAAGGAGATTTGTTGGTAGAAAAAAATTATTTTCTATTAACCATTTAAATAACAAAAATTTAAAATATTAGAAATTTAAAATTTATAAAATAACTAAAATAAAATATGAAAATATTTTGAAAAACCTATGATACCAAATGTTGGTCAATGTGATTATCTCCATAGAGGGGTTAATTGAGAACATGCAAAAATTATATTCAAATTTTTTAAATAAAATCACCCAATTTATTATAAATAGACCAGTTAGCCCAAACAAGAAATCAATATATGTATTTACCCTTTAAAATATATCTCCAAAATTTATTAGGTCTCGGTTAAAAAAATACTCATTTATCCTTTGAAATAAATTTACTCATTAAAATATTATATAAATACTATTTACGGTTAACAATTAGTGTGGTTTTTTGATTAAATATTAAAACAGACTCATTTTTAAAGCTAATAAATAAATCAAAAAAATACACAGTGGAAATGAATATAAGTGGTTCAGTACCAAGAAGAGACTTAATCATTTCCACATATAAATCACATACTTCCATTATTATTATATAAAAATATTATTTTTAATCCAAAACCTAAATTAGTTATACAATATAACAAAATATTGCTTGGTTACACATGGACCTCTTCCGTAGTAGTCATGGTAGAATAGATAAAATGTATCACAGATGGACCTCTTCCACAACACGTGGGAAACCTGATTATGGAGTGTTGTGAATATATAGAGTATCTTCCTGTTTGAGTTAAAGAGACAATGTGTGGGTTTAGAAATATATAGTACACTGTCTTCTCATAATGTAAATGAAATAGAAAAATAGAGCAAGTAAAGGTGTAAGAAGGTGTCATTTACTCTTTCTGATATTCTCTGTAGCTTGTTACTCCATTAATGTGTTCTAAAATGTTGCTCAAGTCATCTTTACAAAATTTTCTTTTTAAAAATTTTCATAAATTATTTCTTCTTATTTCAATTTATAATCTGAGTGTTCAATGGGATTAAAATCTTCAAACGTTGATTATGGGTAGAGATACTTTTTGTAAGACACAAAACATTCTCTTAATCTTGCAAAGTATGACCATATATCTCTATGTGCATCTATATTCTCAGTTCATTTAGTGATTCTAAACATTCATTGAATGAAGGAGTATAATCATTTTATTAGTAGGATGCATGAGTTTCCATGTGGAGAACAATCATGCATATATCTTACATCCTCATACTCAGGTAGAAACATTAATTAAAACATCAATGAATAATAATTAATAATAGTCATTATAATAAAAATTGATATTAAAATACATAACATATCAAATAAAAATATTTATTTAAAAATATATTAAAATAGTGGATGTGAGTCCTTTGGAATGGTGATAGCCTCTGGTGGTGACTAGAGCTAGCAGCGATTGACTATGGTAGTGATTGAGGCTGGTGGTTAGTAAGGCTCAATGGTGACACATCCTAGTAGTAGGTAATTCAAACAAATTTTTAAAATTCAATTTTGAATGAAAGTCATCATCAACATTGAATCTGTTCTGGCAGTCACTTAACTCTAGAAGTATGTGTTCTCAACACTGTAACAAATTTCTAGTCCAATGGGGAGTCTTCCTCTTATGGAGATTCATTTCATGCTTTAAAATATTTTTATTTTTGAAGTGACTCATAGCTAATGGTAGGTTATTTCAGTATGGATCCAAATTTTCACACTGATGGTGAGTTGTCTCAAACAATGAGTAATTATTGGTGGTGACTCAACATCATCGGTTAGTTAGCTATAGTGCAGACTCATCCTCAATGGTAATTCATTATCATACATATCCAAATAACATTTCAATATTACATATATTAAAAATATACTATCAAAACATATAAAAGTAATTAAAATCATAATAAACAAGAATTGGTGACCATTAAAACAAGGGTACCAATAATTTAGGAACTCACTCTCCATATGAATAATCTAGTTGAGTGGTAAGTATAGTAAACTAGAACTAGAGATAAAATTTATATAAATTTTTATGACTCACATAAGAGGTAAACCATTTAGAATATCTTTTAAAATCATGTATTGAAACACCAGTAATAACATCCTAAAACATCTAGTTTATTTTCCATTTCAAAGTCAATATGTATTATGCACTCCAAATTTAATATCAACATATAGAAATTACCATTATAATTGATATAAATTTTAAAATTGTTGATAAAAACATGTTATGAAAGAAACATAAGATTATAAACATAGTTTTGTATGATTATCAAATCATATATGATTCTATTTTTTAAAACAACCATAATACTTACACCACCTAAAATGATGAGAAAAAAAAATAAAACTAAGAAGGACTTATGAATATTATATGACACATATCTAAATAAAAAATCTCCCAAAAAACCACACACATAAATTTTATTATATATTACAAAACCTTAAATATCAAATTTATTTCTTTGCAAAGAGCATTATGTTGAATCCAACCAAAATCACAAGGACTCAAGAAAATATCTACCATCAACAAAAATTCCTTTATGATCCATCTCCCAATAATATTTTTATGACTAATACTATCAATAAAAGTTGTAAAAATATTATTGGAAATGGTTCTCTTGGATCCGAAAAATTAGTGATGTTGTGTTTGGTCATATTACTTTCGGTTAGTATCATTTTCCTCAAGAAATAAAACTGTCAAAAGTTAAACTTCTCATACTAAATTTTATCACCCTAATCTTCATATTCCACCCTCTTATCCAATTTTATCTACCATGTACATAGTTTTCTATTGTATTTAGTCATTATAATGATTCCTTGAATGACTATACTTGAAAAAAATACATGACGTACACATATTTTATATATTGGAATACTTTTTTGGATCCTCATCAATTGACTATAAGTTAGGTTTATTTTTAGTAGCCTTACCAAAAATAATACCATGAGTAGTGATTCTATACATTTTACTTTGAGATGAAAAATTATTGGTTTATTTTTAAATTTTACATTCTCAGGAATCCTTCTAACTATAAAAAACTTATATATTCATCTCTTGATATATCATTTTTGTTTTCATTTCCAAATTATCCATCATTAAAAATGTTCATATAACCTGAAACTCGGGTTTTTCTCAAATTAATTATTTTAAAATATCTAGATACATTAACACCACTATCCATTTAATTTTAGATATTTTGTTACTTTTCTCTAATCTATTGAAGTCAATTATATATCCATTCATGGTTTGACTTCCATGTTGGTAATAATTGTGTTGTAAAAAAATATCCTCATTTTTTGGTGGAATAAACATCTATATTACTGAACTCTTCATCCTATTCCAATTATTGACTCACCAAATCAATTATTTTTCTTCATTTCCCTATAATCAATCCCACCATGCCAATTCACTATTTTTTTGTTGAAAAGACAATTAATTGAACCTTTTATCAATAGGTCTCTATAAAATCAAAGAATCAGTCTACATCCACAATCTAGTATAAGGACTCTTCAATGCATAAACCACCATTAATGTAAGGGATATCAACTTTTAGCTTCATAACATACATGTATTTATCTTCATTAATAAATCTATAGTCTTTATATCAATGAATGTTACCTTTATATATTCATTGAAAATCTTCTTTAGAATAATCTTCCTCATCTTTTGAATATTTATCTTTATCTTAATTTTTCCAAAAACCAGAATCAGGATGATCTACAGGATCAAAATAAACTTAAAGTATTTGTTTCTTCTAATTTTTTTGGTTCTAGTTCACACCTGCACCAATACCATCTAATCAATATGAAATTTCATCAAACCTCTTCTCAGAGAGATTGAATAATTGATCAATTTTTTTCTATTGGTGTTCTTATAATTTTATCCCATTAGGGGAAATGCATCATATATATTATTTATAGTTACATGAACATTATCATGTAGTGAACCTACTTCATCACTAGCAACTTTGGGCTCTAGTATCAATAATCATTGTGAGTTCTTTTAAAATAAAAATAATAAGCAGATAAAAAATCAAGAAATATACATTCCATTAAATTGTAGCCTAGAAATATTTATGTTTTAATTATTATGTGTAAAATGTTTATATAAATAGTAATTAAAAATGTAATTAAATAAATTGAATCTAATTAAGAAATTAGTCAAATGTAAATAATGTCCAATGAAGGGAAAAAGGGAACAATAGATTGGTCAACATAAAAAATAAATAAATTTAATGAAAAAATATGTGGAAAATTTATCTAGATTAGTTTTGTGGATCTTTTAATGATGGAGGACCATAAACATTACTACCACTTTAAAATACATCAAGTCTCAAAAAGAGTCCCTTTATATTCATCAACATAAATTAGTGACCAATAAAAGACATTTATAAAAAACTTTTCTTGACATGGATAATCACCTTGTGACTTATTTTATTACTATTACAGTAAGAAAGGTTGTTTAATTGTTTTGTATTTCACCAATGAAAGTTAATATCATTTTTTCCAAAAAAATATTTCAAACTACGTTTTTAAATTACTAATTAGTATTCCCATATACAAATGGTGGTAAAAAAATACTTATATGTTAATACCATAAGTGATCAAGATTAATTATCTACGATGATCAAAGGTTAACACCAAACATACCATTATAAAAAAAATTGAAACTTTGATGAAAGGAACATAAAGATAAGTTTTTATAAAATGGATATAAATCGACAAAAAAATTAATTAACTGAACATAAATGAATAAATCAAATAAATCATACAATTTTAATAGATATTTATTATAATAAATTCCACTTCAAATATAATATACCAACCTATATTCAACAACTATATCAATTCCGTATGTTACACAAGAGCATAGAAACACACACATACAAACAAATAGTATAATATTCAACATTAAACAAAAAGTAATCTAGACACCCATATTACCACAAAACACTGTAATATCTGAAATACATATAACTCTTTAAATTTAGAAATAACACATAAATAACTTCATGTTATAAAAATTATAATATTTTAATATTAAAAAAAATAAAAAATAAATTTTATATAATATTATAAAATAATAAAAATTAATAAAAAATTATATTACATCAAGTTATAATTTGATTCCATTAAAATAAACCAAAATAAAATGTTTTGTGTTTCTTCATAATTTATAAGCTTTTTTAAATCAGTCCCAATCATCCTTAAAAAATTAATATCAAAAAAAATTAATGAATATTTTTACAAAATTATATGATCATCAAAAAATATTTAATGACTTTTTATTTTTAAAGAAGACAGTTCTATTTATTATTTTTATAACGAAAATTCAATATTTAAGATAATCTGTTACTCAAGAATCTATTTCATGTATCAATTTCAATATATAATTAATACCCATGTGTCATTTCCATTTAATTAGATTTATATTAATGTTTTTATGGTTCTTTCTAGACATGAGGAACATTATATACACAACGAAGATTCAATATAATTATTTTCATATTTAGACTGATGGGTGTTTATTTATTTAACTTTCACATTTCACATGTCCCAAATAAGATGAAAATAATTTCCCAATGTTGTACTTGATTGAAAATAAAAAATATTTAAAATAAATTAAGATATTTTTTTTTGGGAATAACATTTCTCAGATTACACATGACCCCCAAATTAACTTCATCTGTCACCCATACATATATGAAACCATGTTCTTTATTACACACTTAACATAATTTGTTACAAAAAAACAACAGCTAATACAACATTAAAGATATAGAGGTATACGGTCCTTGGGGATTAGGAACATTACATAACAACATAAAACATAAAAAAACATCTTATTGAAAACATCCTTTACCTTACCACCACATTCCATCATACCTAGCATTGAATGGGATAATGTGAGCACAAGGATATGAAAAGGGTGAGATATTTAGCCCAGTAAGGGAGTAAAAATCATAACATGATGATTTGAATACTTTTTAGTCAAATATGTCCAAGAGAAAAATTTACATAATGGCATGAAAAAACATGATAATCATAACATTTAGATGTGGCTACAACATTTAACCTGATATTAGCATGTTCCATGGAACATTCCACATGGAGCATGAGTAAAAACTCGATGCACATGGAGCATGAGTAAACCCTCATTTAACATGAATTATCATGAGTCAACACTCATTTCTAATGATGTATCATTATACAATACTTTAACTAATGCATTGGAGTTCTATTAGGGATCACCTTTCATAGAAATTTAATTTCATGCATAATTGTGCCACATGGATCAAATAAAATGGAATAAATCAACATCATAAGTTATTCCATGATTAAGGGATGTGGAATAAATACATAAATGTACCGTTAAATTTGTATATGTCCATAAAGATGAATACCCTTGATAGAGACATGGTTATGGTATTCCCTACACAATGATCTTGACTTGATGAAACATGGTGTATGCTCAGCCGCACAACAGAGTGACAAAAGCATTCATAAAAATTGTTGATGAGAGAGAAATGGGTGTCTCAAAATTGTTACATGAAATTAAAAGTAAGGGGTCATATAGATAAATTTCTTAAAAAGGTTAATGAAATTTAGATACGTATTAAAAAATAATATGTTGAATGAAAATGAGGAGAGAGAAATTCTACACGGAATTTCGGCATGGTAACGGGGGTACATGGGATGAATTATTGAGAGGAAAAGTGAGTATCACATTATTAAAAAATGAATAGGGAAGTATGGGGGAGGTGAAAAATCATACCCCAAAATTTATAATTGACAATAAAAGGTCATAACAATATAAGGAATCTTGGACATAAATAAGGAATGTGAGAATCCCTTACCTAAAAGTGTGACCGCAAAGGCATGAGAGGGGCTTGAGAGAGACTTATTGGGGGTTTCAGGTGCCTTGAGAGGATTATAGAGAGATGAGGCATGAGTATGGTAGAACTAAAAAGGATTTTAGTGATGAGGAAGTGGGTTCTTGGGTTGATTTTTATAGGAACAAAGAGGGAATTATAAATTATTTACGTTTGGGACACTAGATATTAAACTAGTCAAAACCACAAACCGGCCCATGGTTTTTGTCTATGTTTTTTCCCAAAGGGGAGTGGAAAACAATATTTTTTAAGTCCAATGGATTAAAAGCTTAAATAAAAGGATATTTTTATGTGGGGGTGAGTGACACTCCTAAGGAAATCAATTTTAAAAACTAAAATATTTTATAAGTCTTGAAAGGTCAACTAAAGCACTGTAAAATAAGTAAAACAAACCAAAAATCACATTTTTAATGGTAATAAATATATTGGACAAACATAATTTTTATAGTATTTTATTCCATCACTATTGGGTCATTAAGATTTCATAAAACACGTTATATTTTTAAAAATTATTTAATTTTTACCCAAAAATTCGATTGTCTTAGAAAATTATGAAAAATTCACGAGTGGATAATTTCAATGTCCTGATTAAAAAATTAATTTTCATTTTATCCAAATAATTTTTCTAAATAATTTAATTTTCACTTTTAATATAAAAACATGAATTTTTAAAAAAATTCATGGGTTTTGACTAAAAAAGCTTTCAAACCATAATAAAAATTAAATTGTATTCATAAAAATAATACGATAATATATTCATCATAAAAAGTAAATTACTAATAATAATATTTTATTAAAACATTATTTAATTTAAAGATCCATTAATTTATTAAAATACATTCTGTAGTTGAACATTAACGAAAAAAATACTATTTTTGCATTAAAAACTATTTACAAAGTAACAATAATAAAATGAAAGTATATTCATTATAATATAAAAAATTGAATAATCATAATTTTAGGGTCTTGTTACATATCACCTTAAAAAACTCTCATATAAACTTAGGGTATAGTGAGCTTTGGTTACAGACTGATGGGGTGGATCAGATAACATCGCTCGAGTGGTAATCTCTATCAACTTCCACTTCTACCATAGGAGGTTCCCCTCAAGCTAAACGTATTAATATTTGGCTTGGGCTTGGTTAGGAGATAACCCCAATGACACCACATATTTTTTTATCTCCATGACTTGGGAATAATATGTGGAAAGTCTAGTGGATGTGGCCATTGAATCCATTGCTTGGGTAAATTGGATTTATTAAATCCTAATATTTATACTAATAATGTGATCACTATTCAATGTCTATATTTTCAGTGGTCACAATTATTAATGGTATTTTAAAATTCCAGAAACAAAATACCAAATAATTACATATATTATATAACTATTTCCATAATAATACATTTAATTAGATCAAGAGGAATCTCCATTATTAAAATTTTGCGTTGTTACAATCATCCCCCTTAAGAAATATCACCCTCCAAATATTCTTTTCCCACATAAATACATATATGGGTAACTCTGTTTTATCACATATTCTGATTCCCACGTCACTTCTTTAATCTTATGGTTTTTCCATCACACCTTGATGAGGGGCATTGCCTTATTATGTAGAAACTTTTCTCCTTGATATAAGATATTCAATGATTCTCCTTGTATGAAAGATCATACTATAGTTGTACTATATCTAAAGAGCATACTTCTGAAGGGTCCGATATGTACATCCATAAGAGGGATACATGATAGACATCATGTACATTGGATATGGTAGGTGGAAGTGCTAGTTGATAGGCCACAACCCTGACACAATAAAAAATCTCTAAGGGGCTAATGTACATAGGACTCAACATCCACTTCATTCCAAACCTCCAGACCATCTTCCATAATGATATGCGTAGAAACACCATGTATCCAAATTTTAAATCAAGGTCTCATTAATGATTTTATTCAAAAATCATTTGTCAACTTCGGGCTGCCTTGATATACTACTGATTGGATTTTACCTTCTCTACTATTTCATCGACCATTTTAGGTCCTAGCAGCTTACACTCACCAGCTTCATCCCAACATGCATGTATTCTTAACCTTTTACCATAAAGTTTTTCATAAGGTTCTATTCTAATACTAAAGTGGAAACTGTTATTATATGAGAATTCAACTAGTGGATGATATCGGTCCCACCCTTCTTTGAATCCCATAGAACATGATCTTAACATATCTTCATGTATCTGATTAGTTTTCTCAGATTGGCCATCTGTTTGAGGACGATAGGCCATACTAAAGATTAGTTCAGTGGTTAGAGAATATTATAGACTTTTTTTATAACTTTGAGGTGAATCTTGGATTGAGATCAAATAAAATAGATAGCTGTACTACATGAAACCTTACCACTTCTTTAATGTAAATTCGGGAAACTTGATCCAATTATATGTACTCTCGAATCACGATAATGTGATTTGTCTTCACCTGATGATCCACAACGTCCCATAAAGCACTATTTCTTCTGGATTTCATTGGATGTCTTCTGAAAAAGTCCATAGTAATGTTCTCCCACTTACATGTTGGTGTGGGTATAGGTTGCATCATCTCATTATTCATTTTTTATCAACCTTCACTTGCTGACATTCTAGAAACATTTATGTATATTTAGAAATCTCCCTTTTCATATTGTCCCACCAAATGTTTTCTCAAAGATCTCGATACATCTTTTTTCTCCATGGGTTAATAGAAAAGTTTAAGCTATGTGCCTCATTCTAATGATCCTTCATTACCTCTAAATCAGATGGTATACATAATCATGACCCAAATATCACAATTCCATCCTTGTAAACCATGAACTATGAGGATTTACCATTTATGATAGCATCCACTCTTTTCAAAATTTCCACATCCTTTCATTGAGCATCCATTATTTTCTCTAAGAGGGATGGTTGAGAAATCATTTGATAAAGGATTTATGAGGTTCCTTCATTAATGATTCCCATGTACATCCTCTAAAAATATAAGAAGACTGGATCCTTCTCAATTTTCATCAATGAAAATTTTTTTGGATCCTTTCTACTTATAGCATCTTCCACCTTGTTCATTTTTCCAGGGTGGTAATGGATTGTGCAATCATAAACCATGATGAGTTCTATCCATATTATTTGACGCATATTAAGAAAATTCTATGTGAATATATATTTGAGACTCTTGTGATCAGTATATATCTCACGATTCCCTATATATAGATAATGACTCTTGATTTTCAATACAATGATCATAATCAACAACTCTAGGTCATGTGTGGGATATTGTTTCTCATGGATTTTCAGATTCCTTGAGGCGTAGGCTATCACATTATCATTCTCCATCAACACACACGAATCTATGAATATCTGTAAATGATTTTTTCCTCATCCATCCCTCAATTGTAAATTTCTTGGAGGGATCCACTGATATCCCATTAAATGTGATGATATGACTCAATAATGAGTACTCCATCAATGAGAACTAACAATGTTTATACTTTTAATAGAGCTTCTCTCTCTATAGGGTCTATAGTATTTTTATTAGATGCTATTCATGATCCAACTTGGTTTTGGAGTATATTAGACTATCATATATAAATACGACCAATAATTTTTCCAGTTAATCTCTAAAGACTCTATTCATCAAGACCATTATGATATCTAGATCATTAGTGAGTCCAAAAGTCTTTACTATGATTTCATAGTGCCTATATCTTGTTCTAAAATTAGTCATCGAGATATCTTCTTTCATCACCCTTAGTTGATAATAACTTGACTTCAAATCAACCTTGGAATGTATTGTGATCCACGCAGTTGAATGGACAAGTCATCAATTCGAGGAAGAGCATACTAGTTCTTTATCTTAATTTTTTTGGGCGCACGATCATTACTGCAAACGCGCATTGTCTCATACTTCTTCTTGACAAAGAGGATGGGTGTGCCTGTTGGTGAAGTAATTGGGTGTATAAAACCATTATCAATATTGTCCTTTAGTTGTGTCTCCATATCCTCAATCTCCACAATAGCCATTATATTTGGAGTCTTGTATATTAGAAAAAACCCAGGTATAAGGTCAATTGAGAATTCAACATCTCTTCTAGGAGGGAGGCCAAACAATTCCTCAAGAAACACTTCAACGAATTCCCTAATAATAGGCATGTCTTAAAAAATAGTTGCATCAGTGGACTCAAACATCTGAGCCAGATACGCCTGATCATAGTGTAGTAGTATCAACAATTGAGATGATAGAACTAAATAAGATTCATCCTCTTCCATGTAGTTTTATAGAATCGGGGGTCGATTCTCCACATGGATAGTAATATACCTCTCACGAAAATTTAGGTTGGATCTATGTATGGAAAGCCAATCCATGATGAGAATTACATCAAATTATACGAGAGGGAGTATGGAGATGTTCACTGAGAAGTTCAATCCAAAAATTATTATAGGGGAGGAGTTATGTTCATGTGATGAAAGGATTTCCCCATCTTTCATACTCGCCGACATCTTTAATTCCATGATTCTGGTAGTGTTGGGATTGTTCTTCTAAAACATTTGCATAAAAAGGAATGTGTAGATCCAGAATCGAAATGTATGATTTTGATTCTTGAATGAATAACTAGTGTACATGTCACCACTTCGTTGTCTTCATTCACTTCTATGGTAGTTATGGAAAAAGCTCAACCTTGTATCCATGGTGGTCTATGGTTGCCTTTGAAAACCCATGGATTATGAAACTAATTCGCAAGATTCCATGGTTAATTGTAGTTGATGAAATTAACAACACATTGAGAGTCAAACAGAGCGTTCCTCTCTTTTGTCACAACCGTGGATTTTTCTTGTCTGCAGTTAACATATAGGTGTCCTTCTCTTCAACACTAAAAACAATTCCTCTTCCCCTTCAATAAATTTCTAGGGTGCCATTATCTGCACCTTTGGAATGTGGGGTGATGGATATTCTTAGCACTGTTGGATTTATTCATCAATCCACCATAATTAAATCCCACCTTATACTTCTCATCCCCATGATACCCCTGAAATTATTCGATCTATATTTCAACATTTATGGAACATATAAAAATTCCCTTATAGCTGTTGATGTCACAGATCTCTAGGTCTTTCCACAGGTTAGGTTTTATCCCACCATGGAATTGGTCAACCTTGCATTCGGGGGTAACTACAAAGCCGAAGTTATATCGTGAAAGAATTGTGATGTATTCCTTGTAGGTTCAGACAAATTCATTGTAGTTTTTATTGAGGGAAAAGAAGTCCATATCCATCTGATGCTGGAGGATGCATGAAAAATATTTATCAAAAAACATCTTCAGGAAATCCTTCCATTTCAATTCATCGATCTCTTCCACATGCTTCATATTTTTGATCAATGTACATTATTGATCAGCTTCACCCTCTATAAGATAAGCATCCATAAGCACCATCTCTTGTTCAGAACATTGTATGATTGAGAAGATATTTTCAATGGAGTTTATCCGTTGTTCAATGATTGAGGGATCATATGATCCAGTAAAAGTAGGAGGACTTTGTCTCATGAAGCTCTCGATAACGACACGTTCTTTCATAGGGGGTTGAACAATCCTCTTGACACTTGTTTATATTCAATGATTGAGTTAACTGAGAGAGTATTGTGAAAAAACTCGCGATTCTCGTTCCTATCAGATTGGGGATCTCATTAGAACTGTCATCACATTGATCCTCACCTTGGTTGTTAGAATGTGTCCTCCTATTACTAGCCATTGGCTGGAATAAAAGGACTGTTAGGGGTAATAGATGAAGGGTAATCCATATAAAAAACATATGACTTATAAATTACTTCTATTTCCTTAACTTCTGATTCAATATGCTTCAATACATATAATACACATTCTACATTCTTACATGTATTCTTATATGCACATTTTATTTAAATTCCTTTAATAATAGTCCATACGTTTCTTATTAATTCAAAAAATAATATCCCCCATCAGTGTTGTAACAAAGAGTGCAACAAGGCCCATTGTCGTATAACAGGATACACCGGGTAAAGCCTGAAATTCCATGTTAGAATTTAAACTCTTGTGTACATCTATGATAGTACCTCCTCTACCTATTCCTATCCAGAAAAGGAATTATTTTCATGATAACCCATATAAACAACACTCACCAAAACATAGGGATATTTTTTTATTATACTTAATCAGGTCACTAAGGCTTTACTTGAGTTTTCTAATCCTAATCTCAAAAATATCTAAATCTATCCTCTGATACCAACTATGAAAATCCTACTCTTTATTACACACTTAACATAATTTAATAAATAAATATTTCACTTTTTACAACACAGATGATCGAGTGTTCTAGTGTCTTTGGGGTTTAGGAACAATATATAACAACTGAGAACATAAAAGGCAACATCTTATTGAAAAATTCCTTTACATGACCACTACATTCCCTAATACATTTTATTGCATGGTATAACCTAAGGAGATGTATAATAATAGGGTGAGCTGTAAAGTGTAGTAAGGGAGTAAAAAAAACATAACATAAAGATTAAAAAAACATGTTAGTTAATAGGAATATCAATGGAGCTCAAGAGAAACATAAACATAAAGGTATGATAAAGCATGATAATCATAACATGGAGATATGGAAACAACATTTGACATGCTATTAGCATGAGACAAGGCTCATTACACATAGAGCATGAGTAAAACATCATTTCACATGAAGCCTGAGTAAACCCTCGTTACAGTTGAATTATCATTCTTCAACACTCATTGTACATGAAGTATCATGAGACTATACTTTACCCAATTCATTGGAGTTCTATTAGGGAACACCCTTCTTAAACATTTCATTTCTTCATTTGTGTGCCACATAGATCATATAACTTGGTATCAATAAACATAATATATTATTGCAATATCAAGTAATGTGGAAGAAATACATGAAATTACCTTTCAATATGTTTTTTTGGATGAAGGTTAATTACATTGATAGAGACATGGGTTTGGTATTCACAACACAATGATCTTTTCTTAGAAAAATGTGGTGCAATTTTGGCAGCATAACGACATGACATAAGAATTCATAAAAATGGTTTATGAGAGGGAAATGAGTGTCTCATCATATTTACATGAAATGGAAAGTATGGGGGGTCATATAGATACATGTCCCAACAAATGTAATGGAATTTAGATACATAATACAAAAGAATTTCATGAATGGAAATGAGGAGAGATGAATTCTTCACTGATTTTTGACATGGTAATGGGTGTATGTGAGAGGCATTAATGAATGAAAAAAGGGATATCTCATTATTAAAACATGAATAGTGATGTATGGGTGAAGTGAGAAATCATGCTCCACTATTTAAAATTGAAAATAAAAGGGCCTATCAATTTAAGGAATCTTTTTCATAAATAAGGAAAGTGAGAATCCCATACTTGGATGTGTGATCCCAACTGCATGGGAGGGGCTTGAGAGAGACTTCATTGGAGCATGGGTAACCTTATGAGGATTCAAGAGAGAGATATAAGAGGTTGGACTATCTCCAAAGTCTTTGAGTGAAGAGGAAGTGGGTGGATTTGAGTGTTTATATTGGAAATGAAAGGAAATTAATTATTATTTAGGTCCGGGACACCACATATTAAACTAATCAAAACCAAAAATCAAACAATGATTTTTCCCATTGTTTTTCCAAAATGGAGTGTAAAACAATATTTTATAATTCATATGCTATAAATATTAAAATAATAGGGTTCTTTAGGTGGAGGTGAGTCTCACACTCATAGAAATCAATTTAAAAATCTAAAAGGTTTTATAAGTTTTGAAGGGTCCACTACTACATTGTAAAATAAATCAAAAAAACATGAATCAAATTATTTTATTTTTAAAACATATATTTTCTTAACATATTGTTTATAGTCTTTTTTTACATCACTATTGGGTCATTATGATGTAATAAAACACATTATATATTTAAACACTATTTATTTTTTACCCAAAAATTTGATTGTCTCAAGAAAATATAAAAATTTAACAGTTGGATAATTTAAACATCCTGATTCCAAAAATTATATTCACTTTATCCAAATAAATATATAAACATGTGAATTTTCGATTTTGATATAAAAAATGAAATTTTTTAAAAATTCATGGGTCTTGACAAAAATAGATTTCAAACCTTAATATAAATTGCAATTGTATTCATAAAAATTATACGATCATTTATACAAAATAAAAAGTAATATAATAAGAATAATATTTTATTAAAATATTTTTTAATTTTTATCTCCATTAATTTATAAAAATATATTCCTTAGTTGAGGATTAACTAAAAAAATTCTTTTTGTCTTTAAAAACTATTTTTGAAGTAAAAATAATAAAATGAAAGTATATTATTTATTATTATAAAAAATAATGAACATGATCATAATGAAATGGTCTTGTTATATAACCTCTTAAAACAACCTTATAGGACATTAAGGTAAGGTGCACTATTGTGACCAACTCATAGGGTGGCTCGGAAAACATTTCTTGAGTGGTAATTTATATCAACTACCACTTCTCCCATAGGTGGTTTCGCTCAAGCATAACATATTCAAGCTTAGCCTGGGCCAGGTCAAGAGGAAAGACCAATAACGCCACTTCCATTCTGAGTTCTGAAAAATGGGCTTCGTATGGGGAAATTCTACTGGATGAGGCCATCTCTACCATTGTCTTGGTAAATTGGATTTATTATATCCCTATCATGTGATCATTATTCAATGGCTACAATATAAATGGTCACAATTCATAAAAATATTTTAATAGTCCAGTAAAATAAAACCAAATAATTTCATATTTTATATTTCCATTTCACAGAATAATACATTTAATTATATAAAGTGGAATTTCCATTATTAAAAGTTTGGGTCATTACACCATACATAAAGAAAAATAAACAATGTGATTTTGAGTTATAATTTTATGGATATAAAATATTATTTACAAATTTTATTCATTTAATATAACTTATGATTCATATCTAATAATTTTTTTTTTCAAATTTTACTCCCTTAGGTGTTATTTTTGAATATGTATTGTTTATGTAGGTATTATATGTCATGAAAAATGATTTATTAAAATCTAAAAAAAATTAAAAACAATTTATGGAATTTTTATCATAAAATTTTTATCATGCCATGATTTTATATGTATTTCCTTAGAAATAAAACTTAAATTATTGAATAGATTTCATTGTACACAACCACACATCTATAAGAATTTTGATACAGTAAACCATTATAACCTATAATTTAAGTTAAGAGGTATAAATATTAATAAAAAATTTATGAAAATATTTATACAGTTTTATTATTAATTCATAATAAAGAATTACACAATTTTCAATGATGTTAATTTACATTATAAAAATATGTTTTCTTCATAAATTGTTTTTATCTCATTTTTGATCACAAACATAATAATTAATTTACGAATTTGTTTATTTTAGGAAAAATAGTCATATTTTAAATCATCATTTCATTATCCTCTTTGGGTGATTTTTTATGAGGTTTCCAGAAATATTTATTTTTTATTGAATAATGAAATTATTGTTTCTTTATAAATTTACATTTCAATCAAGTAAATATATCATTATGTTTTGAATTTTATGATAATTTAAACTATTCCTCCATTCATTATAAATAATTGAATTAAATAAATGATAATCATTATAATACATTATCTTAGTATTCATGAATTGTTGGGCTTGAAACACATTTTTCATTAAAAAAAATTCCACACAATATATTTATATATTTATATTATTATATATTTATCAATGGTTTTAATAAATATGTATATATTATATATTCAATATATTAAAATTAAAGTTGATTTTATTGTTTATACATGATAATTAATAGAATTAATTTTTTTGTTCCATGATATTTATTTTTCAATAACGGGTTCTCATTATAGTTAGTGAACATAAACAAAATTAAATTCTACTATTAATAGAAATTATATCTGGTTAAAAATATTCTATATTTTGAATCCTTCTAATTAATATAAATAATTGGGTCAAATTAATATTTGGACATAGTGAATAATAAAAATATTACAATTATGTTACAATTTATAAGGTTAAAATGAGTTTATCGCAGGGGGTTAAACCATGATATTTGGGTAATATTTCCACCCAAACCTATAAAATTATTATTCGTTGTATAGTTTTAAGAAATTTATTTTCCTAACATTGAAATTTGGGCCATTTTGTGTCAATCCCTAATGAAAGTGACCTTAAATCATTGAAATTTTTTACAAAATTCTATGATGATCCCTCCCCTCACATAAAAAAGGAAACCTATTTTCCTTCCTTATTCACAAAATTTATTAAATATATCATAGTCATTGCATACAAAAAATCCTTAATATAATCCTTCCATTAATGATAGATATTTTTTTCTTCTCTGATAACTAAACAGTAATGCATTAAAGAGTAATCTAAAATAGGCCTCTCAAAGAAGAAGAGGATAGAGAACTAATGAAGCAATATAGACTCAAGGTAAGGGTTTTACATTACAACCTAACTTTTAATAGGATAATTTATTCTTAATTTTTTAATGATTAATTATATGATATATCTCTCCCAAATTATTTTAATTTTTTTCTCCAATATTATAAATTAAAAATATAATTCTTTCCTTTCAATTTCCTCTCACTAATTACTCATGTGCGTGAAAGAATGTTTTATGAAAAAACAACCAAGTTTTTTCCTTCAATAGGGAATATTTTCTTCCACGTCAATAGTCTGCTATAATATTTTTTGAAGAATGTTTTTACTATTATAAATTGATTATTTATATTTTTTACTATATATGAATTTCCTAACATGGTTTTAAACTGAAAATTTTTATTTATTTACAAATGTGGTACTTCATACTATTTACAAAAACAATGTGACATGAATTTTTTGTTTAAAATACACTACATGAACAAATTTCCCCTCCGCCATAATAAAATATATTCTTTAAATATTACATTATATGTTTCTCTTTAATCTTTGAAAGTACAATGTTTTCTTTAATATTTTAAAATCATTTTGACTCTAAATAAGTGATTTCAAATAAAAAGAAATTTTCATAAATAAACGATCAAGATATATATCAAAGGTATTTTTATTTATAAAAAATGGTTCAATGATTTTTATAATTTATTAGTGATGTGATACTATGTTACAATCTTAATTTTTTATCCATATGGTTAATGAGTATGATGATTAAATAGTTTTAAAACAAGTATCCTTTACATTAGTTATAATTTTATAATATGATTAAGGATTTATGTTCTTATGGAACAGATATATATATTTTTAATTATGGAAGAGTGGAACCAAATTATATATATCTCCAATGTATTGGGAAAATAATGATATCTAATGTGATAATAAATATTATAATTAGGATTTAACTAAACATAGAAAGGGAATTTTTCCTATAAAATACTCTTGGGAGTTAACCTTGACTACAAAATGATTGAATATGGAGCGAACGCAATCCACTAGGATAATATTTACAGTGACAGTTGAATAAAGAAATATTGTTCTATACTTATTTGTATTCCAAAAAACCCAATATTGCAATTTATATATGTTTTCATAGATCGTGATTCATCACTGATGATTCCATAATTTTATGTCTTATGTAATTTTTTGACAAAACCTTATACCATGTTTCACGATTAAGGATCTTTGAATGAATGGATAATTGTTAATTTTACTAAATATTCATATATAATTATGTATGTTTTATATAAGATATGTATGGGTTTCCACAGTTTGTATTAGTGTATTATCATGGAATCTTTTGGAAACTAGGATAAGGAAAATTTAATGAGAACTTTTAGGATGACCCCACGTATAGGATAAAATCCAAATTTATGGTAAATAAAAGACGGTGAGTAGTACCCCCAGTTTCTAGTATGTAACCCTTGCTTGATGTTTTTCATGGTTTTAAATTTTAAGGGTGATGAATGGGAGAGTCGAGAGAACTTAGAATGATGTTTGGAGGCAAATGGGAAGTCACACTGGTGGTGCACGGTTTGTCTAAACTGTGCGGCCAAACCATGCGTAGTGGCTCTTAGAGGTAGTAGCTCCCACAAGGTCATAGCATATTTTGTCGAACCGTGCGGCCAAACTGTGCGAGAGGGGCGGTCTAGGTAATAGCTAACACATGATTAGCGCACGATTTGTCAACCCGTGCAAACTAACCGTGCAGCCACTTAAATGAGATCATTAAATTGTAGATCTCACACGTTTTTTCCTCTAAAAGCATCATTTAATCTCTTAAGCCGCCCTAACTCGGGATTTTGGTTCTACTAATGTCAAGGAAGGTTCTACCATCATTCTGAAGGTGATTCTAAGGCTTCTCGTTGTGAATCGAAGCCGAATTCATGAAGTATGTGATCATTCTTGATAGGTTTCATAGATCTACATAGATCTACATATCCTCTTCTC
The DNA here is from genome assembly GCA_963277665.1 of Viscum album. Taxonomy (NCBI): domain Eukaryota; kingdom Viridiplantae; phylum Streptophyta; class Magnoliopsida; order Santalales; family Viscaceae; genus Viscum; species Viscum album. The sequence goes on from OY728160.1 coordinate 2,088,086,722, forward strand.
TAGTTTTTTTAGATATACACACGTTATGGGTAGATATAATTGTGTGGATGATATATATGATGAGATTTGGTATTGGTTGTGTTAAGAGAATATATCTAAGAAGAATTCTTTGAAAATCTACCCGGTTTTCTTGTGCGTTCTTCGTTCGTTGTGGTTTTCGTCAAAACCTATGAGGTAGGAGGCTTTTATCTTGACTCTACCTGTTAGAATAGATTTTATTAGTTTCAAATTGGGTTATTTAATAGAATTGATAGAGAAAATCATTGAATAAATCTTCTTTAGTTATGATTTATTGTATTTCTGAAATTTTGAAATCTTGGTGATTTGTTGTGCAAAGTGATTTGGCTTCTTAAATTAAAAATGATGATTTTAAATTATATCTATTCTGGAATGATAAATAGTTTGATGAAAGATGGGTTTTTAATAAAAAAAAATTATATTGAAATTATTTGGTATTGAAATGGATTTGATGAAATTGGTTTATTCTTTGGTTTTCCATAAAATCGTAGTTTTCCTGAAATGCATTGAATTTGTTGAAAACACATGGTTTTATGGAAATGATTTTTAATAAAAGGTGTTTTATTGAAAGGGTGGTTTTGGAATGATTTTTGTAAATGTGTGGTGTCTGTTCATATTGTATTAGGGATGGATAATGGATAGGGATCTCCCCCGTTATTCGGGGATGGATAAGCGTAAGGCTCTCCCCATTGAAACATTCATATTGCATTTGGGAAAGATAAGGGCTATGGGTCTCCCCAATCATTCTAGGACGGATAAGGTTTAGGGATTTCCTCCATCAAACATTCATATTGCATTCGGTATATATAAGGGTTAGGGGTCTCCCCCATCATTATGGGATGGATAAGTTTTAGGGCTCCCCCCCATCAAACATTCATATTGCATTCGGGACAAATAAGGGTTAGGGGTCCACCCCATCATTTTGGGATGGATAAGGGCTAGGGATCTCCCCCATCAAACATTAATATTGCATTATGGTCAAATAAGGGTTTGGATTCTCCCCATCATTCTGGGATAGATAAGGGTTAGGGCTCTCCCCCTTCAAACATTGATATTGAATTTGAGATGGATAAGGGTTAAGGGTCTCCACCGTCATTCTAGGATGGATAAGGGATAGGGCTCTCCCCCTTGAAATATTCACATCCATTGGGTTAGATAAGGGTAAGATGTCTCCCCCATCATTTCCGGGATGGATAAGGGTTAGGGCTTTCCCTCTTCTAGGTAGTATGCAAGGTTTGTTGCATGGGTTTGCGAAATGGTTGGGTACACCAAAAATGGATTTTGTGAAGTGGTTCTAAAGCTGGATTGGTTATTTTTCTGAAAAAAATATATCGTTGGAAAACTAGATTCAATTTCTCTTAGATTCTTTTGGATACAAATGGTTTTGAAAACATTTTTATATTTAGTTATAAACAGCTTTTGAGAAAATGTTATATATAAACTATTTTTATATAATGGTTTCTAACTCTTCTATCCTAATGACGTGAGTATGGAAGTCACTTGGGGAAAACATACTGAGTTTTATACTCCCCCCTGCTTTGGTACATTGGTGCTTTTGCAGATGGCGTGTTCCAGGACATAGGTAAAGGTAAACCATCTTATTGCTAGTGGCTCGTGTTGATTCTTAGTATATGTTGTGGAGCTTGGAGCTTGTGGAGCACGGAGTCTTAGTGTCTTTTGAGAGTCTTGAGTTGTTTATATGTTGTTCACTTTGATACATGGTTTGGTCTTCCACTGCTGTGTACTCTGATGTGGTTTGACATAAATGAAGTTTGTTTAGTTGTATCTGAGTTGTTTATGCATCATATAGTTAATGTTTGGGTATGGTTGGTTGGTTTACTGGGTTATTTATAAAAGTCTAAATAGTCCCCCACTTGTATTCATAACCCTTCAGCATTTATTTCCAGCCTTTGGCATCTTGGGGATGTCGCTTAAGGCTTAGTAATGACTCGTTGACCTCTCAAGCCAATGGTAATTGGTGGGTCAGTACAAATGGTATCATCTTGTTCGATCCTTGCCTAAGAAGTATTCATCAATGTTCCTAGTCTTGAAGTTGAAAATACTTTTCTTATATTCCATGGGTTGGAATCTTAGACATGAGTAGGATTGTCAGAATATGGAATGTATTGCATAAAAGGATGCAGCTAACCCGTTTATGCTAAACTTCGAGTTACCAGGGAGATTGGTACATAAGTGCTTAGAGACACTTCTGGAATCTTGGAAATCTCATTGTCATGGGTTTATCCAATGAGACTAGCATGAAATAAATTTTAGATAAATGAATTCCCACTAGGATTTCATACCAAATTATGAGGAATGAGTTAGGATTTAGTGAAAGGTAATTTTTTTTAAAAAAATGCAGAAATTGTTTTTAAGTGAAAGATTTTGAAAACAGGATATTTCGTGTATTTTGAAAATGGGTTGATTTTCAAATATCATATTAAGTGTTTTCAAAAAAGGTCTAACAGGTAAAAAGGTTGTTTTGGAAAAAAACTGTTATAGTTGATGTGATATAATTAGAAATGCTAAGCCTCAGTTGCTAGAGAGTGATATTGACAGAGTTTGTTATTGGTTTAGGAAATGGAACTCAATAGGCCTCCGAGAAAGAATTCAGATAGGGCGAGTAAGAATTTGGTTGCACCTGAACCGTAGGTGAATGAATAGTTGATCCAATGCATTTCTTGGAATTTTAAAACTGTTGACTTGGGATGGCAGCGGGATAATTTTTTTACGATATCGGTCACTGCTGAAAATCCATGTGTAGGATGTACAGTTGTCTTCACCAGAGGAGCTGAGAACTCTAACACTAAGAGAAAGAGGACATCAGACACCTTTTCTCAAGAAGGAATAACACCTAGTAATCTGACCAGAAAATAAATTAACCTTTATCCAGGACCCAAGAGAAAGGTTAGATGTTTACAGTGTGGTTCTATGAGCCACATTAAGTGAGAGTGTATAAAATAACCGAGAGCATGCCACAATTGCAACAAGATGGGACACCTTAAGATATTTTGTCACATTGATACATGATCGAGTGTTAGGGAAACTTATATGGTGTCACAAACACCATACGCATTGATAAAACAAGAGAAATCCAGAAACAAGAAGCAATGTGGAACAAAAAAACAATAGTATGGAGCTGAGGAGATGATTGTTGACAATATGGATGAACCATCTATAGTGAGAGGTACATCTCCTTTGAATTCTACCTTTTTGAATTCTTTGTTTGATACGAGTTCCCCCCATTCTTTTCTTGCTTCTCACATCATTGATCGATAAGATTTAAACCTACAATGATACCTTATATTTTCAACATAGAAACTCCTATGGGTCAAAGAGAGTCTCGAGCCTTCCTATTTAAAGCGTGTCAATTAGTTGTGGACGACATAGAATTGATGTGAGACTACATAGCTCTTTCTATGGATGATTATGACATAATCTTGGGAATGGATTGGTTGGTGGCGTTTGAGGCCCAAATCGATTCCCATGCGCGAACGGTGAGTTTTTTAATGGAGGACAGCGTTAGAAATTTTTTTAGAGGAGAGAAGGGTGGGAAGGTAGGTGCAATAGATTTTTTAGAACCAAATTTTTTCATGACCTCGTATCAGCTAGATGTTTGGTCCTTGGCATCAATGGAAGAGATCGATGAAAATATTTTTCCAGCTATTGTGGATCAATTTCCGATGTATTTCACAAGAAAATCTTAGGGTGAACACCTCTAAGGGATGTGGAGTTTACGATTGATCTCCTTCTGGAGACTAGTCTTATTTCCCTTCCATCTTATAGGATGACACAATGGGAGTTAATGGAAATGAATGGGCAGTTGGAGGAGCTGGAAAAGAAAGGTTTCATTCGACCAAGTACGTCTCCATGGGTAGCACCAGTTTTTCTCTTTAAGAAGGCATATGTAACTCTTCGGCTATGTGTTGATTACTGTATGATTAACCATGTTACGATAAAGAACAGATATCCACTTCTATGCATTGATGACCTGTTTCATCAATTAAACGGAGCTCAGTGGTTCTCCAAGATTGACTTGCGATCAAGATATCACCAATTGAGTGTTTGGAAAGAGGATATTCCAAAGACAACTTTTAGAAGTAGATATGGACACTATGAATTTGTAGTCATGCATTTTTTTTCTACCGAATGCACCATCAGTCTTCATGGATTTGATGAATCAGATATTTCAATGATATCTCAATTCTTTTATTATGGTGTATTGTAATTCTTCATGATCAGGGTTGGGTTGTGCTCTCTTGCAATGATATCATGTGGTTTCTTTTGGTTTAATGCAATTGAGGGTGAAAGAGAATAATTACCCAACACATAATTTGGAGTTATCTACATTTGTCCATGCCTTGAAAACATGGAGACGTTATCTCTTTGGTGAGAAATTTACAGTGTTCACAGATCACAAAATCTTGAAACAAATTTTTTTCATAGCGAGATTTAAATCTGAGGCAAAGGAGGTGGATGGAGTATCTCAAAATGTTTGACTATGACTTGATTTACACACCGTGGAAAGGAAATTATGTGGCGGATACATTGAGTATAAATTCATATACTCAGTTAGCGAAAGAATATTTAGATGAATGGAAGTTGATTTCGGGCTTAGCTGACATGCATGAGGAATTTGAAGATCGAGGTGATGTTGCACTTTTCTTTTGATCTACGATTGTTACTGATTTGGTAAAAATGGTCAAAGAGGAACAAACATCTGATGCAGAATGTTTGGATGTAAGTTCAATGCTCAATGGTGGGGAGACCATTGAGGGAAGGAAACTGAATGAGGGTTCATTTTTGTGATTTAGAGATTGGATGGTTGTACCAATGGTTTTTCAGGAACAAACCTTTAATGCTTACAACCATTCAAGATGGGTTGTACATCCTAGCACACAGAATATGTATAAGGCAATGAAAGTGTAGTTTTGGTGGAGTGGCATGAAATGTAAGGTGGTCGAGTTCTTCTTGTAGTGCTTTACTTGTCATTAGGTTTAAGAAGAGAATAAAAGACCAGTAGCTATGTTACAGTATTTACCTATCCCACTGTGAAAATGGGATCAGATAGCAATGGATTTTGTTACAGGTCTTCCATGAATGGTTTGGAAATATGATGCCATTTGGGCGATAGTGTATCATCTTACCAAGTCTTCTCATTTCATCTCTATTCATGAAACTGATACAGTGGAAGATTTTTAAAAAATCTATATCCGATTAGTGGTAAAAAGGAATGGTGTACCAATGTATATAGTCTCAGATAGAGATCCGAGAATCACATCTTGTTTCTAGAAATCATTATTGAATTCCCTCAGAACTCAATTGACTATGAGCACAATGTATCATCCCCATATGGATGGGAATTCCGAGTGAATGATTAAAATGTTGGAAGACATGTTGCAGGCCTGTAAAGTGAAATTTGGTGTCCCATGTGAGGATCATATACCCTTAGTATAGTTCTCATACCATAACATCTATCAAGCCTCGATACGCATGGATCCTTTTGAAGCATTGTATGGGTTTCCTCGTCATTCTCCATTATGCTGGGTGGAAACGGGTGAAATGTAACTAGTCCGACCAATCCTTGTCCAAGAAACAAAAATGATGATCCAGTTTATTGGAAAGAGGATGGACACAACTCAGAGTCATCAAAAATCGTAGGTAGATCATCTTCGAAGACAGTTGTAGTTCGTTGTAGGAGATCATGCCTTCTTGAGAATCTCCCCAAGGTTTGGACATCATCGTTTCTAGAATCAGGGAAAGTTACCTCCTAGATACATTGGACCTTTTGAGATACTGGAATGTATTAGAGAGGTGGCATATCGGTTGGCATTACCACCACAGTTTAGTTTGGTGCATAATGTGTTCCATGTATCCCAATTGAAAAAGTATCAAACTGATCCTGACCATGTGATCTGATTGGATCACGTTGACCTAGAGCCAGATTATTCATTGATACATATCCTAGAATGGATTCTGGATAAGAAAGAGAATGTATTGCATGAAAAAATCAGCAGTCTAGTGAGAGTTATATGGAGGCATGGTAAGATTCAAGAAGATACATGGGAACTAGAGAATGAAATGAAAGAGCACTGGCCAAAATTCATTCAGTTGGGTGAAGGTTTTCTACTTTATGAGGACGGAAAGACCAATGGTTGGGAGAATTTAATACCCCCGATTTCTAGTATTTAAGACTTTAATGTTGATTTTCATGGTTTTAAAGATTAATGGTGATGAATGGGAGAGTCAGGATAACTTGGAATGATGTTTTGATGAAATGGGGAAGTCGCACGGGCTACGCATGGTTTGTTTAAACTGTGCGGGAAAACCATGTGCAGTGGGTCTTAGAGGAAGTAGATCCTGCAAGGTCAGCACACAAGTTGTCTTACTGTGTGTCCAAACCATGCAAGAATGGTAGTCAAGGTAGTAGCTAACTCACGGTTAGCGCAAAGTTTGTCAAACCATGCGGTCACTTAAATGATATCCTTAAATTGTGGATCTCATGCCTTTTTGCCTCTAAATTCCTTGTGTAAGTTCCTACGTGGCCCAAACTCTGGATTTTGGTTCTCCTAAGATCAAGTAAAATTCAACCATCATTCTGGTGGTGATCCAAAGGCTTCTCATGGATAATCGAAGCCAGATTCTTGAGGCATGTGATCATTCTTGATCGGTTTCAAAGATCTACTTAGATCTACTTCTCTTATTCTATCAGTTTCTTATATCAACAAATATTATGGGTATATATAAGTGTGTGGATGAAAAATATTATGATATTTGGTCTTTCTTATGTTAGGAGAAGAGAACTAAGGATAATTCTTGGAGAATCGACCCGTTTTTCTTGTGCGTTCTACGTTCGTTGGGGTTTTCGTCAAAACCATTGAGGTAAGAGGATTCTCTCTCAACTCCACTTGTAATAATTGATTTTATTAGTTTCAAATTGATTTATTGAATAATATTTATTATGAAAATCCTGAAATAAATCTTCTTTAGTGGTGATTTATGGTTTTAGTGAAATTGTGCAATCTTGGCGATTTTTTGTGTAAAGTGATTTGGCTTCTTAAATTAAAAATGATGATTTCAAATTATTGATTTTCTTGAATGGTAAATGTTTTGATGAAAGATGGGTTTTAAATAATAAGGGTGTTTTATTGAAATTATTTGGTATTGGAATAGCTTTGATGAAATTGGTTTATTCATTGGTTTTCAATAAATGTACAGTTTTATTGAAATGGTTTGAATTGGATGTACACACTTGGTTTTGATGGAAATGGTTTTCAATCAAATGTGTTTTATTGAAATGGTGGTTTTGACATGATTTTTGGGAATGTGTGGGGTGTGTTCATTTTGTATTTATGACGGATAAGGGTTAGGGGTCTACTCCATCATTCCGAGATGGATAAGGGTTAGGGATCTCCTTCGTCAAACATTCATATTGAATTCAAGATAGATAAGGGTTTGGGGTCTCCCCCATCATTATGGGATAGATTAGGGTTATGGATCTCCACCATCAAACATTCTTATTGCATTCAGGACGGATAAGGGTGAGGGGTATCCCCCATCATTCTGGGATGGATAACGGTTAGGGTTGTTCCCCATCAAACATTCATATTGCATTTGGGACAGATAAGGGTTAGGGGTCTCCCCCATCATTCTGGGATTGATAAGGGCTAGGGCTCTCCCCCGTACAACATTAATATTGAATTCATGAGAGATAAAGGATAGGGGTCTCCTCCTTAATTCTGGGATGTATAAGGGTTAGGGCTCCCCCCTTTCAAACATTCATATTGCATTCGAGACGGATAAGGGTTAGGGGTAACCCTCTTCATTCTGGGATGGATAAGGGTTAGGTCTCCCCCCCCATAAAATATTCATGTGCATTGGGATGGATAAGGTAAGAATTCTCCCCCCTCATTTCTGGGATGGATAAGGGTTAGGTCTTCCCCCACTTCTAGTTAGAATTCATGGTTGGTTGCATGGGTTTGTGAAATTGTTGGGTCACCATAAAGGGATTTTACGAAATGATTTTAAAGCATGATTGGTTATTATTCTGAAAAAATAACTTTTTGTAAAATTGGTTTCAATTTCTCTTGGATTCATTTGGTTACGAAAGGTTTTGGAAACATGTTTATATTTAGTTATAAACTCTTTTGAGAAAATGATTTATATAATTTTTTTATATAATTGTTGCTAACTCTTGTATCCTAATGGCATTGGTAGGGAAGTCATTGGGGAAACATACTGGGTTTTATACTCACCCCTGCTTTGGTACTTTGGTGCTTTTGCAGATGTCATGTTCTGGGACACATGTAAATGTAAAGCATCTTATTTCTAGTGGCTCGTGGTGATGCTTGGGAGATGTTGTGGAGCTTGGAGCTTGTGGAGCACTAAGTATAAGTGTCTTTTGGGAGTCTTGAGTTGTTTATATATTGTTCACTTTGATACCAGGTTTGGTCTTATGTTATTGTGTAATCTGATGTGATTTGACATAAATGATGTTTGTTTAGTTTTCTCTCCATTCTTCATGCATAATTTAGTGAATGTTTGGGTATGTTTGGTTTTATTACTAGGTTATTTCATAAAGGGTAAATTATCACCCACATGTATTCAAAACACTTCGGAATTTATTTCCAGACTTTGGTGCCTTGGGGATGTCCCTTAAGGCCTAGTAATGACTCATTGAGCTCTCAAGCCAATGAGAATTGTCGGGTCATTACAATGTTCTTTCCCAATGAAAATACATCATGGTTTATATAATATATGTGGACATGGTTTTGGCATAGATAAATCTGGGGTTTATAACCCTTAAAATATTTGATCGAGTATATATCGACCATCATTTTGGTGTATGGTGATTGACCCTTTCAAGGAACCTAGTATAACATTCCATGGGGATATTATTTTATTAATTTATAGTTTAAATAAGATATAATATGAATTATTTGAATAATACATTGACCAAATATTAACTTGGATAAACCAAATACTTCATAGATTTAGAATAATCTTTCATGATTTATACATATAATGAAATAATTTTCATGATTAATTACTCTTATTAACAATTATTGATGTTCTTGATAATAATTTTGGATTTTGTAAGGGATTGAAGATAGAATGACAAAGATTAGGTGGTTAAATTTATGCTCAAATATTGATATATCTTATTTGAGAATTGTCATACAGATTCATTTATATCATGAAATGTATCAATGAATGTTTATTACTATGCTCAAGGATTGGATGTTAAATTATTATTAAAAACTACGTATTCTACTATTATGATATCTCTAGTGTATGATTATGTCCAAATTGATGTTTGTGGGAATATGAATCGTAAATATATCATCCTCAAATTGAATTTTATGTGATTTGGGGCATGGTATGTGTTTCTTTCTATGAATCCCATATCAATTTTTTGGGAAGCGAAGTCACGTTTGATATTCCAAAACAACCTATGATTGTTTATTTGTGTGAGGATAAAAATGAACATCCAATGGAAATTTAAACCATTTAATGTGTATTTATTTTTATTAAAAGTGATTATTTATCTCATATGGTTATGGATAATCTCAAAATCAACGATCTACCTATTGTGCGGGAGTTTGTTAATGTATTTCTAAAAGTGTTTCATAGTATTTCCTCCAATTATAATGTAGATATTCCAATAGAACACATACCCAGTATTATAACCATATGAAAGAATCTATATTTAATGGACCCAGTTGAGATGTTGGAATTGAAGAATCAAGTCTAGTATAATTTTGATAAGGGAATAATCTGGAAATGTGAGTCAACATGGGAACACATGAACTTTCTTGTTATAAAGATAGTTGGATCAATGCGACTCTACTCAGATTTTCAAGAAATTTAAAAGATCATAATCAAGAAGATGTATCATTTTCCCCATATTTACAATTTATTTTAAAAAATTACTATGATCTCGAAATTTCTCCAAGGCTGATCTATGATTTGGATGCTTCTAGTTTAGGGTGTAAAGTAATGACATACCCATGAAAAATGTATATTCAAGGTATTAAAATTATGAATTTATATTCATTATCTTTTTAAAAACTAATTATCCCACTATCTTAATGGATTTAATGAATATATTCTTTAAATATTACCTTGATTAGTCTAAAATTGTCTTTATAGATGATATTACTTTAAATTATAAGAGAAAGGAATACCTTGAGGATCACCTGAGGACTGTTATAAAGTACCCGAAGAAGTATAAGTTGATTGAAAAATTTACAAAGTGTTAATTTCGGCTATAGAAAGTTACATTTTTGGGTCATATAATATTAAGAGAGGTTATATCGGTGGGAACATGAAAGGTTTAATTTTTTAATCAATGGGACAAAGAAAACACTATGACCGAGACTCATAGATTAATTTCATTGCTTTTAAATTATCAAATATTTGTGAAGGATTTATCAAGAATATATAATATACTCACCATATATTACCTAATATGGATTTTAGTTTCTCTAGACAAATGAATGTGAAGAAATGTTTTTGAACTGAAGAGATAATTAGTTAGTGCATTTTTTTCACACTACTCTAGAGTGGAGGGAGGTTTGTGATTTATACTCATTCAATAAAAAATAAGACAAGATTTTTTATTTTGTATAATGATATGGTGAGAGCTTATTCCCTACATTTGGTGATGGTTCTTGAGAAAAATTTCCCGAATCATGATTCAATGTTAACAGTGATTATAATTTCATTTAATTAATAGATACATTACATTTGTTGAAAGGTAATGACATATATAATTAATATAAATACTTAAATTATATATACACCCAGAAATAGTTAAATATTAATAAAATAATATTTTTTGAGTTGATTAGGGATTATGAATGCTTCATATATTCCTACTATGTGAGAGAAAACAAGGTAGATATATCTTTGAGTCAAAAGTATCTTGATATATTATCTACATTGAGGATAAAAAATTACACAATATTTATGAATTTGAAAATGATAGACCATGAAATATTTAAGGGAGGGGATAAATCATATTTTTCCTATGTGAGTATGAAACCATCATTCCATGTAATGATTAAGAATCTGCAGAAAGAGAATGTGGTGGTGAAAAAGAAGGTAATAAATGTTATCGAGTTCAACCTTGATATTAATGGAATGATATGGTTGAGGAACCAATTATGTATTATATCAGTACCAGTAATGAATAGTGATCTTTTAAAATAAGATCATAGTTTATCATTCTCTATTCATACTAGAAGTGAGAAGATATATAAACATATGAAAGAGTATTTTTTGTTGAAAACATTAAGAGAGATATTGTGGAGTATGTATCACAGTTCTCGGTATATTAGAATATAAGGGTTGAGAGAATAAATTTTAATGGGAAGCTACATCAATTACATATAGTAGAATGAAAATCAAAATACATCCCAATGAATTTCATTATTAGATTCCAGAAACATACAGAGGACAAAATTCTATTTGTGTTGAAGTCAATCCCCTTGAAATATCATCACAACTTGTTACCATAAGGTAATATTTCTATCCTGATCATATTTATATACTATAAATTAAAGATGAGGTATGGTTAAATGGGTTTCCACATTCTATTTTATCTGATTACCATATGAATTTCACAAAAAAATTTAATAAAATATTCATCATGCCTTAGATACCACGTTGTGTTTCAGTTTTTTTAAGATCTAAAAATTGATGGTATGTATTAGAGGACCATTAAAACCCTATAGGGTTTGACGATATCCCATTTACTAGATTTTAGAGGTGGTTGAGATCAACACCTTTCAATATTGATGTATTTATACAATAGTTTCTTTCATGTCTGCATTCATATGGCTATTTATGATGACTTATGTGGAAATAATAGTATAACTATAACATAATGATATAAATTTAGAGAAAAATCTATTAGGACCTATGATAAATGAGGAAATTTTAGAAAAGGTTAGATTCATTTAGCTCCACTTCATTGCTACTCAGAGATGATAGAGGAGTTATATAGACAATCATTCGAATGATTTAGAATTTTATGTTGGTGATAAGTTTCTCCTGAAAATTTATCCAAGGATGATGTTTGTGAGATTCCAAAAGAAAAAAAAGATTATCCCTAGGTATATTTTTTCACATTAATCTTCTTGATTGAGAAGGGATTGTATCTTATCAATAGATACTCCCACTAAACTTGTATTGGGTTCACGATGTGTTCCATGTATCACTCCTATGTAAGTACACATATAATAATCCACATGTACTATAAACGTTGGTTGAACCAAGGGTGCATGGCCTTTTTTATGGAGAAATATTTTTATACATCTTGGATCATAGTGGTAAAGTTCTACCGACATGACTATGTACCTATTTAAGGATCTCTGGAGGAATCAAAAGTTTCGAGAAGCTACATGTGATCCTAGAGTTGTGATGAAGTATAGAAATACCTATTTCATTATTCTATAATGATGGAATTTTGAGGGTGAAATTAATTTTAAGGGGGTAAAATATAACACCCCAACATTTTGTTGGTATTTTACTCAAAATAAATGTTGATGTATTCATTAGCATAACTTACATGTAACCTTGAGTCTATATGAACTCTCATATTGTAAAACAATATCACCATGCCTTTAAACAGAATGGTGTGAATAGTAATAAAGAAGTTATGAAAAATATTTATAATGTTTTTTAATTAATGAAATATTATTTATTAAATCATAATATATAATTACTAAATTTCCAGTGATGTCATTTTAATCTTAAAAAAATATTTTTTATAAAAGCGTATTTTTATTGCATTTTTACATGTGAAAAAAATAATAAATTTATATATTTTTTTATTTATTATGAAATTAAAATTATTTTTAAAATCAACATTTCCAAATTATATTAGAATTAATTTTATAGATTTTTTATAAAACCATTTATTTTTTAGTGAATAGTTTAAATAATGAAATTTGTAAAAATAGTCATTTATTTAAAAGTAAATGTACCAATGTGTTTTAAATTATATATTAATGTAGCCTAAGTATTATTTAATTATAATTAATCTAATATATTAAATTGAAATTATTATTATAATTTATTTTTTTATTATGTAAATTTTTGGCTTAAAACACAATTTTCTAAAAATCAATTTTTATGTGCGAAATGGACATATATCTTAATAAAAATTAAAATATCAATTTATTAATGGATTCAAAGAAATTAATATATTATATATTAAATATAATATTTTAATATTCATTTAATAATTTTTAATATTCATGGAATGGAAGTAAATTATGTCTATTTGAAAATAAATTATTTTATGTAAAAAAGTTTTGATTGTTGTTTGGAAACATAATTAAAATTAAATGCTTCTATATATAAAAATTGAATCTTCTAAAATTGATTAAATATTTTGTATCCCTATATTTTATGTAATTTAATATTTCCATCTGATTTTTTAGTCATAGTGAATAAGAAAATTATTGTGGTTAAGAATAAAATGGGTTTATCAGGTGGTAAACCATGAGATAAGTTTAAGATTACCACAAATATATATCAATTTCATATTGGTTGATGTTATTTAATACTTATAATATTATAACATTTTTTTAATGGCCATTTGGATAAAATTTAATACGATAGTTACCATAAACCATTGATATATTCTTATAAATTCCATGTGTGTCTCTCCTGTCACTTATAAAATGGTACCTCCTCTTCTATTATATACACACTATATGAGCCTTATATCACAACCATTTCCTACTAAATAACCTTCCCATAAACATTACCTATATCATTGTTATCCAAGTATAATATTAAGTCCAATCATATAAGGATTAATGACTTTTCCAAAGGAGCTATCTCAAAGAGTAATGGGTTAGATATCAAACAAATCAAGTAAAACATAAGCCAAGAGTTTTTTGTTATAATATTATTTTTATTGGGAACTTTTAAACATAAATTTTTTATTGATAAATTTATTTGATACGTGTATCCAAAATAATATTCCTTTTATTCATCAGTGGTTATTTTTTTTATATTTAAGGTTTATTTTTTATTTTCTTTTCGTTAAGTACTCAAGTGGTCCGAAGGATGATTTCATTGAAAACTAACCTTGGTTTCCTCTTTTACCGATAATATTTTATTCCATATAAATTTTATTATTTAATGTATTTTCAAGAATGTTTTTACTATTCTCCAAGAATTATTTGAATTTTTTTAGACTTTATTAACATTCTTTATCAAGGTTTTAGATGAACCTTCTAATTGTTTTCCAAATGTGGAAATTTTTACTTTTTACTAAAAATGTGAATGGAATTTTTATTTTAGCATACACTATATGAATAGATTTCCCAGTCACCATGAATACTGAGTTCCTTAAATAAGAATTTATATGTTTCCTTTTTTCATTTCATGTTAAAATATTTCTTTAATAATTATGAAATTTATTGATTTTATATAATTGATTATAAATAAATGAGTATTTTTCTCAAAAAATGTTCTAGAAATATTATATGTTTATTATTATCTATAAAAAATAAATTTTTTCTTATAATAATTTAATTGGTGTATGACCCAATGTTACAATCTATATTATTTCTTTGTATGTTTTAGTATTATTATAACAGTATAATTATAAAACCCATATGCTTTCCACGAGATATTATTTTGTGATTTGATGACTGATTTATGTTGTTTTATCACAAATATGTATGGTTTTCATTTGGTAATCGGTGGGACTCAAATTATGAATTTCTTAAATGCATTGGGTAAATAAAGATCACTCGTGAGTTAATAAAGACTATAGTATGGAGTGACCCTAGTTTAGTAAGGGACTTCTTCAATAAGTTTATCATGGTGGTGAACAGTGATAGTAGAATGGTGGAATAAAGTGCGAAATCATCCACTATGATAGTATTTGTACTGATCCTTGACTAAAGAACTGATAATCTATTCTTATTTGTATTATATAAACTTTTTTATTTTGATTATGATATGTTTTCATTGATCATGATTTGTTATTGATGATTCCACACTTTTATGTGTTATGTCATACATTTGAAAAAACCCATATTACATGTTTGTTGATTATTGATCATTGGCTGATTAGGTATGATTATTATCTGTCATGATCATGTTCTCATACATTTATGCTAATTTGTTTCTCAATACTGACCATTTTGTAATATATCATGTGTATTTGTCTTACAGAGTATCTGATCTCAACCTTTATTATTTTCCTTTCCCTAGGTTATGAAGATAGGTTGTTTGTATGATATGTCTAAGAAGGATTATAGTTGCATAGAACTTAATTAGAACAAATATAGAACATTCAGGTATAGGTTTATTAAGTGTCAATGCTTCCAAAGTAACTGATCCTCTATGGTCATAAGCCATGTATTATTTTGAATTTTATTTAAGATTCATATAAAATGAAGAAATATTTAAATATGAGAAGTTTGGATCTCTATAAATGTGTATATTTTTATTTAAAATTTATAAAAAACTCATTTTTCTTTGAAAATGCATGACTCGAGCATTATATTAAAATATCCATCATCACGACTGGTCGGGAAACCCCCAAGTGATTTTTTATTCTAATTTTATCGTAAAATATAAATTTCTATAAAGATAAATTAATAAATCACAAAAAGAAAATATAGCCATGGAGGTGTAAGATAATAAAGTCCAAGAAAATCTCCCCAAATAACTCTTATACAAATAAATAGGAGCAAATAATCATTATTAAACACCTAAAATCCATTTGAGTGATAACATACTAAATCCATGTAATCAACAACCTTATTTCCTTCCCACTATGTGTGAATTATTTTAATATCGTCTCTAGTAATTTTATCTCAAATTTTAATGATTTATGTTTAAAATAATGGGAATATTTTCTATTCACTAAGAAATGTGAAAATTAATGTTTAATTTAAATGCATATATGTTATTGTGATTCAACATTTCTTTAAAATTGAATTATTGTACATGAATGAATTTTTTTTAATATAAAAAAACCACCATTACTATGTAAATTCATTAAAAGGGATCTAGATCATGGTTACAAAAATTAGACTAACAACAAGATAATATATGTTTGAAGATACATTACAAAACAAAATTTTCTCATACATGGAATGAGTTTGACATAATATTCAACCATTTCTCATCACAAACGATAATAAATCATTCAACTATTATTGTTCTACCATTTAATGGTCCTCTAAGAATGATTTATCATTTTTAGTTATTTAGTACATGATTTCAAAATTTATTAATAAATATTTATATATTTTGTAACTAACAAACTACTAGGTTTTTTTAAACATCATTTGATTTTATGTTAACAAATAACCAAAAAAATATATTTGAAAAATTACTTTGTATTTGAAGGATTTATGAAAATTAATGACCATTAAGGTGGTACATTTTAGTCAAAATTTCTATAATAACACTATTTTTTATTTAATAACTCATGAATTAGATTTTAGTTTCACACAACACTCAACCTGAATAAAAAAAATCCATGAAGTGACTTTGCTAAATTTTTAAGTAAAATAAATATTGTTTCATTGTTATTTAAAATTTTCACAAGTTATGAAAAATGATAAATAGGTATAGAGTTTTAAAATAATGTATAACCAATCGTGTTTTGGTTTCATGTATTATATAAAACTATAATTTAAAAACAATCCATAAAATTTTATCCCAAAATGGATTGGGAGTCGAAATATGCTTTATGAAATTATACCATTAAAGATGACAATATTTATTTAAATTTATACAAGGAAAATTATTTTTCATAGATAATGTGGGATTCCACATCAATTTCACACATATCCCATTATAATTGTCTAAAAATGACCTATGTGACATTATAGTATTGATTGACTAATATCAATGTTCTTTGGGATAATTTTGTTCATTTTAAACATCTTATTACTAATGATCAAAGGATGTAGGTTTTTTATTGATTCACAATCCCCTATGTGGCATTTTTAAGATTTGTTAAACCCTATATGCTACAATTGAACAAGGAATGTTTAAAAAAAATTATATCGTAATTACAAGGGTTTATAAAAATTTTTACTATTAAATTAGATCATTACACTGAAAACTTTTATATAAAATATTCATTTTATTATATAACATGGGACATGAGCATCATTTTCACATAACACTCATCCAAAAAATTCAAAAATCCCCTAATTGAGGTCGTGATATATTTTCCCTGATATTGGAATATGGTTTTTCAGGTTGGTATATTTTGTGGTTATTATGAACAATGATGAAACATGATATGTTTTTTTAAATCAAAAAAACATCCTTTTCCCCTGTCATGTGATGATATATCATAGTGGTCACAAATCACAGAAGGATGGACATCCCAATTTTTTTTTTAATTTTACATAATATGAGCTATATATGGAATTTTTATAAATAATATAAATATTAAATAAAAAATAAAATTAGATGAAAAAAACTTATAAAAAATTATTAATTAATATAGTCACATAGAATTTTTTACACATGTTGTATATAAATAGGAAAAAATATGAAGTGTCATATAGAAATAGAATAGACATATGTTATTTTCAAATGTGAGATATTCCTTATTAAAAAAAATCTTCAATATATTCTTAAAATACTAATAAAAATATATAATTTAAATAAAAAAACTACATATTTCAAATATAATATCATAAGTGGCATGTAGTTTTATATGTTTCATTATTTTTTAGTATAAATTTTATGTTACATATTATATAGAAAATTTGTACTCGATAAATTTTTTTCATGACTCCATTGATGTACTTTTTGAGTTAAAATAACATATTTTACCACTTATTATAATTAGATTAAAATAAATTGATTTTTTATTTTTCTTTATGTTACACGCATTCAATAAAATTAAGAAATATATTCAAGGAAAAAGAATTAATTTGATTAATGTTTCTATTTCTGAAATTTATTTTTATAAAAATTTATTTAAATGACTAATTTTTTATTTTTAACCGGCTTAATTTTTTAAAACTAACTAATAAACAATACTAATTTCTAAAATTTCTTTTCCTAAGTGATATGTGATATATTATTATTTTAAAAGTCTTATTAAATGGAATTAAAATAATTCCTAAAATAAAATAATACCTTATGAAAAAAATAATATTACAAATAAATATTAATGAATTCAATGCTCGTGGTTATAACAAAGATGTTTATGGAATCCAGAAGGAGGAAGAAACAGAGGTGTGGGGGAGGTGACTAGTGACATTAATGTAGTTGGAAACACTAAGGTATAGGATATTCATGTAGCGGGGAGGGGGGTGGGGTGTGATGGTGTTGGATGAATTGGGTCATGATATCCATGTTTCATTAGGGGATGAAATTCTAAGGATTTTGTTTAAAACTTAGTGAAATCTATAAGGGGTCGCCCACTACAGTGAGCGTCTATACCTAAAATTATGGTAGGGATATGAATCCACCATATAATTGAGGTTTCTCTAGTTATTTAAAATAGAAAATCATCACAAGAAATCATAATTCATAATATATTAAACATGGTACTTAATTTTTGAAGTTTTATAATAAAACCATCATATTATATAATATGTGATTTCAATGTTGTAACTATATTTTACGGTTTTATAAAAATCATAAAATAATATATATATATATATATATATTTATATAAAAATTTAATATTTGTTGATGATTTTAAAACATCATTAATATAAACAAATATGAGTATTTTTTCCAAAACTCTATTATATATAAAAATATATGATTATTTTTTGATAAATTATCATATATATTGTAATAAACTTTTTTGAGAGGCCACCAAATTAAATATATGATGATGTTTTTTAAAAAAGGTTATATTTTATTATATATATATATATATAAACCATATATGATTACAAATAACCTTTGATATAAAATATTTTCAAATAATTTTTTTAAAACCTGTTTTATCAATTTGGTCTTTATTCTCATTTCTATTAGATTTATAAACATATGAAAATTAGTTCATCAAGATGACCCTTCCAAAACCACCAGATGCTAATCTCTACCTCATTTCTTTTGATCACCAACACTAATAGTCTCCGTTACATATTATTGTCTCATCTTGATCGGTCAAGATAGTCCTCTACCAATATATCGATCAAGAAAACATCATATCATTCTTTAAAATACATCTTCCACTAAACCTCCATTTTCACTACTATCAGTAAAATTTTGTTTCCACCGTTATCATTTGAGACCCTTTTTTATGTAAATTTTTATACCATAGGTATAATATTGGACTAAATTGTTTTACCATATTCTTTTATGTGTGAATTCATGATTGAGTAAGCCAACATATTATAATTCCACAGATATATATTCATTAAATTTTATAATATGCAAAGAAACACTCAAAATGTGATGTATATATATGATTTTATATTTTATATGCGTGTGTGTGTGTCATCACCATACTACATGATCCATTATTTATATTATCAATGGGTATAATAGTCCCATGTGATTCTCTATATATTGATATTTTATAATCATCCTAATTTATAGTCACAAAAACATATCATACACCCACATATATTTTACATGTTCATTTTTACAATCATTATTCCCACTATATTATATAAATGACATAAATTTACTATTTTTATGAGGAAAATAATGTCTTATTAAGACCTCATGATCTTACCCAGATTTTTTTCATACTTTTAACCATTATATTTATTGAACTATTTCATTCACATATCATTATTCTAGTGATTGTTTAATATTTTGTTCAAAAAACTTTTTATCATACATTAAGTGATATGATTGTGGATATAATTTAATATTATGAAAATTACACTAGAATATTTATTCCTTAATTATATTCCATACCCTTGGATGTTTATTTAATCCTTGAAAACCCTGCTATTTTGACATAAAAATAATTTTTATGCTTCTCTACCCTCAATGGTTTGTACTAAGTAAGTTTTATATCTATGAGAGTGTGTGCTTAGGGGAGACAATTCAACCCTCATTTATGTTAAGATTACTATGAACATATAATATTATAAGTATGTGTGTGTGTGGAGGGGTAATTTTTTAATTGAATATGTAACATTATATATTATGTTTTTAATGTATTTTATATGAAAATATGAATGAAATAAAAAATAAATATACAAAACAAGATAAAAATGGTATTTGTAAAGTATATTTTCAATTTTCACTTTATGACCAAATTTTTGTATTTTTATTATGGGGAATAATGTTAGATTATATTACATATATTTAAATTCATTAATATCTTAATCATTTATATTACATTGTTTCTTTCATATTCTCACACAACCATACCCTAATAAAGTATCAATTTTTCATAATTACTTTTTTTTAGGATCTAATTGAATACATATAAATAAAAATTTATTATATTAAATATAATGCTTTATATTTATCTTTTCTATTTTATTTTGAATTTTTTTAAAACTATTAATTATAAATTTTTTTCTTTTACAATAAAAGTCAAAAAAATTCATTAACCTTATTGTCCCAAGATAACTTATATTAATTTTTTATGAAATTATAGAGTTATTAATTTCAATTTTCCATTTAATTTTAATATAATTTTATATAATAAGTAAGAAATGGATGTATATATATGTATTATCAAAATAATATATTTTCATTGGAGTGAAATAATTTATTATAATTTTATGAGGGTAAGTTGTTGTTTGGGAAAAAATCATTTGCAGTCTATCAAATTATGTTATAGTATCATAGTTATAATAACATTTTGTGTAATCTATAATTGATCTAACATATTGATTTCAACATAAACATAGGGTGTTAATAAATATAATGAACAAATGTACATCTATTTTGTAATATAAAATAATCATTCCATAGATTGGTACACGGTTGTTCTTGGAATCTAATGTACTCGATACAAAATACGGACGAGTGATGATTTTCCGAGTCATTGTAGAAGTTACTATAATAGTAGAAATATTCACTCAAATGGTGTAATAAGGTCCCCCATATTATGGCCTTAGGGATAAAGTGCCTTTAGTATATCATATTCCTGTGGGTAATAGGTCCTCAAGGTCAAAAACAGGAGAGGACTATGGACTGCAGGGACTTTCGGAAATTAGTAGCACATCATAGTAATTCATGATGATGTAGGGAATAAGGAAGAAATGTTAGTATCTAGTGATCATTTTTATATGGGAGTTAATTCATGAAGTTACAATTATTCACCTTTTAATGACCCTAATCTGATAGTTTGTGACGAAAAGACACAAATGTGAAATTCATGACATCATTCTTGAAAAAATAGATTCATGATGTTGGTACGGTGTTGTGCTATGGTGGTGTCATGGGTTTGTGCCTTGCATTATGTAATGGTCATTATTCCACTAGGACTTTGGAAAATTTATCTATGGGAATAAAGGTAAGGTAAGGGTTCCCTCTCACCCCAATTAAATAAGTGTTTATAAAAATATAAAAATAAATAATTCTAAATTATTTATTTATTAATATCAATTTCCAACATGATATTTGTTAAATTAAAACTAAAAATAATAATCTTTAGAAGATAATTATTGTTATTGATAAAAAAATCAAAGATTATATTGAAATTGATGGAATGAAAATATATATATATATATATAATACTTTTTATAGTGTTTTTAATAAATTTGTACTATTCTAGTGGATTTATAACAAATTAATGATAAATGGATGTATTGATGAATTTATCATAGAGTTACATTAATTCTTAAAATAGATTTTATAAATTGGAAACAAACTACAAAAAAATAACGAAAAATAAATTTCAAACTCTATTAGATTATGTTATTAAAAGATTCCCGGTTTTACCGATGACATCATTACATTTACAAATTGAAATAAATTATTAATAATATTTTTTAAATATGGTGTCTCATTATATAAATTTATTAAAATTATTTCAAAAATGACATTTTTAAGCATTATCAATATATCTAGATTTATATTCTTCATTATTAGTGTGGATTATGAAAAATAATTAATTAGACTTGTGATAAAAGGGATTCATTATTATAAACATTGATATTTGATAACTCTCCATAGTGGAATATGATTAGTTATTTATACATAGAATTTACACAAGAATCCAAGATCATACACCTTATACATTCTCCCGATTGAAGTAATATATATTGGATTCTATGTTTTGTGATTTTTATGTTTCCAATGATTTTAAACTATTATTACCATCTTCTATTTTTATGTATGAATTTAATGTATATGATTTTATTTACAAAACATTTGTTGATAAAATAATCATGAATTGAAATTTAACTATACATAAATCCATTAAATGAATATTTGGAGCTATTTTTGTAGAAAATTCATTTAGTGTTTCATGAATGATTAAAAAGATTTTTTCTTATGACAAATATTGTTTGGTAAATCCCTTATTTTATATCATTAAATAATTATAGGAAATAATATCAAAGGAAAAAATTGATGACTTGTTTATAATGTCAGTATACATTTCATAATTTTGGAACATTTTTTATTGAATAATGTTTATATAAACTAGAATTCTCATTTAAATGAATAATATAATTAAAAATTTTGTTTTAATACTAAAGATAAAATATTTGGAAAAATTCAATATATATATAATGGAAATAAGAAGGTGAATAAAGAAAGTATAAAAATCATGATAGATATAATTTAATATTCTGAAATATAAAATGATGATCTATTAATGAATTGATAAAAAATGACATTAATATTTTAATTACTGATATATTGTCTGGATAAAAATTACGATAATATTTTTTTTAAGAAGTTGATTTTACTGTCTAAAAATTTTGATCTTAAATTCTTATCAAATGAATTTATAGATTAAGTTGATTTACTTATGGATAACCTATATAGTATTTACATTTCATTTGATATGTGAAATACTCTATTTTTTTAAAAAAAATTAATGGAATAACAATTTTTATAAAATCCATAAGCATCTATATACTAATGGAAGGAAGAAGGGACTCCTACTTAACTAAAATAAGAATAATATAATGCATCCATTAAAACACATATTAATGATTTATAATAATTACATATAATTGAAATTAATTTTTAAAATATAATTTTCCGAAAAATTATATAGAGATATATTAATTAGATAAATTTAAATGAAATTTCATAGAAAGATATGTATTAAAAAAATAATGAAATCCATGAAGTGGATATCCCTAAAAGGGAATATTAAAAAAAATAGCATATAAAATAAATTCTAAAAACAATCAAAAATAAGTTAAAACTATCTTAAAATAAAAGGATAAGTTTTATGATAAAATAATATGATATGAATGTGTAAAGTAACTTTTTATAGAATATATTGTGAAGAATTTGAAATATCCGGGTAGTGAAGATGAAGGTGATATAATAAAAGTACAACACATTTTTTCAGATATGTTGGATGTATATAAAGAAGAATGACCCAATATTAAATGGGTGATTCAATGAATAATATATAATGATATAAAGAGAAAGATAATGAATATAAATTAATTAAGAAAGAAACTAATTTTATAAGGGAAATTTTAATATTTCAAAATATGTATCAAAATTGTATAATTGAAGGGATAATATCTAATCTAATGATGTTTACAAGGGAAATAAATTAATGAATGTGTAAAAAACCATGAGAATAAATAAAATATGAATAAGTTGAAGGTTGATTTTGATAAATCCATTTAAATATATATATCTTCTTCAATGGATTTTGGGAAGATAGTTTTTACACTAAAAAATATATTGAGTGTCTTTGTTATGAAATAATTATTGTAAATGAGGAAAATATTGGAAATATATTATGATATATATTTCTCTAGGTACAAAATAGAGAAAAATTATCTTGAAATAATCTACAATTTTTTAATCTATTTTAACTAATAATGTACATTCAACATAATTTTTACCATTTCATGGATTGAGAGAAATTTTGGTAAACACAATACACATAGACTAGAGGATATACGAATATTTGATAAAATAAATTATTTAATTCTATTTCAAAAATATATTGAATATGATTAAAAATGTGTAAAATTTTGCGAACTTATTATATATAAGAAATTAATTGTTTAATAGAAATTTATAATTCTTAGTGCATGTATTTATAAATCAATTATATTTTAGTAAAACATGAAACTTTATAGGGGAATAAAGTCTAAAAAACCAAGAGGTGCCAATTAATAATGAGAAAATAAAACAAATTAATTAAAAATACAATAGGGATAATTAATTAAACTATGTATTTGAAAAATATATTTGACTATATAAATTAAATGTTCAGTAGATATAACAAAATAAGAAACTATATTCGTTGTTATATAGTTTTAATAATTATTTATATGAATTCATAAATTAATAAATAGTGCACATAATGAATAAGAACAATTGAGAGAGTTATTTTGGTGTACATAACATTGAAATAATTTGTGAATAATAAGTCATTGATATATTATTATGGAATCAATTCACATATGAATGGGGTTTTTAATTATTTAATCTAATTTGGTAATCATAATAGAGGAGTCACAAATTTTTTAATTTATGGTGAACTAAAAATAATAAGATTTTGTAAATTTAAAATCTAACATCAAAAATAAAATAAAATTAAATGTAATATTTTTATGTCAATTATTAATTTATGGAGTGTTAGTACATTGTGTGATATTCTTAATAATTTTATTTCAAGAATTAATAAGTATATTATTAAGATCATAAAATATATAAGATTTCATAATAAATTTGAGGGCGTTAGTGGGAAAATATTTCAATATAAAAATTCTCTAAATGACTGTTATTTTGGTGAAATTAATAAAAAGGAGCATGTTTTTTAAAAAATTTAAAACGCAACAAATATATTATGATAAATTTCACTATGGAAAAATCATGAGGAAAAGTTTCCAATTTATAGAGATAAATGTTAATGTTTTTTTAAATCTTATTATAAGGTAAAATTGTGTAACCTAGCCACAAGTTTGTGGAAATTTAGATTAATTGTTAAAATGAACTAATTAATTCTAATATGTGTGCGACTATAAGGTATTAATCATTGAGAATATTTAATAATATTATCAAATAAATTTTGGATTTTATGGGAATGAAACATGTGTTTTTCATAATGTACAAGGAATCTTATATTTTTAATCTCATGTATTTTAGATGAGATGTTGAAAAAGATTTGGTGATATATATAATGAAATTGAGATCTAATATTAAGTGAGACTGCACCATATGTTTTGTTTAGATTTACATTATAATTTATGGAATCACCCATGAGTACAAATCTTCATTAAATTTTCAATAGAATAGGGTACTAAAAATACATATTAGCATATTATTGAAATAATAAGCTCCACATTTCGTGACTATAATACATTAGAAAAACTTTAATGTAAGGTTATCTCTACAGTAACTAAAATTAAAAATTTAATCTAATTAAATCCATAATAAGATAAAACTACAGATAATAGTTTGTATAAAAATACATTTATAAATTAAATTAAAATATTTATATATCCCTAAAGGTTCAAAATAAAATATTAAAATCATATAATTTTGGATTAAGCAGATAATAAAGTACATTCATGAGTTATTTATAATGTGGAAGCGGTTTGGAGAACACCAAATAACAGTATGAAAACTAATATATTTTTGTGATATAATGATTACTAGAATGATAAAGAAGTTAAAATTTCATTATATAATAATATGAATAATTCTATTCTTAAATTATAATCATAATTTTATAATATTTCATCATAAATGTATTAAATTTATATTAGTGAAGAATTTATTGATGATTAATTCTCTATAAGGATATATATAAGAGTCTGCAAGTATGTGGAAGATGTAAATATTTTTAACGATCAAAATAAACTTATAAACACTTGATTAAGCCTCAAATTAGAACTCTATATTAATCAATTATCCAAAATTTATCCAAATTTAGGTGATGATAACATTAAGAAAAAGTAGTGGGTGCATAACATGAAAACAACCTAGAACAAATTATGAATAACATGAATCATGATCTTGCATTATAAAAAATGATAAACATCATTACAAAAAAGTTGATATTTAGAAATTTACTTAACAAAAAAGACAATATAAGTAGAAATAAGAATATAAATTTTAAAACAAAATGAGATATGGGTTGGTCAACCAAACCATACCCCTAAAAAATCTACCAATCAAAATGAATGTTAAAGTTAACATAGGAGGTGTAAATAACATACAACGTTAACAACTGTAGGTCAAGATACACATTCAAGACAACAAGAGAAAGAAAATAAAAAGTACAAACCAAAATTTCAAGCTCAACATTTTTTTAATAATTATCAACACTTAATCATTAACTAATTTTCATGGAAATCAGCACTTCATTTCAAATCTCAGAGTATCCTTCAACGGAGTCCTCGTATTGATAAAAACCGAGCATCATCATACTTTTCCAACATCACACATCGCCCCCCATAAGAGATGTCATACAGAATGGGAAGAAGCCGATAAAGCAACATATAC
The DNA here is from genome assembly GCA_963277665.1 of Viscum album. NCBI lineage: Eukaryota > Viridiplantae > Streptophyta > Magnoliopsida > Santalales > Viscaceae > Viscum > Viscum album. The sequence continues at coordinate 2,088,113,338 of OY728160.1, forward strand.
CATGAAAAATATCAATGTTTATGGTAAGAAATAGAAATAACTACAACAGTTTAGATATTATGTCAAAATGAGGGGTTTTTTATGCCCATCCATCATCCTAAAGAACCTACATTTTCTAATTTAAATATATTTCTCAGCCAGAATGATACTATATTGATATTTCAAGAAAACGATTCATTTGTGTTCATCCATCTAGTTAAAAGTTGCATCCCCCCTGTCCTCTTCATTGCAATAGGCATCTCTATATTATTTGACATTGAAATAATCATAATTTATTTACATATGTTTATGAATATATTGATTTTATGTCGAATATATTGAGTTATTTGTTAGTTTTCTATCAAAGGTAAAGGTAAGATACAAAGATATATATGTATGAATACCTTTTGAAAAAAAATTATATGAATGGTTTTTTTGTATAAGTTGTGATGTGTAATAGTCAGTCATTTTTTATCAGAATATTATAGTGTCGTAACTGGATACCATTTATTGTGTACGAGTTTCTAAATTATGGGATATGATAGATACAAAATAAAAAAGGTAAATCAATTTTTTTTTATGATTGATTATGTAACAATTATAAATTCCATCATTGATATGTGGATGAATATTTTTGATAAAGAAATGACTATAATAATTAATATGTTATAAGGAGTGTATCTGCTATTAGTTGGTGAGAATATTTTAAATTATAAGGAAACATTATAAATATTTTTTAGAGAGTTTTCTATTAAGAGAATAATATAATTATAAATGAACTATTTTTAATATATTAACATCAAATGAATAAAAATATTATTAATAAAATGAATCAATGAAATATATTTTTAATCACATAAATGTATATATTTTTTTCATTTTGTTAATAAGTTCAAAATATATAATAGTTTGGAGTAATTTTAAGTGATCTATGGATGATACAATCCCATTAAAAATTTTCTTCCATTTTATGGTATAATGGAAACACATTTAAAATTTAGTTATTTACTTTTTATTTGAGTATAAAGAAAAATATAAATACAACACAAATAGTAAAATGAAAAAAGATAATTTTTAGTGTCCAATTATTCCTAATAAATAAAGAAAATTTTATTCTAAAAAATCTTAATGGAAATTACATTATAGATCATATTTTGGAAATTTCAAAAAAAATTACATTGTAAAATTAAACATGATATTTTATTTTGTATTATAATAGAAATTATTGTGGGAAAAACTAATGAAAGGTATCTAATATAATTTTCAACAATAGATAAATTTAATAATAAAAATATAAGTAAAGAAATTTTATTTCCTAGTATTAAATTTATCTCATTTTATTTTACAATTAAATTTATTAGTTAAATATTTTTGTATAATAAGCATATATAAATATAGAGTTATGTTTTCGGTATTATTTTTTTACATTACATTTGAATCCAATATTAATTCCCCAATTCTTATCATAGTGAAAAAAATGAAAAAAGAGCATATAATATAATGTTAAACTAAGTAAATTATGGAACATTCATAATGTGAATATCTTGGGGAAATATAAATTAGTAATCATCCACCTTAAATATCCCCTAATTATTATTTGATATAAAATTAAAATAAAAACAATTCAGAGAATAATTTTAATAAAACACTTCAATAAAATAAAGTGATCAGATTTATTCTAGAAGAACATATAATGAAAAAGTTATAGATGAAAAAATCATATAAAATTTTAATTAAAATCATATAGTTGAAAATTACTACTATGGATAATTTGGTTGAAAATCATTCTTCAAAATTCATAGTAAAAAAATATTAATGAATAATTTTTAGTTGAATATTTAAGTGGAAATTTGATAAAGGAAAGACTAAATAGATAACATGAAAGGAAAAATTATAGTGGATAAATTATACTGAAAAAATAAAATAGAAAACCTAAAGTAAATAAACTATATTATAGAACTTACAATGAAAATTTTTAATCAAAAAAATTCTATTGAAATTTCACAAATGAAAATATAATATAAAATTCAACTAAATATATTTTAACTAAAAATTTTATTAAAAAAAGTGTAGTTATAATATCTCTATTTTTGGGGATCATCACATCATCCTTTGGTAGTGGAAGAATACCGAAATATGAAGGAACAATCCTTGAAAAGGTGGTACATAAATAATAAATAAAATTAATGAAAAATAGAACATACTCTATTTTTTCATATTTCATATTTATTTGTTTAGGTAGGGCACCTATGGAAGACCGCTAAATTAGTAGACAATAATATTCTAGCTCTAAAGGAAGTACATAGGCTATTGGATCCTAATATTAATGAGGGAATTCATGTATTCTTGAAAGGTGCTAGCCTTATCACTAAGGGTGATGAAGAAGATAAATGAAAGAAGAGTGTTTATATATGATTTAATATATTTTGTAGTAAAAAATAGGAGGGATATCATCCATATTATATATATCTATTATGTGATTGAATAAATGAAACATGTTTCCCATATTCAACATATCAACATTAATTAATTCCAATTATCATTTATTTGACAAACCCATTAAATAAATTTTCAGTCTATTTAAAAAATTCATAGTGACTTATTATCAATGAAATTTTATTGAATATAAATTAGAAAAATATAAATATTCCATTAAATATTTTTATGAATATTTTACAGTATCTTATTTTAACTATAATCCATATAGACAATTATAAAATCTCCAAAACTCATTGTACATCTATTTAAAACAAAATTTGGATATAGTCTTACCATACCTTATTCATTTTGGAACAAAAAAATTATTCAAAATTAAATCCTTGTATAAAGGACTGAATTTGTGATCATGTAGGAATTAGTTGTGTTGAAAATAAATATTAAATTATTATTTCATAGATATAAGTGAATAGTTTCCTTTAATAAAGTACTAGTTCTACTAGAGTTATTATTGGTCTAGTTTTATATTCATCGAACATGCTCATATATCTATATAGACATGAACACCACTAGATGTATAATATAAATTGTATATATACTGATACAAACATTTCAACCCTGACATCGAGTGGCCAGTAGACATGGAACATATCAGTATAGTATAATTGTCTTATATTTTCTTGATTCTATGAAAAAGACTGAACAACTTAATGAATACATCTCAGGTCATTCATTTAATAGATTAGAACATCATATTCACTTCATTATAGTAGTTAAGAATAACATATGAGAATTAAATTGGAAAGGGCATGCATTTCCTCAATCCCATTCAATAAATTCACAACTGTCTTCAGTTTTCATGCATGTGTAAAAATTAAAACTTGGTTTCACTCCAACTGACTATATTTTCAAGAACATACCAAACCACCCATGATTATATAGGTTCAAATAATGAATAATAATGAGGGGTATCAATCTATGAATTTTCTCATGCTTTGAATCTCAATATCATTAAATAATAATGATTGATAATAAGAATACACCCCCTAAGTACATCTAGGACCTTATGAAATTCTTTGAGATATACATTAACAAGTCAGTCCATGAAAAAAGCCTCTTCATATTACCTCATGAATATAATATTTTTATCTTATATGATACCCATTTCAATGGTTATATGAATCTATTCAATCTAATCATAACAAATTATCACAAACCCTAATACTATATGATGATCATCAATTATAAAAAACTCAAATATTGGACATTTATGGGATTTTTATCATTAGATTATTCTTGTAAAATAAATTGAAGAACACATGAATGAATGATAAATAAATACTGACATTATATTAACAACAAACCTTGTTTAAAACAATTATAAAAATTTATTAATAATTTAATGTCTATAGATCCAACATAACCCTTATGTGGCTACTTTATTAATGGTTTTGAACATTACATCTAGATGTAATTTCCACTACATCCCTATGATTCATCCAATAAAAACCTCCCAATAACAATTTTATGAGTAATGTCTATGAAGAAAATATAATTTAATAATGGTGATACATATGAATTATATTAATAAAATTCTTCTCTTTGAACATGATAAAATTCATTTACTTTACAATATCAAATGTTTCATTGTTAAATTCTATTTTCGATAAAAAAATATTTCTATATAAATATTCACCTTTCTTGTAACCATTTAAATAATATTTATCTTCATATCCATTTTAAATAATTTAACAGCTTATCTTATCACCTTATTAGAACATCATACACTATTTTATTAGAATTTGATATCATATTTTCTATAGTAACTGATGTTACTCATTACATTTTTCCTTACCACAATACACAAAACTATTTTAGGATATCAAGTGATACATATTATGTATTGGATAGTATAAACTTATAAGGGATAGTAATATTAACTTTTTATGGAAAATAAATGAATCAGATTTTATTTTTATTTACCAACACATTTCCTATAACTTATAATATATATAGAAAAAAACATTAATCTTCTACTAGTATAAGACTTTATAAAATAATGATATACATTTTCCTGTGGTGACTCAATGTAACATTTTACAATATAAACACCACATGTCCTAAAATATTTTAAGATATAATGTAAAAATTAAATTAAAATTTATTTTTTATCTATGAAATTCTCTAATTACAAACATACTCCCTCTAGTCTTTTATACTATATTCTTTTAAGATGAAAAATTATCATTATATTTTGAAAATAACACCAATTCCCTCTTTGGAATAATATTTATTAAATATACTATTTTATCCATTTCATATATTCTATTATAGTTGTTTGAAACATTTTTTCCTTTTAAAAGGAATAAATTATTATGATATACCACTAATATTGGAGGTAGGATAAATTCTATCACATTTAAACAATATGGATAAACTCTTTATCTATGATTAAATCACTAACACTAAATTCTTCCTTTTATGATATTTTAAAGAAACTAATGAATCATAATACATGTGTATACAACAAATCATATAATTTTTAATAACAATATACTGTTGATGAAAAAAATTTCTTATATAAGTATAATGAGATTATGACACACATCATTCACTAAGATTTATTTGAGGTTGAAACATTTATTTACATTCAAATAATTGATGGAGAAACTTATTACATTATCTATTGGATAGAAATTTCAATCTCTATCAATTATTCCCATGATTTTTATCACATGTATATTTAAAAAACATTTAATGGAATCATTTTATACCACATACAATTAAAAAATGATGAATCAATTTTAATAAAATTCATACATTACAGGGACATTTCATTGAGTTCCTAAACCAATTCAGTTATTCTACAAAATCACATCATAGAGAAGCATTATTCTTGAATAATACCCTTCAATTTCAAATAAACATAATTAAATTTTTGATATATCTTTTTGTACATCAAACTTATCCTCTTAAAATTTGAACATTTATCTCTCTGTAATGTCTACATATTACTATGAATTACACATCGTATTCCTATTTTATTTATTTTCAACTTTTTGAGATTGTTGGGAATTCTTTTATAGAACTCATTCTAATTATCACAATTTATCCACAAACGAGAATAAGAAAAATTGCTTCACTATAATAACAGTTATATGAATTCTTTAGTATATACAATTATATATAATATTATTGAATATTATTAACATACCCAATTATATTGAGTATATTATACTAGAATTTCTTAGGAAAATTAGCATCTATTATCTTCAAAACCGTAAATGAATATTTCCATAAATTCATAAGAATATTTATTATCTTATTGATTAAATAAAATAGTTGGATACTCATAAAGAAAATGTTATAACACGTAGAATACTTCTGTTGTTCATCAAATTATTGTAAGATACATATCTTAGGAGTAACTATATTCTTCTATTTACAATGATTAATATAATATTTTCATTTAATGATTATGAATAATTTATAAAAAATAGAATATTTTATAAGATGAATATAATGTTATTATATATTTTCATTAAGGAATTTTTATTTAAGTTCCCACACAAAATTTTGTGTCCCCATATATCATATCCTTTTAGTGAACAAATATCCATATTTCCCTAAGTGATATGTCCACTTTAGTGTTCCTATCAATATGTTATTATTTATGTAGGGAACAATCCCATGATTTTTTTGATTCTTGGAAGTATGAGTGGATATATATTTATAAAAATCCATTATATAGATTTGCTCAACAAAATTCCTAGGGTATCCTTTCTAAGATATTCATAGACAAGTTTCACCCAAAAAATAGAATGAAAAGGATAACAAAAGAAAACTAAGGGGAGCTCTATTTTATCAAAACCTACACAAATAACTTCAAATTAAACTGATTACTTTCTCTCCTTACAAATGATAATCCATTGGCACCTTGAATTAAAATAAACTACCTGATTCGATGATTGAGGTCATGAAAAGTTTGTCTTTGTAATTAATCTCACAATTAATATTTGTTGGTGTTTTTCTCTAATGTATCGCTTGTTTAATATACATCATATTAATATCAAATTTATAATTATTACTAATCATGTAATAATTATCTTTTAATGTTTAATCCCTTTTGTGTAACAATTGTTATAATAATTTTGTTTTTATAGAATCCATATTCAAACTACCAAATTAATGTATTGAAAACAAATTTATATGTGACTATTTGAATATAAAATATGTTTCAATCACACAAAAGTAAAAATTAAACACATTAAAACATATTTTAATGCATAATATTTATAGGGTTGATTAACACCTCATGTAAAAGTATAGGGGTATACAAAATTTAAAATAATTACATGATTTAGCCCTGAAAAATAGATATCCAACCCTATTTACTTATCTAGAACAAGACATAAGACTCCAAGATGGTATGTGGTCTGACTGGAAGTCTAGGCCCCATGGGAGTGTTTACTCAAGAATGAATCCAATTCAAAATATCTCTAAAACCTTTTATGCACAAACAATGATCAATAATTAAATTTAATACAATACGGTCAAATACAAATAGTGTTCAATATAGATTAAAAATAAATTATATGGAGTTGTACATAGCATATAATGAAAGGATCTATCTCCAAGAAGAAATTTAGTAGATAAAATAAATTATTCACATTCACAATATAAATAATTCATATATAATAATTATGTAGGGAATAAAAATTAAATAAATATACAATTAAATAATTTAAAACTGAGATAACAATTTAAAAAATATTAAAAAATTAGTTATCAATATGGAAATTGTATAAGTTTGAATATAAACTAATTTATAATCAACAAAATGTGTAAAATTTTATATTATTTATTAAATTTAATTTCAATTTATTGGTAAAACATATGTTCAAATAAAGAACAAAAAACATTTGATGTAGTTTATAAATTCATTATTAATATTTTTAAATAAGTTTCTATCTTAAAATGAAAAATATTAAATTAATTAATTATGACCAATTCATAAATAAAAATATAAAAACCATTTATATTTTGGACATATTTATGAGATTTGTAATATTTTTTATAAGTCATTTTTTAAAAATATTTAAATAAATATATTATTTAAAGATTATAAAGGGACCATATAATATTAAGTGAAAATGTATTAATACAATTTATTAATATTTATAACATTTATAAATAAATTTAGTGTGAAAATTATATTTTTAATATTAGAAAATTAATAATGAAATAATATTTTTAATAAATGTTTCATGAAAAATTTAATTGATTAACCATAATACGATTTATTATTAATTGATTTCTAAAAATACATTTTATATATTTCATAAACATTGCATAATTACTACTCACTATTTATAAAGAATTTACAAATAAAATATTTCAATTATTAATTGAATTATATTTATAAATAAGCAATTTATTTAATTCAAAAAACAATCTTGATAATTACTCAAAAGAATGCACTTTTAAATATGTATAAATTAAATATTATTATTTATGAACTATTTTTAATTCTAAATTTATATTTATCTACAATTTTTCTTTATTATATAATATGTGGGCCATTATAACCTACCCCATATGATTTCTAAACATATATTATCTATTTATATCATAAGGCTAATTTTTTTAGTGAAATGTATTTAAAAAATTAGGTTTTAATATTTGAAATATTTTGTGGATAATTTTTCCAAACCATTGAAATAATTGAATATAAAAAATTTCTAATTAATCATTTTATAATTATTTTTTAAATTTAAAACATTTCTAAAAAACCCATTTTATAATTATTATAAAATTTCTATAAAATATATTCATAATTATCAATACATAAAATTTTCATTAATCTGTTTTACTAATTTGAAAATAAATAATTTAAACATGAAAAAAACATAAAGAATTTTTTTGGCTTCATATTTTTTAGGAATTAAATATTTTATTTTAAATTGTTACCATATGAAAAAAATTTACCAAAGTTGAACTAGTAACACATCTTATATCTTTTTTTTTGAAATAGAGATCGATTAATGTTGATCCAATGGGATAACATTCTATTATACCACTTTTTAGATTACATGTATCATTTAATGATCCTTTGATCATGGAGTAACACAGAAACAATTTGAACTATCATAAAATACAAGTGATATACATTTTAAATAATAATAATAAAATATATTATACTTGGTTGTTGTTTGTAATATATTTCTTCTTCCTTGATACGGGGAGAATGCTTGTTGAAGATCATAGAAGAACCAAAAACATATATTTTGCCTCTTTTGGTGCCACACCAACTAGTGGATCCCAATATAAATTAAAGGTCTCTTTTAGGAAATAGGAAGTTCTATTGTCTTTATTAAGGGTGATTAACAAGATATAGGAAGGTAAAGATCATGGAAATGCTTTAATAGTTTTTTACACAAGAGAAGGGATCTCATTCCTTTATATAGACATATTTTATGTATTTAACTTATTGAAACACACTATCCATATTCAATGTATCTAAAGCATTAATTGTCCTTATCACTTTTTCATTTAAACCATTTTATGATTACACAATCCATTTAATCCATTATAAAGGGATTATTATCAATGAAAATAAATGGATGTTAAATGATCATCCATTTAAATATTCCATTAAATATTTTAGTGCACATTCAATAAGAAAACATAACGTAAAAAATCAAATGAAAACATTTCAATAAAATTTACATTTCAAAAAATATAATAAAAATGTACACTAAATAATTTATAATGTAATTTTTTTTATGAATAATTGTCATAAATTCCATTAGAAAATGCAGAATTGAAAATTCCACTATAATGGGAAATTCCCTAGAAACAATTGTAATGGGAAATTTCATAAGAAACCATGTTGTGAAAATTACCATTGAAAATTATGAAATATTAGACTACAATATAGAACATAAAATATAAAATTTCACTTAGGAAATTGTAATGAAAAAAATATATTGAATAACATATTGTAAAAAATATAGTTATATTTTAATTAATAAATTCCATTATAAATTTTTAAAAAACATTGATGGATAATATCTGTTAAAAAATTGCACAGGTCTGAATTATTGTAGTGAAAATGGTATATTCAATAAATATTCTTATTTTTAATAATAGTTAGATGTTTTATATTCTAATGGTATTTTTAATTTTAACATTGCAATTGATTAATTTTTTAGAATTATAGAAACATATTTATTATTCAATATTAACTATTGGATTTTAGTCGAAGAGAAATTTCATATTGACCACACTACATAAAATTCAATTGAAGAATAATATAATTTAAAAATATACAAGATAAATCATTTAAAAATAATTTAGAAATCATCATGATGAGTTTTATTTTACATACTATTAAATATTATATTCAATCAAACAAAATACCCCCTCAATATTTATATATAAGTATTAGAATAGAATAGTCCTAAAAATCCACAATGTCATAAAATATAATATGATACATCGATTTAAAATATATATTTATATGAGAATATCATTATATAAGAGATAAATTTAATAATATGGGTTACTTTACCATGAATCTTCTTTAATTCACTATAGTTTATAGACTAGAGTGGAGGGAATATAACATGAAAAATTAGATTTATTGCCCTCATTAATTAATTGAAAGTAAATGAAACCCAACAGATAAACTAAAAATACTACATATGAATAAACACATGAACATGAAAATATTAATATATGTATGTAATTCCATTTTGCTAAAACAACTCCATGGAAAATACCAAATAAAAAAACTCTAATGAATGAAATGAGTCCTTTAAAACAAGAAAACCCCCACATTATAATCTAGAAGGGTTTAACCAATTTATTGAAACAATAATACAAATTGGTCAACATGGTATAATATTTAGGGGAAGAATAAGGGTATACTAAGTAGGTTCCCTCATAGAAATATTATATAATATTTTAATAATAATTTTAAATTCTTGGTGTCTAGTCATTTAAACTGACTTTTGTCTTATTCTATGTCAAGTAAAAACCAAACTCATCAAACATTCACTCTTTAAATCTATAAAAAATATAATATTATATTAAACAATGAAATAAATAGAAAAAGAGGTAATTCACACCTACTCCACCACTAATTTAGTGTCCCGTATGTCCCAAAGACATATATCCTTGTTCTCTCAATCCTTATAAATTCCACAAACAACAACCTCATATCAAAGCCACATCAAAAATATACATAATGTAAAATCATACCATAAACTAATACTATATGAAATTGAATCACAAACCAGTATCATATAACAAAACTTCAACTATAAGGATATTTTGGAGGCAAGGAGTTATTTGTAATATTCTTTTATAATATATTAGATATTTGGGGTTAACATGTTACTCAAAACACTCATCATGGGATAAGTAAGTTTATCAAACATAGGTGGTTGTGTGTATGGAATAAAAAAAATATAATAATATATATATAATATAACAAAATTTTATCTTAGGATCTATATCCTAAAATACCACCACTATTACCACTCAATCTCTACACTAGAAATTTCACCCAACTACTTTTACCACAACCAACCCAAAAAATAAGATACAAATAAATAAATAACACAAGACAAAAAATCCATTTCTATCTTATTAACATCATAATATTGTATCCTATTAAAATCATTATTTTGTATATTAAAAAATTTATCTAATCTATTTATTAATTCATCACATACCACATACATTTACTCATTAAAGCACATTAAATATATAAATATATCATTTATCCATTTCTACATTATTCACCATCCAATTATCATATAAATAATTAAACCCATTAATTATTTTAAAATTTCAATTACCCATTACATCATATAGTCATTACCATTTCAACTAAAGTGATTTAACCTATAATTTATAAAATTTCATTATCAATAGAAATGACATCAAAAGTCATCTACCATTTCATTCATTCATTTAATATCACATCATCATATAGGGAAAACAATGACACCCACTCCACACCAACCCCACAATATCACCATGTTTATAAAACCATATTACATATTATTTAATTTTAATTTATAAATATACAATTATTATAGAATCACATATTTTACATAATTCCATTATATCTTATTAATATATATTACTAAAATATAGAAAAATTAATTATTATATATACCATAGTAACAAAATCATACCCCTCATAATATTCCATTTTATTTAATATAAATTAGTATTATCTTATTAATCTACCCAAATAAATCAAGATCATGAGAAATACATATTAATAATAATAGTAAAAAAGATTCTAAATCACCTTCCAAAATCCAAGATCAAAATATTTTGGATAATAAAGGAAAAAATTAAATGTTCCAAACCCCATATTATATCTTAACAAAATTTACGTATTTATATTTTATTATCAGATTTTTTTTCCTAAAATATAACAACATCTTAAACATAATTCATGAATCTTAAAAAAAGATTAATTAAATGGATGAAAAAAGGATCAAGAAAAAGGGCCCCTTAGTTTGAGAGGGTACCATATAACATGAATATGAACGTAAAAACCCATTAATGGAATTAAAAATCACTAAAGTAATGATATAAGATATACAAGGGTACAAGATGGTGTAACCAAAATTAATGAGGGAAAATTGACTTCATGAATTTATATTTAAATTTAATTTCACTAAACAATGGACAGTGTACCGAACCACGTATATGTTTTGGTTATTCAATGTTGATAAGTAATCCATAAATAGTTATACCCTCAATAATGTTAAATATTGTTACCCATTTACTTTTTAGAGTTTTGTATTTGACCAAAACCATGACATGAACTATAAAATATGATGTGTTTTTTTCAATATCTATTCAACCCATGAGATAGAATAGTGATATATACTCCTAAAACCACATCATTTTTTAAACATGTTGAAAACCATGATGTGGGTTGTCTCCCTATTTTGATATAATATCTATCAAAATATATTCCAAAAAATTCCAGGAAAATTTCCATTTTAATCAAAACATGGCGTGGTCAGAAAAAACCTGACATAATATGATATTCATGGTGAATCAGATAAACTCCATTTGAATTCCCATATAAACAATGTAAATACCTAATGATGAAGAATAAAACATTTCCATTTAAAAATAACAACTAAACAAGGACACTTCACCATTGTGTGGACAATTTCTAATACCCCAAAAAATAACTTTTTCTTGAATTCACATTTAAACTAATTCTTATAATTATTAAAAATTTAATATCACAATATTGGGGACTATAAAATTTTTAGCATTTATATCAAACCACATTTAAAATATAATTGTTCTAAATTAAAATAAAATTGTGATAGAATAAAAACAACTCAAAAATTAATACCACATGTGATACCACTAATATACGAATATTTAAATTTAAAATAAAATAAATAAGACACATAAGAGAAAGAATATTACAAACTAATTCAGTTAATAAAATATATATTTTTCAATAATAATCAATGATAAAAAATATTTGCATACCATATCCACATATGTGGCCCTTAACACCTTATTTATTCATACATACTACCAAGACTATAAAAGATGGGCTTTTAAAGAATTAAACTTATTTTATATATCATCTCTAGATAATGTTGAATTTTATAGGTTCTTACATGAGTATAAAATTGTCATTATCATTTAAATAACATAAATTATGGACAAGGGTGTCTATATAAAGATATATATGAAGTTGAAACTTTTATATGATTGTGTGAATGTGATATATCTAGGGTGGTAATGATAACTGATATTCTAACTCACCAACTCACTCCAACACCTAAAAGTTCTAATAACCCATCAATAATTATCTCTACCTAAACTAAACCAATGTCACCCATGATAGGAAAAAACATCAAGAACAAAAAATTAATAGGATAAATATTTCGTGGGCTCATAATCTAATCCTTATATAACATATAATGGTAATGAAAATACTTCTTACACTATACAGTTGACCAATCACCTAAACATTTCATTACATACATTCATCAAATTTGGTTCAATGTTCACTGACTCTTTATCCAGGGGCCAACACAAGGGTAATCTATATGTATTCCTACATAATGTATAAATAGTCTCAATATATTGAAATTGTGATAGATATTAATATAATAAAATTCAACCAAATGAAATTTTTTCAACAACAAACTAAAAAAGCCAAAAATACATGCACACAACGTGTACACTAATGTTTGGATTATCTTCTTCATCATCGAATATATTTTATGTTCAAAACTTTTTTCAAATTCATGAATTTTGGATAAATTTATATTTGAAACCATTCAAAACATATGGATTATAATAATGATTAAAATATTATATAATTATCCTTATAACTCCTTTAATCCTCACTAACACATTGACCACACGTGACTCTATAATTTCAATGAAATTAGTAGACATTGTCATTAATTCCCAAAATAAAAAATGATGTATAAATATCAAGAAAATTAATGTATTTTTTTTTTAAAATCCATAAAAAATAACCTCTTTTTTACACTATAATATATTCAATGGGTAAAATAGACTAGTTGAAATATTATGATCAAAATTAACATAATACTGGATAGGAAATCATGATGAAAACAAAACCACAAATTTCATCATATATGGACAAAAAATTTGTTTCCAAAAAGTATGATACTTTATCGAAACACTATGACTCACTACATATGGTGAGAAAATAACTCTATGCCAAACACCATCTCACATCACCAATAGAACAAATAAAATTCCATGAATTAATAATTTATCCTCTTCATCCTATATTAAACACTTTAAATAGTATCTATAAAAAATTAAATCTGTATATACCTTTACATTAAGATATCACATTTAATATTTAATCTCTTATTAAAACAAAGGTGCAAGAAAACCCATCTAATATCGGAAAATAGCACCATATACACACTCCATATCTAGATGTATAATCTCAAGCTCCACTATCATCTGCCTATCATCTCCTGCTATAATTTAAAAATATCCATATATCTCCCTAAACAATTTATTAACTAGCACATTAACTTTTTATTCATACTAAGATATCTAAAATTCATAATCATAAATGATATCTAATAATATCTTAATATATTAATTCATATCCAAATGAGAGAACATATTCCACAACCTCTTGTGAACTATAAATATAAAAATATAACACTCTTTGATAAGATAGTTTTTCCAAAAATTCAAAATAATTACTATAACTATAAGTTCAAGCTCATGGGTGTTAAACATATATTTTTTTCCCTGTAAATAATGATACCCATGAGAGATAAATTCATGCTCTTATATTTATAATTAGCTCAAAAAATGATAAGAATAATAAAGAAAGACATTTAACATAACCCCTTATTCTAAAAAATGAAATGCCTAAACACTAATTAGAATATTCATCAATAACTCAAATTCCAGATAACCCTAATTTATCTAAATAAAGGATTGGACCTTCTTAATAAAAGCTATTAAATGTACCACCATATAAGAGAAATCAAATATGAACATACCTTAATAAATTTTATGACCAAGAAATTGAATAGCTAATTTAAATTCTTGGGTGATTCCCATGACCCAAACACCTCAATCGTTAAAGTATCAATAGTATTATCTTTTCTAGAAAAAATCCACGGAAATAAATGTAACACATATTAAATTGGCCCATAGAAATCATTCTGTATAACTGATATCCATGGGGACCTATAAAATAACCATGCGGTTCTCAACATCCTCCTTCACTACCCATTAAAATTACCGGATATCAATGATGAACAACACCATGAAAAATTGTAATTATTCATTAAACATTGTGTTTTATAATCCTATATAAATATCTATGCATTAATTTTACTAAAACGAATCTCAAAAATTTAATTGTTTCCATATCAACACCTAAAAGTTATCTTTTAAACATATTACTCCATCACTATCATTTAGTGACATATAAAATTAGATAAATAATAAAAATAATTTAATCTTCATTAAATAGATTAAATTATCCATTAATCATTGAGTGTGAATTATAGTTTTTGTCAATCACCTCATTCAATAATCACTTTTCCATGAATTGTAATTAACTACCCTCCACAAATCATAAAATAAAAACAGATCTCCAAAAGAGATATAATAGGATAAATTAACCTATTCTATATTAATTCTTCAATTTTGATCCGAAAATCCAATAAGAATAAATATTTCACCATATAATTATACATGGAAAGTAGTGAAACAGCATATGGTAAATCTATACCAAACACAATCTCACATTGTGGGGGTTGTTCCACAATAACTTTTGGAATGAAATACTCGAATTCTTCCACAACTCTAAAATATAAATTTAACCAAAATTATAACAATTTATTCATTATAGTTTCACTATCTCAAAAAACTAAAAACCAAATATTCAATGGTAACTCAAGAACACCTCACTATAAGTAAGACGTTTCCAACTAACAACGTGGGTCTTCTAATAATGTGGGTGAACTATATCAACTATCCTATATCCATATATAAAAACATAAATTATGAAAAAAATATCAACTATAATGAATAATATAATATGGGAATGATAATGAAATTATACCCAAAAAAACCACATACTATAAAAAATTGATACACTACAATTTTATGAAAAACATTCATCAATATTAAACTTTATAGAAGGGTAAATAATATAAAAAATATAAAAATATATACAAAACAATGTAAATGATTTTAAATACTAGGTCCAATAATCCACTCTATTCCATATACTAATATTTCCATGCCTTCCATCTCAAATTCCTAATCTATGGATTTTTCCTTACCAACACCTCATATCATGATGTTATCAAACCCACCATAGTGCACGTACAAGGTGTATTTAATAGTACATAGTATGCCACCATCAACTGTTCCCCTCAATGAACTGAATATTATAAGGGTTAATTCACAATATGATATGAAAAAATAATAATTATTAACATAAAAATTATTATATTATAGTGTAATAAATAACTCCCCTCATGAATTATCATACCAATATTGGCCAGTAATATCATGGGTTGGGTATTCTAACAGTCTTATTATAACTATATAACGAATGGATTGTCATCTTTAAAAAAAATATATAATTGGTTAATTAAGTGTCTCTATTAACATAAATTATGGGTTAATTGGTAATAACTACTCATAACATACAAATAAGTTGACAATAAATCATTGAAATCACATTAATAATGGTGAATGAATTATCAACCAATACATGAGCATGGATGAATAGGATTTCCCCTTTCATCACAAGAGTAAGTGGAGGATTAATAACTATAATAAAACATATTGTTAATGAGATATCATAATGTTATATTATAATAATGAATCAAATATATCAAAATCCAATTGTGTATTAGTGAGAAGAATATCATCACTTGTAAAATAAACAAGATGAATAGGCTATAAGTGGTACATCATAATAAAATTAAATGAGTTATCACTAAAAACTACCCTAAGAGTGAATAGGTTATCAAAAAAACATAGAAATAGGGGTGAATGGTTATTTACTACTAACAATTTTTTTTGAATGGGTTATCACTAAGTCAATAAAAACCTTAGATGAAGATAATATCACCATTATTGTATCATGTGTAAATTATTATCACCAATTTATTTTCTACCAATATAGTTAATGGGTTATCACTATATATATTTTTAATAAACATAATTAACGATATATCACTATAAACATACTCAATAATCAATGTAAAAAATATATATCTATATTCTGAATCTATAAATAGTGTTAATGGGTTATCAGTACTCACCTTTAAATAATCAAAAATGAAAAAATGGTTTCAATAATCTTAAATCTGATCAATGGTGAATGGAAAATATTAAAAGACTAATAATATTAAAGATGAATGAATATCCACCATGGGAATAATTAATATTGATATAATATCATAAACATAGTTAAGCAATTATTACCATAAAATATTGTTCAACCCATCCAATTTTCTCACTATTCTACACAAAATAATTAAATTGTATACCAAAATCTTTTATTTAAAACACAAAAACTCATTTGGATGGATTTAGATCCATGAAAAAACTAATCACTCATGGATATCACTACAGTATGAAACAATCATACAATAAAACCCCACACAGTGAATAATTCAACCAAGCCTAGCCCATAAAGTGGCTTACCAACATTAAATAAATCAAAATGAAACCTAATTAAGGTTCCTAAAATCCAAATATATATTTGGAAACCCCATGCTCGTTAAAATTGAAATTTCTCCCACAAATTTCATGTAGTAGCATGGCCATCGATAGAGATGAGTAAAAATCAAAAGGATTATAGAACCTATCATATAATATTGAACCACTACTCATCACTTAAGAAGTATGAAAATTATATTTTGATTCATTTAATGTTTATTTCATAATCCTATGTAAACCTATATATCACATAACACATGAAACACATATAAATTAACGGATTAATTTAAGGACCACCTAACATATAGTCATAGGATCACACATGTCAAATAACATTGGATTATTGTGATTAAATAAATGGAATTCTCTAATTTAGTTGAAAACTACCAAATTACCCCTATTATTTGATAAGAACTAAAGTATTAAGAGAATAAAAAATTGGTGGAGGAGAAGTTCTGTACTATCAATAGAAATTATACTAAATTATTTATAGTTAATTAAGGAAAATATGAATGATATAATTACATTAAAATGATATTTTAATGTTAGAGGGAGGAAGAATTAATTTAAACTATTTGAGGGAAGATGAATAATATATTTAATAAATATTTGGACACAAAATTACAAAAACACACGATTATAATGGGGGAGTAATCTCTAAACTAGAACTATGGTGAACCCCCATTAGACATTGGATTGTCCATCGAGGTTCCAATGTACCCCACCTGACCTCTAGTGGTAGGACAAGTATCTTATACCCAGTCCACCAAAATTTTAGAGGAATCTTAATGGGATTCAAGTGGAAAATCTTATTCTAGTTATATTTCCTCCACTAGAACTCCCTTTATATAGTTTTTGATCTTGATCAGCCATTTCACACTTATTCATTTATAATAGGACAAAATAAATAATAAATAAACAAAATAAAATAAAAAACCACATTAAAACACATGATTTGTTATAAAAATTACACTATATGTAAGTTCTTCCTTGAGAAAAATCACTAAAAACCCCTATTGAAATGCTCTAGCTATTATGTTCACATGATTGTATCTCACTCCCATATCTCTTTAATTAAATAAATATTCTATTGAAACCCATACTTCTCATGTATAATTATTTTATCATTTATATTAATATTAATTACAATTCCAAATAATATATTTTTGAGTACCATATAGATTTAGTGTCTTTTAAAACGTAGATAAGTAGAAACTAGTATAGAAAATGTCATCGTCATTTCAGATTAAGTTCATCAAAACTAAAAAATATCATAGGGATTTCAATAATAAAACCATTCTTTATAACCCAAAAAGGGAAATGTAATAAAGGTTGATTTTATATTCCTAGTAAGGGTAAATATAAGTGACACTAATCAACTAAGATAAGTGGTAGTAAGATAATAATAAGTTTATGAAAACATGAATAAGGGGGAAAAATTCTATGAAAATTAACAATTAAATATATAAATTGATGTTCAAATAAATGAGTATTCATGATGGCCTGAAAATCTATTCATATGATGTTTGTCAAAAAAAATATATCCACCTTTTAAATAAAAAGTAAAATATAACATGTTTTGAAAAAGCTAATAAAGCCCCCTTTTAACCGTGTTGATTAAATTAATATATATTATACAATAAAATTAAACAATATTTTTTCTATTTTTAAAAACATTCTTTTAATTTATTTAATAAATATATGGACATGAAATAAAAGATTCCATACCAAAGGGGAAAACATGGTAAATTTTCCTTCAAAATATTATTTTGGTATCTTGATTACATAAAGTACAGAAAAATAATTTATATAATTAAATACCCAAAAATAACCGTAGAATAATAAAATTCATAAACTTTGGGAGAGATATATCATAAAATTTCATAATTATAAAATCTAGCCATAAATAATCCCAGTAAACATGACATTGTAACATAACTCCCTTACCACAATTATTTATTAATTCATATATTCTAAAAAATATTATATAATAAATATAAATTTCTAATAATTATATAATATATACATAATCATAAATATGTTACCATAATTTTTATACATATAACATATTATTTTCATGTTTTTTAACAAATCATTCAATACCATAATCACTTCAACTGTTAAATACTTAGTTTTTTATCTATGTTTTCATTTGGTTGTTATTGTCCATACACATTGACAACAGATTCCCATATATATAGTTTAAATAATGATATAAATATCATATATATTCATTATCTAAACATTAATAACTATTCATTTAATGTGGTGATGAAAAATGAATTATATCACTACGCAGAGACAGTAGTACAAACATTCACATGAGTTACATTTCTATTTTCGGATGGACGGATTTAAACAAATTTAAATATAAATTAATATTTATAGAATAATTATTATAATATAAATATAATATATAAATAATAAATATATCATAATAATAAACCAAGACTGATGGTGGTGAAAAATGAGTCGTATCGCTATGTGGAGGCGGTCGTCCACACATCTGTGTGATCGATACTTTAATAGACAATTGGATTAATAAGAGGATGTAAATGGTTGTTTTGTAATAATAATAATAACACATTATTATATTTATGATATTATTTTCCTCATTTTTACGTATTTAGCATGTTTATATGAATTTTAAGGAGAATTAAAATTTAATGTCTTGGTTAAGATATATACCTCTTCCTAGAGAGTCCTCCTTTGGATTACTCCTTAATCTTTAAAGTGCTCTTATTTAGAGAATATAATAAGATATAGGATAAATGGTATGATTCTAGGATGTCTTTTTTGTATAAAATATCAATTTTATAAGTATAAAATTCTGTGAAAAAGGAGGATATGAGGTTCCCTTTTATAAGTGATTGGAGGGACACACATGAAATTTCATTAAATATTACTATTATATAAGGTATATTTAAGGGTTAAGTGGATCCAAATGTCTTGGAATTATGATCTAGGATGATAATAACTTTAAATATCTTCAAAAATAATAATTTTAAAGGTTTGGGAGGCAATGACACCCTTAACCATGGTTTAAACCCTGATAAACCCGTTTAATCATTAACTATGATAAATTTTATATTTTTTCAATATTCAGTTTGAAAAAAATTAAGTAAAACATTTTAAATTTTATTAATTATGATTATCAAAAATATTAATTCCATTTTTCTATATATTATTTTGATAATTAAAATAATTTAATTTTAATTATGTGTGGACACTACAATAAACCCCCGTTTTCAAAAAATGAATTTTAAAGCATTAAACATAATTTACATACACTCCATACCTTTTAAAAATTAATGTTAAAATATTAAATTGAATAAATAAAATATAAATTTTAATAGAATCATTAATAAATATAGATTAAATTAAATTATTAACAATAATAAATTTTGTGTGCATAAAAACAATTTTTTTATAAAAATGTGTTTTTAAGACACAAAAAAACATTTAAAAAATCATGTATAATGATGATTCGTAGATAATTAATTATATAATATATATTTAAGGTATATTTTGGTTAATTTAGGATTAAATTAATAAATTAATGATTTATTTAGTTGAAAATTAGAAATTGTTTTTATATGAAATGACATATTTCACCATACATTGAAAAATAATACTTTTTTGGAAAATACGAATAAGTTATCCCTGATAATATTGATTAGATGATTGTAAAAATTATATTAATTTCCTCAATATTCATTTCTATAAATGGTAGAAATTTATTATAATTATCATGTGAAAAAATTCTATGTTTTTTTGTAGAATTTTATTTGAAGGATAAAGTGAATTTACTAAAAATTAAGTGATTATTTTCATGAATTAATATAAAAATTTAAATTAATAAAAACCATTATTGATTTTTTTTCATAACTTGGTTATTATAATTTATTCCTACCAATTTAATGGGAGTTTTATAATGGTTTACGATATCTGGAATGTTAAAGACATAGTGTAGCTTGTATAGAATGTTATCGAATAAATCAAGTATTATTATCATTGAAATACATATAAATTATTAGCAGATAAATTATAACCCAGTAATGTAAATTCTACCATTGAAAAGACATCAATGTAGTTAAATAAATGATTATATCCCTACATTAACTCATCCTTTGATTCCCATGTATCTTCATAAAATTTATGATGCCTCTAAATAACTTAAAACCGTTGAGTATTATTATTACGTAGTAATTTATCTCTATAATCCATGATTTCTTGTATTTTATCCTCAAGATAAGGACAATGATATAGTAGTGAATCCTCAATGTTTATTACATGTTAATGATCAGGAATATAATACCTTAAGAGTGATACATGGAGAAGATCGTAATCCAGTAAGGGATTAAAGAGGGGTTCTAAGAGATAATCTTTATTTCATACTCGATCAAGAATATCAATGAAACCAATATTCCCAAGGCCCAAATATCAATTCTTTCTAAATAATATAACCTTATTACTTAAAGAAATTAATTGTAAATCACTCTTATCAACTTCAAATTCCAAATCTTGGTAATTATTTCCATCAAAACTCATCTACTAACTCTTAGTTTCCTTGATGTGATATTGAATGGGACTAATAATATATAACAATTCATGACCAATATTATGTCTCAATAAATTTATTTCGTCACTTTTATCCCAATATGTTATAGTGATAGACTTATTTCCATAGAGGGATTCATTTGGATACATCTGAATGCTCATAGAAAATATATTATTGTTAGAAAAATCAACTAGAGGATGGTGTTGATCCCAACAAAATTTTGTATATAAAGAGCATGATCTCAAAATATACTCTAGGGTCTTAATGGTCTTATAAAACTGACCATATGTTTGGGGAAGATAAGTTATACAAAAAAACAACTATGTATCTATAGCTTTGTGAATACTTAACTAAAACGTCAAGGTAAATCTCATATCTTGATTAGGTATAATATAATATGGTACCCCATGTAACCTTACCACTATCTCAATTTTAATACTAAATGGATGATCAAGAGTGATTTATTAAGTTATAGAAATTAAGTGCACTGATTTCATGGGGCAGCCAACTGTAACCCACATTTTATAACGTCCTTCAGATGATCCTCAGAGTCTGAAAAACAAAATCCATGGTGAAGTTTTCCCTATTTTATTATGGTATGGGTAATGATTATAAAATTATATTAGGCATATATCTCTCATACATAACTTAATGACCTACTAAGAAGTGAGATATATTCTACAAAATATCTCTCCTATTACTCACTAACTAGAAATACTCTTTTAGATATCCAAACATATTTGTACTTGTGGGATGAATAAGGAATGGAGGACTATGATCTTCTTCCAATAGTTCCTTTTTCATGCTTGGTATTAATGCGACACAAAGTGCCTAAACTATATCTTTCCATAAAAATCATTGTTGAAGAAAAAAAATTATCATAATATATTAAACCTCCAAACCATTATTTTGTGCCTCTTTAATACTTTTGGGGAATGATGGTTAAATGGTCATATGAAAAACATAATATTTATCACTTTCCCTCATGATTTCAATTTTTATCATATGAAAATGCATAAATGGTGGATAATATATTATCTATATCATATATAAGTTATCATGATTCTTTTGAATAAAATAATCAACCACATTGTTCTCATTTAAAAGATGGTAATGTATTGAGAAATCATAATCAATAATGAACTCATACCGTATTATTTTATGAATATTAAAATTTTTTGGTGGATATATACATTAATCTTTTATTATTTGTATATATTTCACATATTTTTCCGTAAATATAATTCCTCCTCAAGTACAATTTAATGATTACAACTACAAACTCCAAATCTCAAGTTATTTAATTTTTTTCATAAACATTCAATTTGTTTGAGACATAAGTTATCACCCTTATCGTAATGGATAATAACACACCCCAAACACTTTTTTGATGCATCACTATAAATTAAATTCCTTTATATACTATTGGGTAGTTTGAATATAGGTTTACATACCAAAGTTCTCTTCATTTATTAAAATTTTATTCACAATCATCAGTCAAGAGAAACATAAACCCATTTTTAGTTATAATTGTGAGTGGATTCTTCAGTTGTGAGAAATCATTTAAAAATAATAGATAATATCTCGGAAAACCAAGAAAAATATTAATCTATTTTGCTATGTCTCAGGACCTTGTTTTTTAAAGGTATGAAATTTAAAGATATCAAGGAATATTTTCAGATCCTGGTGTTAAGGCAATGTGTGATTCTGTGGCCTAGTGTTCTTGGAATTAATTTAATAAAAATAATAGAAATATTTTATATCACACACTCACACATTTTTTAGAAATAATATAATATATCTTAAAATATTCTCAAATTGAAAATATAAAACCCCCTTAAAATTTGAAATCTGATGTTAACCCAAACTGCGACCTAATGTGTCTCAGAAACTGACTTCTGTATAAGGTTACTGTTGGTTTGTATGTTTAGTGAATTAATTGGTTATTTTAATTATTTCATTTAAAAATAATTCCTTATATAAATAGACATCTATATAGGATCACCAAGGATAGCTGAATAACCGTGGAATCATTGAGAGGAGGTTCTTGCACCCTGTCATTTGTGAAATGATATAAGATGATGATGATCATCTAGATTCCTTCAAATTGATCTGAAACAAATATAACAAATCATCTCTATTATTGTATATACTGTTATTTACATAAAAAAATTCAAATATTGAGGTATGACTCATCATTTTTTAGATTCAACCACTTAGTATTATAATATTTATCATGATCAATTAATTATATTTTATTTTTTAGAAATAAAGACTTTACATGCACTCGGGTATTATATTTGTTTTATTTATACAATATATCTAATTATTGTGACTTGTTTCACATCTTAGAAATCCCAAATATATGTCTATTTTCAATTAATTCTGGTCAAATCATTGTTTCACCTTTGGTTTATGTAATTTACCTCTTTTTTATTGGAAGATTCCCATAAAATGAATGGATCATATGTTATAGGATGGATCGTGAAGATTTTGGGATTTTAGGTTGTTCCACCATTGATTCGGAGATCCAATGTGGAAATGAGAGGCACCATGATCGACGACGACTTCATGCTGGTGATCCAGATTCCATTTTATATCCAATGGATGGAAGTGAAATATGACTAGAGGTGATTACCACCTATTTAGGGTGACCTATTATAATTATTAAAATTAGTGGAGATATATTTGGAGGAACACATAGAAAATCCTGGTTTTTGTGAAATTCCTGACTATACAACGTTTACTTGGTTGACCATACTCCTTGTAGCTTTGAACTATAGATAATGGGGGTTTTGTTGAGTTAAATATCCCAAAATATGTGGGTCCCACACATAGAGTGTGGCTCAGTGCTCATGGAAAAATATTTACTATGATAGTACCTGGGAATGGTCATGTACAGACACATGTCATGTACCGACAATAGCTAGGGTACACAGAAACAACCAGTGTACACAAGCACAAACATGACTAGTAGATACAGCTTAGCCCTAGGTGGCTGAGAGAAGCCATGTAGTCCCCATACACACAATGTTGGAATACATGTCCATTGAGCCATGTTTTTTCAACGAAATTACATGGTAACAGAGTAGGACTACACATCGTGTGGGTCTGTTACACACCGTGTACAAATATTTGAGGAAACATGTACCTCTAATAAATCTATTGGATAAACATTGATTATGGGATGAGTGTAGTCTATCAAATGTTTTTTTCATGTAGGACACAATTTTGTCCTTTTTATTTTTTTTAGATATGATCAATGATTATCCAGGCGTGATGATTCTATAGACGATGCTCGATGACTGCAGTGATGAATCAAGATCATCAGAGAGATTATAGTGAATCCCTTCTACAGGGACATGGCATGGGTCCTCTATATATCCAAAGAGGGGAACCATACTTCTAGGAAATATAATGGGTCATATTTTGATCATCATAAAGGAACCCTAATCTTGGGAAAAAGCATGGGTCCCCTATCATTTGAGTGGTACCCTCCAGCTGGGTTAGGGAATGGGTTCTATACCAATAAATTTGAACCCTCCTTCTTAGACATGGATTGTGTCCTCTAAATTTTTAGGGGAACCCCCTATAGAGGCATTTATCATCTACTATCATAGTGTAACCCTACTATTGGGTTTCGGAATGGGTCCTCTGTCCATTGAGTGAAACCCACCAGTGGTTTCATGGTGTGGTTAATATATCAATCAGTGTGACACCCTCCTATTGTACCAGGCCATGGGTCCTTTACCTTGAGATTATTTCTCCTGAACAATGTTACATAGTGGTGAGGTGTGTCATGACATAGAATACACTTCATAAAAATTTACATGATGATGGAAATCATTTATAGAACTATTGGAAATGTTTGAAAAATATTTTCCTTGGATTGGATGTGAGATGTGGATCCCCTTTCTCTCTCATTTGGGTATATTTTCTGAGAACATATCCCTATTGATTGATTTTTTTCTTGTAGATATGGATCGAGGAATTTACATATATTGTGTCTCTTCTAGCTCCCCATTCATATTTTGGGGCATCCAACTGGATATATATATATAATCACTCTTAAATGTAATTTCCTAACATGTGTCATGTCTCTAAATATAATAGACAGATATACAATGATTACATAGTATAATACAGATATCGTAGTGCATTTTACCAATTATGGTGGTTGGGGAATGAAGATATTGAGCTGGGATCTATCATCATTTACATTTATAATTTTTTTTTCTGATGGTACCACATTCTATTTGCATGTGACTTTTTCCCATTTACATTTTTCAAATTACACTATCATACTCGTATATTACCCTGAAATTGTTAAATGTGTATTTGTTACTCTATATGTTACTTTACTTTCAATTAATCATATGTACTTTTACATATAGATGGTTTTTTTCGTATAGGTACTTAGAACAATCCCCTCATATTAGATATTCATTTAAGTTCGTGTCAGTATACCATATAAAAGAGTCAATCTTGGGTTAGTCATGGATTGAGCCCAATTGGGTTGGGCCATAAAAGATTAGTATAAGATGTGGTTTAATCCTTGGGACTGTGTTTGATTTTTTCCCCATATGAGTATTTGTTGGGGAATTAGGGAAATAATTTCAATGTGACTCAAGTGAGATTTTAGGCCAGACAACCCAGTGTTGGTGTGGCTTTCAATGTATCTATACATCCGGAATCTAACCACTTGTTTATCGAATGAGCATACAAATACATTGGCTACGGTGAACATTTGTACATGCATCACATTGGATTGATTTCTTTGAATATCCTCATTTATTAAGATCCCCATATATATATATATATATATTATTCTTATTTTGGTACCTAATGAATAATATTTTAGGATGCGACCATGAAGAAAACATGTTAGGTTATCAATTTTGGATTGTGAAGAATATCTGATGAGTGATGAGGCCTTAGTTCAGGGTATATCGCATGAGATCTATCCTCTAGGTGGGATGGAAGTAAAACCACCAATTATTGAGAAGAAAATTGTACTAGTATAGTAGGATGAGGATGCTTGTTAGCTTAATGAACTCCATGATTTCCTGTATTAGAGGCCGATGTGGTTCTGTGTTGAGAAAGATCCCTAGGTGGTGGAGGATTGGCTATAGTAATTGATCCAAGTTTTCATGATTTTTTAGACATGAATAATCATGTAGATTCGATGGTATCGAGCATTTTCCATAGTGTTGTTGGGTTGTGATGACCAGTGTTTTATCCAATGTAATATTACAATGGATTTGGAATTTTGGTGCTTAGTTGACATTCCATTATTTGAACTGAGCATCAAAACATAAGTATGAGACTTTGAACACAACAATGTTTTGTTTTGAGACATGGTTAAATGACCGAACGGTCCGCCAAGAGTCTTGTTTTGTTTTGGGAGTGTCTTACCCAAAATCTCATGTTTGGATGATCCAAAGAGTGTTCATGATTTATATGATACTTTAAAGCCCCCATAAGTAACTGTATTTCTTATGGAGGTGATAAGATGTGAATCCCACGAGCTGTTCATAGTTTTCCCAAACCATGTGCCATGTGCAAATGGCTAGTTCAACTTAGGTTGTACCTATTCATTATTCATCACATAGTTAGAAAAACTATGAGGCATAACCATACGAGGGGGGTCCATTAAAAATTGGTCGTTTAATTGTTGGTGTACATTTTGTCCAATCAGTGAGACAATCCATTTGGCCTAGTTTTGAGGATGAAATTACCAAAATAAACTTATTGAGTTTATGTATTATTTTTTCCCTTATTTTTTCTCCTTCTCTAGCCTGATCCTCCCCCTCTATGCCATGGGTCTCTCCAGAGCCTGACTTCGGATTTCAGGGATCTCCTTTATCGATTTTCCAAATCAAATGCTATTGGTCTCTATGGATATGTATTCCTATGTCCTCAATTCCTTTAAAAAAAGTATTTTCTTAATATTCTCTCAACTATGTTATTTAGGTGATGTCTGATTTTCTTTATTTTTAGGGTGTCTTACCATTTCAAATATTTCTTCCAAACTAAACCAACCAAATCTTGATATTGGATAAGTGTAGCATATTATGAATACGATAAGTGTTTTATGGATCCTTCATTAATTATACATCATTTTATATGTATCAACATTGTTCAACATGAATGCATTTTCCGTATGTTGAATTAAAATTGGTTTCGTAATATTACAGCGATCTATGTACCCTGTAATACTCTCAATATTCATTTTTTGTAATTTGTGATTTTCACCCTCGATCATGGAAACCCCGGGTGTGTGACATCTTAAATTGGACTTTAGAAATTTAATGATTTAAATGCAAAAAACTTATTCTTAGTAATAATCTTGTTGTATGAATTGATTTTCTCTTGTTGGTGATATCCCAATTGAAAATGGAACCCCTAATTTCCATGTTGAATTATATAATTTAATTTAAATGTTTTGGATCTTGTTGTAAAATAATTCTTTAATATGACATGAGTAATGATATTGAAATAGGGAGTTTATTTATTTTAAATAAATTGTTTGATAAACAATATCATTCTTTAATTATAAAACCCCTCAGTTGAGGTACACTGTCATCTGAATAAAAAATATTGATTAGTTATTTAAATCCTGATTGGATTATTTTAATGTGTTCTTCTCCATACATTACTGTTATTGTTAATTATGATGCATTTTATGTTCAAGGCATATGTTTTTTTTATAAAATGGAGTTTTACCTCTTTCTATATGACTGTTTATGACCCCATAGGGTGTAGTTCATTGTTTCCTCCCCTACTGTACTTGTGGTGGTGAGTTGAGGAGGTCTTGATTTAGACCCTACAGGTCTGCATATTTTCTATCCTTTGTTCCCCTCCCCCAGACCTACCATGTATATGGATATTTATGAGACCAAGGTGCCTCATAAGTGCTTGGACAAGTTTTTAATAAGACATACACATGTAGGTGACTTACCGTTTTCTAATGAAACCTCCTATGGGATTCATTGAACACTTCTTAGTTAGTAAATTAAATGGATTGAATTATATAGAATAGATTCTATACGATGTATGCCTTACCTTAATTTAATTAACTAGTTTTAATGATATGACATAGTATTTTAAAATTGTTTATTTTAAATTAAATTGAATTAGGTTTAATGGACACGCCTTTTGTTAAATAAGTTTTCATAGTTCAAGGGAATTATTATAATTGTGTTTACCTTATTTAAAATGTGATTTTAAATAGAAAATAATGAGAGTTAATGCCTCATGGATTCAATTATTATTATAAATTTGATTAATCCATGATATAGGTTATGGAACGATGGTAAGGGTTTTGTGGAGCATAGCAGAATCAAGCCCTATTAAAATGGGAGTTGAGTCACTATGTCTCACACCATTGATATTGGTTGGATAGTAGAATTTATGCAAAATTTACCTTATGAGTGTTGACATGACGAAAAACTCATTTTTTTAATGTTGACTTGACAACACACTCACCATCTCATGTGATGATAATTATGTCTCCCACTCATTATCAGATGTAGTGTATATACCCTTTCCTAGAGCATATAGGCACTCTTAGACTTGTTATGGATGACTGAGTTACATCCTGGTCCAACCATCACCAAATATTCCAGGTATATAGCCAAATATGTCTATATGTACTTGGTTCATAAAGGTGGATGAACTATATAACTAAACTATATACATAATTATTAATATGTTTAGTTACTGGTTAGGCATCTCTTTCTGGCCATGAGTCGAAATAGGTAGGGCCACCATGTATCCTTTAGGAACCTGATTGGGATGTTGTTTATCATTTTCAGTCTTGTATATTATTCATATTACCAATGCACTCTTTTATTACTATTAATAGATTGGATTTAGTTATATAAACCATGGGTGGTAACCTATTGGGTCTATATCTCGCACCCTGCTTTGGATGCCATTGCAATGGGGTACCCGAGTATAAATTATGTCTGCATGACTGTTGATTATGCTTGTACCTTTGTGTATGGTGAAAATAACTGAGAGTGAGCTCAAGATGATCATGGAGATCACTATAGGGTGTTTTTTTTTAATTTTTTTCTATATTATATTGTGTAATATTTATTTTTGTATGTATACAATTTTAGACTATGCATCATCTTCAGGACATGAATGAATTTTTTCATATTAGAGTTTCCTATTACTTATTTTTCTGTTATTATTATTTATTCATGGTTTTTAGTTGATTTCTACTTATTAAATGACTTCTGAACTCTAATATGACGATATATTGTCCCTATTATCACCTATTTAGACCCTTGATACTTGTCTGAAGCCTTTAGCACATTGGGAGGGTCTCTTTTGGCCATGTGACCCACCATTCCATCTATCATCTTATTGGTCAGTCATGTTGTGATGTAACAAAGTGGTATCAAAGGTGGGTTTCCCTCTACCTTACTATTTCGGGATGGTAGAAAGGATATAATGAATTTTTGATTCTAGGTAAATGGCTATTTTTGGTAGTGATCAAACTATGTATGGGTAAATACTAATTGTCTTTTGTTGGGATTCACGCTCATACTATTTTTAGTTTCAATTAAGAATTATTTCACCCTGAGTTATTGGTGTACTTTTGCTGCTAATTGGAATATAAAATTTATAGTATTTTTTCCTAGTCCTATAATGGATAGGATAAATAATTACAATTATCATTATAGGCACACAGAAATTCTCATGTCATGTATTTTCTATTCCATGTTGCTGCATTTGCCTATTTCTTGATGATTGTGATATGTGCCTTGAGTGAATTCCATGATTTTGTTTTATTTAGCATGCCTTATTTTATGACATGTTCATGTGATTATGTGACATGATGCCTATTTGGTTAGAATTGTTTTATATGTATCATGATTATGTTCTTATTTTAATGTTTTTCTATGATTACTACAAACAATAACATGCTTTGTTATAGTATTTATATGTAAATGGTTTCATGGGCATAATTAATGGGTTTTGACTAAATAGGAAGTAGTTTTTAGATGTATTCTGTATATGTGACTTATGATTGGAAAACTGTATCCCATTTACTGATACAATCATTGAGTTTTACATGTCTTTAATGAAAACTATTAAATTTAAAAGACACCGTGTGTTTGATTTTTAAATGTTATTTGATTTTGATTAACCAAGAGATAGACTTCTATAGTAAGGTTTGTGGGTTCCTTATATTTGGCGAATGAAAACTCATTTACTCAAACTACATATTAGGATTAGTATATATATATCTATAGACTATTTTTCAAATGAAAATATACTAATGTTCAAATGTTATTTCAAATGTATTTCAATGAATGGGAGACAAATTGAAAATTGTAAAGTGTATGGGATATTCACATATTTCTAGATGAAAACCTGTTTAACTAAATCATGATATATGACCATGGTATATTTTTAAATGGTTATAAATATAAATTCTATTTCATTTTGATTCAAAATGTTAGGGTTTCTTCTATAAAGGATTTTGAATCTATCACACGAACATGGTGATCATGTGATAAACCTATAAAATTCACAACTGGACACAGGTAGTTCGGTTGGGGCATGAGTCTTATAAGATATCACACTTCGTTTGTCTTAAAATTTTAATAACTACTCAAATTTTATTGAGTTACATTTTGATGAACTCTTATTGGTTTTAGGGAACCTTCATAGTCCATCTTATCGATTAAAACATAAAAATTATTTTTTCAATAATTTCTAAATTATGATAGTATGACAATAAAATTTTAATTTATAATGTTTAAAAATCAATTATGATAATACATTCTTTTTATTCTTTGTTGTTTTGTATATAATATTTTAAATGTTTAAGGATTAATTGAAAATCAATTTAATGAGTTAAAATGTATCCTTATATGATATCCTTCCTTTAAATCCTTGTGTAAGGTTCTTTAATCATATATTTGAGTTTACATAGAATAAAATCTTTAGAAATTTATATATTCTTATATTTGGTTTTTTCTATGGATTAAATAATATGCATTGTCAAGGTGATATTCTACATTTCATGACCTAGTGATAGGGTCAATGCTTGGGCTTTTTTAAGGGCCTATATTGAGGTATCAAGCACCCTTAGAGATTAAATACCTTTCTAGTGATATGATATTTCAATCATATGTTACCATTTGGGAGTTGATGTCTTTATTAGGAGTCTTGGTTTCTAAATGATCACAATTTTTGGAAGGGTGGTCTTGTTTTCCAGGGCCTTTTTGCAGACACGATAATCGAATAATTCTTTTTTTCAGTAGGATTGACATTAAAAAGGCATTGACGTCAATTTAATAGGTCACGTGACCTTGTTTATTTTCCTTGGTTGACTCAATATGTATTTTTTCTGTTTTACAGTTGTTAGGGATAAAATTTATTTTATCCAGTTTTCAATATGGGACATCTGATACATGATTTCATAGGGCGGACAACATGAGGATAGTATCGATGGTGTAACATTATAATTATGTAATATTATGGTTGTATTAATTGATATATATCGTACTAAACAATTTTATAATGGTATAATAAACCATTTGAGTATAGTGAGATCGTTGAGCCCTTTGATGTTGAGTATGTTCTTGGGTAATCTCTGTAGTAGGGTCACCTATGAGTTAATGGGATCAATTCAACTTAATGATTGTGATGGAGTTTCAAGGGGATTAGGTGTTTTGAAACACCAGGTAGGTTGGTTCTTCCTTTCATTCGAAATTCTTAGATGTCATGATGTGGTGATCATTACTCAAAGGATAATCATGTGTGTTTCTATAGTGATTTTTCTCTTGTGTGCTTTTGAGCAGCTAGTTTATCCCTTCCTTCTACGACTAGAAAGATACTAAGGTGGGTAGCATCATGTAGTTTCTAGTGTATTTTTTTGCTTCTAAGTATAAGGAACACAACCAAGTAGGACTATTGTCAATTATTGGCTTCTCTTTAAGGATGTTAATGATTGATTTTTTTAAATCATGATAGTGGTTTTCTAGATGCAAGATGTTGATGTGATTGGATAAGTGTGAAACCCTTGATAAACACCATTGGTTGTGGATGGAAATTTATGGTTAAGGTTTGAATGATAATGTGATGCTTTGGGATGTAAATGTGTCATGGTCGTGTTGGTAAAGATGCATTAGTTGGTGAAACTGAGCATCCTTTTGTGGAAGTTGACCATGAGTGGTTTGAAAATTCATCTGTGGGTTATCTTGAAATCCTATTAGTATACTCCTCTGAAACTGATGAGCATGTCCCCAATCTTGATGTAATCCTTGGTGCACTAATAGTGTGTTTTTCTTACACCATTCATATGTTTTTAAAAATTGTTTGGAATGATTTGTGAACTCTATCAGAGAACAATTATGGATGAATTGGTTTTATAGAGGCTTGTTAGTACTAAGTGATACCTAGATTCCCATGTAGGAATGCCTTGGATGGACTCATGGACACCATCCATTCTTCTATGATTTTACTACCAAGTGGATTTTGTTATAGTATTCTTCAATTATCATAAGTGGATGTCTGGGTTTTGTACCAATATCTTACTTGAAAACATGGAGTATGGGAAAAATTGGGATAGTTCCATGGACTCCCGTTCATTTATTCCAAGGTTATCCAAGAAATTTTGTTCGTCTCAGAGGTGTTTAAAGGATGATAATTCTAGTGGAATGGATCAGAGATATACAAAAGTTTCACTGAGGATAGACATTTATAATATATAGGTGATGGATTAATCATTAAAAATTTCTGGGAGTTAGGTTTGGGCTTTTTTGAATGTTATTTTTGTAAATATAGGATACCTTGGAGGAAGGATTTTTAATTCTATTTGTTTACCCTCCAATTGTCTAAGATGTGTGTTTTTAGTAATAGTAAACTATAGTGGATTTAAGTGTTTTCCTTATTTTTTTATGTTTACAGTGGAATGGAAATAATATAAATAAGGTAGTCGGGTTAAGTAGAGTGTGGTTTAAGGGTGATTAGTGTATTATGGGAAAGCCTTCTGGGCCATATTATGTTTGTTCGATTGGTATTTGACCATTCCAAGGGGGTGAGGCTTCAATTATGGCCTCATAAGTAATCGCGTACACCTAGTTAAAGAAACCACATCAGGAGTGTCGTTATAATTCTTAGGGTGCACTTCATAGGTAATTCTAACATAGGAGGTACCATGGCTTGGAATTGGACCATTTTTTATGTTGAATCATGTATTGGGGACTTCCATTCTCCATATGCTTAAATAGTGGATGAAATTATCATGTATCTAACATAGGAGGTACCATGGCTTGGAATTGGACCATTTTTTGTGTTTCAATTGGAAAAATATAATTAGCTCAGGATTTGGAGTCTTAATACTTGTTTGATTATGTAATTTTTACAGGTTCATTTTACATTTAGAAATGTAACAGGACCATTTGAATGAGACTTCACAACCATTGTAGGTTGATTTATGTGTTCATTATTCCCCAGTGATTATTGAGGATGATATTTTATAAGTTGGGCAGTTTCTAATGACTATTATTTTTCATAGGTAAAATTCCAAGAGAATTTGATTTTGGATGTTTAGTTAATAGTCCATTCATTGAACCAAGAATTAAAACATATTTTTTATAATAGGAACACTTTACAGTGTTGTTTTTAATCATGGGTAATGTTCCAAGGGGTCCCATGGGTTTCTTGTTGAGTGTCAGGATTGACGGGCCATAGAATATCATGATTTTTTTCTATGAAGTTTCAACATGGTTTGTTTGAAATCATAAGACCCCCAACAGAATACCACATAGCTTATGGTGGTGAGAAAATGTGAAGCGTTAGGGTAGTGCATGTTTTAACCAAAATGTGCACATATCGAACATGGTTAGTTAAAAATATGTACTAAGTAAGTAGTATTTATCACACAATTGGTGCATGGTTACGATAAACATGTAAAATAACCATGTGATGTGAGTTCATTATGTAGTGGGTGCCACACAATTTGGGTAAAAAGTGTGGAAAACCATGAAACCTAGTTTTGAGGGATAAAAAACAAAACATAACTTAACATGTTTATGTTTATGTTTTTAATAACTTTTTACTCCTTATTCTCTAGTGTGACCCTCCTCATGTGTGTCATGTATCTCTCAAAAGCCTAACCTAGGATTTCATGGATCTCATTTGGTCACTATTCGAATCGATCACCAGCCGTCTATATTGATCCGCATAGCTAATCTCCTACTTACATTTAATTAATTCATCATTTAATATTTTATAGACATATTTATCAAGGTGATGTCTTATTTTCCATATTATTAGGGTGGATTTACATTTCATATATTTCTTCCAAACAAGACCAAATCTAGGATTAAAATTGGATGAGTGTATTTTCTTAAGCATAAGGTAAGTGGACTAAGGGGTTTTCCTTAATTTTCTATAATTTTATAAATATCACTCTTCTCCTTTACACTGGAATTTTCCACAAATTTGTTTAAAATTTCTTATATCATATGAAATCGATCTATGCACCTTGTAATACTCCCTTTAATCTTTGTTTATTAATTTGAGGTTTTCACCCATGATATTGGATACCCTATGTGTATGACAACCTGATGTAGACCAAGGAAATTTAATTATTTAAATACCTAGAATGACGTATAAGTGTTTATCGTGGATTGTGAATGGTTATTCCCTTGATGGTGATTTACCAATTGATAATAGAACATCCAAAGATCCTTGTTAAACTCTCTAATTGAATTTTCATTTATTGGTAGTTATTCTAAAATGATTCATTAAAATTAATTCAGTTATGATATTGGAATGTGATGTCAAATTTTTTCAATTATTTTTTCAACACAAAATGTCATTAAATTCAAATAAAACCCCCTATATTAGGATCACTAGCATATAAACTAAAATGTATTGATTAGTTACTTAAACCATTATTGGATTTTTTTTTCATTTGATTTTTATCTATGAATTAATGTTACTGTTAGTTGTGAGGAATGTTTAGCACATGGCCTCTCCTATTAATTTAAATGGAGTTTTACCTCTTCCTATATGAATGTTTATAAGACCAAGGTAACTACTATTTGGATATCCTATCTTTTAATTGGACTTAACTCTGTATGAAACTATTGTTTTTGCAATGAAACTTCTTAAGTGAATCATTGATCTGTATAATGTCCGGATTTTGTAAATTAAATGAATTGAATTATGTAGAATGTATTGTGCATGATGGATTCAATACCTTAAATGAATTATCTTATTTGAATTATATAAATTAAAAATATAAAATGTTATATTTGACATGGAATAGAATTTGGTGGTATGATCATGCCTTTTTTAAATAAATAAACACGATTTAGGGGAATTTTTTAATTGTGATTTCCTTCTTTATAATCGGATTGGTAAATGTTAATCATGAGAGGTAATTCCTCATTGCTTCAATTATTATTATAAATATGTGAAATCATCGATATATGTTGTGTATTGATGGTAAAGGGTTATGATTATCCTGGAGAAATTCCACTCATTCATGTAGGGAGTTCACTCATTGCATATCACCCAATTGACATTGTTGGGGTGATGGGATTTATTGACCATACCCCTTTCGAGTGATAAAACAATGATACACTCAATGTATAGAGTGTTGAAATTATTGAACTCTCACCATCTTGAGTGATGAGAATGATGTCTCCCATACATTACAAAATTTATGGAATGTACCCTTTACCAGAGCTTATTTGTTTGTTCAGACAAGTTATATATGACAATGTTATTCCCCGGTCCAAATAGCACCAAGTATTATAGGTATATGGCCACATACATCCATATGTACAAGGTTCATATAGGCGGATGAAATATATAACTAATATATATACATAATAATTTATATATATATTTACTACTTAGAAATGTCTTTCCGACTATGATCTGATGTAGGTACAGCCTCTAAGTGTCATTTATGATCCCGAGTAGGATGTTGATTATTTTTTTTATTCATATAAACTAAAAACTATTGTATTTATTATTCTAGGACGAAATTCAGATTTAGACACCATGGGTGGTAACCTAGTGGGATATATATCCAACACCCTACTCGGTCCACCGTTTCATTAGAGTACCCCAGTAGACCATATTTTTGTTGGACAATGGATTTTTCTTGTACTTTGGAGTTAGGAGCACGGGGACTGAGCTAAATCTCAAGATGGTCATGGACATCACCTTGGGGAATTCTGTTCATTAATTATTAATATATTTTACTGTTTACTATTGGATGTTGTATGTCTACTATTTTATATTAGGTATCATATTTATGACATGCATTCATTTGTTGTATATTTCCATTATCCGTTCTTTATTTTTCAGTTATTATTATTTTTATGTTGCAATGTCATTCATTAATTATTACATACTCTATTTTATGTTGATTAATATTTAATATAACACTATTCTACTCTGACATGAGGGTGTAATATCCTCACTATCACCTCCTTAGACCCTCTCTTCTAGTCAGTAGCCCTTGGGAGGTGTTTAGGTGTGCTTTAGGCTATCTGACCAACCGATCTGGTTACCGTATTAGTGGATAGTTAGGTCAAGATGATACATGTGTGAGGGGGTATTCTAGTTACATAGATGAAAAAGGAGATGACACTCTCGTATACAAAATTCTAAACAACTATTTTGTGAGGGGCATTACCCATCATTTTTGTACCCATGTTAGATTTAGGTGTTTCTAGAGTAGTAGCAGGGTGGGATGACAACTGTTGAGTATTCTGCAGGGTTCACTGACATTATTTCTTACACTCTCAATATTACTTGGGATGGATACTTCTAAGCGCATAATTTTTTGTATGGTCTGTATAGATACACCCATGCTATTGTGGTACCCCTATTCATTCCCACTTATTTTTGTAGGGTTAGAGGGGGTGTGGATTATGGAGAGATTACCTTTAATGGGATTACATACATCTATAGGTAGTAGTTGGTGTTATAAGGATGATTCGTCTACAACATCTAGGAGATTCCAGTTAGAATAATTTTGGCATATGATATCATTAAAGGATTAGACTCAAGCATGTGGCCTTGTGGCACAAGTTAAACATAGAGGACTAGAGCATACAAGAAATGATAAGTGCTATGCATGGTATCGTAGAGGTAACATAAAACATAATTGACCAAACTGATTCACTGAGGAGGGTAGAGAGATGGTAGATATACTTCCCTAATAGAATAATGTTCATGATCATAGATATTCCATGTGAGGTATGGGTAGTCCATAAGAAGGTGTAGCTATAAGAGTAGAAGGTGGGTCCCTAAGAGGATAAGTAGTTAGTGGTGGATGAAATTATGAGATAGTCCCACCATGACCACCAGACATTCCCCATTAGTCTCTTGGAGACGGAGGTTTGGTTCATGGGTAGCAGCAGGTTTGGGATGTATAAAACCAAGTATCTCACAAGATGATTATTGGTATGATCTATGTTTATTATACTCTTGTTCATTATTGGTAAAAATATTTGAGAGTCATTCATTCATCTCTTTATTCATAGTACATGAGATGGGGATTCTATTTAAGGCCCTACATCAACAACTTTTCCTTGATGTTCTTATAGAGAACTCTTGTTTAATT
Source organism: Viscum album (assembly GCA_963277665.1). Classification (NCBI taxonomy): domain Eukaryota; kingdom Viridiplantae; phylum Streptophyta; class Magnoliopsida; order Santalales; family Viscaceae; genus Viscum; species Viscum album. The sequence continues at coordinate 2,088,152,196 of OY728160.1, forward strand.
ATTTTTATGTTATGGTAGTGCGAGATATCACTTAGTGGGGTTAGTTTTTCATGAGATAATTTTTTTCATCACGATGAGGCCTTATGAAATCAACATAGGTATGGAATGATGGTCCATGGCCCAAGGACAAATTTACTATCACCACAGATGAGTCAGATTCCTATTCACTGATGTGATGAAAATATCCATTGTGGGAATGATATATATTGTGGAAGAATTATTGGGTTTTTTAAGTAAGAGGATCCAAACTATCACCCATAATATGGAGAGTACATCCCTTAGCACAACATGCTTTTTAGCATATTGATTCCTCTCGTCAAGGAGGATTTTGTGGACATATTTCACTAGGATGTCCCAATAATATCTCTAAGGTGGGAGATGTAGTTTTTCATCAACATTCACCCTAGAACCACTATGATTTAATTTGTGGAATATTATATGGACCCTAATGAGATTTATGTGCTCTGATTACAATTAGAGGACATTCGAGTGAATTGTTTTATTAGACCAACCATCCCCCTTGGCCTCTTTGGTGTTTTAATGAAAAAGATAGTTTTATCATAAAAAACTTTGTATATTATCATCACGTGAACTAGGAAACGATAAATAAAAAGAACCCCTTGATGAGGATTGATGACCTCTTTGCGCAATTGTGATTTAAGAGATGGTTATCAAAGATCGATCTCAGTTATGGCTAACATCAATAAAGAGTTCATGAGGCTAATATTATGAATTTACTATAGACCCCCTGATGTCCTAGTGATTTGGTGTGAATAATTACCCAATATTGTTTACAAAATTGATGAATCTGTTCTTCATTCCATATATAGAATTATTTTTTGTTTTATTCATTAATGAAATACTCATACAATCTAAATTTGAGGAGGATCATTTAAAAAACATGAGTATAGTTATAGATTTTATTAGGGGGGAGTAAATTTATGTTATGATCTCAAATTATATGTTCTAGATCCACGAGGTTCACATTTTTGGGGCATGTCATTTCAAACGATGTATTTGTTTTCGACCTAATGAAGATGAATCCAATTATTTATTGTGACCCAACCAAGAGCGTATTAGAGGGGCATAGTTTTTTTGTATTAGTAGAGTACTATATGTGTATTTTCCTAGACTTCTCATGTATTTCATCCAATTTTAGCACCTTGATGTTGAAGGGGTAGTAGTTTTTCTAGACATTGAAGTGCCATAGATGGTATCAAGAGTTTGGAATGTGGTTCAAGTTAGTGTTCCTATAAGAATACGAAACTGAGGTATACAATAGTCCTAGTATGTTAATAGGAGTTGAATATTATCTGAAAAATAAGTCACATTCTCTCTTTCTGGAAGAGGTGTGTGAACCGTTATTTTTGTTTTAGCAGACCCTGGTCTAATAGGATGGTGAATCTTTTCATCAATTGATGGTGTTGACTCCCCCACTCCTTTACTACGTGAGAGAATCCCAGTTGGGAGACATGTACTATAAGGACAAACATGACTAGATATCCTTATTAGTTTCAAAAGATGGTTTTGTGAAGGATATAATAATGTCATCCATTCATAGGGATGGATGGTGGTTACAATAGTGATGCAAGAGTAGGTGATAATAGTGTTTCAAAAAGATCATTTGGATGTATATACATGTGTAGGTAATATGTATACATACCTTCAATGATAGTTTTTGTGGGTTAGAATGAGGTGGAACATGGCCGAGTTTTTCTATCTCTTCCTCAAATATGAATAGGTTTTGGCTATGCAGTAGGATTATATAGGTTTAATGCAAGCAATTGTGATCCAAGAATGGAAAGGGTATGGAATATCAATGGAATTTAGGATAGGTACTATATGGACCTCAAGATTCCATAATTCCATCTGAATGATTGTTAACTGACTTACGATGTTGGAAATATTTCATCGTATTATGGTGTATAGTTTGTGGAGTGTCTGGGGTAGTTGTATGGAAGAGAGATCTTCAACCTTCATAGGGATACCGTGACTATTGTCTCTAACCATGATTTATGGTTTATGTCATAGTTGTGGAGTGGCTTGTATGAGGGATTCGATAGCCATATGAGGAAGATTATAACCATTCACCCCCAGGAATATGGTTATATCATGGGATCACTCAGGGTACTAGAGGATATGTTGACGGTTTATGTTCTTGAAATTGTCTATATCTGGGAGGATCACATTACATTGGAGTATTTTTCTTCAAATAATATATACCACTAAATAATTTTCATGACATCATTCAAGGCCCTGAATGGGTGACCATGAAGGTCACCCTTATATTGGAATGAGATTTTTTAGGAATATTTTTTTTAAGAAAAAGATAGTACATGCGATGATGTAGAAGGTCTAGTTAATCCATGAAAAGATGAAGATAGTTCAGAGTAGATAGAAATATTATAAAAACTAACATCGTAGGCCCATGGTGTTTGATAATGGTGACCATGTATTCCTAAGGGTCTCCACATAGTGATGGTTTTGAAGATTTAGACAAGGATGAAATCTATCCCTAAGTATCATCCATCCATTTGAGATATTTTAGAGGGTTCATGATGTTTTTTAGTGCGTATCCTTACTACTGCAGTTCGAGAGGGTTCACAATGTATTTAATATGTCACAGATGAGGAGATACATGCAGGATCCCACACTTTTTACTAACAAGGGTGTAAGGGAAAATGATGATGGGGCTACTTTAATGGAGAACCTAGAGGTGTTCAAGGATTAACAGGGGAGTTTCCAATGTGTATGAACTATTAATTCAGTTTATGTGCTATGGAAATATGGAAGAACAGTAAAAAGATCATAGGAGAGGGAGATCCAGATGCGAACCTCATATCCCAAACATTTTTATTTAGTTTTTTTTCCTTTCAAGGATAAAAACATTTATCGAAGGAAGAATAAATAGACCATTTATAAATCATTGAAATGTATCAAAGAATATTTATACATCATAGTGTGGAGACAACACATGATTCTGAGGCATAATGTTCTCAGAATTGATTTTATTAAAATATTAAATTTATTTTAAATCATGCATGAATGGGTTATTATAAATAAGAAAATATATACTATATATAATCATGAATCAATAATCTAATACCATTTTTGATTAGGGAATGTGATATTTTCCCCTAGTTCAACCAAATTTTTGTTGTCTTTATATGTTCACATGAGAATACCTTGAGAGGTATGTTAAGTGAATTAATTAATTATTTTAATTTATTTATTTATTACTAATTCCTAATTTAAATATCATATTATAGACTATCTCTAGGGTTATACCCATAAACATGGTAAAATTTAGTAGAGGTTCTTCCCCCACTCATTAGTCAATTGAGATCAGATAACGATGGGATTCCCTATTTAGGAGAATCAAGGCATAATGACCGTAATGAATTTTATCCTTCATTGGAAGAAATGTTCTTCACTGAATAATGATTAAATTATGACGTAGGACATGTAATTTTTTTATTCCTCCCCATAACATAAAAATATTGAGCATGATCAATTATTTTTCATTAATCTATGTTATATTCATCCTTTTTATGTGCCTGTGTAATAGATTTAGATTCTTTATTCAATTACCTCTCCATTGTTCCATGTTTCTCACCCATGAAATCCCCAATATATGTGTCATGGAAAAGTACAAATTGAGAATTATTGTTTCCCATTTGGTTTATATTACTTTCACATAATGTTTTTCATGATCTATTCCATAATACTATGGGGACATGGTTTGACATTTCGTGGAGGGATCGAGAGTGATTAAACCATTGGATTCATAATAGATTATTGTTTGATGAAGAAATAAAAAATTATAAGATATATATGGATGATTTGATGATTTCATGTTATTCCATCATGCATTTGGAGATCTAGTATGTTATATGGAGGCACTATGAGTGATGAAGGCATTGTGTGGGTGAGTTGTATTCTGTTTTTCAGCCAACAGACGACCATAAATGATGATCGAAGGTGATTACCACTAGTTTTAGGTGGCCTATAGGAACAATTAGATGTGGAAAAGGTATATCTATTTTAAATCTTATTGGATCTTATATTTTATGGGAATCCCAAATACTCTACACGTACTGGGACAAATAGACACCAGGTAGTGTCCCGACTGTAGTGGCTGGGGATTTCATGTGAGCTAAATATCACATGTCATGCGAGACCCCCACATGCCACATGACATGATAACAGTGACCTAGTATGTACTCTGGGAGTAAACATATATAGGTATCTATCAGAACATGTCTTGTACCATCACAAGGCTTTGTACATGGTCACAAATATTGTGCATAGACATGACCTAACAGACATGGTCACAACCAGGAGAACGCAACATGACACAGGGTGGATGAGACATTCCTTGTAGTCCCCTTACAATCTATGTAGGACTAAATTTTCAATTATCATTGTGATATCAAGGAAACATCCATGTATCAGAGTGGACCCACACACGGTGTGGGTCCCTCACATGCCTTGCACCTCTTTTGAGGAAACATCTACCTCTCATATATCTTTCATTTGGACATGGATTTTGGACAACGAGTATCCTATCCTGATTTTTATTCAGGTAGAATGGATTGTGGTATTTTTAGTGGATTTTGATATATTATAAAAGATATTCTCATTATGATAATTTTTTATGAGATAATCAACAATTGTAGTGAATTAGTAGGATCATCAATGAGATTTTAGTGGAACCCTCCTACAAGGTTATGGCATGAGTCCTCTTTCAATACACATTGTGGAACCCTTTTACTGATATATATAATGGGTCATATGTAGACTGTTAAATTGAGCCCCTTTTATGAGCATAAGGCATGGTTCCTCTATATATTGGTTAGAACCCTCCTACTATGATACAGACTGAGTCATATACAATCAGAGCAGAACCCTTCTATTGAGATATAGAATGGGGCCTCTATATTTTTATTGGCACCCACTGGGGGAGTCTGTGAATGGGTTGACCTTTAGAGTGGATCACTCCTGATGTTCCAAGTCATAGATCCTTTATCTACTTTGTGTAACCCTCATACAGACAGAGAATGGGTATTCTATCCATCTGAGTGGAACCCTCCAATTATACCAGGTGTTGAGTCCTCTGACTATAGATCATTTCTCCTCAACTATGTGGAATAATGGATATTTTTGGATAAACATGGATTTTTCATCAGAGAGAAGTAAAAGATGTTGGGAATCATTTATGGAACTATTAAAACTGATGGAATAATGTTTTCTTATGATAGGATGTGAGATAAAGATCCCATTTCTCTCCCATATGGGTTTTTCTTATGAGGATATATCCAAGTTGACCTTTTGTTTATATCATTCTATTAGTCAAGATGTTTTTTTATATAACATATCATACATCTCACTATTATGTTTGTAGGGTGTCCTACTAGGTATATATATACTCACCCTCTCATGATATTATCTCGCACATTTCATGTCTTATGTCAATGAATGATAGGTTAGTGATGAATATAGAGGATCATAGAGATACCCTAGTGAATTTGACCATGCACAACGGTCAAATATTAGATATATAGAGTCAGTATCTATCTTTATTTACATTTCTGTTTTAGGTTGTGACATATTTCTAGTTGGGTGTGTATTTTAACATTTTACAATTTTCATATTACATTGTTATAGTCTATTATTATCAAGAGATTTTTACATGCATGATTTTTACTTTGGATGGTTCCAATTTTTTATTCATTTATATTCGCTTCTTCACAAGGAAGGTTTTGTATGTATGTAAAGGTACATCGGAAAAGGCCTCATATATTAGTTATTCATTTCAGTTCTTGTCGCGAGCACCTGGAATATCAGGGCTGGATGGAGGATGTCGTGGGTCGAGTCCCTTTGGGAGAGGTCATGAAATAGTGGTTAGCATAAGAGAATTATCAATAACATATATCTTTGATAGATCCACCAATATAATCTCACCTGAGATTATATTTTCCAAAAATGAATGACTATATAACCAAAATTTACACTCTGTAAAATTTTCAGTTTACTTCTCTTTCATTAAGGACTTAGGTAAAATCCTTGTGTGATATTCATGAGATTCCATATATCAGGAATATATTAGAATATAATATATATATACTAATAAAAATTAATAAAGTTAATCTCTAAAGACTCCAATAATTTAATCCATGAAGATAGCAAGAAAATTAGCAATACCAAATGCAATGACTGTAAATTCACAATTTTTAAACCCTAAACGAATTGTTGTCTTGGGAATGAATTCATTTTTTAACTCAAAAAATTGTATCCACATTTAATATCAATCATGCAAAAATGTTTGGATCCAAATAATTGAATAAAAAAATTTATCAATACAGGTAAAATGTTAATTATTCATGGTCTTGATCTTGTTATGTTTCAGAAAATCAATTTCATAGTCACATTAATCAGTATTTTTTCTTAAAAGATGTATTGGTGCAATCCATGGTGATTCACATGACTAAATAAATCCCTTATAAAGATTCTATTAAAATTTCATCTTCAATCCCTACCGCACAATTGGGGACATTTTATATGGAGTCTCTGAACATGGTGTTACACTAGGTATGAGATTAATTAAAAATCAACCATGGAATTTGGAGTATGAATCGGAAACTCATCAATAAATTTATCTAAAAACTATTATATAATAGGAAAATCATAATTGTTGAGTTTCTACATAACCATCTGATATAAATACCCAATTAAATTCTGAATAAAGACCCATGAAATCGATGTAATTTCTATTTGATGTTCTTATTTATCTACTCACCAATTGGAAATCAAATGATGGTTTGTAAAATCAAATGTGACTTCTATTCCCTATCAATTGATATGGGATTTAAATAAGGAAGGATAATTCATGCCCAGAATCTCATTGAATTCAATTGGAGTAAGAATAAAAATATTTTTAGGAAATAAATTACCACAAGCATCAATTAGGGAAGAATAATATACTTGATATGTGATCATCATATCATTAGAAGTTTATAAAATTATTTTAGTATATAATCATTGATTATATGAATAAAAATTCCTTGAGAAAATTCATGATATAAAAGAATTGATATATATAAGTAGAAATAAAATATTTCATAAATTGTGCATTCTTTTCACAATCTCAACATAATCCTTATATCTTCAATAATTTACTAAAAAAACTATTTAACATATCCATCAAGAATCATTAATTATGTTGATTAGTCCGGAAAAAACATTTATATGACACCTAAATTTTAACACATTATTTTTAATCTTTGAAACCTTTGGTTAAATTAATATCCTCCAAGGACAATATCTTGATTAAATCCTTCATAATGGATCTTATAGATAATGTGAATTAACCTTTGAATGTCCCAAAATATTTTCAAACTAGGTTTATAGTAAGGGACCATTCACTATGCAAAATAATTACATTTTAGATATTCTCAACCTAATATTTTTATGGTTAAAACCACTTGACTAACCTATTAAAAAATGACATCAACTTGTATTATACTCATATGGATAAATTTTCATAAGGAAACCAAAATTTTCCCTTGAATATAACATGAGATTTTATCCAACACCTGGGCATATCCTAAGAGTTCTCTATAATTATTACTTATATTAGTTTAAAATATTTACAAAAAAAATCCATTGAACCCATGTATCGTGACCCATACTTCTCATACATAGATATGGTATCATTTTAAATAAATACTTTTCAAAATTATCTATAATATATTGTTAAAAACAATATATGTTTTGTAAGTTTGGAAACTTGTATACATAAAATAGTAGTACATAAATTGTTGATTTCATATCTGAATAATTTCTTCACAACTGGCACCCATCTTAGTCATATCATACCTAAAACTATTTTTCATAACACGGGGAAGGGAAAAAAAGAACAGGTGAGATTAAATTCCCAATATAGGTAAGCATATTTTATATAAATCAATGAACATAATAGAGTAAAATATAAATATAATGGTTTGGTAACACAATCAAGACTTCTTATTAATCACACCCAATCAGTTATTGATATTAAATCATAAAACATAGAATAAATATTTTGAAACATTTGACATAAGGTATAAGATTGTGGAATCATTAATAATTATTAAACAATCATTGAAAAATATTTTAAACATAAAAAATAAGTTTTTTATATGCTCACCAGAATATAAATTCAATTCCTAAATAAAGCATTACTACCAAGTCTATTATAGTGTATTGGGTTCACTCCCTATTCCATTGTTCTATAATCAAGGTTAAAACCCTTGAACTTTTTATATGACATAAGTACAAAAACAACTGAGATAAATACCCATTGTAGTCCATATTATCTTATGATATATGTTTATTTACTGAATTCTTTTGAGGGGTATATAATTATGGGTCTGCTCATCACATAAATGAAATCATACATATGTGTTCAATATGATCATAAAATATTCATCATATCATCATATCATAACTAATTTAAAGGATACCAGTTTCATAAAAATTACATCATCATAATAATAAACTATCCATTGAATGTATAAATATTATAACAATATATAATTCTCCAAGTATATAATAACAAGCACAAAATAATTTATATATATATATATAAATTCTTCTAAACAATATCTAAAATACTTATTGAGGAAAATACCATTTTTTATTTCAAATCACTTATTTAGAAATATTTTATTCCAATATATTAATGAAAAAATATCATTTTCATGGAAAAAATAAAAATAGTAAATGAATATTTTAAAAAATATAATTCATGATGACAGGAAATGTTGTTCATATTATATAATTAAAGACAAAAATTACTTTCAAATTTTTCGTAAAAAGTAAAAAGTACCACATTTAGAAAGTGATAATAAGTTGCCTTTTAATTTTATTAGGAAATAAAAATATAGTCAAAAGTAAATTTAAATAATATTTTTATTATAGTAAAACCATTATTTAATACATTTCAATAAAAAATTATGTACAAGGATGAAAGTTTCTCAATTTAAATGTTAAAAAATGTCTATTTTCCTTAAAAATATTATTTTGTTTCCTTCAAAGTTTAATGAAAATAAAATTAATGAAAAAACTAAAATATTAAAAAATAAAAAATTTAGAAGAAAAGATATAATATTTTTGAGATAGGTAATATTATTTCATCATCATAAGTTTTAATCATAAATAATATAAGTATAAATGTGATTGTAAGATTAAATCATTATCTTAAGTTAATATTGCTTAATAAGTTATCTAAACTCCATTACAATAAATTAAGATTTATTATAATTCCATAAATTAACCATACATATACCTTTAATACCATATATTATTTAATTATAACATATTATAACACATCAATTAATAATCATTCATTATCATCAACATAACTTCATGTGTTTACTACTTCATTTTTCATGTATGTTTTGTTTTTCAGTTATGATCCTTGAACTTTTATCATGGTTCAGAAACAAAAACAAATTTAATAATAATATAACTATCATATATATATTAATATTTAGAAATATTTATAAAAATTCATATAAAAACAAATAAAAAAATGGATTTCATCAATCTGTGGATACGGTAGTCCACACATATGCCCAAGGGACATTTACATTTTCGATGGATGGAATGAAAGAAAGGTAAATATTTATCAAAATTTCTAAAATCATTATCAAACAATAAATATAACATATAAAAACTAAATATATCTTAATAACAATCCATGAATTATGGTGGTGGAAAATCAGTCATATCACTACATGGAGGGGTAATTCACACGTACGTACGAGCGATTGTTTCATCTCCTATTAGATTTAGTAGAGGTGGTAAATGAATTTTACATTATCATAATATCATCGCATTATATTTATGATATCTTAGTTATTATATTTGGATAGATAATTTTTTTAGATGAAGTCAAAGAATAAATAAAAATGAAAGGGTCGGGTTACAATTTATACATATTCCTTGAGATACATCCTTTGAATTTCTCCATAATCATTGAAGGATTTCTCTTAAGAGAAGAGAAAATATAGTATTATTAGATGGATAATAAAAAAGGGTTTTATTATTTATTAAATAATCCATGAGGCTAAAATTTTGTGAGTAAGGCAGTAGATCATGTTCCCTTTTATAACTAATGAGTGGGACACAAATATAATTTCATAAAATATTTCAATGGTTTAAGGTCAATTTCATGTGAATGATACTATAAATGAATTGGGATTTTAATTTAGGACCATATAGCGTTTACATATTTTAAAAAAATTGTTATTTTATAGGATTTTTTTCAATCATTCTTTTATTTCATGTTTTAATCTCTCTAGTAAATGTGTTTTAACCTCAACCATGGTAACAAAATTTGACTATTTTTACTACTCAGTATGAAATAAAATTAAGTTAACCCTATTTATTTATAATAATTATGATGATTCCAAATATTGAATACAGTTTTTAAAGATTAAATTTCTATAATTGGAATAATTTTTTTAATTAAGCTTGAAAACTACAATGATAACCTGTTTTTGAAAAATATAAATTTAAGAATAATATATTATTTACTTCCCTTAATTGAATTATAAAAATTGTAAAGATATTGTTAAAAATTTACATTAAATAAAAAATAAATAATTTCCATTAAATTTTTTAAAATAGATATTTAATAAATTTTCTAATTTAAAAACTAATTGCAAGCATATATATCGATTTTTAGGGAAAACAACTATTCAACACAAAAAATTAACTTATAATAGAATCAAGTATAATGATTATTTATAAGTAATAAATGGATTAATTATAATTAAATGTGAAAAGTTTACATTAATATCATATTAAAAACATATTCGGACATTTACTTGAAAATAAATTACAATCCTTATAAAAAACATTAATTTTCACAATTCACTAAAAATAAAACTTTTAATAAATTAAAAGTCCAACCAATTTTATATTGACAAAATTATTTTAACAATAAAACTAATTTAATAAAAAATAAAACAAATATAAAAAAATAATTATAATGTTTTTTAGAAAAAATAGATCAAATCAATTTTATATGAAAACATTATTTTGGTGCGTAATATGACTTTTAAGAAAACTAGGTACTTATTTATTAAGAATTATTCAATAAATTTAAATTAATAAAAACCATTATAATTATGTTTTATAATGTTTTTATTACTATTAATACCTTCCAACTAAAAATACAGGTTATTATGGTTTTCTATATCATCGTTCATATAGACTCATGGTTTCTTTTAAAGAAGGCTATCAAATTATAAAAGTATTCATTTAAAGTAAATAAATATAAAATTTGAGTATGTTATGTATGAGACAACTATACATTCACTAGTAGTTTCATATTACCTTGTAGAGTCATATCATTATAAAATAATATAAATTATAAATTCTTTAAAGGAATTATCATCCACCAGTATGATATCATTGATTCTAGTCACCTCAGAAGGATTTAGATGATGTCTACAAAGTTAAGATGTTTTTTATATTTCCTGCATCACATAATATCTTGGATAATGTGACGATTTGTATTCCACTTTACTGATCCACTAAAAAACCATGAATGGCATATTGAACATAGTATCCAATTTAATCTATGTAAAAATCTCATATCTCCCAAAAGAGGAAACAATTTCAACAATACATGTTCCCAGTCCATAAATGTTATATGAAAATGATTCTAATATGTAGAACTTTTCTGCCTACTTTGATCAGTCATCAACTACTTCATGATCAACTGGATATGGTTTGGTGTCTCCTATATGAATTTTTGATAAAGAAAATATTATAATTATATACCTTTTATTGGTATTTATTTTTTTCGAAATGCTTTTCATATTTCATCTCAAATGGTTCCATTTTATTAGATTCATTACACCTATTACTATAGTAAATATTTACCAATTATAAATAAAAATCCCATGATTTTCTATATTCAAATACAAATTAATGTATATATTCCTAAAAAACCAAATAGTACACTCAAACTATAAATTATCATAAGATTTTATATTATGATCCTAAATACGTGGGTATCTAATGCCTTCTACAATCCCAATCAGAAGGGGAAAGTGATTCATTCATCATAATCTTATATATTTTCCCTTAAGACTCCATGAAATTTTATAACCCTAGAACATATATGATACCCATCTTATTAAAAAAGCAGTTATACGGGTTTATTAGAAAATTTGTATAATTCTATTATTACCCATAACACATAACTACATTGAGGTGACCATGACAATACTATAAATATATCTAATGTCATATTTTTTAAATTTCATAAAAAATGGGTAGTCAAAGAATATGAAATGTGGTTATCTATTACTTATTCTTTACCAACTTATAGGGGAGGTAATGTGATACATACCTCAATACAAACTTCATCATTCTAGTGAACAAATAAAAATAATAGATTTCATGAGGAATCATGTTCAAACCTGGTGAACAACCCATCTCAAGGTGTGTGAGTCATATATCATCTCATCCAACATGCTCACAGGGGTAAAAAAACAATCCCACACATATAGGATACCATCATAAATATATTTTTACTCCTGTATAATGTTACCACAATATATGTTATCCCTTATAAAACAAAAAATTTATAATGACCACTAGAAAGGATGTACTCTATCAAGGAGGGATGTTATTGTGCTTGATGTTGAAAGAGTATCCTTACATGACACTCCAAAACATCTACAAGTATTGTAGGGAAGAGGCTCATTAGTTATCACCCTCTATTGACCTATAGAACAACCTAGGACATAGTATTCCTACATAGTATAAATACCACAACCTCCCCTTTATAGGGGTCTATAACATGTAAAATTACATGGACAATATGTACACATCCCACCTTCTCTACTAAATGACCATTTGAAACTATAAAATCTATACCCAAATCTATTTTACCAGAGTATACAATATGTATCTAAACTATGAGTAAGTAAAACTACAATTTATACTTATACACATCCTTTACTAACTCTAAAATCTGAATTTATGTAAATTAAATCATATATAATATTATTTTTGGACCAATTGACCAGTACTTCCTATCCTACCTCAAAACTAACCCAAAACTGAAAATAGATGAATCATAACATAATGGTTACTCATTTCCATTATCAGGAATGTTCAGGATGAGTATGGTATTCAACCTATTATTCAAATCTTAGAAGGATCCCTTAAAAGGATTATACCAACTGAAATAACCACCGTTTTTTGTAGGTCCATCATTTTGTTTTCAAATATGGATTATTACATAAAAAACATCTTGTAGTTTCTTTTTAATTCTAGGAAAATATCAACCAAATTCTTGGACCCATCCCAATTGACTATAACTTTAGTATTATTGAATTACACTAATAGACATGAATCTATTTTCACATAACTTATGAATCAATCCTCTATAATCTAAAAATATAACATAAATATCATTAAATATAGAAAATTCTCTCACAAACAATCCAATAGGATCTATAAGCATCGACCATGATCATGTTTGTCTATGAAAACACCAATTTTTTTATGAATAATACCTTGAAGGTATACATATATATGAATAACCCTATTCATCTGGTCTATAAATAAATAAAATTCATTTATTAAATAAAAAATATAACAATAAAATATTATATTATATATATATATATATATGAAATATCCATTGGCCTCACTAGTTAGTAGAGGTATCGAACCCTTAGGAAGATCTTAGAGAACCAATTTTCTCCCCATCCATGAATAAGTAAGTCGTCTATACAAGGAATGTGATTAAAATTGTTGACCATTAATTAGTTAAACCTTTAGTAATTTACACATTGGTTTAAACATCCATACACTTATTAGTGAACAAAACAAGATTAATCAAAGGGAAAGTGCTTAGGTGAATAAATCCTCTCACTTCTCGGTCCTCCAGCTGAACATTGAGTTCTATCAACCCTAATGGATATATAATATATATAGAAATGATTTTTTTTATAAACTAATGATGATTTTATACAACATGGTGTTGTATTTATTTCTAACACTTGTGAATAATGGACATAGTGCTGGATTTTAGGATGAGTGGATATATATTGAAAAGATCGAAATGATTTGTATGTGGTTGATTCTATATAGTGATATAATTTCTTTTTAATGTGATCAAAATATTTCTTTCATTTGAAAAATATATTTTCTATAAGATCTGTGAGCCTGTGATGATGAATTTTGAGATGGTTGGAATATTTTTAGTGAATAAGGAAAAAATATACCAAAATAGTGTAGGTAGCATCAATGTTTAGGAAATCATTTTTTAGTTGAGTAACAACAATATAATGAGTGGATTTAGATTATTTTTGAATATTTGGATATTTAATTTGGGTCCCATTTATAATAAATTGGTGGTGTCAGGTAGTAATAATCACATAAGAATGTGTTCTTCGATAAGTATGTATTTAGGGTATAAAATAACATTTCAATGCATGTTGTTATACTCTGAAGATGTATTATTTTTTTTAATATAGGAGTTTTGAAATTATATCATTCTAATAGAAATATTTCATTACACCATAATAGATGGATTTTAACATAACATGTTGAACAAAGATATTATTACAAGACTTATCAATGTGGAAATTTTGGATTCTAAAAAATGATGATATGAATTACAAATGTAAAAGTTATTTCTATATGATGATCTAAGATATATCTTAATGATGTTATGTACATAATTTATTCATGTTTTAAATATCATTTTTTAAAATGATATCTTATGTCTCGAATTAGAATAATTCGAAATAGATTACCAGAAAATTTTTCTACAAATTTTAAAAAGAAAACAAATGAAACATGAATATTTATATAAAAGAAAAAGACGATATTTTTTATTACATTAAATAAAAATAAATTCTAGAAATGGAAATCTTAGAAATGTAGAGATATCAATTAATTCTATAAATAAAGGATAGTTTTTCAATTAAAATTACATATAGAGGATGAATTATAGTAATGGAAAAGAGGGAGATAGAATGAAATAGAAAAATAAGAGAGTATTTTCACAAGATTTTTCTAAATTATAAGAGGTTCTTTTTTCTATAGAGAATAATCGAATATCCTCTCATGGATTATGATGTTTCTATCTTGGTGATGTTCATACTTTTTCTGGGTTAAAGAGGATCAAAATAAAAAAAATTATGCATCTCAATTAACACATAGTTCATTAATGATAATTGTGATATTGTATAATCCTTGTACTGTCTAGTATTCCATTTTATTTCTTTCCATAATGTCTGAGTTCCTAGAAAAGAATTAAAAAGTGATCTTTGAGTGGTATAGAAAAATCCCTAAATAATTATAATTAGATTGACCCTTATCTTTCAGTGATCAATAATAAAACCAATAATGATGTTACTTTGGTGGATTTTAGTATATTATCACATTAAAATTGTATTCTCCTTATATATGGTCTTGTGTAGGTGAAAAATGTAAAATATCGTGTATTTCAAGTTTTCTGTAAACATTCTTAGTAGAGAATAAATTATTATATTGGTATAGTAATAATTGGATAAATAATACTTATGAAAAGGAAAAGGGTATAATAATTAAATCTCCATTATCATCAGCAGATAAAATTTACTCTAGTAACCATACGATCAAAAAAATGGTAAGTGACTTGTTAGAGGATCTATGTGGGTTAGTTTTGAAAAAATTTCCACTCCATAATTAATATCATATTAGGGTATTTATCACTAATAGTCCTTGTGGTCCTAACTATTCTTATTAGAGATTTTATTCCTCCTGTTGGATTTGTTTTGTTCTAATTTATTACCAATTGACTCCTATAATTATGTTTTTATTTGTAGAAATTCCTCCATAACCACCAATTTTTACATTTAAAAAATAAATAATCTTAAAATAAGTTTAATAAAAAGTATATTTAATTTATGGACAAGTTATTTTGATACATTGGGATTCAGATAAAGTGTTACAACTGCTCCATGGAGTAATGTGGGAATTAATTTGATTGTAGATCATCATATTAATTTAATGATTCAATAAAACTATCAAATGATCATGATTTCTCAATTTATGATGGATTAAATAATGATGATGAGATATAAAATATACCTAAATAGGATGTTTTACATCGATTAGAGGATAAATACATGGGATTATATTACGAAAATATAAAGTATAAATGGTTAATGAGCCACAAGGATTTCAAGACAGGGGTCTACTGATTATGTAATGTCTCTTTTTTTCTGTGTTTTTTTATGTATATTATATAGAATATTTTTATGACCTTCCACTAAGACAATTTCCTATTATATGGACTAGTGTGACTAGAAACAATGTTTGAAATATATTAAATATATTAAATAAAATACATGAGTATTTTTATTAAAAAAGTTAAAAAAAATAATGAATGTTGGGCCAAAAAAAATCCAAGGGCACTATTGAGTTCAGAGTGGTAGTCTTACCCTAGGAATGATATAAACTTTTTCATTGCAATGTTATATTAAAAAATTAATTTTAGGAAAAAATACTATAAATAAATTATTTTTTTTATTTCAACTTATTTCATGCAGTGACTGGAATCCACTACTTATATGATGCAGTAGCCAATCTGTATGTTTTTTTGATAACCATTCAAACCAAGAGGATTCATTGGATAGAGAATTAGATGAGATCTAGATGAATTAAAAAGTATTGAGATAAGAGTGAGCATCATTGCACCAATAGATTTCGTGTATCACTTTAATGACATAAAAACAACTCTTATTCGTCTACGATCAATCCAGACACCAAGAATCATTTTTTATTTGTGATTTCCATCCACTTTTATTTATCCCAATCAAATGTTGATCCATTACATGTACAAAATTTATTTTCACACTGATGATATATTTAATCAATATGGAATAATTTTTTCATTGTATTGATTTCCACTTTGTCTACCTATTTCTTCAAAAATAGATCAAGACTGAAACAAAAAAGGATAAGGTTCATTCCTCACATCTTTTGACTTGTTGTTTTCACCCCTATTTCATTTAATGTTTATTGTGATCAATTATTTTGGATTATGGTTTGTTGAATACCCATTATTTCATATTTTCATGATCATTCTTTCGTAAAATTGATCAATACCACTGGTGAGGTTCATGATCAAGGGTGTGGTTGAGGTTATATGATGGTAGATGATGATCAGTGGCTGATAAAATGTATTATCGGTACCATTTAATCCCAAGTTCAAGGGTGCACCTATGGACGATGCAAGTTAGGGTTTCCCAAGAGGATCTGAATCCTAGATCAATGATATTTTGTTACATGAGTATTTAACAAACCCAGATCTCTAGCATCTAGTGAGGTACGTGTCTTTGGTGAGGTAGAAGATGATATAGAACAAGAACGAGGTGTTTGGGAAAATATCAGGTTAGACGGCATGTAATCCAAAGATTAATTCCATGTGGAACCATTATGTGGCACTAGGGATTATATGGTGAGTTAAATATCACATTTTTTAACCCCATTCACATGTCATATGATATTTGCTCGATGATTATAATGTATCTCTGTGGTTACACAGTCACATGTATACTGGGATACATGGACACGATCACCTATTCACAGGTTGGTGCATGAACCGGCCGAAGTATACAGTCACAACCATAGTATACAACTACTGTCTGATGTACATGTTCATGTCTAGAAAGAAAGAGTATGGTTCCGATAATCCTCTATATTAAATGATTGATCACATACATGCTACATATGATGAAGTTTTTATTCCATGAGAGGTGTTACCACATAGCCAAACCAAGGGATAGCTTGACATAACATATACCCCCAAATATACAATTTTTTATTTCATTTACCCCCCATGATTGGGATACCATATATGGGATGAGTCTCAGAGTGTGTTCATGGTGTCCCTCTATGAGACAAAAGTGTGATCCTATATAATTTTTATACACATAGAGGGGTTATTAGATTCATCATGACCTACTTCCAAGGATATTGATCTCCAATCTAGTAGGCCACATTGATATGGTTCATGGTATCATTGGTTTAGGATCCCCTACATAGAATTTTGATCCAGATTGGGTATGTAGTGTTTTCCATCGGTCCTAGGCATGACCACCTATATGAGTATCAGGGTATTTTGACACCAGTGAGCTTTCTAGGATGGGGCATAATTATGTTGACCTCATGGATGATATTCTCCAGTGATTTCATGGTTTGTGGAGTAGATTATCCTAGAAAAATAGTATCATTGAGATAAATCATTTGGATTGTAGTAAGTTGTGACCACCTAGTGGAGTAATGGCATTCCTATGTGTATCTTGGTTTTTTTATTATGCATTGACTGTTATATCATTTGTTTTATCTAAAAATTCTTGAAGCATCAGGTTTTGGGTTTTCGGGGGATTACTATAGTGTATTTATATACTCATTCCAGCATGATATTTTCACACATGTGTCATGTCTTATACATATGAAGGCCCATTTTATTAAATTCTGGGTGGAAAGGGAGTAGGTGGAGAAGAGCTTGTTCTTGAAAAACCTTGGTGTTTTTTAGGATCTTTCATTGGATTGTAGTCCTCTCCCTTGAAGTAGGTTTAAAATTCTATATTTTTTCTTTGGTCTTGTATTTGGCCTCTTTTTCTCTTTCAGTACATTACTATAATACTCTATAGTGACTCTATAGATGTATTCATTTATTGGTTTTAGTTTTCTTACATTTAATCCTTATTTGGGTTAAGAGTTATTTTCATATGTTCTGCTATATTAGGTTAATTCCTCCAATTTGTGGGATATTCTTTCCCGAGGTTGGTTGTCATCCTATGGCCTATTAGAGGTGATCATGGGGTAGTCATGGGTTATACCCCAATAGGTTGGGTCATGAAATAGTGGTATCAAAGTTGTTGGTTCTACCGTAGGACTAGAGTCTATGATATTTGATTGGTCCAATAGTGTTATGTGTTTCATGATCAGCATTTAGGTGAATGATTCCAGTGTTGGTGCAGTGGCTGATGTATCCATACACCAAGACAATGATATCCTATAATTAGACTTGGAACATTTAGAAATTATTTGAATGGATAGCATTGGTACATGCATCATATAGGAGTGGGTTGTGTTTTCCATGTCCTTATCGAGTCATGTCCCCATTTATCGTATTTGATCATGATTTATATTGTTTATTTCAGAATGCCTCCACGATGATAGCCAACTAGGATCCCATTGCATGGTCATAAGGAAGATCACTCAGGGATAAGGTGCCATTATAGGGGCCTATATTGGAGATAGAACCTCCTGGTGGTTTACTAGCTATATCACCACCAGTTGACATGCAGCTATCAATGGATGTTCTTGAAAATGATTCATTTAGGAAGAGTTCACTGCATGAGTTTCAGAGGTAGTGATCATTTAGGTTTCAGGGTCAGGTAGACCCCCTTGTAGATGAGGACTGGTTAGAGGTAATCACTTGATTCTTTTTCATTTTGAGGAGGCCTGAATATCTTATAATGGTCATCACATTGAGTATTCTTCTATGATATACTGGTAAATTGTGGAATTTTGAGACTCAGTCACATAATGAAGAAACTCTCTCTCATTTAGACTTTGAGAATATATTTAGGGAAGATTTTTATCTATCTATTTTGTGATTACTATGAATATAGGACCATCTACATCTTCAGTAGAGTAATTTTACCATGGAAGAGTATTAAGTGTGGTTTAATGATCTCTAATTATACTCCATGTATAAGGTTTGCGATAGATTTTTCAGAGCACCAACCATTGATCGGGCCTTACACTATGATATTTGGGATTCCGTGTTATCCCTCTAAATTCCCACTACGGATGTGGTTCTAGAGAGACCCTTGGTGATGGAGGGAATCTTGGACGATCTAACACCAATAGTCGGAACTAGTAGTGGGATCCCAAAAGATAATACCATAGTATATGATAGATGATAAATGTCATTGGGATCTAATAACATCATATACTTCAATAACTGATCCTCAGACACAAGATCAGTAGGGCATGTATATCAGTATGGATCGAATCAATTGAGGGAGAGGTTCTGTTTCTCTTAAAATGGTCGAATACAACTATATATGGATTGTTTGACCATTATAAAACTGATTGAGAGATGATCGATGAATCAAAGAGGTAGAGATAGATGCATATTTAGGGTGGTTTGTAGGGTGGAACAATTGGGAGATTGGCCAGCTGAGAAGCATGATGTGGTCAGATGATTTTACTTGTCACCACCACCACCCATTTGTGGTGCATGATAGGATCAAGGAGGGGGTGGCTATGGATGAGGCCAATTGTAGGTAATGCAGTAATATGGCTCGAAGGCTCCATGTATGATATGAGGCATTATCTATGTCTTCTCCACCTTGGTTGTAGTATTGATAGATATAGGTGTGCTTCATTACATTCATTCCAATTATCTGGTTTGAGACGTAGAGATATTGATTGAGTCTTTCCCTTGACCCTTGCGTTTAAAGGCTCAAACATGAAATGTCCCAGTGATTACACACTTCTTATTGTAGTTCTATTTGACACTTATATGCGAGAGTTTTTCATAGGACCTCTTTGAAGTAGTGATGAGGCCATTTAACATAATATTAGGAATAGATTGTTTATAAAAAGTTCATGCCTAGATCAACTATTTTTGGTGGAGGATGTTGTGTTTCCGTAGTGATGGGGTGAGTTATTCCTTTTGGAATGAAAATGAAAGCATTGTTGAGTAGGAGGATCATAAGAGCAGGATATTACATATGATTACTCTCTGGTTGGATATCATGGCTCTGGAAGTAGTGGATTCAATGGGCTACCAGTTACCTATGGTTGTGGTGGTGGTTTAAGAGTACATCTTTCTTGAGGATGCTATCGATATATCTCACCACTGAGATTGAGATTTTTGTATTGACTTGTACAATAGGATGACCTCAATATATACCCCTTTATATTGAATGGATCTCATAGAGTTTCATGACCTGATATTGTAGTTTGAGTACTTATAGGAGAAGGGATTTCTGAGAATCACAATTTCCCCCTAGGTAGCTGCAGTGTTTTTGCTAAGTATGCCGAAGGGATCTCGAAGTTATGTATGGACTACTAGATCTTGAACAAAGTAACCATTAAAAATATGTATCTCCATATATGGATAAATGAACTCTTTAATTCATTGATATGGTAAAATTGGTTCTTAAATATTTACCTTAGATGAGGCAATCACCAGTTGTGAGTACGAAATGAGGATATACGGAAGAAGAAAATCAGATGATGCTATGGTCACAATGACTACTTGATTACACCCTTCAACATGAATAAATCCCTATTAGTGTTGTTGGGATACATGAACATAATATTATAGCCATTATTGGATAGGTTTTTGGATTTCTTCATCGATGATATCCTAGTGTACTCGATGTCCAAGGTGGATAATTATAAAATTGGAGGTTGATCCTGGACACACTCCGAGAGAACCAACGTTATGGAATTTCTCAAAGTGTTAGCTATGATTTGTGAGTTCCACATAATGTGAAATTTCAAATCAGATGTTGGAGTGATAGTAGACTCGGTGATGGTTGAGGGAGAGTTTACTTTCGAGTCACCCAAAAGTGTTACATGGGGTCAGATCTTCCTTAGGATGGAAGTGTACTATCAAAGGGTTGTACTGAATTTCTCTTGAGTGGAAGCACTCTTGAAATATTTGACATAGATGAGAAATCAATTTTTTTGGATTCAAAGGTAATCATATAGTGATTTTGGGAGTTAATTAAGTGGTTAACGAGTTCTCCCATATGGATATTTCTAGTGGATGGTGTCTGTTTTTTAGTCTTCTATAATGCATCAGGGACATGGAATATTTGTGTTCTGATAAAGTGATAGGTGTTGATTTCCTACTATTCACATCAATCGAGACCATAAGAGTTTAACTACATGAACCATGATCTTGAGAACTATAATACAACTGATCATCATATGGTTGAGAGACCGCTGAGGTAGAGGATGTGGAAAGAGAAGTGTGGTATGTAGAGTGGTTGATGTGGGGGAGGGTCCAATAGAGCTGTATGAGGAGGTCAGTGTTTTGACTAGTTTCCACCACCACACCTAGGTGGTCCACTCTAGGATCATAAAAGAGGTGGATGGGGATGATACTAGCTATAGGCTACGAAGTCCTAGGACCCTGAGGCCATGGGATGATAAAAATTGTGATTTTTGATTTTTGAACCTTAGATATAATATCGATAGACAAAGGTGAAAGGCATTAATTTATAGACACTTTAATGTTTTGTGACATTTTGATTTAATATGAGTATTTGGCTCAAAACGTATGGATAAAAAATGACAGATGGTGACTCATAAAATATGAAAATCTACTACTATTGTGACATGAAACATTGAAGTGAGAGTTTTGTATGAGATCTCTTTGTTGTAGTGATAAAGCCTTATGATGTTCTCTTATGTATTGACTGGAAATCCAATGTTCATGCCCAGATTGACCATTTTAGGTGGAGTATGTGGATTTTCTATAGTCAAGGGATGTGTTTTTCCTTTTTGAGTGAATATAATACCTTGTAAGAGAAGGAAAAGATGAGTCATAAGAGAGTGTATCTGATTACTCACTGGTTTCTATTATGACTTTTGGAGTTTTGGATACTATAAAATAAAAGCTTCATAGGGTGGTGGAAGAGTATGAGGATGTATTTCCATAGGATGTTCCGATCTTACAACCCCTTTAAGAGATATAATTCTACAATTAGTTACACCTTTGGATGAGCCTGATATCTACAATCACATATCATAGAGATCCCATAGAGACTGATGATAAGGGATTGCAGTTCCCATACTTGTATGCTAATTGATTTGTGAGACCCAATGTTTTCCACAGGGCATCCCCAGGGGTTTTCAACTAGAATGCATATGAAATATTGAAGATATGTGTAGAATATAAGTGGTTGAAACAAGAGACCATGAATTACATGTATCCACTACTGAGGATTTATGACCTCTTTGATCAGTTTAGAGGTGCATGATGGTTCTCAAATATTTACCTCAGTTCATGCTATATCTAAATATGAGTACAAGAAGAGGATATAATGAAGATTAAACTCATATGTCTCTATAGTCACTATGAGTACATTATGATTCCATTTTTCGTGAATAAATCCCTAATATTTTTCATGATACTGATGAAATGAATCATTCATCCATTCATAGATCATATTGTGGTGGTATTCATAGAAGATATCCTAGTGTAGTCGGCATCTGAGGAGGAGCACATAAAACATTAGAGGATGGTCTTAGACACACCCTGAGATAAAAATAATTATGGGAATAACTCAAAGTGTCGGTTATTTATTTAAGAAGTCCACTTCTTGGGACACATCATCTTAAAGGTAGGTGTGGAAGTGGACACCCCAATGGATGAGGTGGTGATTTCATAGGAGTCACCCAAGAGTGTTACTGAGGTGTAAACATTCATTGGGATGGAAGTGTACAATCTAAGGTTTGTACTCAATTTATCTAGAGAAGAATCACCCACGAGATCATTGAACAAGAAGGGTAAGATTTTACTATGGAGGGAAATGATCCAGTAGTGATTTCAGAAGTTGAGGTTGGTGTTGATTAGTGCTACAATCTTAATATTTCCAGAGGAGAGTGCTGACTATGTTGTGTCCTACAATACATCATGGACCTGAATTGGTTGTGTTATGATTTAGATTCAGGTATGTATTTCCTTTGGATCATTTTATTTGAGATCACATGAGCATAAATAATTGATGCATAACCTCGAGTTAGTCATGGAAATCATTCCACTGAAGATGTGTCGACACTAACTGATGGGTGAGTGGTTTATCATATAAGATGACTATAAGATTCTCGTGTATATCTTCTCTCATAAGGATTTTTTCTTGATATAGAGGCAATGGAAAAAGTTACACTAGTACTATGAACCTGATATTATCTATACCTATTGGAAATGAAACATAGCGGTTGAATATTGGGGGTAGATATCTGATTCATAGTTGTTGGACAAGGTGTAAGACCAGTTTACCTCATTGTAGTTTTCCTTAGTAGAAAAGGATGGTTCTTCATATCAATTTTTGATGGTTATTAACACTCCAAATTTATTGAATATTAGGTATTCTCATCATGGATATACTATATGTGATACACTACGTACTTATATTTCTGTTGGATGTTCTCCTGATGGATATTATGAATGTGGGGTGCATTTTATAAGTTTTAAAGGACAGAGATGGTACCCTTTTTGTTATAGTAGAATGTGGTGATAGAGTATCATACACCCCCTTTAGTGGAAAATTCAGGTGTGACAAAGATAAACTTGTACCGTCAATGCTAGTCACAAAACAAATTCCTTTTATACCAGCAAGTTTTTAGCACTATTTTTGAAAACATCCATAAAAAATATAGATGATTTCATAGTGGTTATTTAAAACCATCACCAAATATTATTTGTTTATTAAAAAACACTTCTACCCCATGCCCCATCCTTCTTCACTGACTATCTTCATTCTCCCGTAATCTCCCCTCACCCTTGACCCCATGATCATGCACCATTGTGGTTCCCCCCTCACCGATGCTCGAGTATCTCCCTAGCCCACGAATCTCGAGCCCCTTGAGCCCCTGCTGATGTTGTGGTTATAGTATCCCAAGAAATTTACCCCCACCTTTCCCATTCCAAAGATATCTCCCTTACCAGATCCCTCTCCCTCCCCCATGATGTAACCATCTCATGATCCCATGCTGGAGTTGTAGTCATCCATGATCCCCTCGATCTGTCACCCTAGACTTCTCCCATGAACAATCCTTTCCAAGACCCCTTCTCCCCTTCTCCATCGACTCCCCTAGTGGTTATATATCCCTTATTGGAATTTTTTATTCTCCCTTATTCGCTTTCTCCCTCTATCAATTTTTTTACTCCTACTAACTCATAAGATGCTCTAATGATGGGGATTTTGGTTGTCCCAGAAGAGGAGGTTGAATATTGGCTCGATTATGAAGCTTCTTAATTGTATACATCACCCGGGGTCTCAATGTATAATGGAAATATTCATATATTAGTTTCACATAATATTGATGTTCTTTAATAATAATATAAATCCTATATTTTTTTTTCAAAAAAATGAATTCATCTAAGATGTCTCTTTATAGATTTTATGGGTGATAATTTTTTTGAGTTGTGGATATCTTATTTATTTTCTTTTTAAACAGATTAGTTGTTCTAAGGATTATAATATTTATAAAGTTCTCATATATAGTGGTTTCCTAAAATGATTGTGGGAATTTTGACATGAGCAGAGGCTTCTATCTATGTGAGTTTTATAACTACATGGAAAATAAATATGTTGTGTGGGTTAACTTAGACATGTTTGTTATTTTTATTTTATTGGAATACATTATATTATATATTTTTATATAGATTTTTTAGAATTCATCAAATAATTGTGATTTTCCAAATTTAATACTACATGATTTCTTTATTCATTTTTTAAATTCTAATTTACATTCATAAATTATAAGGGATTTCATGGTTGTTTATATTTATATTATATTAGGTAGACCAGAGATTTTTTATTTTATGCCAATTTTTTCACAGACTTTTTTTGGGATACTACAAATTTGATCCTTATATTATTTATTTAAATATTTCATAGCATATAATCTAATATTAAAAATATTTTTTTGATGTTTAATAATTTAGTAGTTTAAAGAACATGTGTCCTGGATTAAATCAGGTTGTTAATCTTATTTATAGAGTCCATGGAAAGTCAAAATTTATATTAACTACATATCGATTTAAATCATTGTGTTATACATCATGGAATGGAGAATAAAATTTATTTATAGGGATTTGTATTTTGAAATCATTATTTTATTATTTTATTAATATAACCTGGGAATTCAAACTTTTTACAATGTGTTTTTACCAAATTATTGTTTTTGTTTCTATTGGATGATTAGAAAATATAGGCTGTTTTAAATTTGGAATGTGAAGGTGTTTTACAAGGGATTTGTTTAAATTGGGATGTCCTTATTTGGGTAAAGTATAATCTTTTTGTAAACCTATGTTGGCCTGATTGTAGATTATTTTTTAAGAGTTATTTTTTCATATGATATAGAATATATCATTCTTATCTTTCATTATTTATCTCTTTCTTATTATATATCATTGCCAATAGAAATTATATTTATATAGAAAAAATATGAAATATATATTTTCTTTATAAAATTAGTATAAAAAATAAATAAATATATTATATTATATCTCATTGTTCAACATTGCTATTCAAGTAATGGATTACCACCAAAAGGGATGATCATTATTCTTTAATTATCACATTATAAGTGGTTGTAAAAAAATTCAATGGATTTTTAATGTTAATAATCTATTTAATGGTGTGGTATAAAATAGTTATGTCTTTAATATGTGTGTCATTTATTTTAGAATCAATTTTTTGGAATTTATGGCAGTAGTACATTAATCTTTTTTAAATGGTTTTGAGATGATATGTCCCATGGTGGCATTCAATATTTTATAACGGTTAATATTTGGTCTTGAGAAATGGTTACTTCATAGTATTTGAGTTATCGGTTTTTAATTAGTGTTAATAATGTTTAGTCATATAATGATATATATAGATAAAATCCAGATCACATTAATGAGTAACACACATCTGTATGCCAATGTTTTGGATGATTTTTTCAAATTTTAAATTTATAATCGATCCAATAATAGGAGAATAAGATTTCATTTTTCAAAATGTATATTAAAAATTTGGTTGAAGAGAGATAATTTTTATGAACAATTTCTATTGGAAAAATTACCTGCTCAATATTTGGATAAAATTTAGAATGGAGAATTATACATTACAAAAAGTTTGAGAACTGATGTCAATCGACATAATGAGCTCCCAACTTCATAGATAATGGAAAATGAAATTAAAATCATTATAAATGATTAATTCAACATTTCAAGACAACGACATCAACAGCATGACATATCAGAACGACCAGATGAGGGTGCAAAAAATAGAAACATGACTACTAATTTTTTTGGGACTATAGGTCAACTTGATCATGATTTTAACATATTATTCGATATCCTATTGATTATATGGAGGATATTGTAAGAGTGGACTTCATTGAGAAGAAAAATGCGTTTCATGGTTTAGTTAATGATGGAAGTTATGATATTTATGGTGGATTATTGAAGTATTCAAAATATTCTATTTTACTTAAGTTGTATCATATTAAATGCCTATGTGGAAATAAAAATAAATAAATTTCCATGATCTTGGTATTGTTGTTTGATTGATATCATGAGGCTAATATTCCTATATCATTTTATGGTATAAAAACGTTGTTAACATGTTTGGAATAAATTATACAAAAATACATGCTTATCCGAATGATTGTATGCTTTCTTAGGAAGAGTATTCAGGCATAAAAGATTCAAAAAGTGATCTTCTTCTAGATGGTCATAAATGGATGATGTTGGAAGTCTGAATCAACATACATCAATGAAAAATATTAAAATTAAAAATCTAGTAAATGTTTTCAGTTACTTTTTTTAAATCCTCGATTTCAATGATTATTCATGTCATCGAAAATCACTGAACACATAAAGAAACATAATATAGATAATAAAAATGATTTGTGAATGTGAAATATAATACATTCAAAATTGTTGAATAAATTTGATTCAATACATCAATATTTCTCATTTAATCCAAGGAATATGCGATTGGGATGGACTGTCAGTGGATTCAACACATTTGCGACTTTGAGCACCAGTTATAGCATATTTCCAATTGTTTTTTCCCCATACAATCTGAATTCATGTATGTGTATGAAATAAAATTATTTTATCATTTTGATTATTATTCATAGAAAACATATTTATAGAAATGATATTGAAGTAGACTTACAACCACTATTTTAATAATTATAGGAGTTATGTGGATATGATATTGAGGCATATGGTGCATCATCTAGAATAATGTTCAAAATGAATGTTTCCCTAATTTGGACCATTAGAGACTTCCCTAGATTTCAGAATTTCTATAGTATAAAAACCTACATGAGTTTTGATTTTCCTATTTATAACATTTATTTTTAGCTAAAATTACTACGTCGTAATAATTTTTTTCTTCTTCTTGTGTTATCAAATATTTCTTGATACATCTCATGGATTTCAGTTAAATATGTCATAATTAAATGGTTATAATGATTTTAGACCACATCCAATTTTTTTAAAAGGTTATAAAAGATTATAATATCATGGAAATGTTGAAAAAAAAATTAGGGGAAGTTGAATTCATTTGAATGATAGTGGGAAATGTGTTTTAAGCACATCACCATGTGAAATTAGAAAGAAACAATGAAAAGAAAAAATATATTATTCAGACATCCATATTGGGAGTCTAGTTTATTGTAGAAAATTATAAATGTTATGCATATTGATAATAATTTTAATTAAAATTTGAACTTCACATTTCTTAAAGATCATAGAAAATTGAAGAACCTTACTAATGATCAAGATCACTTTCAAATAATGAATATAAAGCATGATATCTAGATAGATGACTATGGAATCAATCCTTCAGAAATTTTTGTGATAAAAAATAGGCATAAAGATAAATTCCATAGAATATTAAAACATATGAAGGTATAATATATGTATTTAAGGAACATCACAAGATGGGATGACATAAAAAGTTGTAGGTCGCATAGATTGAAAAGTCATGATTCACATATTTTTTCATAACAGTTACTACCATTAGAATTGTGTACATTATTACATGAAATGTTTACTGCTTTTGTAATCCAATTTTTCACATTATTAAAAAAATATGGGAGAAAATTATACAACAATTTTATATTGACGAACTTCATGGGAGATTTGTATCAACACATTTTTCTGTAGATATGATGTTTCCTCCATATTTTTTTAAATGTAATAATGCATTAAACTGTTCATTTTTTTGGGGAATCTATATTAGGAGGCCTCATATATTTTTGATGTATATATCCAATTGAAATGTACCTTATAGATATTTTTTTCATATTATGTATGAAAATATTAGAAATTTTTTAAATATAGAAATATTTTTTTATTTATTTTATTTCATAGATATTTTGGGCATTTGAAATCATATGTGAAGAATAATTCTCTACCTTATGTCTATATTTTTGAAGTTTATTTATAAGAGGAGTGTCTTAACATATATACTAGATACCTGGATGATATAATGATAATATTAAATCTAGTCTGATGAGCTGAAAACATATCAACTCAAGATCAACTGGATGGGAAATAAAAAATCTCACATGCTATTGGATTATTAGTTGGGAGGAGCTCAAATGATACACTGAATGAAATGGAATTATTTCAATAAAAAATATAAGTGATGATAAATAGTGAAAATAATGATCCATTTATTGACGTTTTAAGGACAAAAATAAATAGATGAATAAGAATCCAAAACTAAATGGGAAAGATATAATTAAAGTTATTAATAAAGATCTTTTAGAATGGTTTTCAAGACATATATGTTCAATAATCTTATAATCAATACATATATTAGGTTGAGAAAAATATTATGTAAATATAATTATGAATAATATTTTTTTATATCATGAATATTAATACCCAAGATGAGTTTTCAGAATATTTTATGTTTTTGTCTTGAGGACCTCTAAAATAGGCTAGAAAGTTTGATGCTTAAAATGTGAATGGATTTAAATAACATAAAGTCGATATGGAAGAGCATTTGAAAACATAAAACAACGGTATATTATCGTTTTTTAATGGTTATAATATGTAATGTTTTCTGATAATATCAAATTAAACTACCAAGGACATTTTTTAGATTTTTTATTCAAATGAAAGTGGGATGATATTATCATGGATTTTAAAAGACATTCCATGCAATTTACTTCTATAATAATCTCTCTCTTGATGGATATTGATGACTATTAATTATATGGTATGTATATCTTATCATACCAAGGAAAAATGGTTCATTATAATGAATATTTCATGGATTAATGGTTTAGTGTAGTTGTTCATGTAAAACCAAGAGACTTATATGATATATGTTATGAAGTGGAAGATTTGACCTCCAAAATTGAATCCTATTAACAATAATAAGAGAACTTATTACTCCATCCTCATATTGAAAATATTAGTCTTGTAAGGGTGTATGTAGAAGATGAAGTAATGATAGAGTAGAAAAATGAAACGATTGAAGGAAAAAGAATTTTTATGTGCAATCATACATTGATTTATGAACCATTTATATTTTATCCTCAGACATTCTATTTCATAGATATGTATATCTTTTTCTTCTCTACTATGAATATGTTCTAATTTCAATTTAGTTTCATGATTACTTTTAAATAAATATTTGGAAGATAGTTTTATTTGATTAAATGAATGGAATTCCAAGGAAGAATCATTTTACAATTCCTATCCCACTCGGATCAAACATTCCCTCGACCACGTTGATAGACTATGATTCATTTTTACCCCCTATAGAATCTAAGACACCCTCCACCATCCCCCTACATCATCTCTCACATCCTCCATTATATCAACATTTAACACACCCTTCATCAGTGTCCCATTAGTAGTTTAGAAAACCCATCCTCGTTTATCTAGCATTGTAGTGAGGGTGTTGGTCATCCCTCCAGTTTCATTGTGAGGATATTGGTGGTTAACAGTTACAGTTATTTTGTGTGAATATGGTTATTTGAATTTTTTATAAAACTAACTATTTTTTCCATAAAATATGGGGAAAATGTTACTGAGGGGAGAAATATGAATAGTTCATATGTATTTAATCTAACCAGACTGAATATTTTTTCCCCATTTGATAGCTATGGGGTCCCGATGGATGATGTCGATGAATAATTTGGCCTGATTATTGGACATCAGGTGATGGATTTAGTTTACATTCAGATTACCTATGTTTATTGGAGGCATATGTATCAATATTTGAATAATGATGTTTTCCCTTAGATAAAGGTAATTTTATTACATTATAGTTTATTTGAAATTTATTATGTTATTAAATTCTAATACTAAAAAAATGAATCTATTTATAAAAATGTTTTTCCAATTTACCATTTTTTATCTTATAATACGAATGTGGATATTAAAAAATTTGGGTATGAAATGGAAGGATTTTTATTGTATATTATAAAACTAATTCTATAATACTTCATTAAGAACTCGATAACCGAATTATAAGTTACCCAAAGGGTACCTATAGGGATATATAAGGGTTGTGTTGATAACCATTTTCATGAGAAGCATGTGGTGTATATATATATATATATATATATATTTATATTAATATCATTTTACAAACATATATATATAAATATTAAAATGATATGAAATTCCATTCATTACAATTAAATTATATGTTATTTATTTTAGGATGTTTCTGGGAAGAATGTATCGAGTCGAGCTAAGTGAATATCACTGAAACTACTTGGTCAAAGAGTTTTTCAAAAAACCAATTTATTTTGGTAATAATTTCATTAATTTAAATATTTATAAGACAAAATTATCTATCTCATATATTAAATTATGGATTTATATTTTTTTAGGCAGTCACAGAATTTAGGTGACCATGTATCGCAAATAGAATTGTGGTTGAATGTTAATTAAAAATTTGGTTGGAGTCAAGTAAATTATACTCCAAAAAAATTGGGGTATGATTTCATTTTTCATTTTAATAAAATATTCATAGTATTTTCTATGTTAATAAGTGTTGGTTAAATATGATTGATACTTCATTTAATGTTAAAAACTAAATAACATGGGGATCCCAATCCCACATAGTACTTAGTCACCCGGGATTTCATTGTTGGTCATGTCCTTGGAAAGGATCATCCTAGTTATGTGCATAAGAAGGGTTTGAGACCATTATCATCTTTGGACTTTGGTATGCCACTTGGGATTTCTGTTGCATCTAATCATGGTTGTAGATAATCCCTACATTAAACTGCTTAGAGGGAGTTTGATACCATGGAATGTAAAATTCAGGATTAGGGGGATCGTATAAATATGAAAAATGTAATGGTTTTATCTCTATAGAAAGTGTTGATTGAATTATATACTAAGACAACTGGATTTGTCCCATGTGATATTTCCTCAATGGATGATAGTGAGAATGTAAATCACACAACTTAAAAATCATTTAGTACAAACAAATTTATAGGATTTTTGTTTAAATTTAAATATACACCACAATTTAATTTTCAATATAATTGTTATGTTGGTGCTAGTAGTAGTAAGTGGAGACGGAGATGGAGAGGGTGTTGAGAAAAGCTCATTGGGTATCAATTAGGATTCAGTATGGATTCAAAGATGATGTGATACTAAAATTATAACCCATTAACACTAATATGATGACACATAAACCCTATTGTTGTTTTTTTGTATGTATATCTTTATTTTACATATATTTAATTGAAATATATATTTTTGGTTCTTTAAGAGTATTTTTTTGGATGTGTAACCGTATTTTTTGTTTCTACAGTATGGTTGAGTACATGTTAATATAAAATTCTTTTTGAATGTGTAAACTATTTTCATATAAAGTATTAATTATATCTTTTATAGAAAACTCAATGAATCAGAATATTTGTGCTCAGTGGGTTATTTGCATATCAATATTCTTGTCTTCTCATGTTGTGTATCGTTTAAGAATTTTGTGACTATGTATGATAGTTCATAATTGATAAGGTTTAGATTTTTTAACTCAAATTTATATATGTGATATATTTTTGGAATATATAAAAATATATTATTCATGGATTTAGTCACTTAAATGGACATGGATCATATTGGCCAGGATTTTTTCATTGTTTTCTTTCAGGTGGCTATCAGTGTTGAATTGATTTTCTAGTGTAGATTCACATGGTTAACAATGACCATGAAAGGCTTCCAGAAAACATAATTAACTCACCATGGGTTTCTAAAAGATATTTCAGGGTTATTGCATGATTATTCGAACCATATGGGTGAATTATAAAACATACTTGGGGATGATAATTTTACTCATTTTGAGTTTTTCATTCTCAAATCATTTATATATATCACCCCATTGAAATTCTATATCTTACAAGTTCCACCAAGATAACTTTATCCATCTCAACTCAACTATTAGTAGTTATAATGATATTTATTTGTGATTTATCATCCATATCATAAGATAATGGAATCTTTCTCATTACCCCTCTCTTTCTCTTGGTTTGCCCATTTTTTTCTTTCTTATCTAACCCTAGTGTCCATGGTGGCTTGGTATCATTTTGATGGTTTCCTAAATTGGTGTTGTAGGTTTATAAGGAATTCAGAGTCCCTATTGAAACTTATTCTTGTGGTATTAATTATATACGAAATGATTACATTGATTAAGATTGGGGTCTCCATTCTATTCTTTTTTATTTGGGAGCTTCATCAGTGTTTAGAACATTGAGACATGATTTCATATCTAAAAAAATACAATATATGTTACTAATGGTAGTTTTATCAAGAATCCTAATATTTTTCCATTAATTTACTTTACACATAAAGAGATTTTTTCTAGTTTGAGTGTGTTTTTATTTTGGAATGTCATATTATAAATTTAAAAATATAAAAATTGATTTTAAATACACCCATCACTTATTAGTCGGTGAATAAATGTTCCAATAAAAAATTTAATTAGTATCATACATGTATACAAAATGCATCATTCCAATAACTATGAAATTGTTAGGTGGTAGGGAAATTATAAGGAGGTAATCAATACGAGTCATCCTATGAACCCAAATTCCGTTATTTCTTCCTATCAGTTTTCATATGCTCATGGTGGTGGATATTTGCTGCTAACTATCGTCTTCTATGGCATAGCTAGAGAGTGAGGCACCCATTTGATGGTCTATGATAAAATTTACACCATCAATCCCCTTGAAATTCTGTGTCGGCATGTCATTATAAATTGACTCCCTTTATGTGATTGGTAAAATTTCAATGTGGAGTTTTCTCAAATATAATGATTTATACACAGTGTTTTTAAACAAACATGATTAATAGAGTTGTTCATATCATAATTAACAGTGATTAAAATTAAATAATATGTGTTTTTTGACTATTATATGTTTTTATAGAATTCATTAAATGAATATTATTATGTTTTTATTTTTCATATATGTTATTTGGATTTTTATTTTTTTCAATATGGTTTTAAAATTTAATGTTATTGTTTTTTATTTGAACTATGAACAAAAATCCCATTTGGAAGTTTATGAATAATGATTTCAAAGGTTATGGATACAATCTAATTGACCCCCTTTATAATCTTTTGTTCTTGATCAAGTGAATTGTGATATTTTTATAAAATGGATTGATTCATATGAACATGAAATTGGGAATTTGTTAATTAGTGTTGGAGTTGGGATATATATATTTTTTATGATATATTAGTGTTTATTATTCTTTAGAAGTTATGGGGCTCATGATTTTTCATTTTTATTTTTTTAATAAACGATATTTAGAAGAGGAATAATCCACTGTTAATTATGCCAAATAATTTTTAATGGTCGTTTAAACAACAACTATAAATTATCTATTTTTTAGTTGTCGTTAAAAATACTGATAAATAATTTTAATACTATATAGTGGTGGTTTTTTCATTTTGGTGGTTCTACCCTATCCCAAAAAACTCTTGGATATAGTGGTGGTTTATACCATCACTATATCCATCAACAATTTTTGGGAGGGGAAATCGCTTCTAAAAAATCGTTGCTAAAAAAAGTTATGTGATGGTTCCAAGAAACTGAAACTATATGGGTGGAGCTGATTTGAGTTGGGTAATTACCTGACCCTAGATACCCAGAGTAGGTGCATTATTTCATAACATTTTCATGATCACAAAAGATCAAGTCTCTAAAGACCGATTAGATTAGTATCCTTGGAAGTATTAGATTCATGCATAAGGTTTACATTATATCATAAAATGAAAAGATACAACAACATTTTTTCCATGGAAAACACTGAGACCCCATAGACTATCCCTACAGGTCAGTCATAATATATTTCTTTGCATCCTGGGAAAAATAAAACATACAGAGGGGTGATCTCAGATGCTCAAAAATACAAACAATATATCATAAATATTCATAAATAATAATAAACATTTAAGGCAATGTATATAACTAAAAAAAATTCTTTTTAACATAAACTTCATCATGGAAAATATAAATCAAAATAATTCCATTTACTTACTCACATTGATATTCTACTAGTCTGAAAATCACTTGCAATATCAATCACCACATTCATAATGATGGAATGCATAATGCCAGTCATTTATAACCACATAGTCATGTCCTTGTGACAAGACTACAAATATGATTTTATTAAGGCCTTGTTCCAATACACAAGTATTTCTCATTAGACCTAACGATACATCAAGGAGTTATAGAGGTATCCACTCATCACATACTAAGTACAATGCATTCCTCATATGAAATGGTTTAAACATAACATAAATATTCGTATTAAGACCAACATACGAAATGTAAATACTTTATCCATAAACCATGAATGGAATAAAAATAACACATCCACAGTCAAAAATATCTCAAAACCATCAATACAATATGGATGTTTATTATCATAATAAATAAACTTCAAATAAGCTTAAAATCAATAAAAGGACGTTGACATAGATGAAATCAAATCCGTTTTAGATAACTGTCTCTTTAAATTTTGAAA
The DNA here is from genome assembly GCA_963277665.1 of Viscum album. NCBI lineage: Eukaryota > Viridiplantae > Streptophyta > Magnoliopsida > Santalales > Viscaceae > Viscum > Viscum album. The sequence goes on from OY728160.1 coordinate 2,088,188,047, forward strand.
TCATTTAAAAAGTCACATAATTATATAGAAAACATTTATTTTGAAAATATTTATATAATCATGTAAGTGAATCTTCGATGACGATACAACAACGTAAAATATCCACACCTGCCGTATAAGAAAAAAACATTCTTACCTTAATATTGTTGAAAAGAAGTACCTTGTTTGGAAAACGAAGAAAATATTCCTTTATAAAAATCTTATTAAATTCAAAGAAAGGAATAAATAACTATAAACCTTATTTTATAAAATACTATGAATATTTTGAAATACATTTTTATGAAACATGGATGTGGATGATATAGAGGTCCCAGTAGATAATAACTTATAAATAACCTTTGATAATGAAGAGATTGTGAAATTAACCCTTACCTTGTAAATTTCCTTGGTAGAGGGTAGATTATTCTCCTGTATGATGGGGAAATAATTTTTATTAAATTATAAAAGAATTATATATATTAATATGATATCATATATATATAAGGCCCCATCCTTAAACCTTACTTAATCTTGAGTTATTACAATATTACGCATTGAGGATCTTTTCGGGGTTAGAGTTTTAGAGAATGAGATCATAAAACTTGCATTACATTCCACATATAAACAAAGTGGTTACATAAAGATAGTATTCTTCATTACCATCAATAGAAACATATTTAATATAAAACATGGATTCTTTCTTGACACTTCATGACACTATCATCATATCATGTACCTTTCCCTTGACCTGTGAAAATCATTTCAAAAAAACTTGGGATGAGCATAAAAAGCTCAGTATGGGTTATAAAAACATGGAAAGGAAACATTGGTACATATATACATAAGAATGAAATCATACATTACCCATAAAACATAAGCACTTTAACATACCTCATCAAATCATGAATAAATCATAGAAATCATAAGACATAAAGGTAACTTGAGGCATTCATAACATTCTTATGTAGGGAGTAACCCTCTTGGTTACGTTTGGAATACCCATCACAGTATATTCCCTAAATATCTTCAGAGAAACCATAACGTTTCACTCCTTCGTGTTACCCAATGCATTGGAGAGCTATATCGGGCTCACCCTCCCTTAGTCTGTCACGGAACCACCCGTTTTTCATAATAATGCCAAGAACCTCAACATAATCGTATCACATAAAACATGAATAAAGGAAACATTACATTTCCACCTTTCAATCACAAGATATCAATACTACACATTGATATAAAAATATATATGAAACCCATTTTCAATACCAAAATAAAATAAAAGTAAAACATGGTATTTCTTTTTCTTTTTAAAAAAATTATGGCTTGTAGAGGAATCCAAAACTCAAATAATGGTCACGGTGGCGGAGAAGTCATTGTCGCCGCATATGTACAACAAAAACATTTTCTTTTGTCATTTATTAAACGGTTCATATAAAAAATATTCCTTTTGAATAAACTTAAAAGTCAAAGGGGTTTATACACCGTATAAAAGAAGGTTGTGTATAAAACAAAATATGCCTCAATGAAAGGAGATTGAGACGAAGTCCCATACCTCGTATCCGAATTGACCTGACCGTTCTTTAATCTCCTGAATAATGAACTTGATTTAATATCTACTTGCTTAAGAACCTTTTTCAAGTTTATTATTCCTTTTATACCATGTTATGAACATCATGTAATCATTTACGTTAATAATGTTCATTTTGTCGGTATTTGGTTCTTAAGTAAAAAATAGACCTCTTACACTTACATGTTGTTAATTTGGTCAAAGGTTCATTATATCCAGAATCATATTAATGATTTGGATAACATATATATCATATATATTCAGCATATACATGTATTTATAATATTACATCACATTTAGAGGTAAGAAATGAAATGCACTGTTCATGGAGACGGTAAGCCGTACGTACGCATGAACGCTACTTCCATTTCTATTTCGTATTTTCTGGAATGGAATCATAATGATATAAGAGTATAGTATAATTCAAGTATAATAACATATATAATATCATTAAATTTATCCTTTACACATCCCACATATGGTATTGACGAATCAAATCACTTTCAGGGGGCGGTAGTCCGCACTTCCTAAAATGAAGATATCGTGTTTACCCATAATGGAAACAATAATGGTATGCCATAAATGAAAAATACAGAAGCTTAAGGAAAGAATAAACATATTATATATCATATATAAAAATAGTGACATCATAATGGCCACCTTTGAAGGTGTTAAATGAGTATTGAACAATCATCATTTCGGGAGGCAGAATTTCACCATCCACGGAAACCATATGTTCTTTAACCATTTGATGTAGTTTTGTGAGAGTGTAGCCAGAATAAATCTTATAAAAACTTCCTATTATATTGAAGATACTGGTGTTGTTACAAAAGAAGTAAATAAAAAGAGTTTAGGGGGTTGGAGAAGCAAAATAAAACAAAAGGACTCAGAAGAAGACATTACCTTAAAATCGGGTAACTTCCTTTGGTTTGAGCTCAAAGGCTTCCCTGGGAAGACTTCTGCCCAAAGTGAGGCTTCAAGGAGTAAGATAGGGAAGTGGATAGACAAAATGAGCAGGGGTTGGCCGATCCAAAGGCTTGAGGAGTGTGTGAAATGAGGTAGAGGTGGGGGCCTCTTATAAGAGGAGAGGAGGGGCACTTTTGGAAAACATGAAACTATTATTTTATTTTCATAAGTGTTTCGAATTTATAAGGTCCCACATTGATATATTTAGAATATAAGATGATAAGGCTTCGAAATATTCCCAACCAATAGTTTTTGGACAAGTTTAGGTCTTAGATTTTATATTATCGTTTCATTTTATTTAAACTGTTCATTAATGAGGTCATCGTTGCATCATCATGATGTCATAATTAAATTAATTTATTTAATTTCTAAAAATTATAAAAAAATATCCTGCTGTCTGAAATCTTTTTATCTTTCCAAAGAGTATTTATAGACAAAATTATGATTAGTATAACCCCCTCTAAAAATTGTTTTATTAAAACAATTTATGTTACTGTCATTTTCACCTTTATTTTTTAAAAAAAGGCATTAAAGTCATTATCTCACCCAAGAGGCTCCATAGGGTCCCCTAAATCGACCCATGGGTTTTCTTGGTCGGCCATGACTCATCCAATAGGGGTAGGACAAGTGTCATGGTGTTTTAACATTTTTATAATAACATTTTTACCTTAAATTACATTAATTACCTCTAATCGCGATTAAAACTTAATAAGTGACTATTCACCAAAAAAATATTATAATCTCATTGAACCACATTTTACTTATTAATGACAACCATGTATGTCAGATTTTTTAAATTCAAAACACAAAAGTGGTAAAATTTCATTTAAACGAAAAATCTGTTTTTATAAGTACCACTTACTAGATTCACTATTCATCAAAAATTGAAGTTTTTCAGAAAAATACCAAAAATTCACCCTAAGCTATATTTGATATTCCGAATTCAAAAATGAAGTCTATTTTAAAAAATTCAAAACATATAAGTCACATTAATTAATTTAATAATTAATTCCCACTGTCAGAGAAAATAGCGTGTTTTTATGAAACAATACGTATCAAAAGATTGACACTAGTTTAAGTCCGATTTCAAAGTGAAATTGATTCCAATGACCAAAATTTGATTAAATGATAAAAATATATTCTAATTTTACATAAAACCCAATTCAAAAGATAATCTAATCATATAAATAAATTAGATTAAAAATTAGTTTTGATGTAAAATGCAGTATTTTTCACTATTCATTAAAAAAATGAACATTGTCAGAAAAATACCAAAAATTCACACAAAGTAAATTTTGATGTCGCAATCATAAAGAATATTTTTATTTTGAAAAAAATAGCTTATAAAATTGTCAAAAGATAGATTTAAAAATGGTTTAACATCAAATGGAAGTAAAACAATCTTTTAAAAATATTAGTGTATTCCATGCTTAAGATTGGATTTATTTTCATTTTAAGCCTCTAAAACACTATCTTGTTCATTAATAGACATAGATAAAAATATATATTATTCATTACTTACTTGGGATGTTACATCCTTCCCCCCTTTTGAAAATTGCGTCCCCGTAATTTATTTACTTATCGAATAAATGGGGGTACTTATCCCTCATTGCATTTTCAGATTCCCATGTTGCCTCTTCAATCATGTGGTTTTTTCAGAAAACCTTTACCTGGTGAATCACCTTATTCCGTAACACTTGATCCCTGTGGTCAAGAATATGGACCGGTTGTTCCTCATAAGATAGCTTCTCTTCCAGCTGAACTACCTCTGGAATCAAAACATGAGATGGATCTAGCATGTACTTTCTCAACATCAAAACATGAAAAACATTGTGTACCTGAGATAAACTCGGAGGTAAAGCCACTCGGTAAGCAACTGATCCAACTCTATCCAGAATTTCATATTTTCCAATAAACCTTGGACTCAGCTTTCCTTTCTTAACAAATCTCATCACACTTTTCCATGGTTAGACTTTGAGAAAAACATGATCACCTACCTCAAAAGATAGATCCTTCCTCCTGTTGTCTGCATAACTCTTCTGTCTACTCTGAGCTGTTCTCATGTGCTTCTAAATCAGCTAAACTTTTTCTGCCAACTCTTCTACCAATTCTGGTCCCATCAACTTCTATTCACCCACTTCATCCCAGAAAGCTGGAGTTTGACACCGCTTCCCATATAATGCCTGAAATGGCGCCATCTGTATACTGAAATGAAAACTGTTATTATATGAAAATTAAACCAAAGAAATATGGTGGTCCCAACTTCCCTGATAATCCATTGAACAAGCTCATAGCATATCCTCCAAGTTCTGAATTGTTCATTCTGACTGCCCATCAGATTGAGGATGAAAAGCTGTACTAAAATTTAATTCAGTACCCAACGACTTCTGAAGGCCTTTCCAGAAGTTAGAAGTAAACCTGGGATCACGATCTGATACAATGGAGATAGGAACTCCATGTAACCTGACTATCTCTTTAATATACAATTGGGAAAGTTGATCAAGAGAGAAAGTATCTCTTATAGCAAAGAAGTGAGCAGACTTGGTCAAGCGATCAACAATAACCCAGATTGCATTATTACCTCGAGATGTCTTCGGTAATCCCACAACAAAGTCCATGGATATATTCTCCCATTTCCACTCTGTCACTGGTAAAGGCTGAAGCATCCCTTTCGGTAACTGCCGCTCTGCATTAACCTGTTGACATGTCAAACACTTCATAGTAAAATCAGCAATATCTCTTTTCATTCCATCCCACCATTAATACTCCCGCAGATCTCTATACATCTTAGTACTGCCAGGATGAACTGAAAACGGAGAACTATGAGCTTCACATAACAACTCTCTCTTCAACTATGAATCACAAGGCACACACAATCTCTTCCCAAATCTCAAAACACAATCATTATCAATATTTAATTCAGGCAACTTACCTTTCTGAACCAGCTCTACCTTTTTCTGCAACTCACTATCTTGCTTCTGTGCTTGCTTGATTCTGCCTGATAGAGAAGATCTCACTGATACCTGAAACAAAACAGAAGGACTTCTTACACCAACAACTTCTATGCCAAAGTTCATCAAATCCTTAACCAAAGGATCACGTTCTAAACGCAACATTGCTAATGAAGCATTACTTTTTCGACTCAAAGCATCAGCCACTTTATTTGCTTTTCCCGGATGGTAATGAATTGTACAATCATAATCCTTGATTAATTCCATCCATCTCCTCTGTCTCATGTTTAACTCTTTCTGAGTGAATATATACTTTAAACATTTTTGATCGGTATATATTTCACACTTTACTCCATACAAATGATGCCTCCAAATTTTTAAAGCAAAAAAAATAGCAGCTAATTCCAAATCATGTGTAGGGTAATTTACCTCATTAGTTTTCAACTGTCGTGAAGCATAAGCAATTACCTGGTCATTCTGTATTAGGACTCAACCAAGTCCTTTCAATGAAGCATCACTGTATATAACAAACTCACCATTCCTTGAAGGTAGTGCCAAAACTAAAGCATTCACCAATCTTCTTTTCAATTCCTGAAAACAATCATCACATTATTTTGTCTAGATAAACTAAACACCCTTCAGAGTTATTTTAGTCATTAGACTAGATAACCGTGAAAACTTTCTAACAAACCTTCGGTAATAGCCTGCCAAACCAAGGAAACTACGAATCTCGGTTACATTTGTGGGTCTTGGCCATTCTTCCACAATTTTTGTTTTTGCAGGATCAATAGTTATTCCATCTTTAGAAACAATATGACCAAGGAAAGAAATTTTTTGCAACCAAAACTCACACTGGCTGAATTTTCCATACAGTTTCTTTTCTTTTAAGTTTTGCAAGATAACCCTTAAATGTCTTTCATGTTCCTCTTTACTTTTAGAAAACACCAAAATATTATCACTGAAAACCACCACTTATCACCTGATTCAACTGATCCATCAATGCAGTAAACTACTCAATTTTGATTCTGACCATCTCAGTATGCTGATTTGGAAGGTCATTTCCCTCAGTATGACTTCCCAAAAAAAACATCTCTGCTTCCTCTACGGAAAACCATTCTGAACAAACATGTCTTAGATGAAGCAACATGGTAATCTTCAAATGCTATATCATTTCAAAAAAATATTTTTGGATAATCATTTAATAGAATTCTAACTCCTATTGTTATCTAAACCGACCACTGATACCAACTATAATGCCCCAGCCTTAAACCTTACCTAATCTTGAGTTATTATAACATTACGCATTGAGGATCTTTTCGGGTTTAGAGTTTTAGAGAATTAGATCATAAAACTTTCATTATATTCCACATATAAACAAAGTGGTTACATAAAGATTGCATTATTCATTCCCATCAATAGAAACATATTTAAGATAAAACATGGATTCTTTCTTGACACTTCCTTGACACAATCATCATATCATGTACCTTTCCCTTGACCTGTGAAAATCATTTCAAAAAAACATGGGATGAGCATAAAAAGCTCAGTATGGGTTATAAAAACATGGAAAGGAAACATGGGTACATATATACATAATAATGAAATCATACTTTACCCATAAAACATAAGCACTTTAACATACCTCATCAAATCAAGAATAAATCATAGAAATCATAAGACATAAAGGTAACTTGAGGCATTCAAAACATTCTTACGTAGGGAGTACCCCTCTTGGTTACGTTTGGAATACCCATCACAGTATATTCCCTAAATCTCTTCGGAGAAACCTTAACGTTTCACTCCTTCACGTTACCTAATGCATTGGAGAGCTATATCGGGCTCACCCGCCCTTAGTCTATCACGGAACCACCTGTTTTCATAATAATGCCCAAGAACCTCAATATAATCGTATCACATAAAACATGCATAAAGGAAACATAACATTTCCACCTTTCAATCACAAGATATCAATACTACACATTGATATAAAAATATTATGAAAAACATTTTCAATACCAAAATAAAAGAAAAGAAAAACATGGTATTTAGTTTTCTTTTTAAAAAAAGTATGGCTTGTAGAGGAAGCCAAAACTCAAATAATGGTCACGGCGGCGGAGAAGTCATTGTCGCCATATACGTACGACAAAAACATTCCCTTTTATCGTTTGTAAATGATTCGTATAAAAAAGATTCCTTTTGAATAAACTTAAATGTCAAAGGGGTTTATACACCGTATAAAAGAAGGTTCTGTATAAAACAAAATATGCCTCAATGAAAGGAGATTGAGACAAAGTCCCATACCTTTTATCCGACATGACCCGACCGTTCTTTAATCTCCTGAATAATAAAATTGAGTTAATCTATACTTGCTTAAGAACCTTTTTCAAGTTCATTATTCCTTTTATACCATGTTGTGAACATCATGTAATCATTTAAGTTAATAATGTTCATTTTGTTGGTATTTGGTTCTTAAGTCAAAAATAGGCTTCTAACACTTACATGTTGTTAATTTGGTCAAAGGTTTGTTATATCCAGAATGATATTAATGATTAGGAGAACATATATATCATATATATTCAGCATATAAATGTATTTATAATATTACATCACATTTAGAGGTAAGAAATGAAATGCACCGTTCATTGAGACGGTAAGCCGTACGTACGCATGAACGCTACTTCCATTTCAATTTCGTATTTTCTGGAATGGAATCATAATTATATAAGAGTATAGTATAATTCAAGTATAATAACTTATATAATATCATTAACTTTATCCTTCACACATCCCACATATGGTATTAACGAATCAAATCACTTTCAGGGGGTGGTAGTCCGCACTTCCTAAAATGAAGATATCGTGTTTACCCATAATGGAAACAATAATGGTATGCCATAAAAGAAAAATACAGAAGCTTAAGAAAAGAATAAACAAATTATATATCATATATAAAAATATTTACATCATAATGGCCACCTTTGAAGGTGTTAAATGAGTATTGAACAATCATCGTTTCGGGAGGCCGAATTTCTCCATCCACGGAAACCGTATGTTCTTTAACCATTTGATGTAGTTGTGTGAGATTGTATCTAGAATAAATTTTATAAAAACATCCTAGTATATTTAAGATACTGGTTTTGTTTCAAAAGAAGTAAATAAAAAGAGTTTAGGGGGTTGGAGAAGCAAAATAAAACAAAAGGACTCAAAAGAAGACATTACCTTAAAATCGGGTAACTTCCTTTGGTTTGAGCTCAAAGGCTTACTTGGGAAGACTTCTGCCAAAATTGAGGCTTAAAGGAGTAATAGAGGGAAGTGGAGAGAAAAAATGAGCATGGTTTGGCCGAGCCAAAGGCTTGAGGAGTGTGTGAAATGAGGTAGAGGTGGGGGCCTTTTATAAGAGGAGAGGAGGGGCACTTTTGGAAATCATGAAACTATTATTTTATTTTCAAACGTGTTTCGAATTTATAAGGTCCCACATTGATATATTTAGAAGATAAGATGATAAGGCTTATAAATATTCCCATCCAATAGTTTTTGGACAATTGTAGGTCTTATATTTTATATTATCGTTTCATTTTATTTAAACTGTTCATTAATGAGGTCATCGTTGCATCATCATGATGTCATAATTAAATTAATTTATTTAATGTCTAAAAATTATAACAAAAAATATCCTGATGTAGGAAATATTTTTAGCTTTCCAAATAGTATTTATAGACAAATTATGATTATTATAACCCCTTCTAAAAATTGTTTTAGTAAAACAATTTATGTTAGTTTCATTTTCACCTTTATTTTTTTTAAAAGGCATTAAAGTCATTATCTCACCCAAGAGGCTCCATAAGGTCCCCTAAATATACCCATGGGTTTTCTTGGTCGGACATGACTCATCCAATAGGGGTAGGACAAGTGTCATGGTGTTTTCACATTTTTATAATATCATTTTTACCTTAAATTACACTAATTACCTCTAATCGCGATTAAAACTTAATAAGTTACTATACACCAAAAAATTATTATAATCTCATTCAACCACATTTTATTTCTTAATGACAACCATGTATGTCGGAATTTTTAAATTCAAAACACAAAAGTGGTAAAATTTCATTCAAACGAAAAATCAGTTTTTATAAGTACCACTTACTGGTTTCACTATTCATCAAAAATTGAAGTTTTTCAGAAAAATACCAAAAATTCACCCTAAGCTATATTTGATATTCCGAATTCAAAAATGAAGTCTATTTTACAAAATTCAAAACATATAAGTCACATTAATTAATTTAATAATTAATTCCCGCTGTCAGAGCAAATAGCGTGTTTTTATGAAACAATCAGTATCAAAAGATTGACACTAGTTTAAGTCCAATTTCAATGTGAAATTGATTCCAATAACCACCATTGGATTAAATGCTAAAAATATATTCTAATTTTACTTCAAACACAATTCAAAAGATAATATAATCATATAAATAAATTAGATTAAAAAGCAATTTTGATGTAAAATGCAGTATTTTTCACTATTCATTAAAAAATGAACATTGTCAGAAAAATACCAAAAATTCACACAAAGTAAATTTTGATGTCCCAATCATAAAGAATAAGTTTATTTTGACAAAAATATCTTATAAAATTGTCAAAATATAGAATTAAAAATGGTTTGCCATCAAATGGCAGTAAAACAACCTTTTAAAAATATTAGTGTATTCCATGCTTAAGATTGGATTTATTTTCATTTTAAGCGTCTAAAACACTATCTGGTTCATTAATAGACATAGATACAAATATCTATTATTCATTACTTACTTGGGATGTTACAATATATGATCTTTTAACATTTCTTTGTTAATATTATCTTAGTATTATCGTCGTTCAGGGTGTTAACTAATTCATTTTCCCTTATAAAATTTGTTACGTAAGTAATGTTTGTTATGGATAGGATGTATAATATAGATATGCAGAATTATATTAAGTCTTTATATATTATCATAAATCATATAATGAAAATTAGTCTTGAATGGATACGATGCGGAATGAATCTCATTGCTTTCGTGGAGACGGTAATCCGTACGTACACACGAGAAAAAATATCATTCTTTTCATATTAAAATATTATATAATTGGATGGTATATAATATATAAAGAATAATTATCTTGTTATATTTATTATTTTCATAAATTAAATTTCATTATTTTACCCATCCAAATATTAATGTATTGAATAACAATTACACCACAACGTAGAGACAAAAAGCGGTATGTACACACGTATGGTGACGTGTCATTCAAAGGATGGATAGAATAATGAATATGGTTGTACAATATTAATAATAACATAAAATTATATAGAGTATATTGAAGTTATTATTTTATAAAGGAAATAACAAATAAATAAGAAGTGGAAGAAGAAAGGAACCTGAAAGAGGTGATGTAATATTTACTTCTTCTTCTGGTCCTTCATTTTGATTTGATAAAAATGGATTTATTAGTTGGATTTCTGACTATAGTAATGCCACTAGGATAAATGGAGAAAATTTTATAGGGTATTTGGGTAGGGTTTTAATGAATGAAAATGCTTTGATGGTGTGAATTAGATCGAAGTGGGAGTGCCCTTTTATAAGAGGGGCGAGGGGAACCTTAGAAAAAGCTAGAAATATTCTTTTATAATAAAATAATTTTCGGTTTCTATTTTCTAAGAAATGAATTATTTAAAGGATAACGTTTGTATTGGTCTAAAACCATTCAACAAATAGGTTTTAGATAGGTTTGGGTCACTATATTAACCTTATCATTTTGATATAATTCTTATTTAAATAGTATGACTTTAATCGTGCCTCTTTTGTTTTTATATTATATAGTTAATAAACATACTATAAACATCCAAGAGAATCTCATGTTGTTCATTAATGATACACCTATCCTTATATATGTCTTTTGGTCGAACCTATGATTTTTACGATTATTATATCAAATTAATAATAATGTATTTGTTTTAAAAACTCATTTATGTCAATTTTGAGATTATTTAATAATTGCTTTTTTAATGTTCTAACAATATTATTACAAATAAATAAATACATTTAATCAACCATAGCATGTCATATTCACCAAGAAAAAAATTTTATGGAATCAAAAATTTGAAATTATATTTATTTTAGTATTTATAATATCATTTATATGATTTATTCATTAATATGGAAAATATGCCATCATTATTATGTCATATAAAAATATTTTTATTTTATGTCTAACAATTATAAATAAAATATCATGAGGTTGGAAATATTTTTATCTTTTTAATGACTATTTATATTTGAATATATCAATTATATAACCTCATATATAAATTGTTTTATTGAAATATATTTTATATTGTTATTTTTTTCTTTACTTTAGATTATTTATTATAAATTGTCATTATCACTCACAAGTGGCTCCATGGGGTACCAAAATCAACCCAAGGATTCCCATGGTCGGAAATGTATTAGAAAATAGGGTTAGGACACATTTTAATGTAATTTAATATTATTATAATTTCATTTTTTAGCCTTATTTACTGGATAAACACTTTTAACCACGGTAAATAAAATATTTACTGATGTAAATATTCCAAATGACTAAAAATAAAAGATACCTATTTACACAATTTGAACCAGTTTATTTCAAATATAGTATCCATTTTTTAAAATTCAAAACACAGAAGTGGCAGAAATTAATTTAAAAATAATTTCCATTGTCAAAACAAAATTCATTTTTTGGTGAAATAATAACTAGCAAAATATTGACAACTGTTTATGTCATATATAAATGTGAAATTACTTATAATGATCTAAATTGTATTAAATGATAAAAATATAATATAATTATACTTTCAAACCAATCAAATTCATAATTTATCACTATTAATTATTTCGATTAAAAAAGTAGTTTTTAATTAAAATTTAATAATTTTCACTATTCATCAAAATATGAAAGTTATCAGAAAAGTACCAAAAATTCACCCTAAGCTAATTTCTATATTATAAATCAAAAAATGAAGTCCATTTTGAAATATAAAATGTATAAAATTTCAAAAAGTGTGTATTACTATTCATAACGGCTTGTTTGATTGGTTGTGGTGTGTTAGAACCCGAAGTTACGTACAACACACACTATTCTATTATTAAAGAGAAGAATACCATGGAAGCTGGGGGTATTACATTATATCTTCCTTAAAATAATATTGTCCTAGTTATTTTGATAGATTTACTTTGTAAAAAGACTCGAGTGTTTCTCCATCATAAGCTCCCCGGGGTCCAACGTTCCTCTTCCATCTTATGGTTTCTCAATAGAACTTTTACCGAATGAGTCATCTAATTTCTCACCCTTTGTTCTATTGTATCAAGAACCTGGAATGGATCTTCGGAATAAGACAGATCGGGTTAATGTTCTAATTCCTCTTAGGTGAGTACATGAATTTGGTCAAGCATGTATCTTCTTAATAGTGATATGAGGAACACATCGTGAACATTGGAGATAGTTAGAGGCATTACCAAACGGTAAGATAAAGCCCAAATTCTTTCTAGAATTTAAAAATGTACAATGTACCTAGGACTCATGTTTCCCTTTTTACTGAAATGTATAACACCCTTCAATGGAGATACCTTCAAGAAAACATGATATCCTACCGGAAATTCCAAATCCATCCTTCGATTATTGGCATATCTCTTCTACCTACATTGATAAGATTTGATGTGGGTTTGAATTACCTTCACCTTTTCCATTGTTTCCTCCACATGTTCTAGGCCAACGAATTTTCTTTCACAAATATCATCCCAACAGGTTGGTGTGCAACATCCTTTTCCATATAATTCCTCATATGGTGCCATTTGTATACTTGAATGAAATCTATTGTTGTAGGAAAATACTACCAGAGGTAAATAATGATCCCATATACCTTTAAAGTCATGTGAGAAAGAACTAAACATGTATTCAATGGTGTGAATAGTCCATTCTGATTCTCCATTAGTTTGAGGGTGGTAGGCAGTGCTCAAATGATGTTCAGTATCCAAGGCTATCTGAAGACTTTTCCAGAATCATGATGTAAAATGGGGATCACAATCAGAAACAATCGATAGTGGTACACCATTATGTCTCACAACTTCATTAATATATTGTTCTTCTAGACGATCAAGTGGTAAATTTTTCCTTATAGAAAGAAAATGTGCTGACTTGGTAAGACGATCAACAATGACCCATATTGTATCATACCTTCTAAGAGTATTTTGTAGTCCCATGAAAAAGTCCATTATAATATTATCCCATATCCTCTCATGTATGGGAAGAGGTTTCAAGACTCCTCCAGGCTATTGCCTTCTAGCATTCACTTTTGAAAAACCATACATCATGACACAAAATCAGAAATCTCCCTCTAAATGTTGTCCCACCAAAAATGTTCCATCAAATCTTTATACATTTTGGTGCTCCCCGGGTGTAAAGAGAAATTTGAACTATGAGCATCATTCAACAATTCCCTTTTTAGATCAGGTATATCGGGAACACAAACTCTCTTCCCAAATTTCAAAATTCCATCATCATATACGAAGTCACTCAATCTCCAAATATTCACAGCTTTAATATTCTTTTGAACCTCTTCATCACTAGTCTGAGAACTTTATATCATTTCTAGTAAATATGGATTGGAAACCATTTGAAAATGTATTGATGATACACCTTCCATGGTTATTCGCATATCCATCTTCACTATATCCATGAGAATAGGATCCCTTCCAACTCTCATCTTGTTAACAACACAATGATCTTTTATTCTCAAAGAATTTTCCACCTTATTTTCCTTCCCCAGGTGGTTGTGTATCGTGTAATAATAATCCTTGAGTTGGACAATCCATCGTATTTACCTCATTTTCAGTTCTATCTTTGAGAAAATATACTTCAAACTCTTGCGATCAGTATAAATGTCACATTTTTCCCATAGAGATAATGTCTCCATATCTTAAAATCATATATTACAACTACTAACTCAAGATCAAGAGTAGGATAGTTTTTATCATAGATTTTTAACTATCGTGATGTATAGGAAATAAATTTATCATTATTCATGAGGACACAACCAAGTCCTTTCATTGATGCATCGCTATAGGTGCATTGAATAAACTTCTCTTTAGTTATTCAAAACATTCTTCACACTCTTTTGTCAAAAAAAATTTAACCCCTTTATGTCTAATCTTGGTTAATGGGTTAGCCAATCGGGAAAAATTCTGAACGAAACACCGAGGATAACCTACTAAACCAATAAAATTGTGTACCTCAGTTATACTCATCGGTGCTGGACATTCATGGATTTCATTGGTGAACGAAGGATCAACATATATTCCATCATTAGAAACAATATGGCCAAGAAAAGAAGTCACTTGAAGACTGAATTCACAGTTGTTAAACTTCCCATATAATTCATGTCTTCTAAGAGTCATTAAAATAATGTGCAAGTGATTTTCATGATCTTTGTAGATTTTGGAGTATACCGAGATATCATCCATAAATACCACTACAAATTCATCATGATAATCCTTGAAAACTATATTTGTTAGATCCATGAAGATAGAGGGTGCATTAGTCAATCCAAAAGGAATTACTCTAAACTCATATTGCCCGTAGCTAGTTGGAAAATATTTTTTTGAATATCTTCCTTCTTCACACACATATGATGATATCCAGATCGAAAGTCAATCTGTGAAGAGTATTGAGCTCCATGAAGTTGGTCGAAAAAATATTCATTGCGAGGTAGGGGATACTTGTAAAATATTGTTATAGAAATGATCTCTCTCTTTAGTAAATGTACAACCTCATAGATCCATCTTTATTCTTAACAAAAAGAACATGGGATCTCCATGGAGAAATAATAGGGTGAATAAATCCCTTATTACTCAATTACCTTATTTGTTTCGTTAGTTCCACTAATTCCATAGTGTCCATTCTATAAGGGATCTTCGATATAGGCCTTGATCCTGGAATTAAATCAATGGAAAACTCAATTTCTCTTTCTGGAGGATGTCCAGGTAAATCATCTGGAAACAAATCAACATATTCTTTCACAATACGTACATATTCTATTTGAACATTACTTTCATCACCCAAAATTATTTATTTCTCTTCCTCCACAATAATTTAATTTAGTTGATCTACTGGGGTTGGATTTAGATAAGAATTAGGTGGTAACGATTCTACCCTCAAGATAAGGTGTTCTTTATCATCATCAAAAAAATAGTAACCTCATTCCTCTTACAATAATTTTTTGCATCATGGTCTAAAGTTAATACATACTAAGGATTATATCAAATTAAATTATGGGTATGACGATGAGATCAGAATATAATAAACATTTATATGCCCTAATGGAGACTGATTCACAAAACATTGTTGTAATTACACTTCCCTTAAAATATTTTATTGATAACTCCATTGTTAAATCATATTGGAAATATCAAATTTCGTAGAAAACTGGGAAGATATGAAACAAATAGATGATCCAGAATTAAATAAAGCATTGGCTAACCATGAAGAAACCAATAAATTACCTGCCACTATGTCTTTCGGGGCATCAACCTCAGCAGTAGTGATAGCATAATCTTATCATGGATCCCTATAACTTTTCTATGGTATGTTCTTCTGATGAATAGGAAATTCATTTTCATAATGGCCCCTTTCTCTACAATTGTAGCATTCAAAATCTACAGCCTCATTCTTCCCCTTTCAATCAAGAACATGGAGGATTTTTTCACCACACTAGTAATAGACTCTCATTCCCTTCAGGGAAGTACCGGGTTGTTTCTTCCCACATTTACTATTGGATGGATATTAAACTTTTCCATTCTTTCTATTATTTCAATTTACAATGTTTTCATCTGATATTTTCTTATCTTTCATTGCATTAAATTAGAAAGGCTTAGATAATTTTTTTCTATCTTGATAGCACATGAGATAATATATTTTTATGCCGAGAAGGATCTTGAGATTAATACTCGACGGAGAAATGGTTTTAACCCATCAAAGAAATGGTCTATATTACTTCTTGGGTTACGTATATAATCTATAGAATGCCTCGCTAACCTTGTAATGATAGCCTCATACTTTGAAACATTTTCATCTTCCTTTTTCCTCAGACTTAGAAATTTCATTTCTATATCTCCTCGATGGTCACGAGGAAAGTATTTTTCTATGAAAATATCATTGAACTCCATTCATTCCATATTTGATACTTAACCATTTTCTTTTGTGTTTTGAATCAATGACCACCATTGATCAGCATCTCCAGTGATGCGGTAATCTAACATGGAAACTTTTTCCCTTTTAATACTCCCTAAGGCGTGGGATATTTTCATTAAAGAATTTATCCATTGCTCAGTTGATAGTGGATTTGTACCCCCATTTTATGTTGTTGGTTATTTCCTCATTAATTGATCTAACATTGAACTTACATGTTGTGGATCAGGGTGCTCCATATGGGTAATGTTATTATTCATAACCTGAGTGAGCTGTCCTAGTACGGTGATTACCTGATCAAAACCAATTATATCTCCAGCTCCACTATAATTATCTTGAGCAGGAGCGAAATCCCTACATGGAGCGTGTGCATTGATACAATTTCCATTCCTTCCACTAGGTGTCATTTCTATACTATGGCATATTCTAGATTAGTTTATGAATTGAAATACATAATTACAAACTTGTAAAACACTAAACATAAATTGAACAATTTATGGATATAATCCATAATCATAAAAAAGTTTTCTTTGAGAAGTATATACTCATAAACCCTTAATAATGGTTTGTAAGGAAAATGATAATTATCCTAAGCATATCCCCCAGGAGTGTCATAACCATGAGTGAAGAAAGGCCCATTGTTGTGCACCAGTTCTCATTAGAGTCTATCTGAAAGTAGAGTTTTCAGGTTTTACCCCTTGGTACAACAATTCCAGAGCCTCCTCTACCTAGTCGTATCCAGATAGGGATATATTGTCTGGAAAAACAAACAAAATCTCTACAATAACCAAATTGTGGGATGTTATTCTATACTAATCCTCAAAGTATATCTTAGGGATATGTTCTCTAATCATAGATTATCCAAATCGAGTTTCCATGGGTTGTACTAAATTTCCTCTGATACCAATTATAATTCCCCGACCCTAGTTACCCTGAGTCGGTGCATTATTATATAACATTGGCCTGATCATAAAAGATCACGTCTCAAAAGACTGATTAGTATAGTAGCATTGGATGTACTAGATACATTCATAAGGTTTGAATTAAATCCTAAAATATAAAAATAAAACAACATTGTTTCCATGGAAAACATTGAGATCCCATAGACAATCCTTGCATGTTAGTCATAATATTTTTCTCCGCATCCTGGAAAAAGATATAACATAGATAGGGGTGAGTTCAGATGCTCAGTAAGGATAACAATATAGCAGAAACTATTATAAATAAGCATAAACCATTAAGGAAATGTATAAAACTAGAACTTAATCCTTTTTAACATAAACTTCATCATAATATGGAAAATATAAATCCAAATAATTCCATTTACTTACTCAAATGCATATTATACTAGTCGAATAATCTAATGAAATATCAATATCCACTTTTATAAAGATGGAATGCCTAATTCAAGACATACATAACCACATAGTAAAGGTCTTGTTCCAAGACTACAAATAAGATTTTGTCAAGGCCTTGTGCCAAGACAATATTTTGTCTCATGAGACCTACCGATGCATCGACAAGCTCTAACGGGCTTTACCCATCACATACTGAGTCCCATGCATTCCTTGTATGAAAATGTTCAAACATAACATATACATTCATTTTAATACTAGCATATGAAATGTAAATACTTTATCCATAAACTATGAATGGTATAATAATGACACATCCACCGTCAAACATATCACAAAACCATCAATTCAATTTGGATATTTTGTATCATAATAAATCAACTTCAAATAAGCTTAAATTCCATCAAACAATGTTGACATAGATGAAATCGAAACCTTGTTAGAGAAATACCTCTTTCTATTTTGAAATCATTTAAGAGTCTCATAATTATAATGAAACCATTTCTTTTGAAAATATTTTTATATTCTTGTAAGGGAAGCTTCGACGATGTTATGACTGAGGAAAATAGATTCACCCACCATGTAAGTTAAAAAAATCGTACCTTAATTTTGTTGAGAATGTCATAAAGTACATTGTTTGTAAAATGATAGAAAGATTACTTTATAAACATCTTATAAAAGTCCAATAATGGTATAAATGACATTAACACATATTTTTTAAAATAGTAAGAATATTTTGAAATACATTTCTATGAAACATGGATGTGGATGATAAAGAGGTCCCAATAGATGATTACATATTGACAACCTCAGATAATTAAGAGATTGTGAAATTAACCCTTAAATTGAAATTTTCATTGGTCGAGGGTAGGTTAACCTCATGTATAATAGTGAAATGATTTTTATTAAATTATTCAAGAATCATATACATTATTATTATATCATATATGATCTTTTTACATCTCTTTGTTAATAATATCTTAGTATTATCATCGTTCCGGGTGTTAACTTATTCATTTTTTATTTTATAATTTGTTACGTAAGTAGTGTTTGTTATGGATAGGATATATCTTATTTATATTCAAAATGATATTAAGTCTTTAAACATTATCTTTAATAATCTAATGAAAATTTTTCTTGAATGGATACGATGAGGAATGAATCTCATTGCATTCGTGGAGACGGTAATCCGTACGTACACACAAGAGACAATATAATTATTTTGAAATTAAAATAATATAAAATTGGATGTTATATCATATATATAGAATAATTATCATTTTATATTTAATATTTTCAACAATTACACTTCATTATTATACCCATCCAAATAATAATGTACTGAATAACAATTACACCACCTCGTGGAGACGGTAAGCCGTATGTATGCACGTATGGTGACATGTCTTTCAAAGGATGGGTAGAATAATTAATATGGTTGTACCATATTTATTATAACATCACAGTATATATATGATACTGGAGTAATTATTTTAGAATGTAAATTACAATGAAAGAGGAAGGGGGATAAGAAAGGAACATGAAAGAGGTGATAAAATATTTACTGCTTCTTCAGGTTCTTCCTTTTGATTTGATCAAAAGGGATTCTTAAGTTGGCTTTATGACTAAAGGAATGCCTCTTGGACTATGGGAGTATAGTTGAGTGGGTATTTGGGAAGGGTATTGATGATCCAAAAGGCTTTTATGGTTTTAATTAGTGAGAAATGGGAGTTCCCTTTTATAAGAGGTGTGAGTTGCACCTTAGAAAAATCAAGAAATTTTATTTTATAATAATATAATTTTCAGTTACTAATGACTCAAAAATGAATTATTTAAAGGATAAAGTTGTGATGGGTCTAAAAACACTCAACCAATATGTTATAGATAGGTTTAGGTCAATATATTAACCTTTTCTTTTAGATTAAATTCTTAGTTAAATAGTTTGACATTTACCATGCCACTTTGTATTTTTATATTATATGGTTAATAAACTAACTATAAACTTAAAAGATAACCCCAATTGGTTCATTAATGATACACCTATTATTATATAAGTCTTTTGGACGAACATAAGATTTTTAGGATAACTATATCAACCAATAATTTTATATTTGTTTTAAAAACTCATTTTTGTAAATTTTTATATTATTTAATAATTGATTTTTTATAAATTCCTAACGTATTTATTAATTATAAATAAATAAATTTAATTAACCCAAACATGTCATATTAAACTATATAATATGTTTATGGAATCAAAACTTTATGATTATATTTAGTTTAGTATTTATAATATCATTTATTTGATTGATTCATTAATTAGGAAAAAACTGCATCATTATTATGTCATATATAAATATATTTTTTATATGTCTAAAAATTATAAATAAAATATATTAAGGTATAAAATATTATTATCTTTATAATGAGTATTTATATTCGAATAGATCAATTATATAACCTCATATAAAAAATTTATTATTAAAAGATATATGGTTTTGTTATTTTTTACTTTACTTTAGATTATTTAATATAATATGTCATTATCACTCCCATGTTCTTCCATGGGGTCCCAAAATCGACCCAAGGATAACCATGGTCAAAAATTTATCATACAATAGGGTTAGGACACGTGTTATGGTAATTTAATATTATTATAATTTTATTTTTTTAACCTTATTTACTAGATTTACTCCTTTAACCACGGTAAATAAAATATTTACTAAAGTAAATAGTTCAAATGTCTAAAAATAAAGGTTACCTACTTACAAAATTTTGGCCTCATGATTCCAAATATGGGATACATTTTTCCAAATTCAAAACAATGAAGTGGAAGTTGTTAATTTAAAAATGAATTCCCATTGTCAAAATAAAAAGCGTGTTATAGAGAAATAATAACTATCAAAAGATTAACACTTGTTTATGTCATATTTAAATGTGAAATTACTTATAATGAGATAAATTGTATTAATTGATAAAAATATAATCTAATTATACTTCTAAACCATTCAAATTCATAATTTTTCACTATTAATTATTTAGATTAAACAAGTTGTTTTTAATTAAAATTTAGTAATTATTTATATTCCTCAAAATGTGAATGTTATCAGAAAACTACCAAAAATTAACCCTAAGATAATTTTGATATTACTGATCCAAAAATGGAGTCCATTTTGAAATAATAAATGCATAAAATTTCAAAAAGTGGTTATTATCATTCATAATGGCTAGTTTGATTGGTTGTGGTGTGTTAGAACACAAAGTTGTGTACAACACACACTATTGTATTATTCAAAGAGAACCGAACTATGGAATCTTGGGGTGTTACAAGGTGGATGCCAGCAAAAAATTTATTGAAAATTTTAGGAAGCATTTGTAGAAACATTTTCCTACCGTTTAAACTACTTCCAAATTAATCAAATTTTCCACTAATATGAGATTTTGTTTTAGTGAACTATGGTGTCCAGGAATGATGATTTTTGTTTTGGGATTTGACTCTCGATGAGTCACTTGTCAAAAAATGAAGGATAATTAGAAGTCTCTAGAGGGTTGTTCTCAACTTTTTGAGGTTCCAGAGGGGATTTGGGATGAGATAGCCAGGTACATCGTGATGGGGTAAACATGTATTCATTTGGGACATGATTCCATATGGTTGATCGTAGACGGACTCCCCATGTCGTCCCACTTCCTATATATTTAATAGAAGAGTTTAGTAGATTGATTGAGACACCTCTACATCTAGAAGATGGTATAAATCTGTAACGTTCCCTCAATTATAGTTTCATACCATGATAATCTCTCACATCTCTATTTTTGAGAGGATAGAAATAGTTTTTTGGTTCTAAGTCATTCGTGAGTATAGAGTATCATCCCCAGACTGACAACTAGGCTGAGTGAACCATTAATGTCATGAATGACATTCTTCGGGCATGCATCTTGGAATTTTACAATGTTTGAGATTTAATCTACCATTGGTTTATTTTTTCTATGAACAATCTACAAATACAACCATTTCTATGGAACCATTAGAGGCCTTAAACTAGCGGCAGTTTAGGTCACCACTATATTGGACTAATCTAGGAGAGTTTGAACTCATGGATCTGAATTTGATGAGAGATACTATAGAGATGGATCATATCACCCATTAGTGGATGAGGACTGGAAATAGATATTGAATTACTTATGCATAACAATTATGGAGACATCTGGATTTTGGGAATAGAGACCATGTGTTTTTTAGGGTCTCACCTAGACATGAATTGTGGATATTTGACTATTATAAAAATCATTCTCACTGATTCATTGGCAATTTCTAGATGATTTGTTGAGTTAGAGAGGATGTGTACCACATATCTCTATCTCCATAGTTACACTGGGTATATGATTTATTCCATATGTTGTAGTTGATGAGGTACATGAACAACCAATCACATGATATCAAGTAGGGAGAAATGGACGTTGACCATGGAGCTGACATTTATATGTACTATGTGGAGATCCATAATTAGAAGGTGATGTTCCTTTGCAGGTGATTGGTTCCACTTCTTCATGTTTGCTGGTAGCATGAGAATCTTTAGATTTTATCTGGGAGAGAGAGAACCATAGGTGAGACGAGTACCCTCATCATTTTGAGTATGGATTTCACTTTTCGGGATGAAATTCCCAATTCTTGGTAGAATGAAATGATTTGGATTTTATTTGTATTATTTTTGGATATTATATGTAATATTTTCAACACCAAGCATTAAGAAGGGATATAATTCTGAGGCCTAATGTGCCTAGAATAAATGTTGGAAATATATTAAATAAATTAAATATTACACATGAAGATTTCCTAAAAAAGTGGAAGAACACTTGAACGGGGTGCCACATCCAAAATTCATGGTAACCCTTGACTCGAGAAAATGAGATTTAGACTAGGAGTAACATAACCATTGGTGATGTTTGGTGTTTGTAAAAAATACATCAGGGGAGTAGAATTCATATTATAAATAAATTTATTTATTTTATTTTATTTTATTTGACGTAACCACTAGAATCCCCAACTTATATTATACTATAGACAATTTGTAGAGTTAACCACATTACCTTACATATCAAGATGATCTTTTGGAGAGAGAGTCGGAGGAGATCCTGATGAACGAAAACAAAATGAGATCTGGGCAATGGTCATCACACCAATATAGTTTGTGGATCTCATCAATGATGGAGGCATTACCATTCATCATCAATGATTTATCCAAAATCATTTTTGGATTTTTGATTTTGGATTTACAACCCCATTCATTTATCTCAATTGAATACAAATCAATTCCACGAACATAATTAGATATCTCAAACATGGTAGTTTTAGTTGTGATGGATTTTTTTTCATTATTTTTATTTCCTCTTCCATTGTCTATTTTTTCACCAATGAATCTAGGCCTAATGAAAAAAGGTCGAGGTTCGTTCCTCAAATCTTAAGCCTTTTGAGTTTCTTCCTCATTTTTTATTATGTTCATCGTAGAAAATTCATGAGTCCCGTGTTCTGAGGAATACTCAGTATTCCATCATTTCATGACCTTTAATTTGAATAATTAATCAATAATATGTGAGTGGTTCATGATTATGGGTTCAATTGAGGTGTAGAGAAAGAGGTTGATGATCAGTGGTAGAACATATATTTTTTATGTACATGTTAATCTCGGTTTCGACGGTGTGTCTAAAAATGGTGCGAGTGGGAATTTCATGAGAAGATTTAGAGCCTGGAACTATGGTCTTTGGTGATATAAGGCATTAGAAACCCTGAATCTATGGCTTCTAGTGTGGGAGGTGGATCTAGTGATGCAGTGAACAATGAGGAAGAGGGACATGGGTTTCTGGAAAATCACCGGTTACACGACATGTAATCCAAAGATAAAAACCCTGTGGGACCCCCTGTAAAACACTAGGGATTCCAAGGTGAGTTTAATATCACACATTGTGTGACCCATATCACTTGATTTGTTAAAAATGATAGAATAATGGCATGTATCTTGGAGGATACATGGGAACAGGAAATCCGAGATACACATACATCACCACCATTACTTGGGTTGGTACATGAGTATGCTGAAGTACACAGACACTGCATGAGTACAAAAACAAGATCCATTGTATATAGGAACAACTTGAAGGCATGAGATTGGTGTTGGTTGAATTCAAAAAAAATTGAACCAATTAAATGTCATGTATTTTAATGATTAAAAGCTATGTGACAATGGGTTAGCTGGACATGCCTAGTAGTAGGAGTGCACACTATGGGCCCCCGTGGAGGGTTTTTATAACTTCTTTTCATCATTTTGGACAAGTAATGGTTGATTGATTTACCTTTCCCATTCAAATAATGATAAATAAAGGTATTACATCAACATCCCCTAATTGTGATCCCCTCAAGAGCACGAGTCACAGATAGAGTGTGTTGAGTCAATCTAAGATACAAGAGTATGATCCTATATCATTTTTATAACCAAGGTGGAGCTTTGGGAATCATTGTGTCCACCATGAATAGGATGTTAATCCTCAATCTATAAGTTCATATTGAACAGGTTGGCTACATCATTGTCATAGGATCCCCTACGAAATGGGTTGTTCCTAATTGGGTTCATGGTGTCCCCCAACGGTCTTGAGAATGTCCCATATCTGAGTACCATGGTATTTAGTGAAGTTTCATGAGTGGGGCTCAATTATATTGACCTCTTAAATTAGCATCTCAATTGATAGAATAACTCATTTAGTGGACTCTCGTAGAATGAGTATTTCATGGAGTATAATCGAATGGCTGGTAGTCAGATGTGACCGCATGGTGCAATAGTTTCCTTCTATAGTATATCTAAATTATTTCTATTATGAACTAATTAATATATCATTTTTATGATTAATCTATTCTTGAATATTAATTTTTAGTGTTTTCAGGGTGTCCTATTAGGTATTGTTATACTCACCCTTGTATGGGATCTATCTAAATTTATCATTTCATAAGAATATGATAACCCCTTTTAAGGTGTCTTCGGAGGACAGGGAGCAGGTAGAGCATAGAATGAGCTTGATATACAAATGTGTTTTCTAGATGCTTTCATTTGATCATAGTCCACACCATCAGACCATATAAGACTCTCAATATTTTTTTGGCTGGAATTATATTTTGACCTTGTTTCACTTTCAGTACATTACTATCATTCTTTGTTTGGGTTTTATTGATTTACACATGCGTTGGTTTCAAATGTTTTTCATTTTATCATTTTCAGGGCTTGGATTTATGTTCAAGTGTAAATGTACATTAGTATAATTCCTCACATTTGTGGGATATGCTGACCTAGAGTTGGTATTCATCCCCTAGAATATTGGAGGAGGGCATGGGGAAATCATTAGTCATACCTCAATGGGGTGGGTAATAAAACCCTATGATTATGTGTTTTTTTACAAATTAATTGAATCATTTAATATTATTCATTTCACAAAACACTGAATATTTCTATTGTTATTCAAATGAACTATCTGTTGATTTGCTTTATAAATAATAACATTTCAATTTTGTGCTACATGCAACTGTTATATAAGGTTACAGTGCACACAACACAATGTTTTTCTTGTATTACACATAATTCCAAGTCTCTTAGAGAACCTATGTTACATGCAAGACTATGTTTTACCAAAATAAAATATACTATTAATATTATCATTAAAATATTATTATTTTTACCACCAATATTTTTGAATAGAATTTATTGATAAGATAAAATAAATTATGAAAATGTGATTTAAACATGTGTATAAAATGAATCCTTTTGTAATAAATTACTAAAAGTGAATGTACGAACTATTTAAAAATAATGAAATTACATTTCTAAAAAAAATTATATATTAAAAAACAATTATATATCAATATGTTAAAAAAAACTTGGATAATATTTTAAATACAATTTAAATGTAATCTCAATTTTAGATAATCATTTAATAGATTTTAAAGTTATAAGATAACAATATATCAATTTTTATGAATAAAAAATATGTATTCTTCAAAAATGTAATTTTACTAGCTTTTAGTAGGGAGAAAATTCTATATTAGTTTTTAATAGGTTTTTTGTTTTTATTTGATAATATAAGCATTATTTCTGACATAAGAGTATAAAAATTGATTATAGTTAAAAAAAAATATTTTTCTGTGAAGATTCATTTTTTGGATGAATAGTGAGTAATAATGAATTTTATTTCAAAATTAATTTTTTTATAATTTATTTATAAGTGTAAAATATGTTTTTTATTGGTTTTAAAGTTAAATTAGATCAATTTTACCTCAATTAATCTAATTTAGGTCATTTCAATAAATTTCAATATTAAAATTATATGAAAACGTGTCACCATTTTGAACATTTATAATTTAGAATCCCAAATTGTTATCTCATCTGCAAGATTTTATTTTAATTAATATATTCCTATTATATGATAGGAATTTTATAAAATGGAATCCAAATTTGGAATCATATTAATATATAATTTTAAATAATTTCAACTTTGTTTTTGAAAAAAATATTATTGAATGTAATTAAAATTTATTACAACAATTAAGATGAAAACCAGATTAACAAGAGACTAAACCTTAAAGTTAAGGCAGAAAATGACCTAAAAACTAGTAAAACATTTATTTTATGGAACTATATAGACTCTATACTACTTTTTATCTATTATAGATCATTATTTGTGCCACTTTTCAAGGAAAAATTGAGGGTGGAATTCAATATTCAATAATTTAAAACAATGCCACACCTCCTCCACTCTAAAAAGGTACTCACCCTTCCACATATTCACACATATCATGCCACTTATACCACCCACAATCTGATCAAATAATCTCCCAACATCACTACCTTCATCATAGAAGTATAAATTTTGGCATAATGTCATCCAATGAATCTCTTTGGTGAAAACCAAAAGGAGTTACCCAAAGAAGGGGTAACATAATTCCTCCAGATCTTTTGTTTTATTTTCATTTAATACCCACTAAAATATTCACATAATAAAATAATTTTCATAAATATACTGATATTTTTTATTATAATCGATTTACCTAAATTTACACACGCATTTATTTAATAGGTAATGAACATACTGTTCATATTCACGGTGAACTACCGCCTTAGGAATCATTGTTTTTGGTTTTTCCTTTACCACCTATAATAGTTGGGAATTAGGATGGAAAAAATATTTTTAAAAGATATATATGATATAATTATTTTTCTATAATTATTATATAACATATAACTTTGTGCTTTTCACTTTGTGTAAATATGATAATTTTGTTGGCAAAAGTGAGGACTATTGCGTCCTCAATGCGATGTGAATCATTGACACTCCACATGGCACAAATTAAGGATGATATTAGTAAAATTATATGATATATATGAATTAAAATTTCTAATTTAATGAAATTATATATATACATATATTTCAATTACTTACTTTATTACAATATAAAAATAAAATTGAAGTGAAATTCATGTGTACGAATGACATACTGCCACCATGAATAATGTATTTACATTAAATATTTCTATAAAATATAGATTATTATAGATACAAATTTAATTAATATATGTGATATTTATAACATTATATAAAATATATAAATAATTAAATTATGATATATTTATTTGTATGAAGAATATCACTCCAAAAGATATACCAAAAACAATGTAGATATTACCCAAAACAAAACATAAACACGGGGTACATAAAAAATGAGTAACAGAATGTCATAAACAAATAATATATTTTGACACACGTAATAATATATTTTTGTTTTTATGTATAATAAAATAATATTTATTATAAATGATGATGGAATTTTTATGTAGAAATTCAAAACATAAGGTAGGAAAATTTCATCTCACTTTTTATTTCTATGAGATACATGTCATATTCACCACTGACTTATTTTTTGTGGTGTTTTATAACTCCATATGAATTTTTATATAATTAAATTAAATTATTTGATTATATATTTTATTATTTAATTTATGTTATTATTTCATCAGTATAATAATCGTAATGTTACATAAGTAGTAATAGTTTTCTCATTTTAGTTGTTATTATCTATGAGGTACATGCCATGTTCACAACTCATTTATTTTATACGATGTGTATAATTAATAAGAATTTATTCTATGATAACTATACAAAAATTTATGGTTATTGAGATATAAATTTTATAATCTCAATATCATGGGTTCTTTATATCAAAAGATACCAAATCGAGAAAGTAGTTTTGTCTAAATTTTCCTTCTTTGGGACACATGCCATGTTATATACAGATATTTTCTATGAGGACCGTAATGTGAATTTTAAATTATATTTAAGGAATTTTATAATTTTGATATTATAATATAAGTATAATGTTAGTATCTAATGGGGATCCATATTTAATGTTACCAAAGTGGAAACAATTTATTTACACAATCTCATTGTTTACAAGGATTATTTCTGATTGTGCTTCAATTGATGAAATATTATAGTATATATATCAATAACTCCAATGGATTTTTTTTAATATGGTTAATAATTATATATTAATGTATTGGTACCACTATTCCACTCTTTGGTACTTAAGATAATTATGAATGTGTTTTTAGAAAAATCTGACATTATCTATCTCTTCAGTAAAAAATATGAGTTCTTTCAAAAACAATGTTTTATAAAAATGATTTTAATTTTTTTTTAAAAAATTTTTAATGTTTTTATGAATTATTTATAACTTCCCTCATATATATAAAATATATTTTTTAAAAAATATTAGTTAAATAGTATTTTTTCAAAGAGGAAAGTTATGTCCCGTAAGAAATATTTTTAAATGATTTTCCATGATTCCTTTATGTAACACCCAGGCCCTAGTTACCCAGAGTCGGTGCTTTATTACAGAACATTGGAATGATCACAAAATTTCATGTCTTGAAAGACTGATTAATTTAGGAGCCCTGGAAATACTATATTTATTCATATGTTCAATATTAAATTATAAAATGAAAAAATACAACAACATAGTCTCATAGGCCACACTTATATCCCATAGAGTATCACGAAAGGTTAGTAATAAAATAATTTTTCAATCCTATGAAAAATAAAACATAGAAAGGGGTGAGCTCAGATGATGTGTGAGGATAAAAAAATAGTAAAAACAATCATAAATAAGCATAAACATTTAAGGAAAATTATAAGATTAAAACAAAATAATATTTAACTTCAAATTCAGCATAATATAGAAAAGATAAAATAAAATAATTCTACTAAATTATTGACATGGAAATTCTACTAGCCGAATAATATCTTGAAATATCAATAGCCACTTTCATAATGACGGAATTCATTATGCGAGACATCATAACCACATTGTTAATGCCTTGTTCCAAGACTAAAAATAATATTTTTTCAAAGCCTTGTGCCAAGACAATAGTTTGTCTCGTGTGACCTACCGATTCACTGAGGAGCTAAAGCAGGATCCACCTATGACTTACTAAGTCCAATGAATTCATCATATGAAATGGTTTAAACATAACATAAACATTCTAATTAATGATAGCATAAAAATATAAATAATTTATCCATAAAAATAAATGGATTAAATATAAGACATCCACAGTAAAAAAAATATCACAAAAATCTTCAATACAATATGGAAGGTTTTTATCATAATAAATCAACATTAAATAATCTAAAAACCAATCAAACTATGTTGACATAGATGAAATAAAAAAATAAAAGAAATATCTCTTTCTATTTTGAAATAATTTAAAAGGCATATAATTAATAAAGAAAACATTTATTTTGAAAATATTAATATAATATTGTAAGGGAAGCTTCGATTATGTTATAACAGTGGAAAATAGCTTCACCTGCTGTATAAGATAAAAAAACATTCTTACCTTAATTCTTTTCAAAAAGGCCATAAAGTACATTGTTTGGAAAATGACAGAAAAATAAATTTCAAGACATATAAGGTCACAAAAGGTTATAAATCACTTTAAAACATTTTCTTATAAATATGAAAAATGTTTTGAAATAATTTTTCAAAAAAACATGAATGTGGATGATAAATAAGTCCTAGTAGATATTTACGTAAAAACAACCTCGGATAATAAAGAGATTGTAAAATTAACGCCTACCTTGTACATTTCCTTGTACAAGGTTAGGTTAAACTCATGTATAATGGTGAAATAACTATTTTTTATGTATATGATGTATCTTTTTCGTATTAAGAATGATATTAAGTTATTAAGATTTATTTTTAACCATGAAATGAAAATTATTCTTGAATGGAAACGATGGGGAATGAATCTCATTGTGTTCGTGGACATGGTAATCTGTACATACACACAAGAGACAATATCATTCTTTTGATAATAAAATAAAAAATAATTGGATGTTATATCATATAGAAAGAATCATTATTATGTTATATATATTATTTACATCTTTTATACTCATTATTATTCACATCCATAAGATGGTATTTTTGAATAACAAATTACACCACGACGTAGAGAAGGTAATCTGTACGTACGCACGTATAGTGACTTTGTAATTTATAGGATGGAAAGAATAATGAATATGGTTGTACCATTTTTATAATAACATAATAGTATATAAAAGATATAGGAGTTATTATTTTAAAATATAAACAATAAAGAAAGAGGAAGTGGAAGAAAAAAATGAACTTGAAAGATGTGATGAAATATTTACCTCTTCTTCGGGTTCTATCTTTTGATTTGATCAAAATGGCTCCTTAGGTGGGCTATCTGACTAGTGGTAGTCCTATAATCTGAAGGAAGGATAGTTGAGAGGATATTTTTGTAGTTGTGGGGTGAGCCAAAGGTCTTTGAAGATGTGAATTTGAGAGAAGCTGAAGTTCCCTTTTATAAGAGGGGTGAGGGACACCTTAGGAAAAGATTGAAATATTATTTTATAATAATCATATTTTCGGTTACTAATGGATCAAAAATGATTTCTTTCAAGGATAAAGTGGGTAATGGCCTAAAACCTCTCAACCAATAGGTTTTAGACTGGTTTGGGTCACTATATTAACCTTATCTTTTAGATTTAACTCATGGTTAACTAGTTTGACATTTACCATGTCTATTTGTATTTTTATATTATATGGCTAATAAACATACTATAAAATTTAATGTGAACGTAAAGTGATTAATTAATTACATATATATTATTATTTAATCCCTTCGGTCTAATGTTTTATTTTTAGGGAACGAATATCAATTAATAATTTAATATTTAAAAAAATATTTTATGTCAATTTTGACACTATTTGGTATCATGTATTTGTTAAATTCATAACAGCATTATTACATCGAAATAAATTCTTTAATCAACCCTAAAATATCATATTAATCATGAAAATTAGTTTAATTTATAAAATGTCTCTAATTAAATTTATTTGGATATTTATATATCAATTATTTAAATCATTCATTAATAAGGTAATTATTTCATCATCAATGCGTCATAAATAAATTAAATTATTTATTGTCTAAAAATTATAAATAAAATACCATTATATAGGAAATATTATTATCTTTATAATTAATATTTATATAATTATTTTTCATAAGAATAACCCTATATTAAAAATGTTTTAGTTATAAAACATTGATTTTAACTCTTTTAACTCTTATTTTTATAAAATAATAATAGACGTACTAATCTAATCCAAGTGGACCTAAAGGATCGTATTTTATTACTAAGGTTGATTTTGGTCTAATTATACTTATCTAATAGAATTAGGACATGTTTTAAGGTAATAATAATATCATTTTTAACTTTTAATTACCCTATTTAAATTTAACCGTGGTAAAAAAAAGTAAAGGGTTACTATTCACCAAAATTTATTTTCATCTTATTGAACCACATTATACATATTGATATCAATCGCATCTCTTAGATTTTGGAAATTAAACTCACATAAGCAGTAAAATTTTGTTTCATACAAATTTGGAAATTCTCCTTGGAGGTGGGTAAAAGACAGAAAAAAATTCGATAAAATTTTATATTTATAAACTTATTATAAAATGACTCCAATGAATTACGTTGAACATATATAGGTATTATGTATCTATTTTGACCCATAATAAATTTAAATAAAATAAGTAAATATTAAATAAAAATGTTGGTTTTAAACAATAACACAACTTTTAAATTATTCATCAAAAATTAAATGTTTTCCGAAAAAAACAAAAAATTCACCCTAAGTTAATTTCGATATTCCAAATCCAAGAATGAAGTCCATTTTGAAAGATAAAATTTATAAAATTTCAAAAGTT
The DNA here is from genome assembly GCA_963277665.1 of Viscum album. Classification (NCBI taxonomy): domain Eukaryota; kingdom Viridiplantae; phylum Streptophyta; class Magnoliopsida; order Santalales; family Viscaceae; genus Viscum; species Viscum album. The sequence goes on from OY728160.1 coordinate 2,088,220,463, forward strand.
GGGTATTACTATTCATAATGTCTAGTTTGATTGGTTTGGGTGTGTTTGAACTCGAAGTTGCGTACAACCCAAGCTATTGTATTATTCAATGGGAAACGTACCGTGGATGATTTGGTGTTAAATTCTCCTCTCCTTAAAATAATTTCATCCTAGAAATTTCTAGAATATTGCTGCATTAAAAATAATTTGGTGGTTCTTCATCATAAGTTCCACGGGTTCCCAAGTTTCTTGTTCATATTATTATTTCACCATAGAACTTTTACCAAACAAGTCGCACTATTTCCCAGCACTTGATCTCTGGTATCAAGAATTTTTACAGGATCTTAACAATACGATAGATCAGGTTCCAGTTCAATTTCCCCATAGGTGAGCACATGTGCATGGATAGGCTTGTATTTTCTCAATAGTGATTTGTGGAACACATCATGAACTTTGGAGAGACTTGTCGGTATTTCCAATCGGTAAACAACAGCCCCAATTCGTTCAAGAATTTTGAAAGGTCTGATGTACCTGGGACTCAATTTACCCTTCTTTCGGAATCATATAACTCTCCTCCATGGATATAACATCATGAAAAAATTATCTCCTACCTGAAATTCCAAATCCTTCCTTCGATTATTGGCATAGCTCTTCTTCTTACATTGTTCTACATTGATGTGGGTTTAGATAACCTTCAATTTTTCCATCATTTCTTCAACAAGTTCTAGGCCTATGAGTTTTCTCACAACAACTTCATCCCAACATGTTGGTGTGTGACATCTCTTTACATATAACGCTTCATATTGTGTCATCTGAATACTTGAATGAAAGAAATTTTTATAGTAATATTCTACCAGAGGTAAATATTGATCCAATATAACTTGAAAGTCATGTGTAAAGATCTTAACATGTCTTTTAAGGTTCAAATAATCCATTCCGATTTTCCATCAGTTTGAGGGTGGTAGGCAGTGCTCAAACAATGTTCATTATGTATTTCTTTATAAAGTCACTTCCAGAATCATGATGTAAAATGGGTATCTCGATCAGAAACAATATATAATGTTACTCCATGATGTCTTACAATATCATTAATATATATTCTTGCTATACGTTCAAGTGGTAAATCTTCTCTTATAGAAGGAAAATGTGCGGACATGGTAAGACGGTCCACAATGACCCATAAGGTATCATTCCGTCTTGGAGTCATTTGAAGCCCCATGAAAAAGTCCATCATAATATTATCCCATTTTTCCCTCAGGTATATTATGTGATTTCATGACACCTCTAGGTTTTTTCCTTCCAGATTTCACTTGTTGACAAACTAAATATCTTGACACAAAATTAGCAATATCCCTCTTCAAGTAGTCCCAAAAAATTGTTCCGTCAAATATCTATACATCTTAGTGCTACCATGGTGTATAGATAAATTGGATCTGTTAGCATCATCCAAAAATTCCCTTTTTAGATCAGGTAAATCCGGAAGACAAATTCTCTTACCAAATTCCAAATCCCATTTTCATATATGATGTCAATAATTATCCCTTCATTAAAAGCTTTAATCTTCTTTTGAAACTCCACATCACTAGCTAGAGAACATTTTATCCTTTCTAGTAAATATGGTTTGGCAACCATTTGAAAAAGGATACATTTTTCACCTTCCATGATTATTCCCATATCCATTTTCACTAGATCTATGAAAATAGGATCAGTTTCAACTCTCAACTTGTTCAAAACTCCATGATCATTTCTGCTCAAAGAATCTTCCACCTTATTTTCCTTCCCTAGGTGGTATTGTATAGTAAAATAATATTTCATGAGTAGTTCAGGCCATGTACTTTTCTTCATTTTGAGTTCTTTCTATGAGAAAATATACTTTAAACTGTTGTGATATATATATATTTATATCACATTTTTCACCATAGAGATTATGTCTCTATATCTTCAAAGAAAATTTTACAGCTACTAACTCAAGATAATGATTAGGATAGTTTTTCTCATGAATTTATAGCTACTGTGATTCTTAGGCAATGACTTTGTCATTCTTCATAAGGACACATCCATGTCCTTTCTTTGAAGCATCAATATAAATAACAAACCCATCATTCCCTGATGGTAGAGTCAATATAGGATCACTGACGATTCGTCTCTTAAATTCTTCAAAACATTTTCACACTATTTTTTCATAAAAAATTTAATCCCTTTACGTGTGATATTTGATAATTGGTCAGCCAAACGGGATAAATTCTGGATGAAACATCGATAATAACTTGCTAAACCAATAAAACGGTGTACCACAGTTATACTCATCGGTGCTGGAAATTATTGGATTTCCATGGTCATTGAAGGGTCATCAAAGATTCCATACTTAGAAACAATAAGTCCTTGAAAAGAAATCTCTTGAAGCCATAATTCACAATTGCTAAATTTCAAATATAATTTGTTTCTTCTAAGAGTCTTTAGAATAACGCACCAATGATTTTCATGATCATCCTAGCTTTTGGAGTATAACAAAATATCATCAATAAATAAAATTGAAATTTCATCAAGATATTACTTGAAAACTCTATTAGTTATATATATTAAGATAGAGGGTGCATTAGTAAAACCAAAAGGCATTACGGTAAACTCGTAATGACCGTACCTAGTCCGAAATGTTGTTTTCAGAATGTCTTCCTTCTTCACACACAATTAATGATATCCTGATTGAAGGTCCAACATTGAAATATTTTGAGCACCATGAACTTGGTTGAATAAATCATCAATGTGAGGTAGGGGATACATGTTCATTATTGTTATAGCATTGATTTCCCTGTAATCACTACACATCCTCATAGATCTGTCATTATTCATAATAGAAAGAGTAGGGGCTCTCCATGTAGAAACTAGATGGTGAATAAATATCTTGTTACTCAATTCCTTTAGTTGTTTCTTTAGTTCCACTAATTCCACAGTGTCCATTCTATAAGGGGTCCTTGATATAGGCCTTTAACTAGGAATTAAATCAATGGAAAACTCAATTTCTCATTCTGGAGGATGTCCAGGTAATTTTTTTGGAAACACATCAACAAATTATTGCACAAGAGGTACATCCTCTATTTGAACATTCCTTTCCTCACCCACAGTTATTTCATTCTCTTCCTCCCCAATAATTTAATTTCGTTGACCTACTGGGGGTGGATCTAGATAAGAATTAGGTGGTGACGTTTCTACTCTGATGATAAGGTACTCCTTATCATCATTGAGAATTGTAACCTCCTTATTCTTACAATATATTTTAACATCATGGTCTGAAATCCAATCCATACTAAATATTATATCAAATTCAGTCATTCTTATGATGATGAGATTAGCAGATAAAGAAAAGTTATATGCCCTAATGGGAGATGATTCACAAAACATTGTTATAATGTTACATGCCTTTGGTGTTTTGACTGAATAATCCCGTGATAAGTCAAATTGAAAATATCTTAATTTCTTAGAATACTAGGAAGATATGAAACAATGAAATGATCCAGAATCAAATAAAGCATTTTCTAAACTTGAGGAAACCACAAAATTACCTTCTGCCACGTCTTTTGGATCTTTAACCTTAGTAGTAGTGATAGAATAGGCATGGAATTGATCCCTTGGCCTTTTCTGAGGTATGTTTCCATGGTTCTTAGTACATTCATTTTCATAATTCCACCTCTGTCTACAATTATAGCATTCAACATTGGAAACCTCTTTCTTCCCCTTGCAATAATGAGCTTGGTGGACTTTTCACCACACTTGTAATATACTCTCATTCCCTTCAGGAAAGTAACTAGTTGTTTCTTCCTACATTTACCACAGGATTTGTATTCAACGTTTCCCTTCATGCCGTTATATCCATTTCTAGAGTGTTCAATGGATCTCTTCTTCCCCTGCTTTTCTTTAAAGTTGTAAGACATACATAATTACTTTTCAATCTTTATAGCACATGAGAAAATATCTTTGTATGACAATAAGGATTATGAGACTAATGCTCACCGAAGAAATGGTTTTTACCCATAAATGAAATGATCAATCTTACTTCTTGGGTTATGTATATAATCTACTGCATGTCTTTCTAACCTTGAAAAGATAGCCTCATATATTGGTAAATTCTCATCCTCTTTTTCTTCAAACTCAAAAATTGTCCTTCTATATCCGCTATATGTCATGAGGAAAGTATATTTCTATGAAAATCTCTTTCAACTATCAAAATTCCATGTTTTATACTTCATTATCCTCCATTGTTTTTTGAATCAATGACCACCATTGATTTGCATCTCTCATGAGGCAATAAACTACCATGAAAACTATTTCACTCTCACTACTCCCGAAAGCATGGACTATTTAATCTATGAAATTTATTCATTTCTCATATACAAATAGATTAGTACTCTAATTGAATGTTGGTTGTTTTTGCCACATGATGTGGTCTAACACTAATCCTCTATGTTGTGGATCAGGGTGCTCTATACAGGTATGGTTATTATTTATAAACCAAGTGAGTTGTCCCAATATGGTGATAAGTTGATCCGCACCAGTTGCATCACCAACAACACTATAATTATCATGATTATGAGGGAAATCCCTACATGGATTACATGTTTTGATACAATTTCCATTCCTTCCACTAGGCACAATTTTTAAACAATGGAATACACTAGATTAGTTTATGAATTGCAATACATAATTCCAAACATGTAAAACAATTAACATAAATTACAGTTTGTGGATATAATCCATAGTCATAATTATGTTCTCTTTGAGGATGTATATACTCATAAACCCTTAATAATGGTTTTTAAATCAAATGACAAATATTCTAAGCATATCCCCTTGGAGTGTCGAAACCAAGAGTGCAACAAAGCTTATTTTTGTGCACCAGCTCCCGTCCGAGTCTAGCTCAAAGTGGTGTTTTCGGGTTTTACCCAAAGGTAATCCTATACCAGAGCCACCTCTACCTTCTCATATCTAGATAGGGATGTATTTCTTTGAAAACTCACAAAATCTCAACGAAACCCAAATTCTAGGAAGTTATTTTATCATAATCCTAAAATTATATCTTAGAATAATGTTATCTAATAAGAGTTTTTCTAAATATAGCTTCCATGGTTTGTACTAATCTTCCTCATATACCAACTGTAATGATACAACCCTATTTACCCAGAGTCAGTGCAATAGTACATAACATTGGCATGATAACAAAATATCAAGTCTCAAATGACCGATCAGTTGAGTAGAATTGAAAATATAAGATACATTCCTAAGTTTTACATTAAATTATAAAATGAAACACTACCAAAATAATATCTATATGTCACAATTGTATACCTTAGACTATCCCTACTGGTCACTTATAATATACATTCTCAAAACTGGGGAAAAATAAAACATAGAAATCGGTGACCTTAGATGCTCAGTAAGGATAAAAATATAGTAGAAACTTTCATAAATTTGCATAATCATTTAAGGTAATGTATAAGACTAAATAAAAAGTTTATTAAACTTGAAATACATCACAAAATATAAAATATAAAATTAAATAATTCCATTTACTTATTCACCTTGATATTATACTATTCGAATAATCAAATGCAATATCAATAGCCACTTTCATAATGATGGAATGCATAATGCCAGATTTCATAACAATATAGTCAAGGCCATGTGCCAAGACTACAAATAAGATTTTGTCAAGGACATGTTCCAAGATACAAGTTTTCCTTGTGAGACCTACCGATGCGTCGAAGAGCTATATCCAGCTCCACCGGTTACTTAGTTAGTCCAATGCATTCCTTATATGAAAGAGTTTAAACATAACATAAAAATTAGTATTAAAACTACCATACAAAATATAAATACTTTATCCATAAAATAAGAATGGTGTAAAAATAACACATACATATTCAAACATATCACAATACCTTCAACATAATCATTATGTTTTTAATCCTAATAAATCATCTTAAAATATGATTTATATCCATCAAAGGATGTTGACATAGATGAATTCAAACCTGTTTTTAGAGAAATATCTATTTTTTTAAATAATTTATAATTCATATATTTATAAAATAATTTTTTTAAAAAATATTCTTATAATATTTTCAGGGAAGATTAGATTATGTTTTAATAGCAGAAAATATCCACACCCGCCATATAAGTTAAAAGTCATTCTTACCTTAGTTTCATCGAAAAGGTCATAAAGTACCTTGTTTGGAAAACGAGAGAAAGCTTACTTTAAAAATATATAAGTTTAAATATGGGTATAAATGACTTTAACCCTTTTATTAGTAAATAGTAAAAATGTGTTTAAAGGTATTGTTTTAGAAAACACGGATGTGGATGATAAAGAGGTCTCAGTAGATATTTAAGTAAAAACAACCTCAGATAATAAAGTGATTGTAAAATTAATCCTTACCTTGAACTTTTTCTTTGGTTGAGGATAGGTTAACATCATTAATAATTTTTAAATAATTGTTATAAAATTATTCATTAATAATATACATAAATATGATATCATATATATTCTTCTAATATTGTTTTGTTTATGATATTTCAGTACTATCGTCGTTTCAGGTGTTAACATATTTGTTTTACTTTATATTCATTGTCACGTAAGTATTTTTTGTTATGTATAGGATGAATCTTATTAATATTCAAACTATATTAAGTCTTTAATCATTATTTTTAATCATCAAATGAAAATTATTCTTGAATGGATACGATGGGGAATGTATCTCATCATGTTTGTGGGGACGGTAATCCGTACGTACACACGAGCGACCATATCATTATTTTGATATTAAAATAATATATAATTGGATGGTATATCATATATAAATAATCATTTTCATTTTATATGTATTATTTACATATTTTTTAATAATTATTATACACATCAAAATGATGAAATATTTGAATATAAAATTACACCATGATGTGGAGACGGTAATCCATTCGTACGCACGAATACTGACTTTTTCATTTATAGGATGGGTAGAATAATGAATATGGTTGTACCATTTTTATAATAACATAATAGTATATAAGGCATATTGGAGTTATTATTTTATATTGAAAACAATAAATAATGAGGAAGTGGAAGGAGAAAAGAACACGAAGGAGGTTATAAAATACTTACCTCTTCTTCGGGTTATTCTTTTTGATTTGATCAAAAGGTCCCAATAAAACGGGTTTATGACTAAATTAAGGAAACTATGTTTAAGGTAGGACAGTTCAAGGGATATTTGGGTAGTTTTTGGCCATTCTAAATGGCATTGAAGGAGTAAATTTGATATAAGGGGAAATTCCCTTTTATAGGAGGGGTGATGGGAACCTTTGGAAAAGATTGAAATACTATTTTATAATAAAATAATTTTCGGTTGATAATGTCTCAAAAATGATTTATTTCAAGGATAAGGTGGGTATGGGTTCAAAACCACTCATCCAATAGGTTTTAGATAGGTTTGGGTCAATATATTAACCTTATCATTTAGATTTAACCCTTAGTTAAATAGTTTGAAATTTACCATGTCTCTTTGAATTTTTATATTATATGGATAATAAACATACTATAAACATCCAATAGAATCTCAAGTGGTTCATTAATGACATATATAATATTATTTGTTCCCTTTGGAATATCCTTATATTTTTATCAATATAATATCAACTAATAATATAATATTTTCTTAAATAAATATTTTGTGTCAATTTTGAATGTATTTGGTATTTTGTTTTTGATAAATTTATAACATCATTATTACATCAAAAAATAATTCAATAAATCCTAAAATTTCATATTATTCTATAAAATTAATGAAATTCATTAAAAGTCTCAAATTAGATTTATTTGAATATTTATAATATCAATTTTTTTAATGAATCATTAATAAGGTAATTACTACATCATCATTTTTTCATAAATAAATTTAATTATTTAATGTTTAAATATTATAAATAAAGTACCATTAAGAATGAAATTTTTTTATGTTTCTAATGAATATTTATATTCTAATTTATCTTAGGTATAACCCTATATTAAAAATGTTTTAGTTTTTAAACATTGATTTTAACTCTTTTATCTCTTATTTAAATAAAATAATAATTAATGTTATAATCTATCCCAAGTGGACCTGAAGGATCATATTTTATTCCTAAGGTTGTTTTTGGTCGAATTACACTTATCCAATAGAATTAGGACATGTATTAGTGTAATAATAATTTCATTTTTACCCTTAATTACCCTATTTACTTTTAACCGTTGGAAATAAAATATTAAATTTACTATTCACAAAAAGATTATTTTCATCTTATTGAACCAAATTTTAAATAATGATATCAATCGTGTCTTTATGATTTTTGAAATTCAACTCAAAGAAGTTGTAAAAATATGTTTTATACAAATTTGGAAATTCTACAATGTGGTGGGTAAAACATGGTAAAAAGATCGATAAAATTTTATATATATATACTTATTATAAAATGACTCCATTAAATTTCATTTAACATATATAGGTATTATATATCTATTATTACCTAAAATAAATTTAAATAAAATTATTAAATATTTAATTAAAAAGTCATTTTTAAACAATAACATAGTGTTTTTCACAATTCATCAAAAATTGCCAGTTTTTAGAAAATAATACAAAAAATTCACCTGAATCTATTTTAGATATTATGAATCCCAAAATGAAGTCCATTTTGAATGATAAAATTTATACAATTTCAAAAACTGGGTATTACTATTGATAAAGGTTAGTTTGATAGGTTGTGGCGTGTTTGAACTCGATGTTGTGTACAACACAAGCTATTGTATAATTCAAATGGAAAGGTACTATGGAATCTTGGGGTGTTACACATTATGTATTATTAAAATGGTTTCAATGATAATTATTTTAAAAATGTTATATATTTTAAAAAGTGATTTTACAAGTGATATTTTCAAATCATTCTCCATATAATATGAAATCCTTAGTCATGATTTAGGTTTTACTTGGGATATGATCCAAGGACACAATTCATATTACTTCTATGAGTGGTTCATGTTTTGATGGAATGATTTTTATGAAACTCATTTCTATTAAACTATTTATAATCACATGAAACCCACTTATTTGAATGGGTTATGACTTTGTGAAAGAAATATTAAACCTGTATTTTTTACAGGTTAAGATAGGATTAATTGTTTATGACAACCATTTAATTTCATGGGATATGATATGATTGTTCATTAATTTGTAACACATGTATATATGATGTCATTATGAAAAGTCTGAGAACTATATCTCCCTCAAATGAATAGGTTAATTAATTATATCTCCGGAGATAATTATGGGAAACTAGTCAACATGCCTAATCCAAAATGGGAAAGAGGTGAGTCCTGATCGAAATTGGGAAATAGGTGTGTCATGATCCACTATGTGATGATGGGGAAACCGAATCCACTATGTGAAGATGGGAAAACATAATATACTAGGGGAATATGGGGAATCCCAATCCCTTATAAAGAAAATACTATAAATGGGGATGGTATTGTGTCTCACCTAGTAGTTGTGGTCCCTATGAAGTTACTTGATATGTTTTTGGAAATGTCCCTTGAATTACAACAAATTATTTTACTTATATATGTTTCTAAAACAAATTATATGTATTATGGAGTTTCTATTCTCAAATTGTTTATGTTATTTATTATCTATTTATTAATGTCTTATAAACATCCAATAATAATGTTATGTATAATTATTAAGATATTTTTAATTTTGGTTCGATCATAAAATTTTATGCTCATGTTCTCATACACTATTTCTCATGTTATTCACGCATATTTACTTTATTTTCCCATACTAAGTAGTCAATCTCACCACTTAATTGTGTTTCCTTTCACCAAGTTATGAAAAAAAAATTTACATAGGAGTACTAACCTCTATGATCTTTAAGGTAAATGTTTTCGATTATTCAGTAAACTAGATGAATGTGTTATAATATTCTAATGAAACTAAACTATTACGTTCCTCAGATTGGTATTATTTTAATTTTCTGTATATTCATTTAAAATGATGTAATATCCGCGTATTTTAAACATGGTTCACTATAGTTTTTATCAATGGGATTTTTATTCAACCATATTAACTAGAATGAGATACATTTAGTGATATCCTAAAAATATTTCTATGGATATGTCGAAGGATGTATCTCTGTATAAGTCTAAAGATAAGATAATGTATAGAAAAATATACTAGAATTTTTGTAAAGGATAGAGTGAGTGGTTTTTTATAAATAACTCCATATCTAGATACAAAAAGGGGTGTGTCTCTATCATAGATGTACATATTGGAAATATCCCAAAAAAACACTATATTAATCATTACTCGATCGATAATGGGTGAACGATAATGGGCCTTGCTACACACTTGGTTCGACACTCCTAAGGAATATGACTTGGGAATTCATAAACTCTTTAATAACAATCATTAAAGAATTAAATTTATTATGACTATGATAAACCTTGGATAAACCTTTGTTTTTATAAATTAAATAAGTATGTGTCATTAATTAGACATGTTATATGTAATTTTCCATGATTAGGTGGTTTTATACTAGGATATGTGTTTCTCACCCTAGATTTCTTGTGTGTTCAGCAACAACATGAACTATATGGAATTGTGTTAACATTGATTTTTAATGTGTGGAAGGTATGTGATTATAAAAAAATATGTCCTAATATCCCATAAAGATAATCAGGAAGGTGGTATGAGTATTGGTAATACATTTAAAGGTAAAAGGATTAAAAATTACATGTGAAAGTTGTGAGATGTTATAACATTACTGTATATTTTATGTGTAAGAAGAATTATTAAATTTTGTTTTAAGAAACTTAGGACATGATTTATATTTAATATTATTGGAAAATTGGTATTATGTAATATAATGATGAAGCATGACAAACAATTTGTGAATAAATTTGTATGATTGAAGTGTATCTATTTTAGAATTAATAGATTATGTTATAGGAATTTGGAAATAAATAAGTATCTTTAGTATATGTTTTTCATTATGGAATGAAGATAATATTTTTAAAGGTAATTTAATGGAAAAGTGATATAATGAAATATGGATAGGTAACACTTAATTTTTCCCCATTTAGGGAATATTTTGTTTTGGTTAGATAAAGAGATGATAGATATGGATAATGTAAATTGGATATTACTGATTACCCTAGATATTATTATTGAATTTTTCAAAAAGTGGTCTATGTCATTATGGATATTGTTTTAAACTTCATGGATTTAAGGAATATATTCAGTAGTCATTATAATAAGGTAGAATGAATGTTTTCCAACAGTATTTATGGTAAATAAATTTATTAGCATGATTAAAGAGTATATATGTTGAGGGTATTAAAATTATTCGATTATGCTAACCAAGAGATAAATTTTCATATATATGTGATCCAGGATAAACATATTTGTTGTCCTTATTTATAATTTTTTTATTTTCATATTTTGAAAGGCTACATGGTTATCTATTGGTCAATATTTTATGTTATACTTCAGACAATGTTTGTGAAATTAACATAATATATAACAACATGAGGATTTACATATATTGGATAACCAATTATAATTAATTTTTTATAATGGTGACTGAATATATATTAGATGACTTATCATGGACGTCATGATCAGTTAGTTCATCCGAAAGGAAAAATTCACCTTGCCTTTTGTTGAAAGAGGTGAAGTAGAAATTGAACAAGACACAACCAATGGGTGAGATTATACTTATGAAAAGGAGTGAAATCATGTGATTATATATTCTTGTGAAAATAATATATTCAACATTAGTAAAAGTGTCTTAAAATAAATTTGTTTCCAATAATAATCATTTTTATGATATAAATGACCTCCTTCACGCCATTTCTCTTTATGGTTTGGTGATTTATAACTTTATATGGACCACCATATTTCTTGTGATAATTTTTCTTTATAAATAATTATGATTATATTTTCTTTTCTTCCATGCTCAATATTCCCTGCCCTCCTAAGTTCAAATATTTTTAATCCTAGTTATGTTATACTTTGGCTAACCATTATGTTTTCAAATTTACTTTTTAATGAAATTTTTAGTTTTCTATTTTACTATGTGGGTTTTTATGAAAGGAATATTGAAGTCTCAATGGTCAAATTACCCAAACAATTAGGAGGGTGAAATTAATATTATGGAAGGTATAATGTTACAACATGACATTTTGTGATTTATTTATTCAAATTCATATAATATTTTTATATTTTACATTTCACACATCACTAAATATATATTTTGTTATAAAAAAGTGCTAAATGGTTATTGTGTAATACACAAAACCATGTTAATCATTCACTATATGAAACACTTATATTAGCTTGCAGTACATGCAACACTATGTTTTGATTATATTTCAAACAGAATAGAGTCCCATTAATATAATGAGTTACACATAAGGATGTGTTTACCAAACTAAAAAATACTATAAATGTTATTATAGTTACCACCTAACCATTGTAATGGATGTTACGAAAAAAGATAAAATAAATTTTTAAAATATGGTTTAAACATGTATATAATATTAATTTTTTGGTTATCAATTTCAATAAGATAATTTAAAAACTATTTGAAAATAAAAAAATAGCTTTTCTAAAAAAATGCTTTTTCTATGTAAAAATAAATATTTATATCCATAAATTTAAAAAAAACTTAAGATTAAGGTATTCAAGAAAATTTATATATTATAAATATTTTGTTTACACGTTCAATAGATATATAGGTATAAGATAATAAAAAATTGAATTATTTTAAAAAATTATTTATTTTTTAAAAATCTAATTTTACACTTTTAAATGGAAAAACAATTATAAATCTGATTTCAACACTTTTATATTGTTTATTTTACAAAATAGACTTTATTTTTGGATTAATTTAAAAAAATTAAACTAGGGTAATTTTTTGGTATTTTTCTAAGAAGATTGATTTTTTAATGAATAATGACATATGTTGAATATTAATTCAAAAAAAATATTCATATTATTTATTTATATGGTTGAATTATGTTTTTTAATTGTTTTAAATTCTGTAAATATAAATCAATTAATTCAAATTAGGAAATTGGAATCAAATTTACATTGTAAATGTTTATAAAATCATAGGAAACATTTGATCATTTTTTTACATTCAAAATTTGTTCTATCATTTCGTCTACAAGATTAAATTTGATTCAATTTCGGCCTCTTTCATGATGGAAATTTTGAAAAATGGATTCCATATTTTTAATCAGTATAATAGATAAATTAAAATAATTTTAACATTGTTATTGAGAAAAAATATTAGTGAATGTAATTAATATTTATTGCAACGATTAAGAGAAAAATTATCTTAACATGGGACTGACACTTTCACATAATTGAAAAAATTACATAGAAATTATCTAAAGGGAATATAATGTAAATATTTACAACCTATACAATCTTTATTATAATGGGGTTCAATGTTTGGTCCACATGTCATAGAAAAAATTAGGGCAAATTTCACTTTTAAAATTTTTTCAAGAATGCCACTCCTCCTCCACTATAAATAGGCACCCGGCCTCCAACTTATTCACACCTCTAAATCCCATTTTCTAGAATAATATATTATAATATAATATACCAACTACCCTACCTTAATCTTATAAGCCTCACTTTTAAAAAAATTCATACATGGAATCCATTTGGTTCAAACAAAAAAGAGTTACCAATTGTAGAGGTAACATCATTCCTTAAGCTCTTTTATATTATTTTCATTCTACACCACTAAAAATATTAATATTACATGATTATATAGAACCATCAGTATCATTAATATACTGATATGTTCTTATTATAAGGTTTTGACTCACACTTAACACATATCCTTCTAGTGAGTAAAGAACTTGTCGTTCATGTGTACGGTGAACTACTGCCTCACAAAACAACGTTGTTAATTTTTTCTTTAACACCTATCATGGTTGATAATATTGATGGAAATTATATTTTTATGTTATATATATAATATATTTATTCCTATTGATATATTATATAACACATTCCTTCATTCTTTCCATTTCTTGTAAATAATAGAATATCGTTTGGGGAAGTATTGACTACCACTTCCTCAAAGCGATGTGATTCATTAACACTCTATATGGAAGGTATTAAAGATGTTTTTAGTGAAATTATAGGATATATATGACCAAGTAATTAGACCTAAAATATATTATATATATATATATAAATTATTTAATTTCTATCTTTAAATATGAAAATAAAATGGAAACAATGTTTATGAGAACGAACGACCGACCAGGTCCATGAACGTTGTATTCAATTTTATATTTCTATATTCAATAGATTTTTATTAATAAATACATAGAATTAATATATTATATTTATATCATTATTTAAATTATGAATAAATGTATGTATTGATATATGTACGAGTATCAATATTAAAAAGTCAAAACATATATGAAAAACAACATTGATATTACCTGAAACAAAACAATATCATAGAGTTGTTAATAAATAAGTAATATAAAGTCAAAAAAAGATAATATATGGTGTTATATATAATAATATGGATCTTTTGTATATTTATAATTAACTTATATTCATTATACATGTGTTTTTGATGTGTATGAAGAAATTCAAAAGTTAATGTAATGGATTTTCATCTCACTTTTTATTTCCATTAGATACATACCATATTCACCACTTGCTATTTTGTGTGGTTTATATAATACCCAATGAAATGTTATATAATTAATTTAATTTTTATAATTATAATTATATTATTAATTAATTCCATTATTTCATGGGAATAAATATCCTTAATCTACCAAAGTAGTAGGTGTTTCCTTATCTCACTTTTTATTACCCATGAGATAATTACCATGTTCACCACATGTTTATTTTCTATGGTGTATATAATTCCAATGAATATATTCTATGATAATTATACTTAAATGTATTGTTATTTACATTTCCATTTTATGATATCATTTTCATGGGGTTTAAGTTTCAAATGGTTCCAAATCAGTATAGTAGTTTTGTCTCAATTTTCATTATTTGAGACACATGTCGTGTTATGCCCCTATATTTTCTTATAGGGTGTATATACTACATTTGAAATGATATATATTTAATTTTATAATTTTAATAACATAATAAGTTTTTTGGTATGTTATTACCCTATGTGGATCATGATTTAACGGTACCAAAAGTTGTAATGGTTTATTGCTCACAATCTCACCGTTTATCGGGATTATTTATGATTGTGCTTCCAATGATGAAATATTATGATCCATATATAAAGAAAAAAAATTAATTTACATATAATATGGTTGTTAATGATATATTTATGTATTGGTACAATTTTTACCCTCATTGGTACTTAAAATAATTAAGAATTTGTATCTAGGAAAATTTGACTTTATCTCTCTCTTCGATCAGAAATCTATGATCATTCAATACCATGTATTATAAAAAGGTTTTCAAAAATATTTTATACATAAATAGTGTTTTAAATGTTTTCATGATTTATTTATAATATTTATTAATCATTTCTAAAGGATTTTCTAAAATTAATTATGATTTAATAAGATATTTTTCAAAGGAGGAAATATATTTCCCTCATGAAACATTTTAAATGATTTTCCATGATTCCTTTATATGTCTTCAAAGTAGTTTCAAAGAAACATATTTTGAAAATTTTATATGTTTTAAAAACTAATATTCCAAATGATATTTTAAAATATCTCTCCATCTAAGATGACATCATTTGTTATAGTTATGTCATTACTAGGGATTTGATCTAATGACACTATTCATATTACCATTATGAATGGTTTATGATTGGATGGAATGAATTTGTTAAACCTATTTATACTTAATGGGTAATATAATTATTGAACCCAATTAATTTCATGGGTTATGATTGGTGAAATTATTAAGAATACTAGACTTTTCCATATGTTAAAATATGATTACATCTTTATGACACCTATTTCATTTCATGGGTTATGATATTATTGTTTATGAATTTTTGGCACAAGTATATATTATTTCATTAAGATATGGGTGATACCTATAAGTCCATAAAATTAAATAGTTATTTATTTATATATCATGAATTAATTATGAGAAACAAGTCAATGCGCTTGATCCAAAATAATAAATAAATGCGTCATGATTCATAATGGGAAACATTTTAGTCATGATCCACTATTGGAGGATGGGGAAACATGATCTACCCTGGGAATATGGGTAAAAATGATACCCTATGGTAATATGGGGAAAACTCCATTATAAATAATTGACTACGACCAAGGATGGTAGTGTGTCCCACCCAATATGTGTCTTCCCCATGAAGTGTCGTGATTGGTTTTTGGTAACGATCATTGAATTGTAAGGAATGATGTTACATGATAATGTATCTTCCTAAAATTTAATTAATTAATACCATGCTATGATAACATGGTTAATGTTATGGAATATCTTATGATTCATGTCATTTTAACTACCTATATTTATGTCATGTCTCATGATTCTGATCATTTTATTCATGGTATGATCTTAAAATGATATGATTAGGCTCTTATACCCTGTGATCATGATATAATTTCATATTTCATTTATTTAACCTTAATATGAATTCAAGATCACCCCTTTATTATGTTTCATATCCACATGTTATGAAGAAAGGTTTGAAGTAGGACTAATAAAGGGTAACATATTTAAGGTGGATATTGAAGATCTCTTAGGAAACTAGAAGAATTTCTTCCATGTTTCCAAATAAGTTATACTAATATGGTCCTCAGGAATGCATTTTTGTACTCTGTTGAATATTAATGTAAAATGATCTAATATCCATATATAATAAGCCTAAGTCACTATACAAGTTATCAAATATTGGGTTATAAATTTGGAAACCATTACACATAAGATTGAATGAATTATCTGATAATATAAGGGAGAATAATCATATCCTAGATATTGAATATTTTGAGATATGGGTAATGATTAGGAAAAAGTATTGGGTTTTAATTGAAAGGATTAATCTCAAATTATGATAACAAAATGATGGATATATGGGATGAATTTAGTACACCTAAAAAATCCTAAAAAACCAAAAGGATAATATAAGGGAAACTATGACTAAATGATTCCACTTCTCGGATTAGAACATTGTTAAATGTATAATGCGATATAATGGATGATATTATTCTTGATAAAGAGGATTATATTTATAAGGAAATAATTTTGAGTCAATGAATCATTTTCATCGTTTTTTTGAAAGTCACAATACACATCATACGAATTTGATTTAACTTGAATTTTTTCGTTGTTTTTGTAGTGCAGAATAAATTAATATTAAATATAATTGCGTTGAATTTAAGAAGGTATGTGAAAATAAAATTATCATCACTTCTATTTAATATTATAATCACTGGATGGATTAGTATTATAGTGGTAAAGGATTAACCTGATCAAAATATGAGGAACAATGTTGAGTTCATTAGTAAATGATAAATAATCATCTGATGTTGTTAAAACTAATCCTGAAAAGTGCATAATTTGGATGTTAGACATAGTAATAATAGATTCTATAAATAGAGTAAATCATTCATGTATAAATAGCTATGTTTGGACAATATAAATCATTAGATATCTCAAATCTAAAAATGTTTTATTGTAGAGACCTAAATTCTTATTAGTGTGAGTTTACTTCTAAGTGTTTTAACATTAAGATACCAATAAGTTTGATATTTCATATAAATACCTTACTTACCTTGTAATCATTTTTTTATGATTTTTTTGAATGATGGATTCTAGTTGGAAGAAAAATCCTATTTTTATTGATGTTATTGAGGCTTCCATGGATAAGAATTCATAATTAAATTGAATTAGTTTGATTAGGGGTCTTCAAGGATTGAATGATTGGGTAAAAATTTTATGAAATGTTGAGGGATTCAAGTGATAAGAATATAGAAAATACCATTGTATATGGATCAAAATACTCTTTACAATCTGAGTAAATGTGTTGTTTTAGAATATACTTTAAAGTAGTAGTTGGATTGTTGACTATTACCTCATGTTTTTTTCATTCCACATGTTTTTAAATTTTAGTTTCCACAATGCATTTACATTTTTGGATATTGTAAAATTAGGACAATTTAAATTTATTCTATGAATTGTAGTTTATTTTTGAGAGTGTAAACATTCAACATACATAATTTTTACTATTTTTAATATGATCATAAAATTTATTTGAAGATCATATTTCTGGTCAACATAAACATTAGTGGAGGAATAAAATTATGAGTTTTTTAACTAAAATTCACCCCTCTTCTAGTATTGCTGAATTATTTATCCCAAACAAATTGTTTTTTCAAAGGAGGACATTACCAAAATTTATAAATGATTTTTTTTTGGAGATACCAACATTTAGTATCAAAACCATCTCGAATTGGTTATGAGTTTTATTTTACTTTTTATTTCTTTATTAAAATTTAATCATAGTTTCCTTGCACTAACTATGTCAGTATATGAAATATTTTTATTTTTATAGTCAAACATCAAATTTTAACTCGTAAAGATTAAAATATGAAAAAAAATTCATTGACAGAGAATATTAGGAATACTTGTCTAATATAAGGAATAAATTCTCATTAATTATATTGTTGATAATTTTCTCATAAAGACATTAAATTATAATGTTTTAATGAATGATATCATATATTTTTATCTGGTAGTGAAAGTAAAACATATCTTGTAAATAATAAAGATCATAATACTTTTTTTATATTCTATGAACATAAATATATATTTTAATATATTATCATATGAGATATTCAACATTATTTAAAATATGTTGGGAATGACTCATTTCATAATATTTAAGGTGATATAAACATAGAGCGAAATATTGAGAGTCAAATATTAGGATTTTGATTTTACACTTGGTAAAAGAATGAAAATATTTAAAATATTATTTTATGACTATCATAAATAGTTTAAAATATTTTTTAAGGATAGAATTAATAGAAGTTCAACGTATTGAAAGAATTATTGATAATATTTCAAAAAATTGTGAATTGTTGAGGACCAATATAGATTTCATTGAACATTTAACTAATCAATGTATCGATGAATCGATTTGTACATTAGTAAAAAATGAAATCCAATTGAATATATATTAAAAAAAACATTGCATGTTTTTATATAAAATTATTTCAAATTTATTTTTCATATTATAAATTATTGTGCTAATTAATTTATATATATGGTTTTAGAGAAATAATGTCAGTGTGCCAATCGATGTTGTTAAAATAATAGTGATGATGAACATTCTAAACATTATTAAATAATTAATTGGATTTTCATAAATAATAATTCCTAGTATAATCTTCAGAAGGACTAAAGAAGAAATACATGAAAAGAAGGAATCTTAAAATACAATTTTCCATGAATGTATTGAGACAATTCATATGAAAAATGATTTTAAAAAATTAAATAATTAACGTTGAGAAAAATAAATATTGTAAGATTAAATAAAAAATAGTTTAAAATTGTAATAGACCAGACCTCTCCATTCCATTACCTTGTGAAAATGCGGTGTTACAGGTGTTTTGGGAGGTTAAGGTGACTTGGGGTGCGTTTGGGGGGACTTTTAAATGAAATTAATGGGCAATATCATTCACACGAGAGGCGCACGGTTTGTCTAAACTGTGCGGCCAAACCGTAGGAGGCTGCTGTTGGAGGTAGTGGCTAATGCACGGTTAGAGCACGATTTGTCTAACCGTGCGGCCTAACTGTGCGAGGAGTGTTTGGTGAGGGACCAACGACCACACGGTTACCACACAGTTTGTTTAACCATGTGAGAAAACTATGCGGGCACTTAAATCTTGATCCTAAAATTGTGGATCTCAACCGTTTGGCCTCTAACTTTCACGTTTAAGCCCTTAAGAGGCCATAACTCAGGATTACCCTCCCTCGAAGGTAGGAGAACCTCTCCCAAGCATTTTGGAGGTGATCCAATGGATTCTCTTGGAAAATCGAAGCTGGTTTCGTGAGTTATGTGATCGTTCTTGTTTTTTTTCATAGATCTACTTAGATATAATCCTTATCTTCTCTTAGTTTCTTAGATTTATGCTTGTTATGGGTAGATCTAAGTGTGTGCATGTCTAATAGGGTGATATTTGGTCTCGGTTGTGTTAGGAGAAAATATCTAAGGAGGAATCTTGGAAGATCAGCCTGAATTTCTTGTGTGTTCTTCGTTTGTTGGGGTTTTCCTCAAAAACCATTGAGGTAGGGATCATACCTTCATCTCTCTCTCCCTCTTTTGTGCATCATGTGGGGTGGGTATCCACTTGATTTCATGATGTACAGTTGAACTAGTAAATAAATATAATAACAGGTTGATGAACGGGTTTGGGGAAATTTTGTAGATATCGTTGTTTATTTCCATCAATGATTATCCTTTGATTATGTTGTGAATTGAATATGGTTATGCCTACTGAAAATCACTATCTTTGGAGGACTTTTCTTGCGCAATTAAATGTTTCCTTGTTTTTCTGGATTGTTTTGTGGATAGAATTTCAATGAATGTGGAAATTGGTTAATCATGTAAAGTTGGACGATTAAATGAATACCTAGAACCATTGTATGATCACCCCGGTTAAACTGAATAAAAGATTAAATTTTGTGGGTGCATGTTGGGGTTTAATTATGTGAAGGGGTGTTTCATCGGTTGTTGTGGAACGGGTGAGCAGCGGGGTTATGGTTGGCTCGGTTGTGGGTTGGCATGTATGATATGATTTTGATGGGCAGCGAAGCTACAGGAAATGGTATCAAAGGGATGATGATGGAGTACGGGTATTGTTCTGATGTGTTTGGGGTTATGGTGGTTGGCAGCAAGGCTGTGGGGATGGGTTGTTCATATGAATAAAAGTAGAAGAGTTAACTAATTAATTATGGGGCATGGTAGTTTATTAAATACAAAAAATCAATGGAATTGATTGGCTGATGAAATAAAATGGTATCATGTTTTCTTGTGTTTTCCTAAACTTTATTTTTGGTTGGCAGGGAGATTTTTTATGAAGGATTGATCTGGTTTGGTTGTTGTTAGTTTCTCGGTAGTTAAGCAACTGAAAAAATAAAAACGGTTGAAACATGAAAAGCTTAATGGGGTTTTGGGCTGTTTATTGTTGGCATAATTTCATGGTAGCAGTGTCGAGGCATGTGCTCAGATATTTTGTGTAGAAACCTTAGGATGGGCTAAGTGGTTGATATAATTATATAAATATGTACTTTTTAGGTTTCTTTTTTCACCCCACACATGTTGAGCGCTACGTGCCGAACACTCATGGGATGGGGGGTGGGATTCTCAAACATCCAAAGGATGGCGTGTTACTGTTCTTCCCTCTACTCCCTCTTCTAGGTTCTATAGCCCATGATCATTGAGGAAGGTTATGCAGATGTGTTCCCAAGAGTCTTCCGGATGAGGATGTGATATGGTTCTCATGTGTCTTCGAGATGAGATGTGGTTATGGTCGAGGATTGAGTGTCGGCGGAATGCGGGAAGAGATGTGGTTATGGACGAGGAGTAAGTGTCGGCGGGATACTATAAGCTTCGTATGGCCAGGTAGCGCCACTAGGTCGAGCTTGGTATGGATAGGCTGCAGAACATGCTCAGGAAGAGGGTGAATCATCAGAGCATTAGGCGTGAGTTCTTGAGAAATATTCAGTGGGAATGTAGTGCAAGGTACCCATACTTTGACAATATTTCTATACAACTCTATTGACTTGTGATATTTTGTGAGTGTGGCTTGTATGGTTCGGTGGATAGATTCCTTAATAGGCTTTGGTTCCTTCCGTTTTCTCACGTGGAATTAGGATGTCTCCCCACTTGTGCATTATAGCTTTCTGTTTTCCTACTATGTATACTTGTATGCTCACCAAACGATTACTTTCAGGTATTAGAAAGGACTTAAGGGACCGTGTGGGACCTTTCTAGTTGGGCGTTGGAGTTTTTATGGTTGCAGTTTTTCCTTTCTTTTGGTATCTTACTTTGGAGCTTTTCTTGTACTTGTACTTTTGTTTCAGTTTTGTATAAAACATGCATATGGGTTGGTTTTGAGTTTATTTTCATGTAGTTGCTCAATTTTCTTTTGGTGTTTGACTCATTATATTTCTCGATCCTAGTTAATAAAAAGGGTAATGCCTCCCATATTTGTGAAAACTCATACCCTTGGTGCTAGTCACAACTCCAGGGCCTACGAGAGGCGGGACTCAGGGGTCATTATCTCCCTTTCACCATTGCCAGCTCAAGAGAGGCATCTTTGGTGGGAGGGGGGCATAACAGAATGGTATCAGATGAAGGTTGAGAGATAGGATGGAGTCCGGAGTTAGGCACAGTGAAGATTGCATGGGATGGTAGGGAAACAGTTTCAGGTGATCATGGAAGGTGAAATAGGTCTGCGAGGACCGGCTAGGACATGAGATTTTAGCCCCCCCCCCCCCCCCCCCCGTGATCTGATGCAAGGACTCTCGACCTACCGAACGACTAAGTGATGCCACACTGATTGTAGGGTAGTGACCCAAGGAAAGGTACATGAATCATAATGACTTGTGTTCTTGTGTTTCTGGGGAATTTTGGGGATTTAAAATGAATAAGAAGTCTATAAAAATTTAAGATCAATATTCTACACTACTCGGGCTTAGGAGTTCCTTGTTTACCTTCCATCTATGGTACCTGGGAGATGACCACGAGTTGTGTGTGCGATCGAGGCCCAAGCGATGGACATGGCCGATCAACAGAGGACTGACCGAGAGGAAGAGGAAGATAAGTGGTAAAGGATGCTTCGTGGCTTTTTGCGACATAACCTTTGGAATTACGAGGGCAGTACCTCAGACATGGAGATAGAAAGTTGGATGGAGGAGCTTGAGATAGGTTTCATCTTGATCCGTGCTCCGATGAAGTACTGGGTTCCTCTGGCTATGAGACAGATGCATAGAGATGCGCGTCATTGGTGGATGCTTTATCTTTTGGAGAAAAGGGAGGCTGAGGTCACATGGGCTGACTTCGAGAAGGAGTTCCTGGCGGAATTCCTCTCTTTCATGATGAAGGCTAAGAAGAGGTAGGAACAACTCTCCCTCCAGCAAGAGAGCATGTTAGTGATAGAGTTGGGGATCATGTACAAGGATCTCCCTCGATTTCTTCTAGACCCCATTCTAGATGATGAGTCTTATGCGAGACATTTGGAGGAGGCACTTCAATCTTCCCTTCAGTATGCTGCTACTCCCATCACCGTACCGACATACTTGGAGGTCTAGAAGAAAGCTCAAGTGGTGGAGAGGATGCACAAAATGGGAGGTGTTTCGGGAGAGGGAATCCAATTGTGCTCATCAAAGATTAAGCTATCAATAGCAGGCGTCCAGCATAAGGGCGCTCTAGGTTCCGACCAGTATGGAGCAGGCCTCAGTAGTTTCAGTTCTGATCACCCAGTCATTTTCCTTTTCCTTCGGGCCTGGGACTGAGGTGTTTCTTCTTTGGTAGCCGTGGGCACCTCTGGAACCAGTTCCCGGACCGAGTATAGTACATTGGAAGGTGGACAAGTACAACACCTGTCTCAGCCACAACAGTTTCCAGCCAGGACCTTCCAGTAGTAGCAGCAGGGGCAACGATCTCCCACTCCTCTGAGGGAGTATTTTGCAGGAGGAGGCCGATTTCAGGGCTCTCCTCGGGGACCTCGACTAGGGTATGGTTGGGGAGGTGGCGGACAGCTGAGAGGCAGAGGATTTGGGCATGGGTAGTTTCACACTGACGAGGTAGCGGTTCCAACTGGGCCAGATGTCGTTTGAGGTACAATCAGCTTGTATAGTACCCTTGCCTATACCTTGTTTGATTTAGGAGCTTCACACTCCTTTTTTGAACCCAGTCTAGCCTTTTCCTTGAGCCTAGAGATAGAGACACTTTCTGTACCCCTGGTTTTGAGTACGCTATATGGACTTTAGACCATCTTGTCTCATGTTTTCCGGGGATGTAGGCTGATGTTGGGGCAACACAAATCTAGTGGAGATCTCATTTTACTCCAAATGCAGTCGTACGATGTCATTATAGTCATTGAATGTCTCTTCTCAGTGTTTTCCATCAACGATTTTTTCCGAAGATGGGTCGTGTTTTCAGATTTGGGTGGCAGACGTGTAACAATCATCGATGAGAAGGGATGCCAGAAAAGAAGCAGGTGAGACAAGACCCTCTTTTCCTTGTTAGATGAGCTATCAATGGAGTTGGTGGATGTATAAATGGTGGATATTCTAGGGTTTGTCAGTGAGTTTATGAACTTCTTCCCTGAGGAGGTGGAGACTCTACCCCCTCGATGTGATGTTGTGTTCGGGATAGACTTGCAACCTGATGCCCGTCTATTTTCGATGGCTCCCTACTGGATGGCACCTTTCTGAGTTGTGAGTGTTGCGGATTCAGATTTGAAGATCTGATAAAGAAGGGTTTTTTCGACCAAGTGCATCACCTTGGGGTGCTTCTGTCTTGTTCACGAAGAAGGAAGATGGTGGTCTCAGACTGTGCATAGACTACCAGAGACTAAATCAGCTAACGACCAAGAACTGTTACCCCCTTCCGAGGATAGATGATCTCTTTGACCAGTTGAGGGGAGAAGGACAGTTCTCTATGATCGATTAGCGGTCTAGATATCACCAGTTGAGTGTAAAGGAGGGAGACATCTTGAAGACTACCTTCAGATGTAGGTATCTGAACTTTGAGTTTGTATTCATGTAGTTAGGTGTTACAAATGCACTAGATATGTCCATGAGACTCATGAACTCCATCTTCTAGGAATACCAGGATCGGTTCATATTCATGCTTGTTGACGACATTATGTTCTACTAAAGATCATAGGAGGATCACGCTGAACTCCAGAGAACAGTTTTAGAGGTCCTCCGACAACACCAACTCTATAGTAAATTGTCCAAGTGCATGTTCTAGACGCAGGAGGTGAATTTCCTTGGGCACGAGGTGTCTAATAAGGGAATAGAAGTGGACCCATCGAAGTTCTAGGAAGTAGTTTATTGGCCAGCAGCCAAGAACATGGCAGAGGTTCATAGTTTCCTTGGGCTGGGGGGTTACTACAGGAGGTTCGTACTCAACTTCTCCTGATTTGCAGCACCTTTGACAGCATTCACAAAGAAGGATCAAGATTTTGTGTGGGATGAGCAGTGTGAGGCATCCTTCAGTTATCAAAATGGAATGTTGGTTAGTGCCCCAGTGCTGAGATTACCAGAGGAGGGAGTAACGTTTGTGGTATTTTGTGATGCCTCTGGCCAAGGCATGGGGTGTGTGCTGATGGAATAGCAAGGGGTGATCTCTTATGTGTCTAGACAGTTACTTTCTCATGAATGTAACTATGCCACCCATGATCTAGTGCTTACATCGGTTGTGTTTTCACTGAAGTTGTGGTGGCATTACCTCACCGGGGAGTGCTTTGTGGTCTTCACGGAGCACAAGAGTTTGAAGTATATATTCTTCCAGCAGGACCTGAATTTGTGGTAGCGAAGGTGGATGGAGTTCCTCCAGGACTACGACTTCGAAATCTTCTACACAAAAGGAAAGGGAAATGTGGTGGCTGATGATTTGAGTAGGAGGAAGGACACAGTTCGAATGTCGGCAGATGTCTGAAAGGTGATCGAAGAATTGGTTGCACTACACATCGATGTATAGGGAGATGGTGGTAGAGGTTGTCTGTTTCAGATGACAGTGTAGTCCTCCCTACTATGGTAGGTGGAGGATTCTCATTGGGAATTCATAGAGAGTGAAGTGATGTGTGATCAGGCTAGCCATGGAAATGCTCTAGAAGGATGGTCGGAGGATGGTCTAAATCAGATGCTTTTCTGGGGGGAAATTTTTTTTCTAGAGGAAATGCACAAGAAAATTCTTGGTGGGTTCCAAAGCTCACCCCTGGAAGTACACCTGAGAGCTTCCAAGATGTACCTGGGCTTGAGAGGGCAGTTCTGGTGGCCCCGGGTGAAACGGGCAATATCAGAGTTCGTAGCAATATGCCTCATGTGTCAGCTGGTGAAAGCTGAACACCACGTTCTAGGAGGTTTGTTATAACATTTATATGTCCCCGAGTGGAAGTGGAATTACATCTCGATGGATTTCTTCATGGGACTACCAAGAGTTCAAGGGGGTTGTGATACTATCTAGGTAGTGGTGGACCGACTGACGACATCGGCCCACATTCTGGCAATCAAGGAGTCAAGTACGGTGGATGCCCTAGCACAGAGGTACGTGGATGAGGTGGTGCGGTTTCACGGAGTCCCGAGGTCCATAGTCATGGATAGGGATGAATTGTTTACCTCACGAGTCTGGAGAGGATTTCAGCATGATTTTGGAACCCCGCTACGTCTTAGCACTACTTTCCACCCCCAGACATATTGGCAGATAGAGCGCACCATTCAGATATTAGAAGATATGCTAGGAGAATGTGTTTTGGGCCTTGGAGGATCATGGGCACAACACTTTCCTCTGATAGAGTTCTCTTACAAAACCAGCTATCACATTACCATAGGCATGGCTCCTTTCGAAGCTTTGTATGGGAGGTCGTGCCGCTGACTCCTATGCTAGACAATGGTTGGAGAAGTAGGTGTTCATGGCCTGAAGGTGGTGCAGAGCATGACGGAGAAGGTTCAACTTATACGAGAGAGGATGAAGGCATCTCTGGACTGGCAGAAGTCATATGCCAATTATAGGAGGAGAACCTTGGAGTTCAAGGTTAGAGACCATGTGTTCTTGATGGTCTCTCCTCGGTGCGGGAAATGAAGATTCGGAAAGGGAAGCAAGCTTTCTCCCTGTTCTTCGGGCCCTTCGAGGTGTTGTGGTGGGTTGGTGAGGTGGCTTATCAACTAGCGTTGCAACCACGGCTGCAAATGGGGCATGGAATCTTTTATGTGTCTCAACTCCATCAGTACCTGCACGACGATTAACACGTCCTCGACTGGGGAGAGCTAGATATTGGGGACGATGAAATGTTCGTGGAGCGACCCGTGATAATCGAAGGTTATGAAGAGAAGGTGCTTCGTGGATGAACCATTCCTTTGTTTTGTTTGTTTTTGAGGCATGGAAGGATCAAGGAAAGTACCTGGGAACGGGATACGCGGATGCACGCACAGTACCGAGAGCTGTTTTGAGTTTAGTTCTGTTTTATTTTATGTACAAGATTGTGATGAAGCGTATTTACCTTGTTAACTACTGAATGTGTTGTTTTCTATTTTCTATGAATATGTATGAATAGTCTGGACTGTGGGGAGGGGAGGACTGGATCCCTAATGAAGACGCATTAAGGGGGATGCGATTAAGCCCGTGTGGGCGAGTTAGTGCCGCCCAAAGCGGATAGTATCTTGACATGGAGGAAGAGAACTTCTTATTCCATATGATTGGATAGTTTGAATGTTAAATTTTTGTTTTCTTATATGGGGGGAAGAAGATCATTAGTGTTTCCATAGTCGTTCGAAGGATGGATGAGGTTTACTCTTGAGAGACATCATTCGAGGAGGTTGTTCAGACCCCCCCCCCCTTCTTTTCTCCTGTTTTAGTTTCGATTCTCGAGGAAAACAATGTTTTGAGAGGTATCTGATGTATTGGCCCAGACCTATCCAGCCCATTACCTTCTGAAAATGTGGTGTTAGATGTGTTATGGGAGGTTTAGGAGAAGTGGGGTGTGTTTGGGAGGAATTTTAAAGTAAATTAAGGGGAAATAGATTTCACATAGGAGGCGCATGGTTTATCTAAACCGTACATCCAAACTGTGCAAGGCTGGTGTTGGATGTAGTGGCTAACGCATGGTTAGCACACCGTTTGTCTTACCATGTGGCCTAACTGTGCAAGGAGTTTTTGGTGAGGCAGCAACGACTGCACGGTTATCACACGTTTTGTCTAAACGTGAGAGAAAACCCTGTGGGCACTTATATCTAGATCATAAAATTTTGGATCTCAACCATTTCGCGTCCAACTTGCTCGTTTAATCCCTTAAGTGGCCATAACTTGGGATTACCCTCCCTTGAAGTTAGTAGAACCTCTCCCAAGAATTTTGGAGGCGATCTGATGTCTTCACTTGGCAAATCGAAGCCAGTTTCTTGAGGTGTGTGATTGTTCTTGATTGGTTTCATAGATCTACATAGATATACTCCTTCTCATCTCTCAGTTTCATAGTTATATTCCTATTATGGTTAGATATAAGTGTGTGGATGTCTAATATGGTGAGCATTGGTCTTGGTTGTGTTAGGATAAGAGATCTAAGGAGAATTCTTGGAGGTTCATCCCATATTTATTGTGTGTTCTTCGTTTTTTGGGGTTTTCGTAAAAAACCTTTGAGGTAGTGATCTTACCTTCGTATCTATCTCTCTCAATCTTTTGTGCATCATGTGGGGTGGTTATTCCCTTGTTTTCATGTGGTACATTTGAAAAAGTACATACATATAATAATTGGTTAAAAATTGGGTTTGGGGAAATTTTTTGACATCATTGTTCTACTTCCATCAATGCTTATCCTTTTACTATGTTGTGAATTGAATAGTCTTATGCCTACTGAAAGTCATGGTCATTGGGGGACTTTTCTTTCACAATTAAATGTTTCCCTATTTTTCTGGATTGTTTTGTGGATTTAATTTCATAGAATGTGGAAATTGGTTAATCAGGTAATGTTGTGTGATTAAATGAATACCTAGAACCCTTGCATGATCACCCTGGTTAAACTGAATGAAATAATAAATTTTTTGTGTGCTAGTTGGGTTTTAATTATTTGAAGCGGTATTTTGTGGGTTGTTGTGGAACGGGTGACCAGCAGGGCTATGATTGTCTTGGTTGTGGGTTGGCATGTATGATATGGTTTTGATGGGAAGCGGAGCTATGACAAATGGTATCGATGGGATGATTATATGGTACGAGTATTGTTCCGATGTTTTTGTAGTTATGGTGGTTGGCAGCAGGTCTGCGGGGATGGGTTTTTCATATGAATAAAATTGGAAGAGTTAAATAATGAATTGTGGGGCATGGTAGTTGATTAAATATGGAAATCAATGGAATTGATTGGATGATATAAGAAAATGGTATTGTGTTGCTTGTGTTTTCCCTTACATTATTTTTGGTTGGCATGGATATTATTTATGAACGATTGATATGGTTTGGTTTTTGTTAGTTTCTCAGTAGTTAAGGAAATGATAAACTAAAACGGTTGAAACATGAAAATATTATTCGGTTTTGGGGATGTTTATGTGTGCATACTTTCATGGTAGTAGTGTCGAGGCATGTACTCAAATATTTTGTGTAGAAGCCTTATGATGGGCTGAGTGGTTGATATAATTATATAAATCTGTACGTTTTATGTTTCATTACGCACCCCACCCATGTTGAGAACTACATGCCGAACAGCTGTGGGATGAGGTGTGGGATTTTCAGACATCCAATCGATGGCTAGTTATTGTTCTTCCCTATGCTCCCTCTTCCAGGTTCTGTAGCCCATGATCCTTCTAGTAGGGTATGGCAGATGTGTTCCCAAGAGTCTTCTGGATGAGGATGTGATATGGTTCCTAGTTGTCTCTAGGATGAGATGTGGTTATGGCCAAGGATTGAGTTCTGGAATAATGTAGGATGAGATGTGGTTATGGCCGAGGTTTGAGTGCCGACGGGATACTATGAGTTTCGTATGGCCAGGTTGTAGCACTATCTTGAGCATCGTATCGCCAGGTTTCCGCACTAGATCAGGAAGAGGGGGAAGCATTAGAGTGTTTTTCATGAGGGATTGAGTAATATTCAGTGGGAAGGTTGTGCGGGGTACCCATACTTTGATAAAATTACTATTCTACTCTATTGATTGGCGATATTTGGTGAGTGTGGATTGTAATGTTGGGTGGATAGATTCTGTGCTAGGCATTGGTTTCTTATGTTTTCCCACGGGGAATTTGGATTTCTCCCCACCTGTGCACGAGATCTTTAGGTGTTCATACTGAGTATACTTGTTTTCTCAACCTATGTTTACTTTCAGGTCTTCTAGAGGACTTCAGGGACCGTGCGGAACCTTGATAGTTGGGCGTTGGAGTTTTGCTGGTTGCAGTTTCTATTTTCTTTTGGAATCATTCTTTGGATATTTTCTTGTACTTTTACTTTTGTTTTAGTTTTGTATAAAACATGCATATGGGTTAGTTTTGGGTTTATTTTCATTTACTTGTTCCTTTTTCTTTTGGTGTTTGACCCATTCTATTTTTTTATCCTAATTAATAAAAAGGGTAATGTCTCACATATTTGTGAAAACTCATACCCTTGGGGCTAGTTTCCACTCCAGGGCCTACTAGAGGTAGGACTCGGGGGTAATTATCTCTCGTTCACCATTGCTAGCTCAAGAGGGGAATCTTTGGTGGGAGGGGGTCGTGAAAAATATATTTAGAATCCTAAAATGTTATTGAATCTGATACTAGTTCTAACAGTTCATTATAAGATAATGGAAGTGATAACAATATGAATATTGGATTTTATATAGAAATTCATAAGTATTAAAAATGAATCTTTGATAAGTTGACTATGGTATATCGAAAAAATTGATCTTCAGATTTTAAATTTATATATATATATGACTATCCTTATAAAAAATCATCAGATTATGGAAGATTGAATTCATTGTATGTTGGAAATGTTAATTGAATGGATGACAAGGAGGATATGACTACTTCTATGGAAATGGATATATAAGATAATATTATAGAAAGATAAAATATAAATTTAAAAAATAAAAATGATTTTCCATTGGAAAAATATTATTAAAGCTAAAAATCTATTCAAAAAATTAACTACGATTTTACGAAACCTTCATTGAAACAAGGTTTAATGTCTATTTTAAGTCCAAATTTTGAGGACTAGAATTTAGTTGGTAAATATAAATCTGAAATAAGTTGTTTGAAGAAATCATTTTCTATATTTAATTATGATATTGAAAAAAATGTATAAAAAATGATGATATTATATTAATTATAATAAATTATGATTTATTTTTTATAAATAAAACATTTATTTAATTTAATTTATACATAAGCATGTAGCCTTTGTTCTAAATGTAAAGGGGTAGGTCATTGGAAAAAACTATTTATGTTTACACCAAGATTTATATTTTTTTCAAAGAGAATTAACATACAAAAAACATGAATCTACTCAATAGAAAATATTTTTACTACTAGGGGGTTGTAAATTATTAATTCAAAAGAAAAACAATCCCAATAAATTTGGGGGGACAAGAACATAATTTCATTGTTTTCAACAAAAAAGTATGAGTATTAGTAGCTAGAAAAGTTGGTATAACGATTGTTTTTATTCATTAAATATGATAGAAGATAATTTAATCATTTTTAATCTAATAAATTATAATGGATAATGATTCAATTTATGAGACAATAGACATGGTGATATTTTCAAAATTTATGATGATTAATTTCATAAGAAAATAATTAATTTTATATTTTTAGGTACTAGAACAAAAAAAAAGCACAAAAAAATCACTTAAAAATGTCATGATAGTTATCATGTGAAATATTTAATTTTTAAATGTGACATTCAAAGCTATGAAAATACTTTTATTCTATCTGTCGATAGGAATTATAATGTTTCTACAATTGAAATATGTGTTTGAACACACTAAAATTTATATTGTTTATGTAAAAATAATGATTTTTGTTTTTTGTTGAATATAAATTAATGTCACAATTTTATTAATAAATGTGATAAATTATATAGTAATGTTCATGTAAGGATTTATTTGAAAAAAATTGTAAGTCTACATGATTTATAGATCCTTGAAATTTGGTAAGAAACAAAAGTCATATTTTAAAACTTAGTGTGTAGTATTAAATTATAAATAATTTATTTTAGTCCACATGTATTTATTTTTTCTTATAAAATATGGTTATATGTAGTGTAAGCACTATGGGTATGTCTTGGTTGATGATTATAATACATTTACATTGGATTTATTTTTTACATGAAAATACAAATAACATTCTCATATAAATGTTTTTCATTCATCAACTAAATAAAATAAAAAGATAAATTTGATTACTATGAAAAGTTATCATGGAGGGGAATTTGTAAATTCTTATTTTGAATATTATTATCCTTATAAATCTATTACCTATAAAATTTTATCACTTATAATGATTCAGGGAACTTATTTAGTTGAACAAAGAAACATAATTCATTATGATAATACTTGAACGTTGTGTGTAAAATATTTAATTTCTAGACATTTCTATGATATGGTAATGAGTACTAGTTTCTATAATTATAAAACATTTTTTACTTAATCATTTTATTAATGTAACACATTATAGGGTGTGGAAGGGAATAACAACAATACCATCATAAATTAATATCTTTGGATATAATGTATTCATCCTGAATACTAAAAATCAACCACATAAATTGGATTCTAATGATGATAAATAAATGTTTCTCAATTTATCTATAACTAGTAATACCTATTGTTTATTTTAATAATAGATGAAATTTTTTGGAAGAACCAGTTTAGGTAAAATTTAATGAAATATATTCAATTTGTTTGCTAAAATATTTAGGTGTTAATTATTGGGATATTGATTTTACATTTATTTTTTTAAATTTATTGGATCTTGTCTCCCAACCATCAATAGTAAACTAAATTGAATAATCATTAATGTATTTCCAATGAAATATTTTTACATCTATGGATGATGTAAAACTAATATTTTTGGGTCATCTTACCATTCTACTTAAGAATAAATTGATGTAAATGATCCATACCACTTATAATATTATTAGATATATAGGATAACTATTAAAAAATTAAGTTAATTTAGACATTAATGTAAGAATCATACATTGATATCTCAATATAAACCAAAAATAGTGAATTATTCCTTGTGCAATTGGAGTTGAAGAAGAGAAATTACAAAGAGTGGTATATATTTTAATTGAATCATGTTTTGGATTTCGATTGAGCATCA
Organism: Viscum album; assembly: GCA_963277665.1. Classification (NCBI taxonomy): domain Eukaryota; kingdom Viridiplantae; phylum Streptophyta; class Magnoliopsida; order Santalales; family Viscaceae; genus Viscum; species Viscum album. The sequence continues at coordinate 2,088,253,543 of OY728160.1, forward strand.
TAAAGAACATATATTGTTTGAGTAAAAAGGGTGTTTAGATGAAAAAAATGTGAGGAAAATTGAATCATGTCATGACATAATCAGTAATTACTAAGTATTAATTTCAGGGTTAATACATATATTATTTTAGGACATTTTCACAAATAACTAGACTTGAATGTATCTTTATTTCAATATAACTTATATTACACCTGCATTTTACTTAATTTTAAATGGATTGTAAAATATGTTTTATAAATGGATTTGTTCATGAAGATGTTTTTGTTGTTCAACTGCATAGTTTTAATGATAATAAATTTAATGAAAATGTATTTAGACTTATAAAATTACTCCTAAGACATTAAAAAATTCCCTGATCATGGTATGTTATACATAACATATTTTTACATTAAAATAATATTGTAAATGTAAACCATAATCAAAATATTTTTAAAAAAAGATATTTCAAATACACCATTTTTATTTTCTTTTTTGTCAAGGAGATTATTTTTTTTCAACTCAAAATTAAATTTTTCATGGGTTTTAAAAACATATGAAAAATCAGTTTGAAATGAACTTGATTAGTGAATACAACTTTTTTCCTTGGTTTTCAGATCACAAAAAAAAAATAACGAAATATTTTAACACCAAATAAATATATTAGAGACTTACTAAAATGTTTTGGTGTTGAAAATTAATCTAGTATAATTAATTTGGAAGAACTTATATCAATCATGATCTTGATGAATCTGAATATGTTTTTGATAAAAACATTACAGAAGAATGACATAATTTTTACTATATCTACCCAAATGCTAACCTGAATTTTATTCAGTTTTTTTGAAATATTAAAATAAAATACAAAGTTATAATATATAAAATTCATAAAACATATTATTTACTATCTTAATGGTACCTCAACATTTTATTTTATTTCTCTAAATATGTATTTTATAGAAACATTACACATATGTTGACTTTAGAAGTTGTAGGCCATATATAAATGCTACTTTATAATCTTGTCATTTATTAGGAGAATATTTAAAATCATGTTCTATCCTGAAGGAAAAACCTATTTCACACTCTACTAATAATGATGAATATGTTCTTGTTTGATGTTATTTCTCCGATGTATTGACACAAACTCTGAGATTTTTGTTTCTTTATTTCTCAAGAATTTATCCATTGTGATAATAATACTGCTATTTATATTTCTAAGATCAGAACACATCATTCCCATTCAATGTACTCATATTTGAGATCCCATCTACTCTATGATCACATATAAAAATATGTCATTATTGAATTTATCATAACTAAATATAAAATTACATATATATTTATAAAACCTTTATAAATTATGTAATATTATAATTTATTAAAAATAACATGTTAATGATCAACATATCATGACCTCCAATTTACTTCTGGTTTATCATATCTCCTGAAATTTTGAAACTCTTCAAAAAATGTGGGATATTTTTTATGTTTTTTAAATTTATTATAATGTTTTGAAAATTCGAATATTTTATTAAAATGTATATATCAAAAAAAAAATTACATCAGAAAAAATTTGTTTTTATTTGAAATTGACTTTAAATTTAATGTGTGTTATGTTTAAAATTAAAATATTTAATAAATTAACCCCTTAAAGGAAAAGGATATTTTTTATACTATATTCATAGTAAAATAATTTTAATTTATTAGAAGATAATAAATCCAAGTTGATCATTTTTCTAAAACCTTCCTCAAAAGAAGAAGATCATCAGTAAGTATCATTAGTTAACTTTTTGCACAATCAATTTCTTTAAACCAATTATTGGGTAATTTTTAAAAAAAGTTCTTTTATATATATGAATTTATTTTACATTTAAGTGGGATCTGTATACATTCATGGAGGAGTTTTCTGAATGAATTAATTTCATTAATTTTTTATTATTTTATAAAGAAGATATATTTTCCCTACTTCTTGAATATCATGGTGGGGATTAAAAAAATTATAGTTTCATATGTTTTCAAATTTCATAATTTTTTGAAATTTTAGAAATAATGAATAGAGATTTCTATTTTTTTCCAAAGAGGGAGAATCTAAAAAAAACTTATTTTATAAATTTTTCCAAAAGTATGAGACAAATTAGAAAATTTTAAAAAGATATAAAGGGGTGAAATATGGATGTGTATAGGGAGTGATAAATTTCATACATATTTTTTGTCAATAGTAAAATAGTTTTGAAGTATTACGAAGAAAATAGGTAAAATTAAATCTATGGGAATGTATATGGATTTTTATTTAATAATCAGTTGAATCTATCAATTTTTATTATGAGTCATATAGTTTTCAAAAATTCGGTGATTATTGGGTTAATTAATAAATAATTTCCTTTGTTTTCATAATTAGAATGAAATTCGTATAATATTTTATTTAACATTAGTTTTATTTTAGTTTTTTATAAATAATTTCAAAAACATAATTTTTAGTTATTATAAAAAAATCCTCCTTGATAAATATTTATGACTAATTGTTTTGTGGAAAAAATGTAAATTTTCAATAAAATATAACTAAAATAATTATTTGAAGGCCTTATGTAAAGGTAAAAAATTTATTAACTTCATGTAATAGTATATAATTTTTTGGAGTTATATAATGTATTATAATGGGATTCTAAGGACCGTAGAGCCTCAATGATGATGGAATAAAAATTTAAATAAATTAAACTTATGTGAAATTGGACCGAAAACATAATGCACACAAAATTTAGGTTGTGCCTATGGTAAATCCTACATATAAGATCTAATGGTGGTATTGAACTAATCATGTGGAAACCATTTGGGTGATATTTCATTTTTTTTTGAAAAATCATGTGCACGTAAATAAAATATATTTAATATTATTCTTCTATCATCATTAAAGGTATATGGCCCTTATAATCCCATGATAACATTTTTTCTACCCGTGAAATTTTTTTATCGAATAGTCGAATGTGTAAACAATATTTTCTCCATTACAAAAATCTTTTAACTAATTATTTATGTTAATTTTATTGAAAAATATATTTTTCTCATAAAAAATTACTTATATATTATTATGAATGATTTTTTTAATTATAATAAAAAATTTTGATAAAACAGTTTTCCCACTATAATGATTTTATATTCCCAAAATGTATCACTAGTAGTCTTACCCTAGCCACGTCAAACCATAGAGGGTCCCACCCCATCATCTACTAGAGCTAGATAAAATTCATAATTTCAACCACTTTACACTTTAGATGACCCCGGGGTCATGCATCACTGTGTCTACATACCTTTATGGGGTATTTTCTTGTTATCAATGATCTGAACATGTTCCCACCACACACAACCTTGATGCTCAATCATTGAACTGATTTTCATTACTTGTATTTACAAATAGGTGAAACGACTTAAAAGGATGTGTGAAAAATTGGAAGTATGGACCTCCTTCGATTGTTATAGAACTTATGTTAAACATACCACTCTATGGGGGTCATGGAACTCCTTATCCCCTCCAATTTATGACCACTAATTTAGATTCTATTCTACAACTTACCTTTCTCATTATAAAAAACCCTGCTATGACCATTTTTGGGAAGGAAACATTATGTCCACTAATAGATGGATGATGAATGGAAACTGTGTATTACCTGATTCCCTTCTCTATCATTAGTGCTTTATGAATCCCTACAGCATAGATTTTTAGATCTAAATTCATGACCTATATATATAGCTATGATAATTTTTCCAATCTTAGACATCCATGATTTCTAAACGTCGTTCTCCTCCAAAAGTGTTGAAAAGTGAATCATATCAATAAATCATGATGAATAGGTATTCAAAATCATCATTCCTTATAATATCTCCATAAACATGTGAGTATAATCTTGTTTTACTATATCATGATGTAACTCCTTGAAAAAATTATCCTTGAAGGTTACCCAAATTAGTATTTCCCATTTACCAGCCTATAGCACGATGTCCCACCACCGACTAGCAACACCCTAAAGCATAAAGGTCTCAATATTATCCTATCAATCAAACATAGTCTATACTATGCTGAAGATCCTCACAATGACCACTATCTATTCCTCCATATCTTGAGGGATTCCAGTGCCTAGAATGATAGATAAAAATAGATATGGAGGCCTAGTGCATAGTTGAACATAATTTGGGAAAATCATTCAACATGGAATGGAACAATCTAAAAAAATAATCAGATGAGAGGGTTATGCCACATGAATCACATATGCCTCCTACAGTATGTTTGGGGAAATAGGAAAATCTTGGGTATCCATAGTTTGTATCCACATCAAACCTCTCTAAGGTGGATCTCTATAATAAGAAGAACATTAAGAACATATCAAGTCTGAAGCAGCCCATGAATTCACACATGGTTATCCTACATGTATACTCACAACCCAAGGTATAACTGTCCTAGTAATATCCTTGGTCTCTATCCCTACATGTTAGTCACTATCACAAAATTTATAATAACATATCAACATACCCATTTCTACCAATTAATGGAAAAAAAGGAGCATGAAAAAATAGATACATCACATAGATATTTAATTAATGAACTATTATGTAGCAATAAAACATGTATATATTCAAGAAATGATAACCTATGTTCCTATTAAAGTTGAATTAATAGACTATAAATATAATAAATCACATATCAATAATATGTGCATCACCCAAGGAGACTTTAATAAATAGTAACCTCAAAAAAGAGACATAAATTCCCAATTTATTGTAACTCGGAGGTCCACTGTGCAGTGTTGATCAGACAATGCAATAGTTCCCCTACCCAAACACCAATCATAATATCTCTTATATACCCTACCCAAATAAATGAAGGAAGAGAAAAAAAGGCAGTGAATACTGGACAACTAATATAAATTTTTAACATCCCAAATTGGACTACTATAGTGAAGGTCTAAATGCATTAGTGGGGAGACTATACCCAATGCATCATTTCACTGGACCAATAACTTATAACATCATTATATAAAATAACATAAATAATCATAGTTATACATAACTAAAAGAAATATTGAATACATGATAGAATAACAATAATAAATAAGCATACATGGTACATGTAATACTAGAAAATAAAATCAGGAGTATAAGTCTGGAACAAACTTCATAAAACAATAAATTCATCCTCTATCTACATATGTAAAACTATCCACCATTGGATCATTTCCCTCCAACAAGAATCTAGTCATGAAGTCCAAAAGCGCACTAAAATTTTATAGAAGGGTCTGAGTATAAGACTCGATAGGACATGGACAACAACACTTAAAATTTGTACATAAAATATACATGTTTTCTTACATTAATATAAACATGAATTAGATATTTAAAAAACATATCACAAAAGTACCATCCACAAGATTGATCATCATGGAATGGATTTATCTACATTGGAACTATTCTAGAAGAAACATACCAACTTCAAGTAAATGCCATATTTAACATTGAAAAATATCATAGAAAATCCTCCACATGTCGAAATCCTTAAGCATGTGACATATTCTAGTAAAAAGGTTGTGTCACATGATTGTCGATATCTGTATAAGAGGTATGTGAAATGGATGTGGTCATCATGTGATAAATGATCCATGATTTTTTATATCCACTCAATATAGATGTTATAAGACCATAGTGATCGGAATGTACTTAGAATATCCCATCCTAAGAAATGTGTTACATTATTTGGGATATCTACTTTGGTGGATATTTCATGATAGTTACTAATGATCCATCCATCATAATACCGAGGCGGTTATATTTATTCTAGAATTATGACAATGTAGGTAGTGCCAATCCTCAAGGACCCAGCTTGTGTATGGTACTTTTTTGATATTTTTTAATATATATAACCAATTTATTTCAACGGTATACACAAGTTTATTTATATGTAGTTATGTTAATCTTCATAGGTATTTTCCTACTGAGTTTTGTAATCACATCCCCCTTAGCCATTTTAGTGCACTTGTAGAAATTATGAACAGAGTCCTAGAAAAGGGAAAAAGCATTATGGTGGCTGGTTGAGTTGATGGATTTGGTGGGTGTGTTCCATACTAGATAGAGTTTAGGTGGGATTCCTACATCTGCCTTTATTTTCAATAATTCCCTATACTAAGTATCCTTAGATGGAATATTTATTCTGTCATGTATTTCATATTTTAGTTACCTCATGTGTTACTCTGATTATTTATGTTATTTTATAAATTATTGTTATTATTTATCAGTCCCATGACATGATATGGAGGTTATAGTATTCCCACTAATATATTTATACCCTTTCAGCAAGATGAAAACCTATGTATATGAGGAGGCATGTATGAAGTTATTTAGAATCAATCATGGTCCTTGGAGTTTATATTAAGTTTTTAAATAGAATGAATTTATGGTATAAATAGATAATTAACTAAGTGATGTGAAACTATAATGATTTTAACTTTTATGTTATATAGAATTCACCCAATGGATGAGGACATTAGTGGTGCATGATAAACATGAGTCGAAGATGATGTAAAATGTGAGTTTATTAGAAGATGGTGAAGAAATTTTCAATGTGTTTAAAATTAACTTGAATAGTTCATAATTATGACATTGTATTTACATATGAAGATGTCTACAAATTGAGATAAAACATAACATATAGAAATAAATTTTTTGATTCTTTTAATGAACAGGTAAATTTAAAATTGTGCTATTGAATATTAATAAGGAAGATATTTTAACATTAGAAATTTTGTATTATGAGTTTTTCCCCTTAGAGGTTCCATTGTGTGACACATTTTCATTATATCTCTTACATTCCCTGTAATCATTCTTTTCTTGAACATTGTTAACATGGTATTTGTTGGGGAAGGAGAAGCCTATTCAAATCAAAGGGATCGAGGGATTTTAGGGATATAATCTTGGGAACCTTTTATAGATCATGTCAAGGGCTTCCATGGAAGGGTAGGTCAGAAAATATATTGAATATGGTCTACTGATCCCCATTACACTTTGGGTAAAAGTGAAGCTTTATAATATCCATTAAAGGTGTAGCTGAATTTTTAATCAATACTTTGTGTTCATTTTTATTAATTTTCATTGCCTTTAAATATTAGATTTCCTTAAAATTTAACTTTTATAAATATTTTAAAATTATAAAAAGATAAAATTTTGTTGTGATGTTTATTTTAATTGGACAGTGTAATATTATGATGGATGTAACATTTCTATGTGTACTATTATCTTTAAATTTATATGAACATCGAATTTCTAATCAACATACACATGCATAGTGAATGAAAATATTGAGTTTTATTACCAATAATTCATGACCTTATTCTATTGTTCATGTATCACCTATCAAGGGGAACAAATACTACTTAAAATAAACATTAACAATTAACATTATTTGAGTGTGAATAACATTGAATAACTACTAGATGTGTTATTATTGGCTAAAAAGAAAGTAAAACAACCAAAATCCATGGGTATTCCATTTCTAAAACAGAAATAAATTTATTATTTTATTATCTTATAATAGGTAACCATGTGTTAATGTGTTTGCATTCAAAATTATAGTGGAGGAAAAGAATGTTTGTGTTGAAAAAAAGGCCATATTTCTTGTGAAAGACTGTCATTGGTTATTATGGACCCTTAAAATAGGATAAAAAGTTGGTGTTTATAAGGAATATATAGATATACGATAAAATTATATTTTTTGCAATGGAATAAGTATAAAAATTCATTAAAATAGTTTCTAAAAAGTGTTATAGAAATAAGGGGGAATTTGAAAGGAAATGGGTATGGAACACATATTCTAAATATGGAATTCATGGTAATATTATATATTTTTTATATAAATTAATATAATATATTTAATTATATCATTATGATAATTGTTTTTTCAACTAATAGTTTCCAATCACCTAAAAGGATATAAAAACATTTTTTCCTTTATTGTTCCCATACTAATCATGTTTTTAATGGATATATAAAGAGATGTTGAATAGAAAAAATTGGTTAAATTAATATATATATATATATATATATATAATCAATCTATCCTCTAAAGGAATATATTTCATTGGATGATTAATGGAAATCATTGTGCTAAAAGATTACTAAAGAAGAGTTCTAGATCTACCACTAAATAAAATTATTCCTGGAAAGTCAATAAGGGTATTTATAAAATCTAAAGAAGGCCAAATTTTATTTATGAAAAAATATAATCCAAAAAAGACTATGAATTTATATAAATAATAAATCATACAATGATATAAAATGATTCATGATGTTATATAAAATAAAATAATAATAAATATTGAGCTATAAGGTCCTTGATGGTAAGAAAACCCATGGAGTAGACTCTTGAATTAGGCCTTGAATAAATAAGATTAAAAATGAAGATAAAGAGAAATTAGTTCCATAAAATCACATTTTTAGATTGTTATATGGATATTAAAATGAAAAATAATGAAAAATATTGGGTCCATTGTGGCTCACCATCCTTCTCATCTTATTGAAATTATATTTAGTGCAGGACAAAAGAAGAGATAATCTCCAAATTAAATAGATGAAGAAATAAACATTTAATCAAATATTGATGGGTATGAATTATAAATATGGAATGGGAGATGATATATTGATGAAATATTATGAAGTTTTGAAATACTGAAAAAAATGTTCGACACCCATGAATATTATAATTTGGAATTTGGGAAATGATTCAAGGATGTAACCCCATTACAAAAATATATAATCATATGAAAAAATAAAATTCTACTATAAAAAATGATATCAAGATCTAAATCATCATGGAAAACATATATGGATTATATAGTTGATGACTCAAAGATTTTCACTAATGATTTTTATAATATTTTAACATAGAACACATGGGAATTCCTATAAAGAAGATAAATAGTTATTTAAAAAGATTATAGAATGTGAATTAAAATAATTACCTAGATATTGTTGACCTATAATATTTTTTCCTACTTGGATAATTTACTCTAGTATTCATATAATATTTTTTACTATCACATTACTATTTGGTGTGTTCACTCAATAGAAATTAATAGCTACAACAAGATGAGTAATTGTTAAAATAAGTAACATACATGTCACGAACCGTCCTCGGGGCCCATGCTGTGACTACCCCAAGCCCGCCTTCCATAGGCCAGGGGCTGGCAACTAGCACCAAGGCATAAATCCCGATAAACAGGGAAGGCATTGCCTTTGTAAAGTAAATAACCACCACAGAGTAAGCAAGAGGAAAGAGTAAACACTAAGTAAAAACTGTAACAAGATGTACTGAAAGTAAAAGGGGTCCGAAATACAAGCCCAACTATAAAGTACAACTGAAAAGGGGAAAACAGCAACTGAAAAGAAAAGCCACAGCATCGAGCCGTCCTCTGGATGTCCCACCTGAAGGGTGAGCACAGATAGCCTCCACATATCCTCGGTCCAACTGTCCGCTCCGAGTACGTCCCGCCCAGTGGTCCACCTCCAGGTATCGTCCTGCTCCGCAAGCCTCCACCACGATTCCGTTGCGCTGTCCGTCGACTGCAACCAACACAACAAAGTGCGGGCATAGCCCGTGCAGGGGTGAGAATAAGCTACTCAGTAGGGACCCCGAGACCCCCGAAGGTCTCCGGAAATCCACAAAGGATAAACCACAAGGAAAGATACAATCACGATGTATCGACCGACAATGCTTAGGTATATGCCCATACATATAACTAAGTCATCAATTCCCGTTCGGCTCCAACATCCGAGCCAAAGCACAACCCAGTCCACACAAGAAAGAGAAACGTATACCCACACACGATAGCACAACATAATCCACGGAGGAGAGAAAAGTAATCTACATATGATAGCTCAACACAATCCACAAAGGAGATTAAACATTAAATCCACACAGGATAACACAACACAATCCACGAAGGAGAGCAAAGTAACACAAGATTCAGCTCACACAGGTACTTCTTCATAAGACGTTAGAGATGATCAGATGTGGCCACTGATTCATCTAAGCCGTCGGACCCACAAAGGATCTGTAGGTACTAACCCTCCCAATTACCCACACAGGATCGATCATGAAGTTGAACCCAAAGCTATTGGGAAACTTCTTCTCCATCAAGTACAGTAGTTATGCCGCTACAACCAAGTGCTTCCCTCTTACCTTGGACTACTGTAGTACTCTACCTATCGGGTACTGTGGGCCTGCTGCTACAACCAAGCGCTCTCTCATGCCGCTACAGCCAAGCGCACCTCTGTCGTGGGTCTGCCGCTACAACCAAGCGCTCCTCTGTTCCGTTACAACCAAGCGCACCTCTGTCATGGGTCTGCCGCTACAACCAAGCGCTCCCCTGTGCGGATACAACCAAGCGCACCTCTGTCGTGGGTCTGCCTCAACAACCAAGCGCTCCCCTGTGCCGCTACAACCAAGCGCACCTCTGTCGTGGGTCTGCCGCTACAACCAAGCGCTCCCATGTGCCGCTACAACCAAGCGCACCTCTGTCATGGGTCTGCCGCTACAACCAAGCGCACCTCTGTCGTGGTTCTGCCGCTACAACCAAGCGCTCCCCCTGGGCTATCCGTAACACACAGAGTCGTTCGATCAGCAGTCGTCAAGTCTCAACCGGCTCTAGGGTTTCTGCACACAGCATGCTCATTCCGGGAGGGTCCACTCCACGATCTAAGAGGTCGATGCATCAACTGGAATGTAGTCCGGAGTTGACGTATCGCAAGATGTACCACGGTGATCAATGCCGAAAACACGGAGGATTCCCGTACCGTTTTCATCATTGTCGCAGTCGTATCCACTGAGGATCTCTGTACAGTCGTCGTTGTCACACCAGTAGTTGCAGCCAGCTCTAGGGTTCCCGCACACAGCAAGCTCGTTCGAGAGGGTCTGCTTCACAAGTTGAGAGGCTGATACATCAACTGACACAAAGTCTGAAGTTGAGGTATCCAAAAGTTCCATATCGTCAACAAGAACTCAACGTCGCAGACGGCGCGTCAATCGGACGCCCGGTCTAAGAGTTATTGGCCTTTTAGTCCCAGGGGCCCGGTTGGTTTTTAAGGAAAAACCAACCCAACTATACTATACATGCATCCAAACCTTGGGCGGAGTGAGCCAAAAGATCCGTCTCACTTAGAGGAATTCAATGAAGTCAACGGCACGTCAATCGGACGTCCGGAGCTCAAGATATGAGTGTTTCCGCTCCGAGGGCCGGGTTGGTTTCGTGTACGAACCAACCCGGCCGAACCCAAAGTATTCCGAAACCTTGAGTGCGATATACCTAAACGACCATCTCGATCCAAGGATCGTGTTTCCACTGGCGGCGCATCGTTCGGAGGCCCATAGCTCATGTTACGGGCGAAAGACCGAAAACATCCAGAGACCGGGGGTCTGGGCCCGGGCCGACCCGGCCCGACCCCCCCTGGGTCGGCCGAACCGGGTTGACCAGACCCGGTCCAACCTGGCAGGACCAGGTCCGGTCCAGCCAGGGCGCGGCCCGGCCGGTCGGACCGGCCCGGCTCGGCTCGGCCGAGCGGCCGACCGAGGCAGCCGCGGGGCGCTGCCCCCGCGGGTTGGAAGAGTCGCGGCCCCGCGTGGGGATGCGCTGGAGTCAACGGGCGCGGCATAGCCGCGCCCCTTGCATGAGGGCCGGATCCGCGCGGCCGTAGGTCCCCTGGCCGCCACCGCCGTGGCTTCAGCAGCGGCGGTCCTGTCCGGCGGCGCTCCGGGGCGCCGCCGGTAGCTTCCCCGGGCCACCGGAGTTGCTCCGGTGGTCCGTTTTCCTTCCCGCCTGCGCCGCTATTCCTCCCAGGTTCCATTCTTCACTGCAGGATCATAAAAACTCCCTTGCGTCACGTTTTTCCATCGCCCGCCAAATCCGCACAACAACGAAGAACGGCGGACGGTTGTCGGGCCGTGTTCGTTTGGCCCGCACCCTCCGCGTTAGATAATAACAGACGGGAGAATTCTTTCAACACATGAAACAACAATTTTAATAAATTAAAATTTTTCTTATGAAACCTGTTCTTTAATTTAAAAGAAACGTTCATGGGAATATAAAACAATATTTCACTACAACCCCTACCTCGTCAAGTGTCGCATGCGCATTCTTCGCGGAATTGATCACGGCGGAAGGAGGTGATCGTCGCGTCGCGGAAGGCACCGCGTCGTCGCGGAAGGCGCCGCGTCGTCGCGGAAGGGCGTCACGTCGTCGTGGAAAATGGTGTGCATCGACGAACTCCGAGTTTCAAGAACAACAGATTTAATTTTGATAATTAAATTCATCATGAGTTAAAAACCACAAAGGAATTTAAAGAATCGAAAAATCTCACCTCAACGGATGATCGAAGAATTTCGTCTCGGAGGAAGGAACGTCACCGAAGAACGTTGCGGGAGAGGAAACGTTGGCATCGTGGTACACGGCGTCGCGTCATCGATTTTCGTGGGTTCGGCGTTCTTTGTCGGAGGCCAGCGTTCTTCGCGTTCTTCGCGTTTTTTGCGTTTTTCGCGTTCTTCGCGAAGGAGGATGAAGATTTCTTAGAGGTTCTTCAAAGGTTTAACACATCATTTCAAAGGAGGGTGTATTGGCCTTATTTTATTAACATGCCAACAGAATGAAAACGTGTTAAGAAACAAATGAAATTAATTCATAGAATTCATTTCAACGAATAAACCGCCCATTTAATTAAATGAATAAAACCGCCCAATTAAATGGTGCGTTAAGAATCTAAGAAAACGCGTCAGTTGAATTTCATAATGACAGGTTTTCGCGGGTGCGTTTCGTAGCGGAAAAGAAACGGTGGGGCTCATGCGGGCCCCAACCCACAAATATCCTACCAAGTGGGTAGAATATTTTGGATAGCACCCTATCCGTAACAACTCTTTTTAAGCAGCTTTAAGTGGCTTTCAAGAGGCATAAAGTGAAATTAAAATAAAAATTGTCGCACAACTTTATTTTATTTCATAACTTTAAACCCAAAAATTAAAAACCACACCTGAGAAAACGCAACTCCAGAAGAGGCGTTTCTAAGAAATTACCGGCGCTACGATTCCATCGGTGCCTTCAGAATTCGATTCCGGGCGCCAGTTCAAAAGTTAGAAAAACCCGCTCGTCCGTTCACTGAACGTACTCAAGCCAAACTTCGTAAAATGATTCCGGGAACACCGAGACTCAGAATCAGGTGCCGTCAGAAGCTGCGTTCTTGTAAAATTCGAAAGAAAATTAAGAAAAAAAAATTCCTTGAAATTTACGGGTCTTTACATTACTCCCACCATAGGGCTTTACGTCCCCGTAAAGATTCACCACAAACTTATGGATACAAAGGCGGTACTGAGCACGCATCTGAGCCTCCCGCTCCCAAGTGCTCTCCTAGAGGTTCCCGAGCTGGCATCTTAAGCGCACTATAGGAATCGATCATCCACGTAGGACCTGCTCCTGTCGATCCTCGATCTCCACTAGGACCTCCGCAAAAGTCACCCCATCATCAAAGACCAGCTCTCCATGGTCAAAGATTTGCGTCGGGTCGTGCACGTATCTCCTCTGTTGAGATACGTGGAAAACATCATGCACCCTATGCAATTGAGGTGGTAGAGCCAGGAGATAAGTCACCTCGCCAAATTCTGCTGAGGACCTGGAAAGATCCGGTGAAGCATGGAGACAACTCGCCGCCTCGCCCAAATCTGTGTAATCCACGTCGAGGTGAGACACGCATGAAGACATTGTCGCAATCCTCGAACTCTAGTGGCCTCCGCCTCCTGTCAGTAAAAGACTTCTGTCGGCAATGAGCTGTCCTCATCCTCTCCTGGATGACCTGGATCTCCTCTGTCGTGGCCTGGACCATCTCCGGTCCCATAAGAGCTGCTAAAATTTCTCCTTTTCCGATAATAGAAATCTTTTCTCATCCCCTGGATGAACCACTTCCTTTGCCTAATACAGTCAATCCCGATATGGATGTTACTAATCCATGCCAAACATGACGTTGTAAGGCCTCGACGCTACTACCAAGAGATCCAACCGTTACTCTCACCTTAAAGGGTTGAGTCACACTGTCGGCATCAGGGTGTGGTAACAGGGTCTCCTCCAGGAGATGTCTCACAAGTGATGGTCAAGTCAACAGTCTATCTGGAACCTCTTAGTAACAACACAAAAGAGGACAGGAATGAAAATATCACAAAGGTAAGCGTCTTTTACTATTGCAGCTCATAATACAAAGACACTACACAAAAACTACAAGGAACTAGAAGTACAAAGGATGTATCCACTAGTTCCGCTCCTGTCCATCTGCTCCCAGAGCTCCATGATCGAAGGCCCCGGCTGCCTGAAGCTGAGCTCCCGCAGGTCCACCTACTCCCTACGGTCGGGGTGGACCTCATGGTGGTGGTGGTGGCAACACCTCGAAGTGTCGCCCACCATCTGCTACTCGGCCAGCTCCTCTGCCTCGTCCGCCTGCACCCTGCGGACCACCGTGGCCGAACCTCTGTCTGGGAGGTCCCTCTACCACCTGCTGCTCATCTGTAAGACGAGTCAGACAGTCACGATCCATGTGACCAATCCCGTCGTAGGAGTAACACTGCCCTCTCATGGCAAGTCATTGTCCACCCCGAGTGCCTCGCACAAATGACCCAGAGTCATGTTGTCGACCACCTGTAGGTCTATTTCTCTTGGACCCATGCGTCATCTATCTACTGCCCGCTACAGAAGACTCTGCCGCATTCAGGCAAGTGGTGGGTCCTGCTGCTGGAGACTGCTCAGTAAGGAAACTCTCCACTAAGAGGGCTCGCTCCAACACCCCTGCCTGAGTCAGAATGTTGAGGGAGATCATCGAAGCCCTGATCTCGTTCCTCAGTCCCTGCTCGAAGGTTCGGGCCAGGAAGAACGGCTCCTGTACCATATCCGTGGAGTAGCGTGAGAGATCAGTAAATATCGCCAAGTACTGGGCTACTGTCATGCTGCCCTGCCGTAACTGTAGTAGCTCCTGAATGCGCACCACTCGGAGGGTGGATGGGACGAACTCGGAGAGGAAGATGCTCTCAAAGTCCGTCCAGAGGAGAGATGTCTCGTCATGCACCTGGAGCATCAAGCTCCACCATCTGCCTACTGCCGAGTGAAGGAGGCCCACTGTGAGGATCACCATGAGGTCTGCTGGTGTCCTCACTAATCTGAAAACTCATACAACTACCTCCAGCCAGTCCCCGGCGGCCTGAGGGTCCGTCTCCCTGTGGAACCTGGGCAGTCGCTGGCGCTGGGACTCATGCAGTGCACTAAGGCGACGTGCATCGTCAGCGGCTGGGGTTGGTATCATCGGTGGCTCGGCGGGTATAGGTACCGTCGGTGCCTCTTCTGACAAGGAGCCCTGCACCGAGGCCTCATCGCTCAGTGGGCTATCATCATGCTCCACTCTCGGAACCCTAGCTGGCCGCCATTGTGGGGCCATCCTGAAAAGAAACAGGTGCGCCACGGTCAGAACTGTATACCTGGTGATCTGACACAAGTAATCACAAAGAAAGCTTGAACACACATGCAATCAATGTTTTCGTGCATTAAGTCGGAAATCAGAAGTCAGGGTCCTGGTGTACGGATACGTCGGCTGCCGCACCAACACTTCACTCCCTTTACTGATAACCACACCCAACACGCTAAACACAATTGCTTCACATAGAAGAAAGATCAGAGTCTGCGGTAGAACCGAACTCCTCTGATACCAATTTGTCATGACCCGTCCTTGGGGCCCGTGTCGTGACTACCCCAAGCCCGCCTTCCATAGGCCAGGGGCTGGAGACTAGCACCAAGGTGTAAATCCCGATAAACAGGGAAGGCATTGCCTTTGTAAAGTAAACAACCACCGCAGAGTAAGCAAGCGGAAAGTGTAAACCCTAAGTAAAAACTATAACAAGCTGTGCTGAAAGTAAAAGGGGGCAGAAATACAAGCCCAACTATAAAGTACAATTGAAAAGGGGAAAACAGAAACTGAAAAGAAAATTTGCAGCATCGAGTCATCCTCTGGAAGTCCCACCTGAAGGGTGAGAAAAGATATCCTCTACAGCTCCTCGGTCCAGCTATCCGCTCCGAGTACGTCCCGCCCAGTGGTCCACCTCCAGGTATCGTCCTGCTCTGCAAGCCTCCACCACGATTCCACTGCGTCGTCCGTCGTCTGCAACCAACACAATGAAGTGCGGGCATAGCCCGTGCAGGGGTGAGTATAAGCTACTCAGTAGGGACCCCGAGACCCCCGAAGGTCTCCCGAAATCCACAAAGCATAAACCACAAGGAATGATACAATCACGAAGTATCGACCGACACTGATTAGGTATATGCCAATACATATACCTAAGTCATCAATTGCTATTCAGCTCCAACATCCGATCCCAAGCACAACCCAGTCCACACAGGAAAGCGAAACATATACCCACGCATGATAGCACAACACAATCCTCGAAGGAGAGCAAAGTAATCCACATAGGATAGCTCAACACAATCCACAAAGAGAGTAAACAGTAAATCCACACTGGATAACACAACACAATCCATGAAGGAGAGCAAAGTAACACAAGATTCAGCTCACGCAGGTACTTCTTTGTAAGATGTTAGAGATGATCAGATGTAGCCACTGATTTATCTAAGCCGTCGGACCCACAAATGATCTGTAGGTACTAACACTCGCAATGACCCACACAGGATCGATCACGAAGTTGAACCCAAAGCTATTGGGAAACTCCTTCTCCATCAAATACAGTAGTTATGCCACTACAACCAAGCGCTTCCCTCTTACCTTGGACTGCTGTAGTACTCTACCTATTGGGTACTGTGGGCCTGCTGCTACAACCAAGCGCTCCCCCGTGCCGCTACAGCCAAGTGCACCTCTGTCATGGGTCTGCCGCTACAACCAAGCGCTCCCCTGTGCCGCTACACCCAAACGCAGCTCTGTCATGGGTCTTCCGCTACAACAAAGTGCTCCCCTTTGTCGCTACAACCAAGTGCACCTCTGTCGTGGGTCTTCCGCTACAACCAAACGCTCCCCTGTGCCGCTACAACCAAGTGCACCTCTCTCGTGGGTCTGCCACTACAACCAAGCGCTCCCCTGTGCCGCTACAACCAAGTGCACCTCTGTCGTGGGTCTGCCGTAACAACCATGTGCTCCCCATAGGCTATCCGTAACACATAGAGTTGTTCGATCAACAGTCGTCAAGTCTCAACTGTCTCTAAGGTTTCTGCACACAGCATGCTCATTCCAGGAGGGTCCACTCCACAAGCTAAGAGGTCGATGCATCAACTGGCATGTAGTATGGAGTTGACGTATCCCAAGATGTACAACGGTTATCAATGCCGAAAACACGGAGGATTCCGGTACCGTTTTCATCATCGTCACAGTCGTATCCACTGAGGATCTCTGTACAGTCGTCGTTGTCACAGCAGCAGTTGCAGCCAGCTCTAGGGTTCCCGCACACAGTAAGCTCGTTCGGGAGGGTACGCTCCACGAGCTCAGAGGCTGATACATCAAATGACACAAAGTCCGAAGTTGAGGTATCCAAAAGTTCTGCATCGTCAACAGGAACTCAACGTCGCAGACGGCGCGTCAATCAGACGCCCGGTCTGAGAGTTATTGGCTTTTTAGTCCCAGGGGCCCGGTTGGTTTTTAAGGAAAAACCCATCCGAACGTACACCACCTGCATCCAAACCTCGGGCGGAGTGAGCCAAAAGATCCTTCTCACTTAGAGGAATTCAACAAAGTCGAATTCACGTCAATCAGACGTCCATAGCTCAAGATATGAGTGTTTCCGCTCCGAGGGCCCGGTTGGTTTCGTGTACGAACCAACCCGACCAAACCCAAAGTATTCTGAAAACTTCAGTGCGATATGCTGAAACGACCGTCTCGATCCAAGGATCGTGTTGCCACTAACGGCGTGTTGTTCGGAGACCTGTAGCTCATGTTACGGGTGAAAGACCGAAAACATCCGGAGACCGGGGGTCTGGGCCCGGGCCGACCCGACCCGACCCCCCTGGGTCGGCCGAACCGGGTCGACCTGATCCAACCCGGCTGGACCCGGTCCAGTCCGGCCAAGGCGCGGCCCGGCCGGTCGGACCAGCCCGGTTCGGCTTGGCCGAGCGGTCAACCGAGGCAGCCGTGGGGCGCTGACCCCGCAGATTGGAAGAGCCGCGACCCCGCGTGGGGCCGCTCTGGAGTCAACGGGAGCGGCATAGCCACGCCCCGTGCATGAGGGATGGACCCGTGCGACCGCGGGTCCGCTGGCCGCCGCCGCCACGGCGGTCCTGTCCGGCGGTGCACCGGGGCACTGCCGGTAGCTTCCGCAGGCCCCCGGAGTTGCTCCGGTTGTCTGTTTTCCTTCTCGTCTGCGCCGCTGTTCCTCCCGGGTTCCATTCTTCACTGCGGGATCATAAAAACGCCCTTGCGTCACGTTTTTCCATCGTCTGCCAAATCTGCATAGCAATGAAGAATGGCAGAGGGTTGTCGGGACGTGTTCGTTTGGCCCGCACCCTCCGCATTAGATAATAACAGACGGGAGAATTTTTTCAACACATGAAACAACAATTTTAATAAATTAAAATTGTTCTTATGATACCAGTTCTTTAATTTAAAATAAACATTCACGGGAATATAAAAAAATATTTCACTACAACCCCTACCTTGTCAAGTGTCGCATGCGCGTTCTTCATGGAATTGATCGCCGTGGAAGGAGGCGATCGTCGCGTCGTGGAAGGCGTCGTGTCGTCGTGGAAGGGCGTTGCGTCATCGCGGAAAACGTTTTGCGTCGACGAACTCCGAGGATCAAGAAAAACAGATTTAATTTTGATAATTAAATCCATCATGAGTTAAAACCCACAAAGGAATTTAAAGAATCAAAAACTCTCACATCAATGGATGATCGAAGAATTTTGTCGCAGAGGAAGAAACGTCGTCGAAGAACGTTGCGGGAGAGG
The DNA here is from genome assembly GCA_963277665.1 of Viscum album. NCBI lineage: Eukaryota > Viridiplantae > Streptophyta > Magnoliopsida > Santalales > Viscaceae > Viscum > Viscum album. Next base: position 2,088,272,517 of record OY728160.1, read on the forward strand.
AAACGTTGGCGTTGCGGCACACGGCGTCGCGTTGTCGATTTCTGCGGGTTCGGCGTTCTTCGTCGGAGTCTGGTGTTCTTCGCGTTCTTCGAATTCTTCGCGTTCTTCGCGTCCTTCGTGAAGGAGGATGAAGATTTCTTAGAGGTTCTTCATAGGTTTAACACATCATTTCAAAGGAGGGTGTGTTGGCCTTATATTATTAACATCCCAACAAAAAGAAAATGTGTTAAGAAACGAATGAAATTGATTCATAGAATTATTTTCAACGAATAAACCGCCCATTTAATTCAATGAATAAAACCGCCCAATTAAATGGTGCGTTAAGAATCTAAGAAAACGCATCAGTTTACTTTCATAATGATGGGTTTTCGCAGGTGCGTTACTTAGCGGAAAAGAAATGGTGGGGCTCGTGTGGGCTCCACCCCACAAATATCCTACCAAGTGGGTAGGATATTTTGGATAGAAACCTATCCATAACAACTCCTCTTAAGCGGCTTTAAGTGGCTTTCAAGAGGCTTAAAGTGAAATTAAAATAAAAATTGTCGCACAACTATATTTTATTTCATAACTTTAAACCCAAAAATTAAAAACCACACCCGAGAAAACGCAACTCTGGAAGTGGCGTTTCTAAGCAATTACTGGCACTACAATTCCATCGGTGCTTTTAGAATTCGATTCCGGGTGCTGGTTTAAAAGTTAGAAAAACCCGCTCATCCGTTCACTGAACGTACCCGAGCCAAACTTTGGAAAATGATTCTGGGCACATCGGGCCTCGGAATCAGGTGCCTTCAGAAGTTGCGTTCTTGTTAAATTCCAAAGAAAATTCAGAAAAAAAAAATTTCCTTGAAATTTACGGGTTTTTACAATACAGTGGAGGAAAAAATTTATATAAACATTTTTATGAAACATTCATTGATATTAATGGTATTGTTAGTGATATTAGTACCCATTTTAGCTTCATAAATTTCATTACATTTTGTATTAGAAGAAAATGATAAGTAAAACTTATTTTTCACAATACTAATTTCTTATTCATCAAGTGATCTAATTAATGAAAGCAATAATTTTCATAAAACATAATAATTGGTTTAATAATTTAATATAAATAAGGGGATAGGTTGATGAGTATAATACACTTAATTAATGGGAAACTCATTGTCTCTCATGGTAAATATTTTTAAGAATATTTATATATATACTAAAATGTAACAATTATGTAAAGAATTTGATGTGAATGGGGGAGGACAAAGCATCAATAATCAAAAATATTTTATTTATTGTCTAATTGAAATAAAATAATTGTGATAAACTATTAATGATAAGTTTCTCAAATAAATACAAAGGTTGTATTATTACAAATAAATTATAATTTGATTATCCATTGTGTATAAATTTTTTTTATCCATTTATAGTTATAAAAAATATGTTTTATTTTATAAGGATAATATTAATATTGATGGGTTATTAGTGACAATGATTGTGTTTCTAGTACATAGGGATGCAGTTTCATTACGAGGAATTAATGAAGGCTAATTACATATAGAATATCCTTTTAGATGAGTTTTGAATATGAATGGATAAATAGTGACATGTCTAGATTAATTTTTTGTTGAAGAAGGATAGAAAAAACCAAAACAATATAAATCATGGGATATTCTATGTAATCAAGACATAATATGAGTCATCATGTTGAAATGGATGTTTATGATTTATTTATGAAGATTTTGATATATAAAGTTGGTTCGATGAACATTTATGTTGAGGTGTTATGCCTAAATTTGTAAAGACCAAAAAAATACCATGTAATTTTTTTATTGTATGGAATATTTAGAGTCCGAGGAAATTGATGGCACGTGATTCCGAGGCCTGGTGTGCGTGAAATGAATTTCTAATAATTTTTATGTAGGTTCAATAAATGTTCAAGAGGGGTTTTATAACTTCTGAACCGGTGCTTGGAATTGATATCTGATGGCATCGTTTAACTCGCAATGCCGATATTCTCTTAAGGATACCTTCACCTAGACCGTAGTTGGACACGGGTGAATGTTAGCTTTCGTGTTTTTCAGGGAAATAAAAATAAAATAAAGAACATCATTTATTAAACCTTTTAAACCTCTCTTTTATAGTTATGTAAGTGGGGACTACCCGGTCAAGAAAACCCCCATTTTGAATCTTGGTGGTAATGACCACCCAAACTCCTCTTAATGGGGGAAAACCTTTCTACTCTCCATTTAATTAATTGATCCAACTACAATTAATTAATTGTGTCATCTTTAATTGTGCCAACATGGAATTAAAATGTTGAACCTATTTTAATTTATATTCACTCCTCTTTATCTTTGAGAGGATTGGTTGGCAATAGAGAATTTGGTGAGATCCTTGGAGAACATTGGAGAAACATTTTCTCCAAATGAAGAACGCCCTCTACAACAAAGAACATACTCTAGAATCAAAGAACGAGGATAATGCATGAGCCTGTATTGGATAAATCTTGAAGAAGTGATGAACGCCAATGTCACCATCCCCAACAACTTTGTCTTCCTCCTCGCAACATCTTCCAAAGAGAAATTGAGTTATGGTTTGTTATTTGTATACCCCATACCCCGTTCTTGAAATTCTTCATGATTCAAGAATAAACAAGCTGCTTACCACCATTCTAACATGGAGGATTCGGGCCAAATGAACCCGGACCGACCTCTCCACAACCTTTGTGAATTTGGATGGTCTTGAGATGATGGACACATCCGAAGACATGTGCATAAGTCTTTGGAATGATGAAGGGGACAACGGGGCGTGCCCGGAGACCCAAGGAACATCTTCGGTGACCCGTGTCGGCTACCAACACCAGAGGGACTGGAAAAAATAGGCCATCTTTAATGAAGGTTGTGGTGCGACCGCACAACCAGAGATTGGTCATGGATCGTTGGTTGCGGCGGAGCAAGGGCGACGACCGGCAGTGGCCGACCGCGTGAAGGGGCCACGATGCGCATTCGTTCTGCCCTGTGTGCAAGAGCCCTGACACGAGTTCGCGATAGTGAAGGAGGGTGTCCGGCTTGCTTCCGGCCTCTAGAGATGGTATGATGTGCGACCGCGCCACATAGAGGAGGTCGACCATCTGTCCAGCTATGGAGATGAGTGGGCTGCCCATCACGGGACACCCAGCATGGGCTACCCATAGTGGGCCTCCTGGCGCGGGCTGCTATCACGGGCCGCACCACGGGCCGGTTTTCACCCAGCGGTCCGGGGGAGCCCGAACTGGTTTGGGATGGTCCAGGCCAGGTCTTTCCAGGTCGGTCTGACCAGGTCAGACAAGACCCTAACCTACTTCGACACCTTTTAGTTCTATCATCCATAACTTGACCAACGGGAATCTGTTTGATGAACCCATTATGGCACCAGAATCATTGGATTGAGATGATACTTATGGTATAACCCACATGAGCTTTGGATAATGTTGGGGTATAGCCATGTTTTATCAAACACAAATCCAACCAGGCCCTCGGGACTGAAATGTCAATAACTGACAGACCGGGCGTCCGATTGATGCACCGTTTGTTTGGTTTAGACCCCTATTACATGGCGATAATTTGGGATAATTATTCATGGGGATTCGTGGTAGTTTGAGTATCAACACGTGGTTTGAGAAGAGTACCCTCCTAGAATCACGCGAGCTTAGTGGGGGAACCCTCTAGCTAGCTGTTACATGAAAAGGGGATCCTACGTGGGTCTGTGAGTTGGGATACTACATGGGTCTGCTATACTAATATCCAATGTGGGTCTGCTGTATGTGTATCCTACGTGGGTCTGAGGATTTAGGATCCAACGTGGGTGTGCCTTTAAACAGAATAAGATGATTCTGTATTTACATCTAATCATCTTTACTACCTTACTGATGTTATATCAATGTGATCCAAGTCTTTATCTTTGTAGTAATCTTTTGTGTGGCATACCTTTTTGGTACTTACCTTCGTGGTTATACCACTGTGGTATTCTTTGGTGTGACATACCTTTGTGGTACATACCTTCGTGGTGCTACCTTTAAGGTATTCTTCTTTGTGGCATTACCTTTGTGGTTCTTACCTTTCGTGGTGTTACCATCGTGATATCATTTCCTTCATAGAACAAATGAGCTTTGGGAAAATGAGTTAGGCCTTGTGTTTCATCATTAATGAGAGGAGTATACTTGATATCTTTGGTATATGCGTGGGAATATACCTAAGTAGAGTTTTAATTTGTTTTCATGCTTCGTGGTTTATCCTTTGTGGATTTTGTGAGACCATTGAGGGTCTGGGGGCCCTAATAAGTATCGTTATACTCACCCCTGTATGAGATATGCCCGCAACTTGTTGTGTCAGGTGCAGATGATGAACAGTGCTGTTTGAGGATGAGGATACACGGACAGGTGGAAGCATGGAGGTTGACATTAGAAGAGGCATACTGTAGAGACAACCGTTCGAGATCTGTAACTACCCTTCATGTAGGATCCTTGATATGATTTCACATGAGCAGTTTTAGATTACTTGAACATCTCAGTTTTCTTGTACTTTCCAGCTGGGCGTTATTCAGGCCCCTTTTTTCTTACTGTACACACTCTTTTTACAATATTGATTACTTGTGTTCATATCTTGTTGTGTTCTTGGATTTTTTTGGTTTACATGTTATAAAAGAAAATGCCTTTTGGGTGTTAGGGAATACACATTTCGATGCTAGTCACTAGCCCCTGGCCTATGAAAGGTGGGCTTGGGGTAGTCACAAAATTGTCCTCTGGGTACTTTTCATGACACAATTATTATGGAAGATAATTTTCTTGGATAAAGATGAATTACAAATAATAAATCATGCTGTAATGAAAGTGTTATTTCTATGAAGAAGTATTATGCACAATAAAAAAATTTACATGAAATTATAGTGTTATAATGGATGGATGTTATTATTCCATAAAGGATTGATTTAATATTAATATATTGAGAATAAATTTATCTAGAAATGGTATTTTTTGAAAACTATGGATTTTAAAGTGGATGATAATTTTTTTTTCGTGGTTGAAGGTACTAGGGTGTAGTTCCCATGGTCATATAAAAAACATAATTATTTTTAATATTTTATTGATAATAAATAAAAAATTTACTCAAATTGTGTTAAATATGATTATTTAAAATGTATTTGGGATTAGATCACTCATTTGAAATTTTGATGAAAATTACATTTTCACCCTTTAAAGTGCATTTTATTAATTAAAACCTAATTTTTTTTGAATTATATGAACTTAATAAATTAAAAATATGTTTCTGACATAATTTGAAAAAAACTTTTATTCTGGAAATCTTTGATGAATGATGCAGTTGGTTGGAGAAAATGGTCCATGAAGACAATGTTTGGTTTCACTCACTGAATTGGACATCAATTGTGTTTTTAGGCCGTAACATCTACATATGTTCTAGGATTGGGCCAAAAATTTTATGTATCTCGAGAAAAAATCTCCACAAATAATATATTTGGAAGGAAATATGGTTCTCACGATTTGAAAGACAAACCTAGGGTGAAACATGGTACACAATATTTCTCCAAATTTCCCCATTCACAATTGAAACACCTCGAATCCTAGACTTCCCTCCAATAAATAAATTGTTTTTTTCTTATTTGGAGGTTTTGAGACATGCATTAGATGTTTGGGAGTAGAGGAGAATGGGTTCCATACCATTTCAATTCAAAATTGGAGGAGGGAAGCTACCATGCATGGATCTACTCCAAAATTATATTCTTCTCCTCTTCTTTGTTGTATTGTTGTTGTATTGTCAATAAACTCTTGGGTTCAATTCCATTTTTATATTATTTTCAGTTTTATTGTTATATTAATCTTTCAATTTGGTCTGGTAATCAAATAGTTGAAATAAGATTGGGTTATACAATTTCAATATCTTTTCAAATGCAATTTGTTTCTACGATGACTGCAGCACCCATAAAAGAGTAGTTCTTCTTATTTATCGATATACCTCATACATAATTCATTACTTTTTTTTGAATCAATGTGAAACTGTAATTAAGAAAATATGATCCAAAATTAGTTTTAAAATCAGATGATAGAAATAAATCAATTGAATATTTGACACAAAAACATAGAGGGTTGAAATTTATGTAAATTGTGAGGGTGCAAACTGAATCGGTAAAACCAAACCACAATATATAAATTTATCAAATTAAAATATTATACCTAAACACAATTAATCTTCATTTTACCGAATATGTATTTTTCCTAATTTACCACTCACCACAATCAAGACATAGAACATCAATCAAAGATGGGTGATGTGATTGAATGTTCTAAAGCTAGCCTATGGTTCAACACTTTTCATCTTTGTGGAAATGTTATCTCCCTTATGGTTTGAGGGTTCAAACATTAGGGGGTCATAATAAAGTGGATATTAATTTACATAATAATGAATAATAATTATGTGAATATGTAAAGTTAGATCGATTATGAATTTTATAATATTTTCTAAAAAACAACTTCATGTTGTGTTTTATTCATAAAATTTCATTTAACAAAATATATTCTTATTCCAACATGATTATTCTTATTATTTCATAAAAATTGAAAAAAATCATTCTTCTAGGTTTATTATATTAAGTTTTATTTTCAAAATTCTTTAAATACATTGTTCTATATTACTTACTCTTTTGAGAGATGACCCTACTCCACCACATTACTACACTTAAATAACTCGAAACAAAATATCATTTGAGAGTTCCTACGATATCTCCATTCAAATTGGAACCATTATAGAGGATTCAAGTAACTTTTTCAACATGTTATAGATATTAATTTTGTTTTTAATTTAATTTTTTTTCTGCTCTTTGATTTTTCATTCTTATTCCTCATGTTTTTTCTCTTATTTTTTTATTAAACCAACTTAAAACTAAATTATTTTTATTAAGGTCCATTTCTCTTGTTTAACATTTTATTTTATTATGACATGATATAATCCCAAGGATCTATTAGATATTGACCCTATGATTTAATGAAGCCTTCATTCTTGAAAAATACGGTCTTATTCTACATGATTTATCAATATTTTATTAGTTGGATAATTCCTCAATTCTGGTAAAACTAAAATTGGAAATTGTTCTGAATCAAAAATAAAACAATAAAAAATGGTTTGAAATAATATAAATGAAATTAATAAAACTTTTCAAGAATTGGATGCACCCGACATTAACTATAAAACAAAATTTATTGCATATAAAAATCTCGAATCACATTTCGAATTGATATCGGGGTAAATTTACATTCATCCAAAGATTCATGGATTTTCTAGTGAGGATCCAAATAAATATATGAATCAATTTAATGTGGTTTTACCAACCATAAATCCACAAAATGTATCTTATGATCAAATAAAACTATGATAATTTCCATTATCACTAGACAGAACTACAAAGGATTGGATGTATTACTTACAAATGGAAGATGCTACATGTTGGAACTACTAGAGATGTATTTTGTTGTATATATTTTTTCTTGCATCAAGGACCACTTCAATTCACAAAGAGATCTCCAAAATCATGAAATCCCAAGGGGAGTCAATGTATGAGTACTATGAGGGATTCATAAAAATGTGTGCAAGATACCCACATCACCAAATTAGAAACTACTCTTCCAGTAATTTTATGAATGACACACACTTGTAGACAGAAGCATGGTGAATGTTGTAGGTAGAGGGGCATTGGTTGAAAAAAAATTGCAACTGCATGTTCATTGATAGAAAAAGATAAAAAACTCCAAATAATTGGTGATGAATTTACACAACATGTTAGTGGAGTACATCAGGTTTTTCCGTCCTCTATTGAAAATCTTTTTATTGATTCTAAATTGGATGAATTTACCACTGTAGTGGGGTAGATTTCATTGGTGTAAAAGACATAAAAAACAAACTACTATGAGAATGTGTGGTGATTGTACTAAAATAGATTACCCAACTTACTGTTTCACCCCATTACAAGAGTCATAGGATTGGGCAATTGTATTCCAAGGGAGACCACATCAGCAACAACAATATCCACATCCCCAAATGATGTAATATTCCTTTTCACCAATATACAACAAAGGGTGGAAGGATGAACCAGACATGAGGTATGGATACAAAAAAATCGAAAATTCCACATTTTAAACAAAACATCTCATAGCCTTCGCAGTAACAAAAGTGTTTCCAAAAACCCAAATGGATATTTGAATCCCAAGTATCAATAGGACTACAATATAGGACTTCTCAACCAATGTTATATTCTACTACTGATGATATTTTGAAACAAAATTATCTTAATCAATAGAATGAATTAAAGAGTCATGGTTCAGAGTTGAGAGAGATGAAGGATCGTATGTGCTAGATTGCCACTACCCTCCATGAACTGGTAAATAAGAATTCCAGAAATCTACCTTCCCAACATACTCTAAATCCTGAGGGGAATTTCATTTCCATCACAATGAGAAGTTAGTAGAAAAAAATTCATACATCTACACTGGTAATTCCACCATGATTCACAACAACTCTAGAGAGGACCCATTTAGGAACCACTGAGGATATTCCCAAGTAGAATGAAAAATGTAAGAAAAATATTGATTATTTTCATCCTAACCCCTTTCCATTTCCAAAAAAGTTATACAAACCAAGGAGATGGCTGAAGTGGTGATGCCAACATATTTTTTGGACACATTTAATTATGTTCACATCAAAATCCCTCAACTTGATGAAATAAATAAAATACTAATGTATAACTAATTTTTAAATGAAAATTGTACTGAACGATGAGGGTTCAAGAGAAATGAGATGATTAATCTTTAATGTAATGGGTTAGCACTCATTAGACCAAGGACAGAATATCAAACAAGGTCGAGATGATAGGCTTTGTCCAAGTGCAAAGCATATTTTGATCCCTAAAATGGCTTTAGTGGTGATCAATCATGGGATGCTTTGAGGAATAGTTGGAATTATATGCGCTCCCTCAAAGGGCCTTGGATAGTGAGGTGGAGGCGGATGTGGATATGGATCGCGTGCCTAGGGAAATAGGGCTCTCCTTATCAGATGCACTGAAGGGTGTCCCCTGCTTTGTGGACACTCCTAAATCACAATCGATTTTGCCACCTCTACTGGTTGATAATGTATTTTCATTTCTTTCTGATCATGATGTGGTCAAATAGTGGCTCGAGACATGTATGTTTTCTGTTTTAGGTCACGTTTCCCTCGTCGAGGGAGATAAACCCTAGATTAACTCTAATCTTATGTTGATGCTTTTTTAAATATTTTGGGTGAGTTATTTCAAACTAATCCCAATAGAAAGAGGTTTTTTCACATAGTATTCAATATTAGTGATGAACTTCGGGTGGCATGGAATAATGGGGTGATATCTCTTAAGCCTGGTAGCTTCAAACTAGCCAAATGGTATTGGCATTTCAATCCATTCACTCAGTTCCAAATGACAGCAAAAATTTGGATTCACATACATTTTATTAATTTGTTTTATAAGAATCCTAAAATCCTTAGTGATCCATCTTATTGTGTGGGAAATCCTTTGAAGATAAACCGACATACTATTTATGGGGATCTTGGATTATATACTCGAGATCTTGTGGAGGTAAACATATACTCCAAATTACCATACATGGTTAATTTCAATGATATAGATCGAAATATTGAAATCAGAATTGAGTATGAGCAGAAGCCTCCATTCTATGACTACTAAAAAATAAAAGGTCAGGATGTCTCTAATTGTAGAAATATTCCAAAGCAGCAGTTATCTTTTATAGATTATACTACTTATAAATTGAATCAATGGAACGTGGTTAGTAAGAAGAACAAGTCCAAGGCTCCTTCAACAGAGAAGGGGGAACACTCTAGAAGGGATCAGCAGGTGTCTAAAGAGCGGTTTGGCCCCCTGCCTGCTGTTCTTTCTAGGGGAAACCCCACAATACCACATTCTAATGTCACTGAGGGTGATGATTCCGAGATAGGAATGGAAGTTATTTATTTATTTTTCAGTTCTCTTGATGCTGTTATTACTTATATGGAGGATGAGATCAATGCATGTGGAAATGTTACACTCTTCAGCACATATGCACCTTTGGAGGATAGTAACCCAAGGGAAGAGGATGAAAAAGACTTGTATTATCTAGTGGATGTGGTTCTACAAAATCCTGCATGTCCCACTTGGAATAAATGGTGAAACATTTTTTAGGAGGAAGAAGCTTCAGAGGCCATAAGTTCCCTCCCATTCTCCATGGATGCGAATGAATCTTCCTTGAAAGAATTGAATTATGCTTCTGATATGGTTATTTCTGAGGTTTTGGCTCACCGAATGCAAACCAAGAGTCTCACCAAGCTCTCTGCCAGTTACAAAAACTCTTCAAGAAAAAAAATTAAAAGAATAAATATAGGATGTGAAATTTAAATGAAATGATTGTTTCAAAATGATTTAACTTTATTAGAATTTTCAAGGTCTCTCTAATTCCTATACTATTAATGATCTTTATAAGATCATTCATACTCACAAGGCGATGTTATTTAGAATTTATGATCCTAAATCCTCTTTCTCTTTTAGTTTTACGAGTCTCAAAAAATATGATTTTCTTTTGGTCGCTTCCAATGGTTCAGCTGATTAGGATGCAAGTCTATGGGTTTTTAACATGCTACTATTAGAAAAGTCGATATCATTTCCCTTAGTGATAAGGTGATATCTTGTTCCTTGAAATGGTATTCTGAGTAGTTTGTGGGACCATTTTTTTAAGGTAGAAGCAGATATCAGGACCAAATAATGTGGTGGATGAAACTGTGAAAATTAAGATGCATCACTTCCCCTTGGATTGTTATTGTTGATTTCAATAAAATCCTTTGTTCTACTGAAAAAACGAACATAAATTCTCTTAGGGAATTCTAGGAATGTATTGATGACAATTATATGACTGAGATCAGTTTTGTTGGTTCCATGTATACATGGTACAAAATATGCCTCACCTTCATGACTGCTATTAAGCTTGACCGGTATTTTGTGAACAAAACTACATTAGATAAATGGGACTGAATTTCTAGAAAACCCCTTCTTAAATTTCTTCTAACCACCATCTGATCATCGTTAGTTTTAAGGGAAGGGATCTTTGCATGCCCCTCCCCTTTCGTTTTAACAATGCTGGGTCATTTCTAATCGATTGCAGTAACCTAATTGAAAGCTCCTAGAACATCATTAAAGATGCTTATTTTTTGTTTAAAATGAAAATTCTTAAGTTCAAATAAAAGCATCGAGCATAGATACTTATAGTGAGATGGACAAGAAGATTATATTTTCTGAATCGTCTCTTTAGACACTTATGTATGATGCCTCTAAATTAGATTTTAATCTGGATTTCTATAAGGAATCCATAATTTATTCCAAATTGAACTCTCTCATTTCTATTAAAGAGATTGTTCTTAAATATACCATTAAAATAATGTGGCTCCAAGAGGTTTATTTGAATACAAAATTCATTACTTATCCTCACAGAATTAAAAAGGCTAGTCAGTGCTTCTCCTTTCTGAACGTTGACGATCAGATCCTAGAAAATAAGGAATATATTGTAGATCAATTTTTTGAGTATTTCACTATAATTTTCAATGGACCATCTATGGGGGGAAGTCTTATGGTTTTATCATTCCTCCACAGGTTGCTGCTTCTGATAATATCAACCTCACTTCCACACCCCTTGGAATATTAGATTACATTTGATATTTTCATCCTCAACATCTCTAGTGCTCTAAGTATGGGTGTCTTCAATAATTTTTTTTATCAAAAGTTTTGGGATGTCATCAAAGGTGATGTTCTCAAGTTAATTTTCTTTTTCTTTTAATTAGGGGAACCCCCTATGGGACTCAACTCTTAGTTTATCACTCTTATTCCTAATGATGATAAATCTTGTGAGATCTATCTTTTCTGGCCAATTTCCTTGGTTAATGCATGTTAAAAGGTCAAAAGAAAGATTCTTGGTTACAAGATATAAGGTATCGCTTCTAGGATTGTTTCTTGGAAACAATTAGGATTCATCAATGAAAGATCTATCCAAAATGTATCTTTTCTATCTCAGAGTGTCTTAATCTGCTCCGAAATCCTACAAGAGGATGTATAATTTCCCTCAAGATTTATATTAAAAAAGTATTTGACACTTGGTATTGGTCATTTATATATATAGTGCATGGAACATTTGTTATCAATGAAATTTTTATTAGATGGACGAAATCCCTATTTGGTTCAACCCATGTATCGGTTTTTCTCAATGGTTCATATAAGGGATACATTGCATGATCAAGGAAAGTCCAACAGGGGATCCCCTATCAGCCCTCCTTATCCCTATTGCAGAAGATTATCATAATAGACTCATTATGGACATGGTATATTAGGGTCATCTTATGATGATCCAACAATACAGGTCCCTAGTTTCCCCCTCTCATATTTTATATGCTGATGATATCATTATATTCCTACATGGGGAAAGAAGTATGGTCGTGTCTTTACGAAAATATTTCAGCATTACGAAAGTTTCTTTGGATAGTGTATCAGTTGGGACAAATCAACCATTAAATTCAGTAATAGGTTCACATTTTCCAAGAAGCACTGTTTTGTTTGAGATGGTAATCAGGGAAGGATCTTTTCCCATTCATTATCTAGGAGTATCATTATTCTCGGGGAACCTTAGAGAATATTTTTTCTCTAAAATTGTGGATAGGGTGAATGGAAAGCTCTCAATCTGGAAATTGAAGAGCCTCTCTATGTTTTGAAGAATTAGTTTTGTAAAATTTGTTATCCTTTTTAAATTGGGTTACTCATTTATTGTCTATAAATGGCAAAGGGGACTTCTCAAATGTCGTAACACGTACATCCAATATTTTACTTTGAGTTGTATCATTCATGAGAGGAAGTTGGTCACTATTCCCAGGAAGGCCTGTTGTAGACCCCTACTCACTAGTGGCATGTGTATAAAGAATATTTCCCTCTTTAATGATTCCCTTCAAGGTTTCCTAGCCTAGAATATCAATCATAGTAATTCAAAATCGAGGGGTTTCCTTAAATCTTTACTTTCTATTAATTTGAGGCTAGGTAGAAATGTTTTATTTATCTCCACTCTGTATCACATAGTTACATAATAATTTTATAATGTTATGGCCTTCTCTAGATAGATTATGAATAGGAACTCCTACCATATATTATCGCGTGATAATTGGAGAGGTGATATTCTATCTGATGGTTTTCAGCCAACTGCACAGGGTTCAGGTGATTTGGTCTCTATCAAGGATTTTTTGAAAGATCATCCAACAACATTTCTACATGATCACTATGATCTGATTGAAAATAACAATTTTATCTCCTACCCTAATTTTCTCGCTTGGGAGCCAGCTAGAAATGGTATTCTGACGAGAAAATTTTAATATACTCAGGTTTCAAAGGGTCTTAAAGATGATTATAAATGGTTGTCTATTTTCAATAAAACATGGATTATGTATTCAATCATAATGCTTATATGGATAATTGTTTACAATAGATTACCCACTGATTATTTATTGGAAATGTTTGGTTTACATAATTTTTCCACTTGAGTTATGTTCCATTAGCTTCAAGAACATGCGTAGAATATTTTCATCACTTGTACAAAAACCTATTCTATATGGAATGATGTTTTGTGTGATTTTGATCCAGATGGGTTTAGATTTTTTGGACCGTACGCCATTAATTACTGTTGTTTAGTTATCCAGCTCTCAACCTCAGTTTTGGTCTCTTTTTATGTTGCTATTGCTGAAGTGCTGCATAAAATTCAGAGGAATCTAAATGCCTCTTTTTAAAATGGAAATGAATGTGTCTTGAATCTAGTCACAAATAATTTTTTGCTGCTATAATGGATATATTCGATGTTAGTTCAAGATAATGTTACAAAAACATTCAGGTTTTTTTATTCTAAAAAATCTGGGTGTACAGGGGAATTTCAGACCAACTTCAGGTAATATTGAGATGTTATGGATCCCTCCCTTCCCTCTTTGGATTGTTGTTTATGTCGATGGTAATTCAAAAGAGAATCACAGGCCTTCTGGTTGTAGTGGGGTCTATAGGTCCCAATATGATTCCATTAAAGGATAGATCCATTGTTATTTTGGTGGGACATGTTCTCTTGAGGCATAGATTCTTGTGAACATACATGCTTTCTCTTTTGTGGAAATGTAAATTTCGACTAATATCTGGTTGTAAATGGAATCGTCTACCATTTTTCATTCCATCAGAAATGTTTAAATGCATATCTCTTGGTGTCTCGTAGCAATGTGGATGTAATGAATGGAGACTCTTTCGACTCACAACTTCGTTATCCCACATGTTTATCATGAGGGAAACATGGTTGCAGATTGTCTAGTGAGCATTAGGGTTGGTGAACCTATTACCCAATTTGATTCCCTTCCTATGAATATGGTCCATTTTTATAAGGCTGATTGTATTACGATCTCTTGTTTTCATCTCATGTAATCTGATTAACTTTTATGAACAAATGACTTGGCATTTTAGTTGATGGACCCTATAAAAAACACATTAGACCAAAACTAGAAATGCAAAAAAAAAGTGCAAGTATCTAGGGACAGTCACCATACCATGACCCATAGAGGATTTATGCTTTTTTATGATTTATGTGAATTTGTATCTATAAAACATGAGATTCCTCACTCTATTTTCTATTATTTACATTTTGGTGAGTCTAATTTAAAGTGTGTAGTGGTGCAGTTAGAATATATAACTATAGCATATCCAGTGGGAGTCCTTGAGGAAGTAATTGTTTGGTTAAGAGACATGATCTTTCCAATATATTTATATGTACATAACATGTTGGATAATATTTTATGTTCTCATGCTCCCATTATCTTAGGTAAGACCATACAAAAACTAAATAAAAACTGTCATAAATTTCCAAGAGGGTACACTTTTTATATCTTTAGGGGTTGAAGTTGTCATATTTAATGTAATGGACTCTATGAAGTACCCCTCAGAGGACCATTATGCTTTTTCATCGCCCATTTTAAGCCACAAAATAAAAACCCCATGGAATTTGATTATCCTATTATTAGGGAGATTATTAGTATTGGTTCTAGTTTTATGTCCAAGAGAACATATACACTTATCTCCAATGAACAAAAATCATATACATTTGATTTTGAAAGGGATTAGTATTTTTATTTTCCTCATGCTCACTATGATTATGACATTGATGTTGAGTATGATGATAGATTTGATGCCTTATTCTATGATTTTAATGGATTATATTTTGATACTAAGGTTCATTTTGAGAATATTTCTATTCCTTCAATATCTCTATCCATTCATCACCCCATACAATGTTACTCAAGCCATTTTAACCGAATATAAAATATTCATACTAGTTGAGTGGTGATAAGTTACCTATTATCATTGCTAACAATAAGACTTTTGAACATGAAGAAAAACATTTATATATTTTGAGGTAGAACATCCGGGAAATGATGTGGAGCTTGATTAACATATTACATATTATCCCCTCCATTTTCAAGAATGTGATTATTTTGGAGGATGGGGATAAACATGTTAGGTATCCAAAAAAAGACAGAATGCAACTCTAATTGATGTTGTATAAAAAGTAGTTGAAAAATTCCTCAAGGAAGTTGTAATTTATCAAATTTTAGATACACAATGGATACAAACTATTTAGGTTTTGCCTAGGAAAATTGGTGTCACCATTTTAAAAAATGATTGAGAGGAGTTAGTTCCAATGAGAGTTCAAAATAATTGGGGAGTTTGTCTTGATTATTGAAAACTAAATCAATCCACTCCCAAAGACTATCCCACATTTATTGGTATAATTCGTTACATACTACCAAAGAGCACACATTATTGATTATTGGATGGATTTTCTAGATATTTTCAGCTTCCAATAGCTCCAAAGGATCAGGAGAAGAAAACATTCACTTGTCCATTTTGACCATTTTCTTATCTAAGGATGCAATTTGAAAATTATAATTCCCCAGGTACCTTCTATATATGAATTGTGATTATTTATTTTAATTTTATTGATACCTGAAATGAGGTATTAATTGATGATGTTATAGTGTAAGGGTCTTTTTTATGAGTTTATTAGTAGTGTGGGAATGGTTTTTAATCATTGTATTGAAAATAATATGGTCTTAATCATTGAAAAGTGTCATTTCATAATAGGGCATGTCGTTGTTTTATGTCATGTAGTGTCAATACATGGGAATGATGTTGATACATCAATGGTTGATATTATTTCATCCCTACGTAATCCTTCATATGTGCATTATATTATATCCTTCCTAGGATATATAGGATTTTATCAGTGTTTCATCAATGATTTTAGAAATATTCCTCTCCCTATTTCATGGTTACTTCAAATGGATTCTGATTTTGTGTTTGATGATTATTGCAAGACTACCTTTCATGAGGAAAAGAAGTGTCTGGCCACTCCACCAATCATACAACCCCCATGGTGGGAGCTTCCTTTTGAGCTTATGTGTGACGCCTCCAACTTCATGATTGGAGATATCTAATCTCATTGTGTGGAGGGACTATCACATTTTATTTCCTATGCAAAAAAAGAAATTGGATTCATCCAAATAAAATAACACAACCACAACAAAAAGAGTTTCTTATTGTCATATTTACTTTAGATAAATTCATTTCATATTCATTGGGCCCTAATGTAGTTGTTTTTTACCCATAAAGCTCTGAGGTACATGATTGAGAATCCAGATGAAAAATAGAATCTTATATGATGGATGCTTTTTCTTTGAGAATTTTATATCAATATAAAGGATAAGAAGGGATAAAAAACTGGTGATGGACCACCGGAGTAGGATTACTCGCACACTAGAGGATGAAACATTTTACGGTCTACCCCATTAAGAAACATTCCCTATTGAGCATCTCTATTCCATCTCATGTATGCATCCTCAGTATGCAGATTCAGTTAAAATCCTTATTACATTTCAAATCCAAATAAACATAAAGAAACATAAAGTCCAATAATTAAAGAGTGAGTCTAGATTTTAGGTGTGGGATGATCCCTACCTATGGAACATTTGTAGTGACCATGTTATTAAGTGGTTTTTTCCTGATCATGAGTTTGAGTATATTATAAATTTTTGTCATAAACATCAATATAGTGTACACATTGGACCCCATCATACACCTTGTAATGTTTTAGACTCTGGATTATATTTTCCATGAATATTCAATGATGCTAATGTGTTTTTCAAGTAGTTGTCACATTGCCAACATAATAGGAACATTTATGTGAGAAATAAGTTGCACTAACAACACATATCATTTATTGATATTTTTTATGTTTGGGGAATTGTTTTATAGGACCAATTTCTAGTTGTGTTTGTTTTATATATTTTTTGGTTACTGTTGATTATGTGAGTAAATGGGTGGAGGCTAAGGCTACCAGAACTGATGATTCTCATGTTGTATTGGACATTTACAAGACAAATATTTTCTATAGATTTGGAGTAACAAAGGCCATCATCAGTGACCAAGGGAAAATAATCTATTATCAGAATTTGTATTCCCTCCATCGAATGTTTGGGGTGACACACAAAACATCAACACCATTAAACCATCAAAAAATTTCTAGGATGATGTATGAAATAATGAGTTAAAACAAATTTCTGAGAAAAACATTTAACAACATAATAAGGATTAGAGAAATTGATTGGATGATTCTCTTTAGGATTATAGGATAGTATACAAGATAGCCATTTGTATGTCCAAATTTTGGATTTTTTTGGGAAAGTGTGTCGCATTCCCGTAAAAGTTTAGAATATTGTATATTCGGCTATAAATAAATTCTACATCGATTTGGCTCAAGATGAAATCCAATAGAAGATGAAAATTAAAGATGTTGAGGAGATTCAACTGTCTTCATATAAAAACTCAAGGCTCTTCCAAAAATATAAAATGTAGCTTGTGATTGAATGATCCAAAAAGGGAGTTCCACATTAAAGTGAATGTCTTTCTCTACAGATCATTGCTTAAGTTGATTCCAGGAATGTGGAAGCCCATATGGCTAGGTACTAATATTATATCTAATATTTTTCAATATCATGCAGTGGAGATCACATAAGAGGATAATAGAAGGTGATTTACAGTCAATGGGAAATGCTTGAGACAATACATTGAGGGTGTTTTTAATGATGTAGTGGATTTCATCACATTCCATAACCCAACCATCACTTAATAATATTTGGTTGTTTCTAACCCTTTCACTTTTATATTACCTGTCTTATTTAAAATTATACACTTCATGTGCATATATCATCCCATAGGTCCACCTTGAGGACAATGCAAAATTGTAAGTATAGGGATGTGGACTACATTTTGGGGTAGATATTTAGAATTTTCATTTGTGTGTTTTGAGTGTATTTTATATTATATATTTGGATAATTCTTCTAAAAACAACAAACATAAAACAATAAAAAATTTCAAAAAACCAATAAAAAATATATCATGAAACATTATCATGTTGAAAATATGGAAAATTTGTTTTTTTAAATTCATTTGTAAAATTATAATCAGGTGTAATATTTCATCATCAAGGGTTTATTTTTATAAATATTGAAGTCATCGATGATATGATTGCTTGTGTCATTATATAACCTTTTATATTTTGACATCATTATGTTTTATATTTGTTCATGGTTAGTTTTTTCATGTATTTATCCACAAAATTATTCACTCATCCATTACATGTGAAATTGTTTCTACTTAGTTGAAGGTATGTCCATTTAAGGTAAAAAAAATTCTTTAGTTTATTCATATATTCATTTCTCTTCTGATAAGTTTCATTGTTGTACCAAATTTTCCTAGGTCATTGATCCTTTTATAAAACTATTGTACACCCTGAAGATTGCAAAGGAATGTTTAACGGGTTTAGTGAATTAAAACAAATAAGAAGAAATGTTTTTCATGACCTTAATATAATGAATAAAGGGATGATTTATGATCTTGTAATAGATGGCATACACACACACATGTGTGGAATTATTGTCATGGTAGACCCATACCATGTTCCACTATGATTAGTTTTATGAATCTCACTGGATAATGTTTTGAAAGAATTCATGAGACAATGAATTAAAAATTTATTGATATTGTCTCTTAATTGGATTCTTACATTTCTTGTATGTCCACTGTGGATTGAGCAATATGAATATGAAAATTTTTTCACACTTTTTTGAATACATGATATGAGGTTTTGCCTATGAGTAAAAAAGGGTAAGTGTGGGTGAGTTGATAAAACAAAATTTTGTTGAATATATTATTGACAATAATTGAAAAATTTCCTCATATTGTGTTAATTTTTTTATTTATAAAATCATTTGGATTAGATCATTCTTTTAAAAATTTGATGAAAATTCCAATTTTACCATTTAAAGTGAACTATAGTAATTAGAACATAAATAATTTTAGTTGAATTCATTTAACATAATATTTTTTAACTATGTTCCTAAATTAATTTTCTTCAACATTTCATCAAAACATTTAAGCTAAATCATGCATTTGTTTCGGAGAAAATGGTCCATGAAATAAAAGTTGGGTTGGACACTCTAGATTGAACACCAGTTTTTGTGAATAGTCCATAAATTCTTCATCCTTATTTTTATTGTGCACACATATGTAGAGTATCTAGAAAAACATTTCTCACAAATCATCTTTTCTGAAGGATATTTTGTTCACATGTTTTTAAGGTAAAACAGGTGGTGAAACATGGAATTAAATATTTCATAGAATTTCCGAATTCACAATTGAATCTTAGCCTCTCCTCCACTATATAAATTGGTTTTTTTCATTTAGTTGGGTTTTTATATGAATTAAGAGATTTCTAGCAGAGAATAAGTGGTTCCATACAATTTAAATTCACAATTAGAGGAGGGAAGCTACCAAGAATGGATCTCTTCCCAAATGCTCTCCTTTTCAACTTTTTTGTTCTAATATTGTTGCAATTACAATAAACTCTTAGTTTCTCATCCATTTCAAATATTATTTTCAATTTTATTCTTCTATTAATCTTCCTAATTGGTCTATAAATGAAATAGTTGAAATGATATTACGTTATACAATTTCTATATCTTGTCAAAGACAATTCATTTCTACAATGAGAACACCGCCCAAGTTAGAGTAGTTATTTTTAGTAATTGGTGCACCTATTACCTTTTTCATTAATATATTTTTAATAAATGACATAATATAATCGAAAAAATACAATCCATGAAATGAGTATTAAAAATATAATATACTCATAAATTAATTGAATATTTGACATAAAAACATGCTAGTTCATGATTCGTGTAAACTGTGAGAGAAGAAACATAACTGGTAAAACCTAACCATGCATGATGATTTTATAGAGTTAATATATAATACCTAAAATAATTCATCCAAATTTTCCCAAATAGATAAGTTTCATAATTTACCAATGAAAATGAGTTTCCCTTATAATTTCAATCAAAGAAGGGTGTTGTGATTCCAGGTTCTGAAGCTGGTTGGGGTTTTATCTGTTTTCAACATCGTAGTAATGCTAACTCCCTTAGGGATTGTGGGTTAAAAAATTATGGGATCTTAATTTATTGGATAATTATTTAATGTTTAACTATAAATATGTAATTTTAGTGTTACAGTTATATTTTTTATACCTTTTAAAATATTTACTAAAAAATTGACTTCTTTTTGTGTTTTATTAAACAAATTTCATTTTAAAAAATTAAAAAATTATCCAGTATACTACTTTTAATTATTTTATTAACATTGAACAACCCCTTGCATCCTTCTAATTTGTTTATTTGATTTATTTTTTTTCAAAATACATTGAATAATTTTTTTTTTAAAATTACTTACTCATTTGAGAGATTAATTTGGTCATCCACTATGAGGCACCTACATAACCCAAAACCAAATATCATTTGAGATGGCCCATGACATCACCTTTCAAATTGGCACCATTTCTAGAAAGGAATGTTATTTATTCCACTAATTATAAGTATTTATTTTTTTAATTTCATTATTTTTTCACCCTTTATTTAATCATTCACCTTTCTGACATTTTACCCTCACTTCAATATTGTTTATCAGACCAACTCAAACTTATTTTATTTTTATTATGGTCCACTTTCCTCTTTCAAATTTTAATTTATTTATAAAACAAATATATCCCAAGGATCTCTTAGATATTGACCCTATGATTTAATATATACATAGAGATCAAAGCAGAAATACTTAGTCTACGAGAAGATTCAACATTCAACGAGTTGGAGAATTCGTCCATTATCTTAACATTGAAATTGAAAATAATTCTGAATAAAACAATAAACAAGAACCGATGGATAAAAATAAAAACATTGAACATAATATCACCATTATAGAATTGGTATCACCAGACATTAACTATCAACCAAATTTTATTGCACACCCAAATATCAAATCATACATTGAACTAAAATCTGGGTTATTTCTCTTTTATCCTAAGATTCATGGATTATCTCGTGATGATCCCAATAAACATATAAAAGAATATTTTGTTGTTTTATAAACCAAAAAACCAATAAATGTATCAGAATATAGAATAAATATATGACAATTCTCATTCTCACTTGATGAAACTACATAGGATTAGAGGCACTACTTACAACCAAAAGATATCACATGATGGAACAATTTGAAATGTCTTTTCTTGCAGGTCTTTTTGTAGCATCAAGGACCAATTCCAGTTTCAATGAGATATCAAGAATCAATAATCCCTAGGGGATTCAATGTAACACTACTGGGAGTGATTCAAAAAGATGTGTGCAAGCTTCCCAAATCACCAAATCAGTGAGAACCAACTCATCTAGTACATCTATGAAATACTGATACCTATAGAGAGAGACATGGCAGATGCCACAATAGGAGGGGAATTGGTCTAAAAGAAACCAACAACTACATGGTCATTTATCGACAAGATTGAAATAAACTACCAACCATTTTTATATTTAGTTATACCACTTGTTAGAGGAGTATATCATGTATGTCCTTCATTACACGGAAATAATTGGATTGATACAAATTTGAATGAATTTACGGCTATATTAAGGAAGATTACTTTGGATTAGAAGACAACTGAGCCCACTCCAATGAGGCTATGTGTTATTTTCACTAGAAGAGACCACCGACTAACTATTTCCCTAAATAAAAAGAGTCATAGGATTGTACAGAATTATTCCTTGGGAGATAATATCAAAAACAACAACAGAACCCCCCCCCCCATGTATGATTCCTTTAATCCAATATACAACCAAGGGTGTAAGGATCAATTATACATGAGGTATAACTATGGGAAAAATGATGTCCCTCATTACAACAAAACATCTAGTATCCACCATGTTACCCAAAGGGTTTCCAACAACCCCAAAAGAGATTTGAAACAAAATCATAAAAAACTAACAACAAGGGAATTCTCAACCCAAGGTATGTTATAATACTGATGATATGTTGAAAATAACTATTTTAAATCAATATAATGAGTTGAAGAGTCAAGGATCGGAGTTGAGAGAAATAAGCCAGATTTCCATTACCCTCCATTAATTGGTAACTATGAATTCAATAATTCTACATTCCTATACTACTCTAAATCCCATGGGAAATGTCAGTGCAATAACATTGATAAATGGAATGAAAGAAACTAATACATATTCACCTATCATTACACCAGGATTCAACTCAACATCAGATATGCCCCATTCAAGAGCCATGAATGAGCATCCCAATGATAAAGACAAAGCTAAAAAATATCAATGATATTCCTCCTAAAGTAATTCCATTTCCAAAAGGATTTATATAAACCAAGAAGATGGATATATATATGAGATCAAAAATAATTTTCTGATACATTCAAGTGTATTGAGATCAAAATCACTCTACCAGAAGAAATTATAATAATCCAAAGGTATATAAAATTTATAAGAAAATTTTGAACCATCCGAAGTGGGATCATGGAAAATAAGGGGATCAATTTTTTAAGTATTGCATCAAAAATCATTACATACACTCTAGAAATGCAAACAAAGTGTAAGGAGTTTGGTATATTAACCATCCCATTCCCCATAGGGAAGTTATACTTTTCAGATTTTTTAGGTGATTTATGGACGTCCATAAATGTGATGACTACACTATTTTCACTTATTTACAATTTGGTGAGTCGAATCCAGTGAGAGTATTGGGGATGATGGCGAATAGAGCTACAAAAAAATCCAACGGGAGACTTTTTAGATATACATGATTGGGTAAGAGTCGTGATCTTCCCAGTGTATTTATATTTGATTAACATTAAGTATGATCATGTAAGTTCACATTCTCCCATTATCATAGGAAGGACCTTACAAAAAATGGAAAAAACTATAATAAATTTATTGGAAGATACAATTTTCATAGATTTTTGGGATGAAGTTGTTATATTAATTATTACAAACTCCATGATGTACCTCTTAGGGGACCATTCTTATTTTCTTATCTCCCATTTTGAACCACCGAATAGAAAAACCATTGAATTCTATGGTCCTATTCATAGGTAGATAATGAGGTTCGGTTCTAGTTTTATGTATAAGATAATATAAACATGTATTTAAAATGAAAAAAACTCTCATAGATTTGATTTTTAAATATACATTTTTTTTTAATTTTCATCATGTGAACTCTGATTATGACATGGCAGTTGTGTTTTCTGATTGATTTGATACTTAATTCTATGATATTGATGATGTATATTCTCATTTTGTTCTTTATTGTTCACATATGTTAGTTCCTTCAATTTAAATATCCATTCATCACCCCCAACACAAGAACTCATTCCATTTCCACTAAATATAAATTAATCATACATGTTGAGTGGTGAGATATTCCATGTTTTCATTTCTAAAAATCTTCATTTTAAACATGAATATTTTTTATAAATATTTTTAGGGAGAACATCCTGGAAAATATGTGGATCTTGGCTAACATATCAGGTATTAGCCTCCCCATTTTCATGCATCAAATTCTCTTGGATGATAGGGATAAACAAGTTAGGCAGCCACAAAGATGACAAAATCATACTCTTCTGGATGTTGTAATAAAAGAAGTTGGAAAAACACCCAAGTCATTTATTATTTATCCAATTTTAGATTCATAATGGGTAATTCTTATTGAGGATGTTTGTAAGAAAAGAGGATTTATATTTTTTTAAAAATGATATAGAGGGATAAGTTCTAATGAGGGTGAAAAACTGTTGGTGAGTGTGTATTGTTTACAAGAAACTAAATCAATCCACTCACAAAGACTATTTACCCTCTAATTTATTTATCAAATAATTGAGAGAATAGCTAGGAAGCCACATTATTGTTTCCTGGAAGTATTTTATATATATTTTCATGTAACTATAGATCATAATGATGGATAGAATACAAAATCCACATTTCCATTTAGTACATTTTCTTATCGGAGGATCCCATTTGGACATTGCCATCCTCCAGGTAACTTCATTAGATTCAAAGTGAGTATATTTTTCTGTTTATATTGATAGCTTCATGGAGGTATTAATGGATTATTTTACTGTGTATAGGTATTCATTTAATGATTGTATATCTAGTTTTGGAATGATTTTTAATCCGTTTATTGAAAATAACCTATTATTAAACATTGAAAAGTGTCATTTCATCATAGAGAATGTACTTTTTTTTGGGCATGCGGTTTTAAGACATTAGATAAAGGTTTGATATATCTATGGTAGATATTATATCATCCTTACCCTATCATTCATGTGTGCATCATGTTATAACTTTCATAGGGCATACAGAATTTTATAGGTGTTTCATCAAATATTTAAAAAATATTGCTCTGCCTGTGTTTCAATTTATTCAAAAGGATTACAATTTTGTGTTTGATGATTCATGAAGGAATTAATTTGATGAGCTAATTAAGTGTCTAAACACTCCACCATTCATTCATCCCCCAATGTGGGAGATTCTTTTTGAGTTTATTTGTGACTTCAATAACATTTTGTTTGTATCTATCTTATCTCATAGGGTAGAGGGACTCTCACATGTGATTTCCTATGCATCGAGGACATTGGATTCATAAAAATAAAACTACAAAACCATAGAAAAAGAGTTTATTATAATAATAAATGCTTTAGATAAATTCTGTACATATTGATTGGGTTCTAAGGTAGTTGTTTTTTATGGTAGGGGAATTGATTTTATGGGTCATTTTTTGAGTTCATTTTTTTTCTTGTATATTATGGATTCTTTTGATTATGTGAGTAAATGGGTGGATGTTATGTGTAAAAGGACTGAATTGTTTCATGGCCTAGTGGATTTTGTCAAGGAGTAGATTTAATGTAGGTTTGGAGTACCAAAGGCCATAATCATTGAACTAGGGACACACTTCTATAATTGCAATTTGGATTACCTCCTTTGGATTTATGGGGTAACACACAAAACATCAATGCCATACCACCCCCAATCAAATGGCCAGAACCGGGTTTTAGATCATATTTTGAAACACAATTTTTGGAAAATCAAGCAGCCGAATATGAAATATTAGAGCAAGATCATCGATGATGCACATTGAGATTACAGGATAGAATACAAGACTCCCATTGGCGAGTCCCCATTTCAGATTATTTTTGGGAAAGCTTGTAATCTCCCAAAAGATGTTGAGCATCTAGCTTATTTGGATATAAGGAAATGCATCATGGATTTGGGCTAGGCTATAATCCTAAGGAAGCTGAAAATTCAAGAAAATTATGAGATTTTATTGTCCCCGTATGAAAAGTTAAGGCTCTACATGTAATGATAAAAATCACCTCATGATTGAATGATCCTACAAAGGGAGATTCATGTTGGATAGAAAGTCATATCTATAGTTAATGACTGAAGGTGATTCCAAATAAGATGCATTTCAGATGGATAAGTCCTTATATTGTATCAAATTATTTTTCTTATTGTGCAGTGGAGATCACAAAAGAGGACACCAGAAGGAGCATTACCCTCAATGAGCAACACTTGAAGCAATACATTTGGGGACTTTCTACTGATGCAGTGGATTTCACCACACTGCATAACTCGGTCAACACTTGAGAATAATAGGATTTTCTTAGCCCATTCAAATTTAAATTTATTGTCAAATTTAAAATTAAACATTTTATTTTCACATATCATCTCATAGGTTCACATTGTGGCCAATACAATATTTAAAGTGTGGGGTAGGGGATAATATTTTTGGGGTAAATTTTTATTTTTTGTTTTTATTTGATATTATGTTATTGGTTAATATTTAAAATAACACCACAAACAAAAATAAAAAATAATCTATAAAAACCAAATATATCATATAACATTCTCACATGGAACATTTGGATGTTGTAGTTTTTTTCAAAATTCATTTGTAAAATAATAATCTTGAGTAATATTTCACCATCAAAAGTTAATTTTTATAAAAATTGATGTCACCTATGATATGATTGGTTGTGTCATTTTAAAAACATTTAGATTTTGAAATCTTTCTTTTTTATATTTGTTCATGGTAAATTGATTCATTGATTTATCCACACAA
This sequence comes from Viscum album, assembly GCA_963277665.1. Lineage (NCBI taxonomy): Eukaryota > Viridiplantae > Streptophyta > Magnoliopsida > Santalales > Viscaceae > Viscum > Viscum album. The sequence continues at coordinate 2,088,299,185 of OY728160.1, forward strand.
ATCTTTACGCATCCATGTCTTGTGAAATTTTTCTACTCAATTGTTGGAATAGTCTAGTTAGGTAAAACATTTATTGGTTTATCCATAATATTGGCTCCCTTCCGACATATATCACTACTATTCCAAATGGATTTATGTCTGTGTACATATTATCAAGCTATTATACACCGAAAAATTCAGAAATATTGGTTGTGTCTTGGGCAATTCAATAACCACTCTTCCTTGACCTTTGATTTTTTTATAACTATTACCATTACTGTCGTGAGGGGATCAAACATGGGTTGGGAGTTGGGTGAGATTTTTGTTCCATGTGCTAAAAAACAAATAATTAATAAATGATCGGTGTGATAAAATGTACAACATATGGGGATATCTTGGTCATGAGATTTAATTTTGAAATTATATAATTCTTATGGGAGTGGTTAATAAAATTTAATTTAAAGGAATGTAGAATAGGTTAGGTGAAATAAACTATTTCTGAAGTATTGTTTTACATGACCTGAATATACTGAATAAAGGGTGGATTTATGAGCTTGGACTGGTTGGCACACAGACACATGGAGAATTAGTGGCATGGTAGACCCAAGACTTTTTTCTCTATTATTAGTGTTTTGAAACTCACTAGATTTTGTTTTCACACAATTTATGAGAAAATAAAATTAATATTTATTGATATTGAATCTAGATTGGATTATTATATGGAATATATTTTTACTGTGGATTGAGAAATAAGAGCATATATATTTTGTCAAAAAAAATTCGAATACATGATATGTGGTTTTTCCCAAGAATGGAAAAGGGTATTAATGGGGGAGTTGATAAAACAAAATTATGTTTAATATTTTGATGATAATAAATCAAAAAAAATTACTAACATTTTTTTATATTTATTTAACTATAAAATATTTGGGATTAGATCATTCATTTGAAAATTTAATGAAAATCATGTTTTGACCATTAAAGTGCACTGTAGAAATTAAGACATAAATAATTTCATTTTAATTAATTTGAATTTATATTTTTTAAGTGTGTTCAGAAATTATTTTCCTAAAATATTTATTCAAAACATCTGAGAAAAATCATTCATTTTGATGGATCTAATAGGCCATAAAGTCAATTTTGAGCTGGAATCCCCAGATTGGACATCAGTTCCCTATATGGGTGACAACATCTACAACCATGCTTGGATTGAGACCAAATATAGAGTGGAGGTAGGGAAATATATTTCTCAAAAATCTTCCTCTTGTATAGACAACTAGTTCATGCATTTTGAATGTAAAACAAGTGGTGCAACATGGAATAAAATATTCGGTTTAATTTCACCATTCACACTTGAAACCACCTAAAACCTAGCGACCCCTCCAAAATGTAAATTGTTTTCTCCATTTTGAGGGGTTGGGAAGATTATTTAGTGTTTTGGTGGAGAGGAGAAGTGGTTCCATACTAACTAAATTAACAATTGGAGGAGGGAATATACAAAGCTTGGATGTCCTCCGAAATGATATTCTTTTCCTCTTCTTTGTAGAATGTTGTTGTACTTTCAATAAACACATAGACTCACTTACATTTTTTATATGATTTTATATTCTATTCTGGAAGTAATATTATTATTTAGGTGATAAATAAATTTTTATAAATGATATTGGGTTATACCCTTTCTAAATATTTGAAAATGTAATTTGTTTTTTCAATGACTACACCACCCATCGAACATTATATCTTTTTATTAATCTCTCTACTACATACCATATTCGTCAATTTGTTTTGAATAAATGATATAAATTAACTAAAAGAATTTTATGAATGAATTTAATTTTAAAATTATACGAATCTAATAAAGAAATTGAAAAATTGACAGAAAAACACATGATGTCGAGATTTGTGTAATTTGTGAGAGCACAAATTTAATCAGCATTACCAAACCACACATGATAAATTTGCGGATATGAAACATAATCTATGAAAATATTGATCCTAAATTTCTAGAATGGATATGTTCCCTAATTTAACATAGACCACAGGCTAGAAAAATAATTTCAATCAAAGTAGGATGTTGTGATAGCATGTTCTGAAGCTACCCTAGGGTTTATCTCTTTTCATATTTGGGATAATGCTAACTCCCATAGAGTTTGAGGGTTAATAAATTAGTTTATCAAAATTATGTGGATATTAATTTAAATGATAAGTTCTCATAATTATGTGATGTGGTGGTGTTAGATTGATTATACGTATTAAAAAATTATATAAAAATCAACTTCTCATTGTGTTTTATTAATAAAATTTCATTAAAAAAATGAAATCTTCTTCCAGAATACTTTTTTTTATTTTTTATAAAAATTTAACAACCCACCATACAACTGATTTGTTTATTTTTTTTTATATTATTTTAAAAATACATTTAATTTTTTGTTTTAAATAACTTCCTCCTTTGAGAGACGGCCTTAGTTAGCCACTCTACTGCACCTAAGTAACCAAAAACCAAATTTCATTTTATATTTCCCACGATAGCGCCTTTATAAATATCAAAAAGAGGTAGAGAAAGTGAATTTAATATTTTTAAAATATATTATATTTTAGAATATATCTTATGTTTTTAATTGGGTGTATTTTAATTGCACAAGGATAAGGTTATTGGGTGAATTTTTCCTAGATAACTTAATTAACATGAATAATTTTATCATGGGAGACATGGATAATTTATCTTCTATTAGTGAATGTTAATTTCATGGAAAAAATATAATAGATATATAAATATCACTTATCTCTATAAATAAATCATTCTTCTGTTGTGAAAAATATATGTAGAGAATAATTTTAGAATTGCTAGAGAGATGGAATGAATAAGATGGTAAAAGGGAAAATAATTAATACTCTTTAATGATCTTGATATTGAAGAAATGGGAATTATTCCATTTAGAAGCATTGAAATTTTTATCATGGAAGGATAAGTTGTATTCATGGTGATGTTGAAACAATTTTTTCGTGAATGAATAGTTTTATAAAACCAAGGAGAACATATCTTGACTTATTTCATTAATGATAGTTGTGATATTATTATATCATTATATTAGCTTATCTTCCTTCTTATTTTACTTTATTATGTAGTGAGTATAAGGAGAGAAATAATGGATTGATCATTTGGAGATTATACACCATCCCCACACCATTCTAAAGGGAGTGAATTTTTTCTTGTAGGGACCTTGTATAAACCCAACACTAAATTTACATTAGTGTATTTTGGTATATAAGAATAGAAACATTGTATACTCCTAAGATCAATCAAAATATGTGTGAACCATGTATAATATTCTGTATTTTGTGAATGATTTATACTCTCTCATACTAGAATAAATCCCTTGGTTGGTTAAGTAATAATTTGATAAATTAGATAAAGGAAATGATTAAGGGAATAATAATTAGACAATTATTTTAGTTAGAGTAGAAAGTAGATTCTATTAAGATTGAAGTCATGATATTTTATGAATGTGAATGGTTTTAGGATCTATGTGGATTAATGCTTAATGAGTTTTCATACATTGATTCAACCAAACCTCTCAACATATATTAATCTAGTGACCCATGTGGTTCATGAAGGGATCCCCACTGTGAAATATTGCAATTATAATGTCAACATATCTATTGGGTGGAAACCATTAGAATTCCACATTAATGATATCCAAAATACTATTCAATGATTTGGTAAGATACTAGTTGTGTCATAACCTCCTCATTCCATAGAAAAATTCTCACTATCTTAGTTATGATCATCCACAAAATCCAATGGGTTGGTATCAAATGGATTTCATGGGTAACTCACTCTTTGATGAAGGTATACCAATATTCCTCAATGTATATAAATGATTCTCATGGATAAATGAATTTAATTTTTTTCATGACAACATGTCATCCAATAATTCGAAAACATATAGAAAATATATATCACTGATAAATAGTGATATTAATGATTCATACAAACTTTATTCAGAATACTACGCCCTAAATACCAAAGAATACCACAATATCATACCTTTTAAGGTTGTATCAGTAGTCATCACCTCTATTAGATACTCAAAAAGTGAATAATTTCTCTATATGTTCAAGAAGAAATAAATAAGCATGCCTCAATAATATTGAAAAAAATTAAATCATTAGAGTATGCTACAGGAATATTACCTCATCTAGTTGATGGCCCTTTAAATGATCTGAAATAAACAACACAATAACATGAAATATCCCCAAGCGTTGGCCATGACATCTCATCACCAGACACCCCTAATAAGTAATAACTATTGAACATTTCTACCACAATCACTAAGAACCACTTTTTCTACTTTTTCCATGATAAATGAAATAACAAAAACTAATACATCAACATAAACTATTTGTAACGAATCAAAACATTACAATTAACAAGAATATCCCACTAGTAGTATGAATTGTACTCCTATATAATCTCCCAAAATTCTATATGAGATAATAGGAGATATAATTCTCTTGGATCCTATCATAATCTGACTAGATATTATCCACTACACCTTAGTGAAAATGCTCCATAAAAACCCAACCTTCTATATGACGATATATACATCTTCCTGACAATAAAATCTATTTTTTCATTAGAAAGAACCATCATTACTCTAATTTATACAACAATATGACCTTATATAGAACCCATTAGATAAATAAAACAAACATGAAGGTATTTAGTCAACCAGGTTTCTCACATTAATGAGGGAATAAATTAAAACCTATAAATTAGCTTTCAGGTTAAATTTATTCACTTTATCTCATATAAAATTCCTCAATAAATCCTAAAAATACATACACCCAATGGTATCATTATTAATAATAATAGGTGAAAATAAATTAAGTGGGTGCATAGAGAGTAATAATACATAGTAGATATTCCCCTAGATAAGATGCATGTATTAACAATATCTATATACTCTTAGTGTAGTGGGGATGTTGTTCATGATGAAATGAACATAAAAAACATAAAGGATAAAATGTTGTGTTGGTATATCATTGCAATTATGTCCCGTAAATTGTTATATAATCCCCATATCATATAAACACCAAACTTCACACTATTCATATGGGATTTCAAAATCTCATTGAAAATTATCAACATTGTCTCGATGTAGAACTCAACAACCTACTTAAAAATTTCTCCCATAAAGATATGTGGGTTTTGTATATAGAAATTTATAATCAAATATAGTATAGAGAACTAATATATTAGAGCCACATGACCTATATAATTTAAAACCTATATCAATATCACCCAAGATACTCTCCATAAATGTTTCAAACACAATACATTGTACAAGAGACATAGTTTGGGGTACATGCTCATCCTCATTCTCCTAAAACATTAATGGATCCCATTAAGGAAGCTTACCTCTAAAATTATAAACACATGGTTCGAAACATGTCCTCAATATTTTTCTTAACTAACATTTTAGAAAACATCTGACAATTAACACATCATACTACACTATACAAACACCATAAGGGTTTATAGCATAATGGTCCCTTATAGATAAGGAATGACACTAACAACCCAACGCACTAAGAATATAGGTGTAACTATATATAATATTCAAATACCCAATCATATTATACTAGAAAAATTACCCATAACCATTTTATAGTAATGTTATGTTCCCCTAAAGGATTATATTGGAAAAAAATATATAACTTGTTACTAATATGTTATATAATTAAACAATTATCATGAAATGATACCATTAATTGAAACCAAGTATATGAATGTATTATGAATTCTATGTGTTGAATATTCTTCCAGAACACAAAACTTCTTTCCTCCCCAAGACTACAAGTAAATAAATAAAAAATTAATAACAATAAATATTCCTTGAAATCACAAAATCATATTATTTTTAAAATAAGAAGATAAATTTCAACCCATGTAACTTGGAATTACCCAATACAGAAGACAACATGGCATAAGAATGAGGTATTACTAATATTTTGAAAACTATAATTAAAATATAACATTTACTAGATAATAAAATAAAAAACATTTCTTTGATATAACAATGTATTCTCTTTAGTTCTGTCATTCCTAATAACATCATGTTGGGTGTGTAATATGAAAATAAGAATGGATCTATGGTTGTTATTGGTTTCCAATTAGAAGTTGGGTATTTCAATATTGTGGGTGGATTATAAACTATAATAAATATGATAAATAGAATGAGAAATAATGATAAAACATCTTACAAAATGAATTACCTAATTCAATGAATTTAATGATAATATGATCACAGATAAAACCATAAAATGTTATAACAAAAGGTGTTACCATATAATTTCATACTATGAAAATTTACAGAATAAGGTTATCTAATAGGTAGATCATTTTCAACATATATATAAAATGAAAAATGGTTATTTTTTAGGAAAACAGGGGTTGAGGCTCTACCAACTCCAATATCTTAATCTTTATGTTGATCCTCAATTAACCATCACGTTCTAGAACCATTCCATTCCATATATCCTAGAACATGTAGTCTAAACTCTAAAAAAGATACATGTAGGGTTTAGGAAACAAAATTTTATCAAAACAATAATAACAATCCCATAATATTCCCAGTAATATATATCAATGCATGTCAAATATGAAATGACCAAAAATAATCATAATTTTAGAAATTGTTGTATCAATTTTTAATAAAAACCCACATTAATGAAAGATCATTCGAACCTCCAATAGTGCAGGAATGTGTTTGGAAAACCTATACAATGATCATAACTAGATAAAAAAATTCATCTATAGAAATAATATAATATGTGAATGGGGTATCAATGTCAATATCGATTATGGGTAAATGGTTTATTACCACACTTAAAATATGAATTAGTAAACCTAAAATCATAATAATAATAATCATAAAGGTAAAAAATTTATCACATAATACATGAGTATGATTCAATTTTTTGTTACCACTCATCATAATAATAGGTTAAAATGTTAATTTTTTTAAACATATATGCTAAATGGGAAATGTTCATAATCCATGACCAATTTGAATGAGTTATCACAACAATACACATAAATATGAGTGAATGGTCTATCATTAATCATAAAATAGATACAATTAATATGATATCACTAATACATCAAAAAAAGTTAAACAATCTATCACTCTAATATAACATATGGGAAAATGAGTTTTCTCTATAATATAGATATTTAGGTGAATGTGTATTCACTATTTAACAAGTACAGATGAATGGGTTATCACTACTATAATAATAGAATTGGGTGAATTAAATATCACAATATAAATAAGATGTGTGAATTATTTCTAGGAATACATATTCCAAAAACTTATTTAATATATTATCTATTAAAACTCCAACACCAATAACACAAATCTGATGGTTGTTTATTACATTGGGAAATTAATATAAAGATAAAAACACAGTGTTTGAATGATTTGGTGCATCATGAGAAAAAATAAATACATTCCCATTACACTATGTTATAACATAAATAATATCATAAAAATTTATTATTCCTTCAATACTTATCCTTACATCACAAGTATCATTTATCTTGGGTTTCAAGGGAAATGATGACATAGTATAATTTGATTATATGAGGCTCAGTAATGGGAAGCATATAATAGAAGATAAAAAATGTTTTTTGAAAAATCAATATAGTCTTAAACCTACACTAACTAGTATAGTGGAGGTAAGGTTGAATCCTATGAGGATGGGTGTATTCACAATGTATTTTTACAATTTCAATGAATATAAAAATAAATGAAATATAATTTTTTTTATTGGTAGTTATTTTCATTAAGATATATTTATGTAATGATATTCTAGATTGTGTATATGAATGAAACAACATGTTAATAAAAATTATAGAAAACTGGTACAAATATTTTAATACATGAATTCATAGGAAAAAAATAATGAGTATTCAAGATACAAATAGGGAAATTTGTGATAGATTTATCCCAAAAATAGTTCTTCAATATTTTAATTTCTCCCTTCCATACCCATCAGACCATTATGTTTAACATAAAAATAAAATTGTTATTATAATTTAATGAAATTGATCTTTATAAAACTCTATTAGTGAATTTTTTAAAATCTAATCGATAATGAGAAGATTTGTCGTATGATGAAATATTTTGGAAATTTGAATTCCCATAATGAAATAAATATTTCTCAATGTTAAACCAAATTATAATATACATTCATCTATATTTTATATTAAGAAAAAAAATTTATAATCATGTAAGTAGAATGATGAGAATAAAATTAAGTATTCATTAACTAAATCTCTCAAACATATTAAAAGTAAAAACCAATATTGATAGATAATTCTTTTCAGGTGTATATGAAAAAAAGTTTAGTCAATTAATTCCTAGTGATAGAATAAAATATCAATGATTAAATAAAAAAGGACTTATATTGTATCTATATTGTTCTTTTATAATATATAAATCTGGAAATTTACTTTAGGAAGGGATCAATATAATAAAATTTGAATAATATAAAATTTAGTGGAGATAATGGAATAAAATGATATGAGACTTCATTGAGATAATAAAAAAGTCCATCTTGATTTTTCTCTCATATGTTGAGTATTTGGTAATATATTCGTACACTGGTATCTTGACATGGTTCTCAAGTTTACTTTCTGAATATATATTTTATAGATCCATATCTCTAATATTTCCATTTTCATTATATATTTATCTACATCAATTCACCCTAATCAATTACATCGCTCTATCCAAAAATTCCCTACCCAATTACTTAACCTATAACCAAAATGACTCTAATAAAATTCAATTTTGACAATTTTGAAGAAACCTTTAAAACTGCCCATCAATCACTACGTATCCTCTTAGATTATATAAATTTAATGTGACTTAGCCAAAATAAATTTAGGTAAAGATCAATGGTATGAGAAGACATCAAGTTCATTTTTATATTTCATGAAAAATATCACTGAACAACTTCCAATAAGAGTCATCTCTATCTACAAGGACAGTATTAGCCCAAAATAAATAGGAAGAACACACAAAACCCGAAATATCATATTCCATTAGTAATCCAACTTTATAATGAATCCACTAATTATAAACCATGACACCAAAGTGATTTACTCATCTTGACATTGGATCATTGTTAATTTTTTCAGGTACAATTCACATGAGACATAAAAATATAGATGAAGAAATTCTAAATTAACAGTAATTTTGATGAAATAAAGATATTGAATTCATCCTCATAATTTATTCTATTCCACTAGTTAAAATTGAACAATATATATATAAGTAGTGTTTTACCCCTCTTGAAAACAAGATCTATAGAAAAATATCAGGGACCACTAGAAACATCAATACCTCACTTATTCTTCTGGAACCATAGGAATTCATTTAAACATAGATCATAATCATATACATACAATATATTTAATTGTCTATGAATATATTATCAATGATATAAAGCTATTGGGGACCCAAAATCCATATCTTCACAGGTGATTTATGACTCTCCTCAACATCAACTTGTTCGCCTTTAGATCAGCTCTGACAAATGAGAACAATACAAAGGGTTCTAAATGATGATTCTTAGTGAATTTTTTATAAATGAATTCTAGAATTAAACCTTTTAACCTTGAAAATATATAATAACTTTCATAAAATGGGTCATTTCATCCATGGATGAAATTGGAACTCCAATAGTCATATCCTGAAGACCACCCAAAAAATAAAGAATTATTAAAATTCAGAATCATTCTAAAATAACCATAACACGTTAATAAAAATATAAATTTAAATAATCTTTATCATGTTGATTTATTCCACTAAATTAATAAATTTTACCATTAATATGTGGAGAAAAGTTTAGATTTAGATTTTAAATTATCAAAACAACATTTAAAACCCAATGTGAAATATATAATTACTAAATAAATAATAACACCTAATTATCATGTGATAATTTCAATGATACAAATTTTATAAATAAAAAAAAATTAGTATAAAAAAGTTTCCATTAAATGAAAGTGGTTTTCATAAAACATTTCATTTCCATAATTAATTCAATAATAGTTTGTTTACAAATTAAAATAAATTAAAGCCAACGAAATTTTAAAGATATAAATTGATTTCAATGAGGAAAATATGTCATTAAAGAATTATGAAAGGGCATGATAAAAAAATATTTAAAATAACTTTAAATTTTAATTAAAAAATTTAAAACATTAATAATTAACCAAGAAAGATAAAATTTTAGTTAAAAATTAACTTGATCATGATAAAACAATTCATTTGTAAAACACATAAAACAAACCTCATCCAACTACCATAAATCTTGAAATTCTATTTTCCTAATGAATCAAAAACATATATTCTGTAATGAAAAAAAATTGAAAATTTAGAATGTGTTCACATGTATATTAAGATATGTTATCACTCTATGAATTTTGTTAATAATAATAAGAGCTATCTTCCACATTAACAAAACATAATTTTGGTTTTAACCTTATTCCCAATATAAAGTGGGTAATAAAATTTTATTTGTCGTAAATTCCTGAATGTTTTTAAATTTCATGTTTTTAAGAAATAATATTATATGATAGTGTGATCAATGGTTGAGTAGAAAAATACATACAATAATTTAAAAATAAATACTATAACATATTATTAACCCATAATTATAAATTATTGATAATGATGGATTAATGTGTTACTAATGAAATAAATAATTCATCATAATTGAATAAATTCGAAAAAAATTATTAATAGATTATTAATCATAAACAAAATTATTTAAATTGATATATTTTATATTCATATTTGAAACAAGTAAAATGATTTTTAAAAGATAAAATTTTTGATTTCAACAATGATTTATATAGATATTATAATAATATAATATAATAATAAAAATATAATAATAACATAGGTATTTAGTTAAAATAATAATTAATAAATTTATAAAAATATATATGATGAAATTAATATCAAAAAAATAAATGAAATTTTCATGGGATAATAAAAATTATTATAAAAGTCATAAAACTTTTATGAATACATGACATTTACTTTTGTCAACCCTTCTGCCACATTTAAACCACATCATTCTCCACATTAATGAATTCAATGTTGAAATTTCCTTTGACTGATAATTCTCAAAATGAAATTACAATTTAGTAGCTCCATGATCTAAAAATAGAATAAAAATACATTTCAATCAAAATTATTTAACCATTAAATCTTATAAATTCAATACATTCAAGGAGAGGATTTATAAAATTATATAATTATCTAGTTTGGGATAAAAAATAATATTTATTTAATCATAATTAAGCTTCTAGAACAACCATTTTTAATATAAAATAACTAAAAAATGAAGCACATTTCACACAATTTATCATTATGGATCTTAACACATTATAAAAAAATTACTTTTACCAACACACACTTTACCTTGAAAACAATAATATAATTATTCATATGAAAGAATATATACCTTATATACTAAAAAAATTAAATTTTATCATATAAGATATCATGAATTTTATATATGAGTAGTATAATACCATACACAAGAAAACACAATGGATGTAGAATACCCAATAAGGTACTTATTACATTATCCTCCAAATGTAACTTGAAATATCTCTTCTCTTCACCTTTCATATATAACATGGTTATCAACATTTAGGTTTATAAAAATATTAAAAAAAATCATTAATTTGGGAAATTAAATTCTATTAAATATATAACTACAATCATTATAAAAAAACAAATGAACTGATATCCTAGAGAAAACTTTATCCAGTTAAGGAGTAGTTTGCAGGTCTCTTTTAGAGAAATTTTCAAGATACCACTAATGATAAATTTTATAATTATCTATCCTTCATATATTATTCCAAAGAAACTTATTTTTTCAGATAGAATAACAAATGATGAATGTGATTCATTTCTATGAAGACTACCTTAATTTCATTGAAAATCGATGGCGAGTAGAATGATTAAGATGCCAATAGTTTAAAAAAGCAAGGGATATTATATTTTTACAAATCCAAAACTCCAAAACTGATATCATGAATTTATAAAAAGGTAAATGGATGAAATAATTAAATTCTTGTATCATACTAACCAAACTTATTTATTATTTTAAAGGTTCTTCTACTCTTAATTCAATTTTAGGGTCATGCACTATGAAAACTAATATGGATTAATTATTAAGAACTATATTCCATTTAGTTCAGTGTTTTTAAGGGAGATAAAAAAAATTCACATTAAACAACAACTAGTACTTACCTGTGCATTCGCACGGAAATACATTCAATGCTTATTTTCAAGAAGACAGTACTATATTTCAAAGTTAATAATGAACATGAATATTGAATATATTGAAAAAAATAGTGGTAATTAGTATTGAACTATAATCAGGTAAAATTTAGAAAATTAACAACATATAAAAATTAGAAAAGGAAAATAATATAGGAGAATATTTAGCATAATATTGAAAGCATATCGGATAATATATAAGAATATATAAGGAAAACATTTTTATACCATCACTGTACAAAATAAACCACAAAAACGCATGAGGAAGAATATACAGAAAAAATATAAGAGAATATAATGTAATATAATATTATTTGAAAACATATTGATCATATAGAACAATATAGTAGATAACATTCAATTAAAAAGAAAACGAACATATTTAAAAAAATGAAATGAATGTGAATGAAAACATAAATGAATAAGGAAAATAATATAGGTCACGATGTAGACAACAACATAAGTATCCTACATCAAATACATGAATAAAAATAACATATGTATAGTAGTTAAAAGTAGTACATTAAAAAATGAACATGAATGCAATAACATAAGTATTAATTTCACTGAGATGTTACAAAAATAACATGAAAAAATTATTATACAGAATTAGTATAAACAACATAATATTCCAATAGAAATGAATGAAATAAACATTAAAATGGACATTTAAATTTCAAAACATACAACATAAGTATTAATGTTACTAAGAAATTATGTCACACAACAAAAATATCAAACATTAAAAGCCTGGAAAGCATTTCTGCATAGAAAAAAAATGTCTAAATTAAGAATACTTGAATTTGGAGAATCAAAATAATGAATGTTAACATAAAATAATTAATTATAAACCATAAGAAAAGAAGTCAAAATATATCTTTTGAAGATTTCAATAAAAACTGGCATTTTCCATCCATGCATGCCCTCATAATCAACAACATTCCAACCTTTGTTTATACCATAGGATACTACACTTTCCATTAAACCATTTCTCTGACCATATCTCTAATTTTCACCAACTAAAGAGGACATTCATCGATTATTTTGAGTTGATGGTAATCAAGGTGCATGTCTAAGAATATATATCTACATAAACACATGGACCTCGCCACATGAGTCCTGAAATATTTTGATGGCTGATAAGTGGTCGTTTGGACACTATTAGTTTGGCTATGATCAAATTCTGGAGATAGATTGGATAAAATGTTGGTGGCCCAAGAAGACCACTGGGCCATGATCCCATAGATGTAATTGGACAGGAGGGTGGTGGAAGGCTGGGAGGATGGTCTGATTCTATTAGAGTCCAAGTTGTGTGGGTGTTGCGAGACATTAACTATTTACATGTTCCATCAAACATTCACGAGTTTGAAAGAAAATCTCATGCCTCCACTATTTTCAGTGAGATGTTTTTTGTCTTCCCATCTCAAGAAACCAAAAACCAAAAAGAGCTGGGGAATCTGAAATAGTTGATCCTTCTGCTGTGAATACATAGTGAACATGATATGCACGTTACATGACTTTATTTCATGTATTAACATAAAAAATCATCGATTTATCATGTACCATGATTGGATGTCCATATTGAGATGGTTCTGCCATATGAAAACCTCTATTGTCCACAGGCTAAGCACTTCTCTACTTCCACACTGTTTTCCAGGGTACAAAACTTTTAGGAACAGTATCCATGTCTTGAACCATATGTATTCGATAGATTTTGTGTGGTGTAGATCTTGCATACTTGAGATATTACTCTAGAAATACATTTTTATCAAATTATAATATCTTTTGGGAAAATATATTTCATGACATGTACAAGAATCTATAAGAAATAAGAAATTATTTTAATGAAAATAGTGTCATTGATTAACCCGGACATAAATATCTATTGAGTTATTATGGTGGAAGAAGAGGTAATATTCCAGTTGGTCACAAAATAAAAACCAATAAACCATGTCTCTCTGAAAATATATAGAATGTTTTAAATTAACAGTTCATATAAATAAATTATGAAATTAATGAGTGGAACATTTAAATGAATGTTGAAAATGGTGAGAGATAGGGATGGCTTACTTCCCAATGATAAAATGAAATTATCCAATAGTGAACTTGGACATTACCCCTACTTGAGGGTTGGCCACTGTGATGACCCCTTCATGAATTGATAATGGAACAGGATCCTGGCGTGGGATGACATTGTTGTAGACTTCTATTCCAGCAAAAAAAATTATAGTGCAATGTAAACACCACATGAGGTAACATAATAAAACATCAGGCATTGTAATTATAATTACACAGAACTGGAAGACCAAATCAATATATAAATTTATAAACATATTCCATAATTATTTCACGAAGAAAGAATGTCAATGAAATTTAGTAAACATGAAAAAACATCACATAATGATTCTAAAAAAATAGACCAACTAAAAATAAATATACCAATTACAGACTACTGACTATAGTAAACATAACACCTTTTCTTAAAATGGAAACAAAAGATCAAGTAGTCCTTTTTTAAAAATGGTACATCATCCATTTTCCATGAAAATTTATCACAATTGTATACATTAACTACCATTGATGATTCTCATTTGGTGTTAAAACTGATATATAATTTATCTCACCACAACTGTTTGGTTAATAATATATGAAGATGAGCATCATATATTTATAAATCACATTATATATATAATCATCCCAGAACTGTAATAGCGTATATATCAGGATGTGAAAAATTTCTATGTTTTTAATAATGTAGTGGATCGATACAATGGAAATATATCTAATAAATGATTTTAAATAATAAGTTATTATGAACAAGAAAACAATAAATATCACATAATTTTTACAGTGAGTCAGATATAACTTCACAACATAGAAGTAAAACTCAGAATGTTTTCCCTAGAATGATAAAATGAAACTGCAGTTATGAAGAAAAGTGAAATATTATGGTACGTAGTGTAATGATATTCATCCTTAAATGTCATACTTTAGTATTTGTAGGGAATATGTGTGGACGACATTGGCTCTAGGTAGTCTATGATGTGTTATAGGGGTGGTTAAAGATAATTTGAGACTGAATGATGGATTGCATTAATGTTTGTTGACCATAAGTAATAGCACGCACCACTGCTCAAATTTGGATGCAAATTAGATTCCATAATAACATAGGAGAGTCCACAGATGAGTAGTACATTGTAGGATATATATTTCTAGAAGCTAATACAAGAATCATAGCATGTTCTGAGTGTTGAATCCTTTTTGTACTTGAAAGTTCTTAGTATTTATGTTGAAATGGGGTAGGGAAAATCTTCCATTTGAAAAAATGGTAAAAACAATTTCCAATAATATTGATTAAACGTTAATAAATCAGTGTTTGATAAATAATTTACCTTCTTTATGTTTAGTTAATTTGAATAATTCTGTCTATATGGGGTGAAATAATCGAGATAGCTGCATTCATTATATATTTGAAAATATACCGGGGATAATCTAATTAATCAAACCTGAGATTATAATTCATGTATAAAAAAATTAAATAGCATAAATCCAACTCTGTTGAGTTGGGAAGATCTGGCATCGGAGAAAACTAATACTACTGGAATAAATTGACAAGTGCGCCACAGTTATCCAATGCCTTCATATAAATATTTTACCGATGATCTTAAAAAAATCCACTGGACAAATAAAAAACCCTATCAACTGCTAAAACAGAGTACATGATCCACCTTTCAGAAACATATATTTGAAGTGACATATAGTAAAACTAAAATTCTAGTCAATGTTATATAATACGAATAAGAAACATTAAATAGCCTCCCGGTTCTACCATGATCCGTCGATGCAGAGTAGCAGCAGTTCACCCAGTTTGTAGACAGTTATATTGATCACTGAAACATGTAATTCTACATTACTGTAAGTAAATGACCCATATTAGAATGAAAATAGAACATGTGACATGCTTAAAAAACTAACAGAGAAAGGTCCTTAATTCACACCTCCTTCCCACATGCAACCGATTCACGATGAAGATACATCACACAGTATGTGTATATTTTCAAATATAATAATGGAAAGATAAAACTTACTGATCTTCCAACAAGCCTCTATTACCTTGGAAATGGATAGAAAATAGTTAGTCAACTTTATCGGCTTTTTTGTTTAAGTTATCCATTATATGGAGATGTAGTTCATTGGCATCAGTTGGTGTGCAGTCTATAGACAATGAGTCATTGATTTCCACTACATATTCAGCATCAAATTTATTCAATAGCTTTTTATCCGTGAAGGTATCATTGTAACGAATGAGTAGAAGTATGCACTTATATGAAACACCAATGATGCAACAAAAAAATATTTAACATTTGGCATATCAGAATAAATTATGTAATGAATTTGTAATGAAATGTAAAAAAATGAATAAAAAACTAGTATTGTTTACAAAATGTACACACTAACAGTAACAATAAATCAAGATAGAGAAACTATACCTAAGTTGAAGATATATTTGTACTTTTTGTATCGAATCTAGCATTACTTTTTCAGCTAACTATTGAAGATCAATCAAGTTGATGTTCCTAAAACAGATGGGTGAAATGAATATTATAGGTATGTGGTGATTGGTTTATAACAAAAAATAATACTAAATAAGGAAGAATAAAATAATACGTCGTAATAAAATTACGAAGAATTTTTTAATATGAAATTCATATGGCTTGGAATTAAATATTTGGGGAGTTATTAATCTATTTACTGGACTTTCGATAAAACATGGATGATAGGTTCATATATTATTTTCATTATCACTGATGAGGAGTACTATGTAAGTGTTCTGTTTTGATGAACGTTTAAAATTTTTAATGCTGTAATTTGTGACATCTGGTGCAAGAAAGTTTTCTTTTGTTTTGAAAATGATTAGCTCTAGGGAAAAACCATAATCATACTGGTCTTATTCTGTAATAAAACAGAACTATGAGTTTAAGAATAACATCAAATACATGAAGAAGATAATATAGTTCAAGAAGAATAATTGTATCAGAGATTCTTTCACCTGAGTACCTATTTTTCCTATGAATTTCAAGATGTTCTTGTCAAAGAGAATGATAGACAGTGAGTCTTTCTTATCTCTAACTATCAGTTGAACTGTAAACCTATTGTATTAATAGTTGTTACAATCCATGAGGTTATATCAATAACATTAAATTCATATAGAAAACCTATACCCATAAAATATTTAGTAATCAAGGAACACATTAAATTAATACCTTGGAGTAGTGCATCGTGGTTGTTTTTTGCAATTCTGGGACAAAATATTTCCATCCGCGGTTTGAACATTTTTCATGAAATAGATTCATGATTCAAAATACCAGTTATGATTACTTTGAATTTTAACTATTGAAGTTGAAATTAGACACCTTTTTGACTACGTGACAATTGTTAATATTAATATATTCATTAATGTAGCTCTTATATGTAATATTGTTGTAGACATCATTGTATAATATAAAATTCAGGAATATTGTAGTTACCTCCTCATGCTTTTTTATATCAGAAATAATTTTTTTATTATTCATATAAGGCAATGTTGTTACAAAAATGTTTGAATATAATGATGGATAACTTTTAAATTGTTAATGATTGATGATCCCAAATATGTTCAATGCAGAAAATGCAGCATTGAAGACAACATTTTAACCAGGTTAGAATCATTTTTTTTGGGATTTGTAGACAAAATTTCTACACAAAAAATATCAGTTATAATTTTACCTTCTTCAAAATTTATGGACTACTGGGATGTCCAAGTTCAATAGTATTTTGGAAGAATTTATAGAAGTGGTGATAATAATAGATGCTAGAACATGTTTAAGAACATAATTAGAATTAGAAGGGTATAGTTTTAAATAATACAATCAAAGACTGAAACATTGTGTAGAGAAGAACTATAATTTATAAACATTTTAGTTTGCAATTAGGCAGTACTGATGTTAGAAAATGGTATTTTTCAATATTCCCCAACCAAATATGGGAACCCAAAAGCTGGTGGAGCATTAAAGATTTCATTTTCTATTATCGATGACAATTGTGGGAAAATAATAGCTACTCGATATCTATAGTTTTTAAAATGTTTGTTTGCAATTAGATATTAAATATTAAATTTTTGTTAATGCAATATGATAGCTCTTTATGAACATCATAAGAATATTTTGAATTGAACCATTGGTCATTATAGTTTTCTGTATGGAAGATTTCCATGTATGTAGCTAGATTTCTTACAGCTCAATTATTTTTCCTTGACTCGCTACAAGATCAGTATTTTAGTGGAGTTGTTGTTGTTTTCCAAGAACACAGACATTATGTTGGCGAACTTCCCCCATAAGCTACAGTTGATTTTCAA
The DNA here is from genome assembly GCA_963277665.1 of Viscum album. Taxonomy (NCBI): domain Eukaryota; kingdom Viridiplantae; phylum Streptophyta; class Magnoliopsida; order Santalales; family Viscaceae; genus Viscum; species Viscum album. The sequence continues at coordinate 2,088,317,935 of OY728160.1, forward strand.
GCCTCTGCAAGAATATAAAAATAGTTGTTTTAGTAACAGAAATATCCTATTGTAATAATTGTGACATGTCAAGGATGTATACTTGTCATCCTCTAAAACAATCAGAATCTTTTGGTTGGATGTACCGATAGACTATATAGGATATTAATTTCACAGAAGTCCAATAATTTCTATAATACATAAAACTGATGTAAATCTAATAGTTATTTATGATAAGAGTATCCTTCTTAACAGTGTTTGAATGACACATTAATTGATCAAATTAAATATTATATTATGTCAGATCTATGTTTTTTTACTATATTTACTAAAAACATGTTTTAAATATGCATTTGAAATTTTTAGTTTTTACCAGAAATAGAGTGGTAATGAAATGAACCAATTAATTATTGTTCTAGAATGACTTTGTTAATAATTTCAACAAAAGAAGTTAACTCAAAGCTAAATAGTGGTATTTGGGAATTGGTTGGTTGAACATTTATTGTTGTTGTCAAAAAAAATCAACAATCATGTCTTGTCCACAAGTTGCTCCCTTGATTAGGAACAATTTGGCTGTTTTTATGATTTACCATAGGCCTTCAAAAAATATTTGTTTGTACTTGGTGATTAACTGGTGGTATGTAATTTTAAATTGAATTTTGGTCTCCTAAAATATTAATTTACAATGTAAACCTTTAAAAATCATATAACACATATCAGTTACAAAAAATAATGTCCTGTAGTATAAGTACATAGTATTCGCAGACTGTAAATAGAACAAATAATCTATCTTTTTGAGAGGATAAAATCACTTCTACATCACATAGAATCAGATCTATAGAAGCAACTTATGATTTGGGTGACGAATTACACCATAGATTCAATACAAGAACTTGTATCTTCAATGTTTTGTCAGCATCAAAAGTAATCTCATTCAAAATACACCTTCTTTGTGACATGTTTTGGTTTCTGTATGATTTCAATTAGTCTATAGATATTACATAGTAAGAAGAAATATAATTAATCAGTTTAAATATATATATAATTTGTAAAATCATTAAAATGTATATATATTTAATGAAAAGATAACTAAGAAAGGTTCTCAAAAATTCCCATATAAACAAGGTTTTGTGTACAGTTATAGGTTGTATTATCTCCACAATCAAGAACAATTTTTAATCCCCTTGGTGAAATCGCACTAGATACAGCAACATAATGTTTTCCATGACAGAATAGAGGCTTTCAAAGATATAAACCCACAAAAGACAAAGATTGAACTTGACTCTTATTAATAGGAATTTCATGTGAAACAATCAATGGATATTGTCATCTTTGTACTTTGAAAGGACATATGTCGTCATTGTCTGTCATATTAATTCTTGTGATGAAATCCAGATACCTAGAATGACTACCTATTAAAATTTCATCTTTGATGACATGGTCAACGAAGTGTGTAACAATAACATGAGTACCATTGAATAACCCCACTGATTGATCGAAATTTTTTATCTATATAATTGGAACTCTGATCTACAAAGTAATTTTGTGTACAGGAAGTCAAGTGACATTGATACCATTAAAAACCTCAGTTGAATAAATGTTCTCAGGTTGATCAATATCAAAACTAGAACAGTAAATAGAATATGAATTGAATTAATCATTTCTTTTTGATGTACATAGATTTAACATGTACTCATTTACTTCTTGAACAATGTCATGGGTTAGTTCTAATATAGAAAAACCATTCTGATATGAAACATCTCCATAGTTATTGTTGAAATATGATTAGGAAAATTCAATAGATTTTTCCAATGGTAGTTTATTTTTTCTCAGGATGTGTGTTGATGGGATTTGAATACACCCGTTACCATCATTGAGCTCACTAACATGTCCCTCACCAATATACAAAATCCACATAGAAAATTGTTTCACCTCATCAGAACCATGATTTGAATCTATAGATTCCAACCTCATATTTCTGGTCAAAGTCAAAATTGGACTATGTATCCATAGATATGATGACCATATAATTGAAATTATATTTGAGTAGTATAATACCATACATAGAAAAAACTAGAGAAATATAATACTCCCTAAGGTACTTATTTCATTAACCTCCAATATCTCTTATCTTCACCTTTCATAGATAATATGGTTATCATCATTAAGGTTTATAAAAATTTAAAAAAATTATTATTAATTTAGTAATTTAAATTATATTAAATATATAAGTACAATCATAATAAAAAAACAATGAACTGAGATCCTAGAAAAATCCTTGACTAATTAAGGAGTAGTTTGCAGGTCTCTTTTTGAGAAAGTTTCAATATACGACTAATATGAATTTTTATTATTATCTATCCTTCATATATTATCCCAAATAATCCTACTTTTTCTAATTGAATCACTAATGATGAATGTGATTAATTTCTATGAAGACTAACATAATTTCATTGAAATTCAATGGCGAGTAGGTGATAAGGTTTCCAATAGTTAAAAAAAGAGCGAGTTATTTTATTTTTACCCATTCCAAAACTCCAAAACTCATATCTGGAATTCATAAAAAAGTAAATAGATAAAATAATTAAATTCTAGTATAATATTAAGAAAACTTATTTTTTATTTTAAAGTATCTTCTAATATTATTTCAATCTAGGGGTCATGCACTATAAAAATTTTATTAAACAAGGAGATTATACATTCATTTAAAGTATTATATAGTAAATTAATGAAATAATTAAAATTTACTTTTATTTCATGCATTGGTTGACCTCCATGAAGCTGTAGGTTCAATGTCTCTACTAAGACTTCCAACTTAAAAAATAAATCCAAATTTATTGAGGTTGTGTGATTTTAAGGAATAATGTTTCATTACATTTGGTGAATAAAAATCATAAAGAACCATAAAAATTATCCAAACTCCATCACATATCCATTATTTCTAGAATATCCCAATGAATTAATGAATTAATATATATTATTAATATAATTTCCTAGTTAAAAATAATTTCCAACACATTAAAATCATAAAAACAACCTAGAAATTTCAACCACAATGGAAAAAATACATTTAATTGCCTCCACCATCATAGTGGTCTCTAAAAAAACAAGAACATAGTCCAAACCTACTTTGAAACACCTTTTACTACTAGTAATCACCTTTAATATATCCTGAAGATCAAGTAATAGAGTTTCCTCTAGCTTGTAGAAATTTATTTCTGTAATATTGATGTATTTTTTAGTGTATTCACTAAACTAAAAATGTTAATATATCAAAACTAGGATGGTTTAATTATTAAAATCAATATTCCATTTAGTTGAGTGTTTTTAAGAGAGATAATATATGTTTACCTTAAACAACAGTGCTTTATTTCATTATATTATGAATAAATTAAAATTCTAAAATCAATTATATTTTCAGTTCAATAGTCAGTTTATTTACATAAAGAGAAGAGACATACATAACTAAATTAACTCTAGAATAAACATTAACAAGTGTGGCATTATTTATATTTTTGATTAAATTTTTCATCTATATTTAATCACAAATATTGAACATTGACCTACACCTAACACTATATGTTAATTATCATGTAGTGACTGAAAATGTTCCACCATGAATGCTAAAAACATCTATATCATCCTTCATATCAAATACTAAATTTGTTTTGGGCATGTACAGATCACTAACCCTGATCATAATACCATCTACCCATTTATTAGGGTGAGTAATGGACTTCTCAACAAAATAAAGAGTACTTAAGGATAGTTTATGTTATCTAAGATTCAATTATGAATTAAATATAATAGAATGATACTAAATGTATCAAAAAGTCCACTAAATTAGTTTTCACTCCACTACATGTTATTATATAATAAATAAATAATATTTTGAGTGATTTAATTTTTCATGGTTTAGTTTTTGTAATATAGTGTAACACCACAGAATGATAAAGGGATAAATGACTAACTGATATGACTCATGTCAACAAGGTGCACCTTCCTTTTCGAGAGCCTGCCTGATTAGAACTCCACAGTTAAGCGTGTTTGGCCTAGAGTAGTGATCAGGATGGGTGACCTCCTGGGATGTTTCACAGGGTGTGTGTGAGTGAGGACAAAGCACACTAGAAAGGACATGTGTTGGCCTGTGGGGACTGTCATTAGTCAGATGACCCGTTCAGGCATGTGGGTGGACCCTGGGGTGGGCCCCACGTGTATGCGGGGGAACTGGTGGTACCTGGTGGTCCAGGACCCGACAACCATGTTAAGGTGGGGTGGTTGTGCTGTCACCGGGACCCGGTTGTCACATTTGGTATCAGAGGAGGAACCCAGCCTTAAGTGTGGTGCACTGCCTGGGTTGAGATATAGGGTCCACAATGAAGGCATTGTGCCCTAAAGGGGGGGGGGGTGATTGTAACACCCCATAATGATAAAGGGTTAAATGACTAAATTATATGACTCATGTCAACAAGGTGCACCTTCCTTTTCAGGAGCCTGCCTGATTAGAACTCCACAGTTAAGCGTGCTTGGCATGGAGTAGTGCTTGGCCTGGAGTAGCGATTAGGATGGGTGACCTCCTGGGATGTTTCTCAGGGTGTGTGTGAGTGAGGAAAAATCACACTGGAAAAAACATTTGTAGGCCTGTGGGGACTGCCATTAGTCAGATGACCTGTTCAGGCATGTGGGTGGACCCTGGGGTGGGCCCCACATGTCTGCGGGGGCAACTAGTGGTACCTGGTGGTCCAGGACCCGACGACCATGTTAAGGCGGGGTGGTTGTGCTATCACCGGGACTCGATTTTCACATATAGACCCACACTCCACTATCATGTAGATTGCAGAAAATTATTTTTACTATTTCTTATTATGTATTATTCTTTTGAAAAAATTAAAAAGATAATGCATATGAACCACAATGTATAGAAACTCAATATTTTTTGGATCATTATTATTTTTCTTAAGAAATTGTAAAAATAGAATGGGTGGATAAATAGTTAACATGTAATGAACACAATCTAAGTAATCCGTTATTTTCGCTTATTTTTTCCTATTTTCATTCAATTTACTTAAGTATTTTACATATATGGGAATATTAAAACCCTGTTTAAACATTTTTGTCTACTTTTCAGACTAGTCATTTTCATGATTATCATTTTTAGATTAAAAACAACTATAATTTTAGTCTTTCATAGGTATTATTCTATAATTTTTTTTTGACTGAATCCACTCCTAGTTGTGATAGAAATTATAATATCAATTCTATTAATTTCAAATATACTAGGTAAATTGTAAAATCCCCAACCAGGTTTACTCATGAGTAATCACTATATAACCTCTAGTTCCAATGAGCCCGTACCCAAGTGGCAAGGGCTCCTGCTTGGAATCCAAGACACCTAGGTTCAAAACCGGGTGAAGGTGACTTTCTAGGGTTACTGTAATAGTACATTAGCTATTACTGTGCGGTATTTTATAAGACATAACTATTGACCTGATTTGAACCTTCGGGCCACCGATTTGGGCCTACAGGTCTCAAGGGCCTTCTGGTCATAAATGGTCTTCGGGACATAGGGACTTCAGGCCACAGATACCATAGAGTTGCCCAGTTCACACAGTACAAGCCCCAAAAGAGGATCGGAGCAACAAGAGTAGAATCCACCAGAAGCAAAGCTAGTTGGATCAGAAGAATGAAAAGGTATGGCAGCCACCATCGAGACCAAGCACTGTGCAGCTTGTATGGGTCAATGCTAGTCGATCAACGATGCAAGGTGGGGAGCAAGCTAATTAATGATGTAGAAGCTAGGGCAGGGCAGTTCTAGTGGGTTGGGCCTACGAGTCATGTAACAGGAATGGTATGCCTCTAAGCCTTTAGGTCATGTATTGTAGGTCAATTATGCCTTTTACCTTGGGCCTATAGTTCATGTACGAGTTCCCCTTCAACCCTTAAAAGGGGGATTATCCATAATAAAATAAAAAGAAGTCCTTCTAGTCATTCGGACTATATGACATCTATTGTATCTTTGAATGTGCCAGAGGCTATTGACTAGTAGGGAGGGGTAAAGTATACAGTTGAGATAATGTAACCTTTCATTATAGTATTAATAACATCATAAATCACATCTAGTCATTCCATCATATACAATCACTACAACACAACACGAACAATTCCAAATATTCTGAAACATATAACCATGATGAATAAAATAAGGCCATTTAGAGAACTAGAAAAATCCCCAAAAAATCACATGTTGAATGATAAATCCCAATGGTTTCTTATTCCATTCTCAGAGGCACCATCAATTCTATAATACTAACATACATGATTACCAATCAAACATATGATACAATCCCTTATCCTGATGTGTAACCATGAAGTCTTCTCTGGCACTAAAGGCACCCCAAAAATTGTTTTTGTAAAAATTAGGATTCCACAACCAATGTTGTCTAAAGTATATACCATCCATGTAATGTATATAATTTTTCTTATTATGAATCATATTGTGATGTAATCATTTATAAATATCATATACCATCATACATTAGATTCAGGGTGGTTCCCCGGATTAACCATAAAAACTTCATCTAACTTTAGTGGTTACAGTCCATGATATCATCGTCATTTTTATTAATACACATGAATTCTATATCCTTTAAATTTTTATAAGGTCCCTCAAGCATAAAAATAATCAAAAACTTTGGCACACAAAATCCATGGAATCACATCAAGGTCCCCCAAATATAATAATCATAAAAATTGGTGTACCACATCATTCGAATCATTTTAGGATTCAACAATTTTACTAATCATAATAATGGGAATATCTAGATCCCTGGAATCACATAATGTTTCCAAAATATTTTCTATAATATTACCCACTTAATCAAGTTTAAAATCTCGTGATGTTATTTCATTAAACTATCCTCCACCAAATTCCACATCTAAGGATTCAAAAATCACAGCTATCATGTATTAATAATAATTAATTTAAATTAATATATTGATGTTAGAGTTTTTAAAATTCATTATAAAGACCCAAGATTTTCATAAAATGATATTTAATCTTTTCTTTACTCCTGAACCAAAATGGGGCTCAAGATACAACTACCCCAACCCCACGTCCATTGGCTCGAGGGCAGAGATAAGCGGTGAAAAGAATATCTTAAATGGGTGGTATTTTCTTATGTTCCATCATTCACACACCCATCCAACTCAGCGTATAGGTTTAGATAAATGTTAATAAAAATATGAAAGAGTTTTAATATAAACCAAGAATTCCATACCTCTTGGGTGTACCATAGTATGATAATAAAACTAAAAATTACAGAGGAAAAATATATGCCTGCCCAAAATAGTGTCCCAATTTGAAAAAACTGTAATGGAAAATTGATTAGAGATCCCATATACTATTTTAAAAGATACAACGATCATATGTGGTCCATGGCAACATGTATCCCCATGCTCATTTATAGTCACCACTAACATTTCCTTTATCTTTATAATACATCACTTCTGTGGGAAATGTCCTTGTTGGGGTTAGTATATACACATTACGTTGGATTCCCCAAAAGTTGAAGATGATGAAATAAGAAACATGGTATAAATAGAAGTAAACAAGAAAAAACTATAACCAAATAACAATAGTCAACATAATCTGACACATGCATAAAGAATGATATATATGCTCAAACCAAAGAAACCGAAAATGAGAGAGACTGGATTCTATATCTCACATCGCAGCCCATAAAAAAGTGTCTCCATCAGTTCAAGAATTTAATCAGTGATACACAACATCTTGGGTGTCTACCTAGTAGAAATCATTCATGTCATGACACACATTGTCACTATACCACATAGTCGATGGGAATGAATCATGATATATTTGAACCATTCCCTATTCCATTGGAGGGTTCCACTCTTGAATGATAGAGGACACATTCCCCAACTCTATGGGAGGGTTACAATCTAATGAAAAAGGACCCATGGTTTGACTCTATAGTAGTGTTCTACTATGATTCTAGATAAACCATTACCTACAGTGTTTGAGGGTTTCACTCTAAAATATAGAGCACCCTTTCCATGTCCTTGAGAGAGGGTTCAAGTCCGATCTGTAGATATAGGGTCAATTCCCTATACCCCATGAGGGTTACACTCTAATGCTAGAGGACCCCTTCCCCAATTATATGAGATAGTTCACTCTAATGGATGATAGAGGACCCAATACTAGCCTAAAATGAGGTTTCCACTATAAAATATGTAGTTTTTATGCCCTTTCATAGCATGATGGTTCCACTCGAATGATCTAGGACCCCTACCCATCCTAGCTAGAGGGTTCCACTATGAAATAATCTGGTGATCCTGCGTGATCACTACCATCCATGAGCATCACCTAAATAAACTATATTCTTTTCATATCTCACATTATATCTCAAAATATACAATGGAGGCCACAATCAAATTATACGTTAAAAAACACATAGTATTGGAAAATTGTTTTCTAAAATGGGAGTTCAAATGAAGGAGATATGAGATATTGAAGTTTCCTAAAAAGTAACCACATGGTAAATGACATATGAGGGGACCCATATAGTGTGTGGTCATGTTACCTCACCTAGAAGTGTCCCCAAAGGTACCCGACTCACCATCAGTGTAGAATTACATAGCATATATGGAGTCTACACAATATTTCCAAGCCACTCAGAGTCAAATCTCACTCCCCATGGTCATTCCCATGTACGTCAGTTCACAACATGACTTTGTATGTGTCTTCCCACATGGGGTCTTTCCCGGGTGATTTCCCACATGAATCATCCACCCAAGGAATAGGTACACATTTTGTAGGGGGTTATACACCATGAAATCCTTGAAATTTTCCATAACCTATCTATTGTTGTATAGGGGAAACACCCCACATGTTCCTCAAACTATTTGACGTGTTGTCGTTTTTTTTTCAAAACATTAGATCAATTCTATTGTGTCTAGATAAACTATCTCCTCCTTTTCATCTATTTTTTGTCCCCCCTATATTTTATGATCTCATCTGCATTTTATATTTCTAGAAATTCAGTCATCGTAAATTGGTTTCATCATCATGTGGGTGCTCAATATACACACCAAATCGACTTCCATAATCAATCGTGTTTTATATAGACACAAAATCCACTAATTTATCACACTAAACATTTAATTCCTCTACTATTATCTCTTTTTTGACCTTTCATCCATCCCATGTTATTCCTCCAAGAATCTAACTATCTGATCATACTTGGTTCTTCCCCAAAACATCGAATTAAAGCTTCATAGGCTGATTGGTGAAGAACACAAAGGCAATGAGGGAGAAAATAAAAAAGAAAAAGTATTCTATCAATAATTTCCAAGAATTCTTGTCCAATTATTATTTAATTTCATAATGGGGTGAGAGAAAAAATAATAATAAAATTAAATATCTATACATTTTCACGTAATTGTCGACAAATAGAACAGATCAAAAAAGGATAAATTCTTCATAATCAGTTTAACAAAAAATTGAATAATCCATTAATTTAAGTATCTTAATTAGATATTTGTTAATTTTTCATCAATGAATTCTCTCACAAACAAATAAAAATATTCATTATGTTATCTATGTCTTTATCTACTAAGATCTAGATTTTTATCATTGTCAGATTTGATTCCCAAACTAAGGGAGGATGTATGTCTCCAGATTCTCCTTGAGTTTATGTGACTAAAATAGATAATTATTCTTATAGGTGGGTTTATATATGAATTATATTTTGTTAATTTAATGAATTAATGAAATTAATATTTTTATTAAACAGCTAAGATTAACGCCAATAAAATCCTTTTCCAAACACTATATGCCAACCTATTTTTCACCACGGATTTGGTGAAAATCACATTCCTTACTGATTTATGAAATTTGATTTCTTATATGAGCATTTTTTTATAATTGTCTGACTTTCTTTAAGAATCTGTGTGCATGTAAAATAAAATATATTAAATATTTATAAAATTTTAATTCTTGGAAAACAAGGCCATAGAATTAAATTCTATCTAAACTACAGAATCATAAAATGTTTGTAGAAATAGTTCAATTTCTTTGATGTTAAAAAACAACTCAATAAATCATTCCATTATTTATTATTTTAATCACTAAAAATTTAAAAAACCACATAAATTGTCTGAGATAGTAATCCCACATCTTGTTCTCCAACATCTAGGATCTCTAATGCATATTCCGATTCTGCCACAATATGTGAACCAAGGGGATGGTCCACTCACATCGGGTTACTCCTTTAAATCAGTGATAGCCATGATGTGCTTCCAAAAAGTGGTTATATCCTCGATGTCCAGCTCGCCCTAGTGGATTAAAATTGTGGGGTCATTCATGTATCTCCAAAGTTGCGATGCATGGAAGGCACCATGCATCCTCTCCAACTACAGTAGTAGTGAAAGAAGGTATGAAACTTTCCAACCCTTTGTATTTTCTCAAATGAAAAAATGAACCTCATTGATAACATAACTTCAAGGATAAACCTTCATATACTTCTTATGTAGAGGCTCTTAAGAAGGCATGGTTTCTATTCCTAGAATCCAAGGTCCTAGAAGGATTATTTTCATAAGATTTCATTCATCTCTATGATACCATAATCCACTCATGGTTGACCTGGACCTTCTCTATCATCACCTACACCATCTATCGACCCAGAATAGATTCCATTCCAATATTTTTCCAGCACAAGGGTGACCTAAATTGTTTCTCAAACATATCCTCAAAATGATCCATTCCGATAGTAGAGTGGTAGCTATTATAATACACAAATTATATAATGGGAGAGTGATTCTCCCATATCTGAAAAATGTTTATCACATAAGACCATGAAATATTCTCCGACACCTTAATAGTGCACTCAGTCTTCCCATATTTTTTGTGGGTGAAATTCTATACTCATCCTCATCTGGGTCCTGAAATCCTCATGTAGGTCTCTCTAAAATAATTAAATAAATAGAACATCATAATTAGAGACAATACTTGTGGTCACCCTTTGATGGGGAATAATATCCCATATATAAATATTCTTCAACATATCCCCCAAAAAATATGATCCCTGATAGCATGGATGTATGCTGACTTCTTGAGTCTATCAACTATCACCCAGATAGTTTCTTAGACCTTTAGTATCAACATAAAACACACAAAAAATTTCTTGGATATTCCATCCTAGTTTCACTCTAGGATATCACGGGGATGTAACAAACATTCTAGAACCTAGTGTAGATCCTTCTTCTGCAAACATGTAGTGAACTGATAATGAAAATCATTTACAATCTATATCTCATCAGACCACCAAAACTTCCAGTGATGATCTCTATACATATTTTACATATACGTACGTAGAACCTAATTATAATTGTGAAACTCTCACATGTCCTCCAATAACATCCTGAATGGGACCACCGTCAATACTTTGAAAAGGATCATGTGATTACCTCCTTCATAATATATATATTGGGAATCTCCCATAGATGTATGGCCATATAATAACTCATAGTTTAAGTGTCCAAGATGGAAGTCTCTCACATGATCGATAAGTGGACGAATCAACACCATAGACATAAAAAAAGTTTCACCCTCTTGATCTAATTTGGTCAGTTGTAAGGATTCTAAGCGTAGAGAAGTCACCTCTACCAGATAATCCAAGGAGTTCCTGTGATGGGAATCGACTACCACATATCTTGTTCCTAGAGTACAGACTATCTTGAAGTCATGGCCTTTCCAGGAACTCTAACAAGATCCAATATCATAGGTTCAAGTCTCTCTAAATGAAGAAATACCAAGGACTATGATTGTATGAGTAAACGACAATGTGCTCTCCTAGAAGACAGTGCCTCCACATCTTCTGGGATAGTGCTACCACTTCCAGTATTAGGTCATGAGTCGTGAAGTTCTACTAGTGGTGTATCAACATCCGTAACTCATATGTGATAACTTCTTACCACTACATCAACACATAGCTGATCCTAGATCTTGAGTCATTGAAATACACACCATACTACACACCTTCTTCTGACTGTCTCAAAAATGGAACACTAGTCAACCTCATACTCTACTCCTCCAAGGCCCTCAGAAACTAATCTATCTAGTAAAATGGCTTCCCATTTGCGTCAGTGTGGTTAATGGGTATTAAATATAAGAGAAGTTTCCCACCAAAATTTATTAGTAGCCCAAGAATATATAAAAACCTCAGTCCTTTATATACACTTTGTTGGATCCCAAGAAAAAAATGGTTCAATATTTACTACGTCCACATCAAAACCATTTTCAGAAATGAAATTCCATTGATAGTGAACCACGTGAATCTAAAACTATCACTTTGAGAGATTACCATAAATATGGTGGTACAAAAGAGAATATAGGACCATCCTCAAGGGCTCTACATACTCCTCTGTTAAAGTGTAAATGATTATATCATTAATGAGGATTACTATAAACAGGTCAAAGTAAGACTTGAAAGCCTTCTTTATTAAATTTGTAACATGGTGTGTGAATTAGTCATACCAAAGGGTATCACCATGAAATTATAGTGGCTCTAGAGATTTAAAAATTAATTTTTCAAAATAGAAAATTCAAGAACACTCATTTGGGGGTGGAAATATTAGAGATTGTTTTTCAAGAACAATCTCACGCCAAGCAACAACTAAAAGGGGTCATCAATCCTTGGAAATGAGTTCTTTTTTATCATTGCCTGGTTCATGTGATGATCATCCATAATAAATCATAGTATCATTTCTAAATTATTCACAAAAAACATTGGATATACATAGTTTCACACATTGGGCCAAATGAAACCCTTCTCTTGAAGTTCCTTTAACTACCACTACTGCACTCGGAGCTCGATAAGGGCAACTTGATATGGAAAAGTATATATCATTGTCATCCCAGGATGTAATCAGACACAAAAAACTATGTATTTCATTAGAGGTAGTCCCAGAATGTCCATAGGAAAGTGGTATATAAAATATTACATAATTCATGGAATTTAGATACCATAAAATCATAATTCACAAAAGGATACACTCACCAACGGATTGGTGATGGGATACAGAATCTTACATGCAACACCAACATTCCCAACCATGTGTTTCCTCTCACATGTAATGTAGAATATTGTTCCATCCTGTAAAATTCATCTGAATCATCTGTAGTGATATTTAATCTAGGCTCAGACCATGGAAATCCAATCCATACCCATGATGATGCCATAGGGTTTCATTTTGATGACCAGTAGGCCACAATAAACCTATATCTACCAAGATATAGCTCACAAATCCTGTAGATAAATGATAGAGAAGATTCATTCCCTGTAAGAACCATAAGAAAAAGCCTCCGGAATAACAACTCATCTAAGGGAACCATATCTCACACAAGGATTAAAAAGTTGAAGTAATTGGTGAATCATGTGTCTACTAATACTTATTAAAGAGTAGAAAATAGATATATCATATCATTAAACATATCATGTGCAACATGGTCATAAACATCCATAACTAGCAACTATATATAGACCTGACCACTATCATCTAGAGCTTGACGTGGGCCACCTTGTGGTGGTGGTGGGAGTAATATAAAAATTCCATTTATTAGTGCTAAAAAAGTACTTTATCAGTTCTAAAAAATATTGATAATCGAAGTACGGTTAAAACCCTGAAACATTTAACAATGATTTTTAGTACTGTTAATGGGTGCCATTAATAGTGCTTCTCTAGAGCTGATAAAGGAAACACTATTAAATGGGATATTTTTTTCCAACAAATATACATTTTACCTCTTTTTCAATTCTTCTAAAACACATTTAATAGCACTCCAATAACCCTTTATCAGCACTTCTCACCACACCACCCCTTTTATCAGTGCTTTGCGAGTTCCCAGATTCATGCACACCCGCCAGTATATGAACCATGCACCTCTTCTTCAATGATGAAAGTACTTTACCGCTACACAATGTTTTTTTTTCTATATATTTAATGATATTTATTTTTAATTATATATATTTTAATATGTTTACATATATTAATATTATTATTTTTAAATACATTTATACAATATATGTGTATGTGTGAGGTATACTATATTTATTTAAATATATTATATGTTAAATTCATTTACATATATTTGATATATATATATATATTAATACAAACACACATATATATATATTCATTATAAATATATTTTTATAATGTTAAAATTGTTATAATTTTTTTTAAATAAATTTTTAGAAGATGTTTTTTAGATATATTAGAATATAAATTTATACATAAATATGTAGATATATGTATTTATATGTGTCATTTATTATAAATAATTAAAAAATTACCATATTTAATTTAAAAACTATAAAATTTTAAAACCATAATATCAATATGAACGTAATAATTGGGAATCAATTCAATCTCCCATGAAAAAGGGAAGAATACCCCTTTAAATGAGGTTAAAAATCTATCTAAGGTTTAAATAAATTGGGGTATCACGACTAGAATCTCAGTTTTGGTTTCCTTATGGATTTTTTTATTAAAATAATGCAACAGATGTTCAATTGTGTTACTATATCTGTAAATCTCATCACAAGATTCTAATTTATATGTTGTAGATCCTAAACTGACACCTGGATTAGAAGCTATAGCCATTTCAAGTTCGAGTTACAATTTCAAATAATTTTTTATATTATTTTCATATTATGATTTTCTATCATTAAATTGATAGTAAATAACTATTATATAATAATATTATAAAAATTATTAATTAACAATATTCATTTTAATATTTTATAATCTATTTTCACTAAATATCATATATAATTAGCATAAATTCCTATTTACATTATCTAAAAATTATTTCAAAAAATTATATTATATCTATATCAATTTAAATATATTTATATATTAATATATTATATTCATGAAAAATTATTTAATTAATTATACTTTTATCAGCTCTTTCAAAAAAATCTAATAAAGGTATGTATTTATCAACACTTCTAAAAAGAAATTATAACCCCTATCATTGTTTAATTAGAAGTGCTGATAAATAACCCCATTGATGGGAACTTTTCTAAAACCACTGGTATAGGGTTGGAAATTTTTAGTACTTATAAAAAATCCCTGATAAATCTTTCTCTTTAAAAAAAACTTTTTAACGTAGATAAAGGTAGTATTTGATAGAATTTTAGGCGGGCGCTTTTACAGTCCTTGCACTGGATAAACATAGTTTTGTGGTAGTGTGTCAGGACTTCTTATTTTCATCCACCACCTATATCTCCTACTTATGGAGCTCCTCTTACACCTATACTAATTCCACCTTTCTATTGTCCACCCTACCCTCTCTAGAGAGATCCTTTGCCATGAAATTGACTCTACTATGGCAGTCCATCGACCACCTTCATATTAGTTTATCTGGACAAGAAGTCATGCGCTATATGTAATCTCCCATCAAAAGAATATAAATTACCCTCATAGTATAGCCTTGGTTCTCTATGCGATCCTTGTTCTACATGTCCATGAATTTTCATCCAGTCATGATAGGATCTCTTACACTGAGATCCTATCAAAAGGTTCCTACTAGCTGGTGTAGATGACTCAACTCTCTGATGCCTACTCCTAGCTCTTGCAAACTAGAATCCATCTGACATGAATCTTCTTGACATCAGTTCTCTATCTAACACCCCAACATACACTATTGGATTGTGGGTTTTCCCAACACTTCCATACCAACGGTTTCATAAAACCGTTGGTAATGAAAAGTTTTACCAACAGTTTCATAAAACCATTGGTAAATCAAGACCATACCAACCATTACCAACAGTTTAAATAGAACCGTTGGTAAAAGGAAGGCTTAGGGGACCTTTTAACAATGGTTCTTTAGAAGAGTTGGTATAAGTGTGGCCGGAAAATAAATTACAACGGTTTTTAAAAACCGTTGGTAAATGTTTCTCCCAAATTAACACCAGCCCCTCCTCTCCCCCATTAGAAATACAAAACCCTAAACCGGAGCACTTCTATGATCTAGGAGCTCCTTCTACTTCCTCTTCCTCCTCCCATACAAGCTGCTAAATCTCCTGTTGAATCTCCATCTTAACAATCCTAAATTAGGTTTTTTCTTAACTGGTACATTATTTTTATTGAAATTTATCTCATAATTCAGTTTTTAGTTTTGATTTTTATGTGTATATGTTTTTGTTTTGGTTTTTATCTAACATATATGTTATGAGGTTGTATCCTCATTAACATGAGTAATGATGTGGGTTAATTGGAGGTGAGTGATCCTATATGAGATTTTATGGGTTATTGTGAGGAGTTTCTTTCTATTTAATTTACTGGTTCATAAAATATAAGTTGGTGCTACCTATATTATGTAATTAGAATTGGTAAAGTAAAATGTTGGTCTCGGATTTCCAAGTTGGTTATTTGGATTGAATTCTCTATCAAAAGTGGGTATATCTCTATTGATTATGGGTTTAATTTCTAATTGACTAGTGTATTTATTAAACTGACCATGAAATACACATTTCCCTCAATACAGAAGCACCACAAAAACCATTGATAGGCACTACACACCACAAGACACCCATAGGAGACACCTAGTGACATCTACGGATAGTTAAGGGGCCATTAACATAGAAACTGAAGTCGATTGGCACTCAAGCCTTGAAAATTCCCATTGTTGGTAGAAAAGATACCAACACCTTAATTCTTAGTACAGTATAATGAAATGGTATACACCCTCATGACCAAGTAGACCATCTGGTTCATGGACTGGTGCCCAACCAGGTTCAAGAGTATGATCAACTACTAAACATTTATTGTGGTCCCCTTGAGGTTCTTTCCATAGTGAAGAGGGTTATGTGCACAATCTTCAACTCAACTAAAGTAGAATTGGTTCATATGCAATGGATATGTGTACTAATATGGTGTTTCCAAAAATATGCTATATAAATAACATACTAAAAATGAAGAGATTATTAAATGGAACTGTTTCCCCCTTGCTTGCAGGAACATGATTTGACCCATGGGATGGTGTGGTTATAATATATTGGTCGGAGAAATGTATAGTCCCATGATACATGTATGTTTTTTTAGTTTTTAATTTATTTTCTTATCGCATTGGAAACTTAGGTATTTTACTTTTTTCTACGGACAGAGGGTAGTGATGCTATCCTGACTAGATGGCATAGATCACTTGTATACTATAATACCATGAGGTGTGAGTGTGAGGAATCATTAGAAGATAGAGGAGCTGTGGGGTCTTCAATAAGATGGAATTGTTTTTCTTAAACATTGTGTAGGAACATTTCTGGAGTATGTTGGAGTCATAAAATAACCCCAAGTGTCTCCATGAGATAACATAAATAACCCCAAGTGTCTCCAAGTGTCTCTATACATCGTATCATCCTTGCATGGTTTGGCCAATCACCAAATCCTATCAAACCTATCATAGTCTATCCTCTCATTCACATGGTCTACACGCATTTCTCGAGGATTATCCCATGCCTCGATGTACATATCATCATCCAACTAGATAAAGAGGATTATTCACCTTATGATTGTCCTAGTCACAAAACAACACCTTGTCAAACCCATCTACATTATATTATCAATAATCCGGTCAAGAAAATCATCAAAATCATGTATTTTAATCCATACCCACTAAGGAGGTTCCACCTTAAGCTAAATCACACTAATCCTCTTAGCACTAAAATGCCAATATGTCCAACAATACCCAATACCCACACAAGCATCTCATCCTTCATCTCATTAGGTGAACTCTTTAATCATTAAATGAAGTAAAACATTTCATAATACATTTTATATACTCAGAGGGACCATACCACTATATGAACCTACCAAGATTCCAATCCATCCTCATTCGTATTTGCTAATCAAACGCTAGATGTTCAATTGCCACACCTATCACTACATGGCCCAGTCCTGTTAGGAATATTTTACTTGATCTAAATCCTCATTGTTAGTGACATCAATCACATTAAAGTTCATAAATTTCAACTGAACCCTACATTCCAAGAATTATTCTTGTGGAGAGGCCCCATGGGAACAGGCTAAGAACTAAAACCACAAATAATAATTCCAGATACATGAATCTTTTTTAAATAAATATCTCTAGTGTAGACATAAAAATGATGAAAAATAAGACCTCATCCCTTGTATCATACAAAACCAAACTAAGTTTAAACATGTGCCAATTTGATTATATACCATCAATAGGAAGTTTAATTTTTAATTAATATGAATATTCTATTTCATAGTATCATTTGGAAACATTGATCTGTTTCCCCTTTTCTTATAGGACCATGATTTGACACATGGGGCGTTGTGGTACTTATATGTTGGGCAGTGACAGGTATAGTCACAATAGATAGGTATGTTTTAGTTTAGTTTTTATTTTATTTTATTTATAGAAATGGTCACATAGATCTTTGACTACTTTTTTTGGATAGAGGGT
The DNA here is from genome assembly GCA_963277665.1 of Viscum album. Lineage (NCBI taxonomy): Eukaryota > Viridiplantae > Streptophyta > Magnoliopsida > Santalales > Viscaceae > Viscum > Viscum album. The sequence continues at coordinate 2,088,336,425 of OY728160.1, forward strand.
AGTTATATTCTGCAAATGGTTCTAGAAGGTGTTCAGATTGATTTAGTCCACCGGCATTGATTCGAGGTAATATTCTATGGTTTCTACTTGTCTTACACCTCATGTATTTGGGGATTTAGTTTTTTTACTCCATATTATGATTTCGGTATGGTGTTGGATCATTTCATGATTGTTCAGGTGGATTTGGTTTTCCACTTCTAATATAGGTATGGGTTTAATGCCATTGGTTGGTTTCTCACTGGTTATGTAGCGTCCTTCATGTGTTTTATGGTTCTTAATATCCTTTGTGTAGTGCATTGATCTCTACTCGTTGGTTTCAGGTCGCCAAGTCAAGGTAGACTCGCCTGCATGTGCATAGGTATGTAAGTATATGTATGTGGGTTCCCCCTTTACGTGTATAGTCTCTCATGGCAATGATTATGCATGTTGGGGGCTAGGTGATCCCACGAATATATATATAAATGCATACGTAGGTGAGTGGTGACTAATATATGCATATAATCATATGTGCAAGGATCCCCTTGCACATACTCATGGCCATGAAGGTTTGTGTATAGGGGCTAGGTGTCCTTTCATGTGTGTGATGGTGTGTATACCCAGTGGAGGAGCAGCAACTTTTAGATAGAAAGCTCCAAGAGCATAAGTGAATGGCTTGGTTCCACCTTGTGGTAGAGTCCCTCTCGTAGCCTCTTTAATTTAAGATTGATTTAAATTTAATTTTTCTTATTTATTTATTATTCTTAATTATATTGAATTTCATATCTTCAATAAGTTTTCTTTAATATAATTGTTTCATTTGATAAATAATGTCATGTTATTATAATAAAACCCCTTCAATGGAGGTACGTTGTTTACTAAAGCTCAAATTGATTGTTTAGGGTGTGATAATTTGACTCTCAATAAGTAGATTCAACTACCTAGTAAAACTTTTAAAAACAAAAAATATAAAATATATATCTTTATCATACTAAAATCCAAAATCAAGAGTCTGTATTTTATAATATAAGATCAGTTTCTATAATGTGAAGGACAGCTACATAGTATTTATTTGGAATCCTGGCCGGAAGATGATTCCACGTGGATGTCACTGGACTGGGCCAATACATCGCGGTCAAGCCACAGTCACACAATGGTCATGCCATGGTCATGTCGTGGTCACGCCATGGTCACTCCGCGGTAATGCAGTGATTTGGCCCTTCTCCAGGAAGACACCCCACGACAGTTCTTAGTCCTGTAAGAATATTATATATGATACATAGATAGAGTTTTAGATACATTACCCACCCTCCTCGCTGGACCCCAGACATCCCCCCCCCCCACTCTCCCACATGGACCCCGGACATCCCCCCCCACCTACCTCCCTGGACCCCAAATCGCCCCCTGGACAGCCCCTGTCCATCCTCCCTGGACCCTAGACAGCCCTCCAGATAGCCCCCCGGAAAACTCCCCAACCCTCATCCCTAGAACCCGAATCCCAATCTACCCTCTCTTCATGATTCAAAGAAAATTCAAATGGAAAAGTGGGTTTTACAGCTTCAGAAGAAGATGAGAGATGAGTAAAAACCCTAATCAAAAGGAAGAAGCAAGGAGAGGATTAGACTCACCTGGATATTCAATCCGAATGTGATGGCACCCAAAACTCCCAATTGACATGTATGAGTCAGCCTCGCCTCAAACCGAGGCACATTGTGTCCAGGACCATGAAAAGTGTCTCACTTTTATTTGAAATAGACAACATTTTTAAATGAAAACAACAACTGACATACGAAAAACCAACCAAATGGATTCAGATTGTGATGATATTTTAGGAAAACAATCCATGGGTCATTTGTGATGTGTACGAGTCAACCCCGCCTCAATATGAGTCATGGTATGGATACCACTACTCAATGTGTCTCTATTTTGTTTCAAAAGGAAATCATTTTAAGTGAATACAACAACTGACATACAGAATACCGACCAAAGGCATTCAGATTCTATTGAATCATTATGAAAACAATCCATGTGTCATATGTGACATGTAAGAGTTAACTCTGCCTCAATTTTAGGAACATTGTGGCCGGTATCACTCGAAGTGTCTCACTTTTATTTGAAATAGACATGATTTTAAGTGAAAAAAACAATTGTCATACGGAAAACCAACCAAATGCATTCATATTGTATTTATACTTAAAACAAATGGTCCATTTTTCATTTTTGATGTGTATGAGTCAACCCTACCTCAATATGAGGTACATTGTGGCTGGTACCACTCAAAGAGTCTCACTTTGAATTGAAATGGACAACATTTTAAGTGAAAAAACCAACTGGCATACGGAAAACTGACCAAATGCATTCAGATTGTGTTGATGCTTCAACACAACGATACATGGGTCATTTTTTACGAGTACAAGTCAACCTCACCTCAATATGAGGCATGGTGTGGCTGGCACTACTCAAGGTTTCTCACTTTTCGTTGAAATGGACAACTATTTAAGTGAGAACAACAACTAGAATACAAAAAACCAACCAAACGCATTCAAATTATTTTTCTACATTAGGAAAAGGATCCATGGGTCATTTATGACATGTATGAGTCAACCCCGCCTCAATCTGAGGCACGGTGTGGCCGGCACCACTCAATATCTCTTTCTTTTGTTTATAGTGGATACTCTTTTATGTAAAAACAACTAGAATACATAAAACTAACCAAACACATTAAAATTATTTTAATACTTTAGTAAAATGATCCATGGATCTTTTGTGACGTGTACGACTCAACCCTGCCTCAATCCAAGGCACGGTGTGGCCGACACCACTCAAAGTGTCTCTCTTTTGTTTCAAATGGATACTCTTTTATGTAAAAACAAATGGCATATGGAAAAATGTCAAAACACATTCGGATTGTGTTGATACATTAGGAAAATTATTCACTGGTCAATTTCGAAGTGTACGATTTAACCCCGCCTGAATCTGAGGCGTGGTGTTGCTGACACCACTCCAAGTGTCTCTCTTTTGTTTCAAAACGACATCATTTTAAGTGAATACAACAACTAACATATGGAAAACTGACCAAAGTCATTAGTATTCTATTGAAAATTTAGGATAACGATACATGGGCCATATGTGATGTGTACGAGTCAACGCCACCTCAATCTGAGGGCCGGTCTGTCCGGAACCACTCAAAATGTCTCACTTTTATTTGAAATGGACATGATTTTAAGTGAAAACAATAACTGGCATATGGAAAACTAACCAAATGCATGTGGATTCTATTGATACATTACGAAAACGATCCATGGGTCATATTTGATGTGTATGAGTTAACCTCGCCTCAATCCGAGGCACGGTGTGGCTGACACAACTCAAAATGTCTCTCATTTGTTTAAAACGGAAATCATTTTAAGTGAAAACAACAACTGACTTATGAAAAACTGACCAAACACATTCGGATTCTATTGATACATTAATAAAACTATCCATGGGTAATTTTTGACATTTATGAGTCAACCCTGCCTCAATCTGAGGTGCGGTGGGGCCGGAACCACACAAAGTGTCTCACTTTTCTTTGAAATGGACAACATTTTAAGTGAAAACAACAACTGACATACAGAACACCAACCAAATTCTTTCAGATTTTGTTGATTCTTTTGGAAAAGGATCCGTGGGTCATTTGTGATGTGTAAGTGTCAACCTTGACTCAATATGGGGAACGGTGTGGTCTGTACCACTCAAAGTGTCTTCCTTTTGTTTAAAATGGGTACACTATTAAGTAAAAAACAACTGGTATATGGAAAACCATCAAAACACATTAGTATTATGTTGATACTTTAGGAAAATGATCCATGGTTCTTTCTTGATGTGTACAAGTCAACCTCCCCTCAATCAACAGTGCGGTGTGGCCGACACCACTCAAAGTGTCTCTCTTTTGTTTCAAAAGATATCATTTTAATTGAATACAACAACTGACAAATGGAAAACCGACCAAAATCATTTGTATATTATTGAAACATTAAGAAATCAATCCATGGGTCATATGTGACGTGCAAGAGTCAATCCTGTCTCAATCTGAGGGACGATGTGGACACCACCACTTAAACTATCTCACATTTATTTGAAATGGACTGGATTTTAAGTGAAAACAACAACTGGCATATAGAAAACTGACCAAACACATTCAGATTCTTTTAATACATTAGGACAACGATCCATGGGTCATTTGTGACATGTACGAGTCAAAACCGCCTCAATACAAGGCACGGTGTGGCTGACACCACTAAAAATTTATCTTTTGATTAAAATGGACATCATTTTATGTGAAAAGAACAACTGTTATACGGAAAATAGACCAAACGCATTCAGATTCAATTTAAACTTTTGGAAAATAATAAATTGGTAATTTTTGACGTGTACGAGTCAACCCCACCTCAATCCAAGGCATGGTGTTTCTAAAACCACTCAAAGTGTCTCACTATTTTTTTAATTGGCCAACATTTTAAGTGAAAACAACAACTGACATACGAAAAAACATCCAAACTCATTCAGATTCTATTAATACTTTAGGAAAAGGATCCATGGGTCATTTTTTACGTGTAAAAGTCAACTCCACCTCAATCTGAGGCACAGTATGTCTAGTATCAATAAATGTGACTTTCCTTTGTTTAAAATTGATACACTTTTATGTAAAAACAATTGGCATATGCAAAACTAACCAAACACATTCAGATTGAGTTGATACATTAGGAAAATGATCCATGGGTCGTTTGTGGCGTGTAAGATTCAACCCTTCCTCAATACAAGGTGCAGTGTGTCCGGCACCACTCAAAGTGTCTCTCTTTTGTTTCAAAAGGACATCATTTTAAGTGAACACAACAATTGACATATGTAAAACCAACCAAAGGCATTCGGATTCTATTGAAACTTTAGTAAAATGATACATGGGTCATATGTGTCGTGTACGAGTTAACCCTGCCTCAATATGTGGTCCAGTGTGTCTGGAACCACTCAAACTGTCTCATTTTTATTTGAAATGGGCATGATTTTTTGTTAAAACAACATCTAGCATACAAAAAACTGAACAAATTCATTCTTATTGTGTTTTGATACATTATTAAAATGATCCATGGGTCCTCTGTGACATTTATGAGTCATCTTTGCCTCAATCCGAGGTGTGGTGTGGCCGAAGGCACTCAAAATGTTTCTCTTTTTTTTAAATGGACATCATTTTAAGTGAAATCAGAAACATACATGAGGAAATAGACCAAATGCATTCTTATTCTATTTAAAATTTAGTACAATTATCCATGGGTCATTTTTGATGTGTATGAGTTAACCCCACCTCAATCTGAGAGGCGGTGTGGCCAGTACCACTCAAAGTGTCTCACTTTTATTTGAAAAGGACAACATTTTAAGGTAAAACAACAACTGACATACGTAAAACCAACCAAACGCATTCAGATTCTATTGATACTATAGGAAAAGGATCTCTGGGTCATTTGTGAAGTGTACAAGTTATCCCCGCCTCAATTTGAGGCACGGTGTGGCCAACACCACTCAATGTATCTTTCTTTTGTCTAAAATGGATATGCTTTTATGTAAAAACTATTGGCATTCGAAAAACCGAAAAATCACATTAAAACTATGTTGATACTTTAGGAAAACAATCCATGGGTCGTTTGTGACTTGTACGAGTCTACCCCACCTCAATCTGAGGCATGTTGTGGCTGGCACCACTCAAAGTGTCTTCTTTATTGTTCAAAAGGACATCATTTTAAGTGAATACAACAAATAAAATTTACACTCATCAACAAGAGCCACAAATTCTTTTTCACGAGTTGGGTAGTTTCACTCATGGGGTCATAAGTTATGAGACTCCTAATAAGATAAATTTTGACCATATATTATAAAAAATACAAGTTTCATGCAAAATTCATCACAAACCATTACATACTGAAATCTAGGATCAAAAAAATTTTGGATTTGAGAAAATTTCAAACTCTTATTCCACTCTAATAAGTATTTCTCATACTATTGTTCCTATTAGAATTTAATCGGGAGGTGGGGGGCTGTGCTGTTTGGGGGAGTTGTGTAGGGGTGAGGTGAATTACTATTGGAAGAGTGGTTGTCATTTGAAGATTGAAATGGGTGTAAATAATGTTTCAGTTATTGAAACTGTTATTCATCTCTACTGGATGATTATTGTTATATAAATATTAAAATAGGGAATTATAGTACATGACATGGTTGGAAGATTTTGATGGTTTTATGTGTTTTTTTTTGTGCTATTGAAGGTGTTTTTATGCTGTTTTATGTCTGTTTGTATGTGTTTTTTGTGCTATTTTTTATGTAGGTGTATACTGGAGGGGCTACTAGAGGGGTTGTTGTGCAATAGTTCTGGAAATACACAATACCAACAGTTTTAAACCATTGATATACTTTGATCGAAATTTAAAAACTATCCCAATGGTTTTAGAATCATTGGTATAGTTTTTATTTTTCAATATATACCAACGGTTTTAATGAAAGCATTGTTAAAATTTCAATACAAACATATACCAACAGTTATCCTACAACCGTTGTTAAATAAATACATCTAGTGGCCTATACCAACAGTTTTGATTAAACCATTGGAATATGGATTTCCTCACGGCTTACTGGCCAATAGTTTAGAAGACCATTGGTATAGGCTATACCAATGGTTTTCTAGCCTATACTAACAGTTTTAAACTTTTGGAATAACCTTCATTTCCAGTAGTGATAGGTAGGAATGAACATGGGCACCACATTGGAATATATATCCCTATAATGTCCCTAGTCAAATTTACATGATTTTATGTATCCATATTAGTTCATGAAATGGGAGTAAAACATATTTTTTTTGAACCTAATAATATATTCATCAATTTTCATCTCTCCTATATGCTTCACCAGAAGCTCTTGAATTTTGACTGATCAAAAGAAATATTGGAATTACTTCTCATGGAATATATTCCGGATGTATGGCCATGAGATTTTCCACTCATCATGCATCTGGGTAATAAGGCTCCATCATCACCAAGATCCTCCATGAAAAATGATAGATAATAGTGAAACCACCTAATTCTTCAGTGTCTGTATGGGTTTGAAAACAGATACCACTGAATCTATCAAATTCTTTACAACCTGAGGATCTGGATCTCTATGGAACCATAGTGTATTCTGGCACATGTACTCATAGATTGCACTAATCTTGTGTGAATACATATCTTACTCTATTGGTATGATCTGTTGAACTATAGGTGGGGTTGATACAACCAGTCCACCTAGAATAATGATCTCATGTAATCGAACCTAAACTAAGGCCTCATCACTATTCTGATCATCATCCAGTCAAAAAATGGTATCCCGGCAGGCTATCATTGCAGAGGAATCCTAAAACATTCCACAAGATGTACCACAATTTTATGAGAATATATATATATATATATATATAATGGTTAAAAAACTCATGAAGGATATTTAGAGGCTCAATCATATATGATTCATATTCATTTTTCACTGAATCATATTTATCGGTATGCCATGTCAACAAGAAGGAAATCAATGTTCTATTGAATGGATACGTTTGTCGCCCATACCATAACAGGATTCCATACCCAGAGTATTTTACTCAAGAAAAATCAACTTTGATACCCTAAATCTCAACCAAATCCTCATATGGGGACTAATCCATACATCACCCCAAGGAATAAACTTCTCTGATACAAATCCCTAAGGAAATGATCCTAAACAGGACTCAATTCACAAGTACTACAAGCCCGACTCTCTATGCCAGTAGTAAGCGACAAGAAATAGAATACATGTCCTAAATGGGAGGCCTTTTCTTATGTACCAACATTCACATACCCAACTAGATCAATTCTAAAGTGAAGATTAATAAGAATAAGAATATTCAATATGTGGAATATAAAACAAACATATAAATTCTCTATTGTGTACCAAAGATTGATTGTGGAAATAGAAAAGTAAAGGGAAAAATTAAATTACAAATAAAAATGATTTCTTAAAATGAAAATAATAGGAAGAAGAATATTCAATATATCCTATCTCCAAGTCTCCAAGATATGACCACCATATGAGGTCCAATGCCCCAACTATCACTTGGACCCTCTATAGTCACCACTGACCTATCTTTCATTTTCATAAGACACGACACATGAATGAAATGTCCATATAAGGGTCAGAATATACATAACATGTAGGATTCTACAAAATCTAAAGGGGATGCATTATGATACACAATTGGAATTGAGTTAAGTAGGAAATTTCTCAACCCAAAATAGAGATAAAACATGATCAAACAAATGGATAGATATAGATATATATTCTCAAATTATAGAATCCCAAAACCAAAGAGAAGGGGATCTCTATCTCACAACCCATACAATAAAATGATTCTCTATTAGTTGTAGATGTCCATCAATAATTCCCACCATCTCACAAACATCCAAGTAGAAATATTTATCTCAATCAATGCATCATATGTGTGCCACAAATTTGGGGGGAAACAATATAGTGTTATAGGACCCATGCACTATTCTACAAGAGGGTCACATTCTCTGATTATAGAGGTCCCCCACAATAATTTTGAATGAGGGTTAAACTATCATGTAAGAGGAACCATGCCTTAACTCTCTCGTCGGGTTCCACTCTGATGATACAGGACCTATTCCCTGACTTAGTAAGAGGGTTCCACTATATAATATAGAGTAACCACACCCTCTCATGGAAGGAGGGTTCCAATCTAATTTGTTGATAAAGGACCCTTTCATTATGAAATTGGAGTTTTCCAGTCTAATTCTGGAAGACCAATTTCCTATCATCGTAGGAGGGTACTACTCTCATGGAAGATAGAGGATCAATTACCAACCAATATGGAGGCTTATACTCTGAAATATAGAGGACCCATGACTTTTCCGATTAGGATTGTTCCACTCCAATGGTATAAGACTCTTTCCTAGCCCAGCAGGATGGTCACACTTTCAAATCCTATAGTGATCTGGCATGATCACTCTTCCAGTTGAGCACCGCCTAAGGAAGATACATGATCCTAATATCTCGCATAGTATCTCAAAATCCAAAATGGATTTCATGATCAAGTTATATACAAAAAAAATAATCAAGATATTCTACATATTAGCAAAATATTGAGTTAAAATGAAAGATATTTGAGATATGGAATTCTCCTCAGAAGGAATAAAAGTGTAAATTTTTTTAGAGGACCTTCACATTCCGTGTTCCCACTCCCTCACCCAGACATTTACATGGAGTTACATGGATCACCATCTACATAGAACTGCATGTCATGTAGGTATTTTACATATGCCCAAGCCACTCAGGGTCCCTGCCCATCCACCTTGGCCACACACATGTACCAATTTACATAGTGTGCCACAGATCATGTCATCCCACATGGGGTCTTTCCCATGTTCTCTACAAAATGTATTATCCACATTGGGATGTGTAACATGGTGTGTATGAGGATAAATTTTATCCCATCCTTGTAATTTTCAAAAACCCTAACCACAACAGCATAGGGTTTAAACAATGTATGTTCATCGAACTACACTATACATAAAAGATTTTTTCCAGAAACATATATTTATGATCATGTGTCTGTATCTACAATATATAGCTTCATATCTGCTTTTTTATCAGTCAAAATTGTGGGATCTTGTCCCGATTCATCATTTTCATATGTTAGGTGGTCATGAAATCAGTTCCATTGTCCCTTGGGGGTTCTCTATTCGCACCACACGTGTGTCCATCATCTTCCATCATTAATTTTGATATATAAGAAACTAAATAATCAATTGAATCATGAAGCTCCATCATTTAAATCCTGGATTTGATTTTCCAATTGTCTCACATGCCTACTTCAAGAGTTTGGAGGTTTGTTTGGGATCGATATTCCCAACAACATTGAACTAAGGCCTCATAGGCCAATGAGTGATGAATGTGATGAAAATGAGTGATAATGGAATAAGAAACAATGGTTTTTCAATAATTTCAATGTTTTATTTTCCAAATATTATAAATAGGTGTACTTTTGTGATAAAACAAAAGAGTAATCAAATAAATTCTTACACGGGTGCATGAAATCATCCACAACAAGAGATAATCAAATAAGGAATGATTTTGAAAAATCAATATAATCAAAAAGGGAATAATAAATGAATTTAATAGTTCTATTTGAATATTTGATTATTTTCATCAGAATAATTACTCATCCAATGAATGGAATAATACTTTTCATTATATTCATCTAGATCTTCTCTAATCTAGAGTTTCATCATTTTCAGATTCGATTCACCAATGGAAGGAGGAAAAACATATCTAGAATCTCCTAGTTTTTATATGGTTAACCACGAAGAATTTTAAATAGAGTATTATTTATAGACACAATACATTTCATTAATTTAATTACTTAATATAATTAGTATTTTAATTACACCACAAAACGGACCTGAAACATCCGTCTTATCTGAACACACTGCACCTACCTATTTTAGGTCGTTCCTCGGGTTAACATCATGTTACTGACTCAACCATGGTATAATATTAATAAATAAATATTTAATTTAATATTTATCCCATTTTTTTAAGAAACATACATGTGTAATAAAAAAATATTTAATATGTTTATAATATTAATTATGAGCACACCAGACCTCAGAATTGCACATCGTCTTTGTGCCTTCCTCCAAATATTTATGTGGAAATGTTTCAATGTATTACAATGAAAAAATTGTGTCTCTAAATATTTTTAGATGAATATTAAATAGATTTCTTATATACATTCCCATGGATCATATTGGTTTACAGTTTTTGGAGACCTAATACCCAATATTCTCATTTTATGAAAGATTTCAAATATCCCCAATAACGGAATTCTTCTTAGAGATAACCTACCTAGAATCATTAATCATGAAACAGGGAACGGAAACATAAGAAAATGTGTTCTCAGATTCATAGTATGGGTATGAAAGTTTGATATATATAATCACATAAACATTACATGAGAATTAGGGGACGAGAACATGATCTTATCATTTTAAAACAATACCTTGAACATCGTAACCATGAATCATGGAATAAAGTTTAGTAGTTCATAAAAAATGAATATGTAAGTAATCAATGAATATATCTCATGAGATAATAAAATTTTCACTAAAAATTTAAAAAAACATAAGATTATAAAATTTCAAATATTTTTACAAAGAAATAGGATCACTCATTAAATTAAGGATATTAAATAAGAACCTCATATATTCATATATACCTGAATCTAGTTCCATGAATAACATTGTGATAATGAAATAATATTCATGAATAACATTATTAAGTCATGAGTTATTTATCTTTACCCAATTCATTGGAGAGGTTTAATGGAACCAACCTTTACATAATAATAGTCCTTTCATATAAATTACATAAAACATTAATTTTACTCATGATCAATGGAAAAGACACATATTTTACTAAAATTACATTATTTCAACTTGTAATGACTTATTTTTAACCACATAATGATTTTAATTAATTTTACTAATATTTTCAGTGCCAGGTGCTTAGGCGACGTGATATTCCCATGCCCGATGAGCATTAAATTGTTATTCAAAAAATTTCTAAATATATTAATTGTATGCATGTATATTTAAAAAAAAACTGTTCTACCAAATAGATTATTGTATTGGAAATTAGAAGCCACTATTAGGTTTTGAACATGGGTTCTACCCTAGGTGAAACATAACCTTTGTCGACGTCAGTAGTTTGTGAATTTTTTATTACAAGAACAAAAAATAAATAAATATATTATTTATTATTATTATTATCTTGTCACAACATCCTAAATTCATCATATATAAATAACATTGTATGGATGAGTATCAAGGTTAGTCATATAACCCTTAAGACCTTAAAATGATCAATTATAGAGATATTGGTTGAATGACATCATGTCAGTAGTATAAAAATTTTATACACCCAGAGAGTTCATGGAGCATTCTAACAACATCAACAAAGAATCATTATTTACTAATGATCTTTTCAATTTAATGGAATGATGTTAGATTTCTTTGTTTTCACCTAACTTATTTATCCTATGTTGAATGATTTTCAATTCCATGAACTTAATGGATTCACATATCATGGTCTCATCTATTATACTATTGAATCATATTTTCTTTATTGATAAAATATCATCATTCATATATTTTTTTGTCAATGGATTGAGGATAAAATGAATAAACGATAAAGTTTGTTCTTCATGATTATGGATTTCGTCCCCGTTTTATCAAAATTTCATAATGGGAAATTAATTTGTCCCACTAATAGATGAATACCAGGAATTTTATCATTACTCGACAGTTCTCTGGAACAATGAATCAATACCATGGGTTTAGTTCATAATCGAGGGAGAGTTAATGGTGAAATGATGGAGGACATCTACAGGGTTATTGAATAACATCATGGTACCTCATTCTTCCATGATTTAAATGTTATTATGATTTGGTATGAGGATGTTAATCCTCGAGGGGGAATTCTTCATTAAATTGATGGCTTGTTTTTTTGATAACGGTGATGGTGAGGTTATGTTGTCCCCAAATCCGATTATCCCAATGATAATGACTATGGTAGAGGTAGATCTGGATGATTCACAATGAAACTATGTCTTATGGAATATTTACGGGTACAAGACATGTAATCTTAAGATACTATCCAAGTAGGACCCCCTAACTACGAAGAAAGGGTTACTGTAGAAGAGATAACAATCACACTCCATGTGATCCCATAACACATAATACAGGAACTGTGGATAAAATATAAGTGTGTATCTCAATGGATACACATGAACGAACACAGACATGCACACATTAACCAGGAGAGTAAATGGTCTTGGCATAGAACTCAGATAGGTATAGGTTCATAGAAACAATCTTAGTAAATTGGCCCAAATAGATGTACATAGGAACAAATAGATGTACATTGGAACATACATTAGAAGGTCTTAGATTAGAATAATACATCGTATGCTTCTTCAGAGATGACTTAGAGACCTTGTTCCCCTCAGTATAGAGTAGTTTCATTAAGGGTGCATTCCATTTATCCAACTGTATGGGGGCCTATTAGGGATGTCCATCCTAAGAATAATATTTTGATTCTCTCTATGGAATTAGTTTTAGATAGAGTTCTAGGAATTCCCCTAGAGGCTAGAGAAGAGATTCTCTCATTGTTTTCCTAAGGTGGGGATATCAAAATTGGAGTGACCAACTATAAATACGCTTCATTCCCATATTTAGCAGGTTAATCGAGATTGGGATTTCGGTAAACCAATTACCCTTGGGTTCGATCACTATCTATATATCGATCTCTTTATACATCTAGTGTGTAATTCCATATAGATAAACCTGATTAGAATGAAAAATCAGATAGATGATATCATTTCTATTTGACTTGTGGACTGGGTTCTCTTGGGTGAGTGTTGTTGCAGACTCTCTAGTAGAATCATAGGTAGAAAATTAGGATTTTACCTTACATTGATAATTATTGTCAACCATGAGTATATAGAGACATTTTATTGTATGAATCATACTATTATATAAATATTTTGTGATGTTATTATTTCTCCTAATGCTTTCTGATTAGTGATTTTGGTGATTCCTACATCATATTATTTCACTTACACCCTATAAGATCTTCCTGTATGGGTCATATCTTATACAGGAAAAATTACATTTGATGGGGTTCTCAATTAATCAAAAAATATATAGATTTTATTGGGACAGATAGACCATTGTTCATTCGAGGAGTCACATGTCACTCTAGTACCCTTTTACCACCAGGTGGGACATCTTTACAATTTTTTGTGGGTTTGTATTTGGCCCTGTATGCTTTCTATTATTTTTCATTGTACTCTTATTGTTTGATATAGATGTATGTATTCATTTTGTATCATTTTTATTTTACATTTGAGTATCTTATGGGGTTCAATATGTGTGTGTTCATATAAGTACCTTAGGAAAAGTCCTCCCATGTGAGTGTTATGAATACATTGCATGGTTCACTATCTGATATCCTATTATAGTTGGGATTAGGTTAGTCACACTCAACTTATCATCATCTAGTTGGGCCTAAGTGGTTTAGAATTAACTGACTGGAATCAAAGGAGTGTTCTATACATGTACTAGAGTTTTGAGTCTTTTATTATTGTGAGATTGGTTTTCTTTTTATGGAGACACTATTAAGTGTTTTGAGTTCATATTTTAGTCTAGGGTCTCTAGTGTTGGTGCAATGGCCAAAGTATCCATACACATGGTCTCTGTAAATGTACATTTAAATTCAATACATATAGACATGCTTAGTAGGGAAAATGTTGGAAAAAGAATCATATTGGAATGTGTTTTGTTTCATGTCCTTCCTAAGTCATATCCCCAAATATACTTATTAATTGTGGTATATATTTCCTATTTTAGGAAACCTCTATTATGATTTATATCTTTGATTTAGAAACATGGTCATGAGGAAGATACCATCATTGATGATACAACTATATAGGGACCTGTTCAAGAGGTAGCACCTCTAGGTGGGTTTCTAGCGATACCTCTACATGTCATGAAGAAAATATTACTTGTAGTATGAGAGGATGAGGTAGATAGGATGATCATGCTTCAAATGTTTTATCATCAGAGACCCCTCAGGTTTATGGGAAATCTAAAACCACACACTATTGAGGATTGGTTAATGGTTTTTAAATGAATCTTTTATTTCATAAAGATACTAGCAGACCAGATGACAGTTTTAGTGGAGAGTATTCTTTTTTATTCTACAGGGTGTTGGGGGAGCATTGTGGTTATTTAATTTAATGAGGTGACTATTTTGTGGATAGAGATTAACTATATCTTCTTGCACGAATACTCTCCATCCATTATTCATGAAGTTCACATAAAAGATATATGATAGGTACAATAGGGAAGAATGAATGTGGATATGTATTCCCCAAGGTATACCAACCACTTATGAAACATGATGGATATGGTTCACGATCCATTATTTTGGGATTTTAATTATGAAAACGGTTTTATGAAGGTAAATATAATAATGTGTGATACATAACAGAATTCCTACTTATTATGGGGTTATTGAATGTGATTTGGTGAGAAAGAGCTTCGAGGTCATGCATACACTGACAATTGCTACCGTCAATGGGAACACATGGGTCCAGACTTTGGTATTAGGTTTCCAATAAAAGAATTAGGGTTTTATATGTGAGATATGTTTCATGAGGTGATATTTGGACTAGTGTTCTATTGTTCATGGATCTCAAGAGGGTACTAGTCATCCTACAATTAGGTAGTTTTAAACTGATGAAATTAAAGGACATCTCACATTGGATTTTCCAAACAGTCATACAGTTGACGGAGAGATAATGGATGGGCCTCGGAGGAAAAAAGAAGAGGGATGTTCAGTTATGTATACATGTTAAAATATGTGGTAGATGATCTTTTAGTGAAGTTTTAGTTGTAATATAGCCTTTATTTCTTCCAACACTAACACCTAGTGGTCCCTGTTAAGATTAAGTAGATGGTGAATAAGGTAGAGGACTTCTACATGCCGTAGAGGCCAATGATCCAGATTCTCCATGAATGATTAGTGGTATGATCTATGAATTTTATACCTTATATTATTTTATAGACCCTGGTTTAATTCATTATTTTCTTATTGCATCCCTATTTTGAGACCTATGGGTTTAGTTTGAGCCCTTAGAATTAACCATATGCTTGGAGATTCCCATAGGAGAAGAAACAAAGATCACACAAATTTTCAGAATTTTTGATCTTATAGGGGTAGGAGGGATTTTTCATGTTATCTAATTGTGTTAGTGATGAGTCCTTACTACATCATCATAGGAATGGACTGTCAATACACCATTCATGCATAGATAAACTATTTTAAATTGAGGTTGTAGTGTATCTTCATTGTTGGGGTGAGGTATTTTTTCATAGTAAATAAGGAGACACATTAAGAGAAGTATGGCCATCAACAAAGGGGAGTTTAGAAAATTACTTAAAATTTGGTTAGCATGACACATGGACCTATGGATTCTATGAGATATCAATTTCCTTCTACGGTTTCTGAGTATGAGGTTGATTTTATGAGGACATGTTAGAATTACCTCCCTATAGAGATATAGATTTATACATTTCATAACACATATATATGTCCCGGATATGTATTCCAACATATCAAATAGATTATTTGTAGATTCACAAGTAATGGGTGCTATTAGAGGGTATGCAAGGAATGGGATTTAAGAGGACTAGTGTTTTTTCTACGGTAGTCCCAGTGTTTTCCCCAAGTATTTGGATAAGTGATTAAGGTTGTTCATGGATTATAAATGCCTAAAATAGTAACCTTTAATAATATAATCCAATACTATGGATCGACAAACAATTTGATCATTTTATAGGTGAACAATGGTTATTAATGATTGAACACATATTTGGATATCTCTGTCTGTGATAATGTAATAGGTATATAATAATGAAAATTTTTAGATGTTTATATGGTCACTAATAGGATATGGTGATGTATTTTGGAATGAATAATCCCAAAAAAATGTTCATGGTACAGTTGAAATAGATCATCCACCCTGTCCTAGATCTGTTTTTGGTGGTTTCCATCAATGATATCCTAGGATAATCTGCATCCAAGGAGGCACACAAGACTTCTAGATGGTCCTAAGAACATAATGAGAGAACTATATTTATAATAATCTCTTGAATTGTACATTCTATATTTAGGAGTTCCACATTCAAAAAATGCTATCATAGATGATGGGGTAGAAGTGGACCCGTTAAAGGTTGAGGCAATATTAGTTTGGGATACACCCAACAGTTTGATGTAGATGTGGAGATTCTTTGGGTTTGATGGAAACATCAAGATATTTTTCTTGATTAATCTATGATATCAAAACCATTGACCTATTTTATAAGAAGTGGATGCCTTTATTGTGGAAAAAAGTGTTCCATCATGGTTTCTAGGAGTTGTAGTGGAGCTTAAAAAGATCCCTTATGTTGAGATTTCCATAGGTGGGTGTCGAGTGCATAGTGTACTGTGATACCATAGGGAATGGAGATGGTTTTGATTTGATGTAGTGGTAATAATTCATTGGCTATGGGCCTAGGTAGTTTAGACCACATGATCATAACTATGTGACAGACAATATTGAGTTGGAATCGGTAATCTTCACACTGACCATATTGAGATAGAAATTTATGGGAGATCAATTTATCATCAACATTGACCAAAATATTCTCAATTATATATTCTCATAGAAGTATCTTATCTTTACATATAGGTGATGGATAGTGTTATTTTAATACTTTGACTTTGAAATACTTTATACTTTGGGTAATGGGAACGTTGTGGTAGGATCCATGGGTAGAAGATCTTGTTCTCAGTTGTTTGTAGAGGAGTTAGATAAGTCAAATTCATTGTATTTGTCTTTAGTGGATACGGATAATGATTCATATCAATATTAAATGGTTTTTATCACACCATATATATAGTATTTTTAGGGAGGCATATTTTGGGGATACCTACTATGAGACCTTACTTACTCTGATATATAATGGATGTTCTAATGATTAATTTTATGATGTTGGGGACCATGATATCAATTTCAGAGGAAGAACTATGGTACTAGTGATTTTGTAGGAAGAGGGGAAAAGAGAGTTCAATAAATATCATTTAGAAGTACATATAGGATTTGAATATACAAATATGGAACCTTGATTATTCCTCTTTTGGAAAGACGTGAATAAGTGGGTAAAAGAGTTTATCTCTCAATTATTCAATTTCTAGTCAGTGAAGGTTGAGTAATAGTTTATAGAAGGTTTTGTTTATCTAATTGAAATGAAAGACTGTATAGGGAATGTGATATCAATAGAATTCATGAATGGGATACCACATACAACAAAAGTAGATAATTATTTCCGTGTTATCATAGATCGAATCACACAATTCTGAAACTTCATAGATATTTGTGATAAGAGTTAAACAGATAGCTTAGTACACCATTAATTGTACTAATTATTCCATCTCAAAATAATATCCTTGATGATCGTTTCTGATCATGATACTTCCTTCAAAAAATTATTTTAGAATGTTTTGTAGGTGGCTCTAGGGAATTAGTTGTGTTTGAGCACAATATTTCACCTACAGACCAATGGCCAGAAAAAGTACACCATCTAGATCATGGAGAAAACAATCCGGGATTTCACGTTGGACTTTGGACATAGCTGGGAGGATAACCTACCCTTGGAAGAATTTTTTCACAATAATAAATACCACTACATGATTCGTATGAAACCATTCAAGTCGATGTATGACCAACCCTAGAGGTCACCACTTCATTTGACTGATCCAAATATGTCTGCACTCATGGGTCCAGAGTTGGTGTTATCTATGAGAGGGAAGGTTCAAGTCATCCATGAGAATATGGGGATGATCCTTTAAAAGTCCTATGAATACTGACTATGTAGGCCCTTCAATTTTAAAGTTGGAGACCATGTTTTCCTAATAGTATCACCTCGGTAAGGATTATTGAGATTCGAATACGGTGAGAATATATCTCCATGAATCATTGAACATTTCCAAATATGTTGGAGGACCATGATTTCCTAAATGTCTCACCTCGATGAGGTATATATAAATTTAAATAAGGTGAAAATATATCTCTAATGTTCATTGGACCATTCTAGATACAATTAAAACTTGGTGAGGTAGTATACCACTTGGATCTAATGTAATAGTTAGAATGGGTACATGAATTATTCCACATTTCATAACTAAGATGATATGTTCATGATCATTGAAATATTATAAACTATGGAGATACGGATCAAAAATAGCAGTTAGAATGGGTTCATGATGTCTTTCACATGTCTCAACTAAGAAGATAAGTGTGTGATCCATAAAATGATATAAACTAGGGAGCAATGGACATCAAGGATGCAGATACCTTTGAAAGTTACCTTGTGGAGATCGGGGATCAGCTTGAGTGGATCCACTGTGGGTGAGTGATTCCTTTAGTGTTTGTCCCATATAAGCCTGAGGATCATTAAGAGAGTCCTATGAGAGGGATTCTCAGATTCAAGATTAGTAACAATACCTTTTTCAGTGGTATTTTTTTCTTTTTGGGATGAAAATCTTTAATGTTGGTACAATATAATGTTTTATATTTTTTCATGAAAAAATTCAAATTTTTCTAATAATATATTTTGATCCATACAATGAGATGACCTGAAATTTTGAGTCCTAATGATCCCAGAATTGGTATTTGAAAAAATATAAAAATTATTAACATCACACCCACATTGTTTTCTTAGAAAATGTATAATAAAACACAAGGGGTGTCTCAAATTGGTAATACAAGCTTAATGTTGATTTTGTATCATGGGTTTTACCCTAGTAGTTCCATTACACTTGTTTTCATCAAGAGTTTGTGAAAAAGTTTTCATGGGTTCTGAAAATAGATAAAAAATTATATCATTTATGTTTTTTGATGACACAACAATATAATTTATTCTTTTATAGATAACCCACTATAGGTGAGCCTCATGGTTAGATGATTAAACCTTGAGACCTAGAGAGATCCATTGGAATGATGTTGAAAAAACATCCATTCAGCAGTACATGGGTTGTCTTTTCTAGTAGAGTTCATGGATCTCTCCAATGATGTCAACATAGAATCATTCTTCATTATTGATCGATACAAATTCTATGTATGATTTTTTATTTATGTTTTTTTCATCCATCTCATTTATCCTTTTCCAAACTGAAATTGATTCCATAATTAATGATTTATTCTCACATAAATAGTTGATTTATTTTTTTGTTTATTTATTTATTTGATATTTATTAATTCTATTTATTTTTCTATTATTGAATAACATATTGAGGTTTCAATGAAAAAAAACAATGGTTAATATATAAATTTCCTAGTTAATGTACTTCAACCATGTTTAGTCATACATTCATTGTCTGTAATTCCTTTGGCCCATGAATGGATGAATACAGAGTAAATTTGCCTTTTTATGACAATTATTTGACACAAAAAATAAATAATGTGAGAGAGGTATGTGATAGAGGGTGTTATCGAGGTGAAATGAAAAATGATGACAAGTGGAAGATAGTATTAGACCGGTTTCCCTCATTATTCCCACTTTCAGGCATTGGGATGATGTGTTATGGTGATGAAATGGAACAAGGTGTTATTTTCTATGAAAATTGAGGAATAGTTTTCACTGAGTGGTGACGCCAAGTCTCTACTGACCCCATATCTGAGTTTTTCAATTAGAATAATGAAGGAAGTGGTAGATCTAGATGATGTGTTACAGAACCAAAAGTTTTAGAATGTTATGTGGTTCATGGTGTGTAATCCAATGATAAATGACATGTGGGACCCCCTTCTACAACATAATGTTTTATAGTAATGAGATTAGGATCAAACACCTTATGGTCAACATCACACGCCATGTGACTCATGGATGGAGGATCAATGTGTATATTAGAGGATACATGGGAAAGAACATGTTCATAAAAATGATCACAGGTAAAGTGCATAGGCATAACTCGACTCTTGTACATGGCTAGGTGCATGACACAACCTCATTACACTACCATGGTCATATATTCATGGGAACAGGGAGAGGTACATAGGCATGAACACAGACATGTGAAGAAATAGTGTTTTATGAAATGAATCCTACTAACACATTTTTTACATCATTTATGTTTAGTTGGAGACATTTTCCCTCTCCATGTAGACTAATTTTCTTAAGGGTGTACTCACTCATTCCATCCCTATGAATGTATAGTATGTAATTACATCCTGAACACAATATTATGATACTTCCTAAGGGATTAATTTCAGATATGTTTTTAGGACCACCCTAGAGTCATGTGATAGGATACTATATCATTATCTTTCCTAGATATTGTTCTCGGAATTGGTGTGACCATCTTTACACAAGTGTCAACCCCCTACATGTCAGGTTATTAGACATTTTTTTTGTATACCTAAGGGCCTTGGGTGTGATCCAAACTTATTTATCAACATCTTCATATATCTATAGTGTACTTACATATAGGGAGACCCAATAAGAATTACATCTCAGATGAACTTCGTCATTTCTGTCAAAACCATGGAGTGAGTTCTCTTAAGAGAGTGTGGTTATAGAACATTGAGCAAAATCACAGGCTGACAATGTAGTTTTGACCATACCTTTGATGAATATAATCTACTATGTGTATATATGGATGATTTTTTATATGTATCATAAAATGATTGACATATCCAATTGTGATATTACTAATCTTGATGATTTTTCGCTCAGTGATTTTAGGGTGTCCTACATGGTATTGTAATAATCAACCATTCATGGGCTCTTCTCATAGATGTATTGTGTTATAAAGGCAACCAGCAATTCGAAAGTGATATATGTAGAAAAATATAAAATAGATCATAGACAAGCCTAGAGATACTGTGTCTCATTCCAAGATACACATATTATTTTAGTCCCCTCTTACTAGCATGTTTAATATATTTATTGTTTTTTGTGGGATTGTATTTATCCATATATACTTTATAATATTATTCATCATATAAGGACTTGGTTTTTTAAGTATATTCCTGAATTGGGTATTTTTTATATTTAACCATTATGCCTTTTATGGGATTGGAGATGTTTGTGTGAGAATAGGTACCCAAGCCTACGAATTCCATGTGAGTGTTATTCTTTCGTGGTTCTAGTTACTAGCCCCTTGACAATTGGGGGTAGGCTTGGGGTAGTCATACGTAACTTGTTTCCAACCAGGTGGGCCCCAGTGTGTCCGGTCATGACACGTCAAAGCATAAGCAATAAAAGATAATCGGCTTTCATAAACATATCATCATAATAATAATATACAGAAAACATCCACATTAATAATAAAGATAGTACCATTGTTTCATATCCATAATAAAATATGAAAAAACAATAGTTTTTTTATGAATAAAAATACAATTAAGGCAATATAGAGGAAAATAGACATTCTATATAGAAACTAAATTTTTAAAAATTAAAAATTCAAAAAAATTGTCAAAACAATTTATTTGAAAAATAACATTTAAAAATATAAATTTTGTATTAAATAATTTTTGTGGTCGTGATATAAAAAACATTTCATTCATGCCTTACATGTTAAAACAAGAATTCAATTCACATTTTTAATAAAATGCAAAAAGATCCTCATTTGGAAAATTGAAGGAAGATTCATTTTCAAAAACATTTTAAAAATTAAAAATGGGTTAAAATTAATTTAAACAGTGTTTGAACAATAGTAAAAAAGTTATTTATAATATTTTAGAAGACATGGATATTGATGATCAATTTTATTTGACCAATGATGAAAAGAAAGTCAAAATTTTTAAATAAACACACGTTTGTTCTCCGAATTACTTAAATATATGAAAAGAAATATAAAAAAGGTATTATTATGAAATAAAAATAGGAAAATAAAATTCAGGATATTATTTAGAGATACATCACAATATTTACTCATTATAAACATAATAAAAAACAATATTGACATATGATGAGATTGGAACATTAATCCTTACCACTTTGGTATCTTTTGGATAATAATTCACATGAAAATAAATAAAATTATATTTATAGGTAAATATACATAATTTTTATAATAATATTAATAAATATATTCATGGAAAGTATATATAACATATAAATGAATCAAATGGTTAATATGACATGTGATTCACAAAAAAGAAAAGTGAGATATAAATCTCGTACCTTAGGCATAACATCCATCATAAGTGTTCTAACATAATGTATAATAAATATAGACTTATTATAAATATATTATAACATAATAATTATATATATATTATCATTTATGATTTCCTTATATGATTTTATCATCCTTTTATTAACAATTCCATATTAAAATCACTATTATGGGTGGTAAATGCTTTGTTTTTAACATACGAATTATTTCGGTAGCTTTAGTTAGTGTAAGTTGTTCATGGTTAAATTACCTACAAAATTGTAATCATGAAAAAATATAATATATGTTCATTATACCAATATTTATATTCATTCATATAATTTATGAATGAATAATATATTACACCTTTCATAGAGATGGCTCTCCATATATATGAATAAATGTTGATTTCATTTTTTAGATGGATGAAATGGAAGTGGGTAAAATAATATAAATAATTTAAAAAATAATAATTATTTAATAAATATAACATATATTTATTAAATTTATCCTTAAAAAATTATATGAAAACAATCTGTGAAAAACAAATCACATCCCTTCACGATCTATTTATCTGTCGTATAGACAAATAATTTTTTAATATTCCCCCATTACAGATATTAAGAAGGTATATGTGATATTATAATTCCTGAAATATTATTAAGAAAAAATATTACATATATACATTAAATATATTATTATATCAATTTTTTGTTGGCAGTGATGGAATGAAAGTACATTTGTTCATGGGGCGGTAGTAGGATGTACACACAATCGACATTTTCATTTCCCCTTTGATGTAAGATGAGACCGATATAGGTTATTAATTAACCATTATAATGAAATATTATATTATAAATGTTGGTGTAATTTTATGGTAATTATTAATACTTTAATGGAGGTGGTACCAGAATAAGTAAAAAAGATGTAACATTGTGAAGACAATTACCCTAGCATAGAAAATCCATCTGTTGGATCTCTTACTAAGGAAACTAAGTATGAAATTTTGAAATGAAAAGAAGAAAAATATACTACGTAAGAGTGTTTTGAGGTATTTCTGAATGGGTTTTTCAATAAAAAGTGTTAATTTGTGTAAAACATTGAAGGGAAGATGTTCCCTATTATAATTGAAGAGGATTGACATTTTTCTAAATACCCTGATGTATTCAACAATTGCAAGTCACACTCAGTCATATTTCCTTAAATGTTGTCAAGTAATGGAGTAAAGATAAAAAATGGTTGATAAGTACATCCAAAAAACGAATCATTTTATAATCATGTTATTATAATTTTCTATATTGTTACTCACTTTTACCATTTTAGTTTTCCCATGGTATCTAGTCTTTTTTATTTTCCTAGGTGATTTATCCTTTAACCCTAAATATAATATGAGCCTTATTAGAAAATTTGAACGAAAAGATTTTTCTATGAAACATATTTTTTAAAATTAATATAATTTGTGATTGGGTAATTATTTTTAAGAAAAGAACTTGTGACGTGTAAAACCTATTTTGACTTTAACTGTGGTAATAATTTTTTTTATTATTACTATTCATTCTGTTTCAAAAATCATTTTGAAATTATTATGTATTATTAATCATTATGATACCAAATATTTAATCCATTTCACCAAATTCAATTTATTTTATTGAGTGAATTTAAATTAAAATTAGACCATAAATCTTGAAAAAATCACAACTTTCGAAATAAGAAGTTTTCATATCTATAAACAGTTATTATATAAATAATAATCATAAAATTTATATTAATGAATAATTATAAATAAATAAAAATATAATTTAACAAAATTTACTTTTCAAAAAATTTAAAATGAAAATGTTACTTTGTAAATTATTTAAACTAAATGACACTTTTTAACAAAAAATCAGTATTTCAATCTATTCATCAAAAAATCAATCGTTTTAGAAAATTATCAATAATTAAATATAAGATTATTTTTAATTGATGAATTCAGTAATTAATTTCCTTTTATCATCTTAATTTCATTAAATTTGAAAATTTTGAATATATTATTTTTTTAAATAAAAGTCATTTTAAGCAAAAAGTATCTCTTTGGAACATATAATGATTTTTCTAAAAGATAATATATATTTCAAAAAAATTATATATTTTTAAATTTTAGTTGTTATCATTCAGACTTAAAATTTTAATGGCCATGTTTTAATAATTAATTTTTAAAAAATAATAACAATTTAATAGTATATTTCATATTTCTAAAACTCAATGTTTCATGTAACACAATCTATTAGAGAAGTCATAATTATTTGAAAAAAAAATTTCATAAAATCAGAATAAATTAAATTATAAAACACTTAGAAATTATTCATTGTATAGAATTTTATCACTCTGGTATTAAAATATGAGGGTACTTCACCCTCATCATATCCTTAGTTTCCCATGTAGCTTCATTTATTTTTTTGTTTTTTTACACAACATGGTCCATACGAGTTGAGTTTTTTCAGAGCACTATCTCTCTACAATCCTTAATTTCTACCATGAAATCCTCAAAAGAAATATCATACTCTAGTGTTATAGACATCAAAATTAGTGTATATAAGGGGTTAGGTATGTACTTCATAATTATACATTCATTTAATAAATTAGGAACTTGAGGGTGGTTCAATATAATCATGAAGCGATAAGTTATAATCAATACTCGATCAATTATCACAAAGGGGACAATATACAGAAGAATTAGTATTTAAATAATCCTGAATCATATAAAAGTATTCCATATTTAAATTCATAGAAACATATTCTCAACTACTTCAACCTCCAAATAACATTTAAAATTAATAATATAACTTTTCTATTAACAATGGTATTCATTTTTTTTGATGTCGAATGGAAATAACATTATATTCCATTTATTCATCTAGCTTATTCCATAAAATTATTCTCTCTTAAAATTCATTATATCAAATTGGAGTTGAACTCTTATTACTATATTGGTACATGGAAGGATAAATCTAAATTCTCGAGTGAAATCTAATGTTGTAAGAAATCTCATATAGAGGAATGTGTTGATCCCAACCACCTTTTAATTATAAATAACAGGATCTCAACATATCTTATAGAGTTTGAATTTTTCACTTAGACTAAACATCTATCTGAGGATACTAAGAATATATAAAACATTAATTCATATCTAGATCCCACTAAATACCTTACCTAAAAATTGAGGTTAACCTTGGATCTCGATCAGATGAAATATAATGTTGTAATCCATGTATCATAACCAAGTACATAATTTATATTCTAGAAATATTTTCTAGAGAGAAACATTATATGATAACAATTATTTTTTCTATATTTTTTGGTTTATTGACCACAACCCATATATAATTATTACCTTTAATTGTTTATGGAGTCTGGAAACAAAATCTGTGGTGAATACATCCCATTTCCATTCTAGTATGGATAATGTTTATAAAACC
Source organism: Viscum album (assembly GCA_963277665.1). Classification (NCBI taxonomy): domain Eukaryota; kingdom Viridiplantae; phylum Streptophyta; class Magnoliopsida; order Santalales; family Viscaceae; genus Viscum; species Viscum album. The sequence goes on from OY728160.1 coordinate 2,088,362,731, forward strand.
GCATTAGAATTTTTTCTCTCAACATTGAATTACTTACATATCAAGGACCAATATACAAACTCAGTAATATCTAACGTATTTATGTCCCATGATAAATATACATTCATAGATGAAAGTGGTAGGTGTTTCACCATTATCTCACTTCGGTTATGTGTTCATGTCATAAGGCCTTGCTGAATGCGATGAGTTTTCGACTAACATGTGGGATATCCCTTTTTGAAAAATATATTAATATAATACCTATAAAATATCCACACTGTTTAAAAAAATAATAATCTCATCATCAAATATTATATAATCCCTAAAGTTTATTGATAACTATATTCTTATTTCTGCAAAATTTAAATTCATTCCTCCCCAAATAATTTTTTCACTAGAACTTATACAAAAACAAAGTGTTGTATTTCCCCACATGTCTTCCAAAATATTCGTAATCATGATAAACTCTTATTATATAAAATTATAAAATGGTTGTCTAGGACATTCAATATATGATAATCCTTAAACAGATAAACCCTTGATGGTATCAATAATGATTATGTTAACATTACATGAAAACTGATATTCTTACAAAATTTAATTTTCCATTTATTCCTTAAATAATATCACATCATAAACCAAGTCATTTTCATTAAATGGTTATGTCTATCCTTGAATTGATATAATATCAAATGTTATTTAATTATTATAAAATCTATGTATAGGGAGATAATAAATTCTTAGAATCACATAAAACATCATTACATTATAAATCATATGATTATCTTAAGGATCATTCATGAATAAATATAACATGAAATTAAAAACTCTACAGTGAAGGATCAGTTTTCCATAATTATCATGATTTAATTAAACTATTGATATTGTATAATATTTCAATTTTCCATTGTATTGAATGGTTATGGTAGGTTATTATCCTCCATAGCCCTCAGATGAGGGTATTAATTCACATAATTCTTAAAATCCATGCATCTATAAAACTAATGTTTGGTTGATGTATTCTATTGATACATGTCTTCTCTCCTTTTATTGACTAGCTTCTTAAAATAAATATTATATTTTTTTGATCGATGGACAAGCATCACTAAATTGAAATTTATTCTCATTCCTATTAATAATTCACCTGTGTTATCCTTCCAAAATTTTTAGGTGGAATGAGTTTGAATCATTTTCTTCAATATATGTGACATTTCATTGGAGCTTCCATGAAAATCCATCATCCTTTTATAATCACTATAATAATGCTGGATTCCCATTTCCATTTCAATTTTGAGTGCTCATCAAATTATTTCTTCATTGTATCCAAATACCCCATTAGATATGTCTCTTTGAAGATGATGGTTTAATATATTGAAGAATAGATTAATTTTAAATTGAGGTTCGATGAAAATACCATAATAGTGCCTCACAATTCATGTTAAATCATCATAATGTGTACCAAAATATGTACAAAAATTATACATAATATTAAATAAATTCTCTATTATCATATAAAAAACAAGAATAAATTACTTAATAGAAAATAATATCTTAAATTGATCCCAATCCGTGGATTAAATTTCATCATATTTCCTTGTATTTGTATATAATATTCCACCATCAATCTACATCACGTTCAAAATGAGTGGGAACCGAGTTGAATTTGGCATGTTCATAGACCTTTATAACATAAAATATCACATCCATAGTACTCAAACTTTGTTAAAAACAGGAGGGTTAGTAGAACCACTAAAGGAAGATAGATGTTTACCAGAAAAAGGACTCAATGAATTTTTTTCCCCTAATTTAATCATTTGGTGGTTAAACTTAATTCATATCATCATAAAGCCATGGGAGCATAACATTAGTATATATATGTCTAGATAGAAAAAAATTTGGTTTATTAGGTGGAAATTCATTTCAATTTCATTCAAATTTAATATTAACACAGTTACTTCATGTTACAACTATTAATTAAAACCAAATATCGTGGTGTGTGGAACACTGATCATTAGTGAAACCCCATAATCCTAAAAAATTATTTATACGATGTCTAAATCATGACACCTTATTTTCAAAATATGACACCTTAGGTTTATCCTAGGACATAATTGATTATCATGTATTCAAATCCTTCATGATGATTCATAAAAATGTGAAATAACCAGATCATATCTAGCGGGAGTGTCAAAATAGATTCATAGTAAGGACACACTCACTGTACATGAGAATGATGGACGAGATATACTCGACCAACACTTTTCTGATTATTATCCCCATGATACATCTATTCCTAGTCTACATCCACTTATAGTATCAAGAAAGTGATTTTTTAGGACAACTGTATAATCACTTCCTTTCTTAATATTTATGATTCTATTCTATACATAGACATATCCAAAGGATTTATAGAAATTTTTTCTATTTATGACTTGTAAATATTGAGTAAAACATTTTTGTGATAAAAATATTATGACCCACGATTTTAATACATAAATATTTCATATTTTTATATGAATATTCAAAATATTTCATTAATACATGCCCATGAACTATAACGGTTTTGTTTCATTAGATACTATATACAAAATAATCTTATTTAATGAAAGATCTTCAATATATCCCATAACAATATTCTTCATATATGTACCGAACATAGAACAATTATTCATGACCTAGGGAAAGGAAACATAAGAATGGGTGACCTCAGATGATCAATAAGGGTGTCTAATAGAGATAGGGATAAACACATTAACATAACATGAGCATAAGAATATAAAAACATGAGGCTTATATTTTAAAAATATATATATCAAAACCTTGGGACATTGAATTTTTTTTCGAAGTTCATAAAACATGAATCATTATGAAAAAAATAATCATAATATATTATTGCATTAAATTGGAATAAATTTCTGGTAAAACATAATCTTATAACATTGTGGACATGTTAAAAAAGAAACAAGTTTACTAATTTAGTTAAGGGGAAAATCAGGTTGTCACCAAATATTATGTAAATGAAAGAAAGTCCTTACATATCCTTTCGAGCGTGAAACTAGGACCACATATAACATTATGGACAAGAATTTAGGTTTACCAATGACCATATTGACATGAAAGAAGCTCAACAAATATTTTTGTGAATACGAATGTTGTTTGTCACACAACCAAGTTAACACATGAGTTATACATATTTAACCAATGTATTGGAGGGATTTAATGGACCCAACAATCTCGTAATGATAAAAAATTCATTTAAACTCAACAATAGAGTCAAAATAATGATAAAAAATGGGAAACGAATGAGTTGTATAAATATTTCAACATTTTATTATAGCACAATGCAAGGAAGATAAATTGGTTTCATAAACATATCTTCCTCACAATCATAGAAATAAACCATCCAGATATAGAATAAGGGTGGTATAATTAGATTATATCACTAGTAAAACATAGTAAACACAAAAGTATATTATCCTTGATAAATAAAAATACCATTTATAATGGCTCGATGAAAATATACTTTCTATATAGAAAATAACTTTTTAAAGCATAAAATTCACAAAATAATTTCATAATAATTTTCATTGAAAATAAAAATGGAAAAAAATGGTTAATTTTTATCATTGTGTGGTCATAATTATAGAAAATATATTTCTTTCCATACATGATGAAAAAAAATTTCCATATTTATTTTCAACAAAAATTAAAATGTACCTTATTCAGAAGATAACAAAAAGATTAATTTCAAAATGTTTTTTAAAAATAAAAAAAATGGGTAAAATGATATTAATTAGTCATTATATAATTTTAATAAGATTTTTTTAAATTTTTTATAAAACATTGATATTGAAGGAAATATTTTTTTCAATCGAAGAATGAAATCATGTCAATTTTCCATAAAAATACACTTTAAATATCATGATACTTAAAGAGAAGAATATGAATAGAAATCAATTGCTATTAATAAATAAATTAATGAGAATAATATTTATGAGGTTTTTGAGAGATAGATCATAATATTTCATAATTGAAACATAATCATATACAATATCAATAAATGATTGTACTTTCTTATATATTTTGAATCATAAACTCCATGAAATAGTTTCAGTGTTTACATGATGTGTAAAATTTATTATTTTTTTACAGTCGATCTATAATATAGGTTATACCCCAAGTCATCTCTCAATGAGCGTTGGAGGTTTAAAGTGTATATTATTAATACAAATAACCAACAGAGGAGTGGGTATTTGAAAAAGTATTAATATAAAATGAAGTAATTATAAATTATATTAGAAACAAATGTGGTGTTTTTAGAATTATGAGATAAGGAGGACATTTTATGTGCACTAAAACACTTTCATAGTTCATTATTATGAAAATTCCACATTGCTTAATAGAATACTTTTGTTGATGGTTGGGATGATATTGATTCCCCTCTTTACTCTAAAAATGATTCACTCATGTAGTAATAATTTTGACATCAATAATATAATAAGTGATACGAAATCATACTTCAATAACATATTTTTGTGAGAAAAGAATGATTCATGGGTTTTAAAATCTGAAAAAACCTTCTATTACCACTTGAAATATCAAACAAATATGTGTTGATATGAAAAATGTTTGAAAAAATAATACCCAATAAGTTAATAAATATGAGATTACTGATAAGATGAATCATAAGTGAAATATTTTATGCACAAATTCAAATAAACAAGTTGTTGAAAAAGCATAATAACTCCCTCCCATGTGTGTAGCTTCATCGAAATGATTGTTCACCATTTATCTCTCCATCTAGGGGAGGAGGGATGGGTGGAACATTGACATATTCCAGGACCTCCCTATGTGGATAGGGGACTCCAGATCTTCTAGGATGAAGAGAGGACTCTATTGGGACTCCAAAATTATTGAACTTTTCCTCCTGACCGAGATTCCAAAGGGGTTTCCCAATGTGCCAATTTATATGAAAAGTGAATGGTGATTTTTGGGGAAAATATTTTGTAAAACACAATGGAAAATGGTTTTCAAAGTCCCTAATGTATAAAATATCTTTAGAGAAAACTAACTTTTTTTATTACACATCTTAAATGTATCCACTAATATTTTTACATCCTTTAGAGGTTGAAAGATCTAGATATAGATGAAATACAGAAATAAAATTTGACTTCATGAAGATCCAGTTTCTTAAAAAAAATGTTTATTTGGGACTTGTAAAGGATGAATAAATATTGGGTGTATTAATGAGAGTTTTATCCCCAAAAATTTTGTAGTAGATCAACTAATTTCATTTAAATTTTATTCACATATTAACTGTAGTTTTTTTATGAGTCCATTAGTGTGCTTGGAATCTTTCTCATTTTGGCTAATTTTTCTTCATGTTCATTCTAGGCCCCCAAATAAACACCAATAACAATGAAAACATAAAAAAATTGTAATATAAAATTTTAATAATTATATAAATTATATTATTAAATAATAAATGATGTAATTTTTTTTAATATTTTGAATTTACAGAAAACACAGTTTAATGTAGTGGTCTATGGGTGAAATAAAAATGTAAATCATAATGTGGTCAACCCCCCATACACAAAAAATTATCTGCTTCTGAAAAATTAAAATTTTTAAAACCAGATGCATGGAGGTATTCCTAACATCATTGATATTTAATATTGAATAAAAATATATTTCTTGATAGCAATGGGATCAAAGAAAAAATTACACCAAGGAGTAATTGTTAGTGATCATAGAAAATGATGACTCAAAAATTTTATCCAAATGAAAACCAAAGAGTTTAATGATAAAAATACGATCTATTATTTTAAAATTAAAAAATGTCACTAATTCCTCATTTGTGTGTCTGAAATTCATTTCATTTTAATCTTTCCACTTTCTATCCAGTAAATAGAGGTTATGTAATGAATTTTATACTTAAATGATTATATCCACTAAACCTTCACAACAACACATACAATAAAATTTGATGACTTGCTCAATTAAGAATTCATGTTTGTCAAACCATAAACTCTTAAATTAGATATTGCCATATTTTTTATATTGTATCACTCCCCTCATTTAATATTTTTTCCAAACGACGAACCTGGGAACAATCATACACTCGTCACTCAAAAATTGGTTGATCACTAAATGACACTAATTGTAATAGTTATAACATTATAAAAGGTTTAGGAAGAGTGGTTTTTGACATGACCAAGACCCAACCCATAACTCTTAGGTTTTTTTCATTAATCAGTTTATTTTTTCGTGGATATACAACAGTCAGATAATAGGAACACATGAATAGGTAAATATAGTACATTAATATAAAAAATAATATAAGGAACGAGTGTAGGAAAAAGTTATTTTTGGAAATATTAAACATATTATCCTAACTTATAGTTACCTTCTATTTACAAATAAATATCAAAATTCATGGATGAGTGAAATGGTTTGTGGAGATATGATGTTACATAATTTTTCTATAAAATATATACACAAAGGGTATCATTATTGTTAAAGGTTTCAAAATGGTATATCCATTTATATCAATAATGAACATAAAATTTTAAATAAATTCATTCATCATTGTTAAATTTATTCTATGGTACACATTTCATTAGTTATTTTTATTAATGAAAAAAAATGTAAAATATAGAAATTTCCCATGAATTTTCAATAATTTATATAGTTTATTGGGAATAAAAAAATTCCAATTCCAAAATACAAGTGCGTGAGGGCTGGGGCGAGGTAAACATACTATTTTCCAATCCATGAAGAGAAAAAGAATAAAGCTAATGAAAATTTCAAACTAACATTGGAATATACACACACAAACACCTATAATATGTATTGTTCTCACTGTAATAAAATATATTGTGGGAAGGAAGGATAAAACCTAGATGTAATATTTTTTAGGTTTCTTTTTGAACATGGAGTTTCTCCATCGGGGACTCTACAAGGGCTTCGTCAAAGAACCTCAGCCACTTCCCATCGATGATGATGGGGTGTTTTGTATCATTATCTGTAACTCGAATAAAAAAATATAGATAAGTATTAGAAACAATGTATGGGACAAACCAATCGTAATAATGATTAACTGGATGCAACTTCATCCAAAAATTTAAAAGGATGATCATATTTACAATATTGAATTGATGATGAATGTTTCTCTGAACATTAGGAGCCTTGGTTACACCATTATAAAGTTGGGAATTTCCATATGAATCTCCACTCATTTCCTCCAGCTCTTGTATCTGTAACATCCTCTGAGCACCTGTACGAGGAATATTATAATCACACTATTTAATTTTTCAGTTCTATCTCAATTGGGAGCTGAAAACACTTTCTAAAAACAAGCTGAAAAGGTGACATTCTAAAGGGAGACTTAAAGGTGTTATTATAAGAACATAATGAATCACCGAATCTTAGACTCCAATATTTTTCTATTTGGTTGAACCATTTTTTCAAGAATTTTTTTAACTCTCTACACAAATCATCATCACTATCATTGGTTTTTGGGTGATGAGTAGTGGAACATTATTCCCAACCCCATGCCGAGGTAAAAGTGATTTCATTTTTTAGTTGGAGAAATGAGAACCCTAGTCACTGATGATGAAACTATGATATTCAAACCTACATAAATATTTATGTTTTAAATAATTACACAAATATCTTGGAATCATCTATCCTTGTGGATCTTTCTTCTTCCCATTTTTACACCTAATAAACTTTTATAAGAATTTACATATTTCCAACGGAATTAGGAAAGTCTTTATAAGGACAATACCCATAACATTGAAAATGTCATGGTAGTGAACAGTTTTTGGTTGAATTTCATTACTTTTAAATTCATTAACCATTATTGGAATGTGAGTAAAATATTTTAAGAAATCATGGGAAACACAAAATAATTTTGGACAAAAGTGACAAGAATCGAGGACCTTGCATGCTGTCTATTTGGGACCTAAATGGACCCTAGAAGGAAGAGTGTGGAAGAACCTAAAGAAAGTCTAAAACTCTCTATTAAGAATACAATCTCTTTGTAATTCATCCATATATTATCTCCAAATGGTAAGTATATTATCAAATTTAACAACGAGACTCAGGTTTTAGATGATCAACATGTTTTTTGGTGAAAATAGTGGGAAATAAAGAAGCTATGAAATAATATACAATTTTAGAATACAAGAGAAGATATCTTACACATGGGGAAATTAATAATTAGAAAACATGCCATTTATGGGAATACATGGGAATTATTCAATTTATAACGATGAGAAGATCATACTAATATGGTCAGCCTCCATATTCTCTAATCCTTTTTATCCTTAATTTCCATACTAAATTACTATCCTAGGTGCATCCGATTAATGGGACATGGTTTGGATTTTGGATTCCTAAGTGGATACTAGAGGGATTCCTGATCTGAAAACACTATGAATTTTGATCCTAAAAGGTAGGAAATAAAATTATCCAAGGAAAACACAATGGAATGGAATTATTTTTTAGTTTTTTTATTGTTTTCCTGGGTAGGATATTGTGTCTGTGAGGCATAGGTAATGACATGTTAAACCAGATTTAATTTTTCTGATAAAATTTCCCCAAATTCATAGTTAGATGAGTCACATATGACCTAACACATGATCTCAAATGGTAAATCCCACTAAGGTAGATAGATTATTAAGATCTATTTGAGACTCCATTTCAATTTATTTAGAGATTCCTCAAAATATTTATCAAAAATAGAATTCCCTTTCTTGTTGGTGTAAGCGGGATAAGTTGATTAAAATCATACTAAATTAATGAATGAAAAAAATATAAAATATATAATGGCCTAATAATTAATGAATATACCACAAATTTCTCTAGATTGGTATGGGAGATATTACATCAAATGTTTATTTATCAACTTGGATATCATCCACAAAAATTACTAGTTCATGTAGGTTTCCTTTTCGTACAGGGAATTGGAATTTCTCATATATTATATCAAGATTATTTTTAATATAGTGATGTAGGATAGAACCAATAGTACATTGACACTTATCAAAAGAGTATCTATATACATTTAAATCATCCATGAATACTTCCATTCAATTCTCCTTGTAATCCAAAAACATTCTAACTGTGAATTTCTAGAAAGTACATAGAGCATTTCATTAACGAAATGAAATGCATATATATAACCGTGTTCCAAATGAGAATTTCATAGTTGTATCATCCTAATACGATGGGGAAATATATATATGAATATATCTATATTTACCCACAAGGATACATTAGTTTTCCAACATTGTTAGCCTCTCTAGAATGTGGTCAATCATTAGTAATGGGAAATGGTTCTTCATAGTGTGTTGATTTAGTTAGTGATAGACTATATAGACAGGCCAACTATTCTAGAAATGGGATAGAACCAATACATTATTTTCATTTATAATTATAATAATAATCGTTTTCATGGTAACTAGTTACACTGGAATAACCCATTGGCTGTCAGATATTTGGTAAATTATTCCACCAGTTTATAATTTTTTTACCTCCCATTTAACAACATCATAGAGATTTTGGTTTATTTGACGTTGTTCCTACCTCACATTTTTATCCTCAAAATTTAAAAACATATGATTCATTGAAATTGATGGGATAATAACATGAATTTTAGTAAGTGTCAACCATAATTCTATTTTGTACTCCCTCAAAAGATCAGCCAGTCATAATTTGTTTTCTGGAGGGAGTGAACTAAAAATAATGACTGGCATCCTGTTTCTATTTTTAAGATATGATTATTTAAAAATTTTATATAGTTTTTTAATTTCAAATTCAAGGGGATTTTTGATTAATATGAGTGAATGTCAAATAGAGATGGAACTAATCTCAACTAAATTCTAAATGGTAATATAATCTAATGAGGAATGAAATTTTACAAGATTAAATATATCATCGATGGTCATGGGATACTCAGTGCTCAAGAAATCATCACATAAAATACATGGATGACTATTTTCTATACCTCTGTAATATTCAATTCAAGAATATTAACCTAGAATTTATTTCAAGGATGAAAATTAAAAAATGGTATTTGTGGAACTAAAATACATTTCTTTATAGGGAAGAGATTACATTAATAGAATTAACATAAATTTGGGAGTTATTTTCTAAAGGTTGTTTCATGGAACCAATGATGGTGAAGAGGACAATGTCACTACTAAAATCCATATATAATGTACCATTATAGGATTTAAATATTTTTCTAGAGGTTTTTAGGAAATCAGTCTACAATATAATCTGTATTTGTCCATTCATCCTATTATATTCTTTTTTAAGAAAAAAATTAGAATGAGAAATTAAAAAGTTTACACATACAAGAACTTCCTCTAACACACGATCAGGGTGTACAGTACTCCAATTTTCTTGTTGGAAAACAAATGTAGTGGGCTTCTGTTCACTAACATGAAATGAAGAGAATATGAAGCTTTGAATAAAATTTATTGAGGCACCAAAATCATGAATAGAATTGGAAAAGAAATAATCCCCAATAGTGAATGAAATAGAGAATATCATAGGATCATTAAAGTTGGTGGAAAGTTATGTATATATCAATTATGATTTTTCCTCCAAAAGTTCCAATTTTCATCATCAAGAAGTCTCCTTTGGTGTGTACACACCTCATTCAGAAAAATGGTATATCATGGAATCTTCATTATAACATCAATTAAGATAATATGAGCTTTAATTTTTTTGAAGGTTTCTATGATTTCATTATCATGTTTAAATTCTTTTTATTTACATGTTTGGGGGAACATTGTTAAAATTGAAGTGGAAGTTATTTTTCATGGAGGTTCATTAATTGAAACCCCCTTTACTTTGGTATGGATTCAATTAAGACATGGTTCTTCTTCATTAGGACCATTATCAGTGGTTTGGATGGTTGATTACTCAAGAGAGGATGACTTTAATAGAGTGGTATGTAGGGTTTTATGTTATGTTTCACTTGTATGGATGATAGAACTGAAATTTCCCTTATCCCTATGGATGAGTAGTGGTTGAAAAGGTAGTTTACCTAACCTATTACATTGGATTTCTTTTATCGAGTTGGTGAGTTTCCCATATTGGGTTTTAAGGTCATGTATGGACACTGATGTTTTTTATGGAATTGGATAATATTTTCACCCAATCATTTAATCATGTCTTTGTATCTAGAATTAGGTTTTGTAGCGGTGTTTTTGAAGTACCTTTGTGGTGGTTGAATATTTCTGGGTGGTGGTGGTGGATGACTATTATGGCCTTATTAGTTCTATGTTTATTAAGGTCAGTATAAATACTCACCTTTTCCTATAGTTTTTTTGTCATTCCACATAGGGTTGGATGGATATTATGGTTCTTGTTATATAGGTTCGTTATAGGGTTGTACGAGAAATATTTCTTCAAAACTCTAAGAATATTCTCTCAATTGATGGAATTAGTTAAAATTATGGGTGTTATCAGAACAGATACCATAATGGATGGGTGGAGGATATTAAGATTTATCTTAGGAAAGAGAAATTTTTCAAAGAAGGTTACTTACATATTCAAACATAATTTCCACCTTCTTATCACATTCAAAACATTTCAACTCATGGAATCCTAAAATAGGTAAACAGGACCTTGGAATGAATTGTTGAGTGGTATACGCCATCTTCTCAATCTGGTTCCTTGTAGTTATTAATGATTGATGAAATAGTGAACAACCTACAACCAAATCAATTATATTTTTATAAATATTATTAAAACCTTCATAAGAATATTATATTAAAATTCCATCACTTATTTTGTGGTTTGGGATACTTGAAAAACCCTTTTAAAATATGTCATATTATTCATGATGTTTTTCCGTTTTGATTGTCCTCTCCTATAAATTTCATTCAAAATTTTTGTAGTCTAAATTAGAGGCCAATAACTTTCTAAAAAAGGTGTTCTATGTCCTCCCATCCATTAATTGGAGAATTATCATAATATAGCCAAACTTTATATGTTTCCTCTTTTAAAAAATGGATTTACAAAATCAGCACTTATTATTTTTAAATATTATTAGTTTTTCATATTGAAAATTTAGTGTGAAATTATTTTATGTTTTTATGTGGATCATCTCCCATTAGTCCATGGAATCATGAAAATAAGTGAATTAAACGAAATTTTAGTTCAAAATTTTGTGCTTTATCTTGAATATGAATGTATGAATGATATATATATACATAAGGATAGGTTAGTTATCATAATTTATTATTATTATTAGATATATTATATGAGTATATTTCTTTTAATGTGGGTTCTATAAAAATAATAAGGATCATGATGAGTTTCAATGTTTTCGGTGTCCTCCATCAAAGGTTTCTCCGATGTTTCTTGGTGTCGCTAATATAGGATCCTATCCAGTTTTGGTTACAAGGATGGTAAATATCCTAGTTTAGAAGGAATCATGCTCAAAAACAACACAATAAATTAATCAAAAATCATATATATTTAAATGTAGAAGATAAAAAACAAATAATCCCAAAATTTACAAAAAATATTATAAAAAACAAGATATAAGATAAAACGTTCTACCTAGAAATGATCCCAAATTTTGACCATGTTGTCATGATATATTAAAATGTTTATGTATTTAATATTGATTTATGGGAGAGGAAAGAACCTAACTAATATTTCATGGATATTTGGAAGTTTAAATTGTGAGATTTTAATAAAATGGATTAAAATAGGGGTGGTTTTGAAAATAGTTTTAAATATAAAAATAAGTTATTTAAATTAATTAATATTTAAAAAAGAAATTATGTTTTATTTGAATTATGATATAATGATTTAATTTCATGGTCACAACATATCTTGGATAGTCCATTGTTCTGAAAATTTCACACGGTTTAATAGAATCATTTTTTTAAGTGTTGTTAAGATCTCGATTCCCCTAATACATCTAAAAATGATAACCAAAGAACAATCCTTTGACACAACAATGATTTTATCAAGGTCTATAACACACGAATCGAACAAGAGATACTAATTTAATATTTAAATATCTTGAATGTTTGTAAGAAATTTTATGATTGTGTTTTCTAATCAGAACAACCTAATATTTCGGACCTGAAATACCAACTGAATCGTTCTTCAAAGGTAAATTATTTCACATATTTAATTCCATGAATGGAATAATGAGAATAATAATGTCATGATAAAGATTATGTTAAATATTTTGACAAAAATTAAACAAAACAAGTTGAATAAAATGTTTTGAATCTCCCCCCCATGTGTGTGTAGTTTCATCGAGATGACTATCCATTGTTTAGATCGTCATCGAGAGGAGGAGGAGGCTCGGTTGGGGCATCACCTTCATATATTATCTATATAAAATTATAGGGTAATATATAGAATCTATTAAAAATATAGGCCTATTTTTTCTCCAAAATTCCAATGCTTTTCTTCTTATTTGAGCTTCCAAATGGGGTGTCAAAGGTGCTAATTTATTGGTAAAGTGGAAGGTGGTTTTGGGAACACAAATTTCATAAAACCACATATACATATGGTTATCGATATTCCCAAAAGTCTTATATCACATTATGAAAAACATAATACTATTTTACTCACATATTTATTAACTCTAATAAAAACCTATCATCATTTGGAGGTCAAAAGAATGACATATAGATGAAATACAGAAAACAACATTTGACTTCTTGTAGATTGAGTTTCTTTGAGAGATCAATTTTCATAGGCTAGTTAATGACCAAATGGTTATTTTGGGTCTTATAAAATTATATATATCACATAATTTTGGATCACATCAAAAAAATTCATCTTAATTGGATACATGTACTAGCTGAAATTTTATTCAGTCTATTGGTATTCTTGGAATCTTGCATAGTTTAACCCATTTTACTTCAACTTATTTATGGGAACTCCAAATAACATAAAAAACAATAAAATAATAATAATATGTAAATAATTTTTTTTAAATGATAAAAATTATGTTATTATGTCAAACATGAATATAATTTTTTTATAATATTTGAAATTTACAAAACAAAATTATATTAATGTAGTAGTGTATGGGTGAAATAAAATTGTGAATCATCATGAGATCAAAGAAAGATCATTATATGGATATATAAATACAGAACTTTTTTTATAATTGTTATAAAATACATTCATTAAATGTATATATTCTTCATAAATGAAATATGTGGTAAATATAGCATATGTTTCACAAAAAATAAAAGTTAGATGGAAAACCCTTACCATTGGTCTGACATTATTCATATATGTTCAATACTCATATATTATAAATATAAACTAATTTTAAATATATTAATGAACCAGAAACATACATATCATATCATATATTACTTACTTATAAAATTTTATGATACTATTATTATCAATTGTTTTATTAAAATCTTGGTTACAAGTGATTACTAAGTCATATTTTATGTAGGTTTTGGTTCTCTGCCTTTGCCATTTGACCATTACCATGGTTATATAACCTCAATAATGTTAAAGATGGCCAAAATATTATATATCTACTTTATATTCATATTTAGTGTCCTCCATATGAGTTAATGATAAAATAATGTAATACATTGTTTAGGGAGACAGTTGGTCGTACGTACACATAAACGCTGTTATCATTTTCATCGAGAAAATTAATGAAAAACCAAAAATTAATAATTGATATTTATATAATAAAAATTATTTGATAAATATCTTTTATGTTCATTAACATAAACCGTATTAACTTCTATTTTATGCCTAAGTGAAATATGAATCACACCACATTACGATGCGGTAGTCCGTTATACACATGAGTGGATTTATCATATTCAAATAGAATGGAAAGTATGATGTTATATGTGATATTATATATAAAAATGTATAAAAATGCCAAAAATTATATATATATACTTTAAATAAACGATTTAATAATTTTTTGGTAGATGGAATTTGAAAATTAAGTACATTGGTTCGTGAAGCAGTAGTCCACTGTACACATGACCGACAATATCATTTACCATATTATATAGTAGGATATGGATATAGGTTATTTCCTAAATATAATATAATATAATAATATTTTTTATATTGGTGAAATTATATATAAATTAAAAATACATGTACGTAGGTGGTAAGAGAAGATGTAAAAAGAAATATCATAGTGATGAAAATAACCTTCTTTTTGAAAAACCTCATTTGGATTTCTAAATAAGGACCCTAGGGTTGATATTTTGTGAATGAACAAAGATATATAAGGTGTAAAAAGATTTTTGAGAGGTATTTTGGCTGGTATGTGTTGATCCAAAGGGATTAAGAGGTGTGATGAATTGAGCAGAAGAGGTTACCTTTTATAATTGAGCAGAAGTGACATTTTTGAAAATATTGAAAACAAATCAATAATGGAAAGTCATAATAAAGTTGAGTGCATAAAAAAATGATTAATAATGGAATATAGGGATGAAATGGTCACTTTAATCCTCAAAAAATCTTTTTAACATGTTATTCCATTTGCCTTTATGGTTACCCACTTTTACAATTTTAGTTTTCAACATATTAAGTACTAATTTTTATTTTCATACCTTAATTATTCTATAAGAAAAAAAATGAGGCTTATTAGATATTTTTGTACCAATAATTATATATGTGGAAAATAATTTTTCAAATAAATATCCAATGTGTGTTTTAAATAATTTTTTTAACACAAGACCATGTGAAGATGAAAACCGTGGAGCAAAGTATTGTTTTCAACAATGCATGTTAATGTTATTTAAAGGGGGAGATTATTGAAAATTATACTATGTCTCTTTATGATAATTTTGATGCTCACAAATACCCTTAGTAATTTTCTAATGATTTTACTTAGTATTTTGTAGAAGGTTATTAATTTCTTTTACTCTTGAAATAACGAGAATTTATTACTTAGCACGGAATCTGTTTTAGCGCATTCTGGAAACACTGTTCACATCTCATGTAGATTAATATAGCGCGGAATCAGTTTTAGCGTATTCTGGAAACACTGTTCACATCTTACGTAGATGGATATAGCGCTGAATCTGTCTTAGCACGTCCTGGAATCACTATTCATACCCTGCATGGATAAACGTAGAGTAAGGACGAAAAGCATGTATACTTTTTGAGATAAGAGAAAAGTATGGTTAAACAACCATATGTTTTCAACAGAGTATGGAAGAAGAACCTTACGTTAGGAAAGAACCCTACGTTTTGGTCATCAGAAAAGTATGGAAGGAGAACCGTACGTAAATTCTAAAGGTTACGTTTATTTTTCAAAAGTATGGTTCATCAACCATACTTTTGTAAACAACCATACGTTCTTGGAAAAGTATGAATCAAGTAAAAGTATAGATCTTTTACCATACATTTGAATGTTGAAGAAAAATTATGGATGATCAACCCTACGTTTTTTATCAACCTTACATTGTCAACCCTATGTTTGAAGTCTATGTTATTAACCCTATGTTTGGAAGCCACATCATTAACCTTACATTTGGCATCAGAAGTTTTGGCAGACGGTTTTTATGTACAACGATCAGTAAGCTAATTTCTGGGCAGATTTCAAGACAGATTTAAGGTCCTTTTTAAATTACGACTTTGACTGATTCAAAGACGTTTTATTAATGGATTTAAGATTGAGTTAAAAGGAGCTTTTTATGTTGAGTCTTAAGGGAAGTTACGACTTCTCTGTAAATTCAAATTTTTTAATATTGTGAATCAGAAGGTGACTTTTATGGATCTAAATGTGTTGGAGATATGATTTATTATATATGCTCTCTCTGAAACACCAAAAAAAAGAGATGGTGTGATCGATCTATTATTGAAAAAGGTGGAAAACAGAGATTGAAATGATTTGTGATTGATCTGCTGATTCAACAGGAGCGTAAAAGATCTGTTTGTTCAAGAAGAAGGATTTCGATTGAAGATTCACCTGTTCTACATCGAATATATACTGTGGATCTACTACTGATAAGGTTGTGAACTGCATATCTATATCTACTACAACTGGATCAACTCAGAACTTCTTCTTCTTGAAGATCAATATTTCTAGATACTTCGATCAATCTGATATCAATTGCATTCTATTGCAATTGTGAAGATCAACCCGAAATTTCTTTCTGAACTTATTTTTATTCTTGAGTAACCAGCTTCTTGTTCTAAGCTGTGTAGGTTCGTGTTTGAACCATAAGGCTTTGTTTTTCCTTGTATTTCAAAGGTGTCAACTACCTGTACACAGTTTTGAATCGTTCTGTGGAAAAGAGGACCAGATAGTGAAAATCACCAAGCTCTTGGAGTAGAGCCTTGATGGAGTGGACTAGAGGATTTCTGTTCCCCGAACCACTATACATCTTTGTGTTCTTGTTTTTACTTTTTCTTCTACACGATCAAATTTGATAAAGTATAAAGGACAGAACTCATTCAGGAGAAGAGTTATTGAAAAAATTGCAAAAGACAAAATTCACCCCCCCCCCCTCTTGTGTATAATCTGTAGATTCATATCCAACAATTGGTATCAGAGGGGGATATTCTGATGGAGCCTTAGAAAGCTAGAAGCATTTAAGGATTATACAACAGGGCATCATGATTTATACAAGAGAAGGGATGTCAATGGTTAGAGCACCATATTTTAATGTAGTCAACTATGGTTGCTGGAAATCGCGCATGATAATATATCTGAAAAACCTCAGATATAGAGTCTATGTAAAGATTCTAACTCCTTATGAAATTACTGAAAATCGTGAGGCATGGAGTGCTGCTATAGAGGCAGAGTACGATATGAACTCAAAGGCTATGAATGCAATTATTTTCGGTCTAGGACCAGATGAATTTAATAGAGTATCACAGTGCCCGATAGTATATGAGATGTGGAAAACAATAGCTGCGGAATATGAGGGAACATATAATGTAAGGAAAGTGAGATATGCAACTACAAAACTGAAATTTGATACTTTCAAAACGATAAAAGGTGAGAGAATTACCCAAATGAATGGAAGATTGAAAGAAAGTTTCAATAACATAACTGCTCTTGGAGAACCTATCAAGCAGGCTGATCAAGCATTAAAAGTACTGAGAGTACTCCCTACTAGATGGAATGGTATCTCTGATGCAATCACAAAATCAACACCTATCAAAGATCTAACTATGAGAGAGCTGATTGGTACACTGATGATGTATGAAGCTGAAATGCAAGATGAAGCTAATGAACATAAAGTGCTTATCAAAAGAGAAGATACTGCCTTGAAGGTAACTTCACTATAAAACAATAGAAAGATGAAGAGAAAAGAAGACAAAGTTAAATCAGAAAGCTCTGACTCATCTAACTCAGATGAAGAACTAGCTCAACTAGACAGAAAATTTAGAAAATTCTATAGCAATAAAAGAGGCTTCAAAAAATCCTTTAAGGGAGATAATAATGAAGTGAGATGTTATGAATGCAAAAAATATGGGACATATCAGACCAGATTACCCACAATTGAAGGATGCAAAGAAGAATAATTTGTACAAAAGAAATGACTTTGAGAAAAAAGACAAGAAATCTATGAAAGCCACATGGATTTTATCTAAAGACTCTAGTAGCTCTTCTGAATCAAGCTCAGAGAAAGAAGAAGTCAATCTAAAGGCAAACATGTGTTTCATGGAAGAAACTGATGAGTTACACTCATATTAATCCTCTGAATCACATTCTGAATCATGCTACGCAAATGATAAAACTTGCAGCCTACTGTAATATTCTTGAAGAAAAATATGACTCACTATTTAAGAAACATAAGTCACTGAAAAATATACCTAAAACCATTTCAGATGAAAGAGACACAATGCTAAAACAACATAGAGAATTAACTGATAAATACAATTTGATTAACACTGACTATGTTAATTTTGAATCAAGAATAAAATCACTGCAGGATGAAGTAGAATCTTTCCAACTGGCTGCATTGGTTTTTACAAAAGGAGAGAATTCATTAAATGAAATTCTTGGAAAAAATTTCATCAAAAATGAGATATTTGGAATTAGTAGTAAAGGAGAAAAACCAAAGCTATATAAAAATTATTTTGTTCCTTGCTCTAAAAAGCTTAATTGTAATTTTTGTGGTGAAAAGGGACCTGTAGCTAAAAACTATTTCATAAGACAACCTCAAATTTTTGGTATTAAGAAACCCTATGTTTCAAAAGGATTATATGATTCACCTAATTTTAAAAGAACAAAGCAAATATGGATACCCAGATCATTGCAAGCTAACACTCCTGGACCCAACAAAATATGGGTACCAAAGCAATTTGTTTGAATGTCTTTTCAGGTAGCAGGTCACCAGAGACGAAAAGATATATGGTACATAGATAGTGGATGCTCAAGACATATGAGTGGAAACTCATTGAATTTTTCTTCACTCACTCAAAAGGAAGGAGGACTTGTCACATTTGGTGATAATGCCAAAGGAAAAATCATTGGCATTGGAACTGTTGGAGATCCAAAAATAGTCTCAATCAACAATGTACTTTATGTACAAGGACTAAAACACAATCTGATAAGTATCTCTCAACTTTGTGATGATGGTTATACTGTTGATTTTACTAACAATTGATGTAATATTTCTAAAGATAAACTGTTTAAACTTAAAGCACCAAGAACTGAAAATGTCTATACTTTGGATTTAAATTCCTTGTGTAAACAATAAGTAAACTGCTTGACTTCTAAAGTAAGTGAATCATGGATATGGCATAGAATACTTGGTCATTTCAATGTATATGTTTTACATAAGTTATCCAAGAAACATTTAGTTTCTGATTTACCTTGTCTCAAATTTGAAAGTGACAGATTTTGTGTTTCATGTCAACTTGGGAAACAACACAAATCTTCCTTCAAATCTGTTAATAAGGTTGCTACATCTAAACCTCTAGAACTTATTCATATGGATTTTTTTGGACCTTCAAGAGTAGCAAGCTTAGCTGGTAAATTATATGTATATGTTTTAGTTGATGACTATTCATGATTTACATGGATTTTCTTTTTGAAATTTAAAAATGAAGCAATTACATTATTTGAAAGTTTCAGTAAATATGTTAAAAATGAAAAAGGTTTCAATATAATCTCATTAAGAACTGATCACGGTGGAGAATTTGAGAATCTGGAATTTAATTAATTTTTCTCAAATATGTGTATTAAACACACCTTTTCTGCACCCAGAACACCTCAACATAAAGGGATTATAGAAAGAAGACGTAGAACAATTCAAGAAATGGATAGAACTATGTTAAATGAATATAGCCTACCTATATATTTCTAGGGAGAAGCTATGAATACAGCTTTTTATATAATTAATAGAGTGTTAATTAGACCTATTTTGAAAAAGACACCCTATGAACTATGGAATAACAGAAAACCTAAAGTAAATTACTTTAATGTTTTTGGATGCATGGTTTATATCGTAAACACCATGGATAATATTGGTAAGTTTGATCCAAAATATGATGAAGTTATTTTCTTAGGATATTATGCTACCTCTAAATCTTAAATAGTTTATAATAAGAAGTCAAGGATTGTTGAAGAATCAGTTCATGTGAAATTTGATGAATCTGATCCTTTTGAGAAAAGGACAGAACAAATGGATGAACTTGACTCTAATGATAACATGAGACTTGTGAATTTAAAGAATGATTTTGAAAATGATATAAAAGAAATTCAGTTCATTTCAGAGGAATATGATACTGAAGAACCTTTAAATATATTACCTAGAAAGTCTAGAACCATAAAGAATCATCCTTTAGAAACTGTAACAGGTAACATAGAAACTGCTGTTCAAACTAGAAGAAACATTGGAAACCTAGTGGAATTCTCTGCCTTCCTATCTCAACAAGAACCCAAGACTATAGAAGAAGCTTTAGATGATGAAAGCTGGGTAATGGAAATGCAAGATGAATTAAACCAGTTTAAATGAAATGAAGTTTGGGATTTAGTGGAAAGACATAAGAATTATCCTATAATAAGAACCAAATGGGTTTTTAGAAATAAACAGAATGACCAAGGCACAATAACTAGAAATAAAGCCAGATTATTAGCTAAAGGATATAATCAAGAAGAGGGAATAGATTATGATGAGACTTTTTCACCAGTAGCTAGGTTAGAAGGCATTATAATCCTTTTAGCCTATGCATCTTATATGAATTTTAAATTATTTCAAATGGATGTCCAATCTGCCTTTTTAAATGGTTATTTAATGGAGGAAGTTTATGTTGAGCAACCTCCTGGTTTTGAAAACTCTCAAAAACCTAATTCTGTTTTTAAACTTACTAAAGCTCTTTATGGACTTAAACAAGAACCCAGAGCTTGGTAAGAAAGATTAAGTTCTTTTCTTTTCAAAAATGATTTTACTGTTTGTATGGCAGATCCAAAACTATTTAAGAAAACTCAGAAAAATAATGTTTTATTGGTTCAAATTTATCTTGATGATGTAATCTTTGGATCAACTAATAAAACACTTTGCCATGAATTTTCTAAATTAATGCATGAAGAATTTGAAATGAGTATGATGGGAGAATTAAATTTCTTTTTGGGTCTTCAAATATTTCAAAAAGATTTTGGAAATGTTTTAAATCAAAGAAAATACATTACTGATTTACTTAAGAAATTTGGACTTGAGAACAGCAAAACACTTACAACTCCTATGTGTACTAATATAAAACGTGATTTGGATGAAACTGGGAAATCAGTTGACAACAAGTTATATAGAGGTATGATTGGTAGCTTGTTATATCTTACTTCTAGCTAACTAGATATAATGTATTCAGTATGTCTTTGAGCTAGATTTCAATCAAATCCTAAAGAATCCCATATAACTGTTGTTAAAAGAATTTTTAGATATTTAAAAGGAACTGTTTTTCAATCTCTTGTTTATCCTAAAACTTATGATTTTAATTTGATTTCATATTTAGATGCTGACTTTGGAAGTTGTAGATTATATAGAAAAAGTACATCAGGTACATGTCACTTTTTAGGAAAGTCCTTAGTATCATGGTATAGTAAGAAACAACATTCAGTTCCCTATCAACAGCTGAGGCAGAATATGTTTCTACTGGAAGTTGTTGTGCACAAGTGGTGTGGATGAAAAACACTCTTATGGACTTTGGATTTAATTTTAATAATACACCTATTTTATGTGATAATACAAGTGCAATTAATATTTCAAAAAATAAAATTAGTCATTCTAGAACTAAGAACATTGAAATAAGGCATCACTTTTTAATAGATCATGTTATTAAAAAGGATATATATTTAGAATTTATAAATACTAAAATTAAATTAGCAGATACTTTTACTAAACCTCTTCCCACTGCAAGGTTTGATTTTATTATGGGGGGGGCTATGTTTATTTAATTTTAAATAAATTTTTTTTTGTAAATTTTTTTTGTTTAATGAATATTGTTTAAGTTTTTCTTTCTTTAATTGTATGTAAAATTTATTTGTTTTTAAATATATGTAATGATGAGTGATTACACGGGAATCAAGGTTGTTAGAGCCTTTTTGACTTTTAACCCTTTCAATTTTATCGAAACCCTTTCGAAATCTGAAAATCTCACTTCCTCTTCTGAAACCCTAACCTTCGAACTTCTGAAACCCTAACCTTCAAACCTTCAGAGACTCTCGTAGCAATGGTAAGGACTAAAAGAGCCAGTGAGGCTGAGCTGACCAATGCCAAGAGACAACGCACTGAGGGAAGAAAAATCTTACAGGGTAAGGTAATCGATATTGACTAGTTATTACTGATGAATCTGTTGTTGAATCAAGCACTGTCGTTTAAAAATCTTGACTAGATGTTCAACAGTAAAAATACGGAATTTCGGTATGAATTATAACTTATATACTTCTACAAATATGTACAGTTTAGTCTGGGAGATATAGAAGACAGTATGATGGCTAAAATAAAGGATAGGTATTTCTCAATTTTTTCAGTAGAGATTAGTTAGATTATCAACTACCCTCATGAGGGAGTTTTTCATTTTGACTTGAATAATATAAGAGATTTTGTTCATAAATCCAAAGACATTATGTCTTTTCTTTTTGGTACCAAGACAACAAAGGAAATTTTTGTTAAGGATTTGGATCCTGATCAGAAGATTTTGGTAAAATTTATTCAGACCGGAATAGCTCCACGGATGGCAGAAATGGAGAAGATTTTGTACCCTGATATGTATATAATGTTTCTTTTGTTAAGTGATATTAAGTTAAACTTTAAAAGATACATGATAAGGTATCCTAGTTACTGCTGTCAAAGCGAGGCCAGGAGGAATTTCTATCCCTTTGGTAGATTTATTTCTAAGCTGTTGTTTAAGAAAGACATGGTGAGATTAGTGGATGCAAGAGTTAACTGTCATCACAGTAATACATTTAATGCTGGAACCTTGAGGAAAGTTGGATATTTATGGAGCACAATTAAAGGAAAACTTTTTCCAGTAGGATCTGAGGAAGACTCAGAGAGTGCTCAGGCTCAACCTGCTAAGTCCAAGGAGGGACAAGCTGAATGCAAAGTCAGCAATGCAGCAAGATGGATTCGTTTTTATGTGACAGATGATGAGGAAGAAAGAAGCCATGACGGACTTCAATCAAGAAGAAAAAGACCAGTAAATGAGGAAGTCACTTCCACTGCTTTGGAAACTCCAATAGAACCTTTATTTTCTTATTATTTTGTGAGAGAATCTGTTGCTGATAAAACCATGGAAGATGTTACTGAGAGAACGGCTCCGGTAGAGAAATCAGGAGCTCAAGAAGAAGCTCAATGGGAAAATCAGGAACAGATTGTTGCTGATGTTGAACTTGCACTTCAACAGGAACAGGAGATGGAGGCAGTACCTGGTGAAGAAGTGGGCAGAACTCAGAAAACTTCTGAAGATATTATTCTTGAAATTCTAGTGGAAGACAAAGATGCAGATGAATGTGATGAGAATTCTTCTGAAGCTTAAACAGAGGTACATAAAGAGGATTTTTCTATGGAAATGTTTGAAAACTCTAAGGAAAAATCTTTGGACCAACCTTCTCAGGACAAAGAAAAAGTGAAATATGAGGCTAAATCATTGCCTTTGGTATTTCTGCATCAACCTGAGAATGTGAATCAAGCACAGGGTGTATCTAATTCAAGGAATGAAGAAGTTGAAGAACTGTACAGAAAAGTATCTCAGTTGGAATCTGAGAATGCTTCTCTGAGAAATGCTTTAGACTTATAACATTTGAAGTTTCACAAGCTGAAGGAGTGTACAGTTTCAAGGCAAGAATTTGAAATGTTTAAAGAGGATATGCTGACTGCTGTTACTCAATTAAAATTTGAAATGGTTATGAAGTCAGATTTATCATATCTGAAGTTGTATATGGAGAACCAATTTGCATCAGTTGCAAATAATGCTGTTAGTGGATCGGGTACTTCACCTGATTTAATTAGAAGGTTTCAGGCAATCACAGCTGCGTTGAGAAATATGAATGATAGGATACAAGATCTTCAATTTAACAGTGCTCCTTTGTCAGTGATGCTGGACAATCATAAATTCTTAGTGGATCAACTGACATTTAGTGAGCCATCAATCAGAATTCTTTTAGATCAGTTATCAGAGAAGCTGTCAGTATTTGTTGAAAAAGAGGAAAGGATGCATGAGTTTTTTAGAGTCAATTTAATTGAGGATATTCACATGACTCAAGAGAACAGAGGTCTCATTTTCAATCATGGAGATGGGATGTTGAAGAGACTACGGGAACAGTTTACAGAAATCAAGTTTACAATTCAGAGGAGATAGACCATGTTGCTTATCTTACCCAAACCTTGATTCCTGTGTATATCATTGTCATGTATATACTACTATTTTTTAATGAAAATTTTCTTCATTGTTTATTTTCCTCTTTCCTTATTTGTTTTACTAACTTTATTTTTAATATTCTAGTACTCCAGATTTAATTATTGATAAATAGTTCGTAATAGCATTTACTAATAGTTCAGTGCTATATTAAACATGTTAAAATCCATGATTTTTCATTCTTTTTGATATCACAAAAAGGTGAGAATTTGGATAAACACAACATCAATATTTAGGGGGAGAATTCATTTTATTGAGGGAGAAAATTAGATGAGACATTTGGATTTATAATTATCTTTTTGGTGGAGAAGTTTTTATTTAAAACATTAAAACGAATTTTGAAAGTTAATTTTGTTGTGTTTAAATAATTTTAATTATTTTATGGGTTTTGTGATCATAAAAAAGGGGGAGATTGTTGAGAAAAGAATTGTTTTCAACAATGCGTATTGATGTTATTTAAAGGAGGAGATTATTGAAAATAATACTCTGTCCCTTTATGATAATTTTGATGCTCACAAATACCCTTAGTAATTTTCTAATGATTTTACTTAGTATTTTTCAGGAGGTTATTAATTTATTTTACTCTTGAAATAACGAATATTTATTACTTAGCACGGAATCTATTTTAGCGTGTTTTGGAAACACTGCTCACATATTACGTAGATTAATATACCGCGGAATCTATTTTAGTGTGTTCTGGAAACACTTTTCACATCTTACGTAGATGGATATAGCGAGGAATCTGTCTTAGCACGTTCTGGAATCACTGTTCATACCCTGCATGGATAAACGTAGCGTAAGGATGAAAAGCATTTATACTTTTTGAGATAAGAGAAAATTATGGTTAAACAACCATACGTTTTCAGCAAAGTATGGAAGAAGAACCTTACATTAGAAAGTAACCCTACATTTTGGTTATCAGAAAAGTATGGAAGGAGAACCGTACGTAAATTCTAAAGGTTATGTTTATTTCTCAAAATTATGGTTCATCAACCTTACTTTTGTAAACAACCATACGTTCTTGGAAAATTATGGATCAAGTAAAAGTATGGATCTTTTACCGTACATTTGAATGTTGAAGAAAAAGTATGGATGATCAACCCTACGTTTGTTATCAACCTTACGTTGTCAACCATACGTTTGAAGACTATGTTATTAACCCTACGTTTGGAGGCCACGTCATCAACCATACGTTTGGCGTCAGAATTTTTGGCAGGCGGTTTTTATGTACAACAATTAGTAAGCTAATTTCTGGGTGGATTTCAAGCCATATTTAAAGTCATTTTTAAATTACTACTTTGACTGATTCAAATCCATTTTATTAATGGATTTAAGATCAAATTAAAAGCAGATTTTTATGCTGAGTCTTAAGGGACATTACGACTTCTCTGTAAATTCAAATTTTTGAATATCGCGAATTAGAAGGTGACTTTTATGGGTCTAAATGTGCAGGAGATATGATTTATTATATATTCTCTCTCTGAAACACCAAAAAAATAGATGGTGTGATCGATCTATTATTGAAAAAGGTGGAAAACAGATATTGCAACTATTCACGATTGATCTGCTGATTCAACAGGAGCGTAATAGAACTGTTTGTTCAAGAAGAAGGAACTCGATAGAAAATTCACCTATTCTACATCGAATATATACTGTGGATCTACTACTGTTGCCGTTGTAAACTATATCTCTATATCTACTACAATAGGATCAACTCAAAACTTCTTCGTCTTGAAAATCAATATTTCTATATACTTCGATCCATCTGTTGTCAATTGCATTCTGTTGCAATTGTGAAGATCAACCGGAAATTTCTTTCTGAAATTATTTTTATTCTTGAGTAACCAGCTTCTCGTTCTAAGATGTGTAGGTTTGTGTTTGAACCAGAAGTCTTTGTTTATCCTTAGATTATAAAGGTGTCAACTGCCTGTACTCAGTTGTGAATCGGTCTGTGGAAAAGAGGACCAGATAGTGAAAATCACCAAGATCATGGAGTAGAGCATTAGTGGAGTGGACTATGGGCTTTCTATTCCCCGAACCACTATACATCTTTGTGTTCTTGTTTTTACTTTTTCCGATGCATGATCAAATCTGATAAAGTATAAAGGACAGAACTCGTTCAAGAGAAGAGTTATTGAAAAAATTGCAAGAGACACAATTCACCCCCCCCCCTCTTGTGTATAATCTGTAGATTCAGATTCAACAAAAACCACATTTTATCATTAAATAGAATAAACTAATTTTTACTCTCTTTAGTTTTCATTATTACAAATAATTAAGTGTTATTTATTACCTAAAAATAATTATACTAATTAAAAATATGAAATATTTTTTAAAAAAATTATATATAAATAATATTTATTTTTTATTTTTTATTTAACCAGAAATCGTGATGAAAAAAACAAATTTTTTAAGAATAATTTTAATCTAGTTTAAAATTTTTAATGTAAAAAAATCATAATGTAGATTTAAATGACAAAAAATTTATTAATAAAAATATAATTGAAATAATTTTAATTTTAAAACCATTATAAAAAATGGGACATTCTAAAATCATTAAAAGAATTGACACATAAATAAAAATCCTGATTTCACTAATCAACTAAAATTATTATTTTTGAAAAATTTCTAAAAAAATTAATCTATGATAGTACTAAAATTTTGAGTTCAAAAATGAACTTAATTTTGTCAAATAAATTTTATATTATTAAAAATAATTAATTATTTTATTTTCTCACAAAAATAATAGAAATAATTTTATGGAGAAACAATTATTTTGAATCATATAAATAAATTACTAAAAATGTATTTATATTTTTCATATTTATATTTCTCCATATTTCTGAAATGATGGTATTCCTATTCATACCACCAAATTTAATGGATAGGTTATAACCTTAATGATATAATAATAATATTTTATTACTATATTTTTGTTATCTATAACTCATTTTTGAATGTAACATTTGATCTTAGAGAAACTACATTTATTGTAAAAATTATATCATAATGTTAAAGGGTGTTACATGAATCATGAAATGTTACCATAATCATTGGGTAAGACTTTGTAATAACTAGAGTCAATACTTTAAGCTCCCCCAAATTATCAAAGGTTGGTACACCTTACATGGGGGCCTATGCTTTTCTATATTATTTTAAAAAAAGTATCATATAGCCCAAGGTAATTTCCACAACCTCTCTTGATTCAATTATTAATTGAGTATGGACAATAATGTAAAATGTTTGCATGAAAACACATCATATGTACATTTGTAGAGCATCATGATATAAATGGATAGCTTGAGACCACCTTCCTCAAGAATAAAAAAGGCATTTTTCCAAGGATGAAAAAAAAATAAAGCATTATGATCCAAAGAGACTAGATCATATCAAAATTTATCAGTTTGTAGTTTCCAAAAAAGAAACTATGAAAAATATGTGATATAAGTCAAAAAAACCTTAATGCATTCTCATTGTAATCAAACAAAACTAAATGTTTCCTTAAGTTCACCTAAATTGAGATGGAAAGTCCCAAATTTTATATGTAAATTAGCCTAGATTCATACATGATGAAGGTGGTTTGGTGGATTTGAGAATAATATAATATAAGGAAACCTAGTGAATATACAATGATTCACACAATAAAAATCTCATCCATAATTCCACATGTGATCCTAAAACCTTTCCACATGAGATATATGGCCATTTTCTAGCTGCTACGAGTTCAACAAATAGTTGGAAATCATAGAATACGTTTATGGCCTGTATATTAGCTACTAATTGTCTAATGGATTGTCAGTAGCTAGCTATTGGACCGTTAGCATTCCCAACTGATGCATTTCATGGAAAACCAGGGTCCTAGAACCTAGAAGACACCCAATGAAAATCATATTTCCAAAAAAAAGATATTTAAAGTGTGGAAAATGAGTTATATAAAAATAAATTAATAGTTATCTACCTCAGGAAAGAGCCTATATATTTCAATCTCCTCATAGTATAGAAACTCCTCACCATGTTGTTGTCTTGAGTGTCACTTAGTGAATAACTGAGTCCACTATTCCTACATATCTATATATCACTCCCAAATCACTTCTTAGATGTGTACATACTTCAATAAGAATCATAGTAGAATAATAATCCTCCCACGTAGAAACTTTTCACTTTAATCCACAATATGAACCTACATATCCCCTAAAGTTGCATTAGTCTCCATCTTAATAGCATTAATTTTAATTACATGAAATGGATTATTTTGATACCTTAAACATCATGACCCATGAAAAATTATTGTGAATGGCACAACAGTTCTATAGAATTGATATCCTATGTTACTCAATATTGATTCACTGTATAATCTCAAATGGTCTAACATACAAGGGTTCCATCTTTCCCTACAATAAAAAAAATTGATGTCCCAACTTTGGTGACACCCATAAAAATTTGAAATCACAACAATAAAATTCTTGAGGTCTCCTTTAATGATCCTATTATGAATTCTACCAACCCTATATTGTTTTTATCTTCTTTATTATATACTAAACATTATCTGATCTCTCCTTAATGAGACATGACCTCCCAAGTGTTGACACACCTAATTCTAGAAAATTCATTGGTAAATAGAATAAATTAATATTGAATGAAAAAAATAAACCATTTTAATAGAATCCATGATTTATTATTTTTTTATAACTCTATTAAGGCCATGTATTCCTTATAGGATTCACTAAAATACAAGACATAATCATTTAGCATGTCCTCCGACATAAGAATAATATACATAGACAGTCTGTCATGACCTGACCCTCCGAGACCCTACCTAAGCTGGTAGTAGGCCAAGATTGATATCCTATGACCTCTTATATAAGTAATGTGGAAAGGGACATTATTCTAGTACAAATATCACCTAAATGGGATTCCTTATACTAATGCATCAGTATACACACACACACACACACCTAACTCAGTGTCATATTGCTAAGATATAAAATAACTATAACATTTTTAGCGTATTCAATGCATGAAATAACCTATAACATTTACTTCAATGTTATATAATGTAATAAAAAATATATGAATGGGTAAAATATTATCCTATATAGAAAATTGGTCCACACATGAGAAAAAATTGTAAATATGGAAATTAAGAGAGCCTGACTCACAATCTATGTGGATGACTACTGAAAAAGACTATTACATCCAAGTGAAACCTTGTTCCACTGAAACCATTTATACCAAAGTAACATCCAATATACATTTATTCCTCATAAGACATAACACATGAGGTTATAACCACGATATGTAGTAGTACAATCATACTCAGTTGGATGCATCAAAAAACAAGATGGAAGTAACAAAGTGAAATAGTAAGTTCAACCCTTAGAAAAAGAGGGAAAATTGAGATTTCCTTGTTAAGATTCATGTACACTAAGAGGAGGAGGGGTTGAATGAGAGATTTATTTTTTATAGGTTTCATTATAAAAAATACACATTAACCTCCTATTAAATATTTCATTCCCTTAGGAAAACAATTCAAACACACTTCCATAGGAACATAAGAATTTACATGGTTCACTACTCAACAAGAGTACCTATGTCCTTTTTATTGTTTGGAAACATTCCAAAAACAAACAATCTACTTGAAAAGAATTTTTTTAAAATAAAATGTGTAGGATATTACCTTACACTCATGTAGTACTATGTAAATAATCCAATGGTGAATTTGAGTATCACTATGTAAACAATCCAATAGTGTGTGTGCTTCTCCTATCATATAATATGAAATATAATTTTTGTAATATTCATGTTATTGTGATTCTTTATTTACATTCAAAAAAATTATCATTCCAAAAAATTCTTCACTTTCTCACTAAGAAGCTAGTAAGAAATTTTTGACCTTCGTAATGATACTCCATCTGATAACCCATTCTAATTTTTATGCCAAATTTCTTATAACTGAAATACCAATTTTTCAATGTATTATTACATTGATGAATTTCTTTTGGAAACCATTTTACTGTCATTGAAAAATACTTTATTTCCTAAATTAATAGTACTTCTTCCACAAAAATCCTCTTGTATGCTCTGCATACTATGTTCCACCTTGTGGCATGAGGGACTCATAGACAACCTTACCTTCCATGGATAGAATCTTCATTACAGATGACTGAAACCCCTCAGACTGCTGATTCTTTACTTCTACATTATCTCCATGAAAAATCTATCTTTCACAATTCTTTCACATCCTATCCCCTTGAACTGTCCTCATTATGGAAATGATACCATATGAACTTCTATACATTATGGAATTCTACCATATGATATTATTATCATTCATATAAATATCCCATGTAAACTCTTTTACAGTTATCCTAATTATTCAAGAATTGATGACAACATTAATAAAATTCTCTCAATCTAATGATTTGATTAACTGTATTTATGTATTAAAATATATCCAAGTAAACTACAAAACTAATATACCCAAAACATCGAGGGGGTAGATCCATTACCAAAAAACTACAATGAAGTCCACATAGATCCTCAATCCTATGTGGTATACATTTCCTTTTGCAAAGGAAACACATTGTGGAATCTTAAATCACTTCCTCGTTTTTAAAATTACATGCATCTCGTGAACTGTTATCCCCCTGTGAAATATTTTTCCCTATGTGCTTCATGTAGCATGCTTCAAGGAAATCGTTTCATTTCTAATATTCCTTTTTCATTTGGGGCACCTAATTTTTGTTCGATGAATGATGCTTCATGGTTCATAAAATGCATTCCAAGAACTTCTTTATAAAATATCATTCATTTCCATAAAAACCCCTTTATTTTATTGCCCACTTTTTTCAAATACTAGGAAACTAAACCCCCTAAAATACCTACTTTGAAATAAAAATATGAGGATTCAAAATCATATTTCTTATTAAACAATCACAAATTGATATATTGTTAAAGATTCAACAATATTTTACCAAAATTCACTTATTATATCATCATAAACCTTATCTATCATGATATTTGACATTTGATTGATCAAATTTAGCATCATCAAATTTAGAAATGAAATTATTTTAACCTATTTATCTTATATCAAATCAATTTTTTCAGAGTCAAATAGAATTTATTAAGAATTATGAAACTAATTTCTAGAATATTATTGTTAGTCCAAATGTCAATTTTAGAAAGTGAGTTGATTTATTTTCTTCTCAAAATTCCTTGACAATAAAATATAATACTTAAATATGATAATATTGATTATAAATTGGGCCAAAAAACCAATCAAAAAATATTCTCATATTGACACCGTAGTTGAAAATGGAGGGAAGTATCAATATATGTAGACAGATAATGACAATGATGAGTCTGACTATAGCTCCCAAGATATCATCCTAGATGCCTATTAGCACACAAAACCTCACAAAATCAATGTAGAGGACCTATTCAACACTACTGTGATCCATAGTTGAGGGAGCATTAACACAAGTGGAGGTAAAAATCCCCAAAACAATTCATTGGAAATGGAGTACTACTCCAATGGTAGAAGATTTGTTTACATTGTTGTGTGGTGGGGAACTGATTCTTCATACATATATGTCGATTATGGGGGATTAATACCTGGGTGAGATAATGGAGTACTAATAAAGAAATCTCTCTTATGATCAAACTCAATCCCTAAGTATAGCCACGTGTCACAGGAAGAAGAATCCCACTTAGTATAGAATACTCATGTGGAAAAATCAGAACCTTGAGGAAGGATAAACACTGAGTATTTCTCCTTGAAAAATCACACAATCTGTATATATGGTCACAAGGCATGTGACATCACCCATTGGTCTAGGCGTGTATTTCCATTTAGATACCTTGGGTATCCTTGTCCCACAATATGGAATACCCTTTTGGGGGCATGACATGTATTTTCACCCACAGTCCTATGCATGTACCTTCGACACACAAATCAACTACCTATGTTGATTTACATGGAGTGTAGTCTCATCCAAATGGAATGTGATCCTTAAATTAGGTTGAAACACTAGCCTCCACAAGAAGATGATACACACAACATGTATTCCTATAATATTCAATGAATATAGTCACAATTTTCACAGTTACTAAATCTTGGTATTCACCAGATCTACAAATATGATATTTATACGACCCTTAATGACAAATAAATCTCTAAATCTGTTGAAATGAACGTATGGAATCCCTGATAATCATTCCCTTACCTCTACTAGTTGGAAAAAAATCCATCTATTTGAATCTAATATATCACACCTCCCAATGCCATATTGGATAATGAGCCATAGAAAAAATAGTCATTAATCCATTTTCATGCCATGTTCAATAAAAAATCTCTTAATTCATTTTCATTCACATAACCATTATGAATCTAATGGTTTTATTTTACTCAAACTGGTCCGAAAACGTTTTGTCACATACCACATGGTAGAATGATGATGAAAATGATGTATAGTAGTAATGTAAATGTATAAGAACAATTTGAGATCATTTATGGCTGATGATATCCTTACTAATTATAAAAAGTTTCTAGGGAAATCAAAGGGGGTTGGAATATATGTTAAATAAATAATCAAAATGTCAATGCGGATTTATAATCAGATCATGAAAATATTTTAATATAAGAAAATATATAAAATGAACAATCCATGTTTAATAATTAAACCAAAATAGTGTAAATAAGAAAAATAATGAGTCAAACCTCAATAATGGATTATTAATTTTTTGGAGGACACAACCTCTATCATCGATGATGATGATCCTGCAACATTTTTGTTCACCTCATGAATCCCCTAGATCATTCATTATTAGTCCAAGTTCCCGAATTTTGCAATGAAGATGAAGCTCTGCCTTGCACCTCTCCAATATCCCTAGGTTATTTATCTAACAATACATATTCATCATAATGGTGTAAAATATAGAGATATTGGGTCTCAGCCATTTAAGAAAAAAATTGAAAATATTTATTTATTTTATTTTATTCGCCTGTAAAAAACTTCGTTCCATGAAACCTAATATAATGACCAATGTTAAGTCATTCATAGGGAAAGCCCCATGTTATGAATAAAACCATGATCTCCAGATTTCCATCAGTGTTCCTGATAAATAGAAAACCAATTATTTCAAAAATATTGACAGACATTACTATAAATATATTTTAATATATTTAATATATTATTACCATGACCTAGAATACACATCACATAGCACAAACTCTATAAAAAATCTGTAGATAAATATAGAAATATTCAAAGGGTCAAATCATAAAAACTGATGTGGTTAAAATCAACCCTCATTTAATGATTTTCCCTAATAAGAATAATGTACAAAAAATTGGGTTATTGATCCTGCATCTAGATCTCATTTTCCAAGGAGATCACATACCTGCCCTCATTCTTCCAAATATCTTACACAAGAGGGATGGACCATCCACATGGAACCTTCTCCTATCTATCATCAATCTCTACCAAGTATTCCAAAAAGGTTTCTATATCCTCAATACCTAGCTCATCCCATTCAATAACATGCAATGGTTCATTCATATATCTTCTCAAATATGATGCATGGAACAAATTATTAACATGGTATAACTATAGAGGTTATATAACGTTGTAACAATCTCCTATAATCATACATAATATCAGTATTGACTATGTAATCCTTAAGGAAATACTACTTCATCTTCTGAACCTCTTCAGTCCTTGCAGTAGTGAGACTCTCAAGGAAACATGGTCTCCCTGATCAAACATTAATCATCTGTGATGTCAGTCCACTAAATTTTTTATACAATTTATTATGTCCTCACATGATCATGGGTCATGAAATCAGCTCTATTATTTTTGGTACCAAATCTATCACAATAATAGATGCCACGCCAATATTACTCTATCAAAAGGGTGACCCACAATGTCTCACATACAACACCTTGAATGGTTCCATAATGATAGTGGGGTTATTATTGTATTTATTTGTGATATCCACAACGGGAAATTGATCCTCACAGCTTTTGTAGATGTCTAATGCATAGGCTCTTATCATATCATTCAAAACACATAAAATTGTTCTGATCCAACAATCTATCTAGGGGTGAAGAATCATACTCACCTAGAATAGGATCCAGATAACCTCATACCCAACTCTCTATAGTCGTTAGGTGAAAAGATAATCACTATTAAATAATATAGTCCTGTGAATTCCATGGAACCATATTTTTTCATGAACATAAAATCACATTAAATTCACAACTAGTATCAGATCCTTTTGGGAAAAAAGTGTATTGACCTGGTAGCTTGGTCGATAGTCAAATAGATAGCAATGAGGAATCTCATTATCCATTTAATCTCTATTAAAAAATCCATCTATATTCCATCCAAATTCTATTCTAGGATCTTAAGCAATTGATTTATGTAACGAACCAATCTTTTATAAATAAAATTACCTTTATTTTAATTTCCTATGGATATAAAATCATATAAAATTCTGTTTTTTTTATATAAAATTGGATTTAAATGACTGTTATGTATCCTTACCTTTGATAATATTTCCATTGAACAGTGATCACATGACTAGTATGAATATAGGGTAATAAAAAATATTTTTGACAGAGACAATGGATTTGATGGCTTCAACTAGTAGGAACATTCCCTTTAAATCAAATTTATTGGACATTTCAAGGGAGATACAAATTTTGGGTTTTCTCTAGACCCATCCCTAGCTGATATGTAACAACATAATAATGAGAGAAACTAATTATTGGAGAATTTCAAGTTCATCGACATCATGACCCAAAACATGTTTACAGAAATGCCCCAAACCCCCCCCCCCCCACCGCGCACATTACACAGAAGGAATATGCTGGTGTACTAAAGGAATATTTATCAAGACCCTATAATTATAAATTAGTACATTATTTTTTTATAATAATGAATATGATTTCTATATATTTACATTAATTTATTAATGAATTTTTTAAGAATAAATAGTATTTTTTGTTAATATTCATATTCAATTAAGAAATCTATTTTGCTAAATTAATATTTTTTTGAAATAAATAAAGTTAGAGTAAAATATTATCATTATGTTACTTTTATTAAATATAAATTATCATATGTTTTTTGGGATATCCAATGAACTTTTTATTAAGGCTCAAAAACTATTTTTGTTAAAAAAAACCTCAATTTTCAATAAATGAATGTTTTATTTTAAAAGTTAATATTTACAAATTTATAAAATTATTTATAAAAATTAATATTATTTTGGGAATCAGGGCATCAAAATTATCCAATGGTTAATTTTTTATAATTTTATGAGACAATCGAATTTATTGGTAAAAATTAAATGCCAAATAAATATATAGTGTGTTTTATGACATCCTAATGACCCAATATTGATATAATAAATATTATAAAATGTGATATTCTTCTGATATATTTTTTTCATTTAAAATAAAATGATTTTTTATTTTTTATTAATTTTATAAAATCTTTGTGGTCTCTCGAAGACATATAAAATATTTCAACATATTAAATTAATTTCCTTGAAAGGGTAACTCACATTAACATTAGAAAAAAAAACATTTAAATACCTCCAGATCTTATCCTTTTAAAATAATGTATACCAATCCCCAAGTCAAGAAACCATGGAAAAACCATTTGATGGTTTTTGCTTTGGGCATTTTTATTGTGTAGGGTCCAGAAACAAAAATAATAAAAAATTCCCCCACCATTCCTATATAACCCCACTCAATCTCCCATTCCTATTCAAACAAACAATTTAGAGGTAGAAAAACTTCTACTCCATACTCTATATAGTCCTCCCATGTCCCCCATACTCCTATTAAGCCTATCCATAGACTTTGGGATCATGCGTCCAAGTAAGGGTTCTTATCCATCTTCTGTTACATTCAATTATAGAACAATGTTTCAAATTTTCCTTCTTAATTGCAATTGGTTAAATTGTCATACTCTACTGAAAATAGGGCCTTTATCAACACTTGAAAAGTAAATTTATAGTCCTAAAAAAGTACAATTAAACACTACATTGATAAAAGGGGGTCCCTTTTATCAAAGCTAAAAACAGAGCACATAAGGACCCCTTTTAATAGTGCTAAAAAAAAGTGTAGATAAAAGTGTTCTTTTATCATTGCTAAAAAAGGGCTGATAAATGGGTCCATAATCAGCACTTTTTTATCACTAATAATGAAAAAGAAAACATTAAAATAAAAAATAATAATAATTTTGCAATTTGGGTTGGGGCTTCAACTGTGCTTGAAGCCCCATTCAACAGCGCCCTGCCACCCCATCCCACACGCCCAAGCCACCCCCCCCCCCCCAGCATGCATGCCCCAGCATCCACCCCACCCTAGCCTTTAACCACAAATAACCCCATTTTCACTAGTGCATCCCCCTACCTCCCCTAGATTCAAACCCATAACCTATTTCCTCTACTCCTAAACCTTTACCACTCCACCATAATGCTTTGTTATCCATTTTATAAAATATATTTTTATTTTTATTTATATATACTGTATTTACTCGTATATTAATATTTGTTTATATTAACATATATTTATTTATATTAATATATATATAGTTATATTAATATATATATTTGTATATTAATATACATAGAGTTATATTTGTATATTAAGATATTTATTCATATATTAATGTATATTTATAAGATTAGTTTTAAATACATTCATAAAATAAGCTTTTTTGTGTGTGTTTATAAATAAATATATACATATATACAGCACACACAAACACACATATTATATGTGTATCTATAAGTATTATTATAAATAATTATATATATTTACAAATATTACATTTTAAATTGTATATAAATATGTTTATAACATATTGATAATATATATCAGTTTGCAAATAAAGACGCACATATATATATATATATATATGTACACAAATAAATATATATATATACATATATATATATATATAGGTGCTGATAAAGGCCATATTTACAGTAGTGAGTTATGGTAGTTTGATGTTTGACTTACATTTTCAGCTTATTTATAATATTATATTTATTTTTTGATTTTTGGTGTCTCCAAATTGTTATTTTATGATTATATATCAATTATAATTATAAAATTAATAATTTTTAATTTTTAATATATTTTATAATTTATTTTCACTATATATCTTATATATTAAGTGCAACTGTTTATTTATACTTATCTAAAAAATATATAAAAAATATATATTCTATTTATATCCATATAAATATAGTTATATATATATAAATTTTTTTGAAATATAATTTTTTTACATATAAACTTTATCAATGTTACTAGAAAATTCACTAATACCCACCCCCTTTATCAGTGATGCAAAAAAAGTGTTGATAAAGGGGTACCCTTTAACATTTCTTAAAAAATAACTGAAAAAAGGGAACTTTTAATAGTGTTTCTTATCACTGATAAAGGGAACCCCTTTATCTGTTATTTTTTTAGCGTTGTTAAAGGGGGGCATTACGAAGACACGGTTGTTTGGTATTTATTCTTTTATAATCAATTAACTACTATCCATTTTATTTTATTTCAATGATGGATCTTTTTCCTCCCCCATTTAGTCCAATACCTAATCTGTTACCAGGCTGAAATTCTGTAAGGGGCCATTAAATTCCTTCCTTTCTCATTTTATCCAAATTTTTTTATATTGTTAAACCCTTTTATTTTCAATCACAAATTTTGGGGGTATTATTTTTATCCTCTCCCTAATTACCCCATTATGTTTGAATTATGAGAGACAAATTTCTCTCTCTTTAATTCTTTCTATGTACACATGTTACCAATCTGAAATTGTGTAACATATTTCTCTCTCCTAATTTTCATTCAAGAATTTCTTGTATATAATACCTATAGGATCCATTTCCTATATTGGGATATTAATTTCCATGATCCCCATAATATATATTTCATTTATAAATGATGAGATACCCCTTTCTCTCTCATTAACAAAATCTATGAAATTCCAGTTGATGCCATTATGCTTCCGAAATTGCACTAGGATTTTCCAAGCCAAAATCATCATTTAGAGAATATCATACCCATTTTTTCTATCAAGGGTATTAACCATTATGAAAATATACTTATTTAATGTTATATAAAAGTATTTATTAAATAATACTTGATCAGGGGATAAATGATGATATTTAATTAATCCATGTTATATGATCTATGTGGAACACTTAATCATGACATTAAAATGTCTATGATGGGTAAGCCATAATTGCTCTCCAATGCATTTGGTAATGTTTAGTATCGTTACACACCAAGTGAAAGGAGGTATTACTCATGATAATTCATTTTCATTGAGATTTGAATCATGGTAATCCATGTGAAATGAGCCTTGTATCATTCTAATATCATGTTTTATGTTGTTGCCACATTTCTATGTTATGCTAACAAGATATATCATGCCTTTATGTTCATGTTTCTCTCTTGATCCATTGATTTTACTATTTCAAAAAACGAAATGTATTCTTTAAAGTTTTTCCTTTCCTACTCCTTTATTGGGCTTTAAAGGTCACACCTTTCTTTTTGTATGTCCTCAGACTATCCCTTGTAGTGTTATGTACGAAGGAATGAGTTGGTCATGTCAATTAAGTTTTCAATAAAGAGATTTTATTTCATGTTTTATGTTATTATGTAATATTCATAATTTCCAAAGACATTATAACTCTTGATCATTGTATTTTTTTAGTGTATTTTTATGAAATAAATCTGGGTTAAGTATGTAATAAAGAGAAAGGTTGTTATACTTGGTATTAAATGAAAGGTTTAGTTATTTTTGCGAATAGGTTTAGAAAACTGTAGTGAAATACTTTGGGATAAGACTATATATATATAAAACATCCCTAATTTTTTTATTATAGATTATGTGGTATATCAATAAAATACATCACTCTATAGATACGAATATGTAGAGGTAGATCTAGTACAGATGTATGTAGGCGTAAAACCCAAAAACACCTTTGTGAGTTAGTCTGTAAATGTAACTGGTGGACAACAATGGGCCTTGCAGCACTGTTGGTTCAACAATCCCAGGGATATTAATTGTTGAATACATATTCTTAGAACAAACCATTATTAAATAACAAAAAAACATCCCATAAGAATATACATTAGAAGATTGATCAAGGATGACATTGATTTTTTTTATAAAAATTAGTAAGTTATGGAGGTAAATTTAATTTAAAATTTATTCCATTCTTTCATTGGATTCCCCATTATGTGTTAAACTGTTTGAGATACTAATCCATAATCTTACTTTTATTCATGTTAATGGATAATAATACGAGGAATCCAGCTATTAACTGATGTGAAGGGGAATGTGTTGAATATTCCAACGAGACTCCCAATAAAATAGGTTCTGAAGTATGACATACTGTGATTACACCAAACAGGATTCCAAAAAAAAAAATTAACATTTTTTCTACTATGAATGCCCAAGGACATCAAGGAAGAGGAATATAAACTATTATGATAGTCTGTTTATTAAATCTGTTAAGCAAAATAATACCCAATTTCCTCCATGCAACAAGTGTGGAAATAGGAACCAAGGGAAATGTCACTAAGGGGCTAGGACATGTTTTATGGGTGTAATGGAAGGGGAAAATGTATCACATTTACATGAAATAATGGATAATGTGTTTTATGGAAACAAATATCCATCGGAAGTATATTTTATAGTTCTATGTCATAAATGTAGAGAATAAGGGCATTATACAAGACAATGCTCTATTGTAAGTGATGAGAAGCATGATGAGAATCCACAATATCCATGTTCATGGGAGAACTGAATGTCTTATTATATTATTGATAACATGATTTAATTACATGCAACCACTTCTTCATATTAGTGTATGGCATGATTTATTTTAGTTCATGTCTTACTATTATATCATTAATGATTCTATAAACATAGATTCTCCACCATAAATGATATTATATACTTAGGGTAAAATTCTAAAAGTGTTGTATCGCATATTGATGTTCATGGGAATTTTCATCTTCAAAAAATTATAACTCCCCCATTAATGTAATATGAGGTAAAATTACAAACACATTGCCTATTCCCCATGTTCGTGGAATAATTCATGAGAAAAACTATTCCACACATGATCTGGAGTTAGCAGCAGCAATCATTGGGTTTCAAATTTGGCGACCATACCTCATTGGGGAGAGGTGTGAAATACATATGGATCAAAAAACCCTCAAGTATATATTCACATAGAAATATTTGAATATACATAAATAAATATGGTTAGAACATATCAATGATTATGACTACTCTATCCATTACCACCTTGGAAAAGTAAAAATGGTGGCATGTGCTCTATGTAGAAAGGACCCCAATGATTCTATCATAGAGGAGAACTGAAAAGGATCCAATACTCTTAGTTTTGAAGAAGATGTTCATGGGAATTATAAATATAGAAAAATCATCAATTAATTTAAAATTAATTTCTCAACTACCTCTCTAGGAAATGATAAAGGATGATAAAAAATATAATGTGGGAATTCATATGAAATTGGAAACAATATAAGAAGGGAAATACTTAGATATCAATATTAATGAAGAAGGAATTGTAATATTTGGGTCAATAATTTTTGTTCCATAAAATCTGGAGGTAAATAAATAACTTTTGGATGATGCACATAGATAAAATTTCTTCATTCCCCTAGGAAACACAAAAATATATTGGGATCTCTAAATGCATTATTGGTGGGAGAACATGTTGAAGGAGATTGATGAGTATACATAAATTTTACTGGTATATTATAAAATGAATGATGAGTGGAAGAAGTATAAGAGGATGATGCAACCATAACCCATTACAACATGGAAATGGGAGAACACCACGATGGACTTTCTTGCCACACATCCGAAGACATCCAAATGAATCAATGCTATCTAGGTTAGAATGGATCATTGTACAAAGAATACACACATCATTGATATTCAAGAGGATTTATCATTGGATAAAATGGAATGTCTATACATCAAAAAAGTGTTAAGGTTGTATGGTTTACCACTATCGATTGTATCCAATAGAGATCCAGGATTCATCTCTATGTTCGGGAAGAGTCTACAACATGATCTGCATACTGATCTGAACATTATTATGGATTATTAACAATAAACTGATGGAAAATATGAAAAGACTATCCAAACACTTGAGGATATGTTGAGAGATTGATCAATGGACTTCAAATGAGGATGGGATCAATCACATTCTTTGGTTTAGATCCCTTACAATAAAATTTTCCACTAAAGAATCCAAATTTATCCCTATGATGCCCTTTATGGGTAGAGGTGCAGAACACAGACATGTTGTAATGAAGTGTGCGAGCTAAAACATCTCGGTACAGAAATTTTAGAAGACATGGTGGTGATGTATAAGACCATCTAGCAGAACATTAAAGCTTCTTAGAGTCAACAAAAGAACTATGTCAAAATTCATTGATGAGACATTGAGTTTGGTGATGGAGACATGGTATTCCACGACATATCATCATATAAGATTGTATTGATATTTGGTAAGAAGGTAATTTTTAGTCCCAGGTAACTATGCCCTTTTGAGATCATTGATCTCATTAGATTAGTGGCCAATCGACTAGATCTCCCACTATACATGTCTCAAGTACATGATGTATTCCATGTATCACTATTGAAAAATTACATACATGACCCATCTCATGTACAGAATATAGTGGTTATATTAATGGAGAATGAACACTCTTATGAAGAGAAACTAGTGATGACCATAGATCATATGAAAAATGTTCTACAAAATGAGTTGAGACCCCCCATCAAGGTGTTATGGTGAAGCCACATGTTTGAAGAAGTAACGTTAGAACATGAGGATGTGATAAGGCAGAGTTACCCTCCTATTTTTTAGTGAGGGAAATGAAAATTTCAAGGGTGAAATTTCTTAAGGGGATAATGTTGTAACGACCCAATCATTTATGAATAAAATTCCATTTATTATAATGTATTATGGATATAGAAAACACATGCACTGCTTTTGTTTTATCATATCCAATTTTATTTAAATGACGCTTAAGTATCCTTACAATTGATAGTATGTTCATTGAATATTGATAACAATGCAAGTATAAATATTTGGTTTTAACAAATTCTTTTGACAGAGACCAAAATAAGTGATGGCCTTGACCAATAGGATCATTCCTTTTAAATACCATTTATCAAAACTTTTGAGGGAGATAGAATTTCATGGATATTCCCTAGACCAATCATTCCCTTAGATCCTACAACTTATTATTGAGAGAAACCGTTTACTCAATAAGTTTATGCTCATCGACATCACGACCCTAAACATGTTCATCGAATAGTCCCATGAATGCCCCCCATTTTGCACCTTACATATAGGGTGTTTTCTAGTTTAATAATGTGATCTATATCATGACCTTAGAATTATTATTATTTACATTATTTTGGTATAGGATAATGAATATACTTTAATTCTATTAACATTACTTTGTTAATTAATTTTTAAATCATAAATATTATATTTGGTTAAAATTAAAATTCAATTAAGAAATGAATTTTGGTAAATTAATGAATTTTTGAAATAAATAAAATTTTAATAAAATTTTATTATGAAGTTTCATTTATTAAGCACAAATGATAATATAATTTTTTTGAATTCAAATGAACTTTTTAATAATTCTTGAAAACTATTTTCTCAAAAAGCAGGCAATTTTCTAAAAATATTGGTTTTAATTTTAAAATTTAAAATTAACACATTTATAAAGTTATTTATAAATAATTTATATTATTTTTGGAATCAGGATGTCAAAATTATTGAATGGTGAATTTTTCGATCATTTCTGAGAATGTCGAATATTTTGGTATTAATTAAATGCTGAGTAAATATATAGTGTGTTTTATGACATCATAATGACCCCATATTGAAGTAATAAATACTATAAATTGAAATATTTATCCAAAATATGTTTTAACATTAAAATAATGCAATTTTATATTTTTTTTACCAATTTATAATACTATAGGGGACCCTATAAGACATATAAAATATTTTATGATATTAAATTAATTTCCATGAAATGGTGACTCACCTCCACATTAAAAAAAAAGACATATTTTAATATCTTCATCACAAAGAAATTTAATATAATGAATACCACTCCTGTTTTCTAGAAACCTTGTGAAAAATTTTCAATGGTTTGTGGTGTGGAATATTTTAGTGTGTTGGGTCCAGAACCAAAATAATGAAGAATAACACCACCTTTCCTAAATAAACCCATGAAATCTCCAATTAATCTTCACCCAAACC
Organism: Viscum album; assembly: GCA_963277665.1. Taxonomy (NCBI): domain Eukaryota; kingdom Viridiplantae; phylum Streptophyta; class Magnoliopsida; order Santalales; family Viscaceae; genus Viscum; species Viscum album. The sequence continues at coordinate 2,088,406,951 of OY728160.1, forward strand.
ATTTTGAGATTGACCAAAAACTGACTGATACTCTATATAGTTCTCCCAGGGTGCCCCCATTCTCCCAAAAACCTCTCCCGAGCCTTAAGTATCACACATCCAAGTAAGGGTTCCTCTCCTCCCTCCTTACCTGTAAATTAAAGACCCTTGTTTGAAAATTTTCTTTCTAATTTCAATTGGTAATATAGTAATACTTTTATAATCAATTAACTACTTTCAATTTGATTTAATTTCAATGAGGTATCGCTTACCCTCCCTTATTGGGACCTGTACCCAACCCATTACTATGCCAAAATTTCATTAGGGATTCTTACTTTCCTTTTTTTTCCATTTTATCCAAATTTATTATGATGTTATACACATTAATATTCAAATATAAATGTATGTGTATGATTTAGAACACCACATACTTACCTCCTTATTTTTTAATGGTTATATACCACATTATCTCTCATTAATTCTTTTCTTATACAGCAATTACAATACTGAAATTCCATAAGGGATTTCTATATTCTTATTTATATTAAAAAATTATTATATATTATGCATCTTAATTCCATTTAATATGTCAGTATATTATTTTACATTATCCCCATACTGTCTATTGTATGTATAAATGTTGAGATATCCCTTTCTCTCTCATAAATCCAATTTATGAATTTCTATAGGATGTCGTTATATTGTTGAAATTGCTCCACAATTTTCCAAGCCCAAACCACCATGTAATGAATACAATACACATTTATCTATGTTAAAATATTATCATGTGATTAAAATTTTCATGAAGGTTGCACCTAGATAGTGCTCCAATGCATTGGGTAATGTTTATTATCATGATATTCCATGAGAAATGAGGATTTACTCATGATAATCCATGTACATTTAGGGTTTATCATGAAATTCCAAGTGCAATGTGCCTTGGATCATGCTAATATCTTGTTTTATATTAGTGCCACAATTTCTTGTTATGATAATAATGATATATCTTGATATTACGTTCATGTTTCACTTATGCTCCATTGATATGACTATTTCTTAACATGTAATATATTTTTCATTTTTTTCATTATTTACTCCCTTAAATGGATTTATTTCTCACCCATTTCATAAACATGTCTTTAGGATATCCCACGTAGTGTCAAGTATGAAATAATAAGCTGTTCACGTCAAAGATAGTTTAAATAAAGATGTTGTATTGCAATTTTTAAGTTGTTATGTAATGTTCCTAATTTCCCAAGACACCAAACCTCTAATTCCTCGAATTTGAATTAAGTGAATGTATAGGTAATAAATCATGTTTAAGTGTGTACAAAAATATTAGTTTTTTTAACTCAAACCTACTTAAATTTGATTTTCACCATTAACTTATTGACATGTGAGTCATTGGGAAACAAAATTTAATATATTCCACCTCATTTTAGCTCACAAAAACTAATTTTTAATTAAATTGTAAATTTTTTAAAAACGTTATGTACATCACAGGGGGAGGTATAAAACTCACTAAATAGTACCTCAAAAATCACGAATATAACTAACAACCCTCATTAGAAAATTAGGGTGTGGTCTCCACCATAAAAAAAATATTTTTGGTGTATCACCTATGAATATATGTTAACTTATAACCTCATAGACCACATACGCCAATTGATATTCTCTCACACAATGAAGAAGTGGTGGAGGAACCACTATTGGATATAGGAGTACTATATCCCTCTAACACACTAGTGTCACCTATAAAAAGGTCTAACTTCTAGGATGCTTCTTCCACAATGAGAATATTATATTTCTTTCTATGGGAATCTGCCACCATGTTTCCCTTCCCTAGATTGTATAATATCTCAATGAGATATATTTTATGCAATTACAACCAATGTCTCTACTTAGGTTGAGATATTTTTGGGTGTTGATATACCATAAACTCTATTGGTCAGAATAAAAAGTGAAATAATCATCCAAATGAATCAACTCGCACATATTTATTGGGATGAATACTACTCTAAAGTCTAAGTCTTTGTCGTGTAATTGTGATCATGAGGTGTCAATTTCGACAACCCATAAATGATCCAAACATACATATATATAAAAACAAATTCAATTTTATCTCTAGATGAATCAAGAAATATCACATACTCAATGCCCTTATCTGTTTTCCTCAATAAATGAATAGTATTCAACCCATTCCGCATCTCCAAAAAGGATCAGTGACATTACTTAACCAAGGAAAATGGCCACCCTTTCCACATAAAGGTAGTCAAAGGGATTTAAAACCTATAATTTTATTCCATAAACCTATATTAGTACCCCAATAATCCATGGAAACTCTATAACATTAACAATATCTTTTGTGATTCCCAAATAATCACAACACCAGTCCTCCCCAGACCCATTACTACATCATTATTTGAGATAACATGTCCCATAATGTGAACCTATCAAATCCAAAATGGACACATCGTGATCAAACCACATAATAGGTGACCCTAAAGTAATTGTAGGAACATCCTTAAATATTCCACATGTTCCTCATCAGATGAATAGTATATAAGAATATCATTAATTAATGAAACCACGAGTGACTCAAAGTATGGTTGGGGGATCTGACTCGTAATTTCCATAAACATAGTGGGGGAGTTAGTCACACTGAAAGAAGTCACTAGGAAATCATAGTTCCCATAGTGACAACAGAATCAAATATTCAATATATAATCCCCATGAACCATCATCTAAGGGTACACATAAGTGAGATTAATCTTTTAAAACCAACTCGCACCATTCATATGGTTGAAAAAACCGTAAATCCACATAAAGGTGTACATGTTCTTGATTTTACCTTGGATTATGTGATGATTATTAGTGAAAATTATTAAACTCGCATATTCTTGGTTCAGGAAGAAAATTGGATCCACCTAGAGGTACAAACGTGGTCTAATAAAAACATTCGGTAGAAGTTCATCCTGCTACACACTCATCTCTCGATACATGGTAGGGTCCACTAGAAACGTTTAAAAAGATATCAGTATAGTCCTAAGGAATATATTAATATATAAGTCAATATCCATCTATAGATGTTGTCCTGGGACATCTTTATGAAATATGTACACAAAATAACCCAATATAACTAGAATCTTGGTAGGGTCAACCAGAAACAATGCAAAAGATATCAGTGCAGACCTGAAGCATAAGTTGATACATTAGTTAATATCACACCTTAGATGTAGACCTATGAAATATTTAGGAATTTAGTACATATAATACACCACTATAACTATAATCTAGATTCCTGAAGAGCCAATTACACTAAGGGAAATATTCCCCAAATTATGGGTAATAGGTTTTTGCTTCTTGACCATGAGTCCCACTCTATCGTCAAATATATATATATTTATTAACAAAAAATTTTAATCAAATACCATATTCATGTCATAATTTAATCATCCTATGATAAATTTATATCAGATCATACACCTTGGACAACTATTCCATACCCAGAATGACATAATTACGTTTTATCTGGATGACCAGGTTGTCCAATTTGAAAATATCTCCACTGATCACCAAATTAGATTTATAAAAATTTTGTGATATAGAAATATTGATCCTTATAGGTACATATAGAAGTGGTTGATAGGAAAATGTATCTACTAGATGCTCTATAACATTCATAAAGTATATGGAGATAAATTAATGACTCACACTCATGCCTACATATAGAGGAAAAAAAGTAGAAAAGATAAAAATCATACGTCAAATCATTGTATGATAAGCCTGATAATATCCATATATATCCTAAAACAATTTCACCCATCAAACACCATCCCTCAAAGCCCATTATGGGCCACACAGTGGTGGTTTCTACATTAGTTCATATAGTCATCGTTAATCGATAGCTCCTCCTTTAGAGGGATCTTCCGGATCCTATATCAACAAAATTTCCCTGGGGCCCAACATGAAAAGTATTGGGAGATCCAAGATCAAAATGATACCTCTAACATGGTGTTCAATCCATAGCTTATGAACCATATAAATGACACAAGGTTGGGAAATCATGATTCATGTGACCTCATCTATCAAAAACATAACACTGTATCTCTCTAAGATCAATAGAAACCCTTTATGAACCCTATGATGTAGATCCATTTGTCTGAGTCTGATAATTATTTTGAATCATGAGTTTAAACCGTAATGACTATCACATTCTAGATACCCCGGAATAGTCAAGCCCATGATTTTTAATTCCAAATCCTAATTCTTGATGTTTGTCTACTAGAAAGTTATTTTTATCCAATTTGTGATCTCGTAGTCCTTTATAAGTGGGAATTAATAAGGAGAATATTCTATCCTGAATTTCCATGTGAATTCCCTTATTAGACATCTACACCTAGATGTATTAATCTCCAATAATATCAAGAGAGTACATCATGAGTATGGTAAGCCTTGAGGGATTCTCAATAACTAAAATATAACTTTTTGGTAGCTCAAAAATATATTAGATCAATAAGAATATAAATATAAATGAATATTAATCAACATGGAACAACTTCTGAATGTACCTCCATATGGGTGTATTCTCATCATGGATCTCAGTGATCATACCCCACTATTTAACTACTTCCCCATAAATAAAACATGTAGAAAACCCAACTAGCTGATCATGTGGGGTTTGATCAATCCAGAATCATTATACCTCTACCTTAAGTCAATCACATCAAGTTTGATGTTCTGTTTCACCATAGACCCTTATTGGTCTCTGTTACTAGAACTCATGCAATTTTGTAAGCCTATGAACATATACTTTCTAAAATACCATTTCTATCAACTTCCCAACATGTAGTCAACTATCAAAATGTACCAGAAGTAGTGAATCCATGTACCACCCCATTGGTGGAAGCACTACTATATGATCACATAGAGGGAAACAATCAGGAATATGTCCCTATTAGGAGGACTCATCTCTTAAAAATTAATCATCAATACTCTGTATTGGAAACCTAGCAGGGGAACATTACAAACCCATATTTGTAGTTAACATTATAGTGTCTAGTTAGGTGAGAAAATATGGGGTTTTGACTCAAGGACAAGAAATTAATGAACTCATAATCACTATGATATGTGTACCATTGGATTCTCTATAAATGATTCTTGTATATGTCTAGTTAAAATTTATGTAGTCAGAGTTATGGTGTATGGATAAATTAGTCGCCACACCATCACATTTATATATGGAATACGATTCCAACTTGAGACACTCTAAAGACATTTACCAAATTTCCTAAGCCAAACCACAACATATGTTCAATTAAAAACAACAGACTAGGGGAAAACCACCTCTATAAGACACTGTCAATTCTTGACCAACCACCACCCTTCTTGGGTTCTCCATCAGCCCAGAGTGACACCCTAAAGCTTCCCCAAATATGTCAGGGGATGTGGATAATTGTTGAGTAATAACATCACCATAATTAGGGGTGTTAGAATAATTTACCTGTACACATTTCTACACCCAACTCTATGAAATAATTTAGAGATATAAAATTAGAAGAACATATTTAGAGTAATAAATGAACAAAACACCCAATTGGAAAATTATCAATGCACTATAAGTAAAATTTAAATATATAAAGAGGAAAAATACTAACTCTACTAGAAAATATGACTTCACCTAACCATAACTATGAAGAGAAAAACTAAATAGATCACAACTCACAGTCTCTGTCGCTGGGCAATGAACATGAACAACACCACCTGGTACTGGTATACACCACCAATACAAGGTCCACTAAATTCACAACTGATCATTTTTTAATTTTCATAATATATGACACATAATGACATAGTCCATGTAGAGGTGAGAAAAAACATATCCAGTAGGACACCATAAAACCAAGAGAGGTGTCGTAAAGTAATAGAGTTCTCTCAACCCATAGACTAAGTGGGAATCAAAAACTAATAAATTGATATTATTATACTAAAACTATAGTAAAAAAAGAATTGAATTCTCAATAACCATAGTTATTTAAGGATGATGACAAGTCATCATGTTTCTCTAAATATACCACAATCAATTATGATCACTACATGATACCTCACTTAAATTAGAGTAGAGGAACCCTATTTAATACATTAGTCTCTAGTCGACGGATAAATATTTCCAATGGAGGAAACAATCCACACTAGATCCCAGTGATGGGGTGTAACATTACATAGAAATATTACCCACTCACTCTATATAATGGGTGAATACCTATTATACCTATATAAATAGTATTGAGGACTTGTGCCTTGGTGAAACCAGAAAGTTCGAACCCAGGTATCTATATAATGAACCAACATGATCACTTACATCTAATATGAATCATTAGAAGAATAATATCACTCATAACTCCTCGTATTGTACTTGTGAATAAAAAATAGAGTCATCCATAAAGTCCTACAAGAAAAATTAGTCTTGAAAGTATAATCACGGTATCGAATCCGATTCATTAAGAATAATATAAAAAATGAATATGTTTATGGAAAAATTATATGGAATGTACATAAGGTAACTTGGTGTGTGACATTACACATAGCCTTGAGCATGTACTTACCTAGGGAAAACATGGGAAACTATGTCAGTACATATAGAATCTGCCTATGTGGACTCAAAGTTCATGTTAAACAAGTGTCCTGGGGGAGTACCCAAATCACATGGCTCGACTACCATATTAGATTCCAAGGTGTGTGTGACATGTCACACAGTGTGTGGGCCTGGCCACATGAAAGGTAATTCATAACGTGTTCTAAAACCATAAAAATCATAATATCCTGAGGCACATGATGTGTGTTCCTCTTGGATGCACATTATCAAGTCAGATTTTATTCACAAATAGTAAATCATTGTCTGAAAAAAAATATCCATATTTTCTATTTACACCATCTAATAATCCAATAGACATTCCTAAAATTATTTAAATTGAAAGAATTCATATCTGATTATCATTTTTTGAAATCCTATGGTCAAAAAATTGAATTTTGGTTTCCCAAACTTTATCTTCATCTCCTCCTGATGCCAAATTAGGTCTCGATCCCTAAACCCAATTACCCATAATTTTTTATTCTACCTTGTTCCACCTAAATGTTTTCAATGAATTATAATTCTCCCAACCATTACAAATCCAATGTTTTGATAATGTTTAAATCGAACCGACTATTTCAATTTGCAGACCCTGTGGTGAAACAAAGAAAAAAATTAAATGCATGGTGGTAAGAAAAATCCACAAAATAAAATTTAGATCAGCGTCGACTGATGCAATCCTGACCAAAAAAATTTTATTTTTTTAATTCAAGCATCTAGAATATAGTTGTAAATAAATTAATATTTTAATTCTGATTTCATATGAAATAAAGAAAATATTTGGATCCCTGAAAATTAAGTAGATATATAATTTGTGACTATTGATTAAATAACAAAGTAATAAATCAATAAAATAATGATCTATACATAATTAATTGATCAATTTTTACTGATGAAGATAAACACTAGAAATGATGATAAATATCCCATATTCAATTTATTTTCCACATGAATCCCTTCAATTTTTCATTTTATATCCACATTTTCAAGCAATAAACATCAATAAAGCCATCTCGTTCCCTCTACAATTTTCATGGAATATAAAACTAACCCTAGAGGTTCATCATAATGACATATTAATAGAGATATATTTCATTCTGGTCATTGAATAAAATAAAATAAAATAAATATTCAATTTATTTATCACAACTAAAAACTCATGCTTTCAATTGAACCTTGGATGCCAACCGGAATTATGTACTTCTTAGTGTAAATACCATTTTATAGAAACAGCTGGGCTCTCAGTATTTCCATGTGTTATTATAAATAACTATAAAAAATTATTATGAGTAATTCCTTGTTAGTGATAATATATATTTTAATATTGTTACTATATAAAAATTGGGACCTTGTAACACCCATATAAAAAACAAATTCTAAGGAAAAATCAAAATACACATGTAGAAATATTTAATGAACCAAATAATGGAAACTAGAGTTGTTACAAAATCCATTAGTCAATGGATGATAAATGGTACTCATTTGTAATTGTGTACTAAGTGCCTTATGAAATCCCTACCTGAAGCATAAGGTAAAGAAGTTATCCTAATACAAATAAATACTATGAGGTACTTTATTTAGATGAAATATATCCTGAATATAATGATTTCCCAGATCATCCACATTGAAAATTTCACAAATCAGTAAGTAATGAGCTAAATTATCCAGAAAATCAATGAGAATACATACACCATCATTCCTGTAGGGTTTCATAGGTAAACTAGGCATGAAGTATATAATGGAAATATCTAGTTTCCACTAAAGTATATTTCAAGGCTATATATGACTAGTGTTCCATTCAAGTCGATCCATCACTTATTGTTTGGTGGAGAACTGCATCAAAAGCCATTATACCACTTTCTTTATCCATGTACATTAGTAATACCTATGAATTTCAGGGTATATCATTGTCAAACATAGGTGGACCTTCCTATTTAAATAATGAAACCCACACATAAATTTGGCATGTATAAACATAATAAGTAAGACACAACCATGGCCATGAAGAATCGCATCATCACCATCAATAGTCTAGTCTGGCGGTGGATCTACACCACATATGTTGTCCCTTAGGTCTAAAAATTCAAAATGTAATAATTTCCTCCACTTAATCATATTAATAAGTGAATATGTGATTCATAATTATGTATGAAATTTTCAATATTGATACTTATACACAACTAGAAAATGTTTTAATAATTATCCAACACCTTAAACTCATAGGTGGAATACTTCAAAACAAGAGTATGAGTTTTATACATAAAGATTCAATAATGATGATTCCTTTCTAAGGGATACGTGCTCACTTAAAATCAAATGATTGAAGATATTATACCCATCTCTGATACTAATGACTTAAATCAATATTTGGGGAATATATTTCATGATTTTATAGTATATATATATAACAAAAAAAATTGAACAATAGATTATGTTACCAATATTTTGTTGTGTGAGAAAAAATTCCAATTCTAATTCATGTTTCAGATATTTTTTCTCATGCATTCGCATCTACATTGATCCATAAGTAACCATGTGACCATATTTCATCACAACTACTCCATGTCTGACTCCAGATACACTGAAATACAATGTATAATATTAACTGGAACATGTAAGATTATAATTGATACAAAGTCATGTCTTATCATAAACTATTTAGATGTGTTCTAAAATGAATCTGGCCACACAGATGTCACCCATTTCATGGTCTTATTTTTCATCATTTCTTCTAGGTGTGATATTTTAGTAATAAACCATAACTAAAATCCACCCAAACTAATAATTATAGAAATAGAAAAATCATTTCTATGATGATCCCAAGAAAAAAACATCACTCACCTTTTAGGGTCTGGATACATTCCATCTCTAGATAACATACCCCCAAATATATATACACATTCACTCCTGAAGAAAATCATTTAAATCAGGGTGTATAATGGGAGATAACTCATAGTTTCAATTATAATCTACAGATGTTATGTGTGTTCATTCTCTGACTAATATATTATGAGGATATCAACAATAAAAACAACAAAAAAATTATATATAAATAAGTGAAAAAATCACTTCCTAAATCTCATATAGAATTTGGGATCATTCATCAATCAAAAAATCATGAATATATATTCATTCATGAAATATATCCTCATAAGGGATGTATGAGGTTTGTTTTAAGGACATACACTCTACTAGTGACAAAATGATCTCAATTCAATGTTGAAAAAACATGTACACCTCTGAGTTGATAAAAAATAATCTATATACTGAATTTGGTATTAGTTTTGGATTTTCCCTAGATTTATGATTTGATAATACATGAGATGTCCAAAATAATCATCATAATTTCAAGATAATTGGACATGCGAACCCCATGGATCGGTTCTTGATCAAATAAATCGCATGTATTACAAGAACTCCAACTAAAATTTTAATTCTCAAAGCATCATATGATCAATTCAACAAGAAAAAATAAAAACTGGCTCTGTCTCTAACATAATTTCTATATTGAACATTACCTAACTCACAAGTATTATTTATTTGAAATAATATGGGAAAAATATTTTAATATGTTGAAAATTTGATGGTAAAAATCCAATTATTGTTTTTAAACATATATTATTATTTTAACATCATGGGTTGTAATTCTACCAATTTTCTGATTGTCATGTCCGGAATGTCTACCCTATAACTCCCACATTAATATATGAACATTATTACTACCTTCAAGAGATGTAAAATATATAAAATTGTGGAAATAAATAATATAAGTTTGATACAATACTATCTAATATATCCTCACAATTAGAATAGTAATATTCATTTCTAGAATATATAAATTCCCAAGAAATTGGTGATTGAAAACCTCTAGAACACATGCACTACAAAAAAGAAATCCATCTGATCACATCCCTAGTGAATTTTATATAGTAATAACCCATGACGAGTAATCTATAATATGGAATAATATAAAAATGGATCAAAGAACCATAAATTATGTGGAATATTTCAAGTCAAATAAATTAAAGGGTTTGAAGGAGAAAATAGAATAATACGTTGAATAGTTGAAGGTCCAACAACATAATTTGATGGAGTTTTTTATACAACATAATGTTGGTCTCTTCCACATTCTTGAGAATTATCCTAGATCCCCTATATTTAATCACTCTGTTAGAACTACTATCTAGAACCTAGGATACAACATCTGTCACCTCATCATGTACGACCTATAGAGCTCCAACATCATATCTTCTACATCACAACTTATCCCATTCCCTAATTCTATTTATATTTTAAATCAATATTTCTAGGAATCTGGAATGGGTTACTATAAAACATATATATGTGGACCATCTTTCTATAATATTGGAACAATACATGAGGTAAATCAAAATTTGGTCACTTTTTCTAAATCATTTATCATTCAAAATATCCCACCATTCAATTTTATTGTATTACTCCCAATTTTTCCCAAATTGAAATTATCATAGAAATGATTCTTATTATAAAAATATTAAAAATCATTTCATATGAATGAAATTTCTTGTCCACCAAATAGGTCCTCCATCATGTTTTCTCTATAAAATGGTCTTGATTAACCACTTCATAAACATTCATCTAGAAAAACACATTCCCCAATTTCATGATTGTTTATAAAAGACTATATTCAATGATTATTAAATATGTTACCTTATCCTCTTAAAAAACAATAATAATGTGTTAAAAGTTCATGAAAAGGGTGTCATAATCCATCACATACATGCCACCATTCTCAAGGTTCATGAACTCCCTATATCACACCCCATCCATGAACGATTAATTATTTTAAATCATTAAATTATTTATTACTTTTTTTCATTTTAATCCAGAAAGATATTTAAATTCAAAATGTTGGGGGTTTTTTACATGGGCATATGATTGGAAAATGGTTAATAGAAACCATACGCAGGCCATGTGAGGGTGTTTGTAATTTTTAGAAGAATCTAATACTTTCTCAGAACATGGATAACATAACTTTGTGCCCTGGCCATATAGGGTGTCCGGAGCCCTAATGTGGGACAAATTTTTTGTGCATGGCGCATCCTGCCGTGTGGCCAAACCGTGTGAGCCGGAAAAAAGGGAAAATGATTTATTAATATTATGATATTATTATTACTATTTATTAATTTCACAATCCTAATTATTATTATTTTTAATATTATTATCTCCTAATTATACCCCTTTCTCCTTTCAACTTTTTTGAACCCTCCCCCTCTCTCACTCGATTCCTAGAGGGGCTCCCAACAATGCACACCTTCCCCTCCACCTTCTTGCAGTTTCAGTTTCTCATCTCAATTAGTAGTGTGATTATGTCAGCTGATCCCCCACACACACAATCAAATATTCTTCCCCATTCACTAATTTTTCATTTCCATGTTTTTTTGAATGCCCCCTTGGGTATTCTAATGGTCCAATTCTTTTATTTTTTCAGGTTTATATGTGTTCATTATTTTTTTGTTCTATCTTGGACTCATATTAAATTATATTTGGAATTGATCATTAATGGTAGTAGGTTACCGATGATTTTAAAAATTGGTTTATTTCCCTTTTCACCATTGGTAATTTATGATTTATGTTTTTTGTGATTTTTTATTTTCAAGTATTTTTCTACTTCCTTTTGAAAAACATTTTATAATGGTATCTTACAGAAATATGCATTGTTAATGAATATATATTTAACCTATTTTTAAATATTCCATCACGGTGAGGGGAATACCTACATTGTAGAAAAAAGTGTATATATATATGTATAAGTTAATTTTTGTTTAAGTATAAAAATAGTAACTTTTCCTTCTGTGAAACATTTTTATGTGGATTTAGGTTTCCATCATTAGAGGTGACCAGTTTTGAGGAAGGTTCCTTATTCCCCAGACATTAACATGAAATATTTGAATTCATGGTTATTTCAAAGTAGGTATTCCATTTTATGTAAAATGAATATATATATATATATGTGTGTGTGTGTGTGTTATGAAATTGGTTATGACGCATTGAAATGAATTTTCACTTGTTTTCTATATTTTACCTATTCATCCAATATTGGACATCCTTGTTAATGAATTATTTAAATAATATTTTGAAAAGTATAGTTTAAATTCCCAATTGGTTTCTTAAATGGAATGTATAATATAAGGGGTGTGGTAAAAATATTTAAAAATAAAAATAGTTTCTTTTGAAATTATACGCCCCATTTGCTTCATTTAAATGTTTAAGGAAATAAAAACCCATATTAAGACATTCCCCTTTTATTTGAAATGTGGTGTGTTGTTTTTTGTTTGCTGTGTGATGTATTCCCATTGATGAGACTTTTGATTTGTTATGTATTTTGTAATGGGAAATATTGATGTTCATTGAAGGTATTTAGGGGTGTGATAGAGTGTTATTTTTTTTTGAAATTTTGTAATATGTAGGTATTTGTTGGTATGGTTACACATCACCTCCATTTGAATGAAGAACTTAGGAACTATGGGTATATAGTTGGGTTGCTAAGGACTAGTACACCGGTTGAGTTGGTAAGACACTGACCCAGAATCTTTGGCCTTATTACACTAAAACACTAACTAAATATTATGATGATGCTTTGGGGACCATAAGAACCTTGGATTTTACCACTCTAATATCTCCCATATGAGAATAAATTATGTGGTTATTTCACCAAGGTAAGAGTATCCATGTTCCCAGCAAACCTAGATTCTTAGAGATTTCCCATTACGATTTCCCTATTTTTTATTATCTTCAAGGGTATTATTTTTATATTTCACTTTGTAGTTATGTTCCCATGTCATGAAAACTATTTTCGTTTTAATTAAATTTTTAGGGATTTGTTTAAATGTTTCTCCTGATTTAAAATTTTATTTTGAACATACAATAAAAATTAGTTTTATGAAAATAGTATAGTGTTAATTGTTTTTATTAAAGAGTATGAACATGTTTTTTTATAATTTTTAGTTTCAAATAAGCAAGATTAGATTTAATTTTAATGGTGCGGATTTGGGACTTGTGCCTTTTTTGGGTTCCCTATTTGGAATTTTAATTCTCACAAATATATTATTTATCATTTTTCAGTTTGGGTTCTACCCATATATGATTCTCTCATAGAGTGTGTGTCATTATTTTTTCAATAGTTACTTTTGAGAAAATATGGAGGTATGCCTTGTCTATTTATTTGCTACTACTAGATATAATTTTATTTGTTTTTCGTTATTTATTATCTTTTTTTTGGATAAATAAATACCAATAGTTTTATAGATGTTTACTATCACATGTTGATATCCCATGATGGTTGGGAACTCTTCTTGGGCAATGTTATGAGAAATCTTGGGAGACTAGTTTGGTGTTGACTCAGTTTGGATTGTAACAAAATGATATAACAGGATGTAGCCCTTACTATTTGGGGATTTCAAGTAGTTTACATCTTCTATTCTTAGAGATTATGTGGTCATTCATATGGTGGTGCTTCATCAACACCTATTCATAATGATTTTTAAAGTTCCAGGTTGGTCCGGGATTGTTATTCCTCAAAATATAACTTTTTGAATTTATTGTTTTTGAGGTTATTGTTTTTCATTAGTGTTTTTTATTGGAATTGAGAATTTGTGGGATTAATTTTGAAACACCTGATACTGGAGTGGATATTTGGAGGAATTTATAGGGGCCATTGTTTTTGTTTTTGGTATGGAAAAAAATTTAGAGATCATGCAGCTTTTTTTATTGGCCTCTTGTGTGCTCACACAATCAGTGCATTGTCTTACAAATTTTATAGCCAAGTAATGTGTAGTATAAATTTCTTGATTATTTTTTTTATTTTGGTCTTATGAGTGTTAAGATTCTCTTAATTTTTCTTTGTGATGTTTTAAAATTGTTCGAGGGTGATTCCATTGAGTTATAATATGAGGCATGGTTTTTTAATGATATATTTCTAAAATAAAATACATTAGGTTTTTTTGAAAATTAAAAGGAAATTTTTTTGAATATCAAATGGTTTTATAAAACATTAAATGAGAAGTAAATTGAAAATTTAATGTTTTTATTGTAAAATTATATGTGTGATTGTTGGTATTTTCTTTGAATATAGAAATATGTGTGTGTATGTGTAATGTATATATAGGTATGTATTCATGGATGGATATTAGTGGATGCGGGATAAACATATACGTGACGATTCATAGGATGATGTATGTTGATATTTAACATCAAATATTTTAATTTTTTTATTTTCACAGTGCCTTGTGAAATTTAAATTGGTTTTTTTAAATGGGGATTATTTTTATTGGTATTTTTTGTTTTAAAATGGAAAAAATGAGGTGATGTTTTGACTATTAAATTTTATGTTATGAAATGGGTTTTAGTTAAAGATTATTAGATCTACAGAAAATTTAATTGGGGAAATATGATTTATGTTTGAGAAGGTTTTCATATTGGTAAATAGTCTTCCATTTAAAATATTAAATGATATATTTTAAATTATTTTTTTTATTCGAATCTGTGACATGTTCTTGTTTATATCATTGGTGTTTTGAGTTGAGGTTTTATTTGGTTATTGTGTGTTATTGGGCATTCATCATCTTTAGAATATGTTACCCATAATTCTCTAGAAGGTTTCAAAAAATATATATTCTAGTTTTGGGTCTTGTTCACAATCCCAGTGTAGTGGTGCTCAGTCTCTAATATTTTTTCATATTCTATTCGGCCTGGATTCTTTAATAACCTAAAGAGGATCTATATATTTCATTACAAAAGTAGGAGGTTTCAGTTGATAATTGTCACCACCTTACTATGGATCATCAGATGCTTCAAGATATCTTGGATCCTTACATAGACCATGTATTGAATTTTTTCACACTGTACATGAGCAGTTGGGTGTAGTAGATGTTAACCCATCTTATAGTTTCCAACATTAAAATAGAAACAATTTGTGTTTTCCATTGTTTTGGGTTTCTGTTTTTTAGAATCCTACAATCTTAGAGAACATGATGGATTTTGTTTTATTGGTTTGAGCTTGTAATTTTTTTCTACAATCATTGAGTAAATATTGAATAATGTTTTCTACAGAATCTAGCCTTTGATAACTCATAATGATCATCCATACTTTTATCACATGGTTATTTAGGGAATTATTAGTTATGATTTATCTTCATGATAAGATTGGTTGGTTCCAGTTGTCTCTAGACTGAACATAGTCTTTTTAGGTTTTTGGTTAATGAAAATATTTATTCTTCTTAGTTAGGTTCCATTGGGGTCCTTGAGAAGACCTTTTTTCTCTACATGGATCTTTTTTCATTGGGAGTTTTCCTAACCCCACCGTCTAAAATCGATCTCATGGTGAACAAGATTTATAATTTTGTGGAATATATTTCCATTATATATCTTATACACTCAATTGAAATGGTAATACCTTCTTGTGTGGTTATAAATAATTGTTTTATGGGAAATGATGTTTTTTGTTCCAGGAATAACCTATTTGGGGTTTTTTTGTTGACTATTTGAAGGTTGTTTCATTTTTACAATCCAATATATGGAAAAAAAAATTAAAATGTTGGTGGTTAAAATATATGAATAGATTGGGGTCAAAAAAATATGGATCTAATAAAGAATTATTATATAGAAGATTCCACCATTGATGTACCCCATGTTAAATGTGGTTTCCAACTATTGTTGATAGGTAAATTTATTTGATTCGACCCAGACCCTAACCATAGTAGTTTTTATGGATTAGATAATGTGTAATGTGATGGATTCTTGTAGGGACCCTAAAAAATAATGAATGATTCATTGATTAAATATATATTATTGGTTAGGTATTTTTGAGGTTATGTTTGAAAATTTGTGTTACTCATTTTTTGTCCTTTGGTTTGGTGGATTGATTCTTTGGATCTTAGTTGTCATTTTTGTGATGTCGATCTAGTTCCATGAGGATGGTATTACTAGCTTCATGGTGTCTAGGAGTTAGAGTTTTTGGGTGAAATAAATTTACTTGGTTTTAGTCATTAGGTGTTATAGGTTTTTTTAAATCATATATTCCTAGCTTGGTGTCTTTATCTATCAAGTCTTTTTGGAATATTTGGAGGAATAAATGTCATTGTGGGGAGAATTTTCACACCTTAACCATGAAACATTAATTATTATTTGTCATTTAATTATCTTTTCCATTTTTTTTGTATTGTGATGGTTTGATATTTAATTTTAAATTTTTAGTTTTTTAGCATGGAAATAGAGTTAACTCTTGCTCAGCAGATCCTATGGGGGAGTCTATGATTTTTAGTAGAACTGACCTCATGGTTGTTTGATTGTTTCCTTTTTCCTGATCCCTAACCATGAGAGATGTTCAGAGGCTTAGAGTGTTCCCCATAGTTAGCACATGGTTTGACCAAGCTTTCCAAAATAATTGTGCGAGCTAGAAAAAAGAAAAAAAATTATTATTATTATTATTTTATTATTATTATTATTACCACTTAATTTAAACCCTTCCACTTACCCATTAGGCCACCCCACTCTCACTCGACACCTATAAGGGCTACTGGATGCACGTGCATCCCCCTATCACTCCATTTGGTCGTATTTTATCCTCTTAATTTGTGGTGAGATCATGCTATGTGAGTCTCAATCCACCAAAATCATCTTATTCTTCAAAATTCCATATTTAATAATTATGGTGTATGGTCGACCGATCCCTATGGTATTCTAATGGTCTGATTTTTTTGTGTGCCTAAGGATTCATTATTTATGAGGGCTTCCTTTTACTTGATTTAAATGATACAATCCCTCGTGAATAAATGGAGGTGGGATATCTATAAGTTTCATTTAAGGTTTATTCCTCTATTTACCTTTGTTTAATTTTTCTTTTGGGGGTTTTTTTTTAATTTGTGAGTTTATCTTATTTTTATAGTGTGATTTTTATAGTTTTCGCTAATGATGACTTACACACATATGCATGGGTACTATACAAACACACACATATATATATATATATTTATTTATATCATCATTGTAAATATTCATTCATGGTTTAAGAAATATCTACAATGCATCTAGAAGAATATATATATATATATAGCTGAATATGATTGTAATTATAAAACATGACTGTTTGACTTCAATGGACATTTTTAAGTATATTTGGGTTTCCATCATTAGAGGAGACTTGTTTTGAGGTTTCCTAGTTATGAACAAGTATTTCCAATGAAATATATTATTTCTTTTTCTTTCAAAAGTACATTTCACTTTTTCTGTGAAATGAATTTATATATTTAATGTAATTTGTAATGATACATGGAAATTACTTTTCACTTTTTTGCTATATTTTACATAAGAATAAAATTTGTGAATTATTTAATTTTAAAATATTTCAATCTTGTTTTAAAATGTAATGTTTAAATTAGTAATTTTTTTCTTAGATGGTGTATATTATAAAAGATATATTTCCCAATGTTATTTCTAAAGATAAAATGTTTCCTTTAAAATCATGATTCCCGGTTAGCACATTGAAATGTTTTTGGAAATGAAAAACTTCTTAAGGAAATTATTCTTGTATTTGAATGGTGGTGTGTGCTTGATGTGTGTTGTATGATATAATCTTAGTTACGAGACATGTGATTTTTTAAATACATTGGAAATTGAAAAGGGGGATATAAATAAAATTTAATTTTCAAGGTGATAATGTGAGTGGTTGATTAGAGGGAATATTGTAATATATGTTTAAATGTCATCCTAGTTAGAACTCACATCCTTTTGAATGAATTACATGGGAACCTTGAGTACCTAAGAGGGTTGCTAAGGATTAGTATGTTAGTTGAGTCGGTGGGGAACTGAACCAGAATCCCTATATGTATTATGATAAAACACTAACGAAACAATAAGATGATGATTTGGGGATCAATATAACATTGTATTAAACCTCTATAGATTCTTGTTCCGGAGAATATATTATGGTGTTCGATCAATAAGGTATGAGGATAGTAGTGCCTAGTCGACCTAGTTTCTTGGGGATTTTCCATGATGTTTCTCTCGTTTTCTCTCATATTCTAGGCTACTATTTTCAAAATTATCTTCTTATTTATGTTCACATGTTGTGACACCTGTTTTTGTGTTAATTATATATTAATGAAATTTTCTGAAAGGATTATCATTCTTTGAGAACTTTTTTTTAAAATATAATACAATATTTTTTTTAAATGGTAGCTTGTTACATGATTTCCTTAAAAAGTAGAAACCCCTATTTTTTCATACCAAAATGATTTGATATATATATATATAAGGGTTTGGTATAGGGAATTGTTTATCTGTAGTCTTTCCTATTGTGAAATACAATCATCACGCCTATATTCATTAACATTTTGTTAATTCATGTTATACCAAACTCTTGTTTCCTCATAGAGTGAGTGTCATTCTATGGTTAATGGGGACATTCGAGGTCACATGGTGGTAAACAAAATCCAAAAATTATTCCGCTAATATATTCAATTGTACATGAGTAAATAAAAATGACATACAATTATTTGGATAACAATACTTGATATATTTATATTTAACCTATGTCTATCTATAGTAATAGTCTAGAAACCATAATATTAGTTTTTTGACCATAAAATTGAAAGTAAAATTTATTTGAACTGAGGAAACTAGTAGTTTTAAATAGTAAAAACTAAAACGGTATGAAAATAATGTTTTATGGTGAAACTATGTTGAATGAAATGAGGGTTTTTATCTTGATAATCAATGAAAAGATCTACTGAATATCATCTATATAAAACATTAATATTATTTTAGGATAGGAATCCATTTAATTTTGGCCATGTTTTATATTTTTTTCTATTGTTTAAATTGTTTTGGCATTGGACACAATGATATAGAGTGGTATTGGAGGAATTTTTGTTGTTAATTGGTGATTAAAAGTAGGTTAGGGGGATTTAGAGGTTCCTAGAGTGCCTTTGAGTGCACTATAGTGACCCATACATCATAGTACCCTTGATTTGGATATTGGTTATAATAATATAGATTTTTAAAACATAGAAATTTCTATAGATTCAAGCAGAAAATGTCAGTGTAAAAATATGAGTAAGTCTCTTAGCATAGTTCTCCCAAAGTTATTTTTTCTAGAAATAGGACAATTGGCATAAAAATGATTAATGAAATACAAAGGATGGGTTTCATAGTGGTTGTGGTGTTATGTGGGTCACTACTAAAAAATGGGTGCCCCAAAATTTCTTACATAGGTTTTTAGAGGGGCGTAGTGTTGACCCATTAATCCCAGGTTCATTAGTGGTAATAGAAATGAGCTATGATGTGGTCCCCATATAATGGTTGTTTTGGATGGGTGTTCACATTGGTGGGCAACAAGGAGGGTGAAAGGCCCAATCATAAGAATTTCATTGTCCTTTTTACCTGAGGAGAAAAACCATACTGAATATGGTATTCTATTACTATTTTTTTCCTAAAAACAATGAGAAATAACTAGTGTCCCATGCCATATTAGACCCTGGACACCTCTTATAAATGAGATAGAATTTTATTATACCATTATTCGTTGAATATATATTTTATTTTCCATATTCCCCCTTCACTATAATTACAGCATCTCATGTGTGCCCTATTCCTTCTTATACAATATTTGATTAATTTTCATTAATTTTTAGAGAAAATGATAATCATTAATTGTGATTGAAGGATATAGCCAAGTCTATATTTTTGTTTCCTTTGTTTTTATATTTTATTTTATATCTATTAGTCTTATGCAATTACATGTCTCTTAGTGGACTTCATATGGGTGTTCATATACTAAATGGATTCCAAATATTTGGGCTCAAATCAATGTATATAATTGATTGAGTGGAATAATATTATTATAAGAATGTTGGTATCAAATTTATCCCTTAAAATTATTACTATATTCTTAATGCATGTGATATTTGGCCAGGAGGGAATACCACATCAGCAACCTAGATTATAAATAATCATTGTGTGTGATAATTCTTGACATTAGGCTTCACCATTTTCTTGAGTAGTTCATTAGATATTGTAGACAAAAAATTTAGCTACCTAGTGAGTTGTGCTCTAATATTGGAAATTAGTTGGGAAATTTAAATGGGTTACCCTAGGTGTTTTATGCCTTAATTAATTATGTTTGTGCATGTTGAGGATACCTAGAACTTTCTCTAGAATCCTATGTTTGGGAATATTATGTGATCCTTTCAATAGATAAATTAATTTAGTCAATGATGTTATTTTTATGTAAGTATAATCTCTTAGTTGAGATCATTTAATTTGAAATTGGGCCTAATGATTTGGAATGACTTGTGGAAATCCCTCTTGGATTTATCATTGCAAACATTGATTACGGATGCCTTAAATACACTTCTTCAACTCAGATTTGAGCCTATAGACATGAAATTCCTTAAACATGCTCCATGTATATAGACATTTGAAAAGTGAATTGAAATGACTTGGTGAAAGACCCCTTGGATTTAGTATTTCTCATATTTATATAGAATTCCTTAGAAACGTTCTTCAAATTCATCCTTCTTCCAATAAATTATAAATTACTTGGATTCATATATGAGCCTATCTTTATGAACCAGTTGGATATTATCCTCATATTATTTTTGAGTATTATTAATTACAAACACTTTTAATATGATCTTTCTATTTTTCCTTCAGCCTGTTCAAGTGATATATTGTGATCGAGGACATTTGGAATTAGCTGAATTATGTTGGTTAATCCTGAGTGTCACCATTTAACCTGGGGTTTAATGATGATTTTTTGTATATATTTTTCCTTTTTTTAGTATCCACATCATTATTCACTCTATATTTATAATCAATATTCTTATATATAACATTGGTTTTGGCCCCCTAAATCTTACTCACACCATTATGGGGACATCATTCATATCTAAGAAGCCTTATTTGAAGTAATTTATAAAATGGGAATGGTCAATATGAATTATGATATATATTTATCTTTCTTTCAGATCATGGGGGAAGGGACCAGGATAGTACATGGGACCAGTTTTTGAGAGTCATATAGTTTTTCTATTTTTTCTAAATTTCTTTTTTATTTCTGATATACCCTGAACAAATGGATTTTTTTATATTTATATAGTTCATTTTCATATCACATAGTTGAAGATATTACTAGGCACTATACAGGATGTATATATTCTATAATCATTGTTTGTATGATATTATTAATATTTCCACTATTATAGAAATATAATATGAGTACATTCTCACACCTTACTACAATAGACCCCAACTTCTTATTAGTATCCTATGGAATATGATGAGAAATTCTCATGGTCATAATATCTCTATAGCTAACTCACTAGTCTGTGGTCTAGGGATAGGGAATTACAATAAAATTGTATAATTTTTATATGGCCCAGCTTAAAACTGAAGTAGGGCCAACTGAAAATTAATATAAAAATATAATTAAAATTAAAATTAAGAACATAATAAATTAACCATATGATATTTAAAATAATTATGAATTTAAATTTCAACAATAAATATAATTAATATCACTCAGTTAATAAATTTAAAAATTAATATACAAAAAATAATATCAAAGTAGATTTCATATTTTCTAAATAACAATTGAAATGAAATTTCAAATATGTAATTAAAAATTAAATTCTATCATACAATTTTCAAGTGAAATTATCCAAAATTTATTTTTACACAGACTTTTTAAATATTATTTACAAGAGGTATTAAATCATTGAAATTTATTTTCCCAAATGATTTCATTTCAAAAATTATTTCTATTGTTATTTATTCCCAAATAATAGTGAAATAAATAATAATAAAAATTGAATAGTTATGAACTATTTATAAAAGAATAAAATATTTAATTAAAATAAAAATATATCATGATTTAAAAATATATAAAATGATTAAATAATTTGAATGAACAATTATGAATCATTAGAAATAGTCTAGTAAAAATATAGTTTTTGTTAAAAAAGAATGTGAATTAGATAAAAAATGAATGTGTAAAGGAAGTGAAAGAACATTATATCAACAACTATGGAATAATTATGAAATCCCGTATATAGAAAGAAAAAAAAATATTTTATATATATATATATATATAATTACACCATAACAATAAAAGTGGGATTTTATGATCCCATAGATAACCATATAAGGTTTTATGTAGATATAATGATTAATGTTAGACATAAAATCCATATCGATGAGGACCTGTATAAACAAATCACAATTAAAGATTAATAATTTCCCATTAACCTATTGATATTTTTTTCATGAGATCTATTGATTTAGAAAGGGGAAATATAATTTTATTCAAATCCAATCTCTTACTATTCCCAAAACACTCATCAAATTTAATGATAAATATTCCTTATAATATATAATATTCTCTAACTAATCTCATACATCTATTTGTATTTATAATCAACAATTATTCATATTTATGTTTATTGGTATTCTAATTTGAATGAATTTCCCTGATCGAAAAAATTATCCATCATTTGTGGTAAACACCCTTTAAACTAAATTATGAAATATATGATATTCAAAAAAATATAGTGTATGGTATTGGGTGAAATAATTTTAAATAAAAAATTATTAGAAATTACATTGAATATAACCATTACATAGGGAAAATAGATATTTATGAAAATTTTAAATTAGAGGAATGCGATTCAAATGGAAAGGATTGATGTACAAATTCCTATATGAATTTTTTATGTTATGGATTAAGATTGAATATTTAAAAATATGGATTTAAATAAAAAAACATAAATATTATGTAAATATTATATTTAATTTATTAAATACATTATTTTCATAAGAAATATTATATAGAGAGAGAATCCTGATGGAATGATTGATAGGGGGTCCCTTGATAATAATAAAAGGCATGATAAAATCATCACAAAAAGGAATTAAATGCATTTGGATTTCCCCTAAAAAATATAATATTTAATATATAATGTATATTTTTATATATTAAAATATATAAAAAAATATTAATGGAGGAATAAATGAAGAAGTAAAATAGATATAGTAGTCTCTCAAATTTACGTTGAAGAGGGTATTCATAAAACTAATTATATGAAAGAGTTAAAAAATCTACAGATTTCCATAATAAAGAAATGTGAAACTAAATAAATGAATTTATAAAAGTATGTAAATATAATTAATGAAATATTCTATGAAAAACCATGAAAGATTAAGCATAAACTAAAATAAAGAAAGAGAACGGAAGGAGTCACCTATCCTTAAGACCATACGTGAATAGATAATCATATATCCTCTTTAATTATCATATTACATAGATTAATTACATAATAGAAATATTTATTCATCCAGAATAGAAATATTATAATACAATCATTATTATATGTCATTGATTTATTAAATCAGTTTTATTGTGTCGTTTATTTGGAGTTGATCGAACTTCAATTTTAATATTTTTTTAGTGTAATAGTGATAGTTAGTGGTATATTTGGCGTGGATAGAAAATAAATATAAGGGTAATGATATATATTTCATGTATTTTGAAATGTTAAATTGGTTTAAAACATCAATATTCTCTTTATAATCATGGTTGATTAGAAATAAGTTTTTTTGTACAATGGTTTTTTCTATTAGGAGGGTTTTCAAGCCATATTGTATGTTCATTTTATTAAATTTTCTCATATTTACCCATTAAAAAATATGAATCATAATATAATATTATAGTTAAATATATATTTTACCATAAAACTATTTTGTATAACCATCCATGTGGGAGATAACAGTCTTTTAAATACAATATCCTTAGAGGGGGTCATACAAATGATGTATAGTTGTTAATGATACTATTATGTTAATTATATTTATTATATTAATGTACCAATAAATTAAACAAGATTTAAAATATTGATTTTATGATATGGAACCTATTTTGAGTATTTATAAGGGGTAATATGAAGAAATATATAAATGGAAATGATATAGTATGACATGGAGTTCTTACCTTACTATTTAGGGTAAAACCATTGCTAATAAATTATATCCTCTATAGGATTGTATTTTGAAGAAGATGGTGACTATTACTATGTATTAAAGTGTTTAGGGTGAGAATCTGGTTGATAATGGGTAAGATAATAAGATTAAGTTGCGGGGATTAGTGGGGTGGTTAGGATTGGTATTATAATATAAAGGGAGTAGGATTCTAAATAAAACATTTATTAAATAATTATTTAAACTCATGAATATCAACAATGTTGATGCTTATATTTAGTTATATTATTAAATTTATGTGATACATTGATAATGTTTTCCTATATGATATTTCGTGAATCTCATCCACAGAACATAATGAAAAATTTCCACTATAACACATTCCCATGTCATTTTACATTTATAGTTGTTGAGAATAAGGAAAAAACATTAACTAAAAGAAACCACATTCTTTTTATTAATTTTAATGTTCAATATTAGATTAGAAATGACCAATAAAAGATGGGTGATCAAAATATTCTTGAAAATATCCACATAAGAACGTCTTTTATACATTCATTATGTTTCTAATCATTATATCAAAGTTAAATAATAAAAAGGAAATGGGTGAGATTATATGCATAATAAGATTAAACATGAACATCACAAATAAAATATCATTTGTGAGAATAGTATGAGAATATATGTATAATTTGGATACATAAGGTATATAGTCTAAATAATGAATGTATCATAAATCATGTTTTAAGGCTTGGATTATCATACAACATGGATCAAAAGTGTTTGGAAACAAAAGTCTGTAATCATGATCCCAAAGAGAATAATATATTAAAGATTAAAATAATAAAACCAAGGATTATTTTTCATATATATAACAAACATTATTAAAACCAAACATTACATTCATGATCCGCGTAATTAGTTCACACACATAGAAGAAACTAAAATGTAATTTTGAATAATTATTCCATCTGATATAGACATTTAACAAATTGATTGGAGGGAGATATAGGAACACACTCATGATTCATCCATATTTATTTGTTCCATAATAAAATAATTCCCTTATCACATCATAAAGATTCCATGTAAACAAGATGGGTTTCATAAGACATTAAAGTGTACATCATTCACTTTTAATTGAATAAAGAACCCATGGGATAAAAATGTTCATTTATTAAACACATCATAAATAAAAAACAGAATTAAAAATTGCTTTATATCCTTTTTAAAGGGATACTCAAAAATAAAAAAAAATAATTACATCAACAGTCATAAAAAGATAAACCCATGGAAAATTAAAGGGTATCCAATGACATCAAGTAAATTATTTGTTTGCTTCAATTTTAAATACTATTAATTCATGATAATAAATCATATGATATTTAAACTATATTTATTATGTGTGTATGTTTATGATATTAATTTAATCAATTAATCTATGAATGAAATCTTTACAAACACACATCAATATAAAAAATCCAAAATTAAAAATTTATAAAAGCAAGGAATTGTATTAAAATTTAGGATTATACATACTGGATTATAAGGAAAGACAACATTATTGATGCACTAGTATCAATATGTAGTCTGGAGGAAGGAAAAAACTGGAAATCACTATTTGGTAGTCACTATTTTTCCCATTAATGACTACCAAGCCATAGTCACTAGTGTTTTCAAACGCTACCTAATTTTTCTAACCCCCACCCTTATCGAATCCCTTAACACACCACCCCCTCCACCCTCCCCTACCACCATGTTTCCCTATATAATACCGTTGAGCCCCACCATTATTCACCCCCCATACCACCCCCGACATTGATACCCCATCCATTACCCCCTTCATTGAACCCCGATCTAGATGCCTCACATCTCTCTATTATGATGCCTCCACCCTACTGCTCCTCTAAACCTACCATTGATCCCCTATCCCTTCCACCAGCATCAAAGCTCCCCTATAGTTAGACCCCCCTACTAGTGAGCAACACTATAGGTCCCCTAATCTATCCTACCATTGATCCACATAGCCACTCCCCCTATGACTGCCAAGCCTGCACGATGACTCCCATCCCCCAATTATTTTTTTGTACTATATTTAATTTTCATGAATTTTTTTTCATTAATTTATTATTTAGATCCATAGAATGTATTATTTATATCAATTATACTATTAAAATCAAATATTTTTAATGTTGATATAGTTTTATCCAATGAATTATCTGTAGAGGTAACTGGTGTTGGCATTACGTGAAACTTTGTATTCATGTGACTCCAGTAACTTCTATGTGAAGGAGTTATTATTATAGAGTTTCATGTCTAGAGTTTCTAAATTATTATCAATTTTCCACAATGGGGATTTGGTATCATGTATTGATGGATATCATAGTTTCTCTCTCAAATTATGGTGATTATAGTTTGTTTTTTATTTTACGTTAGGTGATAGATATTAAAATGGTCTTTGTGGAATTTTGAATTTGGGTTAGTTTTTTATCTTATAAAGGTGATTTTTTGAGGGTTGTCTCTAAATCCCTAAAATTTGATTATTTTTATAATATAAATATTCAATTTCTAGAAAGGATTTTTTTAATATATGTTTTTTATATTTATATGTAAATTATAATTTATGGTTTATTACCATCAGCAGGATGCAAAAATAATTTTCTTATATGGAATGAATGAATTACTAAGAAATCTCCTATTTGATTTATATTATTCCTCCCATCCCATAAGTATTTAGTTTCTAATTGACTTTAAAGTCCCATGTTTTTTAACAATGTTAAAAATTATGAAGGTTTTTGAATTATTTCTATTTATCAACTACTCGATTTTTAAACCGAGCAATATAACATTATTTCTAGTGTTGGAAAATCTAAAGGTGGAATTTTTTGACTTTCATAACTACCTGATAATTTTTAATGGTTTTCCTATGATTCTTGGGAACTCCAAATTCAGAAAAATCTGCAATAATGGATCTGAAGGGGTTTCGCATGGTTGCGGTCCAACCTATGATGCTTAAAAAAAATTAGATTTTATTTACATTAACTAAATAATATTAAATTATAGTTTAGTGTTAAAATAGAATAATGTGTTAATAATAATAATTTTTTCATTATTGTTGTTATTATTTTGGTGTTAGGAATTATTTGGATGTTAAAATATTTAATTTCAAGATTAATGTTGTTGAACCTTTATGATAAAAGATTTTAATTTCATGATTAATACAGTGTAATACATTTGTGAAATTAATGTTGCTTTTTGGAATCTCAAAGAAATTTCTAATTAGATAGGTAGTTTCAAAATTATTAATGAAGAATTATTATTAAAAATAGGTTTTGGGTTATATGAATGTTTTGAGTAATAAAGATGATATTATTATTTTTTTTGTTTAATGAGTGTTATATTTAATATTAATTGTGGTTGTTATTATTTTATAAATAATAAAAATAATGGATTTGGGAGTTTTTGTTGGAATCAAAAAAAAATTAAATAATAATAATGAGGATTTAATTATAATTAGAAATGAAATAATTATTTAAATTCATGTTAAAGAAAAATTTAATTAATTGTGGGAATTAATTTTTTAAATTTATTTGAAGTCCATCATTTTTATTTAAATAAAGAATTTTAGATTTAATGGTAAAAACATTTAATGGTGACAATAATAATAATGGTATAACTATTATTATTAAATTTATAATGATAATAATTATTATTAATTATTGTAATTGATTTATGGGATTTATTAATGTTTCATTTTATAGGTTAGAAAATAAATTAATGGTGGGGAACTTCTCCCTTTACCCCATGATGAGTGTGCAACCCCCTTTGAGGCGCGATGCACAAGGGGTGCATACTTCCTCAATGGTGCATCCCTCATCCATCGGACCACCTGCAGTGCTCCTCCATGGTTGTTCCTCATTATGGCACAACAACTAAATTGTGACCTATTCCTAGACGGACCCCCTGCTGCAGGGGACGACACCCGGGCGCACCTCTTTTTCTTGGGGATGCCCCTCATTGGCGCACCACCCTCTCTCCCAGACTCTATATTGCACGTGACGATTCCCCATTATCTATTCATGAATCGTGCCTCCCAGATCAAGGTGATACCGTATATGTATTAATCATGATTCTTATTGGCCATTTTTCTCCTCTCTATCTCTTTTTTTTTCTCAACTGAATCCGTAAGTTTTGAGTTTAATCTGATAGTTGGGTTCCACTGGTTTTTGGGTATGCGAATGTTGACTTAGGACCCATTTGTAACACCCCGAGATTTTATGAGATATATTATTTTAAATTTATTTGATGTCTTCAATTATACACTGCACCAATATTATCTTGTACTATACACAACATCGTATTAGATTGCAGTATATGCAACACTATTCTTGGCTCATGTTACACGCAATTTCAAGTTCGTTTTGCGAAAATTATTCTACACAACATTAAGTATAGACTTTGTTTAATGTATAAATGAAATAAGTTTTTATTATGTTATACGAAACACCAAACAGAGCTTTGACTACATGAAGCCCTTACTTGGTTTGCATTACATGCAATCAAGACCTTCCTCGATAGCGTGTGTAGTATGCAATATCGAGTTTCACTAAACAAGATATTATTATAATATTATTATGAACTAGCCATTATGAATAGTAACACCAACTTTTTGAAATTTTAATAATTATATCTTTCAAAATGGACTTCATTTTTGGATTCAGAATTTCAAAATTAGCATAGGGTGAGTTTTTGGTATTTTTCTGAAAACATTCAATTATTGATGAATAGTGAAAACACTGGGTTACTATTTAAAAACTGACTTTTTATTAAAATAATTATTTGTTTTATTTAAATTTATTTTAGGAAAAAATTGATACATAATACCTATAAAAATTAAATTTAATTCATTTGAATCATTTTATAATAATTTTTGATATATAAAAATTTTATTGAACTTTTCACCGTCTTTTACCCACCTCCTAGGAAAATTTAAAAATTTACATAAAACCTAATTTTACCGCTACTATGAGTAGAATTTAAAAAATCTTAGAGACACAGTTAATATGAAGGAGTAAAATTTGGTTCAATAAGATAAAAATAATTTTTTGTGAATAGTAACTTTTTACTTTTATTTAGCACAGTTAAAAGCAAATAGGGTAATTAAGGGTAAAAATGATATTATTATTACCCTAAAACATGTCCTAATTCTATTGGATAAGTGTAATTCTACCAAAAACAACCTTAGGAATAAAATATTGTGCTTTAGTTCCACTTGGATTAGATTATGACACTTATTATTATTTTATTTAAAGAACTGTTAAAATAGTTAAAATCAATGTTTAATAACCAAAACAATTTGAATATAGGGTAATACGTAAGATAAATTCGACTATAAATATTCATTAGAAAGATAAAAATATTTCCTACATAATGGTATTTTATTTATAATTTTTAGACATTAAATAATTTAATTTATTTGTGACACAACGATGATGCAGTAATTACCATATTAATGAAATATTAACATAATTGATATTATAAATACCTAAATAAATGAAATTTGGGACTTTTTATAAATTAAACCAATTTTTTAGGTTAATATGACAAGTTATTATTTTTTTAATCAACATTTTTAGAATTAATCATGCTGTTATGATTTAAAAAAAACAATTACCAAATAGTGTCAAAATTGACATAAATTAGTTTTTAAAAAATATATTATATTATTAATTGTTATTTTATTCCTAAAAATATATGGTTCAGCAATATTACTTATATAAGGTTATATATATTAATAATTAACCACTTGGGGTTCGTTCGGCTTGTTATATTATGTTTATTAACCATATAGTGTAAGAAAAAAAGAAGATATGGTAAAAGATAAATTATTTGTCTTAGAGTTAAATCTAGATGATAAGGTTAAAATAGTAACCTAAACTTTTCTAAATCCTATTTTATGAGATTATTTATACCCATCCCAACTTTAGCTTCTAAATAAATCAATTTGGAGCTATTATAACCGAATATTACTTTATTAGAAAATAATATTTTATGTTCTTCCAAAGGTGTACCTCTCCTCCCTTATAAAAAGGGAACCCCTTCCCTCTTCTCTTTGCACCCTTTTGAGCCTTGAATCTCAGCCAAACCCTGACAATTTATCTTCTAAACCTATATAGTTACATCATAGAGTTCAGGGTCTTCTCAAAAGGCCAACTCTAGTTCCCTAAGAAGAATTTTAAAGGAGTTGCGTCGAGGAAGAGGTAATCTCTTCTACCGACTCTTTCATGTTTCTTTCTTCTTCTACTTCCTATAATTTAGTTGTTTCATTATAAAGTAATAAAATCAGTATTAATTATATACTGATATGTTATTATAAATATGAAACAACCTTATTTCACCTTCTTATCCATCCTACGGAAAATGAAATCACCGCGCGTGCGTACGTAAGGAATACTGTCTCCACACCGTGGTGTAATCTGTTTTTCCACCACCACCTTAATTGGATGGGTATAATGGTGTGAAGAATAAATATAGATAATTATTATAACATCATACTGATTCTATGATATTATACCATCCACTCCAATACCATTAAATAAATATGGCAATGATATCATCGCTCATGCATACGTACAGATTACCGTCTCCACGACGCGATGAGATTCATTTTCCTTGTTAACAATTCAAGAATGATTATAAAGTATATATAATAAGTAATCATGAAATATATTACATAATAATGCTACTGGATTTATATATGTATTTCATTTAATTAATTCTATTCAATTCAATAAGGAAACAAAAAACAGCATTCATGCGTACGTTCGGCCTACAGTCTTCCAGAATGCTGTATTTCATTTCATTCATCTCTCTATTATATATATATACACTAAATATATATGATATATAAATCATGAGTTACATTCTGTAAGTAAGTAAATCATGATATAAGTAATAATAATATCAAGAACAACATGTCCGAGTCATTATCCAGTTAGCATAGGCCCTTGAGTTATTCCCCTGAACGAGGAAATACATTTGGGCTTATTAATAAATTGTATCAAGATTAGACTCAAACAATGAAAATTATTTGTTGGGTTATATTTTCATTTTTTTATTATTATTATCTTCCTCATATGAATAAATATATTCTATGTTTAATCATAATAACGAATTTTATTAAATTTTTTATGAGGGACAAGTGAAAATTATTCTTTATATATTAGAATGTTTTTTATTAATACCTTTCTAACAAACTATCTAAATTTTAATTTTATCATGGAATTTTTGAAGGAATGACTTTCCACCATCCATTAAATGGATGTTAATTATAATGAACACCATCAAACATGAAGAGATATTGATGAATTAAAAATTAGGATATGGATGATTTAGTCCAAATAATTCATCAATAGAAAATCAGATTTGTATGATTCATCATCATAGGTAGATAAGTTTCATTGAAAATGGTTATAATTTTAATTTATATTATTTTTTAATTAATTCATTTCAACGGAAAAATTTATTACAATTCTTGTTAGTGTTCTAAATCATTTCACTTATCACTAATGGCATATAAAAATTATTGAATGTCCACTTGTTAAAATAAATAATATTTTATTTATATTGGTTACCAAGACATATAAAATCATCTTATTTGATTTCATCCCATTATATTGAGGGTATATATTTTAATGGTATAATACTTTCAGTGGTTTTCCAACTTTATTTCAATGGTAATTTAAAAATAATATAATCTAAAGTTTTTATGTAGATACTTATATTTTCATATTATGATTCTATAAAATAACTCAATATTTTTTCCCTTTTCCTGAATGTAATCATATTTGATAATTATTTTAATTTTTCACATGATTAATTTCCTTCTCAAGTAATAAATCCAGTTACCATGTTAATCCAAATTTTTATTTACATATGTTTTAAAGACATTTTAGGTGCATTTTTGACATTTCCAATATTCGAATGATTTACTTCATTGGTTTTATCATTCTTTATTTCGAAATTAGAAGCCTCATTAGGCCTAAAATATCTCATTCATAGAAAAATCCTAAAATCTAAGAATTCTATCAGTTATAGTGTTTATTGGGATCCAATAAATTTTTTTCTACCTTTTTATTCATAGTAAGGGTACTCAGCCTATAATTATAAATGTTCAGGGCAAAAAGGTATATATCAATATTGGGGATGAATGATAAAGGAATGGTTCTATATAATCCACTGAATATGTTATGAAGAGTAATGTTCATTAACCTAAATATATTATAAAAAACATTATCACCCACAAACATTGAAGAGAAAATTGAAAAAAATAGAAAATTTGAAATACGATAACTAATTAATTAATATATATAAATTTTTTCTATTTATATGAATCGTATCTAAAAAAAGGTAATAAAAATAGTACACACCAATATGTATAATAATTTCATATGGGTAGTGACTTTAGTATTAGTAAATAATTTTCATTCAATTTATATTACTTAAAGTACAAAAAATTTGTATGGTAGTGGGGAGTCCTTGATCGATCCACTTGGAATGGGTCACAAATCCAAGGCATGTGAGTGATTCATAATTTCTATTTCAAAATTTAGAAATAAAAATAAATAAAATTGAAATTAAAATTATTAATATATGACATATTCATGAATTTATTTATAATTAAAAAGAGATTGTTGAATAAATTGAAATTAGGTTTTTCATAAAAAATTTATTTTTATTAACATGTGTAATTCAATGAATTGATTTGTTAAATAAATCCATTAATGTAATTTATCATTACATGATTAATTTAAACTAATAATTTCTTTTTTTTAATTAAAAATAGAATAAGAAATATAACTAATCTATTTTTAATTAGGTACCAATATAAATTATAAATGAAAAATAACATCTAATATAAGTGTCCATTTTTTTATCACATTAGATATCCTAATTTAATATATTTTATATAATACAAAACTATATATTAAGAAATATTAATCCCAATATAATAAATTTTAAATACATTATTCCATCATGAAAAATAAATCTATTAATAATCAAACACTACCCCACTAAACATGATTTAATACCACTAAAGAGATTACCCACTAATAAAAGTATAATCATCTATCATGAATGAATATATCGTATTAAGAGATAAAAAATAATATAATATTAAATAAAATTTAACGGAAAACATAAAAGTTATATAGAAAAACATAACAGGAATTTATAGCTTAAAGATGATAGGCCTAAAGCATATGCCATTTGGTGGACATTGGGCAGTCGATATAGGCCTTTAGAGACGACTTCTGGCAGTCACTAAAGGAATAATTTATATTATTGGTGGATTATTCCTAAAAAATATAAGGACATTACATAATCAGTATATATTAATAATTTGGATAATATCGTTTCATTAATGTACTAGACCATGTATAATATATGTCAAAGAATAATGACATTTATGAAAAAACATTTTTAATGTTTTTTGTAAAATAATTTTAGAAATATGAAATATGAATTAACATTTGATATAATTTTAAATAAAATAATTTATAAAACAATTAGGATAATAATTTTCATTATATTTTTTGTTTACATAATTATAATGAATATATAAAGTGAAAAATATTCTGGAATAATGTGATCGCATGTATGCATTAAAAGGGGGTACTATAAATCATTTATGAAAATGTCTCATACAAAAAACATCAAAATTTCATTAATAATATAAAGATAAGCAATGTAGTGTAAAATAACCTTAATAATTTATTTATTCATATATAATTAAACATGAAAAGGAATATAATGAATATAGACATGTAATATGGAATTTTCTCAATGGAGAATAATTGTTGGGGTTGGTTTTACTTACAAGAAATGTTTCAGGTAAAATATGAGTAAAGGGTAAATTATATTTTTAGGGGAAATGTAGAGCCCAATGAATATCCAATGAATATGACAGATGTTTTTTATAAATAATGAAAATTCCATATATGGAATATCATTATAATAAAATCTTTATTTTCAAAATAATATTTGTAGTCAAAAACCTTATGGAATGTGTAACATTTGGATCAAAACACATTTAAAATTTGGTATCATTTAAATAAAATTATATTTAAATAAGTGTATATATTTTATTTAAATACAAATTAACATGATGAAATGTATTCATTATTCAAAAATAAAACAACATTGAAGGTATCAGGATGCACACTGAGAAATAAGTATCAAGAAAAAAATTCATACAGTGAACCCCCTTACATTAAGTATTTATTTGTATAAATGCACTCAAAAATCCTATATAAAAAATTAAACATATTAATAACACTTTTGGGAAACTTTTTCATATCTACAACCTTCTATAAAATTAATTTATAATTTTTCTCAATAAATATATTAGTTAGTTATTATCTATTTTTAATATTGTGTGTGATTAATCATGATTATTTGAATCAAGTATGTAATAGTAGTGTTGTGACTCATTATAAACTGAAATTTCCACATTAGAGATGAGCATGTTTGATGATTCTTAGAGAACAAAAGTTATCTTCTTAAATAAAGATTATTTTTTTATTAACATTGAATAAAAAATAATTATTAACTTAATTATATCATATTTTATCATAACATAAATCCATATACTCATTAATTATTAATATATATATCATCGTTCATGTTTGTTATTAAACCAACCAAAATAAAAATAAATCATAATTAATGGTTTTCATGAAGTTACTTTTTTATAATATCATTATTCAAAATGTATAGTAATATTATTTAGTATATATTAATGTGATATACCATAATTTCAAAACATTATAAAATGAAGATAAACAATATGCCGGTATTCTAATGTATAATAAAATAATTATTTTCTCCCAGAATTATATTTCAGATAATTGAATTTAACACATTTTTTATTACTCATATTATAGATATGACATACAATATGTATTACAAGATTCCAAATAAATTCATCAAAATCATATTCCACTGTTAATCCCATTTGTAAGACATTCACTGTAAGGAGATGATGAAAATAAAAAAGGAAATCAATCATTCCAAAGTGGGAAAAATATATAAGTTTTCATCGATGTTATATCATTTTTTATACAATGGGGACAATATTTAATAATTTTTTTTTTGAAAATAAAAAATGTCATAAATATTATAAATATATGATAAATTATTTATTTGGACCATAATTTTATGTCAGTGAAGAAAATAAATTTTGTTTCGTCATGGAGGTCGTAGTCTATACAATGCACGATTGACAATTTCATTTTTCTTAAAAGAAAGTGAATGGTGGTTAATGATTGAACCATATTTATAGTAACATACATGAATAATAATTAAAAAAATTATCTTTTATGAGATGTTTTAAATTTATTTTTGGAAGAATAAGTATACATTAAGAATAATAAATGGGGAAGGAGTGGTAAGAAATTTATACCTCGGTTCTTAGAATATATGTTTTTAAAAAGTAGTGTATGCCTTTGAGGGATGTTCATTTAAGAAGTCCAAATCTTATTAAAAATTTTTATTAATTTTTAGGATATGGTTGGAATTATTATTTTCTAAAAAAAATTTGATGTGGTGTGAGCAGACGTGGGGAGGGAATTGTCGCTTTTATTTGTGAAACTGGAAGAAATTCTTGTAAATACCCAATAACATTTATCAATGGGTAGTCATTATGATGAAATTTATTTCCAAAATTTCAAAATAATGTGTAGGGTAAGGTATAATGTTAATAAAGGACTAAATACCACATTCATTAAAAAATTAAAAACATATTTTTTTATATTTCTCTGTCAGTTAAAAACATTTTATGCGTTTTTATTTTTAATTTCGTAACCCGTGGTGACCAAATTTTTTTATCCTTTACTGTGGATTTTTTTACATATTACATAATTTGGACCTAAATATTTAAAATTGGAAATAAAATATATCATATTAATTTGAAAAAATTTATAAAAATTGATTTTAAAATTATCAATGTATAATTTATTAAAAAATATTTAATAGAAAATATAACATTTTGTATATAATGTAAAATATGGATTTTTAAATTAAAAGAATAATTTTCAAAATTATAATGTGAATTATAAAAAAATTGGACTTATTAAAAATTTTCACTAATTTATCATTCATATTAACATAAAAATAATCCCATAAAAGTCAAGCTATTTCTTGAAATGATATTATTCCTTATTCAAATAAAAACAACCTTACTAGAAAAATCAAAAATATTCAACTTAAACTAATAATGAAATTATAAATCCAAAAATAAAGTTAATATTTTCCAATTCA
Organism: Viscum album; assembly: GCA_963277665.1. NCBI lineage: Eukaryota > Viridiplantae > Streptophyta > Magnoliopsida > Santalales > Viscaceae > Viscum > Viscum album. The sequence continues at coordinate 2,088,443,891 of OY728160.1, forward strand.
ATATTTTGAATTTTATATTTTACATATTAGATAAAATAATAAAAAATAATTAGAAAGTGTCTCCGTGAAAAGAAAATCATTCAAACTATTATCCATTTTTATTCTTATTTCTTATAAATTACTAATGAAATCATTTTTCTTTTATTATATAAATATTATTAATATAACAAAATATATAATATATTTATCTTATTTAAATAAGTGACATATTATTAATATTTTGTTTTTAAAATCATTTCCATGAATAAAAAGATCTATTTAATGTATCAATGTATTAGAAACCAAAAACTATTTTTCTTAAAAAGTTCAAAATGATAAATAATTATAACACACGGGATAAATAACTTATTACATTAATAATTACCATATTATATCATGTTGATTATTATTAATATATACCCCCTTATGATATCTTAATAAGATATAATCATAAAGTATTCTATGGTTGTAGTTAAGGTTGGGGATTACACTAGCATAGATCTCATAGAAATTTCCATGAGATTGAATTTCTCTCACATATTATTTCACTCATATCATAGTTGTTTGAGCAAGGAATCAGCTTGGTATAAGGAAAAAAATTTAATTGACCTCATTTCTATGCAATGATAAATGCGCTTCAAAAGTGAGACTTGTATTACTCGATGTTATTTCATTCATTTATAGATTTAAGAAAATGGTAACTTTGTAATATTGACACTAATTTAATGGATATATTATAATGATAAAATTTTATTTTAAAATATCAAAAAAAATTCATTTTGGTGTTTCATATAGAACAACATTCTAACATAATATTTATTTAAATAAAATTCATAGTAAAATATCAGGAAGTTATAATCAATAAAGGAATTAAATTTTTTTTAATATATAATAAAGAATACAAATTTTCATTGTATATAACTATTCACCAATAAATTTTACTTTTTAAAAAAAAATACTTCAAACCTACCTAATTTTTATTTGATGATTCAAAATATGAAATCCATTTTTTGATAAATAGTTATCAAATTTTGATATTTTTAATACTCAATTTATATTAAAAATTAGTGTTTTATTAAAAAATATAAAATATACTTGAATAAAATGAATAAATTTAATTACATTATTTTATATTGATTAAGAAATTATTATACGAAAATTTTATACTTATTTTAACATAATTCATTATATGTATACATTAATTATAAATCAATATAATTATTCACTTTAATGACCATTTTACTATTTCAAAGGCCATGTTAATATTATAATGTCTCGGTTATTATTACAGTGAAAAAATTTACTATAGTTTTATAATAATTACTGTTATTATAAATAAATACAATTATCATCATTCATAATTAACATATTTTTCTCTCAAGGATCTCTGATCATTTGGAAAATTCCAATCATTTTTCTAATATTTTGTTATATTTTTTATATTCTTATTAATTACTGTTAATGTAACACCCTAAGGTTTCATAATATGTTATTTCTTCAAAGTCATTCAATAACTTGTACTACACGCAACAACGAGTTAAATCGCACAATGACTTACCAAACAAACCATTCATAAGGAGTTATGAATTATATTAAATTAATATTTAAATTTATATTATCCTTATAATTTTATCATCTATATTATTATTTTCTTAATCATAATGTAAGAAAAAATTCATTTTTTTAGATAAAAGAATTATTTTTCAAAAAAATGAAATTTTACAACCTTTTAATAGAGAACCCTTTTTAAATAAAATATTTGAATCTTTTATATATAAAATTTGACAAAATAAACTTCTTCTTTAGAATCAAGATATAAAAATTTATTTTTGAATAATATTTTTTACTTTTCTAATAACTATCATATTTTTGATGAATAGTTAAAATTGCTATATTTTAATTAAAATCATCTTTTCTAATAGAAAAAATTAATAGTGATAAATTATGTATTTTAATGGTTTGTAATTATAATTAGATTATATTTTTATCATTTAATACAATGTATTAAATTATGATTAATTTTACATTTAAATTTGAAAGTGTCAATCTTTAGATAATTATTATTTAATAAAAATACACTTTTTGTTTTCAAAACATGAATTAATTTTAAATTTAATTATTCCACTTCTATGTTTTGATTTTTGAAAAATGGATTACATATTTGGAATCAGGAGGTCCAAATTTGTTGTATAGGTAACTTTTATTTTTAATCATTAGGAATATTGACTTTTTTAAATATTTTATTTATAGTGGGAAAAGGGGTAAATCCTGTAAATAAGGTTAAAACTAGTATTATAATAATATTAAATTACCCTAACACGTTTATTAACCGAATTGGATGATACTTTTCTAACCATGGTCATCCTTGGGTTGATTTTGGGACCCCATAGAGCCACATGGGAGTGATAATGAAATTTTATATTAAATAATCTAAAGTAAAGAAAAAAATAACAAAAGAAAATATATTTTAGTAAAACTATTATTATAAGAGGGTATATAATTTTTCTATTTGATTATAAATTGGAATTATAAATCTAACAATATTTCATACCTCATGATATTTTATTTATAAATTTTATACATAAAATAGATATATTTATATATGACACAATAATGATGCAATTTTTTCGTTATTATGGAAACGATCAAATAAATGATATTATAAATAATAAAATAAATATAATCGGAATTTTTTATGCCATAATAAAATTTTATAAGTGAATATGAAATATTAGGGTTTATTAAATGTATTTAGTTCTATGTAATAATTTTTTTAGGACTTTAAGAAAAATCCATTATTAAATAGTGTCAAAATTGACATAAAAGTGTTTTTAAAACAAATATTATATTATTAATTTGAATTCTGTTACTAAAAATATATGGTTTGGAAAATGGGATTAAAGAATATTATATATGTCATTAATGAACCTCTTGGGGTTATCTTGGATGTTTATAGTATGTTTATTAACCAAATAATATAAAAATAAAAAGAGACGTGGTAAATGTCACACTATTTAACTAAGAGTTAAATCTAAAAGATAAGGTTAATATAGTGACCCAAACCTGTCTAAAAGCTATTGGTTGAGTGTTTTTCAACACATCCCCACCTTAGACTATAAATAATTCATTTTGGAGCCACTAGATACTGAAATTTATTATATTATAAAAGAACATATCATTTATTTGATAAGGATCCCCTCACCACTCTTATAAACGGGAACATCTATGTCATTCAAATTCACACGTCCAAATCCATTTTGCTCAGCGAAACGCTACCCAAATATCCTTCCAAATATCCTACCTTCATCCTAGAGGAATTATTTTGGTAAGAAATCCAACCTACGGAGCCCTTTTGATCAAATCAAAAGAAAGAACCCGATGAAGAGGAAGTTAAACGGACCCTTTATTCACTACTTAATGGATTTGGTGTATTTTTTACTTCATTTAGATATAAATATTATCCCGATTCACATTATATTCATTGTATTCTAGGAATGATTTGGTGGTTAATATGTTTTGGACATATGACTCGATTGATTACAACATTGTAAGGGTTAATTCTACAAACTCTTCATTTTCTGAGGTTGTTTTTATGTAAGTATCTACTGAGACCTATTTATCATCCACATCCGTGTTTTTTTTAAAATATATTTCAAGATATTTTTATTATTTACTATACTATGGGATAATGTCAAGTATACCCTTGATTGAATTTTTATAATATGTTTATAAAGGAATCGTTCCATCGTTTTCCAAATAAGGTACTCTATGTCCTTTTAGACAAAATTAAAGGAAGAATGTTTTTTTTAACTTACATGGTAGGTGAATCTATTTTCCGTCGTTATAACATAATTGTATTTTTCATTACAAGATTATATGAATATTTTCAAAATAATTTTTTTTATAATTATGTGACTCTTAAATGATTTCAAAATAGGAAGCTATATTTCTCTCAAATAGTTTTGATTTAATCTACGTCAAAATCCTTGGATAAATTTTAAACATGTTTTAATATGATTTATTATGATACAAATATTCCATATTTTAGTTCTGTTTTATTGATAATTTTTATTGTGGATGAGTAATTTTTATGCCATTCATGGTTTATGGCTAAATTATTTACATTTTGTATGATGGTTTTACTATGAATTTTTATGTTATATTTCAACTTTTTCTTAAGATGAATGTATTGAATTAGTATATTTTGGGTTGGGTACTGGTAAAATTAAGCCCTTCATGTTTGGGTCCAGTTACAGCAGACTCTCCGGGTTGGAGTCTGGTTGTAGAGGCTCTCCGGGTTGGAGTCCGGTTACAGAGGCTCTCTTGGTTGGAGTATGGTTACAGAGGCTATCTATATTGGAGTCTAGTTACATAGGCTCTCCGAGTTGGGGTCTAGTTAGAGTTATCCCCTAGGACCCGACACGAGGTATTGAACAAGAAATTAATGTCGGGTACTATACGTTCCCTCATTATAAAATTAGTTATTACGTGTGATTATTCGACTAGTAGAAGATCCATGTGCATGTTTATATGGTAATAATTGATTTATTTTTTCTATATTATGTTCATGTTTATGTTGAAAAGGATATTGTTTTTATTACACATATTTCCTTAAAAGTTTATAGATTCCGCTTAATTATTTACACTTAATGAGCATCTGATCTCACCTCTTTCTAATGTTTTATTTTCCTAGTATCTCATGAAGTTTTTTATGTTTGATATGAAAGGTTAAGCTAGAGGAAAAATGGAATACTCAAAGGATTCTTTTTTTATGTTGTAATGTGTTATGTAACGTTCATGTATGTAATATATTTTTCAATACTGCTAAACCGATCGATCCTTCATGACATGATTATTTTAATCATTCCAATTTATTAAAATAACGCACTGACTCAGGTTATCTGGGGTCAGGGCATTATAGTTGGTATCAGATAAAGTTTAGAAATAACCTTGGATACTAGATTTAGAAAAACACCGATTATAGAACACTACCCTATGTTAGAAATTGAGGATTAGTATAGAAGAACATATTATATTTTCAGTACTGTAGACATTTTTAGAGTTTTCCAAGAAATACATCCATGTTTGGATACAAGTAGGTAGATGCAACTCCGGCACAAATGTACCTAGGGGTAAAACCTGAAAGCACCAATTTGATCTATACTTGAATGGTAACTGGTGCACAACAATAGGCCTTGCAGCACTCTTGGTTACGACACTCTTAGGAGATATGCTTTGGATAATTATTGTTTTTATTATAAACTATTATGAAGGGTTTATGAGTATATAACTCCTCAAAGAAATTTTTTTTTGAGTATGGATTATATCCCTAAACTGTTCAATTTACGTTTAGTATTTCACATTTTTTGAATTATTAATTTTGAGTCATAAACTATCCTAGTGTATGCCATTTTTTAGAAATGGATCCCAGTAGATGGAATGAGAACTCCAACAATACGTATATTCCAAAGAGTAAGATTGGTCATATCATTCATGTCATTAAGCCAACATTTACAAGGGAAATAGTCTACCATGTATTCTCAACATATGAAGAAATAATATCATGTGTTAGTAAGATATGTAAATAATTATCTGAGTCCTGTTTCTTTGAAGGGAAGTAAGAGAAAAAAATAATGGAAGAGAGAGAGATTGATAAAGGGGAGAGGGGAAAGGAGGATTTTCCCATATGTGATAATTATGGAAATAATCAACTTGGTAAATGCTTGAAGGGAATGGAAGTTTGATATAAGTGTGAAGAAGAAGGAAAACATGTACGTGATTTCAAGGGTAAAAAAAGATACAAATGTAAAATGCTTCATCTGCAAGATGGTGAGACCCTAAACGAATCAATGTCCCAATCATCAGTGTATACCGAAAATGATGCTATTGTGTAATAATAAATTTATGATTCTACCTTAGATGAAGAGGAATGACTGGTGTTCTTATGTTGTTATTATATAATTATTTCATTTGAGTGTTTTATCAACTGTATACTGGTCATACGAATTTTAATGATAAATAAGGATTGTACTACAGTACAATTTTATTAATTATTTGATATTATGTGGTTCTATGAAACGTGACTTAATAGTAAGATACACATTTTGGAAAATACATGGTTGACAGAAAGGCAATACCTAATATGGTCCTGATGATGATGTAGTGATTTTGGAATAAGATATGGTTGATTTGGATAAAATGTATTGGATATTCTTGACATACATAGACTGATTAATAGTTTTCTTTTTTCATCATTGTTGGAATATTCAAAAAATTTGGATATAGGGAATATATATAGTATTATATAAATGATAAGGGAGCATGAATGTAATCAATAAGGTTTTATGGTAATTCAGCGTCTTACCATGTTTTAAAATAATACACAATGAAGGTGTTCACATGTTATTACGTGGAAAAAAAGATCTTCATTGAGTTTAACATCCTTATAAATTTTTTACTGTGAGTTTTGATAGAACTATTTTTGATAAGTCTAATATTTGGAATGTAATATGTTTGAAATTGGATACTATTGATAATGTTATTTTTGTATAGTTATAAAAAGGACAACACGTAGAACATGTGACAATCTGCCGTGTTGGAAAAAGCAGTAAGCTTCAAACCCACAGCCATAGTGTGATTGGGATTTATCACCAACCACTGGACTATGTGATGTCCCTAGATTGTATAATGTAGTTTCTTTTTTTAAAAGGGTCTGATTGGTGAATTATAAATTCATTATTTTTTAACCATATACGATTAGGATAAATAGAATATATTTTTTGAAAACTTTTGGAGTGAAATATGAGTTTGTGGTAGGAATTAGTTGAAGAATGAAACTCTACTTGTCAAGTATATATATATATATATATATCTAATTTTTTGGGTAAATAGATTCTTAAAATTTATAGAATGGATTCTAAAACAAGTAATGTTTTATCCTAATACCCTATGTTTTGTTGAACTGATGGTATTTTAAATCATCAAAGATTGATGGAATTAAGGCCCTCAATTTTACACCTGTTTGTGATTGATGACCTCAATAACTCCCTATAAATATTTATGTATTTCCTCTATTTATGTTTCTCTATTTTCCACCAATGTTCTCCTAATCGAGATTATAATTTTGAGGTGACCCTTTCATTTCCCTTTCCTCTTATTAAGAATATATTTTATTAACCCAATTTCATATGTTTGTTGTCCCACTATGGTATTTTCAATTTTCAAAATTTTATTTTGGAAGAACAATTAAAAATTGCAAGGGTAAAATTTATTGAAGGGGGAATAATGTAACACCCCAAGAATTCATTGTACGTTATTTTTCCAAATAATTCAATAACATTCACTACACGCAACACAGAGTTCAAGTACACAACGACATACCAAACTAGCCATTAAAATGTGGTTAGGAATAGTATTAACTGAATTTTGAACACTATATAATCCATATTATTTTAAAATATATATAATAAGTATCTTAGATATAATGTAAGAACAAATTCATGAAGTGTCCCAGACTATTGACCTATAAGTGCTCCATATTATTAGTGCAACATGATTAAAAATATCTAGGTTGGTAATACCAGCACTGTGGCCATCAATGAAACTATCCTCGTCATCATTCACAAAATTAAGAAACCTTTGGCGAACCTTGACTTTCGACCTATCATCCTCGGCAATGTCTCTTACAAGATCATTTCTACAATTATTTTCAATTGGCAGTGACCTTGGCTTCCTGATATTGTCTCTGAAAATCAAAGTGCCTTCGTGGCGAAGAGACTAATCACTCATAATGTGATTGTGGCTCATGATGTGTTTCATTCTATGAAATTGCACTCCACTACAAAAAGAGAAACCATGGCCTGGAAATTGGATATGTCTAAGGCCTGTGATAGAGTGGAATGGCACTTCTTAAGAGTCGATTTGCAGAAAATGGGTTTCTGTGCAAAATGGACAGATAAGGTCATGTACTATGTCTCGACCATCTCTTTCAAAATCGTGGTCAATTGGGAGCTAACAAGAGAGTTCTCCCCATCCCAAGGCCTTCTTCAGGGATACCCCCTCTCCCCTTTTCTCTTCATCCTGGTGGCTGACGTGTTTTCTAATCTTATTTCCAGGGCGGTTTCTTTTAAGTATATTCATGGGGAAAATGTCTGCCGAGCTAGCCCTCCAGTGTCACATCTCTTCTTTGCTGATGACTATCTCATTATATCCAGAGCTACAATTTATGAATTTCGGGTGATCTATCAAGTGATTCATCAGTACGAGATGGCGTCTAGCCAAATAATAAATCATGGAAAATCAAAAATCTTCTTCAGCGCAGGGGTACCTCTTTCTAAGAGGGATGAACTTTGTGGATCAGTTTCCATCCATATGGTTGATAAACATCAGAAGTATCTCGGGCTCCCCACAGTGATTGGCCGATCCAAAAAAGAAATCTTCGCATCCATTGTGGACAGGATTGAGGCAAAAATTCAAGGCAGGAACCCAAAAAAAATATCTAAAGCTGGAAAAGAGACACTCATTATAGCTGTCATCCAATCTGTCCCCACCTACATTATGTTCGTCTTTATGATCTCGGCGGCCATCGTCGACCCGATCCACACATGTACTGCTAATTTCTGGAGGGGGAAGAATGATGGCAGGAATGGACCTCATTGGATGGCCTGGGAGAACCTCTGCAAACCCAAATCAGAGGGTGGGATGGGGTTTTGAAATCTTCCTCTCTTCAACGACGTACTTTTTTCCAAGAAAGTATGGTGCCTTTTTAACCGCCCATCATCTCTATGTGTTCAAGTTCTATGAGCTAAGTACTTTCCCCACACGGACATTCATGCCTCCTCTCTTGGTCCTCACCCTAGCTTCCTCTAGGGAAGAATTTAGGGGGCTAAAAATCTTATGGATAAAGGATTGGGTTGGAGGATTGGGAATGGAATATCTATCACAATCTGGACTGATCCCAGGCTCATTGATAAGGATGGTCTACAGGCTGTATCCCCCACCCAACCAGGTCTTGAAAAAGCCACTTTCAGATGCCTCCTTTCTGACCAGGGACAGGTGTGTGATGTGGAAAATATCCTTAATTGGTTTAACGAAATAGATCAAATAATTATCCTTAGAATTCCCTGGGTACCAGACGCAGGCCCTGACCATCCTTTTTGGATTAATGAAATCTCGGGTGAATACACGGTGAGATCTGGCTACAGACTTTCTGTTGGAATCCACTCAGTCAACCGGGATGGGGGACCGTGGAAATCGATCTGGAAGCTCAACGTCCCCCCAAAAATTCACCAATTTTGGTGGATGTCTTGCTCAGGAATTCTCCCAAAATAGAGACTTCTTGTTTACTGACATATGTCCAGTAATATTTTTTCCCTTTCTGCATGAACACTCCAGAAACTCCTCTGCACTATATTGTTTACTGCCAAGGAGCGAAGGATATTTAGAATAATTGGGGTCCGGGTTCAGTTGCTTCACTGGAATTTTCCTCTGCCCTTCCTGATCTGCTGACGTGTTAGTGCTCCTCTCTCTTTGGTAGATGTTGGCTCACTTTGCACCTTGGCTTTTATTATTTGGGTCCGGGGTAATGATGCTGCTTTTAATCAAGCTCACAGACCCACCAAATTCTGGATTGACCGGGCCACTTCATGGATTGAGGGTTATAAAGGACACAATGGATTTTATTTGCCGGGTGTCCCCCCCTCCCATCCCACCCACTTGAATCCCCCAATGGAATGGATCCTCAAGATTATTGTGGGCACGTCTCTTACGAAGGATGGGCTTATTGCCCTCAAAATCCTTGCCCGAAATCATATGGGGCAGATTCTTGCTGCTAAATATGAACCACATCAGGCATTCTGGGAACCAGCAGTTGCTGAGGCCATAGCCATCCTTTCTGGTTTGATGCTCTCTTTAGAATGTGGATGGGGAGATATCATCATTGATTCTGACTGCCTCACCATGATTGATGTTATTATTCTCAACGACAGCGACCTCCAGTCTTTTGGCATCATCATCAAGAGAATTCTCTTACTTCTCTAATTCTTCTCCTGTTGTACCTTCTCCTTCACCAAAAGGTAAGGAAACAACATGGCCCATATTCTTGAGGCCTCATGCCCTTTTAATTCTAACCAGCTCTGGTTGGACAATTTCCCTTTTTGGCTTAGCATGTGTACTTCTGCAGATCTTTGTCATTAATGTTATCTGCCTTCTTCAAAAAAAGCGAACCCTTTTTAAATCCAATATATAAAACTTTTATATATTCAATTTGATGATATAAACTTCTTCTTTAGAATTGATACATAAATATTTATTTTGGATAAATTTTTGGTACTTTTGTGATAATTTTCATATTTTGATGAATAGTGAAAATTATTAAATTTTAATTAAAAACAATGTTTTTTAATCGAAATAATTTATAGTGATAAATTTTTCATTTGAATGTTGCTAAAGCATAATTAGATTATATTTTTATTAATTAATTAAATTCAGGTCATTATATGAAATTTCCAATTTAAATATGACATAAACAAGTGTCAATCTTTTGATAGTTATTATTTCATAAAAACATGCTTTTTGTTTTGACAACGGGAATTATTTTTAAATTAATTTCTGCCACTACATTTTTTTGAACATGGAAAAATGGATTCCATATTTGGAATCAGGATGTCCAAATTTTTTAAATAGGTATCTATTATTTTTATTCATTAGTAATATTTAATTTAGTAAATATTTTATTTACCGTGGCTAAACGGCTATATCCGGTAAATAAGGTTAAAAAATAATATTATAATAATATTAAATTACCCTAACACATGTCTTAACCCTATTTAGTGATACATTTCCAACCATGGGCATCCTTGTGTCGATTTTGGGTCTCCATGGAGCCACATGGAAGTGATAATGACATTTTATATTAAATGATCTAAAGTGAAGACAAAAATAATAAAAAATAATCTCTTTTAGTAAAACAGTTTTTATATGAGGTTATATAATTTATCTATTAGACTATAAATATTTATTAAAAATCTAAAATTATTTCTTACCTCAGGATATTTATTTATAATTTTTAGACATAAAATAAATATATTTATATATGACCCAATAATGATGCAGTGGTTTCTTTATTAATGAAACAACCAAATAAATGATATTATAAATAAAAAAATATATAAACTATGAATATTTTGATGACATCCACAAATAATTTTGGTGACTATGGCATGTTAGGGTTTATTAAATGTATTTAGATTTAAGTAATGATGTTGTTCAGACTTTAAAAAGATCCATCATTAAATAATATCAAAATTGACATAAAAGAGTTTTAAAAAACATATTATATTATTAATTGGTATTATATTATTTAAAATATATGGTTAGGACAAAGGGATTAAATACTATTATATATTTCATTAATGAACCACATGGGATTCTCTTGGAAGATTATTGTATGTTAATTAACCATATAATATAAAAATACAGAGAGACATGGTAAATCTCAAACTATTTAACTAAGAGCTAAATATAAAAGATATGGTTAATATAGTGACCCAAACCTATCTAAAACCTATTGGTTGAGTTTTTTTCAACCCATCCCCACATTATCTTTTAAATAAATCATTTTTAAACCATTATAAACTGAAAATGATTTTATTAGAAAATAAAATTTTAATCTTTTCCTAAGGTTCCCCTCACCACTTTTATAAATGGGAACTTCCCATTCTCTCCAATTCACACCTCCAAAGGAATTTGTCTCGGCCAACCACTACCCAAATATCCTCTCAACTATCCCAACTACATCTTATAAGAATTACATTGGTCAGAAATCCATCCTATGGATCCATTTTGAACAAATCAAAAGGAAGAACCCAAAGAATGGGAGGTCAAACGTACCCTCGACCAAAGGAATGTGCAAGGTACGGGGTTTCATATCTTACATTTAATTCTGTGAGATTTCCATTGTTCACAAATTATTGCACGTGGTTTATTGTGAACTTCCATTTGATATATATATATATATTATCATTATTTTCTTTATATCCATGGTATTCTGTGAATGATTTGGTGGTTAATAACTTTTGGTCATTCGAATCGATTGATTACCACACGGTAAGGGTTAATTCTAAAATCTTTTCTTTATCCAAGGTTTTTTTTATATGTATATATTAGGTCATCTTTATCATCCTCATCTTGGTTTTCATAAAAATTTATTTCAAAACATTTTTACTATTTACTATACTATTGGATAAAATCATTTATACCCTTGTCTGACTTTTTATAAGATATTTATAATGAAATATTTCCATCATATTCCAAACAATGTACTTTATGACATTTTCCGAAAAATTAAGGTAAAATGGTTTTTAACATATACAGTGTGTGCGGCTATTTTCCACCACTATAACATCGTTGAATTTTCTCTTACAAGAATATAATAATATTTTAAAAAAAATTCTTTATAATTATGTGACTCTTAAAAGATTTTAAAATAGAAAGTGATATTTCTATCAAATAGTTTTGATTTCATCTATTTCAAGATACTATGATATATTTTACACTTGTATGATGTTGATTTATTATGATACAAATATACCATATTGTATTTAAGTTTTTAAGATATGTCTGACTATGTATTAATTATTTTTATGCCATTCATGGTTTATGGTAAAAGTATTGAAATTTCCTATGCTGGTTTTAATACGAATGTTTATTATATATTTCAACCTTTTCTTAAGATGAATATATTTGACTAGAATGTTCCTAGTGGGGGACTAGTAAAAGTAATCCATTCGGGTTTGGGTCCGGTTACAACAGACTCTCCAGGTTAGAGTTCTATAATAGAGGCTCTTTGGGATGGAGTCTGGTTATAGAGGCTCTCTGGTTTGGAGTTTGGTTATAGAGTCTCTCCAGGTAGGGGTCTAGTTATAGTTATCCCCTTGGACATGGCCTAAGGCCTTGACACGGAAATTAATGTGTGGTACTATACATTCACTGATTGTGAAATTAGTTTTTCTATGTGACTATTCCACTATTAGAATATACATGTACATGTTTATATAGTAATGTTTGATTTCTTTTTGGAATATTATGTTAAATTTTATGTTTAAAAGGATATTGTTTTTATTAAACATCTTCCCTTAAAATTTTATAGCTTTCGCTATATTATTTACCCTTACTAAGCATCTGATCTCACACCTATCTTATGTTTTATTTTCCTAGGATCCCAAGAAGTGTTTTATGTTTGATATGTAGGGTTAAGCTAAGGAACAACGTCATTATCATAGGGTTAATTTTTTTGTGTTTTATTTTTGAAAGTTTAATGTAACATTCATGTATGTAATCTATTTTCCAAGACTGCTAAACTGATCGGCCCTACTGAAATTGACTCCTTGTAATCATGAAAATGTATTAAAATAATATAACGACTACGGGAAACTAGGGTTGGGGTTTTACAGTTAGTATCTGAGAAAGTTTAGCAATATCCTTGGAAACTAGATTTAGAAAAACAATAATTATAAAACACTACCCTATGATAGAATTTGAGGATTAGTATAGAATAACTTCTTATAATTTTGGTACTGTAGAGATTTTGTGAGTTATCCAAGAAATATATCCCTCTCTGGATATGAGAAGGTAGATGCGGCTCTGACATAGATGTATCTAGCGGTAAAACCCGAAAACACCGCTTTGAGCTAGACTCAAATGGGAATAGGTGCACGACAACAAGCCTTTCTCCACTATTGGTTATGACACTCCTGAGGGATATGCTTAGGATAATTCTTTTTTTCATTACAATGCACTATGAAGGGTTTATGAGAATATTCCTCCTCAAAGAAAACATTTTTGTGATTAAGGATTATATGCATAAACTATTCAATTTACGTTAGGTATTTTACATGTCTGTAATATTGATTTTTGATTCATAAACTGACCTAGTGTATTCCATTTTTTAGAAATGGCACCCAGTAAAAGGAATTAGAACTCCTGCAATACATTTGATCCAAAGAGTAATAAGGGTCTTATCATTCATGGTATTAAGCCAACATTTATAATGGAAATAGTCACCCATGTATTCTCAACATATGAAGAAATAATATCATTGGTTAGTAAGATATGTGATGAATTATCTATTTCCTATGGCTTTGAAGGGAAGAATGTGAAGAAAATGATGGTAGAGAGAAAGATAGATAAATGGAAGAGTGGAAAGAATGATTTTCCCATTTGTGATAAATGTGGAAATAATCACCTTGGTAAATTCTTGAAGGTAATGGGAGTTTGTTAAAAGTGTGGAGAAAAAGGACACCAAGTACGTGATTTAAAGTATAAGAAAATGGTTTCAAATGTAATACGCTTCATCTGCATGGCGTTGAGACACTACGTGAATCAATGTCCCAGTCATCTGAGTATACCGCAAATGATGATATTTTATAATAAATAAGTTATAATACTACCTCAGATGAAGCGGAATGACTTATTTTCTTTTTTTTTATAGAATTATTTCATTTGAGTATTTTATCAACATTATACTATATATATGAATTATTGAGATAAATATGGATTGTACTGAAGTACTATTTTATTTGAGGATTGTAGATTATATGGTTCTAAGAAAAGTTACTTAATAGTAATCTACACTTTTTTGGAAAATACATGGTTACAGGGAAGGTAATCATTAATATGATCCTGATAATGATGTACTGATATTGGAAGAAGAGATGGTTGATTGGGATAAAATATATAGGATATTGTTGACTTAATTGGAACTGATTAATAGATTGTATATTTCATCATTGTTCGAATATTCAAAGTTTTTGGATATAAAGAATGTTCTATTATTATATAAAGGACAAGGGGGAATGAATTTAATCAATATAGTTTTATGGTAATTGAAGGTGTTTCCATGTTTTAAAATAATACATGATGAAGGTGTTAACATATAATAACGTGGAAAAAAGGATCTTTATTGTGTCTAACTTCCTTATAAATATTGGACTGTGAGTTTGGATAGAAGTATTTTGGATAAGTATAAATTTTGGAATGGATTATGTTTGAATTAGGATACTATTTTTGAGGTTATTTTTTGATAGTTATAAAAAAGTTAACTTTAGACCGTGTGACAATCCATCATGTGGGACAAAGTAGTGGGAATCGAACCCATAACCATTGTGCGATTTGGATTTATCACCTACCAATAGACTACATGAAGTCCCTAGATTGTATAATGAAGGCTCTTTTTTTAAAAGGGTATGATATGTGAATTATAAATTAATTATTTTTTGGAACCCTATACGATTAGGATAAATAAATTATTTTTGGGAATCTTTTGGAGTGAATGATGAGTTTGTGGTAGGAATTAGTTGAAGAATGAAAATGTACATGTCTGTTGAGATGGTATGTGGAGTATGATATACTCTATAATACCAAATGTAGGATCGAAATAATATAGATTCTTTATGTAGTATCTAATGATGCTCAAAATACAAGAGGGTGGTGAATTGCATACATTTAAAAATTCCTTTGAAACTTTTAAAGATAATTATGTTTAATGAGGTTGAACAAGGTAATTCATATGACCTATAGTTCTACAAACTTGCTAGATTCAGGAAATAAAATTCTTAGAAAGATAGTCTGGAATGATGGTTCTGGAAAATAAAAACTAATGACAGTTTAAAATGATAAATATTCTACCTTAATGTGTATAGAATCTTACTAAATCAGAGTACAAGTATAAGGAATTATAAGATAGTTATATTATCCTCAACAAACCAAATGCAGTGGAAAACTTGTAACCAGACAAGTGACAAGTAGTAAATCTTTTAAACCAAAGAGATGGGTATCCAATAACCTTTGATAAAGGTCCCTTGATTTATACATTCAAGAATGTATGTCTTACCCACACCTGGGTAAACCTGCGATACAAAGATCAGAATCTGTCTTGATATCCCCGCAAGCCCTCAACATCAAGGTAGTTGGCCCCTCTGTCTTCCTCAGTAAGGAATCCCTCAACCTCAATGTAGTCGTCACATCTGTCTTCCTATCCCCGGAATCCCTTTAATATAATCACAAACATTTAGAGTTGCACAAAGAAAAACTAAAAAAGAATTTCACTATGGAGGAAGCAATGAAGGTCTCTCTCTAGAAATGACTTCAACAAAATTTAATCTCTAGAGTCTCATAATAGTGTTGAGAACTTTTCAAATGAGCTCCTATTTATAGGCACAACACCAACAGTCGGCTCCCTCCACCAACGATCAAATTTTTCCAAGAATTTTGGACTGACATGTACATGTGTCACTCAAATAATGGTTAGTTAGTAACTGAATGAACGACATCATTTTATAACAAAAACAAGTGTAAGAAAGAATATGGTTACATAACCAAAATACAATATTCAGAATGTAAGTAAAAATGTTTGGAGCCTAAGAAAAAAATGAATTCAGAGCCTATAATACATGGATATTCAGATTCTATTTTCTAGGAATTCAGAACCTGAATTCTATAGAATTTTGGCGTCTAGATTTCAAGGAAATTTGGAATCTGGATTCACAAGAATTCGGAACCTGAACTTACAATGTTTGGATTCAGAGTTCATGAGAATTCAGAGTCTGAACATACAATGTTTGGAGTCTAAATTCATTAGAATTCAGAGTCATAACTCATAGGAATTCGTAACTTGAATATTGTGGCAAAATCTAGAAGATTCGTTACAAGAATTCAGAGTTAGTATTCATAAGAGTTCGTAATCAGACTCCGTATTCAGAATTTGAAGTCAGAACATAGAAGATTGTGTAACCAGAATTCTGAGAATTCGGATTCAGATCTCAGAAGAGTTTGTAACCATAATTCATAATCATAAATCGGAGTCATAACTCAGAAGATTTCGTAAGAATAATTCCTTGAATTCAGATCCTAAAACAAAAAGCTTCATATCTAGGTGATTATAGGAATCCGAGTTTTTAGTTAAAAACTGAATTTTAAACTTAATGAAAATTATGATATGAACAATGAAAACATGGTAAGGATAAATTTCCTTGTGAAAGGATTTTTTTTCTTTATATATGTAAATCACATGGTAAAAACGATTTTCCTTGAGATAAGGTTTTTGTGGTTTTCCAAACAATAAGGAATGGTAATTTCATAAGGAAACTTTATTGACATAACAATCTCACCCCAAGTATGAATGAATGGAAAATTCATAAGGAAAACCTTATTGACTGAAAAATCTCCCCCTTTTTGGAAAGCACAAAAATCCTTATGAAAAAGAAAAAAGGACTTTGAATATATTTTTCTTGAATTTGAAAATAAAACACATCTCCCTTTTTACACTGTCAAAGATGAATACGACTAACTCTCCCTTAGGATTTGGAACACTAAGGATTGTGTTCTAGATTTTTGGATTGATATTTTTCATTAACTTGAGTACGAAAATCCCTGTAATGAAAACTCCCCCTTAGATAAACTCCCCCTTATGTAGGGATATTTCTTCTTTACTTAGAATTCTTTTTCCTTTCTCCCCCTTTGTGATTTTAAACAAGAATTTGAGGGAATGTAAAAGAAGTTATAGTACCTGAAATATTAGTACAAAGCATGCAAACAAAAACAAAGAAAAAAAAATTTCATTAAGATCGGAAGGATTTGTAAATGGAATGAAAATACAACAAAATATCAGATTGGATCTATTTTCCTTCCTTTTCCTTGGGTAGTAATTTCATCACTATGGTTTTCAACTTCTTTGGATCCTTGTGGTCTTCTACTGTTTTCTTCTTTAAGTCATTAATTCTATCATCCTGGGACTTGAGAGCCTCTACCTGATCCTTTATCTGTTCATCTTACTCGACTATCTTCTCTTTGATCTCGATCTGAAGATCCCTTCCCTTTTCCAACTTTGAGCAACAAAGTACAACTTCTCGTTCAGATCCTTATCCTTCTAAATCCAAGTATTCTACTCAAGATTAATCTTTTCTTCAAAATCTATTTGTGAGTTACTTGATTTTTCTATCATCTGTATCATTGTTTTCCCTAACATCATCTATAAACTCATAAAGCCCTCTCAATTCATCAACTATATTCTTTGACCAGCTCACTATTTTCTTACAAGATCGTTTTTTATCATCATAGTTGATAGGGAAAGATATGAAGTCTGTCTCATACTTGACACACTTTTCCATCACCGTGGACACTGAATCCGATTTTTAGTTCAATGAATGTTGAAGCATCTGGCATATGGAATCTATGCTTGGGAAAATCATAATTTTCCCAACAATCTTATTCAAGGATTGGACAAAGAAATCATATCCCATATAAGATGATTCTGAATCGAAAACTTTTCTTTGTGAGGGATCTTTCTCTAGATCAACAAGATTTCTCTTCGAATATCCACCAGATTCCTTATTCCATATGATTGCTTTTGTAGGTGTATCCAAAACCACTTTTTCACCTTATCAGTTCTCAGAACAGCTTCTTCATTTGGAGATTTATCTTCACTGTCAGACTGCTGAACAATCCTATCTTCCTCTTCTTTCTCCTTCTTAGCTCTAGCCTCAGCATCTTCAGGGTGTATAAAATGTTGATTATAACTCTCTTCTTCAGAAAATTTATTAACTTCACCTTCATCCTTCTCATCTTCACCTTCTTCATCCTTTATATGAGTTGGGAGATTTGAAGTCTCTTCTTTAGAAGTTTGGATTGATAGTTTCTCAGATGGGGTTTCCTTTTCATGAATGTCTTTAACTTTCTGAATGAGGTCTTCTGTGTCATCATTATTATCTTCTTCTTTCACTTCTTTCACAGCTTACGTTTCTTCAACAACCTTCTCTTGGGGTTTTTCGGGAGTCATGTATTTCTTCCCTAGAGTCCCAGGTAATTCCTCAAACAAAAATGATTTTGGTACTGGAATTTGTTTGCATGCTATTTCAGTATCCCTCAGAAGTCACTGAACAACCTCATCCTCAGACATCTTATTATTTTTCTTCTTTTCCCTGGCTTACTTCTCATGCTCATCAACTGCCTTCTCTTTCAAATCATTGGCCTCTTTAAGTTAAAAGGAAAACTTTGGATCTCCTTCTATCCTATACTTTTTTTCTTCCCTCCACTTGGTAACAACATCATCTGGATAATATTTCTGCTTCTTGGGATTTGGAGGTGCGTATTGAGTTTCATTAGATTTAAAGGTTTTCTCTAATTCTTCTACTTCTTTCAACTTACTCTTCTTTCCTCCTTTATTCGATGGTTCTTCCACCTCTGGCCTTTTCATAATGTATTTTGATTCCCCCACTGGTAAGTCATATAATTATCCTAACACCATAGAAAAACCATCATTCATCCTCTTGAGAGTATCATCACTGATCAGCATGACTTTGCAATTCCTCGGCATGGAACTGCAAGGGATTTTGAATGACTCCAAGCACCGAACAATAATCTTGGAAAGAATGGTCTGGTATATGATAATCTACGCATTAAAGTTCCCATTTTTAATATTATCTATTTTAATGAGAATATGATTAATCAGTTTTATCATCCTCAAATTCACTAGAATATTTAAAATAGACATGTCACTCTTCTTTAATGTGTCTTTATCAACTTTTCTCAGTACGATAAAACCCTAAACCCACAATTCAAGGATCCAATTATTTGTGGTCAGATGAGAAATCATTGCAGTCTTGATATTTGAAAGTCCAATACATTTTATAACATTCACCTTTACAAAACTTCCTTGAACATCCAACAGCTTGTGAGAACAGAACTAGGCTTCCCCTTCATATTGAATTCCAACCAAGCTAGAATCCTTGGTGTATGAAAGAGAATAAGTCATTCCATATCATTTCAATGAAAATTTATCTCTGCCTTCTTCCATAAAGAAACTAGCTAGATCATAGAATTACACAAGCAATTCTGGATAAACTATGTCTTGAGAACCCAGCTTTGATATGCAGACACTCTCCCAACCATTCAACCTGATATTCTTGGATATTATAGAATCATACTTGTTGAAGAAATTGGGATTCACTATCCTCTCTCAATACATCTTCCACTCCATAATGGACTTGATAGATGAAATTTCTTGAGAAGAAACTTCACTATACATTCTGATTTGATAGAATTTTGAGAGGTTCAGAATGATCTTTTGAAAGAAGGGAAAAGCTTCGACAATTATAGGCTTGAATACCGATATGGGGTCATCCTTATGGGTTCCTTTATATAGGCATTGACATGACGGTTGAACTTCTATACTCGATCTAATGGATAAAGAGCATTCTAATTAGATTGGATGGTTGAAATGATATCCACAAGGAAAATTTGGTAAGATCCAATCATTGGAGTTTCTAAAGAAAAATATTCAGATTTAAGTAAAATAGAATCTGAAAATTTTAAAACACAAAATAAAATACCAGAACGTAAAATATGATTACGAAAACTCAAAAAAGTTAACATAACTTTTGGATTACCAGGAATATTATTCATATTGAAAAAAAAACTTCTTAGAGAAATTTAGATTTCGAAAATTTTGATTACGAAAAAAAACATTATTATGAAAAAAAATGACTACTAAAAACATCAATATGAAAATTTGAGTATGAAAATTCTCATTAAAAAAATTTGAGTACGAAAAACCTACATTATGAAAATCTTCAGTATGAAAATTTTGAAAACGTTATTATGAAAAATAATTGAAATCTTAATTATGAGTTATTTTTAAAACATTATTATGAAAATTTTTATTAACAAGATAATGTACAACCCCTATGAAAAGGATTGTATTACTGTAAGGAGATTGGTTTAACAAAATGTTAAGAAGGAAGATTACCTTACAGTTATCATTGCTAACTTTTGTTTAATTTATTCAAATCTATTAGAGGGTAAAGATTTTGTGAAAATATAATCATGTTGATCTTGAGTTATGATTAATTAAAGAATTATATCTCTTTTTAGTTTGTAAATCCTAATAATGTGATTCCTAATATCTATGTGTTTTGCACGAGAGGGATGTGCTTGTTTTTTACTAAGGGAAATGGAACTTGTATTATCAAAAAAAAAATTGTTTTGGTAAAACTAATACCATAGTCTATGAGTGTGTGTTGCATCCACAACACTTGAGCACAAAAAATTCTAACTGTGACATATTCAGCTTCAGCAGTGGAATGTGCTTGGCTCTTATGATCTTCTATGTTATGTGTGTATACAATCTCTTGCCTATGGGTAGAAATAATAAACTCCTCCTTGGAATTATGTACTAACCACTTGTAATTCTTAAATTTCACAAGGTAACCTTCCTCACATAGTTGTCTTCTGCTACTGAGGTTGTGCTTAAGACCCTTAACAAATAAAACATTTGAAATCAATGTTTTTTCAAGAATAATGATGTTACCTATACCAATAATTTCTCCCTGAGAATTATCTCCAAAAATTACTTTTCCTCCTTTCACCTTGATAATCTTTTCAAAATAGTTTTTGTTACCAGTCATAGGTCGGGAACATCCACTATCCATTTACAAATTATTGATGTTTGTACTCTCTCTATTTTCTTGAATATAAAATAGTTATACTTTCGGAATTCAAACATTCTTTGATCAGGTAATTTTAGAAAGAAAAATATTAGGTATCAACATTTTCTTAGAAAAATCAGCTTTATAAAATATTAAAGATTGGGATTTGTTTAATGAATAATTTTTTTCCCAGTGTCTACCACAATGACACTTAGTGTAGAAAGGAGAACTTTGTGGAACAAAAAAATAATTGCTAAAAATCGGGTTAGAACAAGTATAACCAAAACCAGAACTATTCCTTAATGGTCGGCCTTAAGAATACATTTTATTGAAAATA
Organism: Viscum album; assembly: GCA_963277665.1. Lineage (NCBI taxonomy): Eukaryota > Viridiplantae > Streptophyta > Magnoliopsida > Santalales > Viscaceae > Viscum > Viscum album. The sequence goes on from OY728160.1 coordinate 2,088,465,686, forward strand.
TCCTTACCTAAGGTAATGTTTGGAAAAAACTTCCTCAAATATAAAAATTTCAGATTTCAGTTTGATAACTAAGTTATTTTCTTCTAAAACATTTGATTTGGAACCAGAGTTATGCTCGAAAACATTTTTCATAGAAATCTCATTTTCTAGGTCTTTAGATAGTTTATTCTTATCAGAATTTACTTCCTCCAGATTTTTTGAAATAATTTCAAAATACACATTTTTCTTATCAATATCTTTAGAAAGATCTTATATTTCCTTAGTAAGAATAGTATTTCTAGAATTTTCCATATTAATTTATTTCATGAGTTCTGAGTTCTCAATCTCATTGAGTTTGGAAAATGAAGAAACTTCATCCAAGGTAGTTAAAGTATTATCTTCATCAGAAGAAGATACTTCATCTAAAGATTCATAATATTTATCATTACTATAATTTTCATTTAAATAAACATTGGACATTGATTCAACATTTTTACCCTAGCCATCAAACAATGATTGTTAATAGGTAGTATTCTAATTAGACCAAGGTTATACTATCCAGAAGATTCGTAATCTGAAGATTCATCTGATGAATCACCAACACTGGCATTCCAGGTGTCATTAACATTCATGACGTTCTTAGCTCTAACTTTGTAGAACTTCTTTCTGTTTCTTTCAGAATGATTTTCCTTTATTTAATTTCTTTTAAGCATAGGAAAATCAGGCCTTATATGTCCAGATCTCTTCCATTAATAACTAGTAACATCAGAATCATTCTTGTCTTTCCATTCCTTATTATTATATCCATATTTAATGTTATTTTGTCCAAAAATATCTTTCATCCTTCGAGAAATTTTGTAAAATTCATTCTCTCAAGAATCATTATCACTAGGTTTAGATTGAATAAAAATATTCTTATAATTGGATATAGTAACTATCTCAGGAGTCTTGGATTTCATATGATTTTAAGTGGTAGTAAAAGAAATGTCGCCATTCCCATTCTTCTTATTTATGTTATCAGCATCTCTCTTCATTCTTTTCTCATGCTAAATAAGAGTTCCAAATATATCATCTATAGAAATCTGTGTGACTTTTCTATTCTCGTCAATTGTTATCCTCTTGGTCTCCAACTAATTTGGCATAATGTCTATGATCATATCAACTAGAGCCTGATCATACAAACCTTTTTCTCCCATAGACTGTAAGCTATTCACAAAAGTAATAAACCTTTGTTGAACTTTTATTATAGGTTCCACATAAGGAATGTTAAGTACATGTATTCATCTCTCAATACACCTCTTCTTGTCTCTATAACTTTAGAAGTTCCAAAATGTGTAGCTTCAAGTTTCTTCCAGATACTGTTTGTATCTTCACAAGAAGATATTTGGCTGTAAATATTTCTATTCATATAACAAAGCAATGTATTGTGTTCCTTATAATTAAGCTGATATTCATTATTTTCATGATTAGTGATAGTACTAACTTCTTTGTCATGGATTTTATATCCACCACTAATAATGAAAAAATTGTCAACTCTAGTATTGATAAAGAATGTCTTCATGTGATCTCTCTTATACTAATAATCATTTCCATAAAAATTATTTGGTCTTGTTGGATTTATGTTTTCAATAGAACCAACAATTATTCCTACCATTTTAAAGAAAATCTTTCCACAAAAACTTGTTAATAGAAACAGGTCATAAACAAGGAATATATTCCTCAAAAAAATATAGAACAAAAGTATTTATAAGAAAAATATGAATTCGAACATTATAAGTCCAAAAAATATGATTCCAAAAATAAAAATATAATGAATTCTCTTCTGAATCAAATTGTGAGATTAATTCAGATTGAACCAATACTCTAATACTTGTTGTTAAATTGGTTCAAGATACATAGTCACCTCCTCTGATACAAATTGTTGAATTGGATCAGAGTATGAAGTGATCTTTATCAGTAGAATAAATCAAAACAATGAAAAACATGAGCAAGGAAAACATATATGTGAGTATAAGTATTTCATAGACCTCCTCTGATACCAATTTTTGTGATGGAATGTATAGTATGATATACTCTATAATACAAAATATAGGGTCGAACTAATATTGATACTGTATGTAGTAACAAATGATGCTCAAAATAAAAGAGGTGGTGAATTGTATACTTTAAAAAATTCCATTGAAACTTTTAAATATGATTATGTTTTACAAGGTTAAACAAAGTTATTAACAAGAACTCTAGTTCTACACACTTTCTAGATTCTGGAAATACAATTTCGAGAAAGTGAGTCTGGAAAGATGGTTCTGGAAAATGAAACATAATGAAAGTTTACAATGATAATAATTCTACCTTAAAGCATATATAATCTTACTAAATCAGAGTACAAGTATAAGGAAGTATAAGATAGTTATACTTTCCTCAACAAAAAAATGCAGGGGAATACTTGTAACAAGACAATTGACAAGTAGTAAATCTTTTAACCTAAAGAGAAGGGTATCCAAGAACATTGGAAAAATGTAACTTGATTTATAATTTCAAGAAATTCTACCTTAGCCACACTAGAGTATACCCTCGATGGAAATATCGAAGTCCATCCTGTTATCCCCACAAGCCCTCAACATCAAGGTAGTCGGCACCTCTGTCTTCCATAGCAAGGAAGCCCTCAACTTCAATGTAGTCGGCACCTCTGTCTTCCTATCCCCGTAATCCATCGAATGTACTTAGCAACATTCAGAGTTGCACAAAGAAAAACTAAACTAGATGTTCAGTACGCACGAAGCAATGAAAGTCCCTCTCTAGAAATCTCTTCAACCGCATGTAATATCTAGAGTCTTAGAATAGTGTTTTTGTCTTTTCAAATGAACCCATAATTATAGGCACATCAACAATGGTCAGCTCCCTCATAAAATGGTCATATTTATCCTTGAATTTCAGAGGGACCTGTACACATTTCACTCAGACAACGGTTAGTTAGTAACTAATTGCACAACATCATTTTATAACAAAAACATGTTTAATCAAGAATATGGTTACATAACCAAAACCCAATATTCATAATATAAGAAAATGAATGTTCGAAGTCTAACCATAAATGAATTTGGAGTCTATAATACAAGGATATTTGGATTCTGTTTTCTAGGAATTCAGAACCTGAATTCTATAGAATTTTGTACTTTTCATTGATTTTATCTACTCTTAATCACATTGTTTTTTTAATGGGCCCTCGGATACAATATGAACATGCTCATAAACATGTTGAAGTTAAAAAGTACACTTATTGAATATCCTATATTGCGCCTTTCAAAGAGGCTCTAAAAATGTTATATTATTCTCAACTCAAAACCACTCATAGAGTATTGTAATATTTCATTAAAAAATACCATAATAAATTTATCAAGATGATCCTTAAATATTTTAATTACCATATCAATAAACACATATGGTGATTTTAATAATATAAATGGAATTAATATAAAATCATTGAGTTATTTCATTATATGAAAATCAATAATTATTATATTTTCCTTTAAGAATTATAATTAATGATTACTCAAAATTTTATTTATTGACCAATATTGACCTCTATTAAGTCGATGAAATAGATAATCAATGAATGGTAAATCACACTTGTTCTTAATAAGTAGTTAAATTAATTTCCCTAAAGTTGATTCACATCCTCGTAAACACATCCTTTTGGTTAACAAGATTGATATATTCTCTATATGGTGATTCATTATGGTGTATGAATACCTTGTCAAATAACTCTTGTTTTTTTATATTTCATTACTCCAATTCTACCAGATCAATTCTTTTTTGTAGTTTGGATATGGTAATTTCATCAGTGATGAGATCAATATATAATTCCTTTTCAAAATCATGTGGATATATAGAAAATTCATTAGGAAATAATGTAAGGTAATATTACTCAATTAATACATATTAAAATATTAGGAAGTCTATTTATTTCGTTAATTGAATTTATCATCCTCTTATCAAAAAAAATCATTAATATAAGCCACTTGTAGTTGGATCCTAACATGACTAGGTTAATGAAATCAATCCACTAAAAACATGAGAGTTTACACTCACATCATAGATAATATTTTCATTATGTTAAAATAAAATTCATTCATTTTACTTTAATACTCAACCAACCAAAAAAATATGTTAAATTCAACTATTAGTATAATAATTTCTATTTTCAAATAGTTAAAATCTATAACATATTATAGATTTGGTGTAAAAAGGATGATTTTCAATAATATTTTTATTCAGTGTCTTAATGTAACACCCCCAAATTATAAAATCAGAACATTAAATTTTATAGTGTTTAAAACATGAATAAATGATCATATATCATTATGTGACACCTCAATATTTTTTGATATATTTCATTTTAAAGAAATTTAATCCCTTTGATAACTTGTAGAACAAGCAACTCCATGTCTTGATGAACTGGAATATTATATAAAGTTATAAAAAAGGTGTTAAATTATTAGATATGAAGAGTAATAACTAAATAATAAAAAATATATATTTTTAAAAATTAAAAAACAAATTCATTGGTTATCAGTTGTTTATAAATAAAATAAAATTCATTTAATAGAAACAAATTTTTTCTCAGAAACTATATCATTTCTAAACAATAGTTTCTAGGCATGTTTTTCACAAAATTAAAAATTAAATTTTACGAATTTTATAATTTTTATTTGAAAAAATAAACATTATTTTTGAAATCATCATATCAGAATTATTTTTTGGTGAATTTTTTAATTTATATGAATTGTTTCAAATTTTCAATTATTAGCTAAAAATAGTGAATTTTAATTGAAAAATTGATTTTATTTTAAAATATATATAATGTTAATTTTTATTTTTCATTATTTAAAAATTAAAATAACTTATATTATATATCAATTAATACATTTCTGTTTACTATAGTCATTTTCAATTTGAATTATGAATTATGAACATTGAAAATTTTGAACGTAATCTTTTAGAAATCCCAATTTCTCATTGCGCCTCTTAGAATAATTTTAAATTAAATTTGGACTCTTAGTTGAATTGAATTTTTAAAAATTTATTTCTTATTTATAATAATAATAATTTATATAATATAATAATTTAACATAATTTTTTACAAATATTAATACAAAAATAGTTAAAATTATTTAATTCGGTTAAGGTAAAATAAAATTTACCTAGTGTTTATAAAAAATGATAAGGGTTAAAATTACATTAAAACATATCTAAATTCAATTATATGAACATATTTCTACCTTTTCATGTATTATTATATATAATTATCTATTTTTTACCATTTCCCATTTGAAAAATGTGGGTATACATTTTTATTTCTATAAAATACAAGTCTTCCACTCACCTCACCAATAAAAGGATACTCCTCTACTCTCTTCTTCCCACATTAAAAACCTTTTACTTCAACAATGAAATGATATAAAAAATTCACAAATTCTATACTATAATCATATAGGATATATTTTTTCAATAAATCCAACCTAGAAAGGATTTGGGTACAAACCTAAGGATGATACCACAAGAAGAGGTAACATTCTTACACAAATATTTTTATTTTATTTTTTCCTCAACCTCATTCAATTAGAAAGAAAAAATTATAATATAATAACAAAAATATGTTAAAATAAAATTATAATTTTTTATATTAATGTTATTACCTACATCAATCCCCACTATCATCAAATATATTATGAAATTATCATTCTTGTGAACGATGAACTACCACCGTGGAAACTGTTTTCATTCATTTTTCCATTACCACATCTCATGGTTGTATGTGATGAAGGATAAAAAGTATATATATATATATGATATTTATAATGTATTATACAAATAGAGTCATTATATCCTATATATCCTTTTAAATTTTCTATTCCTTTTTGGGATATAATAGTGTCACTCGTGTGTATAGTGGACAACAACCTCGTGAGGCGATGGGATTCATTTTTCACTAATGCATCATGTGGAAGGTAATAGTGATAATTTAAAGGTATATATGTTTTATTAATTACATAAAAATTATATCAATAAAAAATATATAATTATTAAAATATAATATATCATTTTTTAGAAATTTGACTCAATTAATGATTATAACATGGTTCGTGTACCTGTGGACTACCGCCTACATGAAGCGATGTAACTCTCTTTTCATCGCACTACCACATGGATGATATATATGATTATATTAAAAGAAAAAAAAATTATTTATTATATTATTATCACAATATAATGATAAAACAATGCCAAACTCTTTTACATAATGTTTATTGAAAATTGAAATGTTACCCATCCATACGGTAGACGTATTATCTCCATGATTATAACATACTTCATTTATCAAATTATTGTTTTATGATTTTTATTAAAATTATAATTTATTTTTAAATGTTATAAATAATTCCTTATTACTATTCAATATATTATGGAATTGTATAACATTCACAATAACCAAAACATTTATTACAGAGAATGAATGAGAAAAGTAGACAATTAACACCCCAAAAATGAAAATAATGAAATATTATAACAAAAGGGTGATATGATATTAAACAAGTATAATATATGATGTTATAAATATTAATATATTAATTTTATTAGTTAATAAAATTTTTAAGATCAATATGGATTAGGTTAAAGCATGTTCATCATAAGGATGTTCGAGGTAAGAGACTTCATCATAATTTCCCATCATTGAGGCATATTGTACTATTATGCACCAAATTTATTTTATATGGAGTATATAATTCCTCTATGAAAATAAATATCATGATTATTGACTGATTTATTTTATTTTATTTCTTTAATTTAATTATTTATTTAATGGTTTTTTGAAAAAAAAAATGTTACCAAGTGGTAACGAATTTTGAAACCCAAATTATTTTTATTATGTTATATTACTACTTCATTGTATTTGACATTATAAAATTTTGTTACAAATGACCACTAATTATCTTATGCTGTAATTCAAATTATTTATTATGGATTTAAATTTCATACACATAATCGATTGGTTGATTAATTATCATATCAATTTTATAATTTATGCAATTGTTTATTTCATTATATTATTTCAATTGGGGTTATTTATAATTGAATTACTTTTGAAGGAAATTATTTTATCATTTTATAATATACCATTTCATTTTAATATCCTAAGGTCATTTAAGAATATTTTTTATAAATAAGTAATATTTTTCCCATATTTTAATTAAAATGATTGTGAAATAATTTTAATAAAACCCAACTTCATTTCTCTCGTTAGATGGAAATCCATTTTCTTCAAAAATAGTATTTTTTTTAAATGGTTTCAAAAACGTTTTTAACATTTTTGAAATGATTTATTAAAGGAATTTAGATCCATTTTTTTTTAGATTATTTTTTAATGGAGTCTTCTTGTCATTTTCAAATTAAGGCCTATTTGAATTTCACTAAAAATTCGAAATGATTCTTTGTTTTAACTTAATCAGTATGTAAGGAATTTTAATCCACCATGAACACTCAATTATTTCAATGACTCTATTAATTAATTCAAATTGTATTTTCAAATTAATTATTTTCACAATGTTTTGTGACCACGTAGTTTCAAAAATTGATTTTCAAAATAAAATAGATATTTTCCTGAAGAATGATTTCAAAAATATTTTTATAGTATTTATATTCATCAATGATAATAACCCTTTATTTTTACTCATAATTCATTAAATAGATGGTTTATTGTTATATTGACCAAGGAATGTAGTGACATTCACTTTCTTAATTAATTTTTTTACTGATTAATCTTCCCTTTAAATATTCACATACAAATTATCATTGGGAATTAAATTTAGCTTAAATATAATTATTATTTTACATAGATAATTTTATTTCGTAGACTAAATATAATTTAAAATTTAATAAAATATTATAACACTTTTCCATCACCATGGACACTGAATCCTATTTTTTGTTCAACTAATGTTGAAGCATATGGCCTCTGGAATCTATGCTTGGGAAAATCGTAATTGTCCGAACAAGCTTATTCAAGGATTGTACTAAGAAATCATATCCCAGAGAATATGATTCTGAATCCAAAACTTTTCTTGGTGAGGGCTCTTTCTCTATCTCAACAATATTTATCTTCATATATCCACCAGTTTCTTTATTCTTTATGATTGCTTTTGTAGGTGTATTCACAACTACTTGTTTCCCTATATAGGTTCTAATAATAGCTTCTTCATTTAGATATTTATCTTCACTATCAGACAGTTGAACAATATTATCTTCCTCTACTTTATCCTTCTTAGCTCTAGACTCATAATCTTCAGGGTGTATAAAATGTTGATTATAACTCTCTTCCTCAGACAATTTATTAACTTCATCTTTACCCTTCTCATATTCACCTTCCTCATCCTTCCTAGGAGTTGGGAGCATTGAATAATTTTCTTTAGAAGTTTGGATTGATAGTTTCTCGGATGGAATTTCCTTTTCATGAAAGTCTTTAACTTGTTTAATTAGGTCTTCTGTGTCAGCACTGCTTTCTTCTTCTTGCACTTCTTCTACAGCTTCCTTTTCATCAACAACCTTCTCTTGGGGTTTTTCTGGAGTCATATACTTATTCCCCAGAGTCTCAGGTAAAACCTCAACCAAAAGTGATTTTGGTACTAGAAATTGTTCGTATTCTTTTTTAGTATCCCTAAGAAGGGATTGAGAAACCTTAGCCTCATACATCATATTCTTTTTTTTCTTTTCCTTGGCTTGCTTATCTAGCTCATCAGCTACCGTCTCTTTAAAATATTTGGCCTCTGTAGGTTACAAGACAAAATGTGGCTCTCCTTTTATCCTATTCTTTTTTTCTTCCCTCCACATGGAAACATCCCCATCCAGATAATATTTCTGATTCTTGGGAATTATAGGTGAAGATTGAGTTTCTTTATCTTTAAAGGTTTTCTCTACTTCTTCCACTTCTTTCAAATTCTTCTTAATTCCTCCTTTCGTCGATGGTTCTGCCACCTCTGGATGTTTCGGAATGGCTTCTTCTTCCTCCTCTGGTAAGTCATATAATTCTCCTGACTCCTTAGAAAAACCAACATTCATCCTATTGAGAGTATCATTACTGATCATCAAGACTTTGTAATTCCTCGGCATGGAACTGCAAGGTATTTTGAAAGATTCCCAGCACCGAACAATAAACTTGGAAAGAATGGTCGGGTAAACGATAATATATGCATTCAAGTTCCCCTTTTTAATATTCTATATCATAATGAGAATATGATTCATCGGGTTTATCTTCCTTAGATTCACCAGAAAATATAAAATAGATAAGTCACTCTTCATTAATGTGTCATTATCAACTTTTCTCATTACGATAAAACCTTAAACCCACAATTCAAGGATCCAATTATTTGTGGCCAGATGAGAAATCTTTGTAGTCCTGATATCTGAAAGTCCAAGAAATTCAATAGCTCTCACCTTTACAAAACTTCCTCGAATATCTGACAGCTTGTGACAACAGAACTCGGATTCCTCATCATATAGAATTCCAACCAAGCTAGCAGCCTTGGTGTACGAAAGAGAAGAGGTCATGCCATATATTTTGAAAGAAAATTTCTCTCAACCTTCTTACTTAAAGAAACTAGATGACCCATATAATTACACAAGAAAATCCAGATACACCATGTATTGAGCACCTGGATTTGATATGCAGACACTCACCTAACCATTCAACCTGATGTTCTTGGATATTATAGAATCATACTTGTGGAAGAAATTAGGATGCACCATTCTCTCTATATAAATCTGCCACTCCTAAATGGACTTGATAGTTGACATTTCTTGAGAAGGAACTTCACTATATATTCTGATTTGATAGATGTTTGAGAGGTTGGGAATGTGCTTTTGAAGGAGGGGTAGATCTTCTACAAGTAGAGTCTTGAAAACTGATGTGGGTTCACCCTTCAGGGTTTCTTTATATAGGCATTGATGCAACGGTTGATCTTCTAATCTCGATCTAATGGAAAAAAATAATTCTGATTAGATTGGATGGTTGAAATGATATCTGCAGGGAAAATTTGGTAAGATCTGATCGTTGGAGATTCTAATGGAAAATATTCAGATTTAAGTAAACTAGATTCCGAAAAATTTAAAACACAAAATAAAATACCATCACATAAAAGATGATTATGAAAACTCAAAAAAAATAACATACCTTTTGGATTACCAGGAATAGTATTCATATTAAAAAAAATTCTTAGATAAATTTAGATTACAAAAATAAAATTATTACGAAAAAAATTAGTACTAAAAACATCATTATGAAAATATGAGTACGAAAATTCTCATTACGAGAATTTGAGTATGAAAAACCTTCATTATGAAAATCTTCAGTATGAATATTTTGAAAATTTCATTATTAAAAAATTTTGAAAATTAAGTAAGAAAAATTTTGAAAACATCATTACGCAAATTTTTATTAGCAAGCTAATATACTCCCCCTATGGAAAGGATTTTATTACTATAAGGATATTGGTTTAACAGAATGTTAACAAGGAAGATTACCTTACAGTTATCATTGATAACATTTGTTTAATTTATTCAAATCTATTAGAGGGTAATGATTTTGTGAAAACATCATCATTTTGATCTTGAGTTCTGATTAATTAAAGAATGATACCTCCTTTTAGTGTGTGATCCCTAAGAATATGATGCCTAATAACTATGTGTTTTGCACGAGAGGTATGTGCATGGTATTTACTAAGGGCAATGTAACTTTTATTATCACACAAAATTTTTGATTTGGTAAAATTCATACCATAGTCTATGAGTGTGTATTGCATCCACAACACTTGAGAACAACAACTTCTAACTGTGACATATTTAGCTTCAGCAGTGGAAAGTTCTTGGCTCCTAAGATCATCTATGTTAAGTTTGTATACATTCTCTTTCCTATGGGCAGAAATAATAAAAACTTCCTTGGAATTGTGTATTAAGAACTTTTTATTCCTAAAATTCACAAGGTAACCTTCATCACATGGTTGGCATATTCTGATGAGGTTGTGCTTAAGACCCTTAACAAATAAAATATTTGAAATCAATGTTTTTCCAAGAAGAATGATGTTACCTATACCAATAATTTCTCCCTTAGCATTATCTCTAAAAGTTACTTTTCCTCATTTCGTCTTGATAATATTTTCCAAATATTTTTTGTTACTAGTCATATTTAGGGAACATCCACTATCCATTTACTAATTATTGATGTTTGTACTCTCTCTATTTTCTTGAATACAAAATATTTATACATTTGGAATCCAAACATTATTTGATAAGGAAATTTCAGAAAGAAAAATTTTAGATATGCACATTTTCATAGAAAAATGGGCTTTATGAAATCCTAAAGATTGGGTTTTGTTTAATGAACAATGTTTTTCCCAGTTTCTACCACAATGACACTTAGTACAAAAAGGATCACTTTGTGGAACAAAATTATTATTGCTAAAAATCAGTTTAGAACTTGTATAACCAAAACCAGAACTATTCCTTAATTTTCTTATTTGATAATAAATTTTATCCAAATTCTCCTTACCTAAGGTAATGTTTGACAAACACTTCCACAAGGAAAAAATTTATGATTTCAGTTTGATTACTAAGATCTTGTCTTCAAAAATATTTTATTTAGAACTAGAGTTACGCTCGAAAACATTTTTCTTAGAAATCTCATTTTCTAGATCTTTAGAAATATTATTCTTCTCATAATTTATTTCCTCATGATTTTTTGAAATACTTTCAAAATCAACATTTTTCTTATCATGATCATTAGAAAAATTTGATATTTCCTACGTATGAATAGTATTTCTAGAATTTTCCTTATCAATTTTTTCATGAGATTTGGGTTCTGAATCTCATGGAGATTGGGAAACCAAAAAATATCTTCCAAGGTAGGTAAATTATTATCTTCATCTGAAGAATATTCTTCATCCAAAGATTAATAATATATATCATTACTATAATTTATATTTAAAGAAACATTGGTCATTGATTCATAATTTTGTACCTTAGCCATCAAAAAATGATTGTTAATAGGTAGTCTGGCTATTAAACTAAGATTCTTTTGTCCAGAAGATTCGTAATCTGAAGATTCATCTGTTGAATCACCCCCACTGGCATTCCAAGAGTCATTAGCATTCATGAAATTCTTAAATTTATCTTGGTAGTACTTCTTTCTGTTTCTTTCAGAATGATTTTCCTTTCTTTATTTTCTTTTAAGCATTGGATAATCAGGCCTTATATGTCCAGATCTCATGCCTTCATAATATATAAATTCAGAATCATTCATGTCTTTTCTTTCCTTCTTTTTATATCTTGATCGAAAGTTCTTTTGTCTAACAATCTTGTTCATCCTTCGAGCAAGATTGGAAAACTCAGTCTCTGAAGATTCACATCCACTAGATCCAGATTGAATAAAAATCCTCATAGATTTGGATCTAGTATCTCCCTCTAGAGTCTTGGAATTCACTTGATTTGAAGTGGTAGTAAAAGAAACACTGACATTCCCATTCTTCTTCATTATGTTATCAGCATCTCTCTTCATTCTTGTCTCATGTTGACGAAGAGTTCCCAACATCTCATCTAAGGAAATCTGGGTGACTTTTCTATTCTCTTCAATTGTTTTCCTCTTGGACACCCACTAATTTGGCATAATGTATATGATCATATATACAAGTGCCTAATCATCCAAAAAAAATTCTCCCATAGACTGTAAGCTATTCAAAAAAGTCATAATCCATTATTGATCTTTGGTTATAGGTTCTCCATAAGGAATGATAAATCCATGGTATTCAGCTCTCAACACATCTCTTCGTGTCTCTATAACTTTAGAAGTACCAAAAATTGTAACATCAAGTTTCTTCCAGATACTATTTGTAGCTTCACAAGAATATATTTGGCTGTAAATATTTCTAGACATAGAACAATGTGAGGTATTGCGTACCTTATAATTCAGCTGATATTCATGATTTTCATGATTTTTGAAGGTACTAACTTCTTTTTTAGGCATTTTAAATCCTTCAGTAAGCATGACAAAATTGTCAACTTTAGTATTGATAATGAAGGTCTTCATGTGATATCTCCAATACTCAAAATAATTTCCATAAAAATTAGGTGGTCTTGTTGTATTTATGTTTTCAATAGAACCAATATTTATTCCTACCATCTTAAAGAAATTCTTTCCACAAAAAAATGTTAATAGAAATTGTTCGTAAATAAGGAATATATTCCTCAATAAAATATAGAAAAATAGTATTTCTAAGAAAAATATGAATATGAACTTTATATGTCCAAAAAATATGATTCCAAAAATAAAAATATAAATAATTCTCTTAAGAATATAATCATGAGATTAATTTAGATTGATCCAAAACTCTGATTCCAATTGTTAAATTGGTTCATGATACAAGGTCACATCCTCTGATACAAATTGTTGAATTCGTTAAGAGTATGAAGTGATCTTTCTCATCAGAATAAAGTAGAACAATGAAAAAAATGAGCAATGAAAACTTATATATGAATATAAGTATTTCAGATACCTCTTCTAATACCAATTGTTGAGATAGTATGTAGAGTATGATATACTCTATAACACCAAATATAGGATCAAACTAATATAGAAATTGTATGTAGTATCTAATGATGCTCAAAATAAAGGGGGGGTTAATTGTATAGTTTTAAAAATACCTTTGAAAATTTAAAATATGATTGTTTTTAACAAGGTTAAAAAGGGTAATTCATAGTACCTTTAGTTCTACACACATTCTAGATTCATGAAATACAATTTCGAGAAAGTGAGTTTGGAAAGATGGTTCCAGAAAATGAAACATAATGAAAGTTTACAATGATAAGGATTCTACCATAAATCATATATAATTTTACTAAATCAGAGTACATGTATAAGGATGTATAAGATAGTTATACTATCCTCAACAAACAAAATGTAGCAGAAAACTTGTAACAAGACATGTTACAAGTAGTAAATATTTTAACCCGAATAGAAGTATATCCAAAAACCTTGGATAAAAGTACCTAGATTTATAATTTCAAGAACATATATCTTACCCACACTAGGGTAAGCCCTTGATACTAAGATTGGAGTCTGTCTTGTTATACCCGCAAGCCTAAACTTCAAGGTAGTCGGCACCTCTATCTTCCACAGCAAGGAAGCCCTCAAATTCAAGGTATCTGACACCTCTATCTCTCTATCCCCAGAATACCTTGAATGTACTCAGAAACATTTGCAGTCTCACAAAGAAAAACTAAACAAGAAGATCAGTATGCATGAAGCAATTAATGTATCTCTCTATAAATCACATCAATAGCATGCAATCACTAGAGTCATAGAATAATGTTTTTCTCTTTTCAAAAGAGCTCCTATTTATAGGCACATCACCATCGGTTGGCTCTATCCTCTAATGGTAATATTTATCCTTGAATTTCAGAGGGACATGTACACGTGTCACTCAGACAACAGTTAGTTAGTAACTGAATTCACAACATCATTTTATTACAAAAACATGTTTAAGAAAGAATATTGTTACATAACCAAAATCTAATATTCATAATATAAGAAAATAAATGTTTAGAGTCTAACCAATAATGAATTTGGAGTATATAATTCAAGGATATTTGGATTCCATTATCTAGGAATTCAGAACCTGAATTCTATAGAATTTTGGAGTCTAAATTTCATGGAAATTCAGAATCTGGATTCACAAGAATTTGGAACCTAAACTTACAAAGTTCGGAGTCAGAGTTCATGAGAATTCAGAGTTCGAAATTAAAAATTTTAGAGTCTGAATTCATTATAATTTGGAGTCAAAACTCCTAAGAATTCATAACCTGAATTAGGTGTCAAAACTCAGAAGATTTTTTAAAAAGAATTCAGAGTCATTATTTATAAGAGTTTGTAATCAGACTTCGTATTCAGAATTCGGAGTCAGAACTCAAAATATTTCGTAACCAGAATTCTGAGAATTCGGATTCAGAACTCACAAGAATGTGTAACCCGAATTCGTATTCAGAATTTGGAGTCAGAACCTAGAAGAGTTCGTCACCAGATTTCTGAGAATTTGGATCCTAAAACATAATGCTTCATCTATAGGTGATTATAGGATTCTGTGTTTTTGGTTACAAATTGAATTTTACACTTAGGAAAAATTATGATATGAACAATGAAAACTAGGTAAGGATAAATTTCCATGGGGAAAGAAGTTTTTCCTTATATAAATAAGACACATGGTAAACCAAGATTTTCCTTTGATATGGTGTTTGTGATTTTCAAAACAAGAAGGAATTTTAAAGTCATAAGGAAAACTTATTTACTTGACAATCTCCCCCAAGTATGAAGGAATGAAAAATCCATAAGGAAAACCTTATTGACTCAATAATGTCATGTATATATATATATATATAAATATATAAATTTTTTCCTCCAATTCTATGGGTAAATTAATTCTTAACCATTACAGAATGGATCTTAAAACCAAAAATGTGTTATCCTAATATGTTATGTTTTGTTCAACCTATGGTATTTTACATCATCATAGATTGATGTAATTGAGGCCCTCAATTTTACACTTGTTTGTGATTGATGACCTCGATCATTCCCTATAAATATTTATTTTTTACATCCATTTATGTTTCTATATTTTCCATAAATGTTCTCCTAATCGAGATCATAATTTGGTGGTGACCCTTTCATTTCCTTTTCCTCTTATTAAGACTAAATTTTATTAACCCAATTTCTGATGTGGGTTTTCCAACAAAGGTATTTTAAATTTTCATCCTTTTATTTTCGATGAACAATTTCAAATTTTGAGGACTCAATATATTGAATGAGGGAAGAATGTAACACCCCAAGATTTCATCGTACATTATTTTTCAAAGTAACTCAATAATTTTCACTACACGCAACATGGAGTTCAAGCACACAACGACTTACCAAATGAGATTTTCAAAAGAGGTTATGAATAGTATTTAGTAAATTTTGAACATTATACAAAACTTATTATTTTATAATGCATCTTATTAGTTGCTTAGAAATAATGTAAGACCAAATTCATTTCATTCAGATAAAAGAAGTATTTTTCAAAAAAATATAATTTTACATCCTTTTAATAGAGAACACTTTTAAATCCAATATTTGAAACATTTATATTTAATTTGAAAAAATAAACTTATTCTTTAGAATCGAGATAGAAAATTTTATTTTGGATAAATTTTTGGTACTTTTTTGATTACTTTCATATTTTGATGAATAGTTAGAATTACTAAATTTTAATTAAAAACAAATTTTTTAATAGAAATAAATAATAGTGATAAATTATAAATTTGAATGGTTTGTAATTATAATTAGATTATATATTTTTCAGTTTGTTTAATTTAGGTCATTATAAGTAATTTCAAATTTAAATTTTATATAAAAAAGTGTCAATCTTTTGATAGTTATTATTTCAGAAAAACACGCTTTTTTGTTTTGACAGTGAGAATTATTTTATATTAATTTCTGCCACTTCTGGGTTTCGAATTTGGAAAAATTTATTCCATATTTGGAATTAGGAGGTCCAAATTGTGAAAATAGGTAACTTTTATTTATAGACATTTGGAATATTTACTTCTGTAATTATTTTATTTATTACGGCTAAAGGGGTAAATCTAGTAAACAAGGTAAAACAATAATATTATAATAATTATAAATTAACTTAACATGTGTCATAACCTTATTAGATGAAACATTTCCTACCATGGTCATCCTTGGGTATATTTTGGAACCCCATGGAGCCACATGGGAGTGAAATGAGATTTTATATTAAATAATCTAAAGTAAAGAGAAAAATAACAAAAGAAAATATCTTTTAGTAAAACAATTTTTATATGAGGTTATATAATTGATCTATTCGACAATAAATAGTCATTATAAATATAAAAAGATATCATACCTTAGGATATTTTATTTATAATTTTTACACCTATAATAAAAATATTTATATATGACCCAATAATGATGCAGTATTTTCTTTATTAATGAAACAATAAAATATATGATATTATAAATACTAAAATAAATAAAATATAAAAGTTTTGATGCCATAACAAAATTTTATAGGTAATTATAACATTTTAGGGTTTTTTAAATGTATTTAGTTAGAATTAATTATGTTATTGGGACATTAAAAAAATCCATTATTAAATAATGTCTATATTGACATAAAAGAGTTTTAAAAACAAATGTTATATTATTAATTGGTATTCTATTCCTAAAAATATAAGGATTTGACAAAGGGATTAAATACTATTATATATGTCATTAATGAACCTTTTGTGGTTCTCTTAGAAGTTTATTGTATTTTTATTAACCATATAATATAAAAATACAATGAGATAGGGTAAATGTCAAACTATTTAAATAAGAGTTAAATATATAAGATAAGGATAATATAGTGACACAAACCTATCTAAAATCTATTGGTTGTGTGTTTTTAGACCCATCCCAACCATATCCTTCAAATAATTCATTATGGAGCAATTATAAACTGAAAATTATTTTATTATAAAATATTATTTAAATATTTTCCTAAGGTGCCCCTCACCCCTCTTATAAAAGGACACTCCCTTCTCTCAAATTCACACATCCAAAGCCATTTGGCTCAGCCATCCCCTGCCCAAATATCCTCAAAAAAACCCTACCTTCATCTTAGAGCCATTACTTTGGTCAGAAAGCCAACCTATAGTGCCTTTTTGATCAAATCAAAAAGAAGAACCCAAAGAAGGGGAGGATAAACATTCCATCTTCCAATGGAAAGTGCAAAGGGGTTTTTTATCTCATTTTAATTCTGTGATATTTCCAATGTTCTCCAATTATTTCATGTCATGTATTGTGTACTACCATTTGATATATATATTATCATGATTCTCTTTATATTCATGGTATTCTGTAAATGATTTTGTGGTTAATAACTTTTGGTCATATGACTCGATTGATTGCAATGTGGTAAGGGTTAATTTTAAAATCTATTCATTATCCAAGGTTTTTTTACATAATAATATACTAGGAATATTTCCATCATTTTCCAAAACAAGGTATTATATGACCTTTTCAAAAAAAAATTAAGGTAAGAATGTTTTTTAAAACTTATACGACGGGTGTGTCTATTTTCTGCCATTATAACATCGTCGAATTTTCCCTTAAAATCTTATAAGATTATTTTAAAAATAAATTATTTATTTATAATTATGCGACTCGTAAATGATTTTAAAATAGAAAGAGATACATCTATCAAATAGTTTTGATTTCATCTATGTCCACATCCTTTGATAAATTTTACACCTGTTTGAAGTTGATATATTAAGATACAAATCTCCCATATTTTATGTATGGTTTTGTGAAATGTTTAACTGTGTATGTGTTATTTTTATACCATTCATGGTTTATGTTTAAAGTATTGACATTTCGTATAGCGGTTTTAATACGAATTTTTATGTAATATTTCATCCTTTTATTTATATCAATGTCTTAGACTAGTATGTTCCGGGTTGGGGACCCGTAAACGTAATCCCTTCGGGTTTGGGTCCGGTTACAGCAGAAACTCCGGGATGGAGTCCGGTTACAGAGGCTCTCTGAGTTGGAGTCTGGTTACAGAGGATTTCTAGGTTTGAGTTCATTTACAGAGGCTCTACAGGTTGGGGCCCGGTTACATTTATCCCCTGAGAAATGGTACAAGGCCTTGACAAAGAAATTAAAGTCTGGTACTATACACTCCCTAATTATGAAATTAGTTATTATGTGTGTTTATTCTACTAATTGAATATCGATGTGTGTGTTTATAAGGTAATGTTTTAATTTTTTTCCATATTATGTTCAAGTTTATGATTAAAAGGCTATTGTTTTTATTACACATCTTACTTTAAATGTTTATAGATTCCAATAAATTATTTACCCTTTCTGAGCATCTGAGCTCACCCCTTTCTTATGTTTTATTTTTTCCAAGATCCTACAAGTGTTTTATATTTGAGATTCTGGGTTAAGCTAAGGGAACATTGGCATTCTAAAAAGATTATATTTTTGTATTGTATGTTGGAATGTGATATGTAACGTTCAGGTATGTAATCTATTTTCCAAGACTGCTAAACAGATCGGTCATTTGGGGATTGATTCCTAGTAATCATGTTAATGTATTAAAATAGAGCACCGACTATGAGTAATTGGGTTCGGGGAGTTGCAGTAAATTTTCAATTAAACATTGAACACATAGAATAACAAATTATTATAAAATTATTTATATTCTTTAGTTATCCCATTTTTATATATTTAATAATATCTAGTTTATTTATATTTCTTATGTAACATTATATCACTAGTTGAAGCTGTTTTAGTGAATGCATCTCTATAATTGTATTGCACTATTATAAATAATTACAATGAATTTAACTGATATGAAATATTTATAACTGAATATTAAATCATATATCCCCTCCCTTTTTCCTCCAAATTATGGGTATACATCAATCCACAAATAGATGTTCGTAATTTTGATTAACTACATCACTGGGCTCCCATATCACTTCCTCCAACATATGATATCTCCAAAGTACCTTTATAAGTTGAGTTATCTAATTACATAACATATTAACCATAATGTCAATAATATAAATAGACACTTCATCATCAGAGTTGTTTTTCTATAAATGTGTTTTTAATGTTGAATAAATTCATTGGGTATGAATTTTCATTCCATAACAATAACACATGGAAGAAATCATGTACTTAAATAGAATCTGAGGCATATCTAGAAAATAATATACAATATAATTATATTATATAATATCAATAGGTCATATGAAAATTGAACATATCATTACTTTCTTATCAATTTTTATAAATTTATTACAAATTTGTACCTTTATGAATACATAGCCCCTTAATTGAAACTCATATTATTTTATTTATTTATCAACATATCCGTTTATTTTACTAGATCTATCTTCATATATTTATATAATAATCCCAACTTTTTAGTTTTCCTCTTAAATAATTATTTACAAAAAACTTTAATTTCTATAACATAATCCAAGTTTGTTGGGATATGAAATATTTTCCTATTAAAATATATTTTAGATTAATTTTATTGTTGGAGTATGAACAATTATAAAAGTAAAATTTTCCAAGCTGTACTGGACATAAGTACAATAAATGTTAAGTGACTATGACCTTAGGATTCCGGACAATGTTTTTATACTTATTTCAGATTTACAATCAGTCTAATGGTGAAAATTGATGCTCAATTATATCTCATTGTACAGATCCTTCTAATGGACACTCCAAATTTTTTATATGAAAGGTTTGTCATGCTAAAATACATTTGATAACCGAAAACCATGAATCCTCAAAAATTTATTAAGAAATAGTTTTGAATGCTTAAAATGTGGTAGATCCATCTATATTGGTTGTAAATTAGTAGAATTTTTAAGGTGATCCATGATAAACCCTATTTCATCGTTCCTCATTTATATATTAGGAATATTATTAAAAAAATTGTGATATTGTTATAATTAAACATTGGTTTTGAGTGTTGTTCAATGACACATTTTTTATGATTTCTTTCAATGAGTATATTCAAAAATATCAAACATATGGACACATTGTTAGTGGTTTCATAAATAAGATTATCCCATGAAAATTATTATTTAAAATAAATAGATATCTTGGTGAGTATGGGATTATAGAGAATCTTTATCTATGATACCCATTTAATTTTCTCAGATCAATCTCTAGTGGTATAAAAATATCCTACCAGAAATAGAAATACATCTTAATAGATGGTGTCATTAAATTTTCTATATTATTACATCTATAACATTATTTTTCCCCATATCAACTTGTGGAAACTTCTTTATTCTATCTAGTAATTATTATTTGCAATCAATTTTGAAAATGAATGATATTTCCCCATCTATAATATAATTAATAAATCTAGGAATAATGGATCCTTTTTTATCCTCATCATGGATTTAAATCCAAAATCCTTCATGTTCAAGAACTTTTCCATATTATTGTCTTCCAATGATGGTAGTGTATCACAAATACATTTTAATTAAGTAGTAATGGTCATCTCATATGCCTCTTGATGGTCTGTAAATGATTGAATATATACATCAATATCTTATGATCTTTATATATGTCATATCTTCCAAAATATATATATTTCATTATACCATCAAAGAAAATAGTAATTTACCAAACTCTAAATCATGATTTAGATAATTTTATTCAATAGCCTATAAATTCCCTAATACATAAGAAAAGAAATATCATTTTTTTCTAAGGATGCGTCCTATTACATTATTTTTTGCGTCATCAAAATAAAAAAATTACTTCATTCCACATTATAAAAGTTAATATTCGTTCATTGATTAGTCTCTTCATCAGTACTTTAATATTTTTATCACACGCCATTAACCATGTGAATTTAACCCCATTACATTCCATAATTGTTAACTTGTTATTAAATCAAAATTATCAATGAAACATGGATAATCACCTATTAAGCTAAGTGAATTTATATTTTTTTACTTTTCATTGATTCCATATACTCTTCATCACCTTGTTTTTTAATGGGACCTCAGATACAATATGGAAATGTCCGTAAACATGTTGAAGTTAAAATGTACACTTATTGAATATCCTATATTGCGCCATTCAAAGAGGCTCTAAAAATGTTATATTATTGTCAACTGAAAACAACATATATATTATACTAATATTTCATTAAAAAAATACCATAATAAATTTATCAAGACAATCCTTGAATATTGTAATTACTATATCCAAAAACACATAGGGTTAATTTAATAATATAAATGGAATTACTATAAAATCATAGAGACATTACATTATATGAAAAATCAATCATTATTATATTATCCTTTAATAATATTAATTGATGATAACTCAAAGGGTTTATCATTGACCAGTATTGAGCTCTATCAAGTCGATGAAATAGATCATCAATGAATTGTAAATGACACTTGTTCTTAATAGGTAGTTAAATTAATTTCCCTATAGTTGATTCACAGCCTCGTAAACACAACCTTCTTGTTTACAAGTTTGATATATACTCTACATGGTGAGTCATTATGGTGTATGAATACCTTGTCACAAAACTCTTGTTTTTTTATATTTCATTACTCCAATTCTACCGGATCTATTTTATTGTGAGGTTTGGATATGGTAATTTCATTAGGGTTGAGATCAATATATAATTCTTCTTCAAAATCATGTGGATATATAATAAATTCATTAGGAAATAATATAATGTAATATTACTCAATTAATATATATTAAAATAATAGGATGTCTATTTCTTTCATTAATTGAATTTATCATCCGGTTATCAAAAAAATTCATTAATATAAGCCACTTGAGTTGGATCTTGACATGACTATGGTAATGAAATATATCCACAAAAAACATGAGAGTTCACACCCACATCATAGATAATATTTTATTTATCTTAAAAGAAAATTCATTCATTTTACTTTAATACACAATCAACCCAAAAATTATGTTAAATTCAACTATTTGTATAATAATTTTTGTTTTAAACTAGATAAAATCTATAAATTATTATAGAGTTGGTGTAAAAATGATTATTTTCAATAATATTTTTATTCAGTGTCATAATATAACACCCCCAAATAATAAAATCAGAACATTTTATTTGATAGAGTTTAAAACATGAATAAATGATCGTATATCATTATGTGACACCCTGATATTTTTTGATATATTTCCTTTTAATGAAATTTAATCCCTTTGATAACTTGTGGAAAAAGAAACTCCATGTCTTAATGAACTGTAATATTATATAATGTTATAAAAAATGTGTTAATTTATAGATATGAAGAGTAATAACTAAATAATGAAAAATATATAGTTTGAAAAATTAAAAAACAAATTCATTGAGTATCAGTTGTTTATAAATAAAATAAAATTCATTTAAGATAAACATATCTTTTCTCAGAATCTATATAGTTTCTTAACAGTAGTTTCTATGCATGTTTTGCACAAAATTAAAAATATAATTTTTCGAATTTTATAACTTTTATTTGAAAAAATAATCATTATTTTCGAAATCATCATATCAGAATTATTTTAGGGTGAATTTTTTTATTTATATGAAACGTTCCACATTTCCAATTAATATCAAAAAATACTGAATTCTAATTGAAAAAATCAGTTTATTTTAAATTATATATAATTTTTATTTTTATTTTTCATTTTTTATAAAGTAAAATAAGTTATATTATATATCTATTATTACATTTCTGTTTACTATAATCATTTTCATGTTGAATTATGAAATATCAACACATAAAATTTTGAATATAATCTCTTAGAAATCCCAGTTTCTCATTGTGCATGTTGGATTAATTTTAAATTGAATTTGGACACTTATGTGAATTTAAATTTTGAAAAAATATTTAATATTTATAATAATAATAATTTATGTTATATAATAATTTAACATAATTTTTTACAAATATTAATACTAAAAATCATTAAAATTATTTATTTCGGTTAAGGTAAAATAAAATTTACCTTGTGTTTAACAAAAATGATAAGGGTTAAAATTACATTATAACATATCTAAAATCAATTATATGAACATGTTTCTTCCTTTTTATGTATTATTATATATAATTATCTATTTTTTACCATTTCCCATTAGAAAAATGTGGGTATACATTTTTATTTCTAAAAAATACAATTCTTCCACTCACCTCACCTATAAAAGGACTCTCCTCTACTCTCTTATTCACACATTAAAAACCTTTTAGTTATATTAAGAAATTATATAAAAAATTCAGAAATTCAATTATATAATCCTATAGGACATATTTTTTCAATAAATCCAACATAGAAAGGATTTTGGTGCAAACCTAAGGGGGATACCACAAGAAGAGCTAACATTCTTAAACAAATATTTTTATTTTGTATTTTCTTCCTCCTCGTTAAATTAGAAAGAAAAACTATGATATAATAACAAAAATATGTTAAAATAAAATTATATGTTTTATGTTAATGTTATTACCTACATCAATCCCCACTGTCATCAAATATATTTTGAAATTATCATTCGTGTGAATGATAGGCTTCCACCGTGCAAACTGATGTCATTCGTTTTTTCATTAACACATCTCATGGTTGGATATGATGAAGGATATAAATTATATATATATATATGATATTTATATTATATTTATAAAAATATATTCATTATATCCTATATATCCTTTTTAATTTTCTATTCCATTAAGGATACAATAATGTCACTCGTGTGTATGGTGGAAACAGCCTCGTGAGGCGATGGGATTCGTTTTTCACTAATGTATCATGTGGAAGGTAATAATGATAATTTTAAGGTATATATTTTTTTTAATTACATAAAAATTATATCAATGAAAAATATATAATTACTAAGATATAATATATAATTTTTAAACT
Source organism: Viscum album (assembly GCA_963277665.1). NCBI lineage: Eukaryota > Viridiplantae > Streptophyta > Magnoliopsida > Santalales > Viscaceae > Viscum > Viscum album. The sequence continues at coordinate 2,088,490,233 of OY728160.1, forward strand.
TTTGACTCAGTTAACTATTATAACAAGGTCCGTGTACGTGTAGACTACCGCCTAAATGAAGCGATGAAACTCTCTTTTCATCACACAACCACATGGATTATATATATGTGTATATTAAAAGAAAAAAAGGTATTTATTATATTTTTGTCACCATACAATGATAAAAAAATGCCTAAATATTTTCCATAACGATTATTGAAAATTGAAATGTTACCCATCCATACGTTAGACTTACTATCTCTACGATTGTAACATACTTCATTTATCAAATTATTATTTTATGATTTTTGTTAGAATTATAATTTATTTTTAACTATTATAAATATTTGATTATTACTATTCCATATATGATGGAATTTTATAATATTAACAAGAACTAAAACATTCATTATAAAGAATGAATGAGAAAAGCAGACAATTAACACACCAAAAATGAAAATAATGAAATATTCTAAAAAACGGGTGATATGATATTAAAAAAGTATAATATATGATGTTATAAATATTAATATATTAATTTTATTAGTTAAGAAAATGATTAAGATCAATATGGATTATGTTAAAGCATTTTCATCATAAGGATGTTCTAGGTAAGATACTTCATCACAATTTATCTTCATTGAGTCATATTGTTCTATTTTGCACCAAATTCATTTTATATGGAGTATATAATTCCTCTATGATAAAAAATATCAGTATTATAGAATAATTGATTTTATATTATGTGTTAATTTAATTATTTCATTAATTGTTATTTTAAAAAAATGTTACCAAGTGGTAATGAATTTTGAAACCCAATTTATTTTTATTAGGTTATATTACTTCTTCATTATATTTTACATTATAAAAGTTTTTTACTAATGACCACTAATTATCTTATGTTGTACTTAATATTAATTATTATGGATTTAAATTTGACACACATAATCGATTGGTTGATTAATTATCATATAAATTTTTTAATTTCTGTAATTGTTTATTTCATAATATAATTCTAATCGGGGTTATTTATATTTGAATTTATATTGAAGGAAATTACTTTATCATTTTCTAATATACCATTTAATTTTAATATCCTAGGGTTGTTAAATAATATTTTCAATAAATAAGTAATATTGTTTCATACTTTTTAATTAAAATTATTGTGAAATAATTTTAATAAAACCCAACTGCATTTCTCTCGTTAGATATAAATCCATTTTCTTCTAAAATTTTTTTTAAATGGTTTCAAAAAAGTTTTTAAAATTTTTCAAATGATTTATTAAAGGAATTTAGACCCATCTTTACTTTTTACAGATTATTTGTTAAAGGAGTCTTCATGTCATTTTCAAAATAAGGACCATTTGAATTTCACTAAAAATGTTAAATGATTCCTTGTTTTAACTTAATCGCTATGTAAGGAATTTGCATCCACCATGAACACTCAATTTTTTAAATGACTCCATTAAATGATTAAAATATTATTTTCAAATTAAATTTTTTTAAAAATGGTTTGTGACCATGTAGTTTCAAAAAGTGATTTTCAAATTGAAAAGGATATTTTCCTCAAGAATATTTTTAAAAATATTTTTATGGTATTTATATTAATAAATGATTATAACCCTTTATTATAACTCAGAATTCATTAAATTAATGGTTTATTGTCATATTGACCAAGGAATGTAGTGGCACTCAATGTCTTAATTAATTTTTTTACTGACTAATCTTCCCCTGAAATATTAACATAACAATTATCATTGGTAATTAAATTTACCTTAAATATATTTATTATTTTACATAGATAATTTTATTTCGAAGACTATATATAATTTAAAAATAATATATACAAAATTTGTTGTTATCTATTTATCATGTTAAATATTGATAAATAAATATTCATTACACAATATGGATATTTGGTGATAAGTCACATTTTTCATATAAAAAAATAATATATTAAATATATAAGGAATTATTTGGACATGAATTTATTGATGAGGTGAAAAATTATATATACCCTTTATGTATTGGTAGGTCTTATGAGACAAATAATTTGAAAAAATTAATTAGATGTTTTCCTATATTTTTATACCATTTTGAGAAAATATATTTATGGTAGATGTATCATTATTCATGAGATAGTGATGTCCAATAATTAAGTATTTATTTCACTAATAACTCAATCATTTTCATTATCCATGACAGTTTCACATTGATATTATCTATAAATTCATTTTATTCTATGATTATTGATTAAATAGAATGTGTGTTTTGTTATTTACCTTTCATTATAGATTATTAGATATCTTATTATGATAGTAATGTTATTTAAATTTAATGTGTGGTTAATTAAATAGCTTTTAATGTTGATTATGTTCATTAATTTCAGATAAAATTTATTTTATATAAACCTTACTCATCATTTCATCTCACCCTTATTTTGTTTCATTTCCCTGGAATTCAAATGTTTACTTTGAATGAGAGAAAATGATATATTATAGGGAATAATGATATTCTAAAAAAATATGTTGTAAATTGTGTTTCCAAATAAGGTGAAAGACTCAAGTTTTTATCTATTTTAACAATACAACTAAAAAATTAAGTACTTCTTGATGTCATTTTTTTTATATTTTAACAATTTAGTAAATAAAATATTGGATCTCAGTTACTGGAGTCATGGGCACTACACCTAACTAATAAATAATTTTTCAAGGAATCATAGGTTGATTAAATGTTATAAGGAAACATGTAGGATATTATAGAGTATGTATTTCTATAGTATTTTAATGTATTATAAAAATTTATATTATTACTAAATTACTTGTAACAACGACTTTTGGAATGTCAACTTCTACTGTGGTATCTATAAAATAATATATATTTTCCTTATGACGTTTTGAGGTAAATTATATCAATTCCTAAAGAAATAATAAAATAGAATCCCATCTAAAAATAATTGAAGCATTTGAAATTGTTATTATATATCTTCACATTACACTCGTGAGATTTATGGCCTACTTATGTGAACATAAACCAAACTCCAATTCCTTCAAACAAACCCTTAAGGCATTTATTTCCATAATTGATATTTTTGAAACTTCTATCACCCATTATATATCAATTAGATATTTCTTTTACATTTCATCTGAACATACTCTTATTCACATGATTTCCATTGATAAATTTATATAAAGATAAAAACTTCTTAATTTAAAATTATTTTTCAATATATCATCATATGTTGAAATGTTTTAAGAGAATAATTGCATATTAAGAAGTGTATTTTTCCATAAAATATGATATAAATATTTATTTATTTATAGTGTATATAATAAATAATGTGACTTAAAGTTCATTTAAATTTATAATCACATTATGAAACTAATTCCACTTTGTTTTTTATATATTATGAAAATAACTTTTTATATTATCTGATTTATATAGAGTAAACTATTTATCAAGGGATAAATCCCTAAAAGCATTTTCTTCCATAATTTATATCTATTTTCCATTCTAACTGTTTTAAATCACTGATCAACATTGATAAACATGTCTCGTTTGATGGTATACTACCATAAATCCTTCAAATATTCACAATAACACATAACACTGAATATTTTTTTGGAGATTTAATCCATTTCTCTATCCTTAATATATTAGAGATTTCTATTTAAATATGGAGGTTCCTACTACATGAAATGATATAATATTTTTACACCTCAATAAGAAGAAATTTGTCTATTTATATTTGCATCGTTATTTTCCATTACATTAGTTAAATACCCTAATATTTAGTAATTATTTCGAACCAGACACCTAGTTAATTAGGTTTCTCTATTTGAAAATCCTTACATTGATTACAGATGTTTATATAGTTCATGATGCTTCTATTAAGAACAATTTATAAAAATGGAATACACTAATTATTGCATAAATAAAACTTTTAAACAATAAAAATATTATATATATATTGGAAATTTACTAAAAATATATATTAAATATTTTATCAAATCTAGAAAAATATATTGAATTTTATTATAATTTATTATGATGTTTTATTCTCTAGATACATTTTTCTAAATATTATTCCTATTTTTTATAATAATATTTCATGGATGCTGAATATAATAACCATACATCTAGTGAATAGTATTTGATGGTTATTTATTACAATGGAAACTAAATAATTTTATTATAAAAAATAAGATAATAATGTTTAGTACTATTAGGAGACTGGATACATACAAGATCATTATATTACATTGAAACATAAAGTACCCTACAATTATTTAACATTCATTATTTTTTTATAAATCACAAGAATATTTCTTTATAATATTTTTGTGAAAATAGTGAATTAATATAAATGGTTCGGCTTAAATGCTCAGTAAGGGGTATATTATAGTGGACGATAAAAATGAAATAAGTATGAAATTAATAATGTGGAATGAATAAATAAACAAATAAATTATATATAATTGAAGAAAAATGTATACAATATCAATAACAATAGAAATTTATAATCATGTGTCGAAAAATAATATATATTTTAATAATGAAACAACTAATTCAGCACATCATAACCCTGATGCTAAGGCCTTATTCTAGGACATCATAAGTTAAGTTTATGGAAACTCTCATTATATTCTTAATTTTTTTTCATTGGTGACCTATTAATGTCTTGATGGGAAATAAAATTTCGGGCTTCACCCATCATTTTCTATGTCCAACATACTCATCATATTGAAGGGCAAATAATCTATACATTAAATTCTATTCACTATGTAATATATTACATATATATGCATGAATTATCTAAAATTATCCATACTAAAATATATTGGTATTTTTTTTAATATTTCCTCATTAAGAGAAATGATATTAATATTTAGATAAACACTTTTTAAACTATGTTTTGGAATATATGCTATTAAAAATGTATAGATTCAATGGTATATATTCAAGTACATATAAATAAAATGAAATATGAATAATTGAAATGTTTTATAATACATACATGGGATAAACAATATGGGAAAGTAAGAAAAATATTTAAAAGAGGGAATATGATTCAAAAGGAAGATATTAATATCTGATTTCAATTATTTATTATTAAGGTATAAGTTAATGATGATTTTTTTATTAAGGATGCAAAATTAAAAATCACCATCATTGTGATATTTAATATTATATAACTTTGAGTTGTTTTGATAATTTTTGTGTTTTTCATGAGTTGGAAGTGCATTTGGTGTTCTTCTACTTCTGTATGTATTTCATTAGCTGGTTTCACCATGATGTTTGTGGGTCATGTTGTTATTTGTTTTTGGGATATCTTTTTGGTTCATACCCATGAATATGATTAAGAAAATTTACTCTTATATAGAAAATCCATATTTCTTATGATTTTTATAGTTTCTAAACCATCATGTTGCAGAGTAGTTGAAACCCCAACTAGTGAAGTGACACCATGACTAGTGAATTCATGATGTGGCCAATGCATGTGATTCATTATTTAGAAAAGTAAAAAAATTGATTAAAGAATTTTTACATTATTTATAAAAATGCTATTTACTGGAATTTTTTCAATTATATAATTTCAAGATAGGGGTGTTATTTCATGATGAAATGGGGGTTTTCATGACAAGAGCTTCCATGTCAAGGCAGCTCAATGCATAACTCTCATTGAATGTAAGAGGTGTCACAACCAATTGATATGTCTCAAAGACAAACTCATATGTGATGTATCACTATAGAGAATGGGTCACCCAAATAGTTGATACATGGTAGTGATGCTTGAGATTATCATGGGTTATTGGGAGATGATTCATGCCATGATAGGGGAGTCACACTGTAATGTTCATGTGTCCATATATAATTTTATGTTTTCATCATTATACAACTAAAATTTAAAGCCTAATTTTGATTTTTTACACAAAATCATGAATCCCAACTCAAGGAAGATCTATTTTAATTCTCCCCTTTCTCTGAATATATTTATAATCTACTCCTTTAATTTTATGTGGTCCGTAAATTTATGTTTGTCCATTTTTTTCACCTCTCCTTCCTTAAAAATTTCATCATTATTTCTTTTTAACTAATGAATACTAAAATATTTCAAGGTTTTTCATGGTTTTTATATGTGATTAACCATTGGTTTTTCTTGTGTAGGGTGTGTAGAGTTTTTCCCCATTTTGGTTGTTCCTCCTCCAATAAAGGAAAATGATTTTTAATTAATTTAATTATTTAATTTTATGAAATTAATTTATTTAACATGTTAAGAAATGATTTATTCTCTCCAAATAGTTATTTTATGAAATTATATCAATAAGTCACATCCTAGAGTAAATTTATTAAATGTAATCAATGATTTAATCCCTTCAAATATTTAGATTTCAATGGTTTTCATGTTCTTGTATTATAAATAAATAATTTTATGTATTCTATGTATATGTGTAAAAAACATAGAGTCTCATTAGAAATTAATTTTATGTGTAAAGGGGTTCGTGACACCTATTTGATTTATAAGTAGGAAATCATAATTTCAATGTGCCTTTTCATCTAAATTATTGTTTTGATTCTCAAAAGTTTTTCATTGTAAGGAATTTAGAAATTAAAAATAATTTTTTTTCAAAATTATATTCAGGAGAATGCATTTTCTAAATTATTTCAAAATTTATGTTTTAATGATCCTTTTATTAAATGGATAAAATATAACATTGGATCCCATGATGGGTTGAGAACATCTTATTATAAACATTATAAAATATTATTACAGGATGTGTGTGATACCCTCAGTTTGAGTGCCTTGTTTGATATTATTTCTTATATATAATTTTTCAAATTTAAGGGGTGAATTGAATTATCATATAAGAGTTGGTTTAATGTGAAATGGTTTGATTCACATGATAAAGTTGTAAGTGAAATAGAATTTATTATTTATGATTCATTCATGATTTATGTGATTACCTTGAGCATGTTTTCTTCCATCTCAACGTTCAAAAATTATGGGAAACCAATGTAGCACCCAAATATTTTTAATATAAAAATAATCATGAAAACTTTCTTAACATGCAATATTGAGTTTTAATAAATTTTAAATATATACTTTAAAAATACTATTATTTTAATATGATTGTTATAACCTAGCCATCAAATTAGTGCGTATGAAAATGAGAAACCAAATTATGAAACATATAGGTATAATAGTCATGATGAAAATATACATATTGATTAATTCATAGTAAATAAGACCTTGAACTTTAGTAAAGTAGTTTTATTGTTAAAAAAATATTTTGTTCAAAAATACATTTTGTTCAAAAATGGTGTTTTTTAGTTTTTTGTGAATAATATAATTATCTTATCCAAATTTTATAAATTATATTATAAAAAATGTGTATCATAATAAAACTTATCATTGAGTCAAATTTTTGGATTTTTCTAAATCAATGATTTTTCTGTTAATAGTGTAAATAATATTTTTGTTGAAAACAATTTTTATTTTCAAGAATTTATTGTGTGTTATTTTTTTGGAATTGGTACTAAAAAGTCATAATTTATATTTTTATTAAACTAAATCCTATTAATTTCATATCAATCATCATTAAGATTAATTTTGGTAAAAAAACATTTTAATACAAAAAATATATTTTTTTCGAAAATCATTTATATTTTAATTTTGAGAGTTTATTTTTGAAGTAACATATTCCACTAATAGGTTTTTAATTTTATAAAATGGATTTCACATTTTTCATAAAAAATTTATATATTTTCTAACAGGTCAGCGCAATTTTGTGTCATAATGAATTGTAACTACATCAAATATTTATCATTATGATAAAGGTAAATCATGTAATTATGGTTAAAAATAATGTGATAACGGTTTAGAAATATACATAACTCTTTGAATATTCTTATTGGATGAGTTTAGTTTTACCATCCTCATATAATATTCCTAGCTATGGGAATATGGTTATATTTTTCTATGATAATAGCATTAAATATTATTTTATATAATGAAAGAATAAAAATTGTATCTCTCTTTATTTTAATATAATTAATATTTTTTTCATTTTGATAAAAAGAGATTGTGTTCATTTATAATTTTATATATATATATATTTATTTATTTATTTATTTATTTATTTTATTTTTTAACTTTCAGTGATGGAATAATTACTTTAAATGTTTATACGACACATACACAGTTCAAGAAAAAGTAGTAGAAAAATAACATAAATGATTTAACATATTAAAATGTAATATTTTTTATTATTTTTATTTATCCGTGAATTTAATAGACAAATTTAATGTATTATGTATTTTTTTGTTTTTATTCAAATTACATTTCTGTCATTATCTTTTTAAAAGTGAACTAGGACAGCATTCTGAGAAATGATTTTAATAATATATTCTTTAAAATAATATTCTATTAAATTAAAAAAATTATTAAAAAAATTATATTCATACAAGCTAATGTTACATGGTTTATAATAAAAACCATTTTCTTCTTAATATAAACTTTTCCTTTTATATTAATATTCCTTACCAATAATGTGTAAAAAACAATGATATTATGGTACTCACCAAAACGGTTAATGATGGTTAAAACTAACTGTTAAGGGAAAAAAACCTAAACTTGTATAAATATTTTTCAATAAGATTATATCAATTTTTATTTATCCTATATTTTAAATATTTCAAATTTTATTGAATTTCACATGACATATTTTATTATTAATTTAATAAATAATGTAATTCCTTGGGCACCCCTATCTTCTTTAATATATGGACACCACCCCTTATATCTTACTCAAACATAATGAGATGCATAATTTAAAAAAACCATTACAAAAATAATATTAAATTCCTTATCTACATTAAAAATGTTTTTCTATTCTAAAAATCCCATACTTTGGATCCTTAATGAGATATCAAAAAGAGGTTATTCAAAGAAGAGGTGATCATCTTAACCGATATTTGTTTTTATTATTCATCTACCTCCTTCAATTTTTTATAGAAATTCAAATTTAATGAAATAAATTTTTCCAATATATTGATATGTTATAATATTAATTTAATAACCTTACTCGTCTCTATCTCTATCAAATGGTAAGTGAATTTATTTCTCATGCATATTTGTGGGCCACCACCACCATGAATAGTTTGAATTTAGTATATATCACTACCTAAAATGGATATATATAATGATGAATTTAGTAAGTATATATTATATTTATAATATTCTTATTCTTATTTTGTGGTGAATTATTATTTATCATTATTTTGTTCTATCCATCAAATAATGGGAAGGGCACTCCTATGTAATTTCAGACTACAGTCTCTATAAAGTGATATAATTCATTTTGCGTCACTAATTTATATAAATATTTTTAAAAAATATATAATGATTAAATATTATAATCATGAAGTAATTAAAAATATATATTATGCATCCATGATCATGTTACAAGAACAAGAACTTTCAAACAGAAACTTACATGAAAAATGAAATAGTTAACACTAAAGAAACATTGATTTTAATAAAGATATATTAATAAATGGGTGTTTAAATGTTATAGTTGGATATTATATAATAAAATAATTTTTATATGGTTTTAAAATATTTTTATAATAAATTTAAATTTATCATAGAGAATTTTAGAGTGCTTGTGAAACAAGTCTTTCATGAGTTACATGTTTATCATCTCACATATATTTCGATGAGACGTATTTTATATTAGAAACATTTTTACTTTATATAGTGTGTATACATTAAATAAAACTATTTTATGATTATATTCATTAAAAATTTAATGATTTAAAAATTTATATAATTTTCTCTCTTTTAGGAGGTTTTCATTCTTAGATTACTATGTTGGTAATGACTCTTCACATGAATATTGTTTCCTTGAGACATGATTGATTTTATACACCTAATTTTTTATGGGGTGTATATAATAAACCATTCAAATATTCTATTATGTATCCTTCCAAATAAATTTTATTAACAATTATTACTGAGATTATTTTATCCACATGTTTTTTTATTTTGATGTTACTAATGTGTTAAGGTTTTATCTTCTCTAATCACCTTCTTTGAGTCATATGTTACGTTATACAAATATATTTAGTATGTGGTGTAAATATAAGAAAAATTAAATTTTATGATATCAATTTATATATATTCTTTATTTTTAATGTTTATTTTTTTTAATATTTTATAAGGCTTATTATTAAAAACAAACCATTGTAGCAAGGGTTGATTTTTCGATCTCACATTTAATTGGGATAATTTATGTTTAAATTCTATTTGGGATCATTTCACTATAATAAAATCTTAAGTATATAAATTCCATATATTTATTTCTGATTTTTTTCTTATTTTCTTATAATTTTATTCACCTTGGTACTCAAATAAAACAAATATAATTTTTTACGGAATGTTGACCTTATTTCTACAAATGGTTGAGAATATTTTCTTACCATGACATTATTATCTAAAATGATTTAAATAAATTTATTTTTTATTATCTAATGATTATGTCAACTCATTTTCAATTATTATTTACTTTTTAATTTTAAAAAATGGAAATACATTGTCATTTCCTAATTGAGGGCACTTTTTAACTTTCTAAAAAAGCATGGAAAAAAAATTTCTAAGAAACATCAAATGAGAAGATTTTACTACCATAATAATCAATATATTATTTTATTCTTAAAAAAATTTGTATGGTTATTTTAAATGAAATAAAATTTTCTATTATTATAGGTTTACATTGTTTTAAGAAAATATAAATTTTATGATATTTTCCATGTTTTTTAAGAAATGATTTAAATGTTCTTTTAAAGGAAATTTTAATCTAATTCAGTATACATTGGTGTTTCTCATGATAAAACGTGGGTATATTTTTTTATATCATCTATATTATTTATAGGGACAGTTTTTTATGATTTGGGAATTGAAATGAATTTTTTTTTCATAGTTTGATCGAGCCATGATGAATGATTTTGTGATCATGAAGATTAAATGATTACAAAAAAATTTATTTTTAAAAGGATTTTCTATGATGAAATGATGAATTTTTTGGATCTTAAGGAATACATATGAATGGATTATTATTATTTTATGTGTATTCCTAGAATTACATATCCCTTCAATGCATTAGGTAATGAAGATATATTTAATTGTGGGTTAACAAAACCTAGGTGATTTTTCGGATAGACTGGGAGGGCTTTTCCAAAATTATTTTATTTATAATAAGTAATGATGGTCTTTTTAGTGAACCTTGACATGTTATTTATATGATTATATTTATTCTAAACATTATTTCACTCTTTAATGACATGATCCTTTGATTATGGCACGTTATAATATATCATGAACTTCGATTCACTTGTGATCCATGTCCTATGAACCATTGATCATTACAACATTACGAATCTTTATAATCTATTATTCTTAGTTTAGGGTTTTATATTTTTATTGTTATCTTTTCATACATTTATGATAATTTTATGTTTAAAAATGATCATTGACATGTATATAAAATGTTTACCCTTGCTGAGTATTTGAGATCACCCTTTATTATGTTTTCAATTGCCTATGATATAAAGGATTTTTTTTAATTTTTTTATTCTCAATGAGGGAACTAGATATGAATAACATAATGAGAGATGATATTGATTTTTTTATTGTGTTTTTTATATATACATGTTCCCAAATACACTAATCCTCTATGGTTATTCCTTGGTTTGCAATGATATGTAATGAATATTCTTATAAAATTATCTAATACTTACGTATAAAATTAATTGGTCACCAAACCTAATAATTATATGTTAGAGAGCCTGGTTAATGATACAATAGTTTATATTGCACAATTTCTAGTTTTACCTAGTTTTATGTAGTTACATAACTTGGGTAATTCATCAATGAGAAACTAGGAGTTCCATTGGTTATTATATTTATTATTAATTAAACAAAGACTGATATTGGTTCCCTTTAGTATTTCTTAATTTAATTTAATGTAAAAAAATATTCTGCAACCCATAATGATTATTTATTGATGTAAATGATTATATTAAGGAATAAACACTTCATACCTTTTTTATCCACTCATTATCAATTGATATATAGTGTAATGAACCCAAATCCAGTGTCATAGATACAATGCTTACGTTATTATGTTGGAATAAGAAATAATGTATCACCTCCCAACAAACTGAACAGTTTTGTAGTTTTGGTAAACAACATAAATACTTGTTACACATATTACATTTGAAAAGAAAATTTAAAACATATTTTGTTAATATAATTATTAACTCTAGAATATCATTTCATATCATTTATAGTACACTTCATGGATTCATATGAATGGAAGAAATAATGGTGAGCTCAAATCCTCTGTAAGATTTAGTTATAACAGAAGGTATCACAATTCAATGAGGATAATCAACCTGGGAAATTAAATTAATATACAAACATAACGTTTAAATAATTTGAATATTATTATTAGATAGTGAATAATTAATATATAATAAATAATATTGAAAGGAAAATATTAGAACACATATTCTATTTAATCAGTATATTGATTACTATGAATAGATAAGGAATAATCTATATAGAAAGATAAAAAACCGAAAACAAAATCCATTTAATTAATAATAAGACAATGAATTGCATAAAGAGATAATATCATTATAAAAACATCATGTAAAATAATAACTGAATTCTTAAAGGAGTAAGTTCTTAGTGATTGGATATCAGGATCTAAAGCAACATGATACTTCTACTATTAAGACCATTTACAAGACAATTTAAAAATGATGGGTATGTGTAAAATAGAAACACATTTAACAAAGGATATCCAATTGATTCGTCTCATGCGACTAATAATTATTCAAGGTGATATCAATAACCAATACCCACCTATATCTACATGTCCAAAACATTACATATATATCCAATAATTAATTTAATTCATGAAAAATATACCTTATCAACAAATATATATATCTATTAAGGAATACATATTAACTATAATTTCCCCAGTCAATAATAAAACATTCAATGTAAAATACCAAATGTTGAAATGATATTTGGTCTAGGTAATAATAATATACATGATAAATATGATGGATATTTAAGAGAAATTTAAAATCCAATTATCATAGTAAAGTGAACATTTCAATGGAAAGATAATGAATTCAAAAATTAATCAATAAAGGCAATTTCAATACCATTCATGGTAAAAAATTTCATAAATCATCAATAAAAATATTAATGTTGGAATTGATAAAATATACCCCCAAGATATTATAATTAAAATAATGGGTTTTTGTCATTGATATATAGAAATACCATAAAATGTCTTTAAAATAATTCTTGTGGGAATTATTTTTTAGATTTTGAAAATAAAACATTAAAACTAAAAGTTCACAAAACATTTTTAAAATAATCTTCTTTGATAATAACATTGTATACATGTCAAATAATATTTATGACATTGAGGTTTTATGGATGTGAACAAATCTATATATACCATATAAGTTACAAACATTTTTAGGATAAAATCCAAAAATTCCTTGTTTGGCCTGAAGATTCCTATAAATTTTTTTATAATGTTATACAAGGGTGAAAATTTATTTAGTAAATCATTTATACAATTAAAAATAATTTACAATAGTTTTAGAAAAAATAATTTTAGAAGGAAAATAAATTTAAACAGAAGAGAGAAATAATGATATTATGTTTTAAAAACACATTATCAATTGTTTTAAATACCAATGAGGGTAATATCGTATAATTTCTTGATGTAATAATGTATAACCACATGATAAGAGAATTAAAAAAATTTATTATTGTCACGAACCTCACCTGCCTAAGAAACCCCTCCTGGGATGGTAATGAAGAATGAGAAATAAATACCCCCACGTCCCACCTCTAGTAGGCCCTAGGTTGGTTAAAACCACCAAGGGTATATGAATAACACAATATATAAGGAATAAAAAAAATTTAAACATGATCTAGAGATATGATGAATCATCCATAAAGTAACTCAAATAAAATATATAAAATAAAACCAAAGTACATCCCACATGCATGTGAAAAATAGAATTGATACCGAATAATAGTTTCTAATGTGAAGATATGAAAACCAAGAAGAATTAGTAACTCTGAAGCTATCTCAAAGTGTGAGATAGTATCACCCATCATATTCAGTGTAATCTTATTGGAATCCAGAATGATTTTTTAATGCGTAGGGAGAGAATTGAGGTATACTCAATAGGAAATACCACGTCTCTCGTGCACATATAAATGAAGCATTCTAATACCCCTGTGAGAAAATAGCATAACAAAACAACCTCAAACTTGTATAATAACCATCCAACCTCCCCAAGGAACACTCACCAAATAAAAAAAGTCAAGTAATATAATATAATACACATCGATGATAGGGTACCCCGAACCACTTCCCACCGATAAGCCACTATTTCTAAATAGAAAACATAATTTCTATCACACCCCATCTAAAAGAATCAAGTTACAAACCACCCACACACACATGGGACCCACAAATCACACCTCTCTACATCGCCTAGGCAATAAGCCACATCTTATCCTATCCGCAGACACCAATGCCACGAACCACATCACATCCTGTCACATGGGCCACAATCCACAACTCATCCTACCCACATACACCTGGGAAACACACCACATATCGTCCCATCACATGGTCCATGTGCCACATCCCATCCTTTCCCGGAGACACATTGGAAAAGGCAACACATCAATTCCAGAATACCCCCTTGAAAATAAAACTCACTTCATCCCAGATACACATGGGAAATCAAAACTCACCTTGTACACAACTGGACCTCACAAACCACAACCTAAATGGGGAGCCATGTTCTATCACCGCCAAGAATTTGTAACATGGAAAAGAGGGTTGCTAGCCATCTATCCTACCACTGGGATGTTTGGCAAAGGCACCCTCCCCAATTAAGATGGGGGTTTTCAGAATGTAGTGCTCAACAAGGGTTTGGTGCGTATACAAATCACAAGGAAAATCCAAGTCTATATATACATATATATTACTAAACACTCATTCCTATCATATGGGTTATCAAACAAACAACTAGGTCTCAACACAACCAATTTTACTACTACCCTTAAATGAAAATCCCACACATCAAAAAACAACACAATTCATATTTCTATATAATTTATTAACAAATTTATATTATTCATCCTAAATTAATTTATTCACTCTATTAACCGATACAACCCAAGATAGTTCCAGTATTTATTAAAAATTATCCATTAATTTTAACCATTATTATCCAGGTAACTACCAATCACAACACATAACAAGAAACATGAAAAAATTCAAACACAAAGAAACCATAAGACAATTACCCAAACTAACCAATAAAAGTCCCCAACTCTCATCCACAACTAGCAACACAACAAATCACAACCCAATCACAGACCTGCTTCACAACACTGCTCTTTCATTCCATATTCAATAACTATATCAAACTGAGATTCCATTACACATCTAGGTTGATGTATCATTTACAAGTTCATCCAGAACACCACCCATACCAACCAATAACACACTACTGTTCCCACAAACATACCACCTCAAAAACATAAGAAAAAGAACTCATCACCACCTAGACACATTAAATATAATTTGTCCCACACATGTATGAAACTCCATTCCACACATCTCACCACAGACCATGATGTAACACATTTTCAAATCTATCATGGTGGACACTTATTTTATTAATTTTCATTATTTAAGGACGTTACCAACAATTTCTCTATCGCGGGGAGCCAAATCATTTTCCCGATTTATGTGATTAACCAATATTAATATACAAGTGTTAAGCATGAACCAAAAAACATGATTCCCATTTATTGTGACAACTTGGGCCCCCAAAACCATGATTTTCAGTGGGCCATCCAGCCCGTATAATCCTCAATATCACAATCATAATATCAAAATTGTAAAGGCACGAAAAATGGATCCCCTACCCCCTTCAATTTCAATTAACCAATTATTATCTATGGATAATTTTTCACAACATAAATCTTTTCGTATATAATAGAAAACCCTCCCGCATTATTTGAAATTAAGAGAGATGATAGAATCCAACCTAGAAGAAGATTTTCAATTCATCCGAGCACTATAGGGAGACGAAGATTTTCTAAAAGAGACAACTACAACAATAGAAACACATATCAACCTATTACTCACTAGGGGAATATAAAAACACTCACCAAACATCTAGATCAAGACAATACACATCGTGATTGAAAATCTCAGTGAAATAACAAGAGAAACAGTTGACAAAAAAGGGGAAAAGTCACTATAGATTGAATATATATTCCCAATAAAAACCCACTAAGATCAAAAAATAGGAAAGTGAGGAATATGGGTTGAAGAATTTATAAGGGAACATATGTTTCATCATTAACAATATGAAGGATTGAAAATGGAATAATGAATGAAATTTCAGCCAAAGGGAATTTTTAAAACAAAACCAGATTGGGATATTAAACGATGTTTAATCCACTTTCACGTCATGTAATATTTGGAGTTCAGTTTCCACTGAAAAATGAGCCGCTTCTTAATTTATTTTAATTTTAAAACCCTGAAATATTTCATGGTGTGACACATTCTAGAAATGTTTTGAAACAATGATTAACTTCAAGTAATCACATTACATGACATGAAACCCCCTACTTATAGATGTTAGAAACCTAACTCCTCCAAACTCCCTCTGAGCCTCCTCAAAGCACATCCAATGAATAAAATTGCAACGTAACAGACCAGTAAGGCACATACCATTAAATTAGATACCTTTGAAATGATTCTCTCCATAAAGAATGAAAAATTAATCCCTAAAGAATGAGGGATCTAAACAACCACCCTGCATGATATCTCTCAAGGATCTTGCTACACTTTGAACACCACTAACAACAAAACACATCAGCCTTCAATGATAAAACACCCAATGTTGTCTGAATGATTGATTGGAAACCTCCAAATCCAGAAACACCTCCTCTGACATCTTCTATCCCAAATGACATTATGACACACCATGTGTTCTCAACAATCCCAATGTCCAAACACATGAACCCTCGAATTCCATCCTCCAGGTCAATATAATATCTGATTTGAATAGCACTAACATTATTTCACGGGTTTAATCACATTTTTATTAATGCTTCTGTATTAGAAATCAAGTCCACCCTTCTTCACATGTTGTTATATTATCACATATTATGGAACAATGTAACAACTCCTCTATAATAAACAATGTTCAAGAATCACATTTCAATAAAAAATGGTTTAAAAGATTGATACAAAAATCCATGTACTCAGTGGGAATTAATGATTCTCTATCCCATGTAGTCTCTTCCTGACCACCATTCCTCTATAGCACATGAACAAAAGGAATGGTTAACCCATGCAACACCTTCTCCCGATGATCCCGGATCTCCACTGCCTGCTCCATAAACGATGTGTCCTCCTCGATATCAAACTCTCCCCATTCAACAACAAGGGTGTAATCAGGACGATATTGATGAATATGAGATATTAGAAAGACATTGTTTACCCTCTCCAATAGAGATGACTTTTCAGAATGATATATCACTTTTCCAACATTCCCCAATAACTCAAAGGGCCTAACAAACCGGGGAGAAAGATTACTCACTCAACCAAACCATTGATACCCATGTAGAGGGGAATACTTCAAGAGAATGTGGTCCCCAAACACTAACTCCAAGTTCCTCCTCCTGTGATTGGCATATGATTGCTACTTTTCTGGAACTACTTTCATCCACTCATAAGTAAGTTGAACATTACTTATTGTTCTCTACACCAAATAAAGCCTATGAAAATCTATCATCATAACCTCTATCCAAAACAGTGTAGAATGAATCTTTCTTCCATAAAACACCTCAAATAGAACCATTCAAATAGAAGAGTTATATATATTTTTATAATAAAACTCCACCAAGGGTAGTATTAGTACCCAAGATCCACCAAAGTCCAAGACACACACCCATAACATATCCTCCAATGTCTGAATAATACCCTCTATCTGCCAGTCTTTTTGATTGTGGAATGTAGTGATGAGGCATAACTGGGTGCCAAAATCACGCCACAATCCCCTATAAACTGATGAGGTAAACCAAGGATAAAAATATAAGACAATAGGCATCGTAAATTGATGCATAAACATGAATTCATCAACATAACTCTTTGTCAAGGCATCAATTGTGCCAGAACCCATGTTTGTTAAAATATGGGTGAATTTCATCAACTGATCCATTATTAACCAGATAGGATCAAATCCTACTTGATATTTAGTTGCCCTAGTGTATAATTATATAAATTTTTTATCCCACATCCACTCTGGAACTTCCATGTGTTGCAACAAACCATTGGGAACATAGTGCTTGGCCATTACCTACTAGACTACCAAGCACTTAGCCAAAACACTACCACTTCCCATTTCATCTTGATGTATTGAAAATCCATCACAAATCCATTATACATCTTACTAATCCCAAGGTGTTTTGATAAGGGTGAGTTATGAAACTCATGAAGGACTAAGTTGTGAATTTCCACCAAAATAAACACCTTCCCAGAGAATAACATCTGGTTCCCACCATCCTTTGACCATCCCACCATAGCCTCACCCTATCCAACATGATCATGCAAGACCTCAAACTCTGTATCTCCCCATAGAGATTCTTACACCAATATCATCATAGAAGATTTTACCATTATCTGAAACAAATATCCTCTACCACCTTCTGCTCCTATATCTGGGTACAAAGCTGCAAAACTCCTCCATCACCTTCCAAGTGTTTGAATATTTCTAAAAAACAAATATTTGTGTCTTCCTGTTGAAATAATAATCCACAAAATTTCCCTTTCCAAAGTTGTAGGTTATCTAAAAATCATAATCCTAGTTAAACACCATCCAACATCACTACTAAAAATTTTGATATCACTGGTAAATCATATACCTTTAACTATTGTGATTCATAAAGACCACAAAGTGCTCCATGATGTGATATTTTCACCCCAACATTAAAGTGATCACAACTGATTCCAACTCAAAATCATGGGTGGAATAGTTAAGTTTTTGAGGATGTAACTACCTAGAACCATGAGACATCTCTTCATGTTGTCAATCGATACACATTCCATTCCCCGATGGGAAGCACCACAAAAATCCCCAAACATCACCCCTTCCTCTCACAACCAATGTACTAGATATCTAACCAAAATCCCCTTTAGATAGATGAATGCTACTTGACACTACTCACTCCACAAAAAAAATATTCGTCCTTCTTAGTTAGAACTGTCAACAGATCTACAAATCGATAGAAATCGGGTACAAACCTCTGATAATATCTTACAATACCAAGGAAACAGTGAACCTCTACCACATTCATGGGTGATTCCCAAGAAAAAACCACTTCAACCATTAATGGTAAAAATGACACACCTTATGATACACCACATGCCAATGAAAATGCACCCTTCGTGTCCAGAACATATAGTTGTTCAACTTTATATAGAGATGGTGGTGTCGAAGAACCATCAAGACAGTTCTGAGATGTCTAGCAAACTTTTCTGATTAATTCATGTAGATTAGAATTTCATCAATTAATTCAATGAGGAATCTGTATTAGAGCTCACTAAATTGGGATGTCATAATCCCCATGAACATTGCTTGTACATTCATAAAACCAAATGACGTGACTACGAACTCGAAGTGCCCACACCCACATCTGAAACTAGTCTTCAAGATATCTACTTCCTTCACCCTAAAATCATGATATCCAGTCCAAAAATCGATCATTGAAAACCAAAATTCCACTCTCTATGGATTGAAAAGAGAACTTATCATTGGAAGAGGTTAACCATTTATTATCTTCAAAGGATTCATCCTCACAAACACTATACACAACCTCAAACCACCATCTTCATTCTTTGTGAACATCATTGGAGAACCCCATGGTGACACATTGGGCCAGATAAAACAATTTGGCACCAATTCATCTATCTGAATCCTCAAATCCTCCTACTCTAAAAGTTTATCTGATAAGGATCCATCAATTTCAGTGATGCACTCGGATAAAACACTATACCAAACTCAACATTACGTTGGGTGATTAGCTTCAAAACCTATTCTGAAAAAACATCCAGAAACTCTAAAATGACCCTCATAAATACTACTAGCTCTGTATTCAAATATTCCACTAACATCTCAGAAAACAAGGAGGGAGAAGGCTCCACAAATCGTCTGCCACATGATAACCCCTATCACTATCAAAAGCCACTCATTTTCCATCTACATCCTAAAACACAACTCTCCTCTGAATGCAATCCATAATGGAATATTCGAAATACAACCTGTTGATTTTGAGGATGACATTGAATGGTTAAATTTTTCACAAGAAGATATCCCCATGAGACTGATGTGTCCCATCATAAGTCAACACCCTGGGCACACGTTAAACAAGATGGTATGGCATTCGATTGGCGTACTCAATAATAGAGGAATGAGAATCCTCCATATTTCTAGCCAAAAATCATGGTCTATAGTGGGTATAGAAAAGTATTCTGAAGCACCAAAATCAAACAAAGCACAATCAATGGTACTAAATAAGGTGGTCATATCATTGAGAATATCTGGCCCCATTGAAACTGTTACCTCTAGGGCATGCAACCGACCACACCCAGCTCCTCTACAACTTTGATTATGACCACCTCCATGGAAAAACATGGGTAATGGTCCCTGATAATTAGGGACATAATTAGGTATTCCTCTTCATGAATTTCTTATCCTGGGTGGAGATAATCATGTGGTCTATAATATTGAGACTATATCGGCGATAACTGCTACTAAGGAGAATGATGAGCTAGTCCTCCTCCACCAAACTGAGCTCGACAAGCCACAGTGAAATGACTCTTAAGATGAATGTAGAATCCACATAAGAATAACCTTCATCCCAATCCCATAAAAATTTCATGGGAACCACTGGAACTAGAAGACCGGAAGGGAAACTATTGGGGTTGACTCCCTACAAGTAAAAACCTTGAAGGCCCTGGCACCTGAGACTTGGTGCTAACAACCCTGCCTCTTGATGAACTCTAATGGATACCTATTATTGTATACATCCTCATCAGTGAATAATCTCAATAAATTCTCCCTTCTTTTGAACCTCCAGGTACATTTTCAATGTAAAGGTAGTAACAACATACTGGATCAAATGATAGAGCACCTTCTCGATACATATCGAACGAGACATCTCATTTAGAAAGAGATCTGGGAAAAAACTAAGGAGATCCTTGATCGTAATCCCCATATCGTGTACTAAAATACTCCCCTACTGAAGAGAGAGTATCTTCAGCCTCTTCTATGACTTCATGATTAAGGAAAGGAATTATTCCTAGAATTCTTTCACAATGTCGACCTAGAAACACATGCTTACTTCCACTCAACCAAAAACAGTGTCCACCATTGATGTACGACTCCTCTCATTTGAATGACTATTAAAAGAACCTAGTACATTGTCAGTTCTTGAATCAAAAGATTGGTGTTTCAAGATCCTCAAGCCAGGTATTTTCCTCTATGTCTGAAACAATGTCCATCTACATTCCCAAAGCCCAGTGCTGGAAAGCACATGAAATTCTCAACCAATTTTCTTCGACCTCAAATGAATCAAAATTCCATCAATAAACTAGATCATCATATTTTACCTCTACTTGTAGAGTCAAATGCAGAAAACAACCAAGATCCATAGCTAAAAATTAAACAACGGGTTCTTACGTCTAAGTAGTACAGAACTTTCACTATAGAGAAAATATAATTAACATAGTTTTATTAATGTTTGGAGTCAATTTTTAACCAATTTATTTAATGACGATGTAAAAAATAAATATTTGTTGTTGGTTCTATAAAATCTTATGCAGATAAGAAGTTATCACTTGATATTAGACATTAGTTATGAGTAAAAATGATGCTAAAAATTGAGCATCATTATCGATTTTTATGAAAATCGATGCTCAAACGCATATGGGAGTATTTTTTCGGCGTCATTTTTTATGAAAACTGACACTAAAAACCAAATGGTGCTCAATTTTTGGCATTGTTTCTCATGAAAACTGATGTGGAAACCTATATGGTATTTTAAAACATTCTACATCAACTTTTTTTAAAACTAATGTCGAATTTAATTTTCTTTTTAAAAATATTACACTTACCAAATAATCATAATCCCTATCATAAAAACAATGTACAAATAAATTAAAAAATCATTCATTAACAAAAAACTATAAAAAATTTACATCATTTAATTTATTAAACCAAAAAATTATCTATGGATTTTATTTTAATGTTGATTTAAAATATATATTCTAGAAATTGATAGCATGTTCATTGTTCGTTATTGTTGAAGAATTGATTTGATTTCATTATTTTAAAACATATATTATAATAAAAAATTATTTTTTTGAAAACATGTAACTAGGAAAATGTAATATACTACTCATATACATTAGATTATACATAATTGAAATCATAATCAGACTCAAAAAATTGTTTTTAAACAAATATTGAAGATTGGTAAGTTATGTTAGGGAATAAGACATCATATCATTGAATTTATATAATAATATTGAATGATATTTGATTAAAAATAGAACACTATGATAGATAATATATCAAAATTAATATAACTTACCTAGAGAAATTTAGTGGTTACTTCAGTTGTCAATATCTCATACATGAATTATAGAACATAATACCCATATTAAAAATGTGCTTCTTGATGATGAAACTTCGATTATAAAAATTTAACTCGATAATGAAAAACAATATATATATTGAAAATTTATAAAAATATATAATTGAAAAATAATTACCTTTACTTTAACATAATTGATTTCATTTGGTTTCTTTATTGACATGTTTTATTTGTTAAAATTTTTCCATGAACTATATTTTCATATATATGAAAAAATAATCCATGTATAAAAAATGATAATTAAATATAACGAGCTTATGAAAATAAAAATCTTACCTGTCTAATATGGTGGGAAAACATTTAGGAACACTCTCTAATAAAGAGAAAACCCAAAATAAAGTGCACTCACTTTGAAAAAATATTCCTAACATCCAATTCCCCCTATAATACAAAAATAATTGCAATTGATGTCATTATAATGATCCTTAGTAATTATGTTTTTTTCATGCAAATTATGAAATGGAAAAAATTGACATCCAATCTCTGTATGTGATAACCTCTCACTTGTATTTTCAACTCGACTTGGATTTTTTACATGGGGAACTTCCATTAAAATGTATTATTGATCTATAAAATAGTAAATGGATGTCCTAGAATTTTATACAAGAAGTGTGTGTAGATACCTAATTTAAAAAGGAATTATATTGAGTCAATTTGAACCATATATTTTTCAAGAAAATAAATATTCAAACATCAATTTTTCTTACATGGAAACATATACAACACATTCATCCGGAGTTCTTCAAAATCGACTAGATTCATGATATATTTTTTGTGTAATCTTAATGGATAATATCTTCTGGACATATCAGATTTCAACCTAAACTCATAGATTTTATTCAATTAATATAAATCATGAGAAAATCTTTTCATCCCATAAGAAATATCAGATGTATCTTTAATAGATTTTTCATAAACGTGTTTATTAAATTGTGAAATTTTGTTTTCTTGATGATAATCATATATATATTAAATATCAGTAAAAATTATATATAATTTTCAATCATATGTAATTAATAATTAAAAAAAATCATTCCTTATATGAAATATGATGAAGAAGGCCAGTTGTCCAAACTAAAAAAAGACCCAGACAATCCCCAACTATAGTAATAATTATAGTATAAAATTGCAGTAGAGCATTATGATCAATAATATAATGTTTTGATACTCTAAAATAACTCATATTAAAAGGCTAGTGATGTATAGAATTTCCAAAAAAAATTATCTGTCTTAACGCAATAATATGTATATAAGGATCTTACGAAACTAACTCACAGTCTACGGGGTGAGGAGGTGGAGGATTACAGTTGGAAGGTTGGGAATGGTTTTCCATCTGGGATGGAGGTGGAGGATTAAAATAATTTGTCTGTGTAGGGTAGTTTGGCTAGGATGGAGGAGGATAATCAATGTAAGCAGGCTGGGTATGCTGGGTAGGGTATTCTGTCTGGGATAGAGGTGGAGGATCAATGTAGGAAGTTTGGGCAGGCTTGGATGTTTGTGAAGTTTTTGACTATCTCGCCATGTGTTAGAAAAAATCTTGTTACATGGATTATTGATTTTGATCATCAATAGACTGTTCCAGCTCTTTCATCTTAGCTTTTAAGGATTCTATTTTTGGGTATTTTTATTGCTTACTCTTACCAAAAACATTCAGATTACTAACACTCGCTTCATACCCTCTAACACGACTGGGGTGTTCTACCTTTCCTAAAGTAGTGGATATGATATTAATCCTACCTTCATTGATAAAAGGGACCTATGTCTCTTTCTCCTAATGGTCATCCTGAAATGAAAAATGAAATTGTTATATTATTATTTATAATTTATAAAATTGAAAAATTCATATAAAATAATGAATATTTACATACAATTTTATCACCTACATCCTAACTTTCAATTATAAGATAATTTCATTTTTTCCTTCTTCTCACTCATTTCCATTTTTCTTGGTTAGTGGGAGGAGATTGAGGGTCAAACTGGACCACTTCTAAACCCTTAATAGATTGAGTTCTTAATTATTAAAAAATTTCATCAATCATTTTCTTCTCCCTATATGAATACCTACCATGTGATAATGTATGAGGGTATACATTTTTCAACTGGATATCCTATTGAGATCTCATAAAAGCATGATATATAAAAATAAACAAATTATTAATTAGATAAATATATAATAAATTTTACAATAAAAAATAATTATCATTCCTGAAATTTTTCTTCATGATGGGGATCAAAAAAAATTATCAATGTATCTACATCTATATCTGGATATATAAGGTATGGGTTTCTAAATATTTTCTATCAAAAAACACAATTTTGTGTTAGTTTTGTTTTAAAATTTATCCCTAGATCCCTCGATAATAATAGATTTCATTTCCTAATTTCATTAGATTCCTAAAAACTGAATCTCATATAAAATTTAATAAATAAAATATATCATTTAAAAAATTTAATATTCAAAACATGAGATAAAATCATTCAATTGAGATATTTTACCATAACGTCATGGAAAAGCTACTATTTCTCAATCCTATCCATGACATCCGATCAGGTTATAAAATACTAATACTACAATGGCTCTTCACTGATATATAAATGATAAACTAAACTACATTTGGGCCAGTTGCATTATTATTATCCTCAAAAAGAATATGATATCATTCAACTCAATTGGAAAGTGATAGTTTTGGTAAATGTGCAATACTATGTTTACAAACATGAGAAGTTGATTTCTCTCTTGTAACAGGGGAAGTCTCCTTAGATGAGGACGCATCAGTAGTCCTAAAAAATATTACAAATTAAAAATTTTATTTCATTAAAAAATTATATTACATAATATTTAATAATATGAAAAATAGATATACCTTGGTAACTTCTCATCATTCTGTATTTGAAATTGACTCAAGAAACTGTAATTATATTATGTGTACTTGCATATTATTATAATAAAATATTTGGAAACAAGAATTACCAAAATAAGTAAAAAAATAGTTACACATTTGTATGATTCAAAAAAAGGATCAAAATATAAATAACTACGATAAAAAATTATGATAGTAATTTAGTGTTTTCTTATGTTCCATCATCCTGATCATTATGTGAAGCATCAATAATGCCTGCCTTGTAGTCATTGTAATCGTCCAGATATTGTGTAATATTTGAAAAAGACTCATGAAAATCAATAACATCACCATCATCATTCTTGTCACCCAATTGGTATTGTCTTTCCTTACAAAATGATGAACCACTTATCATTCAATGGATCAATGAAATAAAAAATCTATTTTTCTTGTGTCACCATGATAAATGGTTCCATGTTGTAATTAAAACATTTCAAATAAACTAGTGTAAATCAAAAATCATCATGTTTCATTCAACTAATTCTATCAACCCAATTACACTTAAACATAGTGACTCAAAATTATGTATAGTAAATTTCCGATATAACCTCAAGAACTTCAAAATATGCCGACAAAGCATAAACTCGGTTCTTATCTTTTTCACTTGAAAAATTAAATGCATAAGCGATAACCATCACACCACTATTTTGAATGGTTCCCTTGTCGTATAGTTTTTTTTGTGTAAAATGTGTACCCATACTTATCAAAACCAATCCATAAAATCAAATTAATAAATGGTGATTCTACCAACCATTTCTACATTTCTGATGCAGATATATCTATTCTAAAATTCCCTTTAAACAAGAAAACAAATGTATTTTTATACACAATCAACAAAAAAAATTCATTTTGTTTTAGATATAATCAAATTAATTCTGAAATATATGATGATATATTTGATTGAAAATCATCTGTGTTGTTCGTAATATATAAGTGTTCCTGAATCACTTCATCGTGTTGAATGAACATTACCTTTAAGCCTCAAATCCTCCGACCTTCACTATCAAATATCAAATGTCAAGATATAGGGAGACTGATATGCTTCACTTCATATAAATATTTATTATAGAAGTCAATAACCTCTTCCTATACATATTTTTGACCAAAATAGTCCTCTGATCGATAAGGATATTTAATATATCTCTTTAAAAAATTTATATACCTTTCAAAATGATACATCCAATATAAATAATCAAGACCATATGTAATTATCTCATTCATCAGATGAATTCCTAGAGGAACCATTATATCAAAAAATATATGTGGAAAAATACTTTTCTAGTTAACGAATTATAAGAGAAATTTCATTATCCAACATATCTAAAAAATTTGGAACAATAACATTGATACAAATTGATTTGAAAAAAATAAGTAACTAGCTGATAGTATTTCAAATATTGGATGAAAATATACCACGTAGTACGACTGAAAGTAGTTGTTACATCAATACATGATAGTCATAAGAATTCTCAACAATTAATTTTAAATACTTCACTAACATTAAATTATTCACATTCTAAGAATATCCATTGGGTACTTTTATACCTTACGAACACTAAACAAAATTCATCTTCACACTCTTGATTACTGTGTGACAATCATGAGGTAAATATGTTCTATTTCCATTCATAGTAGAGATAACTCATAAGATATTCCCATTGGGGTCAATTCCAATATAGAATTCAGTCCATTTTTTATTTTTCCTTTAATTCATAATAATGTTCTAATTAAACTATAAAATATATTTTTCTCAACATGAAAAACATCAATTTCAAGTCTTACCTCTAAAAATATCCAACATGATAGTTCATAGAAATGGATTTTTTAATCCCGATATTTTTTTATGACTAGAACTAGTTTTCCATCCAAATTTAGAATCAATATTTTTAATTCTATTTTAATATTCATCATCTAAAAATGGAAGTGTAGGGATATTTTATTCCTATAAAACATTAAATGATATTTTCGATTTATGAAATGGATAAAAAATCCGTAAAAATAAATGATGTCCCTTGTACACTGTCTTTATTCCATTCTGAAATTGATAATGTAAACTCTCTTCTTAAAAATTGGACATGATTTACATCCCTTAACATTGTATCCATAAAATTTTCCATATGCAAGAAAGTCATTAATACTGAACAATTATCATACCATGAAAAATAAAATACACATTCTTCTATGCATCAAAAACACTTACACTTACCTCACATTGTTGTTTTAAATCAAAAATCAATGGTGGTAGAAACACATCAATATCATTTCATGGATTTGTTTTGTCTAAAATCAACAATCTCATCATAACCTACTTTTGCATCATATATATATCTAGTGGGATTATTTGTAAACTACCAAAAAACAAGGACATGAACTGTGTTGGCTACTTATGCTCTGATATAGATTTATTCCATCTGTACACACTCCCACTGTGGGATTTCTATCTTCACTTCCATGTGTTGAGTCAGTAGGGTGATATAATTTACCATCAGAGATACATTCATCTGAATTCCATCTTATCTTTTTATTCATCGATTAAAATTGAAAATTGATGCTTCAAATGAGGAATTATTGGAAGGTACTAAATTGTTTTAGCCTGAGCGTTGATTTTCGTACCTGAAAATGAATAAGGATTAAATTATTAAAATTATATAAAGGGATTATTGGAAGAAATTACTTGATTTTTCCTGAGGTAATATTTCATTACCTGAGAATGAATCTTAATTGAATTTTTAATCCATCTTATAGAGAGATGTTCCACATGTAGGACAGTTTGATTAAAATTCATATTCTTTCTTATGAAACACACAATAATTAGGGAAAGCATGTATCATTATATACCCCAATCCCATTGGGCATAATATTTTTTTTCAGATCATAATTGGAATCTAGATCCTTGTTTCCTTCTTGAAGTAGTTATTTTAAAAGCACAAGTAGATTAGATAAACTTTTATAACTACAACTATTACTTTATTTCAATTTAAATAATCTCAAAATGGATGATAACATAATATTTTCACTAATACCAAATAAAAATAATTCTCTGAATCTCTATAAAATCATTCAACGGATGATTTTCTTCTAAGGTTTCAACACCTGAATCATAAAATAAATCATCAATACGATCTTATATCACATTATGAATATTTTTATCAACATTATCTATTAAATTTAGAGTTCTTTCACCATGCTAGATCCAATATGCATAATTAAGGATAAAACCATAACAAATTAGATGACCCATTATTTATCTAGAGTTTATATTTATAATATTAAAACAATTCCCACGTGGGATGAATATAAAATCAATATTTTGAAAAACAAAATTAACAAATTACAAGAATTCATCAATACCTTTATCATATTCAATAGTGGATCTTCGTATCTTTATCCAATTATGTTCCATTAAATACCTCATATCACAATATAATTGGGGAATAAATTAAAACATATAAACATATAAACAAATATATATTAATAAACTATATATTGAAACACAAATAATAAAAGTTATTGATAATCAGATTGAAAACATCATATATGAAACACTATTAAAAATAGTAAAAAAATTATTTTCATATTATATACATGTAATTTTTTGATAATATAATTTTATTATTTTCAATAAACTAACATTCATTAGTTCATATTACACTGTTGTTATATTATTTCGTTATTGCGTGTGACAAATATATTGAAGATTGCATTAATAATTAGTTCA
Organism: Viscum album; assembly: GCA_963277665.1. Lineage (NCBI taxonomy): Eukaryota > Viridiplantae > Streptophyta > Magnoliopsida > Santalales > Viscaceae > Viscum > Viscum album. Next base: position 2,088,519,685 of record OY728160.1, read on the forward strand.
TTTTGAATAGTTGTTACTAATGAGTGGTGTATGTTACAGGTGAAACTCACTAGTCGTAACAGATATGGAATTCTCTTATCTTAGAAGTAAACCTCCAATAGATTGAACAACATCATTAATATTCTCACATAGTAACTGATCTGGATGATGAATGTAATACTAATAAAATAATATCTATATCAACATTTGATGTTAAATACTCATTCATACCATTCTGGTGTTCAAACGGCGGTCATTATATTAGAATTATATTACAATAAAAAAGAAGACATGTAAATCACATATACATAAAATCTAAATATACCACATTGTATATTTAAAATATTTAGATCATGTCACTGTTATTATAATTTATGAAATGTTTCATCAATTTTTGTAGAACGAAATTACTTTATGATGTCTTCTATTACATTTTACATATTATAATATATCGATTAATAATGTTGGGCATCAACCATGTGTCTATAAAATTAATAAACTATTTTAACATTATTAATTAAATATAGGTCATTATAATGTGGTCCAATACTCATAAAGACAAACACATTAGTGTTATATTGATAAATTATGATGTTTACAACCTTCTACATTTAACCGTCAAAACAATTTAACACATGTTAATGTGAATGATAATATTTTTATGCACAAACTGAAAAAAAATAAAAAATGTCTGGATAAACATATTTTAATGAGGGTTAATACCAAAAATGAGTATATTGAACCTTTGAATGATCGAGTAAAAATCATGATCACACATTCCACCAAATTAAAAAAAACAACATACAAAATTTTGAGTTCAAATTATCCTCTATCTTAAATACAAACATTGTCCCCTGAATAAGTTGCATGAAAAAACAATGCCTTCAAGTTCCCAAAGAAATTGATTGTAAAAACAAACATTAAAGATAAAAAATATAAAACCAAACTATGGATTATTTAGAAATAGGATTTGGAGAATAAAATAACACTAATATGATGAGGTCATTAAAGATGATGATGAATAGAAAGCACACATAATGAAAATCGATGAAAATCTCACAACAATATAGTTTGAAATCACTAGAAGGCCATCAAATTGTCATGATTTGGGAGGTATTCTTCATGAGAGGACGGTTTCATAGATCCAAAAAATGACGGTTTCATGATAACATGAGATTTTTAAAGTCTTTTAGTATTATTTTATCTAAAAACCATAACCTTTTATTTATTTTTGGAATTGTTTTTTAGTAAAACTGATGCCAAAACTACATAATCTTTTTTCATTGGTTTTTATTAAAATCGATGAAAAATATCTCCCCCACATACTTTTGATATCAGTTTAAAAAACTGACTTCATTTCTACTACATTAAAAAACACATTTCCACTAGTGTGTATTATGTTTCATTTTTTATTCACTATTTCCATCCTATTCATTTTATCTTTACAAAAATAACCCAATTAAAAAACAAACACAAATCATTAAGATGGATGTACCTTTTTGTGTCTCTAAATTGAAAATGGTGTATCCTCACTTGGTCATTTAGTAGTCTCAATTTCCTTGCATTAGATCATGGGGGCCTTAATATATGGTGTCCTTGCTGATCTTATCTAGCCTATGTCATGAACAAATATCAACATACAATTTATCCCTACCAACCCATTTAATCCTCACAATGCCTAACTCCAAACTTGATCTTATCTCTCAACCATCACCTCTGAGAAAATCCATTCACGAGACCCTCCCTGCAAAGATACTCTTCCAGGGCTAGAAATGAAGAAAGAGACATAATAACCCCTATGTCCCACCTCTAGAAGGCCTTGTGTTAAAAACTAGAGGAAAGGGTATAGAAATCACACAATATAGAAGGAATTACAATTTTATTAAAACATAATTGGTAAATATGATGGATCATCCAAAAAATAACTCCCTGACATAATATAAATTAAAACCAAAATCCATCCCACATTCATGAGTAAAATAGAACTGATACAAAACAAAAGTTTTGAATGTAATGTACCCAAAAGAATGCTAAATCTGTAACTCAACAATTGGATAAAAACCCAAGCTAGTAACACCCATCACAGTATATGTAATCATTCTATAAAAATGTAGGGTGCTTTAAAAATGTATGATGAGCTTACAAGAATACTATGTAAGAAACCCAATACCACTTGTACACACGTGAAAGAAGTATACTATTTCCCCTGTATGAAAATAGTAGAACAAAAAAACACTTAGAAAGTATACTAACCATCCCAGCCTCACAATGGAACAATAATAAAATAATTCAAGTCAGGTAATGCAATATAACACATATCAATGATAGGGTATACACATCACTTCATGCATATTTTATGCTCTTACATAGAAAAAAATATCCTCACTCTCCCATCCCTTTCAAAAGAACCATGTCACATCCCGCCAGAAAAATCCTATAAACCACACACCACAACATTACCCATAAACTAGGACACAATCCACATATCACCCGAACCAATTACACCTGGTCCACAAACCACATCTCATCCCTTCATCTGGGACATAAACCACATCTAATCATGCATGTAGAAACCTATTCCACAAACCACTAATCGTCCCATCACCTAAAATATCAGAAACATACCATATAATCTTAGAGACAACTGGGAAAACACAATACATCTCACCCTAAAGAAACCATGGGATGCACCGCATTACTCATCTAGAAGACACTTGGGAAAACACCAATCACAGATACACACCAAGGCATCAGAAACCAGAACCTGCCTAAAGAATATTGTAATATCAATACCTCGAAGAGTGGTTAGGTAAGAGTAGGTGCCTATCCATCTATCATCCCACCTGGATATTTAAGAAATACTAACTCCCCCATGAATATGGGGTGGTTCTGCACATAATTCTCAACAAGGGTGGGGTGCATATAGAATTCACAATTAAAATAAAAGTGTATTTATATACTTCTATGATACCAAACACCCATGAACATCCGATGGGTTCTCAAGTAAAAAACTATCTCCCAAAGAGACACACATTTATGCTCCATTTAAAAAAATAACCACACATTACACCACAAATTAATTCATATTTCCAAACGATTTATTTAATAATTACCGTTCTTCATTAAAAATTCATTTATTCATTCTATTAGCCAAACTAACACAAGACAATTACAAAAATTATCAACTAATTATCTATAAATTTATTCCATTACTATCAATGAAACTACCAATAAAAACATGTAATAACAATCACTATAAATGTCAATCCTATTAAAACCATAGGTGAATTACCCATACCAACCAAAACAAGTCCCCAAATCTCAAACACCTCCAACAACACAATATAGAACAACCTAATCGTAACCACACTTCACAAAACTAATCATCTATTTACAATCAATCTGTATCTAAACATAATATTACATTACATATCCATGCTAAAGTATCATCTAAAAGTTTATACAAACACCACGCTGGCCAACCAACATCACACAACCATTCTCACAGTCATAACACAACACAAAAAAGAGAAAACAAACACCTCAAAACATATCCAAAACATATTTTCTTTTGTCCCACATATAAATCCATAGTCTTTAAACGCATATCACAATGAACCATGATGCAACAAATATTTAGATTTATCAAGGGGGATTCTTTTTTAATACGAATTCACTTTTTAAGGGAGTTATCAAACAAGCCATTCCCTAGGGAATCTATTAATTATAGAAATTTAAATGATTAACTAATTTTCATATACAATTGTTCAACATGAAACAAAAAACCTGAAAACCACTTATTATTAAAAAAAGGCCCCCAAACCACCACAATTTTCAGTTGGTTATGATGCCCATATAATTCGCAATATCAATATCGTAATATCAAACCAGTAAAGGCATGAAAATCATATCTCCCTACCTCAATCAATTTTTTAACCGATTATAATCTTTGGTTATTTTGGTATAACAATAATATATTATTAGAAAATAGAAAAACACTCTTGTATTTTTTCCAATTAAGAGAGAAAAAGGAATCCTACCTCATTAAATCCATTCAAATAATATATCCACTACAGGGAAAAGAAAAATTCTCCCAAGAGACAACCACACCGCTAAAAACAAAGATCAACATATTACACTCCAGAATATTATGAATATGCTCCCCAAACATCCATATCAAGACAATGCACATCAAGAAAATAAAAACATTGAAATTAACAAGAGAAAAATATGTGAAATGGTAGAAAACTAAAAACAGATCGACCATATATTTCTAACGAACAACCGCATAGATCAACAGATTGAAGATAAAAGAATAGGGATGGAAAAATTCATCGAGGTGTATAGGTTTCATCTAGAATGTGAGGAAAGAGATAAAATGGTTGAATGAAGGTTCTAATGAATAAAATTCATAAATCAAAATAGGGTTGGGGTATTACACGACATGTATTCTCCTTTCATTCCATGTAATACCCAGGGTTTGGATTCCGACGAAAAATGTTTCACCTCTCAATTTATTTTATTTTTCAATCCCTATAATATTACATATTGGGAAACATTCCAAAAAATACATGAAATATATTTTCACGCCATTTAATGAAATAAAATGACATGTAATCACATTACAAGATGTTTAATCCCCTACTTCCAGACTTTAGCTAGAAAACTCCTCCAAACTCCCTCCAAACCTCCACTAATCACTTCCAACAACTAAACTTGAAATGTAATAGATCATGAAGTCATAGAAAATTAAAATTATAAAACAATAAAATAACTTCCTTCAATGTAAATTGAATTATAAAATCCCAATTAAATAGATATTATGAAATAAACACATACAAATATCAAAACATTGATGTGAGAATTAATCAATTAATCGATTATGGGTATAATTGTTAAATATACATAATTATAGTATAACTATAATATAATACCCAAATTTATGTACACACATAATCTTGGAATATCAAGGATAATGAAGAAGTAATATAACCCTATAAAAAGAAATTGAGTTATGAAATTTGACATTAATTGTTAATTATCATGTTAAATACCCATTTAAAATTTTTTGAAATTAAAACATAAAATACCATGAATTATGAATAATTAATTATATTACATGAAAAAATGAAATTATAGACACCATATAAAATAAATTATCTTCATTACATTAAAATCTACCTCAATGAAGTGAAATCGAGACGAAGTCCCTTCCTCGTGTTTCATTTTGGTTGAAAATCATTTAACCACATTTATAAATTTTTTAATAATATTAATAATTTATTTTAATACCATATTAAAAAATTTTAATATTATATATGATCCACTTTTATCCTTTTACCCCCTATTTATTAATCATATCTCATTATTTTTTTGTTTCATGAATTAATTTCTAGGTTTTATCAAGATATATTTATCATGAAATTCCTAATTAATATGTATATGATATAGATTCATAATATAAAGAATAATATTAATATTTTAAATATCTTATTTACTCAATTGAAACATTTTTAAAATCATTATTTACAATTGGAAAAGGAAAATGAATCACATCGATTTGTTGATAAGGTCGGCCACAAATATACACGGTCGATGATAAAATTACATTAAAGAGTGAATAGGTAAGAATTTGGGTGATATATTAATTCAATAATAACTATAATTTCATATATATCACATATATTCATTAAATTTTTCCTTATTACTTTCCATGTAAAGTTTAACTGAAAAGTGAATCATCTTACTTCTCATGATTGTAGTCCGCTGTAAACACTAGTGACATTAACTTGTATTAAAAATAATTGAAATTAAGAAGGTGTATGTTATATATTAATTAAATAATAATGATGTTTTTAAAATTATATATAAATAATCAACCCATTAATTCATATAATCACGATATGTGTCTGTTGGAAACCATTTACATTGGTCCTCGAGGAGGTAGACCTCCAAACACAAGATCGATGATTTCATTTCCCATTTGATCACAGAGGAGATAGATAAATATTATTCCATAAAAATAATAATATATTATTATTTTTAATAAAATGAAGTAATTATATTTTTAGTGTTAATATATAATTAAAATTGAATAAAATAATAAATAAAATAAAATAGCTTCGTTATGAAAATTACCTTCTCGTAGAGAAACCTCAATTGGATCTTCACTTAAGGAAATTAAAGATGGTATTTTGGAGACACCATAAGTATTAGAGTGTGAATAATGGTTTTTTAGATCTATTTAGCTATTATTTAGTCAATACAAATGTTTTGGTAGGTGTAAATATGTGAAGAAATGGAGTGGCCTTTTATAAGTGGGTGATATGACACCCATAAAATTTTTCCAGAGAATAATGTGGACCCACATTTTTCTCAAGACACAAGGATCCAAAATGAACATTTAAATATAATTGGATGTTTTATGGTCGAAGTATTTTTAGATAATTTTTTCAAAAATATTTAGGTCATTTTTAACCCTTATATTTTTAGTTTCACCACCGTTAACCTCGTTTTCTCGACATCCCTGGTAATTAATTTTTACGGTCTCAACTATTCATTATGGTCAAATATTATGTCAACCTTAATAGATAATAATATCATTTTGAATAAAAATATTTAATACATTTCATAAAATTCAATTAACATAAGTGATATAATTTAATTAATAATTAAACTCACAGATGCAATGACAAATTGCTTTTCCAAAGTAAAATATTTCAAAATCATAAAATGTTTTTATAAAAAAATTTAATATAAAAATAATTCAAATTACCAAATTGGAATTGATAAAAATATTATTTAACTTATTTTATATTTAAGCAAAATCAGTCTTGTATATTCATTAAAATGAAATATAGATCTAAAAATGAACATTTTTTTACTATTCAACGAAGAATGAAACATTTCAAAAAAATGAAAAAAAATATAACAGAATGTAATTTTTATTCACTGATTTTAATAAAAATTATTATTATTTATAAATTATTTCTAAAACTGTAAAAAAAACTAATTTTAACATAGTTTCTCAAAACAGAATAAAACCATTTTTTATAAAATATAATTTTTTGGAAAACATATCATTTTCTTTCAACTAATTATTCTTGTATTTGTAATCAATATATTTCCCTTAAATTTATTTTACACATGTTTAAACCAAATAAATTTCATAATTTAGTTAGATGTATTCATAAACTCTAATTTAACACCTTGTATATAAGGATATTCAATTTTATGTATCCTTTTTTACTTGGGGTTGCATGTATCAAAGGTTATCGAAAATATTACATTTAAAGAAATATACATCATAGGTTTTTTAATATCATTTATTCATGAAAAAAAATTATATAAAATAAGATTTCATTCTTATATTTTTTTCGTGTTACATTCTTTCCATATTAAATAAATTTCATTCTCAAAAATTTGATCTTGTGCCCAGAAATCAGGGGTATGATATTTCAATATTATTTTATTCAAAACCAAAATTATAAAAAGAGTTAATAAATAATCATATTTATAATATAGGAAAATATGTAAAAAGGTTTTATGGAATAATTAATAACATGGTTTCTATGATGGATAATATTAGTTTCATGTGAATAAATGTATATGGAAGAAAAGAGTCAATAATTATAGAGAGTATTAGTGATCATTGATTATAAGAAACTAAATGATAATTGGATTGTTAAGGTCATCAAGACCGAAAATTTTTGTTGATTTAAATACAATTTGATTCATCATACAATAAGGTAATCAGATAAAATTAATTGTTCATGATTACTTTCCTAAAGTTAAGAAATTGTTTTAATGTCTAAGAATATACAAAAAAAACTTACATTATACCATTATTGTAACATCACAAGTAATTAATGAATAATAGATATTTTTATCTATGTCTATTAATGAATTATATAGTGTTTTAGAGGTTTAAAATGAAAATAAATCCAATCTTAAGCATGGAATACAATAATATTTTTTAAAAGATTATTTTACTGCCTTTTGATGGAAAACCATTTTTAAATCTATCTTTTGTCAATTTTATAATCTATGTTTGTCAAAATAAACTTATTATTTATGATTGAGACATCAAAATTTACTTTGTGTGAATTTTTGGTATTTTTCTGACAATGATCATTTTTTAATGAATAGTGAAAAATACTACATTTTACATCAAAACTGCTTTTTAATCTAACTTATTTATATGATTAGATTATCTTTTTAATTTGTTTTAAAGTTAAATTAGAATATAATTTTACCATTTAATCCAATGGTGGTCATTAGGATTAATTTCACTTTGTAATTGGGCATAAACTAATGCCAAACGTTTCATAGATATTGTTTCAAAAAACCCGCTATTTGTTTTGACAACGGGAATTATTTTTAAAACAATTATTTCAATTTCTGTGTTTGGAATTTTGTAAAATGGATTAAATATTTGAAATCATAAGGTCCAAATTATGTAATCAAGACTCTTTTGTTTTTGTACATTATGAATAGTAACGACGGTAAGTATCATTAATTATCTGGATTAATGAGTAATCGGGTAGTTAAGGATAATAAAATAATATCATAATAATAATAAAATGACACCAACATGTGTCCTAATTCTACTGGTTCTCTCATGGCCGACCATGGGATGTCTTGTGCCAAACTTTGGGACCCCATGGAATCACTTTTGTGGAATGTGACTTGTTATCTTTTTTTTAAAGAAACTTAATATAACAAGAATGTATCACCTGATTAAAAAAAATTTAATTTTGTCTACATAGATGATATTTTAGACTATAAATATTAGTTGGAAAGATAAAAATATTTCCTACATCATATTATTTTTTTTATAATTTTTAGACTTTAAATAAATTAAATTATTTATGACATCATGATGATGCATCGATTACCTCATTAATAATGGATTTAAATAAAATGAAAAGATAATGTAAAATCTATGACCTACACATGTCCAAAACCTATTAGATGTGTGGATTTAGAAACCTTATCACCTTACCCTCTAATTATATCAATGTGGGACCTTTTTAATCTGAAACTCATTTTAAAATAAAGTAACATTTCTTTACTTTCCAAGAGTGCCCCTCCTCTCCTCTTATAAAAGGCCCCCACCTCTACCTCCTTACCCACACTCCCAAAGCCATTGGCTCCACCAACCCCTGCCCATTTTGTCTCTCCACATCCCTCTCTTACTCCTTGAAGCCTCACTTTTGGCATAAGTCTTCCCAAGGAATGCTTTGAGCTCAAACCAAAGGGACTTACCCGATTTTAAGGTAATGTCTTCACTTGAGTCCTTTTGTTTTATTTTGATTCTCAAACCCCCTAAACTCTTTTTATTCATTTATTTTGTAACAACTCTAGTATATTAAATATACTAGGATGTTTTTATAAGAAGGATTCGAGCTACACTTACACACACCTACATATAATGGTTAAAGGACATACTGTTTCCGTGGATAGTGAATTTATGCCTCGCGAAACGATGATTGTTCAACATTCTTTTAACACCTTAAAAGGTGGCCATTAAGATTTCACTATATTTATATATGATATATAATATGTTTATTTTTTCCTTAAGCTTCTGTATTTTTCATTTTGGGCATACCTTTATGGTTTCCATTATGGGTAAACGCGATATCTTCATTTAAGGAAGTACGGACTACCGCCCCCTCAAAGTGATTTGATTCGTTAATACCATATGTGGGACGTATAAAGGATGGAGTTATGATATTATATATGATATTATACTGGAATTATAATATACCTTTATATCATTATGATTCCATTCTATAAAACATGAAATTTAAATGAAAGTAGCGTTCATTCGTACGTACGGCTTACCGTCTCCATGAATGGTGCATTTCATTTCTTACCTATAAATGATTATGTAATATTATAAATGCATATATATACTGGATATATATGATATATATGATATATACATCAGGATTATAACTCTGGAGATAATGGATACATGAACATCTTGTAATTATAAAGAGCACATTTTGACTCAAGTACCAATGATCGTTAAAACGACCGTTATTAACTAAAATAATTACATAGTGTTCATGACATGGTAATAAGTGATATAAAAGGAAAAATGAACTTGAAGAAGGTTCTTAAGAAAATATAAATTAACTCAAGATTATTATTCAGGACAGTAAAGAACGATCGAGTCAAGTCGGACCCGAGGTATGGGACTTCGTCTCAATCTCCTTTCATTGATGCATATTTTGTTTTATACAGAACCTTCTTTTATATGGTGTATAAACCCCTTTGAATTTTACGTTTATTCAAAAGGAATATTTTTTATACGAAGCGTTTACTAAACTACAAAAGGGAATGTTTTTGTCGTACGTATGCGGCGACAATGACTTCTCGGCTGCCGTGACCATTATTTGACTTTCGGCTTCCTCTACAAGCCATACCTTTTTTTTAAAGAAAAATAAATAACATGTTTTGCTTTTCTTTTATTTTGGTATTGAAAATGGTTTTCATAATGTTTTTATATCAATGTGTTGTAATGGTATCTTGTGATTGAAAGGTGGAAATGTAATGTTTCCTTTATGCATGTTTTATGTGATGCGATTATGTTGAGGTTCTTGGGCATTATTATGAAGACGGGTGGTTCCGTGATAAACTAAGGGCGGGTGAGCCCGATATAGCTCTACAATGAATTGGGTAACGTGAAGGAGTGAAACATTATGTTTTCTCTGAAGAGATTTAGGGAATATACTGTGATGGGTATTCCAAACGTAACCAAGAGGGTTACTCCATATGTAAGAATGTTATGAATGCCTCAAGTTACCTTTATGTCCTATGATTTCTATGATTTATTCATGATTTGATGAGGTATGTTAAAGTTCTTATGTTTTATGGGTAAAGTTTGATTTCATTCTTATGTATATATGTACCCATGTTTCCATTCCAAATTTTTATATCCCTTACTGATCTTTTTATGCTCATCCCAAGTTTTTTGAAATGTTTTTCACAGGTCAATGGAAAGGTACATGATATGATGATAGTGTCAAGAAAGTGTCAAGAAAGAATCCATGTTTTATTTTAAATATGTTTCCATTTATGGGAAAGAATAATACTATCTTTATGTAACCACTTTTTTTATCTGTGGAATGTAATGCAAGTTTTATGATCTAATTCTCTAAAACTCTAAACCCAAAAAGATCCTCAATGTGTAATCTTGTAATAACTCAAGATTAAGTAAGGTTTAATGCAGGGGCCTTAAAATTCTATTTCATAAGAACAATTTAACCCTTCGTTTGTGCCTAAATAAATTTATAATTCATCACTTACTCAATGAAATGAATACCCAATAATTATTTTTTATATCCCTATGTACTAAAACATAATTTTAAAAGATCATAAGATCCATAAAAGAGTTAAAATTCATTTTTTCTATCTCTAACTATTTTCCAAAATCATTATGTTTATCCCCAATTATCCAATATAATATTTTAAACTATAAAATGAAATATTAACTCCAATTATTCAATATTAAAATTTATCCATAAAATATATTAATTAAAAACAATAACATATTAACCAAAACATCACATAGTCTAGTGGTAGACACAACACCATTATTGCCCATTCAGTTATGGTTTTAAGCCATGCAGCCTTCCCAGATTCCATTGGTTAACATCTGGAATATGGGTTATCCTTTTTCTAAAATTATATTAATATAAATTTTATATTTGTCCCATTGTGAAATAACCCATAATTACATAAATATTGAGATTTGATAAACCATAAACCATAGAGATACCTTTAATATTATTCCCACATAAAGTAAGGAAATTCTTTATTAAATAAATTTTTCAATAAAATTTATACTAAACTAATCGGTTATATTTCTATATATGTTTACAAAAATATCCTTAATCTTGGTAGAATCCAATCACATAAAAAGTAAAATGGGTTGTCTAAAATTTTGAACTTATGAACAATATTAAGCACAAACACCCATAATGGTATCTTTAACACTTATGATAGTGAATATATACATGATTTCAAAATTCAGACAAGCGTTAGATGTTTCGTGTTTTTATAATTAAAATATTATTGTAAAAAATGATTCCAAAAAACAACTATGGAATCCTAAAAAATACATATAGATTTTTATTTAAACATATGTTCTTATTTAGCATATAAGTTCACCAATAAATGACGGAATTGAATATGATAAATCTTAGGATCCCTATATTTATCAAAATAAAGTAAAAATGGTTCCCTAGGATAGTAATTATTCTGATCCATCATACCCTTCATTTTTCTTTAGAAATTAATTAAATTATTTGATTATTTTCCATATATAAATCATTTTCTTATTATATTGAGGTGATTTCTTGGGTGCCTCTTTCTATTTTACCATCTCGAAGGAAATTGATCCTCATTTTCACCAACATATCCACTACTAAAGATCTTAATGAAATCCATTATTATATTCTTTGGTCAGTTTGATAGTGAGTTAATATATAGGTTTTACATCATATTTCATGATAGATGGTAATGAATAATAAATATATCATTCAATTCAGTAATCATCCTATTATATTGCTCAAATTTACCACATGTCCATATATATTCATCATTAAGATGATTCGTTTATGTTCCCTCCATTAACTAAAACAAATAAGAATAGTGTGATTAATAATAATCATAGTGAGAAAACCATTTAATAATTTATTTTAGGTTTAAATAATAATCAATGGTTTTCATTCTAAGATATATTTGGTTTATCCTATGTTATTAATTTTCATCATCTATACAAATCCTTTATAAATATTTTATAGGAAAATGAGATTTATCCAATGAATATCTTTTAATAGTGTCAAACTAGGTGCACAATAAGGCCCATTTTCAGGTACTAAATAATTATCATATTAAAATACCATCCTTTGAGAGTTATTACCCTATGGTACAACAATTACAGAATCACATCAACTTTTTGTATCCAGATATGGAAGTCTGATTGAGAAAATTCATAAAATCTCTACATCACCAGAACATTGATATATTATTCTATATTTATCCACAAATTATATCATATTGAAATGTTCCTTAATCTATGTAACCTTTAATATAGTTCTCATTATTTTTACTAAACCTCCTTTAATACCAACTATAACAACCCCTACTCCAGTAAGATGAACTGAACAACTACATTGTTAAATTTTTATAATATAGAAGGAATCAAATCCTCAATAAACAAATAGTTGAGTATTTATAGAAAATTAGATACATAAATAATTACAATATTTCAATTGTGTACACAAAATATAAAATTATTATTATTGAGAATATAATTATTCATCCTAGAATATACAGTCATATAATTCATAGTACATTTCATGGATTCCTAGGAATGAAATAAAATAAGATTGGAAAAAATTATAAGTAAGAGCTAAGTAGACATAATGCTATCGACATTTCAATTTAATTAATTTGACCATCATAACTAGATAATTAATAAATAATATGGAAGTGTAAATATCTTAACACACATTCCATTTAATCAATAACATGAAAATTATAAACAGATAAGGAATAGTAAATAGAGAAAGGTAAATATTTTTTAAATCATTTTCATTCACTAAATAAAATTAGAAATTAATGCATCCATAGAAAATATTATTGAGAAAATATCACATATAATAATAAAATATTTCTTAATGAAGGAAATTATTAATTATTGAATTTCATGATCTCATGCATCATTATACCTCTTCTATTATGTCATTTCAGAAGACATTTTAAAACTGTTGTGTGGGTATACATCAAAACCCATTTAAAAGATGATATCCAACTGATTTGTCTCATAAAAACAGAGATATATGGAGGGCATATCTATAACTTGGTTCCATCCATATATTCATGTTTAACAGATTACTCATATAGCAAATAATCGATTTAATTAATGAATGATATTTCGTATCAAAAAATTTCCATATCTTATAAGGAATACAGTTCAATAGTAATTTCCCTTGTTAATCTTATAACATTAAAAGTAAAATATTTGATTTAGAAATGAAATGATGTTTCTATAATATATATATCCATGATAAATAATATGGATTACATGTGTAAATTTAATGTCAATGATCAAAATAATGTTAATACTTCAAGGTAATGTCAAGGAATATGAAGATAAATAAAGAATGATAATTTAAATAATTTTCATAGACAAATTTAATAGAAACTGTTCATAGAAAGAATAATGATACTGTCAATAGAATATATCCCGATAAAGTATATGTAAAATAAAGGGATTTTTGGTTTAAAGATAGGAATACACTAATGATATCATTAAAGTCATTCTTGAGAAAAAATAATTATAATTTTGAACAAAAAATTGTAAAACTGAAAGGTCCCTAATTATTTTTAAAATAAAATTGAAAAATTGATATATATTATTTATAACATTGAGTGTTTAGAACAGAATCAAATTTATTATATGTCATATAAGTTAAAGAAAAATTCTTTTCAAATTTTTGGTAAAAGAAAAACTATCTTAGTCTAAAATGATTATTAATTTTAAAATATTATCTAAAAAGAAAAAAAAGGTAGAAATTTATTTGATAAATCATTTTATGAAAATTAAAAATGTTTTAATGATTTTTAGAAAAAATGGGTTTGGAACAAAAATATTTTCAAACAAAGAGAGAAATGTCATCGTATTTTTTTAAAAATATTTCTCAATCATTTAATGTACCAAAGATATAAACATTATACTATTACACAAAAAAATTCTATATAGGCGAAGGATTTTAAAATTATTAATGTTTATTATAAATTGATCAAATAATTTCCTTTAATGGAATTTTTGTATAAATTATCTCGATTAACATGATATTGTGAAATAAACCCTTACAAAGATCATATCATTGATATCAAGATTTTAAAGGAATATATTATGTGTACCAACTGTAAATTAAAAAAAATGGAATTAAAACATTATATTTTTAATATTATTTATGCAAATAATCATATAGTGTCATGTACAATAAAGAAGTAATAAAACCCAAAGAATATAAATTATGATACAAAATTATTTACCACATTGTAATTTTCATGTCAAAACCCCTGAGATGAAATAATTATAATTAAATCATAAAATACCATGATGTATGAATTCTTCATGCCGGTACATGAAACTTATGATGTATATATAACATATAAAAATATTAAAGTTCAAAACATTACAATATATCTCAATAACGAGAAATTGAGATTATGTTTGTTACCTCGTGCTTCCTTTTTCTTGTAAATCCATTAACCGAATTTTTAATGTTTTTAATCATATTATAAATTTAGATAAGAATGATATTAATATTTATAATATCATATATGATCTTCTTATAATATTTTACCACCTTTATGTTAATATTAATTTATTATTTTCATCATTTCTGGTGTTGATTGCCTTATTTTTGCAAGCATAGTCATTCAAGAGGATAAGGTTCATTTGTATTGGATATAAAATCATAATCACCATAATGATATTAAGGTTATAAATATTTTTTTAATAACTATATAAATTTTAAAAATAATTCATTATGGATGGACATGGAAAATGAATTGTATTTCTTTGCAGGGATTGTAGGTCATATGTATGTATCTGCGACGATATAATTCCATTAACGAGGGAAAGCGTAAAAATGTGGATGATATATTACGATTAATAAATCAATAAGATGAAATATATATCACATATATTAATTAAATTTTTCCTTAATACCTTCCATGTAATGGGTAAGTGAAAATTAGTTAAATCGCTTTGTGAGGCGGTAGTTCATCGTACGCTTGAGCGACATTATCATATTTTAAATGGAATGGAATGATAGAGGGTTGTATTTAATATCACGGCCACATAAGTATAATTAAATCATAAATATTATATATATATATACATTAAATCTAATATTATATACATCTATGATACTTTTTGATGGATGAAATCATTCATTTGATAATGAACCGATAGTCCTCATTGAACATAGTGGAAATTTTTTTTACCATTTCATTGGGGAGGATATTGATAAATTTTTTTCAATAAAAAATATATATATATTAGAATATATTAAATAATTTATCTATTATATTTTATGTTTTAATTCATAATTTAAGAAGAAATAAAATGAAACAAAATAAAATAACTTCTTCAATACAATTACCTTATCTTAGAAAAACCTCCCTTGGATGACCTCTTAAAGACCCTAGGGTTTGTTTTTGGTAAGAAAATAAGATCTAAACTGTGGCTAGTGATTTTAGGTAGATATTTTTATAATGTATTGTAAAAACTATAGTCTTTAAAGGTGTGAATAAGAAAAGGATATGTGTTTACTTTTATAAGTTGGGGAGATGACAGAAATGCAATTTTTGAAACGAATAAAGTCCCCCATAGTTTTCAAATTTAAAAAGGATAAAAATGGTCTATTATTTAAAATTATAGGATATAAGGTCTAAATATGTACATATAATAGTATTTATACTAGTTTAATGTCATTTTTAATTGTTATCTCTTTAGTTTATCCCATAGTATACTCATTTGAACCTTAACCGTGATAATTAATTTTTTATATTTTCACAATTCAATGTGGTTAACAAATAAGTTTAAAAAATTATATAATATAAAATATTTTGATTCCAAATATGGAATAAATTTTAAAAAATTCAATTCACAATATTCGTATTAATCAATTTCAAATTAAAGTCCTATATACAATGAAAAAGCTGATTTCCAATGTAAAAGCATTCAACATATAAAAAAGTTTGTATTAAATTTCAATATGAAATTGATTAAAATTACCTAATTTGGATTAATTTGTATACTATTGAACTAAATATTCTTTCAAAATCAAATTAAAATAAAATAAGGTGTGTATATGTATTTAATGAAAATGATGTTTATAATAAAAAAACCTATATTTTTTCCATCAAAGAATGGAACTTTTCAAAATAATACAAAAGATTCACCCTCAGATAAGATTGATATGATTATTTCGAAAAATCATTTAGTTTTTTAAAATAAATCCTCAAAAAGTGTCAATAATTAATGTTAACATAAGTTCTCAAAAATCAATGCACCTATTTTCTTTCAAAAATATAGTTCTTGAGAAAACATTAAATTTTTAAATGATTATTATTTAATATCTAATAAATATATATCTATTGCATTTATTTTTTAGATTTTTAATAAATTTAATTTTTAATAATTAATTTTTAATTTTTATTCTAATAAATTTAATGCCTATATTATAATGATTTTTTTTACAGTTCATTTTTGACTTGGGGTTATGTGTGCTGCAAGTTAATGAATGGATTAAATTTAAAAAAATATTATATGAGTTTTTTAATATTTGGATTTCATGACACAAATTATATAAAATACAATTATATTATTTTATAACATTAGGGTATTTCTCATGAAAACATATATACTATGATTGATTAATTTTATTATACTTAACTATTATAATGGTTCATACATGTGATTATATTTACATTCTTCTTGTGAAGTCCCAACATAGGTGCATCAGAACAGTTCCTCAGGCATGTTGGCCACATGCCCCCAAGTGATCCTCCCTATATTCTAGAGGGTTCTAAATCGTGGTGAGGGTCTGGTAAGTTAGTATTGAGGAGATGATACCCTCTTTTATCAGAATGAGACACCAATGGAAGAAAAGAAAAAAATGTGGATGCGTATAAATTACCAAAACAATACCATTTCATATGATATTCCAAATAATAGAATACAATACCCAACTTAATGGTATAACATACTTTGAAAATGAGAATATCAAGTGTCTACAATTCAACAAAAAGGAAATACACAACAACCTCAATGCAGGACCCAAACAACGTAATATTACCTCTCTTATTCTCCAATCCCAAACAACAAACTATCCCAGGGTCTTACCCTTATCCTATCAAGAAAAAACAAATTTTACTCAGGTTCTGATCAGGCAGCTCAAATAGGGCTCGAGTATGACTCAGTAGGCCACCACCAATACTGTCTAAAACAAGTCCAGTCAAAAGATAGTATATATAGTTTTATGAATAAATAAATATAAAGAATAATTAAATAATTATAACATTGTCATTTAAACATTAATCATCACATTAGTCCTAGTTTCAATTCATATTTTCTATTTAATCATCATTTATTATTATCATTCATTTGGTTTAGGTTTCCATGCATAACAACCCAAATCTCATTGAGTGTAGCTCATCATTCCAACACCACCATATCTCATTTAGTACAGGACATCATTCCTAGTATCTAATAATCTAATGCATAGTTAACTATTTTGGGGAATGAAAGATCCATGTCCCAACTACTATTTGGTATATAAAACCATGTCTAGGACCCTTTTAATTCACAATAATTAGCCACACCATTCCATTACTTATCCAATGATTCCTTAAACATTTCCAATGCCATTAGTTAACTAAATAATTAACTAAGCACAAAACCCATTAAATAATTCATCAGTTAATTAATAAATCAACACAATAATCATTACATAATTAATTCTCCCAATTAAATTTAAATATAAAATCTCAACAATCCAAAACTAATTCTCACTATTAATTATCATTAATCATCATCATGGACTATAAATAATTCTCACAATTAATTATCTTATATTTCAAAACATCATTTCATAACTAATTTACCCAAATTAATTATCTTAATAGAATCAATTAAATATCTCAATTACAACATTTCAACCCCTAACCACAATTGAATGAAAATATATTTTTGGGAAACCCCCTTTGTTTGTATCATGATTCAATTATCAATTAATCTCCAAGGAAAACTCAATTCTATTATATATTCTTAATTACTCAAATTGAAGATATAAATTATAAAGGGAAGCTAGAACGTCCATAAAATAACATTCACATATCAAATACACGACTATGAATATTCTATTTAGACCAAATACCTTATTTTAGTGATGGATTTTAGCCCAATGGAAATCCGAAAAAATTTAGTGGCACGAAGTCGTAGATCAAACTATGGATCTAAATATATTTTCCAATATTATGATCAATGGAATTAAGATCATGTAAATCTAGATTTATATCCACAATCATAGATCATGATTTGAATCATAGTTTTAGATCCTTACAAAATAGTGGACATCTTCCATAAAAATATCAGGGAATGATAGAGGAAAGAACAAATAAAGCAACAAGATGAAATCCACTTATCTGGAAGAGAGCAGTTCTTCAATCCAAGATTCATATCTTAAAGAATGATGTTTGAATCACATTGGATTCCCTCTAGAGGGATCTGTGGTCACCAAAAAAATCATGCCTGATCCAAGTTGGAAATATGGGAGTCTTTGGGGTATGGGTGGTTTTAAAATTTATTTTTGGATAAAAACAATACTGTGTGAACAGTTTCTTGGGAAAAGGGACAGAGTTAGAAAAAACCATGCAATAACCAAGTCGACCACTCTATCCAGGATTTCAAGGTTTGAATAAATTAGTCGCACTATTTTTCAAACTGTGTGAAAACATCATGGACCTCTTTGACTAGGTTTTCCTAGTTGGCACGGTTTAGTCGCACAGTTTATCAAATCGTGTGAAAATTATACACTACTCAAATTCCATTATTTTTCTTAAAAATTCACCAAAACACACCCCACACCACTACTCCTTAATAAAGGTACATAAAAAATTCCTAAATTACCTAAAAACCAGACGAAAAAAAACTCCAAAAGAGGTAGAGATCTTACAATCTCCTCTTTTTATAACAAATCCTCCTCGATTTTCACTCCCGAACTAATCTAAGATTATGTGCCAAAAAATTGTTCCATGTAGCCTTCATTTATTATTCGTGTTCCAATGTTTCCTCTTTAACACTTCCATGTTTCCATAACACATGATCTAATGAAATAGACTTTCCACCTATCACATTCTCACAACGACCCAACACACATATCAGATGCTTCTCAAAGGACACATCCATATAAAGGACACCCTCTTTCATATCAATCACGTGAGATGGTAGGGGTGATTACCACGTATTTGTATCAGATAGAAACATCATGGATAACACTGAATTTTTGTGGAAGGTATAATCGGGGTGCCATTGGCCCGATTCTCTCCATCGCATCGAACAGTCCTACAAACCTGGGAGTTAACATGCACTACCTACGTATCCTGTGGTGAAACAATATAGGTGACAGCCAATGTAATACACAGTCTCCCACTATAAACATAAAGAGTCATCTCCTTATATCATCACATGACTTCTTCCTTCTCGGATTCATATCTATAAGTTTCCAAATCAACTGCACTTTCTCTGATGTCTCCGGAATGAGACTATGACCCAACAAATCAAAACCACTCACCTAAAAAAATATCAGTGATATAAAAGGTCTACCAAAAATTGCATCATATAGTTCCAATTATATAGTTTCATAATAACTATTATAATAGGAGAACTCCACTAAATCATAGTTATTCTCCCGGGAACCACCAAGGTCAAGCACAAATGCCTGCATCATTTCCTCTAACACATGTATGGTATGCTTCTACAACACATTTTTCTATGGGTGGACGTCCATACATTAAAAATCCTATGTACCAAGCACTTTTTGTAACCCCGTCCAGAACCATGAACTAAAGTGAAAATCATGATCTAAAACTATATTGTATGGCCCCACATGCAAACAAAATATATCCCATACATTGAGTTCTCCAAATTGTTTTGTTGTAAAGGATTCCCTAATAGGAATGAAATTTTTACCTTCACTAGTATATCCACAAAGACCAATGTAAAATCACCATTCCTAAGCATCATTGAATGGCCTACCATGAAATCTATTATCACGTCATCCCACATCCATTCCTGAATAAGATACTGCTACAATTGGACTCTAGGGATTTTATGCTCCACATTCACATTCTGTCAGGTGATATATCTTATTACGAACCATGCGATCTCATTTTTCATGCTTGGACACCAAAACTGTCATCGTAGGTTATGGTACATTTTGGTCACCCTAGGAAGTACAACCCAGTATGAGGCTTGAAATTCTTTCATGAGTTCCTATTATATACTTGTAGGTCACAACAACCCAATTTTATACATAGATGATCTCATCGTCACCTATTATCCATTATGAATGTGTCTCCCCTCCATCAATGATTTCCTATAAGGATAAAGACTTCGGATACCCATACTAAAAACCCCCAATCAATCTCAATAGTGTAGACTCTACTGCTATAGAAAACAGTGTCATCATTTCCTGACTCTCCTGAACTATCACATGCATTTCATCTTTCCAAGTAATCATCATCCACTCTGTACTCAACTCATATACCAACTAAGTCTGAGTTTTCTTGCCCAAGGAATCATCAACACTCTTCCCCTTTTGGGTGTACATGGAAGTTCATAATCAAATGGTTGCATATAATCTACTATTCTCTGATAATGAAGATTCTAGTCATGTGATCATGATATATATTTCATGGTTTTTTTTCAGTAAAAACTGTAAACTTTTCACCCAAAAGATTATTTTTCCAAAACATAATAGCATAAACCACTGCTACCAACTCGAGTTCAGGTGTATGGTATTTCCATTCAAGTGGCCTCAACTACTAAGACTAGTAAGAAATGACTATATCCCATTGCATCGACACAATACTTATTACTATCCCAAAAGCATCACCATACACCATGTAATCCTCACTCAACACATGTAATATCGTAATTGGTGCCAATGTAAAGTTCTTATTCAACTCCTAGAAAGAATCCTCACATGCTTCTAACGAATCAAACATTACACCATTTTTTTTCAAACATGAATGTGGTGCTACCATTCATGAAATTTCCTGGATGAACCTTGTGTACTAACAAGCTAATCACAAGAAGATTTATATATCAAAATAATTATTGGGGTTCACAAAAGAAACCACATCCTTTTCTTTTTCTGGGTCCACTGACACACCTTTTTGAAAGATTATACGCCCCAAAAATTGTTACCCAATCAATCCAAAGATGAAAATTAGATAGGTTGGAATATAGATGATGCTCTCTCAGTGTACCAATAACGATTTCATGATATTGGAAATGATCTCCATGAGTCATAGATTACACTAAAATGTCATCCATAGACACCACTTCAGACCATTCTATGTGCGGATGGAAGATCTTGTTTCCTTAAGGCAATAAATATTTTTTAGTAATTTTCCAACCCAACCGAAATTAAAACAAAATCATAAATTTCATACCTACTTGTAAAATTATTTCTTGGTATATGGGATATCATAAATCTCATGTAATGATACTATGAACTCAGATCTAACTTTGATTACAAACAGTCCCCCTTCATATGGTCAAACAAATCATCGATACCTGAATGATGATGTCGGATCTATAGAGTAATTTTATTCAACTTCATTTAATTGACATAAAAGTGTACACTCTCATCGGCCATATATGAAATAAAATACTAGTGATCCTCAAGGATAAGTACTTGGATGGATATAATCATTATCCTCCAAGTCCTCTAACAAAATTCTGAGCTCCTGATGCTCAGTCAATGCCATTTTTAAGGTGGAATAGAGACCGGATTATCCCCCAACATTAGTAAAATAGTGAATTACATATCTCTGTTTGGTAGAAACCTTGAAAAGTCTTCAGATAAGAAAACCTAATTAGTTATACTACTGGTGGAAGGATTTATTTCCAACCACCCCAATAATACAACCAATGACTAGAAACATAAGATGTGAGCTCTCCAAGATGATGAGTAATTGGCCCAGCTCAGGCTGCATGGATATCCCATTCTCCATGATGAACATACATTTCACCCTTAGGAGGTATAAAGATCACTCATTTTACAGAAAGAATCTATGTGGACTCAGAATGTGAATATCCAGTCCAGACCCATAATCAGGTCGAAGCCCGTTATATCAAAGACATAGATATCCCAATGAAAATAATACTTTATGAACTCTAGTAAACATTCCATGCTTAAAAAGATATCCCTAGACAGGGTTCCCAATGGTGTATTCATATTCATCAGTCTACTTATGGACTCCACCCTTAGGCTCAAACCTATAACAAAATTTTTAGATATTAAAGAATGAGAGGAACCAGTTTCAATTAAGGCAGAAGTTAATGTATATGCAATTTGAATAGTATATCTCAGTTTTTATAGACCAACTTCTCTCCTTATACGTGTTGGATGCCCTACATGTAATTGTCCTTCCCCTATTCCATATGGCATCATCTAACTCTTTTTATTAGCAACACTCTGATGATACAGGCTCCCATTCCATGATGCACCACATACACTAATTATACCACCTCTTTCAGAAGATCTCCAGCTTCCCAATCTATATGGTGTAGAAGAACCTCATCCCAAACTCTGACTCTATGTTGATGATCCCTCAACACCAACTTGTCATTTCTTTCTTTAGAACTTCTTTAAGAGACCCATATTTCCAAAAAAAATCACTCAACTATTGGTTGAGGCAAATGTGTACGATAGTGTGCCTGCCTAAAACACTAGTGACAAAGAAAATGTGTATGTTTTACTGCAACATTTCCACCGGACTGTCCAACTAGATTTTCAACATCCTGACTAATGTTCTCATAACAGTACTTCTTGCTCCATAAGGAACACTTCATAATCATCTAGTGATGGCTACCTGTTGAGTACTAGAAGCCTCCTTCAGGTTCCCCACTGAAATGAGAGCTTGATTAACCACTTCTGATAATATCTTCTACCTAAATATATTTAACAGGGACTTATTTTACACCCAATTCTATCCAAAAATCGTTTTACCGAAGAAGTCACATATGCTTCCAAAGCTGGAGAAAAAGTTTTTAAATATGTGAAGTGTCAACATAATCCATTATCGACATGATTCATTGTGTTAGATGCATAAATTTTGAAGCCTTATCTTATCTCAGTGTCTCTCGATAGATGTTCTCAATGAAGATCTCTTGAAATTCCATTCATAACATATCATTAGTCTATCAAGATCGTACTTGAATGACCCACTAGAGATTCTCTATACCCCATTTCATATATGCAGCCAACCTGACCCTTCTCCCTGCATATATCTCCAAATGTTCATGTACCATCTCTATGGATTCAATCCATAATTCATATCCCATATTTCCACCCTCTCCAGTAAATGTAGGAGGGTGTTGCAGTTGTAATTCCCTTGTCAACTTAGACATGTTTTTAGAACCCACCCTGGATCTCTCTCCAGGAATTGTGTGATGTGAGCAAACATCTTTTAGTATTTTCACATTCCTCTTCATCTTTCACAAATGGAACCTCATGTTCCATGTTTGGAAGTTCATTCTGGGCCATAACCCTCGATGTATCCCTCAACAAGCGTCGTTGAGGGATATCTATAAAATCCCAACACATGTATTAGGTCTCATAATGCATCCTTATAATATTTATGTAAGATGAGAAGATAACAAAAAAAGTTTCAACATGTCCTTCATCCCATTTCATGCCACACGATCAACACTGAGGCCTTTTCACTACCCTCAACCATCATACTCCTAGGTCTTGGTTAAGAAGGGTATTTACATTCTCAATAATTAATTCAACTATTAATTAATCACATTATCTCAAATTAATTTATTCAAAAATTATTTAATTAATGTTAGTCATGTCATCAATCCATCCTCTCATTATAAAACCGTTTATTATCATTTTTCGTCATTATTTCAATCTAACAACATGGAAAAATATTTCAAGTGTAACAACATACCCACAAACCTTTTTTCCATGAGTGCCTAGAATGATTCATGTAGACTCAAATATCGTCACACTTTTGTCTACAAATCAAAAATTGAAGATTTCAAAAACAAATATAACATCAAAAAACAAGTGTGTTTCCTAATATGAAATAATATCCAATTGTAACAACAACAAAAAATTACAAAAATTCCACCTTGTGTACTCAGATTTTCCCCCATACATGGGTTTGCAACTACCATGCACAAGCTCTTTACAAAGCCTGAAATCTTCCTTGTCTCATATCTACCTTTCCAAAAATAGTAAAAAAAATAAAGGAGGATGAAATTAAAACATGTTAGATACCACTTTGTGACATCCTAACCCGGGTTCCATAGAAGGTTGCACTGAGCCGGTTGGCCACATATCCTCAAGTGCCCCTCACTATTTTCCAGAGGGGTCCAACTATCATCAAGGGTCTGGTAAGTTAATCTTGGGGAGACTATACCCTCATTTATCAAAATAGAACTCCAATGGAAGAAAACAATAATAACAAAGTGGATAATCATATAAATTACCAAAACGATTCCATGTATTATGATATTAAAAAAAGATAATACAATAATTATCTGAAAGGTAAAACATGCTTTGACAATGCGAATGTCATGTATCTACAATGAAAATAAAGGTAAACACACATGGACTCCCATTCAGGTCCCAAACCACGTCGTGTCCCCTCTCCAATGATCTAATACCAAACAACGAGTTATCATAGGCCTGTGACACTTATCATGTCATGAAACAACAAAGTCTACTTGGGTTCCCATCAAGAGGCCCAAATAGGTTATGAGTACGACATAGTAGGCCACCACCAATGGTTTCTAAAACAAGGCTAGTCAAAAGAAAAAGCATGAAATTTGGTGAATCAATAAAAACAATGAATAATTAAAAGTTTATCACATTGTCATTTAATCATAAATCATCACATTCAACAAATTTTCAATTCTTATTTTTCATTTGAATCATAATTCATTATTTTAATTCATTTGTTATATGTAACCATTACTAACACCCCAAATTACATTGAGTTTAGATCATCATTACAAACTCTACATATCTCATTCTGTGATAGTTTTCATACAAAACACTCCATAATCTAATGCTTTGATAACTGTTGGGGAGGAACGCCATGTCCAATTCCCAACATCTATTTAGTCTTGAACAACATGTCTAGAACCAAAAAAATATCATCCATTTAATCATTCATAAATTCAAAAGAGTTATCCATATCATTAAATTTCAAATCCAACAATGAGTTAAACATTTCAAAGTCCATTATTTAACTCAACAACTAACTAGTAACCTAACCCATTAATTAATTCATCAATTAATTAATCCTTCAAAACAATACACATTCCATAATTAATTCTAAAAATTAATTATCCATATCAAATCTCAACATTTCATAATTAATTATCATAATTAATTATCTTTAATCATCATTATCTCCTATAATTAATTATCAAAATTATTTATCTTACATATCTAAAAATCCTTTAATAATAATTTCCCCAAAATAATTATTTCAACACAATCAATTAAATATCTTAATTACAATATATCAACACATAACAAATATACAAGGAAAATATATATTTCAGAAACCCCCCCCCCCTTCATTTGATTTGTGATTCAATTATCAATTAATCACTAAGGAAAACATAATTCATTTCCATAGTCCAAATTACTCCATTTAATGAAATAAATTATTAATGGGAGCTAAATAATATAAAAACTCACATTCAAATATAAAATCCACAACTATGGGAGTTCCATTTAGACCACCTGCCATGTTTTATTGAAGGATGTTATCCCATTGGAAATCCCCAAAATCCGAGCAGCACAACGTCATCAATCAAGCTTCGAATCTAGTTCCCTAAACCAAAATTAAGATCAAAGGCATGAAGATATTGAAAATATAGATCTAGATAAACATTACTAGATCATGATATCAAATAATAGTTTTAGATACATGGAATATATGCTGATATTCCATGAAAATATCAAAGAATGATATAAGATATAACTATGGAAGAAATAGGAAGAAATACACTTTCTGGGAAGATAGAGGATCTTAAATCCGTGCTTTTGATCATGAAAAATGATGTTTGAATCACCCTGGAATCCCGTAGGAAGGATCTGCAATCACATAGAAATTATCAATCCCAAATAAAGGTCATAATATATGAGTCTTGGGGGTTTGGGTAGTTTTAAAATAGAAGTTTGGATAAAAAATCCAGTACTAAGTGTTTTCTAGGAAAAGGCACACGGTTCGGGAAAACCGTGCACCAATTGTATGGACCGCATTGTCTAGGTTTGAAAAGTTGTAATGGTTTAGTTGCACTAATTTTTAATTTGTGTTCACACCGTGTAGACCACTTTGTCCTGGTTTTTACAATTGTCATGATTTAGTCGCATTGTTTATCAAATTGTTCACAAATCGTTCATACCCAATATCTATTATTTTTTTAAGAATTCACCAAAATTCCCCTGAAGCCAACACTACTTGAGAATGGTACATAAAAATATAAAAAATTTACCTAATAATTCATCTGATATTACTCCATAAAAGGCCCGAATCATACACATCCATAGTCTTATTTATTTTATAAAAGCATTTATAATATGTATATAAAGGAATAAACTAAAATTAAAAGTTATTTTTTGTTTTCTTGGAGGATTTTGTAAAATTTTATGAAAATGAAAATTATTTTTTTATTCTTCATGAAATCAAAAGGACACTTTTAATGGTTTAAATGTAGATTAATTTATAAGTGATGTTTCCAATCTTATTTTTATGGGGTGTATGTATTCATTAAATTAGTAAATTCATGATATTTTTAATTTATTAATTGTAATAATTAATCCATAAATTTGAAATATGGTTCAAAATATAATTTATGATATTTATTTTAAAAGGAATTATATAAAATCTTTAGGGAATTTATCGTAGGACTTTTTAGATGATACTCTACATATATTCCAGTATGTGTGTATATGGCCTTCATATTTATTGAATGCAACCAAGATGATCTTACATTTCATTATTTTATGTTGTTACACTAATTTATGTGTTGGTTAATATGCCTAAACATATTTCACAAGAATTTTATCACTCAATGGTTGTAGTACTATTTTATTTTTATAATGTTTTTGAATTATATATTTCAGTTTGCTTCTATATTAATTATAGGTTTTCTTTATGTAGGGACTGAATGATGAATTGATTCGAGATGTTCTATATTTTTATATAAATTATTTTTATTGTATTTCTTATTTAGGACTTGTTTGAAGTATAATTAAATAATATGCATATTTTGGAATATTCTATAATATAGGTTTATTTATTTTATATTTATATGAGTCCAATGTGTCTATGCGCCTTAATAAATTTTTTAACTAACTTATATTTCATTATTATTATTTTTATTTGGGGATTGGATCATTCACCTAGGTTATTCTTTGATATCCTGTTACTATATTCCAACCCGATGTGTTTAGGAATGTTCCATAATATTTATGAAATGATTATCTTGTTTGATAGGTTGGTTCAACTCAGAATGGTAAGTGAGAAAAATAAATCAATGAACAATTATTTTTTTGAAGCATGGTTGTATTAAAATAGGATTCGTAGAACTTAAGAATTGGGTCATGAGTAAGTTCTAGATCACTTCCTTTCAAGAAGATATTCGAGTTTCCCAGAGTAGTATGGATATGATTCTTCAAATTAAAATAACTTTTTGTTATTTTGATGTATTTTTATAGGAGATTATTATTATTCATCCCCATTGAGTCACATTAGATAGTTTGGGGTTTCAATGAGTTTTGGGGGTGAAATAATAAATAAAAAGAGTTCCATGCTTAACTCACATAATTAAAAAACCACATGGATCATATGAAAATGGTTCTTGAAACATTAGAGAGGCTTCTATATGTCATGTTTACTATTGTCGAAACCATGTGTCCATATTGATCACATATTTATATCCCTCTTTGATTTTTCATTTGGCTTCCATTGAATCTAAAATTGATTCTCATGTTGATTAACATTAATTTGAGATGATTTTTAGGGATTCTTCATGATGAAATGATGTTTTAGATTGTATTTTTCATAATATTTAGGGGATTATATTTTTTTATTACGATGGATATTTTTCTCAGAAATTTTGATTTTATGAAATATTTTTGATATCAAAACTGAGTTATGTGGTCTGTTTATAAATCCATTTTGTTTTTCTTGGGGTGATTTCAAATTTGATCAATTTTATAATGAGTTTTAGGGATGTGTTTAATAAAGAAATATATATTTCTATATTTTTTAAAATAAATTGTATATTTAATTTTCTAAAGAAGTTGATGGTTTTCAATTCTATTATATATATTTTGAATTATGGAACTGGGGAATTGAGAATTTAGTTTATTGTAATGTTTTAAAAATAATTAACTCTTGTAATTTTTGAATATGCGTCATTTTTTTAGAAAAAGATGAAATGTTTCCAAAGGATGGGTTATTTTCATTGTGTGAAGGTTTTGAATGTAATGGATTTCAAAAATTTCTTCATATGTTGTTTTTATGAAAATCTATTTATTTGGATTTATTCTTTGATTTATAGAGGGTAATTTTGATTAAAAATTTTGATACATGGTTTGGTAGCATTCAGGTTTTGTATTATTTATGATATAACTCCTAGAATTGGCTTATATAGCATTCATAGATTTTTTTCTCGTGATGATTGTCTTTTTTATTACATTTATTGATTTGGTATTTGTCATCAAGATTTTGACTCTTCCCAATAATATAATATAGTGTTTGATAAGAAATCCTTTATTATATAATACCTCATTTCAGACTTATTGAATCAATGGCCAGAAAATTTTCAATGTGGACAACATCATATTTCTGTAAAGAATTAGATAGAGAGGATTAAGGGAGTCTATAATTCTCTTGAATCTATTGAAGATTCAAGGATAATGGATTTCTTGGGCTTCATAAATGACATAGTCTAGGTTAATTATATTCCCTAAACCCCTCTCAGTGGTATGTTATTAAGTAGAATGAATTCAACATGAAAACATCTATTTAATGAAATTTTACTATGGAAATAATGGTGGGGAAAGTAATTAATTCCAGATCCTTAATCAGGTTGAGATAATGGTGGGGGAGTCTACTTATATTTTATTAGAGTTAGTGATATTCTATAAGGAGATAGTTGATGAAGAAATTTGTAAATAATGTTTATTTGGTGATGTCTCCCACTAGACATTGGATCTATAGTATTTAAATGCTTCTTGAAATATTATAATTAAATTATCATATAGACCATATCAGTAGAAGAAATTTAAGAAAGGCCATTTTATAAATAATATAGAAGATAGGTTGATGAGTTTTGACCTTCTAAATGGGTTACCACTTCTTATAAAAGAATATGTCTCTAGTTGGTTTCTATTATAGATCAATCTTGTATTCATAGATATCTATGATAAAATATCCACAAACATCTCTTTTTTTTAGATGTTTGGGTAATTTTTAGTGGTTTTATACATTGTATAATCGGGGGAAGAAGTCATAGGTGTGATTTAGTTTTGAATGATCATTAGTTTTGGGATTTAGACTTTATGGGTTTAGAATGGACGATGATTTGGAGATAAATCATCCTTGATGTATTTCTAGGGTATATATGAGATTAATTTTTCTTTTCAGGTATTGTTTTTTTATTTTTTATGTTTCCGGGATGGATTAATTGTGATTTTAAGTCTTATTTATGATTTTATACATATAATGATGATTGTGCATTGATGACTTTATAATTGTATGTCATGGGAGTGCCTTTGGGTATTTAAGATGAGTGTTTGAATAGTTGTGATTATTCAGTGGCTTTTGGTAGTTTGAGATTTTATTAGGTATACCATGGGTGGTGTTCTATAGGTTATTTCTAGAGCTATTTCCCATTTTATATTCACAAAAAAGGGGTGGAACCTATGTCATGTATTGTATAAATTTACCTTTATTATTATCATTATTTGGGATAGTGGTTAAGACAGATCATGACCCATTAATTCTGATCTAGTTCTAAAAAAATCAATTTAGAATTATATCTTTGGTAACAACAATCATGACTCAATTTTGACCATCCGTACTTTAAATATAAATATAGAATATAGATACACATACATATCCATGACCTTTTACGATTAATGTTTTAGAGAATAAGGAAAAACCCTTTTGGAAACTATACCCATGAAAATATCATTAAATGGTTTTTTCCCATTATATACATATTTTCTTTTTCTATTAGATGACTTAAACACCTAACAGAAAAATTATCTACACATGAAACCCCTATATACATATCAAACATAACATCATTTCTTTTTATACCGAGGAAAATGAAACATAAGAAATAGTGAGATTAGATGCCCAGTAAGAGTAAATGTTAAAGATATTAACCATATGTGAGAATAAGATGTGTCACATACCCAGCCCATGGACACTCTACTAGTTCCCAAATATAATGGATACTAGAACATTAGAGGACCTATCTATATTACAGTGGTTACATGAATTTTTTAAATTGTTTACAAGGATATTGTGGGGAGACTATACCCTCTCATTAGATTATAAATGTATGTAATAGTGGCATTAAACATGTATAAAAACTAATTATTTACTATATAGATAGATAGAGTTTTTATAAATAATTATAATGTCACATGATATAAAAAATATATATTTCAATACACATTAACCTGCCCACATGTCAAAAGGATCACCCATTGGAGAATCAGAAAAGATATACAAAGTAAAAATTAACCAATACATTAAAAATATACCCAAAACTAATCAAAAGTCTAGCCAGGTCCCACCATCCCTACACTATTCTAGATATCTAAAATAATCACCATCCATTGGTCCACTACCTATATCTAGACGTTTACCTATAAGTTTTTCATGATTACTAACGGAAATCTTATGTAAGTGTGAGTACAACTCAACAGGACACCACAAATGATGTCCCCAAATATCTAGTCTATATATATGAGTTCACCGATAGGTTTTATAATTAAATTAGAAAATCAAAAATAAATAAGAAACACATATTCCTAGGCCCCACATCAACACCCAGTGGATATAACACCTACATTGACTAATGTTGAATTTATCTAAGACCCTAAAAATTTTGTTCAAACTATAATTAACCAAAAAGGTGGACCAAATCCAAATCTAGAACTAATAACTAATAGAATAAATTATTTAACCAGGGTTTTATGTATCTAAATATATAGATCTAATCATTTATATCACAATCTCATCAAGAGAGTTTACTTTTTTATTAGATCAATATTTTTTCAGGGAATTTAGACAATAACACAATGAGTAGTTTCATTTCATAATGTTAAGACTTCCATAATGGCTTTTTATTAATTATCAACATGCATTTACACATCATAGAATCTAGAGGTCTCCAAGAAAAATTATATTTCTTAGTATCAACACTTCTACAAGGGTGTATACATGAAATCTCCATGAGAATTTTTATTTAAATGTTTTTAGACCTCCATAGGGGAATTTAAATAACCAATATATAAAGAGCACAATAGGGGTGGTTACCACATCACTGACCTAGGGTTCTATGAGCACCCTTCCTAATATTATATCAAAATAATTTCATAATTATTAATTCAAATATACAATTTCATTGTCTATTTATGAACTATATATAATTTAACATTTACTATATTTCCCCCATTTTGATATATTAATAGTTCCTATTTCACTTTAACAATTTCACTTCAAACCATGAGTCATAAAATCATTTCATAACATCATTTACCAATTTTATTTACTACACTATACCATTGTACCATATAATCATAAATTCCTGAACTCTCAATTTAATTTATGAAAATCCATTTTAGTTTAACATAAAATTCAACCACTTAAGGTTTATACTTCGAAACAATGGAAACCACTTGATATTAGCCTTCATAACAGTTCATTATCACAAGTGTGAGAATTTACAATATCAAGGAATTTGTAATTAGTTTACCATTTCACAAGGCAACAAGAACTTTAATATCACTTATCATCTTCTACAATTTGACCATATGAATGTATACATATAACACAACCTGATCGAGCCTTTCAAATTTCATCATTTCAAATTAATTATTAACCATTCAAGTTCACCAATTTACATAACTATTTCATAGGTTCAATACCTCTATAAAGAAATCCCCTTGGGATTAACAACACAATAATATATTAGAGTCATATTTTAGGTTATTGGAACTTATAAGGTTAATATATAAGGATTTCATTTAAATTTAGTGCCAACACACAAAACGTTGGTGTGACTGCACAACATAAACACACAAATTTTAGACTAATCTATAAAAAACACTTATGGACCACCTAAGATAGCCTCATAGGATTATTTTCATAATATACCAACCTTTAGAAAACAAAAAAATAGATGAAAATGAAGAAGTATAAAAAATCATGAAAATAGAGCATATTTTGGGAAAAATAGAGAGAGGAATCTTGATATATAAATAAATAATAAAATTTTGGTAAGGGAATAATTGACATTTATTTGGATTACAAATACCTAAAATGGAAGTTTATTTGGCCATGAGATCAACAAGATTTACCCTAGGAAGCGCAGTGAAAGAATGAGTGGTTTTTAGGGCATATTGGACCAAAAGAAGGGGAAAATACGATCAAATAGCTCAAGTTTCCCAATGTAAAAATTATATAATTACACTTTAAAAAGTGACACATAGTTTAGTCACACACCTATTCAAACAACGTGCTAGCTTTACTAACATCTATTATCCACGACACACCATTATGCACATTTATGATACGTTATTTAAAAATCCATTCACCAACCATGTGAAATGACTCTGATATTTTATATATTTAATAAACGGTTTCTCTTATCCTCAGGCATAGTTAGAATACTGTAGTCCATTAAATATTTTATTGATGAGTTATAGTGCATGGTAACCCTTAACCATGTTCTAATCTTTTATCCCATGATGTAACTCAAAAAACACACAATTTTATGTCTGAATGATCATGTATTTAAAAAGAACTCCCCTAATCCAAAAAACATTAATAAGAGAAGAAAAATGAAATAGTTTTATTTGAATTTCTGTAGATATTCACCTCAAAATATGGTCTGGTTCTTACAAACTCCCCAACATATAACAGATCTCCCACAAGATATACTACCAATCATCACTAAACCACTTGAATGAGTAACTTTATCCATTGAGATAACATATCCAAATCTCATCCTCATGTATCCTATATGATATTTCAATGCTTCCATCACACTTGTACATGTGGAAATTCCTCCCCATGAATAGTCTTATCAAATAACCCACCATATGAATGCATGATTCTCATTAGATGTGTTAATCTAATACTCAAAATTATCAAACTCAATATCATGGTTCATATATAGATAATACCATTGAGAAATAGATGCTTGAAATAAATATATCATGGAACTAAACCATTGTGGATGATTCTATTAATTAAATTGTGGATAAATCCACTCTATAATCTCAAACGAACCGATATATCTGACGGCTAGATTCCATTTCCTACACACATGATAGTGTCCCAAACTCTTTGACCATCATATTAACACATGGTTACTCATATTAAAATCAAGATAAAAACATTGAAAATCCACCTATGACCTCTTGTTAACCCAATGCCCACTATTCATTTTTTAGATCTTCTCAATCCACAATAAGATATCTTATATTCAAATTTTCACAACCAATAGTTATTCACTAGTGTATAATTTGTTATAGTCTAGCCAAAACCACACCAACCAAATCCATATACCAAAGCTTAATCATACAATGAATCCCAAAACCAATCAATTTATCCAATAAAATGATGATTCCACCCTTCCCATGTCATTCCAAAATTTCTAATTCATCAAAACCCACAGCCCCATTACCAAGATTATTTTTTTCACGAGGTTGCGCCTCATCACTCAAAACAAGGCCTATTGTGTTTCCCATAATATTTATACACTTTAAATAAATATTATACACTCTAACACCCCATAAAATAGAAATAATTTATAAAAATTAAACCCACATTTTCCCACCATTTCTGCTGATATGGTTTCCACCTCACCAACTTCCATCTACACACAACTTCATTAATTGAACCTCATTTGGAAATCTTTCAGAAACATTACATGGCCACATCCACTGTCATGGTACAACCCCACCCGATCTCAATTATTTATCTCTATAATAAATATTGAATTCATCCAATCATTCAAACTATTTTCCAATCATAACTTTTAGTGTCATTCCATGATTATAACCCCAAGCACGAAAATATGTCGTCATATTGTACCATGAACAGTTATGGACCCTCGATCTATCTACAAATCAGTTCACTAAATTATACCTAGATTCTAATACTAACATTCATAATTAATAAAATAATACATACAAATTCAAATATGGTATCTTATACAAAACTATATAAATCTATATTCACTTACACACCAACATACTAGAGTCATTTTAACCCTTGATTGAGCTATGTCACTACATTAATGATACTACCCACCATGAGTAGTGCACTCGTGATGACCTAAATAAAATATAATTAAGTCACTTCTCAGAACAATTTGGCCGACACACCTAATCCATTGACCATACCTCAACTGAAATATAGTCTTCTCATTGGAAAATAACCTTTTTCACATAGAAACCAATGAATCCAATCAAGTAAAACCCATCCCAAAAAACACCCTTGACACAAGCATCATTATAATATTCATAATACATATACACACAATACTAACCCTATGATTTGACCATTTTGGGTTATCATTGACCATCATGTTACAAATTCCACCATTAATCTACAGGACATGGAATCCAAATGATCCATCTATCTAAAACTAGTCTCTACACACACAAAAACACTCAGAAAATCAACTTGTACTTCCCCAAACCCATCTAAGGGATTCAAAATATATAATAAAACACAAAACCTTACATTCTCATGGAATATAACAAGCCTTTACAACACACTAACATCACCCCCACACATTTTTTTCAATAATGAAAATTTACCCTTTATACTCATTTTAAATTATCATATTTTCCTATACTAACCCTTCTCTTGGGTTACCATCAATCATCAAAACTCACTGTCTTTCCCCGATTCTAATTCACATATCAAAGACTAATAAGATCTCACACCTAATTATATAAAAATGTATTATATAATCTACAACTCAAAATACTCTTATATCTATACCTTTGATATCTAACATTCCAACACCAACAACCCACTCCAGTGTATCACTGATAAGTAATCAGAAACAAAAACACATGCCAAACCATCATCCTACACAAGGTAGTAATAATAATATGAACTACACATATTGGTGTCACATCCTTAAAGTGTTCTATTGTCTTATACATATATCAAGCACCCCACACTAAGGCTAACTTCCCACCCTAGGGTTATTCTCAGTTCACATTACCATATAATGATGTAAAAGTAGCAATAACCATCACTATTATTAAAGTCACATTTAAAAATCAAATTCAAAATAAAAATAAGATAA
Source organism: Viscum album (assembly GCA_963277665.1). Taxonomy (NCBI): domain Eukaryota; kingdom Viridiplantae; phylum Streptophyta; class Magnoliopsida; order Santalales; family Viscaceae; genus Viscum; species Viscum album. Next base: position 2,088,556,100 of record OY728160.1, read on the forward strand.
TTTTATCTTATAAAATACTTATTATAATGTCCTTACATTTTAGGCTCTCACATTATACCCATTAACTAAATCTCATGATCGGGTCATGCACAATATGAACCACATCAAATCATATTTCCACTTAAATAATTATCACCATAAGAAACTCATAACTCGTATGCTATCAATATCCCAAAATACCTATACATATGGATAATATTATATATATAATATCTGTAACACCACCCACTTTCATTTTCATTTAATAACTAATATTTCCACAATAAGGGGATCAATTAAATGAAATTATTATTATAAGCTAGATAGGAAAATGATTTATAAGTTGTAACTATAAGTATATATAATAGATAATTCATAATAATCTTCATGATTGATCACTTAACATGCTTTTATCCATTTATAATATCATTTTCGAAAGATACCACACTACACTTATATAATATATAACAATATAAATTGTTATAGACACATTAAATAACATAACCTTGTCATAGTCAACAAAAACAACAAAATAAAATCATATAAATGACCAATGAATCCTAGATTAATAATATTATTCTTGCACAATATTTCCCTCACTAAACTATCAAAGAGATAAAATCCCATAAATTATAATCAATATAGTGAGCATAAATCGATGTAAATGTGAATCAATTAAAAAAATAATCCAAGAATGATAATTTCCTTCGAGGAAACAGAGAGTTTACCCTATATATGGGTTTGATAATCCTATGAATGATATGATTTCTAATCCCAAGAAATATCCCATTACATATATATCTTTCCAAAAATATTTAAAAGAAAAGGATTGTATGATACCACTTTTTTATGGCCCCATATCGTGGCCATTAGATTTGTTCCTGGACTAGAGTATGGCATGTCCCCACCAGCACCTCTCCATATTCATGGGGATTTATACTAGGTTTATCGGTCTATAAGGATATATTACAAAGTCAATAACCTCACTATAGATTATAAATATTAGTAGTATTATCATTAAACACATAAAATTGACCTAGATAAACATCATAGATATAATAAAGTGTTGATAAATATTTTTAACATCCCAAGCTATAACACAATATTTCATATCATACATATTAAATTACCTTACAAGTACAAATAATTATCCCTGGGAAGTTCATATACAAAATATTCAATAACATTAACCAAGAGCCAATGTATGTCACTGAAATTCATCCTGATTCCCACCTATTCCAATCATCTGCACTCCATTCTTGCTAACAAAAATAATCATCAAGGAATACGCCACTAGCCTGGTCTATAATTGTAACAGTAAGGTCTACATGGGTACCAATCAAAAGGACAATCAGGGTGTGAGTATAAATATGTAAAAAACCATTAATAAATTCCCTATTTATATATTTTGAAATATAAGTTAATTTACAGGTTCCATATATAATGCATAAACTAGAAATTAAGTGAACAATGTCAATTATTAGGCTATGCGGCGAAACCCAGGTTCAAGTATACCATATGTGGAATGGGCCATATTTCTCTGAACATGTAGTTGTATTTTCTTAAAGCCATGTTAACAAAAACGTGTACCAGGTAATACACTATAAATAACACACAATATCACATCTACTTCAGCTAGTTTCATAGGACTCAAAAAATTGATATACTCATTTGTATTGCAATCACATTAACATTTTTTAAATTTTTATCAGGTCAAGAATACATAAAAATGTTTACAAGAATAATTCCTCAGTGTTTTTATTTAGTAATATCAATACAATGATAAGGTAATTTATTAGATCACTATACAAGTATTTAAATCTAATAGTAGTAAAACCACCCTATAATATTATATATTTCTTAGTATCAAGACCACCATAATGGGGTTTTCTTGACTACCCCAAGATAATTTTCAGTCACTAGTGTAAATACCACTAAATTTAAAATTAAAAATCCAATATATCAAGGAAAACACAAAGTATTTTATCATATAATGAAACAACATCCCCCTAATATAACTTCGTTTGTTCTTGAGCATGTTGGAATTCCGAGGTAAATTTGAATTTTGATTTTGTGAGTTTGTCAAGAATCATTATTTATATATGGAGGTTAATTAAAGGAGTTTTAATTCTTTAATTAATTATTAATTTATGTTTTTAAGGAATAGTGAGTTAATTTTTGGGTTGATATGAGTTTTTGAAGCATTGATCCCTGTGAACGCATTTTCGGATGGTGATGGAAGAGGTGCACGGTTTGTTCAGAACGTGAATAACTTAAGGGGAAGCTTTAAAACCCATTTTTTCTAAGGAAATGTTAGTGAATCTATGTTGGGTGAGGAACATGGGAATGTGATATTTTTTATGTTTTTATAAAATATAATCTACTTTGGACTCCCATAGTTTAAAAAATATTTCACTTAGCTATGTGTGGTGGAGGATTCCTTTGATAGCAGAACCTCACGATTGGAGAATGATTAAACAAACAGTGAAGTATAACCATGTTATTCATTAGGAAGTGGAAAATTAATGATTCACCTAAATCATATTTATAGTATTCATCAATTTTTCATCTCACATTTCATGCTCCTCCAACAGTGGTGGAGCTCCCATTATCCCTTTCCTATTTTCCATCGGGGCGTCCAATTTTTGGAATTTATTTCCATGTTATCAAGTACATTGGAATGATAGAGGTATTACCTTGATTCAAATTTACTATTTATTTATTTTAACTCATCATTTGGAATTATATTTATATCCATGTTCATTTACCAAATTTCTTGGGTGTTTGTCAAAAAGTATACTTTCTCTTGTTTTAACTAAGATTAAGGGTCAGTATTTGGCAAGTGAAAACTATGAATATAACGTAGGTTTTTCCAATATTTCTCAACATTTAAATATGTTAAATGGGTTCATATTTAAATTTAAATGTGGTGGTACTATGAATATAGAAAATAATTTTAATCCTATAGTTTTCTAGATTAATTAAATGATGACTGTGTGTGATGGAATGCTTATTATGTGCTTTGAACACAAATGTATTGGGAAGTATGAACTGAGGGTTTTAATTTCATTTAGCCATAATTCAGTAATTATTAAATTTTATTGAATGGTGATGTGGATACTTTGGTAATTTTGGAAAACATTGGGAATGGCTTGGACTACATGGGGTGATGTTATCACTGTGATTTAGAAAAAGAGGTTTGTACGGCTGAGGTCAGGGCCTAAGATATGTGGGATAGTATTGAATATTATAATTAACATGATTTGTTTGTCTGGTTGAGAAGGATAGTTATTTTCATGAGACGGATGGCTGGCGAGGTTCACATGTGGTAATGAGGTTGCTGATTAGTGTGTCTTAGGTATTATTAGTTATTTATAGTCATTGTGGTTGGTTGATATCATCATTGGAGTTATGTGCACACATATGAGGACTCAGTTAAGGTGGTGTCTACCACTAATTATGGATGAAGGCCTCTATAGATTTAATCGATTAATGGATGGTGTTGTCCATCATTTATATAGGACCTTCTCACTATAGAAAGACACAATTGATATTTCTTGAGAACATCAGATTTGGGGTATGGCTTTCCTAGACATTGATGGATGACAGGATAGGATGATGGGAGGGTGGATCTTCTCATGGCTAGGGATGTCAGGATTTTGAAACGATGGTGTTTTATCCATCATTGACGGATAGATATGACTGTGTCTTAGGAATTTAGGCTATTGAGTTTATGGTGGTTTATATTTCAATTTAGGATGTATCTCATCTGGACATGAGATGTTGGGTTATTTAACTGATATCCTTTCATAAAGTGGAAGTCTATGGGATGTGTTTTATAATTTTTAGGCATGTATATGTGATAATGGTGTTACATGATATCTGGTGTATGTGGTATGATATGGAACGAGTTTACAATGTCATGTATGTGGATGTGATACTGAATTTCATCAAGTATAACTGATAGTTGATAAATCATTTAACTAAATCATTTGAAAAATCTAGTAAATGCTTCCACATGGCTATTGAGCAAGAGTAAATCTGTTTATGTATATTATGAAAGAGAGGAGTTTCTATTTTTCATAAGCATACTCTTTTAAAAATATCGACCAATATAGGCAAATAAAGTTAGTGACCTACAATTTCAATACTCAAACCCTACATGGGCCCCTAAGGACATGTGTAGATTTTATGGCTTTGAGATCATGAAATGGATTAGACATAGGGGATACACCTTAGTGATTATGGTTATTTTTTTGACTGCATGAGATACATGGAAAATGGACTTGGGGTTCATTTCATTGAGTTATAGTTTCATTTTGTGATTTTCAGTAATATTGTATATGATCATCCATATGATATCCTGATCATATTTTTTGTGTGATTTTATAACATGTATTCCTTATATGCTATGTATGGTTATTAATTTTACCTTGTTATTTCCATTTATTAATATGTATTCCACTTAGTTTTATCATTACTTAAATAGTGGTTATATTATATTCACTGTATTATTATCATCACCAATGGTTATAGTCTCCCCACAATCACCTAATATGATCCTCACTGTTAGTCGATATCTATTGGAATTTATGGAAGATTCTCAATGTCTTAGTGGCCATCCAACCTGAAGCACCAATTAAGTGGTTCACAAATATAAGTGTTCCAAATGGTATAAAAGGAGGTTATTTTTTGGTAATTCATTTCCCATCATTATACATATGTATAAAATGGTAACTTTATTTAGTCGTTTAAAAATCATATCTATATTTTACTCTATCTTATTATTTGAGCTAAAATTAACGGGAGAGTAGGGTATGGTTGCAACTTGGTATAGATCTATTGTTTATGTGCTTATAGCCCCATGAATAGACTATAGACAAACATTCTAGGGGTTGTAAATTGATTTTATTATTTTTACTTTTATAGTTAATTTATTTCCACCTCATGTGGTGCACTTGTTTGTGTTTTTATTAGACTGTGATATATTAACCCTTTTCTGGATATTACAGGGGAGGATTATTTATGAATCCTGGTAGGAAATTAGGCACATATGGTATGTGTATGTTCCTGTAACTATTTTCTAAAATGTGGAATGTAATGTTTTTATGTACTAATTTTGGTGGTATTCTACTCACTCAAACCATGTATATCATTCCAGAACAGATGATTTTTGATCCTATAAGTTTTATGTTAATGGGTCTATCTCTGATATGGGTAGAATGGAATAAAATAATGGGCTTATCTACATAAAATATTAACAAAAATCAAAACAAAGATTTTCTACATAGTTTTTGAGGAATTATACTAATCCACCCTAGAAAAATGATATATTATATGCCTAATATGTGAAAATTAACTATGATGAAGATATATAGGGGTCTATTAGGACAAATGACATGTGATATGGGTGTGGTAGGGAATTTATACAGTGGTGAGATGAATTGACTGATACAACTTCCCAAATTTTAGATTTATAATACTGTTATTATTATTATTTTCCATAGAATTGGTTCTTTAGTGTGATGACACCTAGATAAGATATGTAAGAGAAATATGAGGGAAGAGATGTGGTGACACTAGTACATGGAGTTATGGGGACCATGTGAGTCAAAATGAGGCTCCTAAGGGTCATTAGGACCACTAGCCACAGGTATCCTCTCTGAAGATGGTGGGGAATCCTTAGTAGATGGATTTTTTTGACCACAGATAGATGTAAATCTCAGGGCTAGCTTTTTATGAATCATATAAATTATTGAAATGGGATCTTAGTAAGTTAATATTTTCATGGATTATATGATGTGGGGTATTTTTTTTGAACCACAATTATTTTGGTGAGAGGATGGACCACGGGATCTAGAAAATTGGATCAATTTAGTGTAGGTGATATTCAATCAGATTGATATACCCTCGAGTCAAATAGTGAAGTTGGATACTTACATTCTCAGAGGATCAAGAATGTGATGCTAAGATATATAGTTATATGATGGTAGGCATGATGATTTTTCCATGATGGATTCCATGTTGATGTCCTTAAATTATTTCCTCCGAGATGTATTGAGGGTAGAACGTGCACATTGGTTCATGAACCGACAGTATGGGGATACTTCTGTTTTGGATTTTTTTGAAATTTTCATTGGCCTGTCATTATTTAGGTTTTCTGTGGGTGGTGAGTAAATGGATAGGGTGATTATTTTCAATGATGGTTTTCAAAATTCCATCATGGTGTTGGAAAATCTATTTAGGTTGACCAATTTATTGGAGGCTTTGATCCATTCAATGATATTCAAGGGAATCTAAGAGACCAAAATTATTTATTTGGGTGATAGTTCAAGGTGAGTCGAATAGTGATGCTTCAGGTAACTAGATGTAATCCCATTTGGAGTCCCAATATATTATTCATTCTATAGATTTTTGGAGACCATCTAGGTGTTGGTTTTAAATGGTGTGCTTCCTATGTTGGTAGTTGAGACATGTTTAAGCTTTGTGTGAGTGACATTCGATGGAGTGACAAGCATGTATCTAGATGAGGAAATTAGAGAGGTTACAAAAGAAGTTTTCTTAAATAGATAGGAGTCTAGGATTGGGTAAGATATATGTATCAGAGGTTGGAATGAGAGTGGTACCAAGTGATGGTTTCATGGATTCTTTTGTATGAATAGGTCCTTGTTGGGAGGGAGAGGCCCAAATGTGGGTTTAGTAGTTAGTAGCTGGTGTATCTCTATAGGGAGGTCATGCCTTGATAGTCATGATTTAGGCCTAGTTAATGTTTTTGACCTATTATTGTTATAGTAGGATAGGGATGAGATAATAGTTAAAGGAACTCAATTATTACAGGTGTAGTCTTTATGATTTCATCATGAATGATATCAGTGCATGAGGTTCAAGTGTTGTAGTTGAACTAACCAAGAACTGGATATTATGTGGGAATCAGGGATAATGCATGGTTTGTGTGAAATTTATTGGAATTGGAACATTTCATGGTAATGTGTATATATATATATATGACACGAGATCACTTTTGATCATTTGTGTTATTATTTAATTATTAAAATTTGTTATGATAAAGTACTTTATGGTCACTGTGAATGTTGAATGATGGATTTGATCATTATATGTGATGTATGAATTCTTAGGGGTCAACTTCTATGTGGTAAATTCAGGTTTAATGAGTGAATTTTTATGGTTGAGAACTAGATTATTATTAAGAATTATGGAACATCATATGGGAAAAAAATTCATGTGGGAGATCAAAGTAACCATTAAAATTTTGGTAGAGTGGGTGCACGAATTGGTAGGTAATTCCTAAGGTTTGGAAAACCACAATAATAATTAAAGTATGAGTCTTGGACAGGGTATAATGGGGTAGTATTTATAGGATGGAAAAATTCATTACAATCTCAGTGTGAGACAACATTACTTGTGGATGAGTTATCTTATGGTGGAAATGTGGTAATGTCTTATGTTTTTTAGATGGTTGGAAATATATAGTAAATTTGAATTTGGATCTTGGTGAGAATTCCCATGTTAAATTGGGGATTTGGGGGATAGTTTTGAGAATTTAATTACACTAATGGAATATTTTTAGACTGTATTTAAGGCTCGGTAATTTCTTTAGGGGTTTGGATGAGTTTCAAGACCCTCATTCCTAGAGAACTAATTGTTTGAATGTGCATGTAGAGGCACACAGTTTGTTCAAATCATGTCGCTAATAATGAAAAATTATGTGACCGATTTTATTCTATTGAATGGTGATTCATATTATGTGGGATATGGTTTATGATTGTGTGATATATTTTCCATTATTAGAATAGGTGATATTCACATGCTATACATGGTTTGCCAGACCATGCACCCTACTATGTGTGGCGGATGGTCCCTTGGATAGTGGCACCACATTATTGGTGCATGATTAGACAAACCATGTATCCAAACCATTGGTTTAAATAAAAATTTGGAAATTTGAAATTTACACTCACTTTTTTTAATCATATTCTTCTATTTTCCTTCGCCCATTTTGAGGTCTCCAGCATTCATGGATCTCCACCTCTCCATATCTTACTCTATTTTATAAATTATTATTTATTTATTTTATTTGGACATTTTCTGGTGAGTTGGAATCATAGGGGAAATTACATTATTCCCTTTGCATTCTTTCTTCTTTAACATTTCCATTTAGAATGTTATTTCCATTAGTACTCAATTTCGATAGTTTAGAGGAATTTTCCTATAATAATGATTTCTCTCATTTTATCTTGAGTTAGAGGCCTGTATTCAATGACTGATAACCTATGATAATAAGGTAGGTTTTTTCATAGATTTATCCAATTTTATATAAGTTATATGTTTCTTTATTGAAATAGAAATATGTGGGTACTCTGGGTGTGACCTTTAAATTAAATTCCTTAGTCTTCACGTATAATTGAAATATTTATATGGGCTATGTCATTTTTATTATGTGTGTTGAGGAAATAATGGGATTGGATCGATGAAATGGGGATTCTGATTTTGGTAGGGCATATTATGACAGTTCGTTAATTTGATAGAATTAATATTTGAATGCATTAGTTCTATAGTAATGTGTTGTTCATGGGACGAAATATATTTGGAGATGTGATCATCGAGATTTAGGAGAATTGGATTGTCAAGATGATGTTATGAACCAATAAGTGTGGGTTAGTGTTTACCATAATAATTGAGGCGATGAGATTGACAGTTTGAGGCGGATGATGATGACCATGTTACATATGGCAGATGTGATCTACATGTTAAAAATAGGCTTCTGTTTTGGGTATCTTTTGTATTTCTGGTGATTTACAATCAGATTGAATGGATGGTAGCATCCTTGAAGTCGTTTACTCATATATGTGGACATAATTAAGGTGGTGATGACCCCTTCTTATGGGTAGAGGCCTCCATAGATTTAGCGGCATAGGGGATGGTGTTGACCATCAATTATAGAGAAGGATTTCAATGTATATTTACCTAGTTAATGGTGAGTGTGATGATCGAATGGGAGATAAGTCTCACTATTAAATTTATGGCCCATGGCCTGAGATTATGGAAGGATGTATGTCAACATGACTTGGGATGTTGGTCTACTGAGATGATGGTGGGTTATCGTTTATTGAATGATGGATCTTGCTATTACCTGGTCATCGGGATTTTGAGACAATGGGGGATTTTCATTAATTGATGGATATATCTTCCCATTGCATGGGTCATCTGAATGGTGTTCTACTAATGATTGGTCATGTGGTTGTTTGAGGGATGTGTGATATCCCTTTTTATTTTACCGATTAGATGCATGTATTACTCAATATGTAGTGTATGTTGTATTAGATGACATGAGGTTCTAGTGACATGTATTCGGATGATATACCTATGTTGTACTGATATTACTGACCATGGATACATCATTCCACATCAATATTATCCAAAAGGGTAAAAAATCCAACATGGTTCTTGTGAATGAGTAAAGAATGTTATGTATTTTATGCAATAGTATTATTTATATTTATTTATTTATGAATACAACTTTATAAATATAGATGTAAGATAAGAAAATATTGGTGGTGGCCTAGTAAGTTCATACTGACACCCTACATAGGCCCATTGTGATGTGTGTAGATTTTATAGATTTGAGCTTCCGTAAGGGACTAGACATAATGGATGGACAATTGATAACATGGATGAATCTTGAGTGCATGGGTTGTATATAAAATTCAACAGGGTGTTCATTGAATAAATATAAAGTTTATTTTTTGAATTTTGAGAACATTCATATACCATAAGCCATTGGTTATGTAGTGTTCCTATTCTTGAGTGATTGTATGACATGTATGCTCGATCAGATATGCAGGTTATTTTATATTACATTTTTATTTCCATTTTTTCATATTTCTTCCACAAATATTTTTCATTTCTTATATAGTGATCTTATTATATGAATTTTATTATAATTATCAACATTGGGTACTGTACCCCAATTATCACATAATTAGATCCTATCATATAGTCATCAGCCTTTGGCATTAATGTAGTCAAGCTTACGGTCTAATAGTCCCTTTTAATGGAGAACTAGTTATGTGGACCCTTGGTTACAGTGATACACCTGAGACGTTTTAACAATTTTGTATCAATAATATTTCATAATTATCTATTCTAATTTCCAATTTAACTCTCCATTTTTTAACACATCATCATATACCACTTACAACAATGTTAACATTTCACAATTTAATAGTTACTGGTAAATATTATATGTTTTACTTCGATTCATAAGTAATCAATTCACATCAATAAATGTCTAGTCTATTTACTAAAGCATAGTTTTCTAATTTACGAAATCAATATCACTTGATGATCCCATATTTTATTTCATGGGAAGACTTTCTAGTTTACCATAACATTTAACAATATAAATGTTTCAATTCTAAACTATGGAAACGTCTTAAGATGATACTTTATACCAGTTCATTAGAAAAAGAGTGAGATTTGTCAATATGATGGTATGTGTCATCAGTTTACCCTTTCAATTGGAAAAATGTTTAGGTAAAATATCATTATTATCCATTACACAATATGAATAGAGAAAAAATATTCAATATGTCTTACCCTTTCATATATCCCCATTTCTAATTCATTAATAATCATTCGAGTTTCTCACATTACATCACCATTTTGTTTGTCCAATAACTCAATAATGGAATCCCATTGGGATCACCTTTGAGGTAAACAATTAGCATCATATTTTAGGTCATAGAAACATAAAAATTTCATACCCAAATCGTAAATTTAAATTTATGGTTAACACACCATATATTAGGATGGAAACATATTGAAAAAAAAATTAATATTTAAATAATATTAAAAGGACCTTGGGTCCACCTACCTTATCCTTGAAAGTGTTTTATTAATCGATACCATTCAACAATCCAAGATAAAATTAAAGAAAATAATGAATTAGGAAAAGACCAAAAAATCTTCCATGTTATACATAAATAGAGAGATGTTTATTGGAAGTGAAATAAATGATAAATAGAAGGTAATGTAATTAGATTCTTATCTTTGGATCTCCAACACCTCAAACTAGTTTATTTTCATCCATGACGTTGCTGAGATCGTCTAGGGGAAGAGGAAGTGGGGAAGGGGCATTCATGCTGGTCTACTATAATAAAAAAATAGGATAAATTGTTAAATACCCTAAGGGTTGTGACTTAGAAAACAGAAAATTAAAATTCATGATGAGTTTCATGGTTTGGAAGCATGGTTTCCCAAATTGTGCACCAGATGTGAGAATATCCACCATAGAAGACACATTATTCGGCATTATTATGATACATGGTTTAAGAATTCATGTTATAAACTTGTGAAATGTATTTACAATTTTCTAATGTGATTTTATGGATTCCAAGATTCATAATAATAGTTAAAAATACATTCACCTTTAAATATAGGCACACATTTTATAGGGCTTACGGTTATCCCAAAACATGCACAATGGGCAATGAATCCAGAATCAATAATTTCGATCCCTAAACTATTGGGAAACCCATTATACCAAACATACTCCAAAAACATATATTATTGAAGTAAAATAAAAGTGTTTTAATGGAACATAATTATAACCACACCTCCAAATAGGTGTATGGGTCTTTCAAGTTGATTATAAGGGTATGATAAAGTAAAAAAGTGCATAATCTCAAATAAAAGATTTATATCCACAATATCATATATCATTACCCCAAAATCATTGCATATCCATTATAATTATTGATAAGGTTTTCATGGAATAAATCATCCTTCATGATTCATAATATAATAATTTGAATAAAATACATATGAAATCATAATATTGTTAATATAGCTATTTTCTGTCACTACCACACATAATCCTTTGACCGTAATAAGAAAAAATAATAAACAGACATCAAGATTTAAATATAACTATTTGAAATAATTTTAATTCATAAAGCAATCATGTAATTATATATTTATATCAAATTACCCAAAATATTTATAGGTTTATAATAGACTAAAACATCACATAATGATAATATATAATTATTCTTTCCCCAAGATCATAAAAACACTTCACCATATCATAAAGAGTGAAAAATTATTTGGATTCCTAAAAATTTCATCATCATAGAATAATAATTTATTTGGTGAAATAAAGTGGATGATATTATAATATAATATCACTAATTAGTAATGAAATTCATTAAAGGATGTTGACATGGATTAAAATTATCATTTATAAAACTAATTTAAATATGATTTGAAAGTGAAGAGGAAATATCCATTTTATTTCAATAACATTTAAATAATAAAAATAAAATAAACTTGGGAATTAAATATTATTCATTAAATCATTGAAACCTATAATGTAATTTTTATGATGAAGTATGTACCTGAAAAGAGAAAAAATCATTCATTTCATATATATTAAAAGAGAACATTCTTTTTACATTTTTAAAATGAAAAAAAATTCTTCAATAAACATTAAAAAATATTAATATTAAATACTAATAAATTAAAAAATAGGTGAAATTATTTTTTTTTAAATTACAATTTCTAAAATCTTCCATAATTTTTTAGGGATATGTGTATGAAAGTCATATATTTTTTCTCAAAAGAAAAGAAATAAGGTAAAAATTTTCTAAAATACATATTATCAGCCCTTTTTGAGTACCATAGAGAAAAAAATGTTTATAATACATGAAAAATAATAAAATAGAAAATAGGGAAGAAAATATATTTGGTTTAAGAGAGAAATAATATATAATTTCTCATAATTGAAATTGAAATATAAACAATTCCAATAATAATAAGATTGAAACCTAAACCCTTATAGTATTTTAATTAAGTGAATTAAAACCCTCATGAAAGAGAGAAACATAGATGGATCATAGAATATCTATAATTTTAAAGCAATATAATAATAAGGGATATTCAGGGGTAGTATATATATCACAAAAAATAAACAAGTGGTGAATATGACACATGTCTTATAAGAACAAAAGATAAATGTCAATACCTAAAATAAGGTACTAATATTATTATAATGTGTTTTTAACCTCGAATATAAAAAATTTATATTTATAATAAAATTATAGTAGAACCATATTGAAAACTATTGTACCAAATATAATTCAAATATAATTTTTAATTGCTACATTATTCATAATTCCTCATTAAAATCATCATTATAGTTGATCACTACACTATTTTTCTTAAATATTTTAGTTTATATGATCCATTACATGAACCACGGTAATAGTATAATAATCTACAAAATTATTATAATATCATATATATCAAATTTATCCATTATATAATCTTTTAGGACATTACAAGGAAGCTGGTGACATAAAAATGAAATACGCTATTCCTAGAGATGGTAGTCCATATATATTTCTGAATGTTTCTTTCATTTTCAAGTAGAAAAAAATTAAAATATAGTTAAATTATATTATATAATTATAGAATAATTAAAATACAAATATTTATTTTCAAATATTTTCATTAAATATATCATTATGACTCTCCACATAAATAGAAAATGAAAAACGAATCACAACGCTTCGTGGAGGAGGTAGTCCACATGTGTACACGAGTGATTTTATCATCATCCAATGAATGTAATGTTTATAATATAGATAAAATTTTATCATTAATATAATAATAATAATGTCAAAAAAATCGTATATTTTTATTAAATCGATCTATATGACCATTTATGATAGGTCATGATGAAAAATAAAATATGTCAATCATGGAGATTATAGTATGATTTGTTTACAAAATGATGTTTTTAGTTTACAATGGGATTGATGATAAGCATTTAATAGTTAATATGTTAACATAATAATAATAATTTAATATCATTTTATTGATGTCACAGTGTTAATATTTTTAAATAATATTTGGAGGAAGTAAAATAATGAATAAGAATAAAAGGACTCTCTTAGGATAATTAACTCTTCATTGAGAAACCTATTATGTATCAATTACTAAGGACCCATGGGTTGGAGTTTAATGAATAAAAGAACTTATATAAAATTTAAATATAATTTTATAAGATAATAATGCATTGTTATGTTAATATAAGTGGATTCAGATGTTGTGAATAAGATGTGAGAGGAGATTCCCTTTTATAACTGAGGGGATTTTCACATGAGTAATTATTCTAAACATTAATAAAATATGTGATTAATATCATTTAAAAATATTTTGAATTTTTATTATTTAGACATGTTTTATGATACATGGTCAAAACCCACGAAAACAATTATATTTATAAATGTTTTGGGTTTTTTTATCCAGTATCATTTTATTTTAACCCCTTATTATCCCTTTTAACCATTACCAAAGTGATGATTTTTTCCTCGATTACTATAATTTATGAATAAAAATTATAATTAAATAATTAATAACCTTAAACCTAATAATTAGATATATGTTATCAATTTTTAATTATTGCATATATAGAAACATCGGAAATTAATTTTTAATATAATTATTAAATAAACAATGAAAACTATTTTTATAAAATTTATTTTTTTATGAATAAAAATGATTTTAAACCAAAATGCAGTATAATATATTTTAAAATGGGACAAATAGTATTAGGATACATAAAAGGTGACTTATTTCATATTTAAACTAAACTGAAATATAATGTAACCTTTTTAAATCTAGAATGGAAGGGAAGAACCAAAGGTAGTTTTTATTTTAATAGAAACATCACATTGATTTCCAATAATGTAAAACATTGCATCTTATTTTAAAAATTATATCATAATTGAATTATATTAAACTAAAAATAAATATATATTCTATAAAAAACGTTTCATAAACATCCATGCAATTATATTAACATTATAATATCCTAGAAGTTAGTATTAGTAATATCGATATTTTTCACTATTCATACTTAACACAACAATGTCATAAAAATAAAAATAAAATTAATTCAAAGAAAATTTTAATATAATAAAATCAAAAATAAATTTAACTCTATGATAATAAAATTCTAAAATTCTAAAATTTATACTTTATATGAAAATACAAAATACCCAATAAATATGCCATTATAAGAAAATTACTCAAACTATTCCTAACATTTTATGATTTCATACTTATCATTAGAAAATGAGCACTTACTTCATAATCACTAATAAATAAATTTTAATGAGGGATATTTTTTCAATATATAACTCATAATTTGGTTACTCATATTCGTATTGTCTAAACCAAAAATTTGATTAGAAAAATATTATATAAATAATAATATTTCTATAATATATTATAGTTCATATAGTCTTGTGTTTCATGCATCAAAATCTACCGAATGCATCAAATTTATTTAATATAAATATATTTTATAATATTAAATTTTTATATTCTACTACTTTAAATAAATTTCATCAATAAAATTTTTATCTCATGCTTGAGCGACAAGGGATTAAATCATTTTTAGAATCAATTTCAAGGAGTGGATGAAAAATATACCTTATTTTAATTAAATTTGTTTTATTCCATATCTATTAAATTTAATTTTTAAGAGGAAATAAATGTATATTTTAATTTGAGGAGACATATAATTCCCTAATTATTTCTTATACAAGGTTTGTATTATAAAACTCATATTTTTAAATAATTTTTTAAAAGTATAACTTAATATCTAAGAAATATTTTCCACGTAGGAATAGATAGATTTATCTTCCCCTTAATTATGTTTGATTAATTAATTTACTATTGATATATATATATTATTGGAAAATATACTGACATTATTTATTCCCATAATTTCATAATTCATTAATTTTTAGTTAGTTTCCATCTCTACCCCATCACATAAATGTGATGAATTTTTTATTCTTGAAGAAAAGAATTAACTTTCATTGTGTGAAATGATATATAGAAGGATGAAAATTCATTCATCATATTTATATAAATATACCAGATAAAAATTTCTTATCAAAATTAAATAAAATAACCAATATAATTAAATACAATTTTAATATCCAAAGCCTCACCAAATAACACCCTAAGTTTATCATCTATAATTCCATAAATAACTATCCAAAAAACCATTCCAAAATATGATTATCCAAAATCAAAATCCAAAAATCTGAAATATTTTATCACATGTTTTTCCCAGTACAACATAATTTTTATCCCCAAATAACATAAATCACTCATAAATTCACATAATAATAATTTATATAACCTAATAATAAATTATCCAAAATATACTAATCATTTAATAAAATTAATTGTATCTCCATAAGTCCAAAAAAAATATGATTCCACAAGTAAAATCAATTTTTTTTATAAAAAAAATACATCCCTTAATTTAATATTATGTTTATATTAATCATATAATTTTCTTAATATATTGTAATTCATAAAAAATAACATTTATCACATGGTTCCTAAATCACTTTTCAATATCAGGGTTATCTAAAAATATATTCTAAAAATAGTATAGACTATGTATTCATATTAACCATAATTATTTCATCATCGGATAATGTCTTAACCTCAATGGTTTTTTATTCCATTCTACTTGAGTACCCAATATCATTCTTCCTAAATAAATTAACAATAAATAACAAGTTAGGCCTAAGGGATACAAAGATTACAAGTATATTTTATATCTTGCAAAATTCTATTAATCATATCAAAATCTCATCACTGTAAACATTAAAAGGGTATTTACGCCTTAGTCTTTTTATTATCCACAATGTGAACAAGCCATAATAGTACACTTCACTCTTAAATTATCAACATATGATAACATGATATCCTTAAAAGATATTTAAAACCTGATCTGATACCAACTGTGATAGCTCAAGAATAGTACACCTTGATTGAGTGATAAAAACATATTCTTATAAATTCCATCATTGATACCCATAAATGAGGATTAATTTTATCCAACCATAATTACAATATAAATATATCATATTGAGTCACTTATATACCCAATTAATTTTCTTTTTAGAGTTTAATATAATTAATAAAAAAATGTTACATAATTAAAAAAATATAATTTCTTATCAAATTTGAATTTTTCAAATTGTATCCATGTTTTCTTATTTTATAATAATTCTTCAAAATATCTCTCTGAAATTATTCACATGTGATACCCTTCTAAACATATCATACTTAAAATTATTTCATTATAACCTAGAGAAAAAGGAATATAAGATTGGGTGATATATGATAGACTATTAGGGTAAGTGTGGGATTTATTAATAATAAGTGAGCATAAATGATCATAAGATTATGAAAACATAATCAATTTCATAATATAAGTATGAATGTTTCATACCTAGAAAATCACAGATAATTACACAAAAATAATAGAATAAACAAAATCATGATTCATAAGGGAGTAAAAGAATAAATTAACATTCATGAGTCCAAGAACAGGAACGATACATCATTATGATAATAAATCATATTCATATGATCATAGTTATCTTTAATAAGGTCAATACATAATCTTGTGAGCATAACTAGTAGTAATAAAACTCACACATCAAGATGTCATCATAGCTGTTTTCAATAATTTTTACAATTATAATCATCATTTCTTGAGACATCTATACAACATTATCCAATAAATTATTGGGATATAATAAAACTAACCTTATCCTAATAATAATCCATATATATTCTTAACACATGATAATAAAATCATATTATTTTATAAAACCCCATAAAGAGGAAATAATTTTAAAAATTATTTCCTCAATACATTATCATATTTCATCCCCGAAGTTCATGTGGATGGTATTAAAATATTATATCCCTAGTGAGGTTTTACACTCCTTAAATGATACCTACATAGCTGAAAACATTCTTTTATAAATTAAATATAAATAACCATTTAAAATCAAGATTAAACATCACTTTTATTTTGGAAACATTTTAAAAATTAAAATTCCTAATATAAATAGAATATAATATTTTTATAAAAACATTGAAATTTTAATTTGAATCATCATGATGAAGGAAGGGCACCATGATTGGAAAATCCAATTATGTCATATACATTGGAAAAACATTAGTTTCACCTTTTAGAAAAAAAGAAAAAAGAATTATTCTAAAACAATTTAATAATATTCATTTAAAAAATAATGTTTAAGGAAGTGAAAATGAAATTTAGGAAAAATTTAAATTATTGGTAAAGAAATCAATAATTTGTTTGATGAACATGGATATGGAATATCATGGTTCTTTTCCAAAAGAAGATAATTAAGGTCAGATTTTCATTTAAGCTTCCTTTTAGAGGTTTTTTTCTTCTAATAAGAGAAAAATGGTACCAAAAGTTTTAAATTATAGAAATATCCAATTTGGAGGAAAATATATGTTATTTAAGATATAAATATCATATAATTCCCCCACAATTTAAATTCATTCATAATCAATCCTAATAAAAATGTGATTGTAACATAAACCCTTATAGTTTTGGTAATCTGTAAATAAAAAACTTATTAAAGTGTTTAACATAAATGGATATGAAAATACCCAAAATATAAATAAAAATCACCCTAAAAAATAAATAGATCATATATACAACCCATAAAAAACTGGGGGATATTAAGTAATATGTCTCTTAAAAATAAAAGTGAGATGGGTAACCCATACAAAAAGTCATGAAATACTTTTTATGGTCTCTTGTCCTATTATATAATTAAATTATACATACTATAAATTTATAATCTAATAAAATTCAATATTTTCTTACCATATATTAATCACTTACAATTTTTTATTAGACCATTTTTAATAATCCCCCATAAAATCATCATGATGTGTGTTTACTATTTTTTTCATACACATTTCTATTTGGACGTTTTAGACCATGCACCTTTATCACAGATTCAAAATTTCTAGAATGATAATCATGTAATTTTTAATCATTATATTCCCATCTATAACCGTCTAATAATTTTTGTCAATGAAAAAATGAATACACCATTCATTGAGATGATATTACTTATATATGCATGAAAATAATTTTCATTTTCATATATAGAAATTGAAATGAAATGAAAATGATATATTATCATTAGAGAATAGTAATATCATTATTATCATATATAATAATAATATAAATTATTATTAACACCATGTAAATCAAAAATCTAAAATTAATTACATCGCTTTATGGTGGTGGTAGTCTATACATACACATTAGTGAAGAGATCATTTTCCAAAATATGAGTGGGTTAAAATAAAGATAATATTTAATCATTCAATAATAATATTATTTTCATATATATCATATATATTTATTAAATACTACAATATAACTATACCTGAGTGGAAATTATTAAAAATAAAATACATTGGTCATTATGATAGTATTTTGTATGTGTGAATGACAGAATTTTTATGTTCCCTAGGGATGGATGATAAACAGATTGTGGTTATTATATTAATATAATATAATTTTATTAGTATAGTTTTAATTACGTTTCTATTTTAATATTTTAAAATAATTTTTATAGGATATATAATAATATGTAAACTTAATTTTATTTGGTGATGATTATTAGCTATTCTTTTAGAAACCTCAATTGGATGTATTCTTAAGAACCCACAGGATGGACATTACAGAAAAAATATAATATGTATATATAAGTATATAATGTATTTGGGTAGGGTTTTCTTAAGTGAATGTTCTCATAAATGTATCAATAAGTGAGGATATGAGGTTCCATTTTATATGTTTTTGTAGTGGGACACATGAAATTATAATAGTTTTTAAAAAATAATGAGATCACATTCCTTAAAATGTTGAACCAAATATGACACATTATGAATAGGTTAATATATAAGGTAAAATTTTATTAATAAAATATGATCTATATATTTTTTTATGAAATTTTAAATGTTATACCTTTAGATAAATTATATATCTATGATAACATTTTAAGATAATATTTAGATAGGTAGAAGAATAAATAAACATAGAAGTGTTTGGGGACAATTATTACCTCTTCTTTTAGAAACTCCATTGGATCTATTGATAAAGACCTGTGGGTTAAACTTTATGGAATAAAAAATATATAATATGGACATATAATTATACAATATATTTGGGTATGGTTCGGATGAGTTATGTTTCTCAAGAATGTATGGATTGGAGAAGAGACAAGGTTCCCTCTTTATGTGTCGAGAGTGGGCCCTTTCCGTTATTATAAATCTTTATAAAATATGAGATCACATTTGAGTAATAGTGTAACAAATTTGTATACAATAATGATATAGGAATATATATGGTTTAAATTCACTAATAAAAGAGGATCAAGACCTGTTTTTATGTAATTTTAACACTTATCCCTTTATTTCAATACCTTTTTAACTCCTTTAACAATTACCGTAATAATAAATGTTTACGTTAGTTGTAATTCGTTATGACAAAAAATTAAATTAAAATCCTTAAAAAAATTTAAAAAAATGTATTTGAAACATGAAATAAATTTTTAACATTAGAATGTTTTCTATATAATAAATTAATTATAATAACAATTTGAAAAATTCAAGGAAAACCATTTTTATAAAAATTATTTTTTATGTATGAAATTGATTTTTTTCAAAATCAAGTATAATGTTGATTCCCATGGAAGTGAATTGATTTGGTTAAATAAAAGGATACATATTTGTTTTTCAAACTAAAGAAAAACAAAAATAATCATTATGAAAACATGATTAAAATAGTGGAATTGAAAATAAATATTATTTTAATAAAAATATTTCTTACTTTTCCATAACATTAAACATTAATTTCTCAGATGGAAATTATTTTTATTAATTTAAAAATATATATTTCATCTATAAAAATGGATTCATTGACTTTAAATTATTTTTTATATCGTTATAATGTCATAAAAGGGGAAATATTTTAAAATTCTTTATTTTTAATCAGTAGCCAAATAAATTAATTATTTTAGAAAACCTCAAAAATTCAAGCCCAATAAAATATTGATATGATTAATTGGAATATGAATTTTGTTTCATCAAATTAAAATTCTAAAATTCATATTTTTACCTTTTAAATGAAAAACTATATTTTAAGATAAAACAACATTTATTGAAAAATGTATTTATCTATTTCAAACCTTATATAATTTTATTCATATCATAACAAATTTAAAAATTATTTTCTTTAAACTAATAAATAATTTTAAATAATGAAAAAAACTCAAAATAATTTTCATAATTTTTTTTACTCTTATTCATAACTACTAAACCAATTGTTATTTTATAATGAACATATTTGAATAACAGTATTTCTATAGTATATCAGAATTCATTTTTGTTGGGTGTTGTGTGCATCGAAAGATATCGTATGCATCATATTTATTAAATTGAAATATATTATTTTATTTTGAGGTGTAACAGTGGTGGAACTTTTGAACTTGATTATGTTCTTTGGGTATTCTTTTAGTTTTCTTTTATATTATAGAATTTTTAATTTTTTATGGAGGGTTGAATGTGAAACAATTGAATATTTTTAGTAAATGTTTTTTCCTTACTAAAGTTCTTATACTATAAGTTTTAAAAAAAATTACCATTTTAATTAAATTTTAAATTGTGGGAGACCTATGATATTTATTAATATTCTTAATGATTCATACTGACTAATTATGATCAAATTCTTCTCTTCATTTTTTGGTGATTTTTAAGGATTAATTTCATTGGCATTGAGGAGAGGATTTATGTATATTGATTCTAATTTTATTATGATATTTAAGAGGATAAAATTGGTATGTTGGAGATAATGATGACCCACCAAGTAACTAAGATATTTTATATTTTGGGATTATTGGTTACTTAAAAATATTTTGGAGCATTTAGGTGACAAAAGTATTTTTATAATTTTTTCTAGTTTTACTATTCTATCTATAATAAGTCACACCACACCATTGGAGGGCTAAGTTACTACGGGTGTTTATATAGAATTTCAATTTATGTCCCTCAACTATGAGTAATATATGTTTTTCTTATTTTGGTTTCCCTTTTACATAAAATGCCAAGGGTTTATAAACGTTTAGTTAATAGAATAGGTTGTGTAGTAAAAGGTGAATTTGAATAACTACTAGTGTAGGGGTAATTAATTTTTGAAATTTTTGAAATTTAAGAGTAAATAATGTTACTCTTATGTTTGGAAACCTTGGGGTATTATTTTTTGGACTTTATTAATTTTTATGCCATGGGGATTTATTCTAAAAATTCAGGGGTGGGGGATCTCCATGAAGATAACTTTAACCTAGAGGTGTCCTAGTCATTAACTCTCACACTATGTAGTGTTGTTATGACTCCTCCTAGATTCAGTTGAAGAAAATTATACGATGATGGGGGATTCACACTATTACATGCCATTTTCATGATTTAATATATGATTTTTTTATTTTTACCCTTTTCAATTTATAAGATGAATTTGGATTTATTTTCCCCTACATCATTAAATTAGTCTAATATAAGAGCCATAGGAAATATTATATTGATTCTATTGAATTATTGAGGTCCTCTTAGATTTTATGAGGTTCTTTGAGTCGTGTTTCTCAATTATTTACCACATATCCTCCCTAACTCTATTCCAGATGGTTTTATTTTGTAATATCACACCTAATGGAAATATATTCCATCTCAATAGTTTCATATGGGTATGTACATAGAATTTTTTTTGGTTATGTCAGGTGGAGATTATTTCCCATTATGGTTGTGTTTCCACTGTAATGTAAGAGTGGTTTTTACTTGTTGAGGTGGATTTTTTATGAAATCCATTTAATTAACATTTTATAAAATACATAAGATTCCAAAAAATTTATTTTATAAAATTTTATCTATATTTGACACCCTTGATTGGTTTTATAAAATGGATTTATTGGTTTTCACACTTGTTATATAAATATTTCAATTGTTTTTTCTAGTTTTTTGTTTATAATGAATTATTTTTATACACGCCAACAATTTCTATAAATTAGTCCAAGTATTTTTTGAAAAGTATTTAATGTATAAAAGTGTGTTTTAAACATATTTTTTTATGGAGTAAAAACATAGTTTGAATGACTATTTTCAACTATTGGGGTGTTTTGGTTTTCATGGAAATGAATTATGAATTTCAAAAATTATAACATACTTTATATAGAGGATAGTTTAATTTAAAAATTAATTCAAATGGAATGATACAATATTGTGTTTTTCAAAGGATAATAAATAACTTATCATTCCACATTAGTTAGAGAAATTCCCATCTTTCAATTTATAATGTATATCGATTTGATGTATGTGATTGCCTTAGTTCAAGGCTCAATGTTTATATTATGTCTTGTATAAAAATTTTCCCTAATATTGGTTTAATTTAATTACTATATAATTACGGGATTAATGTTAAATGATTTCTTTTTTATATGGGTGTTGTAGGTGAGATGAGATTTATTTGTTATGATTCATTGAAGATAAGTGTTTTGAAGATGTTATTTTTTCTAAATCTCCTAAACATTAACATTACTTGGGAACATAAGGTAGATACATTAGATATCAAGGTTTATGCTACACTAGTTTAGATTACACAGTGGCTTATGTCCCCCAATTATATGATATGAACTATGAAGGGTTGTTCCTTGACAATACTATGAGAGTAACTCAGGTTCTTATATTTGTTATGAATGCAATATTGGGCTACAATTTATTTAATTGAATATTTTATTGGTTAGACTAATGATACAACCTATAATGTTTACCAAGATAATTTCATATATATGGTGAAGATTCTATTACGGTATTCTCAATTTATAGTTTCTTTTATCTTCTCATTATCAATTGATACATGGAACAATTTATTCCATAATTTCATAATCTTATTATATTTCCATGATGTATATGAGATTGTATATGATAAAATTTATAATATTTAGTGATGGGGTTATTACATAGTGGTATCCAAATATTGGTTCAGAGGAATGATTTTTATTGAAAAGGTAAAGAATATTTTGTGTGTATTATTTTAAGAATGTTTTAAAATATAAAATGATTTTTTCATTCTAAATGATCACAAAACATATCTTTTAGTGTCCCTGAGGGAATTAACTTATAATTGAGGTTTCAATGGATGTTATTAACTATAAATAGTCTATGTTTCATATAAATGTATAAAAATTTTGGTATTTTTTAATTATATGTTCATCTGAGAAAACCTTAATTTCTATATATGGTTCATAATTTCCAAATTAAAATTTATTTTCAATGTAATTACATAAAATTTTTGTAGAAGTCCTACTATAATTGTTCAGAACATATACTACATACACGCTATGTTTATATAGACTTAATGTTTATTATAGGTTCCTAGGTTGATCTGAAATCATAGTAGTTTGTGTTAGTCCACGGATGGGTGTGTTGGGTATAGAGACTAATATTGTGTCACATAAAGTTGATTCCTAAATGGTTTGGGTTCTACTTTACTTTTCATATTTTTTGTATTAGTTATTTTGGTGAGATGAAAGCTTTAATTTATTAAAATTTTATAGGACATGATTATATAGTAATTGAGGATGTTGTATGTTTTACTATAAATTTTTCAGATAATACTCATTCGTTAGGACTCATATAAATGTTTATTATTTATTATACCTATATTTTATTGTTTTATTATTAATATCAATTTAATTTACATCTATTATAGTCCAATTTATGCATTCAACATGATATTTGTTTGTTTGGTATTATATGGGTTTATTATTCTTATTTAACCATGAAACTATTCTCACTAGTCATTTTGGACATTGTAGTGCTATTCTTGAACCATAGGTGATTGGGAATATGCCTCTGGCCTTATGTAGGATTAAATTTAGTGTTAGTTCAAGCTACTAGGGTCAGTTTAAGATAGTAAATCTATTTAAAATTTGTAATAAAAATTGAATTTTAAATTGTTTTATGAAAATATATGACTTTTTTTGAATGAATATCATACAAACACAGACATAATCCTAAAGTAAATATTGAAAGATAAACCCTTTATATAATAAAAAATTATGGGAAAATAATCATTCAATGGAAATAAATTCATATTGTATTACCTAAAACAAAAAAAATATACACAATATTGGATTTATTACATAGAGTATTATAAATTCATATATTAAAATAATCATTAGATGATGAATAAATGAAACATGAAAATATATTTAATGTTTCTCATATGTACTTTGAAATGGTTTTTCATAAAATGAATTAT
The DNA here is from genome assembly GCA_963277665.1 of Viscum album. Taxonomy (NCBI): domain Eukaryota; kingdom Viridiplantae; phylum Streptophyta; class Magnoliopsida; order Santalales; family Viscaceae; genus Viscum; species Viscum album. The sequence continues at coordinate 2,088,581,349 of OY728160.1, forward strand.
TTGAATAATTGTAGAAAAACCTAAATATACATATAGTAAAGAAAGGAAAAATGAAACAAATTTCTTTTGGAAGGTATCTATAAAAATCTAAAAAAATGAAAAATATTTAATTGGTATGTATAAATTGAAATAATGAATGGGATTAGAAGGTTTACACTGACCTTGACTTAAGAATCAATTTGATACTCATTGAACCTCATAAATAATTCAATTTCATAAATTATAACCATATTAATTTTAATTTCATATATTATATTATTCCATTCATTTATTATATTAGTCTACTCATGTCATTAATTTGTGATTGTGGAGTCTATAATTCCATTAGCATTTTGTTATAATGAAAATTATCAATGGTCTTTGTCAAATGGTATTTAAATCTCAAGTTTTTAATGATATAGGGTTAATATATTTCTAAATGTTCAAGATGGTTTGAGATATGTATTTTGTTAACATTATAAACAAATAAATACATTTATGTGTTATTATATAATTTATTGTTCATTTAGATGGTTTTATGAGCCACCATGAATGTAATATATTTCATTTAATTTTATAATTATATACCTACAAAAAGTATAAATTATAATAAAATAAATATAATTTGTTAATTTTTAACAATAAAATTTGTTATATTTACCATCCATTTGTGGAATTAATTTCCTAATAAAAATATCTTAATAGGATATTATACCAACCATCTGGGTTTTTAAGGAAGCATTTGTGTTATTTTTATTTATTTTATGGTTGTAATATTGAAATTATTATAGATGAATATAATTTTTTATCAAATGGAACTTGGTTTTAGGATTAATAATTTAATATAATAAGAAATATATGAATATAAATGGTATAATTTAGGTAAGAGTGTTACTATACCCCTTTAATATTTCATTTTTTTCTAATTAATTAAGGCCATAAAATGAATTTAATTTGATGCGACAATATTTTCCCCACACATTAACATGACTGTTGAGGGATAGAATTTGATAGAGTTCGGTCAAAAGATGATATTCCTTAATTCCCCATATCATAAAGAATAACATTATCTGGTCAAATTATATGACATGGAATGAGCTGAGGCATATTTCATTCCTCGTTTTAGTATATTCTATGGCCGATTTAGTGTATATATGACACTAATTTTTCCTGATTTAAATGAATTAATTAATTGAGAAATTATTTTACAAGATTGGGTATCAAAAAATTCTACGTTAAATTTAATATATCATCCAATAATAATATATTATTGATTTAAAAAAATTTAATTAGTTGAAATATATAAAAGATGTATTATATTTGAAGGGTTACAACTATTGTGATAAAAATATATGAAAACAAACATTATGAACATATATGTCAAATCATGTGGTCTAAAAATGATTTAAAAGGATGGTTAATTCATGGAACTGATTTATATGATAGCATTAATTATTTTATATAAATTCCTTATTCCTGATGACTACTTATATCTTCTGTCAATACACCATGAGATACCTTCATATCGTGAGAGTGAGGAGGGAACTTCCCATATTATTGCTGGTTTATAATAGCATGTGGATAAAATATAGGTGATGGTAGTTATTTGACTTCCTCTTTGTGATCTTATTCAATAATATTGGATTCTGATTATAGCAGTTACAATTAAATGCTAAAACAAACAATATTTCATCATTTATAGTTTCGTTATATAGATACTTCATGTAGGATTATATTAGTTTATTAGGATTCTATATATTTCCACTACCTTTATTGTGATTCATTGGATCATATGCAACCCAAATATTTTATCAATTCATTACTATGTCAATAGACTCCTGAAATTATTTTCTAAAATAATGAATTTTTATATCCATTTAAATATCATATTATCATTCCTTAAACAAGATTGATAATGTTTTCCTTGTCCATTTATGAGACCGGTAATGATATATGTATTGTGAAGGTCACACCATCTGACTAGTGATATCGTAGGTTATGACCCATTTGAATCCTGCTGTTTTTCTTCTATCATAACCTACAATACTAGATATTTTATGGGGTGATGGAACCATGGGGTTTTCCAAAAAATAGAGACTCATAATATAAAAATAAAATTAGGACCGTCCATAATATATGATTCCAACCTAGTTATTTACACACAAATAACAATCTTAGGTATTGATAGCCACCACACTACGTGATGAATTCTTATTCCAATAGTTCTATTCAATAATAGTGGATTAATCTTATGCATGGACTATCTAATGTAGCATAATCAATGCATACAGGGTGTGATTGTTTAATCCTATGTTGTGATCGGTTTATATGACATGAATCCGGACATATCTTGTTAAAGTTAGGATAAATTGTTAATATAATGTAACCAACCAATGCGAATGTAATATCAAAAAGCCATGTTTATAAGTTATATTTGAGGATTGATAACATTGGGTTATATTCCAAAATTTGACTTAGAAGGAAAAGATATTATTTTTCTAAAATTAAATAGTAAATTCAATTTTATAATTTATAATATTTTTTTAGAAAATAAATAAAATAATATTTTTTGGATATTTATTTAAATTATAAATGAAATTATAAATAAATTTATTGTAAACCATTTATTATTAATTAATTAAGTATTTTTGAACATTTTTCAAAAAAAAATATTCCTTTATATTTAATGTTTTTATTTAAATATATTTTCTAGATAATAGGGAATGAGTTATAATTTAGATATATAAATTTTAAATGGATGTTATATGAGTAGATTATTAATGGTTTGAAGAATTACAAAAGAATACTAAAAATAAATGATATAACATTTAAACATATGAATTATCCTTTATTATTAATTTGAAATAAATTTAATAAAAGTACATATTCATGGTTATAATTTAAAGATTATTAAAATAAATTTTGATAATATATTTGATTAGGGATTTTGTGTAATTAAAATGTTATATTTATGTTATGTAAATTGTTTACACAATCAAACTTGAATAGAAAATTATTATATTTCATGATATATCATATATATAAATGAAATATAATGAATCATAATAAAGGGTTCATAATAAAAAAATTAATATAATTTTTTTATATATTAAATTATGGAGTGTATAATTTCTGATAAATTATCAATTGATTAAAATTTGGTTCTTTAATGAATTTTCAATATCATTTATCTAATTATTAAAATTTAATAATTTTTCATATCTTAATATTATATTATATTATATTATTCATTGTTATAAATAGATTATATCATGGATATATGTATTCCTTGTTTTAAAATGTTAAACAGCACATATAAGTTGTCTTATATTTATTTATGGAGATGAATCTAGTTATAATAATGTTTTTGGTTTATTTTACATTGAAATTGTTTTTTAACGGTTTATGAACTATAATTTAATGGTTATTTATAGTTTATACATGTTATGTGTTAGTTTTATGATTGATTTGAGACCTATATTGAGTAAACAATCCTTGGGTATAGAGACTTTGGGTTAGATTGCTCAATAGCCTAGTAGTCTATCCCTTTAATAGAGAAGAAAAGATTAAGCATTTATATCTCAAGCCATTTGGTTTTCAGATTTTTAATTTCATATGATTATAAAAAATTACCTAAAATAGTTTTATATACCTATTTAATGGGACACATTTCCATATATCTGAATAAAATTGGATTTTAATATTGGTTTGTAACATAATCCATGATTTGTGAAAGAGTTATACATTATAATAGTTTAACAGTATTTGGTTTGGTGGAAGAAATATATTACCAAACTATATCATTAAAATCATTCATATATATAAAAGGTTAATCACAAGATAATATTATAAGATTAATTTGACAATCATTGGACCATATTTTTGTTTTATAATTTCTTATATTAGTTATAGATTTTAATTTTTAAGTATTTTATCCTTGAGAGTGCTCCAAATGGTTTGACGTAAAATCATAGGACACCCCACAACATCCATCTAAGATATTCCATGGTTAGGGTATGGGAGAGGTGATGTGGCATTATTTAGGGTGTTACATCATGGAGCTCATTATGATATTGGGAAATTAAGACCATTTCCATTGAGGTGACCCAAGGTGTAGCATTGAGGCTACATAGTAGAGGCATGGATGTACAAAACTCATGCCACTGTCCCATAGAGGTACTCCATGGCATAACACCAAGACTACACTATAAATGGGAATAGTGATATACATCTAGACCCCAAACACATGATTTTTATTATGATTTTGTCAACATGAAAAAACAGAAAATTAAAATCCATTCTTACTCGTATTTATACCTAATTTAAAAGCCTCTCCCTTACATAATTAAAATACTATAGAGCATATATTTATAACCTCCTCCCCTCCTTCATTTATCATCATCTATACATTATGTGATTTCAAAAGGAATTGGACTGAACAAGGCCCATACCTCAGTTCCATCTTCTTCATCCCATTTTCTTATTTATTTTCTTCTCACCCTTGTCTATTTCTTGCATTATATGGACACCTAGGTGGATTTTGGTTTTAATTCCTTATGTATTGTTTTCATAGGATGTGATATGGGTACTCCAATCCCTATTTTTAATATTTTAAAAGAAATAACTTCACATTCACATGATCTAGGAAGGTATTTACATGCTTTCCCGTTTCCTTAATATGTTGTGTGTTTTTTGGATGTTTCAAATTGGTTTTTTAATTATGAATGTTATTTGCGTCCAAATTAATTTGAAAATTAATTAATATCAAGGTTTTTAATATATTTTTATTTATTTACAATTGAGACCATACGTACATTCCCTTGTTTACAGTCTTATTTAAAAGTATAAATTACGATATTGATTGATAAATAAACTATGATGGATTTAAATGAGGAATCAGTGTTTAAATAAATTTTTGGGTAGTTTTTGAAAATTTATTGTGTGACACATGAGATCAATGGATTAAATAAATGTGGTATACTCATTTGATAAATTTTATTAGGTTTATTATTTTATCATTATGATATTTATTTTGGAATGGTTTTATGAATATCTGTTGATTTGTTTAGTGATTATACACTTTTGTATATGTTTACATATGTATATAAATATAAAAATGTGTATATATTCATATAACTATTTTCGAATTTTTATTTTGAGATATGTTTATAAATATATATGTAATTTTATAAATGTTTAATGTTTTGAAAGGTTGTTTTCAAATTTAAATTGATGTTTGACCTTTTTTTCAAATGTGCTAACAAAGATGTGTTTTTAAATGTTTTTTATTAAGTTAAATACATATTAAAACTTACTCTGTGCTTTTAAATTTATGTCTCTATGAATGAATTTTATTTAATGTTTTAAAAATGGGTGTTAGAAATAGTGAATTTTTCAAATTTTTGTTCTTGATTATAAGATGTTATTTCTATTAGAAATAATGATTTCTATTTCATATTTTCTCTTATTAACCAAATTGAGATTATAGGATTGTGGTTAACTAGATGGGTTTTAGAAAACAAAACTATTCTTACATAAATATTATATTTAATTATATGAATATTCATTATATAAAATTACAATTCATTCCAGAACAATAGGGGTTTATTGTTTTTGGAAACATGGATATATAAACAATCTGTTCATAAAATATCATCATTATATTCTACATAGTCTTTCGTAACGATGACCTTTAATTGACACATCTTACATAATATGTTTCATCATATCTTGGGGAAAATAAAACATAATAAATGATGACATTATATGATCTGTAAGGGTAAATAAGGGAGATATTGATGACCTTTAAAACATAACATGATCATAAAGGGTTTGAGAAAATTTTATTGACCTTTGAAAATCATAACCAAAAATTCCTAGATCATAAACAAGAGTCCTGGTATAAATCTTTGAAGTTCATTAGACATTATTTATAAAGGTCTTAAATAAACTAAGTCATGAGAGCATAACATAAGAAAATATTATATCATAAAAGTGTGGCATAATGTAAACATTATCATAATTACGGAAATATTTTATAATGGATACCCACCATGAAATTCATAACATCTATGGCTTAGTATATCCTCCTATTTACCTGCATTGGGATTGGGATGACCTATCATGTAGCACCGTTTGGGCTTGGGATACCCACCTATATACCATATTTATGTCTTAGGATAAGATCTTATCTACCATCAGTTGGGATTTAGATAACCAATTGTATATCATTTTTTTCTAATAGAATATTAAAATTTTCCAAATTCATTAGAGGGATATATAATTTTGATCCCACCTATCACATAATCGTAAATACATTCATATGAATTATATAAGATCATATAAATGTTTAGCATAATTTTCCTATGGAAAAGAACATGGGTTTAATTGATATTTCATCATAATAGAATTAAAAAATATAGATAAATATTGAATATGATATCATTAAATAAAATAAACATAAAAATTTATGAAACATCAGTGGATGATATCATAAATTAAATTCTTCTTAAAATAAAACTGGAGTATTTAATTATGTAAATACCATTTCATTTTAAAAAATAAAAAATTTCCAAATATTATGAAAATAAATTCTATGAAAGGTGCATTGGAAAATTGAAAATTTATGTTCAATTTATAGATCAATCATTATGGAATGATATTATGTTCATGTAATCTATGTTAATACAATGATTAAATCCACATTTTCAGTAAAAAAAGTCAAAAGTACATTAATGAAAAAATAAAAATAATATTTCATTTAAAAAATGGAAAAAAAATAAAATAATGGTTTAGAAAATATATTGAACAATAATAGGATAATATAAAAACTTTTTTTGAATAGTTTTATAAAACATATATATTAATGAAAAATGATTTTCACTACATAGAGAAATAAATTCATTATTCATTAAAAGCTATGATTCAGTATCTTTATTACATATTGTAAAGAAGAAGAATAGAAAATATTTATTATCAAGAAATATCAAAATGATAGTAAAATTAAGATGATTTATTAGGAAATTTCCATATAATTTTCTCTAATATAAATTCTATCATAAACAGTCCCAATTAAAATGATATTAAACCATAAATCATGTACTCTTTTGGTATCATTTGGGTTCTAAAAACATCCAAAAATAACATCAAAAGAAAAATTAAACATAAAATATATATGTATATTCATTATATAACATTTCAATGGTTCTTTATATACATGTCATAAAATAAGATAGGTGTATAATGTTACATATATCTCATAGAAGACAACTTGAGATGGAAAACCCTTACATTATGTTCGCCTTTCAAAAAAGGCACTACTAACTCTTATATAATAAATTTAAATTTATTATAATTATATAATATATTCATTAAAATACTTATAGTATTGTATATTTCACACTTATAGCATTTCAAACCCTGTTTATTAATAATTTCTTATTAAAATTGCTATTTTTTAGCATTAAATCTCTCATTTTTCATAAGGATTTCTAATTAGTAATTCCAATCCTTATAATTTGATCACGGTTACATAATCAATATAATATTAACCAAGATTTAAATAACATATATGATTATTATATATATATTTAATTTCCAACATTAAGGATATAGAAATTAAAATAAATTATATTGTTCAAGGAGACAGTAGGTCAAACGTATGATTTAATGATATTTTTTCTTTTCAATAGATGTAATGAATACAAAGGTAAATAATAATTAAGATTCATAAAATTATTATTATATAATATATATAATATATATTCATTTAATATATACATATTTTCATCCTTGTAAATTGGAAATGAAAAACAAATCGCATATCTTTGCAAAGGTGGTAGTCCACACGTATACACATGTGACATTTTTATTTTCCAACTGATGAGAAGAATTTAGATAATAATTTTTACATGATAATAATAAAACACTTGTGTATTTTATATTTTTAATTAATTTTTTTATAATGTGTTCCTCATATTTTGAAGATGTATAATAATAAAAAAAATATCTCGGTTTAGAGTTACACTTCTTCATTAAGAACCCTTCTATAGCTTAAACATTAAGCCTTGAAATGATGGTCTATTGGAAGGACCATAAGATATAGGATTTTAGGAAGGAATATATAATAAAATTATTATAGGTATTGGAGTAACTTTTAGTAAAAAACATTGAATAATCATAGAGATGATATTTCTTTTTATATGTGAGGGGAGAGACACTCGTGGAAATACACAACTTTATAAATTAATATAAATTAATTTTAATGGAAATATTGATAAACTACATATAATTAGAATATAAGATTGTTATGAGTTTAAATACCATCACACAATAAAATTTTGACATATTTTTATTATGTTTCACCCTTATCACATAGTTGTAACCCACTTTAACCCTTTCGACAATTACCATCATATCAACATTTTTTACTCTTTATGGGCCAGGAAGGTAAACAGAAAAATAAAAATGAACCATAAATGAAACATGTCTTTTATAATATATAATATTTAATTAACATGTCTAAATATAGTATTTTTAAGAATTTTTAAATCAATTAATACAATATTATCTATTATAAAATATCATTATTTTAATTTTCGAAAATACAAAAAATATTTTAAGATAATACGTGTCTAACTCAGGTAAAATGGTTCAAAATTAAAAAGGATTTTAATATACCTAACATATACTCATAATATAATGCCCAAATTTTTTATACAATTATATATCATTTTTAACATACTATTTTGGTTTTCATCATTGGTTAACAAAATTTATCCCACACCATTGTAACAGCCTTTTCAATATTCATGAGTTACAATTTAATTTAAGGTGAAAATTTGATCATAATTGGAAAATGATGAAATTTTATAATTTTTCTCATCCAAATTGTTCATTTTTAGGTTTTTATTTTAAAATAAATTATAAAATTATTATTTGACAATAAGTACTACTAATTTTATTTTATGAACTATTCACATAATTTTCTTTGATAATAACATGAAATAAATAGAATTAAAATATAAACCATTATAGTATCATTATTTTTTTATTTTTTCTTCAAAATTTTCTAAACACATATACTAAACCAAAAAATATTATTATTAGTTTATATAAATAATTTACCTAATTTTTTGACTATATGCACAAGGAATGTGTCAGCGTTGCATCTGCATTTAAGGAAATTTTATAATCACTAAAATTTAAAATAAATTTTCTTAAAAAAATAAATTTAAATTTTAAATAAATATATATTAATGAATATATTTTTTATGTATCCCTATCACAAAATGATATAGATATTAAATTAATAATTTGAAATTATTAGCTCTATTATTTACTTAAATTTTATAATTGTCAAAATGAAAGTTATATAGAAACTAGAAGTCCTATTTTAAAATCATGGATGATTATTTCATAAATATATTCATCCAATGGAATAAAGTAAAATGTTTCAATTATTATAAATCCTTGTCACCATATATTTAACCATAATTAACCCATTTTACATATTTTACATATTTTTATATTAACAAAAATTTACTACGATCACTATTCATGTTAGAAAAAAATAAATGTGATATATTTAAAAAAATTTGATCTCATGATTTTAAATTTTGAATCCATTTTAAATATTAAATTTTTATATTTGGTATAAATTAATTTAAGGTAAAAATGAAATCAAAATGAAAAATAGTTTTTTTTAATGCATTTTTATGTATAAAAACATTTTTATACAATATAATAAAATTATTACAATGAAATTAATTCAATTATCAATAATATGAGAAAAATAATTATACGTTCATACCATTATATAGAATTATGATACTTTATTTTTTCCTGAAATAAAAATGCACATTTCAAAAAAAATTGGTATCATTGTCTATTTATTAGAAAATCAAACTTTTCATAAAAATCAAAAAAATTCATCATAATGTGATTTTTATATGGAACTTATAAAAAATGAATCTATTTTTATCGAAAATTATTTATAATATATAGAATATAATAATTTTAATATTCTCTAAATAAAACATTTTTTTTGATGAAATGTATTTTGAAGAATAAAATAACACTACCTATGATTGAGTTATTATTTCTTGAGAATTTATAATGAAATTATTATTTATTATTATATAAAAACAAATATTTCATAACATTTTTTCTTGTCCTTAATCCCACCAATGAAAATGCAGTAGATCAGGACCTGAACAGCCAAGAGCTGTTCGACGAAGCACAAATCAAGTATAACAGTCCATGTCCTCCTATAATAAGATAAGGGCTAATGACTTATGTCATGTAGGAATAACACATGAATCATAGGTCACTAAAGAATTTACCTATACACATTGACACTTATCCTAATATTCAAATAATTTTTAACTGTATGACATAACTAAATACAAAAATTAAAACATACCCCTATATCCCACAACTGATTATGAAAAAATTAACTGAAAGCATAAAGGGAAATATATAAGCCCACCAAAAACTATACATCGTACAACATAATAGAAAGAATGGGACTAATATCCAATGAAACCCCTTGATGAAACAATAGTTTTTCTTGCTCAACTATGTGACACCATCACCTGGTCCACCTAAGACTTCATTATATGTCCCATTATTAGTATATGACAAGACATGTAAAGGAAGAGGCTTTGAAAGTGTGAGTATAACAATACCATGTATAAGACCCCAAAATCATAAAATATATAGCATCAAAAGAGTGGTCACCTCATCATAAGGATGCTATGTCAAATAGAAATAGATACCCAATAATAACAACCCATTTATATTAATTCTATACACCATGTCTCATTGTACGATCACAACCATACATTCATCCAAGGATTCAACTTGAGGCTCCAAGGTAACACTAATTTAGGATTACTCTCTCCTCATGCCTACTAACCCTGATGATGCTGAAACAAGATTTTATTCTCAATTTTCCTCTCTATAAATAAAACCTCATTATATTAATAAAAAAATAAAAACACATATAATGAATCTCACCTATAAACCATGGGGGATTTCATAGCCAACATAGACTAAACGACTAGGATGAGGACCACCCACCCATATAGTTGGTAATAATATTATCGACCACTCATATAGATGACGATGATAAAGGATCACACCCTTGTATACAATGAGGGATATTTGACTCTAACCTTGACTAAAATATATAGATGGGATCACTATTTCTATGATTGGGATGGGATACATAGATATTCCCTCATGGAAATTGACTTTGGGAACATTCCATACAATGATTCATCTAGTATGATGATAACATGGGAATCAAATTACCCCCGATAAAATAAATAAAGTGTACTATGAGTAAAAAAAATTCATGTCTAGACCAAGTATTCCCATGACCTTAAACCTATGATCGTATACTATAGGAATATGCTCGTGTACGCAGATCTTGATCATGTTACACTGGGCATGCCTAGGTTAGTGTCCTTTGGATGTTCCAATGTTCATCCAAATGCATATTCATGTGCTCTTCTAGGAAACACACTGATCCACCATCATTGGGTTATATGGTGTTTTTTGGGTCCACTTTTCTTGTAATATTTAATTTTTTATGAAACCTAACCACCACAGTAGGGGAATGCACAATGTGTGTTCATTCGAACATCATTTCATGTAACTTGGGATTTTTCAAAATATTATATTATTCAAGAATATGTTCCCACATCTTTCACTTTATTGATCTGAATATGAAATCTCGCATGAAACTCATATATGGTGTTGACCTGAGCTTATTCATTTCTGTGTGCCAAATTTCGACCATATAGTCTGCATAGGAAAACCATTTTATCCCAAAATGTCACTAATCATGTATAAACTCTCATAATAGTCATTGATCCACATCCAATAATCTATCATACATTATCATGAATCATCAATTTAAATTATCACAAATCTACACCCATTGAAATGATCTTTTGTTTCAAATATCAATTGTGCAATGATTAACTTATGGGTATTTTTGGAACCACCACCCAAAAAAGTAATAATGATAAATGTATGAAGAAAAAATTGAGAAAAGTAAAAATAGAAAAATGTATTGATGAAGATATTCCACTATATGGGATGTCTTCTTTTATTTAATTAGGAATATTAGGAATGTTTAATATGTTTTTATGTACTAATAAACTATTCCAATTCCTAATACACATGAATATAAAATATAAAATACCATCAACCATCAATCCATGAATCAATTCTTAATAGAAAATGGTTTTTGTTCGACATGGGATAAATAATAATGGATTAAACCAATAAAACAAAATCATACACTGAGTTTGGATCAATAACTAATAATTAATATCTATATGTCATTTTCATTTTCATGATCTATGAACTACGTTTGCACACAGATCATCGATACATAATTCAGTCATTTTTTCAATTCTCTCTTCCCAGAAACAAAACCAAAACATATGGTTATGTGGAAACCCCTAGTATTTTAGATTAATCAGGTTTAAATTGTGGGGAATTAGGTCATGATATTCAAATAAACCGATAAATTAAATAATTAATGAATATTATGCTAATTAGAATTTCTAAATGAAACACCCGATTTCAACGAAGGTTATATCACACCTTAGATGAAACCCTAATTATAGATTTAATGGTTTTCTAATATTTCCTAGTCAAAAATAAAATTATGATTAATTACTTTATTTTTCAAAAAAAATATTTGTGTGTGATAAAATATATTTAATATTTTATTATATCAAAATTGATCCCCCTAAACCATAGAATCCCATAAAGATTTATCTTGTCGATTCAAAATTTCTCATTAAAATATTCAAATGTTTTAAATGGATAAATTATAGTCGTTACACTCTTCCCACCTCATAGTGTTTCATACCAAAAAGTAAAATGCGTACAAAAAAAGATAACGGTACCGAGCCCAAATATGGTTCACCCACTCCCACGTACTATCTTGAAGATTAATCTCCTACCATAAAACATACAATAATGTAATTTCATACCCATTAAAGCATTTATATTATAGTTCCTTATTATATATTGGGTACCCTATAAAGGAAAATCATTCCTTGATGTCCAACTCACTCCAGTTGATAACATGTGATATGTCTTCCACATAATTTCTTAGTTATTACATGAGGAATAAATCATGTACCTTTTTATACATTAGCTATAGAGAAATTGGTACACCACTTCACTAAACCTATGTTTTATCTATATGGACCAATGAATCTCATATATCATTTACTTCCACAACCAAATCATTACAATACATTCCAAGTCGATACCATTAAGAATACATGGCCTCCCACATCATAGTACATAGGCCACCATCATTGTTCAAAATATGTCTTATTATAGCTCTGGGTAGACCTCATCATGTACTAGATGATCTGAAACATCCCTATTATCACTGTCATGAACTATAGTCCCATGAGTTTGTACTCCCCTAGATTAGTCCAACATTGTGGTGACCAGTAAGGTATCTTGTATAAGGCCTTGAATGGTTCCATAACAATGGTGGAGTTGTAAATGTTGTTATATGAAAAATAACCAGGGGTACTTGATCTTCCATACTATATCCAATGTCCAACATACATGGCTGGAGTATTTCCCCCAAATCATAAATAGTCAACACAGTCTTGAAATCATTTTTATTGAAATAATCCTCTTAAAATGAAACAATGTACCAAAGGTTTCCTAAAATACACTCAATAATAAGTAAGTGAATTAAGAATCATGATCTTGAATATTCATTGAGAAAACTATTTAACGAAAGACTCTATCTTGTATCTAGATTCATATGAAAATATCTGCTAAATTATTCTCTCAGATGGATAGATGGTAGGGGGACTAGGTGAGTTAGTTTATAATCACTCAGATAGTAATGTCTCCACCAGTCAGTCATGGAAACCCAGTCATAAAGTACATGGATATATCATCCCACATAATCTCTAGAACTTGAATGGATAGAAATTAACTTGTTGGAACTTGGTTATTGTATTTCACATTCTAATAAGTGAGTCATTGATAGATAAACAATGCTATACTCCATATCATCCATGTCCTCCATAATTGAAATCAATAGTCCTGATAAATCTTCTCCACACCTATATTCACAACATGGGAGGGTGTGGGGGTTTTGGAACCCCTCAACTACTCCCCTTTAAACATCATTGGAACCATCATCCATTATCCAAAAACAATGACATGATCCCCACCTATAGAAAATCCATCAGGATTGTGGCCAAGGGTTTTATAAACATGTAAGGTCTCATAGTTGATATCTCCAAGATGATCCTCCTTAATAAATTGTATAAGTGGAGGGGAATATACTATTGGATATAGGTAAGATGAAACATCATATCCATCTATGTACCCCTGTAACAATGATAAATACACTGACACAATGTTCAAACACTACAAATAAGTTCTCCCACTTAGTAAATATTCCACCACATTCCCCATATTGAGAGTATAGACTAACTCAAATTCAAAATATTTTATCAACTCAACACAACACCTTTTTCACAAGTTAATATATTTTTATATAATATTTACATGAGAAAAGTATGGTAAGAATATGTGATAAACCACACTCTTATATAGTAGTCTCACCAAATATTTAGGGATAATGAAACTACTAAAAGGCCTTGTTCATGTATCATGTAGGTTTTCACACAGGGTTCCATCTAGCAAGACTAATTGCAGGTCTTTATCTAAATTTAAATCAAAAATCATGAAATCCCAGTTTTGGAGGCGTCATAGAACACCACATACTCAACTCCCCCTTATGGAAGTCTCAATATTGGGGTAAATGTCTACCTCTACCACAACTCTTGAAGAGAATGTTTTTACCTCTATATAAACTTTAATGTATACTTCTTTTAAGTCAAAATATCCATGCTTGATCAATTCAAGAAAAATAAAACAAGAATCTTTGATAGTATCTTTCAAATACATGGAAGATACAAACCTCAGTCACGATCTTAAGTGGATCATAAGCTAACAATGCCTCAACCTTTTCTGTGTCGACTATTAATCCTTCTGTTTAGATGAATTGTACTAGAAATTATATCTTCCAAATCCAAAATTGACATAATGAAATCATTCCATAAATCGGGTTCTCTCAAAATGTTTCTAGGACCATCCTCAAGTGTCGTATGTACTCCACCTTGCATTCCGAGTACACTAGGGTTTCGTCTTTGAAGAAAACCATGAATCAGTGAATTAATGTCTGAAAAATTAGGTTCAGGAGTCCGATGGAAATTTTTGGGGGATTCTTAAAACCATTTTTCATCACGATGTACTCATAGTAGAAACATAAACATCAAAAAACCATCCTCGGTATATCCTCCTCTCAAACTCGAAACTGGTAATAGAAAACCATGAGGTATGTGTTTGAGAACCGCCCATCCCTTTTCAATTGGTTGAATATGTTCTCAATTCATTTTAGATGATTATTATTATAGATAGAATCATAATTAAATAAAAAATAATATATATATAACCACAATCTCGCACCCCCTTCTTGGAAAACATAAATGGAAATTCCCAGAGGGAAACACCAAGTCAAACAAATCCCTTCCTCTGATACTTATCCAATAGAAACATCAATCATGAAACTCAGTGAGTATCTTCTTATATATTAGATTGGTTATCTTGTATTACCATAGGAGTAATAATATATATAATTTGATATCGCGATTGGGAGATAAGCCTGAGACATCCTTAGGGATGACTTCCTCATAATCTTCCACCACTGCACGATGTTGAAAGCCCATAACATGAACTTCTCCAAAAGTAATAATAGTCAACCTATTAGTAATCAATTTTATCCTCCTATTTATTATCTCATTCAATTATTCCTAGGATTAATTTTCAATGAAAAATTAAAACCTTATTCCATCTACACAGACACACTAAAACCTATGCCTAAAATAGTAAATCATTTCCAAAACTATTGAGAGCCACTACATACATAGAATGATGTATAAAATTCATAACAATGTCTATGTAGAGGTTCCAAATAAAGAACTATCTTATTATATTAAGTTTATAATAGGCATAAATGATTTTCGATATCTGGATCTTCTCTAGTAGGTGTCTCTAAACACAAGGGTAGAGCCAAAGGATCCACCATAATCACTAGATCTAAAAAAGGTTTGTTGAAAGAAAATATTTTATCATGTGTTAGTGTTTCAGTACTACATATGAAGTATATAAGACATATATCATACCTATAATCGTCCAATGTTCCTCTAGGTCATAGCTCGTCACTGCCTACAATAGTCATTGTCCCTGAACAATAGCTCTCTATGCCCAGTGTGGACATCATGGGGGTGGTGATGGTAATTGCTAAATCCATCAGCCACCTCATGATTCTACCCTAGATACTATACCAAATTTACAACCCTATAAACCTCCATAGTGTAGTGGATACCTCTATCAAGGGATTCATTCAACCATTTTTCTATCAATCGTGTGGCTAATTAGAAAATCTCGAGTTGGATTTTCTCTCTGATCATATGAGAATGATAAACTCTCCCTCAGCTAGTTAGATTCATTATGAATGCCATAAACTATCGACCCTCTATACATTTTATCCAAGATCCCTGATCCTATATCTGGCTACCACATTAAAAATTCTCAGCTCCATTGTGTCCAATGTTAACACCAACATTCAGAAACCACTCCTTTAAGAAGCTCTCCACCATCATGGCTTGATTGAACACCCTATCATAAGTAAAAATGAAAATGATATCATTATATCCTTGATATATCAGCGAAGTCCATTATTTATGGAGCATTCCTAAAATATTTTATCTTAAAACATGTCCATTGAGTATTGTGAGCAGTTAGAAAACCATGAATACTAGTCTACCACAGACAAAAATCCCTTTTATAGATCCAGATGCTACTAGATCCATACTACTATCAATATAGCTCTGTAAAAATCCACTATGAAAAAATACATACACTCTATTCAACATAGAGTGACCCCAAAATTCTTATTATTCAATAGAATCCATTATATCCTTATGGATCCATGAATAATATCATCTATATGACCACCATTAGATCGGTAGGTTCCCTAACAAGGTAAAAGACATTCCAAACTACCTCAAGCCAGTCCTCTACTTTGTGATTGTCTAGATCACCTTTAAAACTAATGGGTAAGTATCTATAAATCCCATGAATCATGTTACAACTACTCATAGACACAAATGATACTACTAGTACAAATTGTTACATAAATGTGGGGGGATATTGGTCACCTATCTGAAGGTACCATATCTGGTATTGGACCCTACAATAAAGCCTCATCATTAGGTGGATCATCCTCAAGATCCTGCTATGGAATACTTTTTAGATGTCATCTTGGTGGAATCATTAAAGGTTCAAAATTTACAATGATAGAATATTATATATGGGGAGATAGCTCCATGAAGGCCCTGGAAACCACAACCCATTCCAATAGGGTGCATGTAGAAATATTTTCCCTAAAACCAAGGAATATATGTACTGAGTCAAAAAAAAATTCATTTATTTTCTAGTGAATGGATATATTGATTATGGTAAAAAATATGGATCCCTATCCTGAATTATGAAATCAAAACACATTTACACTATATCAATATTTATAAGAAAACAATGACAAATAATCAATCTAAAAAGTACAGTCTTTGGAAAAACTATCCTTTTATACCAATATTTCATTACCTAACCCACCTGAAAACATATTGATTATGACAACACAGTATATCTTTAAATAATCTTGGTTATGGTGACTAGGTTCTAATTGAAATATCACAAACATGATAGGTCTTATCCCATGTTACATATACATTCTAACATATCTCGTAATACCCACATAATTATAATAGGTAAGATGAAACTCAATTACAAAATTCATCCATACATCTAAATTCCCCATCAGAGTATGACATAGGCATGGAAAAACATAAAGGAAAAAATACAAGGCCCCTAGAAATTGTACAGAGTAAAACCAACTAGAACATATGGGGAAACTATCAAATGAAACTCATGGAATCGATAATGGACATTATTTCTCAATTATTCACCACCTTCTCCTTGTCCACCAGGGAATTCATCATATTGTTTATTTTATAAATGATACATGACATGCACATAAAGAAAATATATATAGGTGAGTATAAAAATACAGAATTGGACACCCCAAAATTTATAAACATAAAGTATAATGACATATTTCATATCATAGTCATGAAGTTTATCAATAAAAAATATGATATATATCAATTAACACCCAAATATAGTAAATATATACCCCAAGTCTCAAGGAATCGTCACAAAAATAATGGCATCATATGATTTTTCTGGAGGTATTAAGGTAACAACCATATGGGAGAATTCTCTCCATAGGCCTAGAAAAATATAGTGCTCATTTGAGATTTCATTCTCTTAGAGACTCACTATAAAGAAGAGATATTTCTAATTTTTAAGATATTGATACACAATGTTGAAATCTCACTAGGGGCCCATGGGGGATTCTTGACCGTACTCAAAGTAGTCCACTATGATCTTTATCACTCAAACTGATAGTTGGAAATGAGATTCCTGACATAACCAAGGGAGGAAGATGATATAGGATCAAACATAATTCTATATCAATTGATATGTGACTCTATCCAAGACTATCTAATAATGGGGATCACTCTTCCTATGATTGGGATGGGATACCTCCCAATAACATAATGTAAATGGACTAAAGGAACATATCATACTAGTATACCTATATAATGAAAGGAAAAAAGGGACCCAAAATGACCTAGAAGAAGTAAATGGGGTGTATTATGAGTATATGGTGTTTCAGGGCTAGACCGGTTCTACCCATGTCCTATAGATCATAAAAATTCCCTTGTGTCCCATGCCCACTTAAACTAGCCATTACCTTAAAACTGTGGTATGTGAGTTCCAATATACTCTAGTTGCACCCATGTATCTGGCCATGAAAACACCCATATGACACAGGGGTACACACCAGGCCTCCGTCACTTGGTCACATGGGCTATAGAGGGTCCACACGTTGTGTGATATTTATGTTGCTGCAAAACCCTAGCCACCATAACAAGGAACTACATGGAATGTGTTAATCTGAATGATAAATGATGTAAATTGAGGTTTTAAAAAATAATACAGTCTTTATATTCTTATGAAATAATTTATCCTTACTTTTTTCAAGACATTAAAGCTACCAAGGAACTCATATATGATTTTGATGGACCATGATTATTCATAAGTTGTCAGATTTTGGCCATCCAATTTGACAAGGAAAGAAATCTCAATGCACTACATTGCTTCATCCTGAGCCCACTTGTAGAAATCCTCAATTTAGTATTTGATCCATTTTTTATCATCTATAAAACCACATAATTCCATATCTATGCTTCAGATCTTGAATCAACAACTATAGAAATGATCTATTTCACTAAATATTGATGACACCAAGATCAATTAATGCATATTTTCTAAACCTATCACCAAAGAAATACTAATCATCAATACATAGAGAATAAATTGGCAAAAGAAAATACCATAATTAATTGATGGATGCTGTCCATTTTTGGGTTGATTTTATTTTTTTATAAATAATATTATAGAAATAGAACTGGTGCTCAAAATAGAACAAAAAATATTTATTCCTAATACCTTCGATGATTAATAATAAATGCTAATCTACCACAGATATATGAATCAATTTTGATAATAAAATATATTCATGTTCAGGAAGGGATAAAAACTGGATTAATCCATAAATTAAACATCCTACCATTTGTTTTTATAAATATCTAATACATAATGGTTCTACGTCATACACATTTACAAGATAATTGAACTATTTTTTCCACACTAGCTTGAAAAATATTCTTTAAACTACTCAAATGTTTTATAACGAGAAAATAGAGTCTTTATACATTATCATAATAATATTTTTTTAATATTTATGCTCATTATTCCATGTAAAAAACACTATCAATCATATATCTAATTTAAAATATCATGGTGTAACATTATA
Organism: Viscum album; assembly: GCA_963277665.1. Taxonomy (NCBI): domain Eukaryota; kingdom Viridiplantae; phylum Streptophyta; class Magnoliopsida; order Santalales; family Viscaceae; genus Viscum; species Viscum album. Next base: position 2,088,601,402 of record OY728160.1, read on the forward strand.
TCACAATTAATAAATTACATCCTTAAATTTTCATCTTATTTTCTATAATAATGGGTTTTATATTTGAAATTTTATTTTATTGAAAAGCCACAAAATAAAATGTGTTCATAAAACTAGCTCTACAAAATGTGAATGGAAAATACAAAGGTCATCAGTAATATCATATAATTATGTTTATAAAGTGGATAATATTAATGGGATGTGAAAATTTAGGAAGGGAGGAAATATAATGTCCAAATAATGATGGAGGGTGACATTGATCATTGATCATAAGAAGATTAATTATAATGGGAAAGTTAATAATGAAGAAAACAAAAACCAATGAACTATAAAAAACATCATAGATTCATTGGAGGTGGAGATATTATGGTAAATGTTTTTTCAATATTATTCTCTAATATTGAATAATTCTATTAATATCTAGAATATGAATATAATATATTATAATTATATGAAATGTATAATTCATCCAATAATTAATTTTACCACAATATCATCCTTTAATTAAAATTTTGAGAATTTGAGATGGATTTTTCATTCTAGAGGCAATAACATAAACATCATAATCTATATATGGATATAAACATATTCCTCCGGACATTAAATATTAAAAAAAATTACATTACAAATCAAGATAATTTAAAAATGTATAAATATTCATATGATGAAATAATATATTTATCTACAATATTCCATCGTAACAACAAAAGTTCATCATATATTATTTCATAAAAAACATTACATCACAAATAACCTCAAAAACCTCTACTTTAAATAAGTTTTTTAAACCTCAATGGTTATCTCACTCATTTAATCTTACATCCCCAAAAATTAAATACACTATTCCCTAATAATCATTCTTGTTAAACTACATATTAATCCTAAGAGTTTGACTTACAAAAAAGAGTGAAGCATCTCCGAACATATGGTTAATTGACTAGAAAAATGACAATATAAACTTATAATCTAGTAAACATAACCATAATATCATTAATAATAAACTTATGTAATATAATTCTTGAATATTAATACATAAACACTGAAATTTTTTCACTTCAATGATATATAATAGATCCTTTTTATTATACATGTTATCCATTTGATTAAGGAATTGTGACTGATAATGTATGTATTTCCCACACGTAATACATTAAAAAAATAACATATTAATATGAACTTTATACACCTCTATCAAAATTATCATTTTTTCTTGTAAATTAATTCATTTATTTCCTTTTTATAATCATTAAAATTTTTATCATTCTTCTGATACATTTCTCAAAGTGATTATTCTCAAATAATTAATATATATGAAGCTCAATAATATATCTGATATGGTATTACCATATCATATTTTTTACCTCAATAAGTGTTTTAGGAAATTCCCTCATATTTATATTAATAATTATATAATTAGATAACTAATTATACATAACAGTATGTTTTTTTTCATCCAGTTTTTATTTCATTTTATTTCCCATGAGAAAAATTACCTCATTTTATATCAAATTAAATGTTAATAATAGTTCTCCTAGTTCCATCCATTCCCTAAAATCTAAAATTATAGTTTGGGAAATAATACTCATATTTATGAATCATGATAAATAATTTATAGGATGTATTAATCATTGCATGTTTATTTCAATCTCTTACACCTTAGGTTTTTTCTAGACTATTCTTAGTTTTCATCTATCCAACTCGTTATTAATGGTTTATAATGAAATTATGAATTAAACAAATAATATTCCATGAGTGTGGAAAATTAGGTGTGTAGTAATTGAGCACTCATTATACACCTGATGGATGGTGATGATATACATGACCAACTATTTTTGGTTTTACTACCACTAGATTAATATATTTCAAAACCATGTCTATTTTAGTATGTAGAAAATTATGTATTTATAGTAAAACCATATAACCTATTCCTTAAAAAAACAATATGATTTTATACTACACTGAGATTTATCTCCAGGTTTTCACCCAAGGTCTTCTAATCCTATTAACTAAATATAGGCTAAACCTTACTCTGATACCAATTTTTGTGATAATAACTTTTCAAATGTAAATATTACATCTTATAATATGAATATTATGTACATAACATTATGGTCCTCATCAGAACCATAATGTTTTTGTTCCCTTGGAAACATGGATTCAAAAAAATCATTTATAATATACCTGCATTTTATTGTATATATATATTCATAAATTGCAGCATTGTTAAACACATCACACACATAACATTTATTCATATCATCGGGAGCAGAAAAAAATAATGGGTGAGGTCGAATTATGAATAATGGAAAACAAGGGTGATATAAATGATCATTAAAACATAACATTAGAATAAATGGTATGTGATCTTGATCATATCTAGATAAAATCATACTATTAAATACATATATCATATATTAGAATATTTTAATAAAAGTATGATATATTATAAGACATGAATCATAATGAGATTAAAGAACATGAGTTGTGAGAACATATAAAATCATATCATAAAAGTTTGTAATAAGGGTGGAATAAATAAAATTAATCCAATTATTCCCAGTATTACATTGATAACAAGTAAGGATCTGGTTAACTTCCTTTTTAAATACTTTTGGGTTGTGATAACCACCTGGTGCCCTCTTTTGTGTTTAGAATAACCTCATGTGTATCCTCTTTTATGCTAGGGATAACCTCCGGTATCCCATATTTCAATATTGATATATCCTTGTGTATATAATTTTATCTTTTAAAACATCAATTTTAATTGAATTCATTGGAGGGATATATAATCTTTTTCCCACCCATCAAATAATAGTTAATCCATTAATATGTTTTCAACAAGATTATAAATTCATTCCTCATAACAGAACCTTTAGAAAAGAAAAATAGTTTCATCAATATTTGAACATGACAACACTAAACCATTCAGAGAAAGAATATAAAATTTATCATTGGATTGTATCACCAGTAAATCTTGTATATCTTCAATGGATGTTATCATAAATTAAAAAAAATCCATTAATAGGACACTGGAATATTTCTTGATGAAAATACACTTTTACTTTAAAAATAAAAAAATGTACTATATATTAAGGAACGTATATTCTTTGAAAATAACCCTAGAAACATTGAAGGTATGTTCCAAATCATTGGTTGTCCATGATGGTGGGAAGTTCACTTCATCTCATGTATATTAAAACAATGATTTCATTCATATTTTTCGTAAAAAGGACAAATGTAATTCATTAAAAAAATGTTGAGAAGGTTCTTTTAAAACTATTTATAATGTAAATCAGGATAAAAATTATTTTAAAAAATTTCAAAAGAATATAAAAAATTGATAAATTTTTTAGAAAATATGAATTTATAAGTAAGATTATGTTCAATTTAAGAGATATATAAAGTCATTTTTCCATAAAAACATTATTTCGTTCTAAAGAGTAATAAAATTGAGGAAAATTAATATTAAAATTTCATTCTAAATAAATAAATAGTTTATTAAAAAATTAATCTTATTTATCCTAAATGATAAATAATATCCATCAATGGAAATTTGTTCATATATAATCTATATTAAAATGATATTGAACTATAAATACCTTACCACTTTGGTAACACTTGAATCCGAAGCCGCGTGAAGGAATAACATGAAATAAAACAATAAATATAGTAAAAATAATGATATAATTTATATAACATGCCAATTTTTCTTTACACACCGCTAATAATGTAATATATGTTCATAAAATAATATATGTCTCATAGATGAAAATTAAGAATAATAAATCCTTACTTAACGTTTTACCTTTTTAAAGGTTCTCTAAACTATTGTATAATAAATTTAAATTTATAATAATGATATAATAGAGTTATATTAAAACATATTATATTCATGATGATCCAATTATATCATTTCTATACACATTTATTAATAATTCCTTATTTTATTTTCCTTATGTGGGTGTTAACGTATTTATTTTTTATGATAATTTCTAATCAATAGTTCCATTTATTTTACATTTTTCTTAAATCCATCATCTAATTAGTTTACCTCATGATATGAATATATTATATATTAATTATATATATAAATATTAATATATTATTGATTGAGATAGAACAATTATTTACGTCATCCATTAAGACTAAATTCTATACATATGCATGAACATTATTTTCACTTTTTTGATGGATTATAGGAAGAAAAAAATATCCATATTCAATGTTATTGTTATATATAATAAATATATATACATATACCATATATATTCATTAAATATATCTTTATTAACATTTATTAAATATATATTTATTACCTTCCATTAAATATATAATTATTACTTCTCGGTGGTTCCTTTTATATTTAAGGTAATGATTTCATTATTTTACAAGGGATATAAAATATTTATAGAAGGTATAATGAGATATAAAATTGAAAATTCTTGGTTAGTATTTATTCTTCTTAAATAAGATGTCTTCTTTAGCTTACAACATAATCCTTGAGGGGATGGTCTTTTGAAAAGACCATAAGACCTAGGTGAGCATAAAAACGATTTTGTTATATTAGGGTTGGGATTTTAAGTTATACAAGTCTATAACCCTATGAATAATGACGGATATGAAGTGACCTCATATAAGTGGTAGTATGGAACTCTTTTAAGTATAAAAAGTATTAAATTCATATAAATTATTTTTTATTTCTAGTTGCATTAAAATTGATATAACTACAATAGAAGATAATTATTATTCAAAATAATATAATCCTATAAAATTTGGGAACTTTTTGATTATTTTCTAACTCTTACAACATATTTTTAACCCCATGATAACCCTTTTTAAAATTTACATGTTATAAATGATTATTAATCAATATTTATAAGGATACAACCTTAAAAGAGTACATAATCTTGAATTAAATGAATAATTCACAATTAGGATCTTTTTAGGTTTAGAGTTTTAGGGAGTTAAGCCATAAAAATTACATTACATCTCAAAAATTACAATGTAGACACTTTTACTCAGTTCCCTTTTTTTCATAAAATAAAAACTGTTGAAAAAAATGTCATGTTCAGTTCCATGTTTTATACCACATGACATTCCTTTGATCTCATCCTTCACCCTCTTCATCTTTAAGTCATGTGAAAAACTTTTCGAAGCATGGGATGAGCAGAAAAAGCTTAGTAAGTGTTATAAAAAAATGAAAGAAAACATTATTTCATCAATACATCATATCATAAGCTCTTTGACATACGTCATGAAATCCTAAGATTTATGAATAACACATTGAAATCATAAATCATAAAGGTAACTTCTGGCATCCATATCATACTTACACTATAGCTATCACAACTACATAGGGATTTATATTGGAATACCCATCACAATATATTCCCTAAATCATTTAGGAGAAACATTCAGGTATACCTCCATCATGTTACCCAATGCATTGGATAGCTATATCGGGCTTACCCTCCCTAGGTTTATCACAGAACTACCCATATATTTAAACAATTTCCAAGAACCATATCATATTCATTACACATAAAACAAACATAATAGAAAGATAACATTTACACTTTCCAATTATAATATATCATTTAAATAAATTTACATAACAAATCCATTATCACAACCTTTTTCAATTCCAAAATACGTAAAAAAGTATATGGTATTTATTTTCCATTTAAAAACATTACAGCTTTTTAAGGACGCCAAAGATCAAATAATACCTATGGTGGCGGAATGGTCGTTGTCACCACGTACGTTAAAAGAAACAATATTTTTAGTCATTTAGTAAATCCCATAGTATAGAAAATATACTTTTTTAATGAAATTAAAAGTAAACAATTATTATACACCATATAAAATAATGTTGTGTATATAACTAAATATTCGTCAATAAAAGGACATTGAGATGAAGTACCTTTCCACACGTCTGAATTGACCCGTGTATTCATTAATCACCAGAATAATAAACAAAATTTAATTTCTACTTTCTTAAGAACCATTTTAAATTTTATTATTCACTTTTATATTACTTATTATCATGTTTTAATCATTATGTATTCATTTAAGTTAATAATGTTCATTTTGTTTATATTTAGTACTTGAGTCAAAATTGAACTTCTTATAATTACATGTGGTTCATGTGGTCAAAAGTACATTATATCCAAAATGATTTTAATGGTTTATATATCATATAAATCTTATATATCCATTATATACATGTATTTATCATAGTACAAAACATTTTAAGGAATGAAATGAAATGCACCGTGCATTGAGACAGTAAGTCGTACGTACGCATGAACGCAACTTTCATTTCTATTTTGTATTTTAATGGAATTAAAACATAATTATAAAAAGATATATTATAATTATATTATAATGTCATATATAATTTCATTAACTCTATCCTTTATAAATTACATGTAAGGAATGAACCAGTCATATCACTTTGAGGGGGCGGTAGTCCCCACTTCCTCAAATGAGATTATCATATTTACCCACTATAGAAACCATAACGGTATTCTATAAATTATAAATACAGAAGAATTGAAACAATTTAAATATAATATATATCATACATAAATATAGTTCCATATTAATGGACACCATAATATGTGGTAGTTGATAATTGAACAATCATCATTTTGCGAGGTGATAGTTTGACGTCCACAGAAAAAAAAATGTTCTTTAACAATTATATGTAGGTGTGTGTATGTTTAGAACAAATACATCTCATAAAAACAACCTAGTATAAAATTTATACTAGTTATGTTATAAAATAAAGGAATAAAATTAGATTAGGGGGTTGGATATGGAAAACAAAATAAAACTTAGGAGAAGACATTACAATTAAATCGGGTATCTCTTTTTGGTTTGAACAAAAAAAAAATCATTAATTTCCTTCTGCCAAGGGGAAGGATTCTAGGAGGAACAGAGGGATGTATGGAGATTAATTGGTTAGAGGTTGGACGAAACATGTGGCTTGAGATGATTGAGAATTGGGTTAGAGTTGAGGGCTTTTTATAAAGAGGTGGAGGGGCTCTTTAGGAATGCGTAACAATATTATTTTATTACATAATGATTTTAGGTTTCTTAATGTCTAGAAATTAGTAATGTAGATAATAAGATGACTCATTGTCGAAATTAAATCATTATATTAGAATTGGATATGTATTATATATTATTTTTATCTTTATAATCATATTTATTTAAATCATTTATTTATGAGGTAAACACTACATCATTATTATGTCATAAATAATTTATATTATTTGATGTCTAAAAATTATAAAATAAATATCATGATGTATTAAATAATTTTATATTTCCATAGAATATTTATAGTCGAAAATATAACTTATATAACCCTATGTAAAAATTTATTTACTAAAATATATTTGTTTATTTTATTTTTGTCTTTACATTAAGTTAATTAAAATAAAGTGTCATTATCACTCCCAAGTAGCCCCATGGGGTCCCAAAATCAACCCAAGGATGGCCATGTTCGTATAGGTATCATCCAATAGTATTAGGCCACATGTTTTGTTAATTTATTATTATTAAAATATTAATTTTTTCCCTTAATTACGAGATTTACTTTTTCACCAAGGTAATAAAATATTTACAGAAGTAAATATCCATATTGTCTAAAAATAAAAGTTACATATTTACACAATATGGACCTCCGAATTCAAAATATGGAATCTATTGTTCCAAATTAATATCACTTAAGTGCGGAAATTAATTTAAAATTAATTCCCGCTGTTAAAAAAGCGTGTTTTTAAGAAATAACTATCAAAATATTGACACCTATTTATATCCAATTTCAATGTGAAATTACTTTCAATGAACAAAATTGGATTAAATTTTAAAAATATATTATAATTACACTTCAAAAAAATTAAAAAGATAATCTAACAAAATAAATAAAATAGATTTTATGGCATTTTTGAATTAAATTGCAATATTTTTTATTATTTATTAAAAAATAAATCTTATCAGAAAAAAACCAAAATTTCACCAAAATAAATTTTGATGTCCCGATTTGAAATAAGAATTTTATTATGTTAAATAGAACATATAAAAATGATCAAAACTAGATTTAAAAATTATTCTCCATCAAAAGGTTGTAAATCGACCTTTTAATGAATATTAGAGTATTTATGCTTTAAATCAGATTCATTCACATTTTAAGCCTCTAAATTTTATTTGATAAATGTAAATGAATTTAAAAACATTTGTAATCATATTTTATTTAGTTATATTAATTTACACCAATACAACTGAAAGGAATTATCTACCATTCAAAATAATAATATTATATTATTACTATGCAACATAAGATTTAAAAGAAACCCATTGTTGTGTATCGGGTATGCCATTGAACATAGCATCCATTTTAAAGTAAAATTAATATTTAATTCAAAAATATTAATAAATATGAAAATGTCATATTTATTTATTTACATGGAATGTTAAATCTTTCCCCTCCTTTTGGAAATTGTTTCCTCTCAATTTTTTCACTTGTCAAATAAATAAGGGTATTTATCCCTCATAGAATATTCAGATTCCCAAGTTGCCTCTTCAACCATATGGTTTTTTCACAAATCTTTTACCATATAAATTAACTTATTCCACAATAGTTTCTCTCTTCGATCAAAAATCTTGACTGGTTGTTCCTCGTAAGAGACTCTGTTCTTACTAAACTTCCTCTCGGCACAAAACCAGAGATGGATCTCGCATATACTTTCTCAACATTGAATCATGAAAAAAATTGTGAACCTTGGATAAACTTGGAGTTTAATCTACTCTCTATGCAACTAATATAACTTTTCTCTACGATTTCATAATTTCCAATGAACCACAGACTCAACATTTCCTTCTTTCCAAATTGCATCACACTCAACCATGTAAAAACGTTGAGAATGACATGAACACCTACCTTAAAAGAAAGATTCTTCCTCCATATATCCCAATAAATTTTTTCTTAGTCTGAGCTATTCTCATGTGATTCTGAATAAACTAAACTTTTTTTGTAATCTCATCTACTAATTCTGGTCCCATCAACATCCTTTCACCTACTTCATCCCAAAAAGCTAGAGTTCGACAACACTTTCCATATAATGCCTCAAATAGAGACATCTGTATACTAGAATGAAAAATATTATTATAAAAAAATCAACCAAACTAATATGTTGGTCCCAAAATCCCTGGTAATCCAGTGAACACGTATATAGAATATCGTCCAAGGTCTGAATTGTTCATTCTGGCTACCCATCAGATTGAGAATGAAAAGTTGTAGTAAAATTTAATTCAATGCCCCCAAACTTCTAAAGGCCTTTCCAGAAGTTGGAAGTAAACCTGAGATCATGATTAGATACAATAGAGAGGGTAACCCCTTGCATCCTAACTATCTATTAAACATACAACCGAGAAAGTAGATCTAGAGACAAAGTATCGTGAAAATGAAGGAAATGAATATATTTAGTCAATTAATCAATAATATATTAGATTAAATTATTACCATGAGATGTCTTGAATAATCCCATAATGAAGTCTAGGGATATATTTTTCCATTTCCACTCTGGCACCGGTAACGGTTAGGGAATCCCTTTTGGTAATTTTCACTCTACTTTAACCAGTTGACATGTCAAATACTTCACAAAACATTTTGCAATATTTATTTTCATTCCATCCCACCAGTAATACTCCTGAAGAACTATATACATCTTAGTACTGTCAGGATGAACTGAAAACATGGATATATGAGCTTCACTTAAACACTCTTTCTTCATCTTTGAATCAAAAGGGACACATACGCTCTTTCCAAATCTCAAAACACAATCATTATCACTGTTAAAATCAGGCAAATTACCCTTTTGAACCAACTCTACATTTTTCTACAACTCACTATCTTCCATCTACACTTACTTTATTCTATCAGATATAAATGATTTTACTGACACCTGAAACAAAATAGAGGAATTTCTTTCACTAACAACATTGATTACAAAGTTCATCAAATCATTAATCAAAGTATCTTATTATGATCGTGATAAGGTTAATGAAGCATTGCTTTTTCAACTCAAAGAATTAGCCACTTTATTTTCTTTTCCTGGATATGAAAGGATTGTGAAATAAAAATGCTTTATAAATACTAACTACCTCCTCTGTCGAATGGTCAATTATTTCTGAGTGAATATATACTTCAAACTTTTGTGGTCCGTATATATTTCACATTTTACTCCACACAAATGATGCCTCCAAATTTTTAAAGCAAAAAACAAAATCAGATAATTCTAAATAATGTTTAAGGGGTTTTATCTCCTGATTATTCATCTGACGTGAAGAATAAAAAATTACTCGATCATTCTACATAAGGATACAACCATTTCCTTTTAATGAAGCATCAATTTAAATAAAAAACTCACCATTTCTGGAAGGTAGTTCCAAAACTGAAGCATTCACCAATCGTCTTTTCAATCCATAAAAACAATCATCTCATTTTTTTTCAACTTAACTTAACCCCTTTTCGATTTATCTTTGTTATTGGACTAGATAACCATGAAAAATTCTCAACAATCCTCTGGTAATAACCTTACAAACCAAGAAAACTAGAGATCTCAATTATATTTGTGGTCTTGGCCGTTCTTCAACAACTTTTTTTTAAGAAGGATCAGTAGTTATGCTAATTTTTTAAATATTGTGACCATGGAAAAAAATTTATTGAAACCAAAACTCACAGTTTTTTAATTTCCCAAATACTTTATTTTCTTTTAATGTTTTCAAGACAACCCTTAAATGACTTTCATTCTCCTCATTACTTTTAGAATAATAAAAAATATCATTAATGAACACAACCACAATCTTATCCATGAAATCATAGAAACTTCTATTCATAAGATCCATAAATATAGAACGTGCATTGGTTAAACCAAACAGATTATATACTAATTCATAATGTCCATATCTAGTACGAAATAATTCCTTTGGAATTTCTTCTTCTTTTACTTTTAACTAACGGTACCCCAACCTCAAATCAATCTTCAAAAAATACTAAGCTCCCTGAAGCTGATCAAACAAATCATCGATATGTGGAAAATGATACTTGTTCTTAATAGTGATGTTATTCAATGCACTATAATTAATGAGAAGTCTCATTGAACCGTATTTATTTTTAATAAACAAGACAAAAGCACCCCATTATGATGTGCCAGGTCGAATGAATACTTTTTCTAGTAACTCCCGCAATTACTTCTTTAACTCCAACAGTTATATTTGTTTCATTTGATAAGGGGGTTTGGGAATTCGCTTAGCATCTGGAACTCCATCAATAGTAAATTCAACTTCTTGATCAGGTATAATACTAGGAAACTCAATAGGAAAAAAATCAGGATACTCATTTACAACAGTCACATCATTAATATGAAATATTCATTTTTTTAAACAATATTTGCAAGGTAACATTCATTTCAATATTTTACTAGTTTCTTAGATTCATGATTTCTTATCAAAAGTAATGGTTCTTTATTGTACACCGAATGAAAATATTTCTGAAAAGAAACCTCTATAACTCTGTAGTCAATATTAGAACAATAAAAAAAATCCAATCCATACCCAAAATAACATCAATCTATACAAGAGGCCAAAAAATAAGGGTTTCAAGTAGATTCTTTCCCCACACAAGGAAATAAATGTTCTTATAATTTTTTTTGACTCAAAATTTCCTCCAGGTGTTTTTACCATAATTTCAGGATTCATATCTTGAAATGGAATTCCCGACATACGAGAAAACTTCCCAGAAATGAATGAATGTGTAGACCCCGAATCAAATAAAACATTTCCATAATGTGAACAAACGAACAGTGTACATGATACTACTTCATTTGATGGCACAACATTGGCTGAAGTAGTTGCAAATGACTTCATCACCCCTTTCGGCATGTAGTCTGGTTTCATTCCATCAGTTGAGTTCTTCATTCGAAACTCATTTACATAATGGCCCATTTAATTACACATAAAAAATCTTACTAACTATAGATCAGATTAGGTCTTACCATTACCCAACTCTTTTTTAGTGAAATTACCAGCCATATTACCCATTTTACCAAATTGGTATCAATTACCCGAATTAAAAATACATTTTGCAACATGTATTTTAACACAATTTTCACAAACTATAAACTTAGGTTTCTTACCATTAGTCTTTATTGAAGAGTTCTTCCCTTTTTTCTGCCATCCTGACCTCTAATTCTGTTGTTTTTTAAAGAACACATGATCATCGAAAAACTCCACTTCCACCTTCTCTACACATCGAACATGTTTTTCATAACTTTTGAACTCATGAGAAGATAGAGCTATTTGATACTTTGGAATTAATCTGGAGTAAAAATGATTGATTTTATTATCAATATCTCGTATGAAATTAAGAGCATACCTTGCCAGTCAAGTGAATTTTTCTTCATAAGCAGCCACTGAGTCATCATATTGCCTCAATTCAAGAAATTTTTTTTTATCCTAAGACGAACCACCTTATGAAAATATTTCTAATGAATAATACCTTTGAATTCATCCAAATAAAGAGCATTAATCTCCTCACTATCCCTAACATTTTTCACCATAAACCACCACTGATCAGATCCACCTTCAAAATAGTAAGCAAGGAGATAACATTTTGATGTTCTGAACACCCCATAACATAAAAAATCTTCCCCAATTATTTAATCCACCATTCAGCTAGCACAGTGTCAGTTGATCCTCTAAAATATAGGGGATGTTGCCTCATTAAATGATCTACGACTAACATGTTCCTCAGTAGTTGATCTGGATGATCTCGTGCATGGATACGACTACCATTTATAGCCTTAGTCAACTATTCCATCTCTAAAAAAATTTGTTCAGTTCTGATTCCAACCCTCTCAGGTTGCTGATTTGGAAGGTTTTCTTCCTCCTAATGCTGTCCCATCACAACTGCCATGTTTCCTCTATAAAAAACCATTCTGAACATAGAAACATCTTTGGTGAATCAATATGGTAATCTGTAAATGCTATATCATTTCATTCATACCATAAATTAATTTATGGAGATTTATTTAACAATTTCCTAAGTTCTAAAGTTATCTAAAGAGACCTTTGATGCTAACTATAAGGACCTAACCTTAAAACAATACATAATCTTGAATTAAATTAATAATTCACATTAAGGATCTATTTAGTTTTAGTGTTTTATAGAGTTAGTCCATAACAATTACATTACATCACAAAAATTTCAAGGTAGAGACTTATACTAAGTCCTTATTTATTTCATAAAATAAAAACTGTTGAAAAAAAAGATTCATGTCTAGTTACATGTTTTAAAGTACATGACTTTCCCTTGATCCCATCCTTAATCCTATTCATCTTTATGTCCTGTGAAAAACATTTTGAAACTTGGGATAAGAAAAAAGGCTCAGAAAGGTTTATAAAACAAAAAAGAAAACATTAGTTCATGAATACACACATAACATAAGAAATTTAACATACCTCATGAAATCATATTATTTATGAATAACACATTGAAATTATAAATCATTAAGGTAACTTGTCGCATCCATATCACACTTACATTGTAGGTATCATAGAAATATAAGGAGTTACGTTGGAAAACCCATCAAAGTATATTCTATAAATTTGTGGGGAGAAACATTTAGGTTTACCTATATTATGTAACCCTATTCATTGGAGAGATATCTTGGGCTCACCTACCCTAGGTTTATCATGGAATAACCAGTATACGTAAACAATGCCCAAGAATGATAACATATTCATAACACATAAACCATCATAAAGGAAAGATAAAATTTCCACATTTCAATCACAATATATAATTTAAATATATTAACATAAAAAATCCATTATAAATTCCTTTTTCAATACCAAAATATTTAAAAGAGTATATAGTATTTATTTTCCTTTTAGAAACATTACAGCGTGTTACGGCATCCAATGATAAAAAATACTTATGGCGGCGGAAAGGTCGTTGTCACCGCGTACGTTAAAAGAAACATTATTTTTTATCTTTTAATAAAACGATTAGTAGAGAAAAGAATCTTTTTGAATAAAATTAAAAGTCAAAGTGGTTTACACACCGTATAAAAGAATGATGTTTATAAAACTAAATATGCCTCAATGAATGGAGATTGAGATGAAGTTCCTTACCTTGTGTCCGAATTGACTCGTTGGTTATTTAATAACTTTAATAATAAACAAAAGTTAATTTTTACTTTCTTAAGATCCTTTTTAAAATTTATTATTACCTTTTATATTACTTATTATCAAGTTATAAACATTATGTAATCTTTTAAGTTGATAATCGTTATTTTGTTGATATCTGGTACATGAGTCAAAAATTAACTTCTTATAATTAAAATTTGATCATATGGTCAAACGTTCACTATATCCAGAATAATATTAATGATTTAGATATCATATATATCTTATATATCCAGTATATACATTTATTTATAAGAGTAAATTACATGTGGATGTAAGAAATGAAATGCAATATTAATGGAGATGGTAAGTCGTACGTACGCATGAACGCTACTTTCATTTTTATTTCATATTTAATGGAATGAAAACATAATGTTGAATAGGTATATTATAATTCTAGTATAATATCATATATAATTTCATTAAATCTATCCTTTATACCATCCATGTAAGGCATGAACGAGTCAAATCACATCGAAGAGGCTATAATCCGCACTTCCTCAAATGAGATTATCATATTTACCCACTATGGAATCCATAAAGGTATTATATAAAAGAAAAATATAGAATAATAGAAACAATATAAATATAATATATATATCACATATAAATATAGTTCCATATTAATGGACACCATAAGAGGTGGTAGGATATAATTGAACAATCATCGTTTCATGAGGCGTTAGTTCACCATCCACAGAAACAATACGTTCATTACCCATTCAATGGATGTGTGTGTAAGTGTAGTTAGATTCCATGTCATAAAAAAAACCTAAATTATTGATCATACTAATCTTTTTATTAAATAATGTAATAAAAAGAGTTTATGAGTTTGGATAATGAAAATAAAACAAAATAACTTAAGAGAAGACATTACCTTTAAATCAGTTATCTCCTTTTGGTTTGAACCAAAAGCTTTACTTGAATTGCCTTCTACCTAGTGTAAGGCTTCAAAGAGGAATAGAGGGATTTAGAGAGATTTTTTGGTCAATGGAATCACAAGCCAAGTGGCTTGAGATATGTGAGGAATGGGTTAGAGGTTAGGTAATTTTAAAAGGGTGGAGGAGGGGCTCTTTAAGAAAGTGTGAAAATATTATTTTATTATGTAATGATTTTTGGTTTCTAAATGTCCAAAACTTATTAAGTCAAATCTAAGATGACTCATGGTCAAATTAAAATCGTACCTTTAGAATTGGATAGGTTTTGGATATTATTTTAATATTTATAATCTTATTTATTTAAATCATTTATTAATGAGGTAAACACAGCATCATTAATGTGTCATAAATAATATAATTTATAGGATGTATAAAAAATTTAAGAAAAATATCATGATGTAGGAAATAATTTTATCTTTTTAGATAATATTTATAGTCAAAACGATAACTTATATAACCCCATGTAAAAATTGACTTACTAAAAGATTTTTGTTTATGTCAGTTTTTCCTTTACATTAAGTTAATTAAAATAAAGTGTCATTATCACTCACAAATTTCCCCATGGGGTCCCAAAATTGTCCCAAGGATTTACACGGTCAGATATGTGTTAACCAAAATTATTAGGACATATTTTATGGTACGTTAATATTATTACATTGTTTTTTTACCCTTAATTTCTATATTTATTTTTTAACCATGGTAAATAAAATATTTACTGAAGTAAATATTCATAATTAATAAAAATAAAAGTTACATATTTACACAATTTAGTACTCCTAATTCCAAATATGGAATCCATTTTACCAAATTCAAAACACTAAAGAGGCAGAAATTAATTTAATTTTAATTCCCACAGTTAAAACAAAAAGCATGTTTTTAAGAAATAACTATCAAAACATTGATACTTGTTTATGTCAAATTTCTTTGTAAAATAACTTCCAATGACCAAAATTTGATTAAATGGTAAACATTAATTTTAATTATACATCAAAACCAATTAAAATTATAATATAAACATATAATTAAAATATATTAAAACAGGGTATATAATTAAACTACAATATTTTCCATTATTCATTAAAAAATGAACTTTAACAAAAAAATACCAATATTTCATCAAAAGTAAATTTTGATGTCCCAATACTAAAGAAGAATTTTATTTTTTTAAATAGAAAATACAAAAGTGACCAAAACTATATTTAATAAGGTTTCACCATCAATAGGCGAAAAATCGACCTTTTCATGAATATTATCGTATTTTTGCTTTAAATCGTATTCATTCACCTTTTATGCCTCTAACACTTATCAGATAAATGTAAAAACATTTAACAAACATGTATAATCATATTTTAGTTAGATCTATTCATTGTCTCCAATAAAACAGCTACACATTAACTACCATTTCAAATAATAATATTATATTATTAGTGTGCATCATAATATTTCAATGATACCCGTTTTAGTGTATCATGTACACCATTGAACATAGCATCCCCTTTAATGTAAAGATAATATTTAATTCAAAAATATTAATAAATATGAAAATTTCATATTTCTTTATTTACCTATGATGTAACAATAAGGGTAATAAATGTTAACATAAAAATAAAATTGACCCATAATTACAACATGGATGATATGTAAAACTATATCCCATTCACATTTATGAATATTGTATTTTTATGAACATTAAATAATTTTAATTTAATATTTTAGTTATAAAATATCAATAATGTCATTTTTTGGAAATACACGATTCATTATAATATAATATGACCCTAAATCAGGTAAAATGGTACGAAAATAACACGAATTAAATAACAAAGAATATATGGTCTTAATTTGATCATCTAATTAAATTTTTATAGTTATAGAGATCATTTTAAACCGTATCATTTTGATTAACCCCTAGGTTAATAAATTTTATCCTTAATCTTGGTAACAACTTTTTAAATATTAACAGGTTATAATTTTACATAAAAGAAGAAAATTGGATCATAAATGGAAAATGACTAAATTATATACCATTTATAAATCTAATTTTCATTTGTTATATTATTTTATATTATTTTTATAAAATATTATTTAACAAAAAATATAATTAATATTATTTTAACAAGTATTCAAACAATTTGACATTAAAAATAGCCTTGCAAAAATGGAATTTTCATTTAATCCTTTGAAAGATATTTAATATGTTATATTGTTTATATAATCTCACTAGAAACTCCAAATCATCCAAATAATATTATTTTTATAGTTCTTAAAAATATTGTAATTTATTTATCTACTTCATGCACGTGAGTTACGTCAATTTCTTGTCAGAATTTAACATAATTATTTGGTCACTAAAAAAACATGATAATTAAAACAATTTATATTTAAAATAAACAAATATTTTTTTATCCCTGTCAAATTTTTTATAGATATTAAAATCAATAAAGTAGAATTTTTGACATAATATTTTACTAAAATATTAAATAGTTTAATATCAATGAATAATGGAAAATTTGATATTTTACAACTTTGGATGATTATCTTTGAAATAGAATCGTAAAATGTAACAAAGATATGTTTTCAATGAATTTTAAATCTTATCACAATAGTATTAACCCTAAATTGACACTTTTACTTGATTGTGGTAAAACAATTACTATGGTTACTATTAATTATGACAAAAAATAAAATTAGAATATATAAACAATTTGTAACTCCTGATTCCAAATTTGGAATCCATTATTTAAGATTCAATTTCTTCTATGTGGAAAAAAATATTTTAAGATAAAATCACAAAATGTAATGAGTGACGGTTTTTTCCTGAAAAATTAATTTTTCCTATAGAAATGTTTTTATATCAAATTAAACTAAAAAATTAATTCAAATGAACATAATTGGATCATTAAATATATTATAGAACTAATTTTACTTTGAAGATATTATAATAGATAATAAAACATGTTAAACTATGGAAATAAATATATAGTTTCCAAAAATGATCTGTATATCTCACTGTTAACTAGAAAATCAATATTGTTATATAAGTCCCAAAATTAACATTAAAATATTTTGGGATATTATTATTTAAAAAATAATATTATTTTTATGAAATAAATATAAATAAATTTAAAAATAATAATTAAAATATTCCCTCCATAATAACCATTTTATGAAAATTTATTTTAATGAAAAAGGTTTATGAAAATAAAGTGATTATTTCTTGAGAATTTATCAATATTTTTTATTTATTATGATATAAATATATATCATGATTTTGGAAATTCTATTAATACCCAAAATTTTTAAACTATGCTATAACAATATTTCAGGGATCAATTATTTTTAGTGTCACATATTGTATATCATATCGAACATAGTATTGTTTAAATACCTCAAGGTGTTACATGGGTGCATCAATAGAATATTTTACAATCTAGATAGGGGTAATTTCTGTGTACCGTGATTGTCCTGGGTTGTATAACTTTTTTAGGTTAACATATCTGATCTGTGTACCATGAGAAAGTCCAAGTTACCATTGGAACCTATATTTCTAATAAATAACTATGTTTCATGAATTATTCATGTGGTGGTTCGAAATTTTAAGAGATAAAATTCACATCCATGGATTACGTTGTGATTGTTTTTTATTTCCTTCATTCAACTTAAATTTTTACCCCTTCTATACTTTAGTTTTTTATGTCCTTAAATTATTTATTAACTATAGATTTCTATCTCAGTTACTTTTTATAACTAAATATTGAAATTTTTATTTGAAAATAATATTCAACATGGGTTGGTCTTTGTAAAGTTATTTCTCATGATTAATTACCAAAAGTTATTTTATGGTTTTAAAAATATATATTTTGGATTAAATTTTTCTGTCTTGGAATAAAATGGTGTTCATGATTTTTATATCAGAAATTTATTAATGATTATTTTTTTAATAGTATATTTTAATATAAAATTTTGAATTTTTTATAACAAGAAAAGCATGGAATATATAATTATTACCTAATGGGTTGATATTCTTACAGCCAATTTACACCAATTTTTTTCTTTATAAATAGTTTCCCTTTTCAATTTATGGAAAGAATATTGGATTAATACTCTAGTTTTGGATAGATTGTGACATTGGGTAGCATATGAAATTTTGATTCAGTATGTTTGTGTTTATTTTCAGTGATTCATTATTCCATGAAAAGTTGGTCAAACACTTTTGTTTTTTTTAATCGGTGGTGAACTAAACATGTCAAGATTATATGATGGAACATATGGGTAGGTTTTGTCATGGGATTAATATGTAGTATTTGAGAAATTTTTTTCTTTAACTAATTTATAATCATTATTATCATGTTATTTGTTTCCCATGGATTCCTAATTTATCGATAGGTTATAAAAATATTCTAGGAAAAATATGATATTTATTACTTGTTATTTTGTGGTTAATGTTCCCACATTTATAGTTTTGGATTCCAAATATCTTATTTCAAGCCAATAAGGATCAAGAATTATCATTGGGCCAATGAAGGGTCAAGTCAGTTATTGATTCAGTTGTCTTCCTATGAAAATTTTTTTGAAATGATATGAAATCATGGTTCATAATTGGATATAGGATTTATAGTCCCCTTTTTTATTTGGTAGTGTCATGTAGATGGATGTTTTATAATTGAAACATGAAATATGGGAGTTGAAATTTTATCGTGGGCCACTACTAATTCAAAAAGATGAGTTTCCATGGCAATATGGTATTCCAATTTTTTTGTGGTAGTGTTAAATTTTATATTCTTGTGGATGTTATTTGAAATAATATTGACGTTTTATGCTTTTATAGATGTATTTAATTTTTTTGGAAATAATATAAGTCTATTTTGAGGTACATTCTTGGATCACATTTCTTGGTAACATGTGGAGAGTATATGAACATGGTTTTATATTACTCTATATGATATTTGTGAGATTGTACATGGTACACCAAGCCATGTGGAAAATTTTTCGTGGTCACTAGTCATATTTATATAGGTTTTGGTAGATTCATGATGATAAATTCATTTATTTTTATTTATTAATAACATATTTTAGAGATCAAAATTATTTTTAACAGAAATTTTACTAATTTCAAATAAAAATATACATTTTGAAATTTTTTTAATGGTTTTTAACAAAAATTCCTCATTTAAGAAGAAGAATAACGTTTTATTTTTAGAGATGTTATATATTTATCTCATAAATGTCTTTTAGAGGGATTTTTTTGCATTTTTTGTTGTTAATATAATTCTGAATAATGAACATCAGTTTTTATGATATTATAAAAAAGTTTTTAATAATTTAAAATAAATTTAGATTTTTTATATTTTTAAACAATTTCAATAGAAAATTATATGGTATGAAAAGTATTTATGAATGGGGATTTGATAAATAAAATTTCAAACCTTGGGTTTTCATATGAATATAATAGAAATACTTTTGATCCATTTAAATGTTTTACCTTTTAGAGGTGTTCCTGGTTGATTTCATTAAAATGGTTATTTTGAATTCCAATTTTAATTTCTATGAGAGTGATTATTGTTTTATATATGATCTTATTGGGTCTTGTGATTTTATCTATTCCTGAATGTTTACCTCCCATAAATACTATGAATCGTTTTTAATATTGGGTGGCTATATCTTTGGAGTGATTCTTTTTTTTTTGTACTTAGAAATATCCTTTAATAGTTTCTTCCCCTTAATTGTTTTTTTGGTATTTCTCATGTTTAATTATAGTGGATAGGTCATGTTGTTTTTTGAGTACATTATGTTTTGTGAGGTTTAGTTAAGGTCCCTTGATTATTAGGGGAAATCCTTAGATGTGATTTAGGTACCCAAGATGAACGTTGAACTAATTTAAGTTATAAACTAACTGGGGTATGATTAACATAGTAGGACTACTATGAGGGGTGTCTAGGGTAGGTGTTTCTAGGTTATAAATACCTTATTCTTTAATCAGTATTTCAAACAATTACATTTTAAGATTCATGTTAATGGGTTATGTTTTTATCCCTTTGTCAATGCTTAACAGATTCATTGGAGTGTTCTTATTGCAATGATTATATTTTAGAGTTTTTTGATGGGTATTATAATGTGTATCTTCCTCCTTCAATTTTTTACAAATTAATTGTTTATTTTATATGTATTATTATATTTTGTTACTTCTTGTAGATTAAATACCTCTTTATATGAGTCATAAAATGTTATCTTTATTATGTTGTTGTATGAGTCTCTTTGGTTGAGGGTTCAAGTGTTGAAATGTATAAACAATTTAATAATGAAGTTATTCTTTTTAATGTACTATGTAATCTAAGATCATAAATGGTGGGGAGACATACTATGGATAATAATTTCTTAATTTCCCCATCAATGATTTTTTATTATTTAATCCTTCATGATTTAGTGATTCTTGTATATTTTGGAGAAACATTTAGTGAACTTAGTTAAATATTGTTTTGGGGAGCTCAGAGATCATGTTGTATATTATCCTTTTCTCCCTATTTTATCCCCATTGATAATTATCCTATAATTTGGTGGATTTATGTTAGAATAAATCAATAGGTTGGGGTGATTTTATAGACTTTACAGGTCAATAGTATTTTTTTAAAATGTTTATTTTAGTTATGTCTTTTAATTTTGGATTTATAGATCCCTGGGATAGTTTGTTATTTTTGGGGGGAAATTATGAGGTTACCATTACACCACCCTAATTTATATATAATATTTTGGTTATGGAGGAGGAGGAGCAATTTAGTATAGCTTATTATGTAGTAGAGGTCTTAGGTGGACTTAAACCCCATGACCTACCACCCGGAGTTCTCCACAGCATATCACCAAGGCCATGTCATAAAGCCCTGGGGGTCCAAAACCCCATTCCCTACATGTGGATATACTCCATAGTATAGAACCATGGCTATATCATGGATTTTAATGATCAGTTAGATCCATTCCATAAGAAAAGAGTCGCTCCAGGAGCTACTATCTTCCAAAAAATGATAAATTATATTTTTTCTATCCATCTTATTAACCCCAAAATCATAATCACTCACTATCATGCATTATTTATAATGATGAATTAATAATGGAACCAAGGACACACCCCCCTTAATAATTTAAAATCCCCTATATTTTATATTTTTATGGAATCGGTTAGGGTAAAGAACCATCACCTCTTCATAGTTCTTCCATTCATTTTCTTTTTTTTATTCTCCCACATTTTTTATTCATTCCCTTACCAATTTCAAAGGTGTTTTTGGTTTTTAGTTCTTGTGTACCTTTTTTATATGGTGTGCGATTGGTCCTCCAAGTCCTCATTCAAAATTTATGATATAATAATATCATATGTTGATGACCTATTAATGTGTTTTTATCTTTCACTTTTCTGTATTGTGTCCCATGTTGGTGAGTTTTTCAAACGAGTTTATTTAAAATTATATATTCTTTTTTGGTTCAATATGATATACAGATTCAGGTTATCTAATTTTTTAAGATATTTAAATTGATTTAAAAATGGTAATTTATGGACCATTCAACATTTTATATCATTACTCAAATAATAATGTGTTAACTTGATTCATAAAAGACCTAAAATTGTTAATAAATAGTAATTGGTGTTTATAAATTATTTGGGGATATTTATGATGATTTATTGTGTGATTCATCTGTTCAAGGGAATAATATAATTGGGTTCCATCATTCCTTAAATTTTATAAAATTTATTGCTTTTATCATTGTGTTATTTATTTTTACATGACATTCAAGGTATCTCTTTTCATGTTTACTGATTTTACACATATATATGGGTTTATATGTTTATAAAAAAAACTATATATATTCTCATAATTATATCTAAATATATAGATTATGAGAATTTTATAAATATAAATGTATATGTAATTTCATATGTGAATACTGTTTTAAAAAAGGATGTTTTCATATTTAAAATAATATTTGGAACATATTTTTTTAAAATATACTAGAAAATAGGTTTTATAAAAGATTTTGAATCATTTTATAATGGATTTGATATTAACTAGTTCTTTTGGTATTTATTAACATTAAATTTTTGGGTTTTATTTGAAGTTATACAAATGGTTTTTGGAAGGTTTTCGTGGTTCCATGTTGGGTTATTGATTTTGGGTTGTTACTATTATATAAATGAATGGTTTATATCTTGTACATTATTTGATTGACTCATGGGATATAATTGGAATGTGGATAACCTGAAAGGTTATTTTAAATAATTAATCATACTTCCTACTAGAGGTAATTTCCAATTCATATGAAAAGATCATGATGTATTACTTATTTCGGTCCACATAGGATGTATGTTTTCCCAGAATTGGTGATGTTTACATTTAGAACCTATAATAAAAATATCTTCCCATGTGTCCTATATTATGTTTGTGTTGTTACAAATTAATCGATGCACATGTTTTGGTTTATAGATTATTTTGTTATTATTTTTCATTTCCATTACAAATATGTATCATTTAACCATTCTTTACTTTAGTCTTCATTTCGATATGCATTATTAATTACATTAGGTTTCCCTTTGTGCTTCCATTTTAATATGAAATATCTAAATAGGTATTTAAAATTTGTATTTTATATGGATTTGTTTCTAGTAATGGATTTCTAATGTTTGTTTTAAATTTTTTTAAGTTTTTCAAAAGAAATCATTGCGTTTATAATTTTATGACTTGTAATAACAAAGTATTTTTACTTTTTATTTACAAAAAGTTAATATATATTATTTTGATTATTGTAATATTTCAAACATGATTTTTTTTTGTTAGAAAAAATAATGCATAAGGACATTGAAGTGATTACCTACCAGGTTGTTATTATCTTGCCATATTAACACAACTCAATTTTTGAATACCTAGTGTCCTTTTGTGGTTCTATCATGAATCATATTTTGGGATCCACGTTTTGGATATTGCATAGACTCGGGTAACATGGGATATCATGACCACATATGTCAGTGTTTTTTCAGTGCCTTAGTAGCATCAACAAAATCATTTATCCCCAATTGATTATTTCATTAATTAGTGGTTTACAATAAATGTGTAGACTGGATGATGGATCATCGAGGTTGTTTATATAGATTAATTTGGAGGTTATATAATGTACTTATTTAGATTTAATTTTTTTTACTACTTCATATCTGGTAATTTTTTTTGGAATATATTTATGAATTAAAAATTAGTATTACAAGATTTATTTGTGAAAATTTTGTTGTGTGTTAACTCTTTTTAATGTTTAAATTACTCAAATTAATTGTTTTATTCCCGAGTGCTTTTCTCCATACTTTTATGATTATGAACACCATTTAAAATATCATTAGGATGGTTCATGTGATTGTTCGGATGGTATCCCCATCTAGTTCTTTACATTAAATACCTTTAAAAATATTATATGTTATAACCCTTCCAAAAAACAATAATTCTAGATCTTGATCATTCGACCAGGATGTTTCTTTCAAAGAAGATTTCCCTAGGATTTTTTAGTGTAATGAATGGGGTAAATTTCTAAAGTTAAGAGTTATTTATGAAAATCCCACTTTGTTACATGTTTAATACATTGTTGGAAAATACTAAAAGTTGGGATATATAAGAAAAAATTTTGATTATATCCATAGAATGGATAGGATAAATGGATTTCTTATCAACCATCTAACAATCATAAATGATATGATTAATATAATAAATAACATAAATAACAAATTGGTGATAAGAACACTGAATATTACTCATTATATTATGAAATATGGATCATAGAATATTAATTTATTTGATGAATTCCCAAAGGGAATTCATGTTAGTGGAATACCATGTAATATAATTTCTTATTAAATGGTTGAAATGCATGATACCCATTTGATAATATCTTATGTTTTAGGTTAATAGTATCATCATCATCATTAATGGAATTCATATCGATCTTATGAAAATTGAATAATAATACAATCAACTTCATGAATTGGTAAAATTTTATAAATATTCTTATGAAATAAAATTTATACATTTCAAATATTAATATTTAATGATTAACATAAGTATTAATTAGTTCAATAACTTTATCTAGATTCTTATGTGATGCATAGATGAATTTTTTAGATAATTCCAAAAGGATTATTTTGGCTAAATAATTCATTGTAAATGTTTATACATTATCCTTGTATTAAATAAATGATTATTGTGTATTATGAAAGTGATGGGGGTAGATGAACTAGGCATGTGATGTCTATTTTCTGGTGGCATATTGATAGTAAAAAATTGTTAAAAGTTAAAAATGGATGAATTTTTTAGTAAGTAAAATAATGTTTCACCTACTTACAAATCAAGGATATTAGAACCTCAAGAATGTATAATTATAGAGTAACCATTCCATAGAGTAGAATTATGTAATATAATTTGAGGGACTTGGGAAAATCCATGGAATATCAATTTTAGGTATCACTGTTTTTGAAGTGTATACGATAACATATATATAATTTTCAAATGTCTTCATTACAAATAAGATCAATGTAAATGAATGTATTAAAAATTCATATAGACTTCATTAAAGTGATAAATAGAATTTATTTTACAATGATGATTTTAGTATAACAGAATATTTCAATATCATATAGGTATTAATAATTTTTTGTATCCTGATTTTATTTTTCATAGGATAAGATAAGTTGATTACAAATAATGTTCTTTATGAATAATATGAGATGATTAATAAAATAAACATGGTTTATTTGTCTTCAATAGGTTTTAGAATAAGATACGTATGAAAAAAATTATTGAGGAAAAAATTATCAAGATTTATGTTAAAATACATAGGAATTAATTCCACCACTATTAGTGGAATAATTTATAGAATAATATCAATTTTTTAAATAAATTTATCAAAACAAAAAAATAACATATATTAAATGGATATAATATTTTATTTTTTAATTATTCATGCAATTTTTTTATTCACTGCCAAAATAGAGTTGTTGTATTATAATATAATAAATTTTTACGAATATAATATATAAGAGGCTAGTGGGAATATTTTTTTAATTATAGAAGTAAAATGATAAAAAAAATAGATTATATTAGTCAATAGATATTGTGAAAGTTAATGTTCAAGAAACAATTTTTACTGAAATAGTTCTAGGAATGATGGTAAATTACTTATATATTGTCATATGTAGATAATAAACATTAATATTATTATAAGAATTGATGTTGCATAGTTGAGGAGCTAGATTTTTTAAAAACAATTCAATGTTATAAATATGATTAACAAGTCTCACCAATATTCAAACCGGCTTGCTTTAAACAAATTACTCAATAATGATTTTAGTGTGTGGGATTATTAGATTTGTTATAGTTTAAATTTTTTGGATTAACTATGGTGATTTTATATTGATAGTGTATATCATTCTCTATTTTCCATCATATTTTTTATATTTTTATAATTTCAGAAACTCAATATAATTTTATAAAACTACAATATTATAGGAATCTATGATTATTACATATTCAATATTTTATGTTTCATTACATATTTTAAATTGATAATTTTATATAAGTATTTTTATACTAATGAAATATATTTATATATATATGTGTATTATTCATATTAATATTATTCTAGTTATTTTTGATTTATTATATTTTATTGATATGTTTAACTAAGAAATACATTAAATGTATCTTAATTTTTTCTACTGTAAAATTCATATAATGTTTCAAAGAATATAAATAATTCTTTCCAATAACTTATTGATTGGTTTATAGATCATAATATTATGTATATATTTTATTATCTCAGGTAATGAATATTTTTTTCTTAAAATTTTAGATATTTATTTTCACAAAGAAACACTTATTATGAATTTCGTTTTCACTACTCAAAAATAGATTATTCATTTATAAATACTGTTATGTTTTTGGTTTTCAGTATTTTTGAAAATTGTATTGTCTTTCAAAATAAAATATTTGAGATATACCTAATTCTAATGTATTAAAAAAATTTGATAGATATATGAAGATATAGTAAATTAATATGAAATATTTTAAAATCCTTATGATATTATTGGGTCTTAAGAGCCATTTAATTTTTTTATAAAAATTATAAAATTCAAATATACTTTTTAAATATTTTATAAAAATAAAAAAACATATTTTATTGGATATTTTGGTGTTTTCTACTATATCTTATGAAGTATTCTAAAAATTATTGAAATTTTTAGTGGTTGAATTTTAGAAATTTTATTTCTAGTAAAATTAATTTTTCTTTCTTTTTTATTTATAGAGATTGATGAAAAACTATATTAATTTAGTCTAATTTATTATATATTAATTCTTATTAATATAGTTTTATGTTGATACAAATGATTTTCTACAAAATAATGATCCTTATGAAATGTTTTTCCTAGAATTTATACTGAAAAACAAATCTTTTGGTTTTCCGAAATTCCACTAAAATGATTCAAAAATATTGTTCAGATGTATATATATGACTCTTATAAACTTAAGGTTTGCATTTTTGTAATGTAACTGGCTATTACGAATTACATCTTAACCATATAAATTTTGAATTTAACCTAATAGTGATGGTCACTCAGTATTTTTATACTATTTTATCCTTACAAACTTATGTGTGATCCCTATAAACACATATCATAATTTTTTTTAAAGAAATAACACTTAAAATATTTCAAGATGACTATTTGGATTTCTATATTTACTCTTATGAAGTATTTTATTATGAATTAATTATGAAAATAGTTATGTGTTTAATTGAACAATGTGGTAACTCAATGATGAACTGTGTGATTATCAAATGATATAACTAATATGATTGGAATGATAGACTATTTGTGACATTTTAAATATCCAAATGTTTTGGTTACTTAAAATGGGGAAAAGATTCATGTAATTTCTTAGATGATAATGTATTGATTGTTCCAACTGACCTAGAATCATGATACTATATTTTATTATGGTTTTCATATTTCCACCTAGTATTGTTTTATATTGTTTATTCTATTTGATTTATATATTTTTAAATGACATATAAATAATAATAAAACCTATTTGAATTATTTTTATTTTTTAATGTTGGGAAAATGTGAGGCTTATTATACCATATTATAAGAGAAACATAATATAATGTAACAATTATATTCACATATATTTAAATTATTATAACCATTATTGAATTAGATAAGAATATAAGAAACATCATTTTGAAGAAATATAATGGATATTTTGTTTAATATAATTAGTTATTTCTAAATTATATATAAATTGAAGCTAAAGTAAATAATCAATAGAAATTATTCCATTATTAATAATGTGTTGTAATGTTACTAGGATAAATTAGTTATACCTTTTTTATCTGGATTACTGAGGAAATTATGGATTTCTAGAAGCTATAATGCCCTCGAATTTTCTCTAATGGACGACAATGAATGTATATACACAAAAAATTTCTTTTTTCATTCCTTGGTTTAATAATTTCACATTATTGTATGTTCAATTGTTCTATTTTATAATGTCTTTATTAAGTTGTAACACCACTCACACATGGTGTAGATCCATAAAATGTATTATATTCATTATACAGACATGATGGTAATGAGGATCATATTGGATATTCATTATACCTTAAAAGGTATGACTTACGGTATATTACTCCATGTGTGAAAATGATAATGATTTTGGGTTATGATTCTATGTGTTAAAAGTCATTATTTTTTATGCTCTTTTTTTATTAATAGTATGTTTTTAATAGGGTTTTCACTACCTTCCAATTTTATGTTACACTGAAAATAATTTCTCTAGAGAAGTAGAGATAATTGAACTGTGGTTATAGTGTCACCATGACCTGAACTACTATAAAATATATATTTCATATTTTTTCCATTGAATTGGCTCTTTCACGTAAAAATAATATTTATTTTGATTTAATTTCAACTATGATTAAATATTATGTATATATATTATTACTTTTCAATTAATACCCATTCATCATATTGATCCTGAAATTATAAATTGGAAAACAATTAGCATCAATGTGTAACCCTGTAAGGATAGTTGAGTTCCATTACTTCTCATGATAGAAGTAAATTTATATCAGATATAGTCCATAATATTATTACTCTATATTTTTATTCTATTATATTTTATATTAATAACATTTATCTAAGACCTCATAGTATGTGGAAAAAATATTTTTTGAGAATCCATGGTTAAATTCCAATGATGGATGGATAATGATGCTTCCACCTTACATTGATGTAAAATAAATCGTTATTTTAAGTCGTAGATTGAGGATTACAATAAATAGTTTACTATTAATAATTAGAATACAACGTTAAAACATTTTCTACTACCCAAAAACCAAACTAATTATCTTACAATATTATATCCTTGTGAATAATTTTTAGATTATAAAGTTATGAAGACATTACATTGTGAAATTATTTTAATTGTTTTTATACTATGTATATATGAAAACAAACATAATATTCTCGGAAAATTTTAAAATACTCACATTATGGTGTAGAATTGATTAAGAGGACCATGATCTATATGTAATGAAACATTATTATGATTTCATGATGGGATATAATGATCTATTAATCATATGTTTCATAGGTTAAATAGCATCGTGACTGGGATGAATGAGCATAGAAAAACGTTGGACACTATGAACATGGTTGAGAGGGTTTTGTGAAATCTACCCAATAATTGGAACACTACTAAATGTTTTATTTATGGAAGAATGAATTTCAAAGAGTAAGTGATTAAGATATTATTAGCTAAAATTTTATGTAACACCCTGATATTTTATAAGATATATTCTTTTTAATTTCTTTCATATCTTCAGTTGAACGGCACACCATGATTATCTTGTATTATATGCCACACCGTATTAGCTTGCGGTATATGCAACACTATTCTTGGCTCGTGTTAAACACAATTTCAAATTCGTTTTGTGGAAATTATTCTACGCAACATTAATTATAGATTTTTTTAAAGTATCCATGAAATAAGTTTTTATTATGTTATACATAGCACCAAAGGGAGATTGCACTACACACATCCCTGACTTGTCTTTCATTACACGCAATCGCGACCTTCCTCGATAGCGTGTATAATACGCAATAACGGGTTTCACTAAACAATGATATATTATATAAAGTAGCTGTTATGAATAGTAATACCCACCTTTTGAAATTTTATAAATTCTATCCTTCATAATGGAATTCATTTTTGAATTATAAAAATCGAAATTATCCTAGGGTGAATCTTTGGTCTTTTTCTGAAAACTTTCAATTTTTGATGAATAGTGAAAACAATGGGTTACTATTTAAAACCGACTTTTTATTTAAATAATTATTTGTTTTATTTAAATTTTTTTAGGTAAAAATTGATACATAATACCTATATAAGTTCATTGTAATTCATTGGAGTCATTTTATAATAATTTTAGATATATAAAATTTTTATTGAACTTTTCACCGTCTTTTACCCACCTCCTAGGAGAATTTGAAAATTTACATAAAACATAATTTTACCGCTTCTGTGAGTGGAATTTCGAAAATCTGAGAGACACAGTTAATATCAAGGAGTAATATTTAGTTCAATAAGATAAACATAATTTTTGGTGAATAGTAACTTTTTACTTTTATTTACCACGGTTAAAAGTTAATAGGGTAATTAAGGGTAAAAATAATAATAATATTTCCCAAAAACATGTCCTAATTCTATTGGATAAGTATAATTCGACCAAAAAACCTTAGGAATAAAATATAACCCTTTAGGTCCACTTGTATTATATTAGGACATTTATTATTATTTTATTTAAAGAAGATTTAAAATAGTTAAAATCAATATTTAATTACTAAAACATTTTTAATATAGGGTTATATATAAGATAAATTAGACTATAAAAATTAATTAGAAAGCTAAAACGTTTTCCAACATAATGGTATTTTATTTATAATTTTGAGAAATTAAATAATTTAATTTATGTATGGCCCAATGATGATGCAATAATTACCTTATTAAGGAAATATTAACATAATTGATGTTATAAATACCCAAATAAATAAAAATTTAGACTTTTTGTGAATTAAACTAGTTTTCTAGGTTAATATGACATGTTAGTATTGATTTAATTAACCTTTTTAGAACTAATCATGCTGTTATGATTTTCACAAAAATCAAGTACCAAATAGTGTCAAAATTGACATAAAATAGTTTTTAAAACAAATATTATATTATTAATTGATATTTTATTCCTAAAAATCTAATTTTCGGCCAAATTACTTAGATAAAGATATATATATTAATAATGAACCAATTGGGGTTCGTTTGTCTTGTTATAGTAAGGTTATTAACCATATAGTGTAAGAAAACAAGAAGACACGGTAAAAGTTAAATTATTTAACTTAGATTTAAATCCAAATGATAAGGTTAAAATAGAATCCTAATCATTTCTAAAACCTATTGGATGAAATTATTTCGACCCATCCCAACTTTATCTTATAAAGAAATCAATTTGGAGCTATTATAAACCGAATATGACTTTATTATAAAATAATATTTTATGTTTTTCCAAAGGTGCCCCTCTCCTCCCTTATAAAAAGGGCACCCCTTCCCTTTTCTCTTCACTCCATTTTGAGCCTTGAATCTCAGAAAAACCCTGCCCATTTCTCATCTCCACTTCCCTAGAAAACTTTTGGGGGTTCTGGTCTTCTCAAAAGACCAACTATAGTTCCCTCAGACGAAGTTTAAAGAAGGTGCGTCGAGAAAGAGGTAATCTCTTCTACCGACTCATTCAAGTTTCTTTCTTCTTCTACTTCCTATTATTTAGTTTTTTCATTAAAAAGTAATCACATAAGTATTAATTATATACTGATATATTATTATAAATATGAAACAACCCTATTTCACCTTCTATCTATCCTACGGAAAATGAAATCACCACGCGTGTGTACGTACGGAATACCGTCTTCACGTCGTGGTGTAATCAGTTTTTCCACCACCACCTTACATGGATGGGTATAATGGTGTAAAGAATAAATATATATGATTATTATAAAATCATACTAATTCTGAGATATTATATCATCCACTTCAATTAAATTCAATAATTATGGGAATGATATCATCGCTCGTGCGTACATACGGATTATCGTCTCCACGACGCGATGAGATTTGCCCTCCATTTTAACCACTCAAGAATGATTATAAAGTATAAATAATGAATAATAATGAAATATTTGACATGATAAATCTAATGTATGTATTTATATATATATATATATATAAGTCATCTATATACTTCCATCCAAGTCAATAAGGAAAAAAGAAAACATCATTCATACATACATACGGCCTACCGTCTCCATGAATGGTGTATTTCA
Source organism: Viscum album (assembly GCA_963277665.1). Lineage (NCBI taxonomy): Eukaryota > Viridiplantae > Streptophyta > Magnoliopsida > Santalales > Viscaceae > Viscum > Viscum album. The sequence goes on from OY728160.1 coordinate 2,088,634,048, forward strand.
TTTCATTAATATATCTATTATATATATATATATATATACTGAATATATTTGATATATAAATCATTATTTACATTCTGGAAGTAATTAAATCATGATATAAGTAATAATAATATCATGAACAACATGTCCAAACACGTACGATAAATAAAACGATTTTACCCAAAACGCTGCTTTAACATGGAATTTACAAAAGAACGGGTAATATAAAGTAATAAGTGAACAATATATGATATTATAAAATTGAATATGATTCTTTAATAAGTCAATGAAATTATTTAAATCATTATACCAGAGGTTCGGATATGTACGACGCATATCAGACCTAAGGTAAGGTATAATTTTGAAATTTTTTTATCCGAGATTGCTTATACGTAAGTAATTACTAGGGTTATATTATTCATCCACATACAAATGAATGTTTCATAAAGTGTTTAATATTATTCCATGTATGTTTAAAGTCATTTTTACCCCTCTTTGACTTTTAATTTTTGTTATGGAAGGAATATTTCTTTTGTTTACCATACATGGTACTTTTTGACTTTTCCATTAAACGTACAAGGAGAATGTTTTTTTAACTTATATAGAATGAACAGATTTTAATGGTTTCATGACGCCTTTTTTTCATGAAGTTTACTCAATAATATTTCATGTTTATTTTCAATAAAATTCTTTTCTTTTAAAATTTTGTGGCATTTTTTGAAAAGAAAATGATTTTAAGAAAAAATGATATTTTCCTCAAGAACTCTTTTCAAGTGTTTTATCAAAACCATTTTCCATATAAGATGAAATTATTTTTTATGTGTATGTTTCAAGTATAATATCTTTATGATTTACATGGTTTAACTTTTCTTATGATGAAATGATATCCATTTGTTTTATAAGGAATATTTTATGATGGGATGATGTTTATGAAACCCATTTTTATTCTTTGGGTTATGATGAATGATTTATGTTTATGTTGTGGCACATGTAAGAATGATTTCATTATGATATGGTGGGACCTATATGTCCCTCAAATTCATTTGATAATGATATATATCTCATGATATAGACATGGCTAGAATAGTAAGTTAATCTGGTTCAGTGTTACAGGACTAGAACGAGGAGTGAACTCGATTCAGAAAGGGACTTTGTCCACTATGATGGTCATGGAAGCAATTCCTTGGCTACTATGGAAATCATATAATTTGGTTAATGGTTGCCACAATTACATTTTTTATTCAAATTCCATTTTATCATGATTGATGTTTCATTATGATATATTCCTTATGTACTACCATGTTGTATGTCATTGCCCAAGAATTTTATGTTTAAATATTATGTTCAAGTTTTGGAGTTCAAATGTATATGGTTTGTTTTATTTTCTCCATACATACCCTTACTGAGCATTTGAGCCCACCCTTTATATGTTTTATTTTCCCCAAGATATAAAGAATGTTTTTAGGTAATAAAAAAATGGGAATATCTTTATAGGAGATGTTGAAGATCTTTCACCAAGATTAGAAGATTAGGTTCCAAGTTTTCAAAAACAATAAACTATTAGGGTCATTGTGTGTCTGTTTCTGTTATGTATTATGTATTCTGTAAAAGTAATTTAATGTCCATGTACGTCAAATTTTGGGTCTCTAAATTTGGTATCATAGGGAAGGTTTAGTTAACCTTGAAAACTAGGATACGAAAACTTTAGTGAGATCCCTAGAGATATTTCTAAGGTATGTCTAGGGATGTCCCTAAGGTTAAGTATAAGTATAGGTTATAATCCTATAATTACGGTAACAATCATAGAATTAACTCTAAGATTTTATATATTGAAGTTACTCCCTCTTTATTATTTTGTTTTCCCTAGAATCATTTTTACATCTCACACTATTATTTTTGGGTTTTAGAAAATGGATGGAAACCTGAAGATTCACGATAATGGAGGATATGATGGACAATGGAATGATATTATTCATGAGAAACCAAATGAAATTGGATCTAGAATTCCATATATCATAATTATGCCTAATCAGAAATCTCATAATATGATCAATAATCTCAACTTTGGTAAGTTTCCCGACTCACCTAATAAGATAAAGATGGAGTTTCATGATGATCATAGTGGAAAGAAAGTTCAATTTCCCTTATGTAAATCATGTAGGAAGAGGCATCAAGGAGAATGTTTTAAAGGAACTGGTAGATGCTTTGGGTGTGGAAAGGAAGGACACAAAGCCAGTAAGTGCAAAGGAAAAGGTTCAGTTACCACCATGGACAAGGATAATGGTATTCCTACGACATCAAAAACGATTAAATGTTTTAAATGTGGATAGTACGGGAATTATACAAACCAATGCCCTAAGGGAATTCTCATGAAAAGAATCAACATGGATGTATGGGTAGTATTTATGTTGATGATGATGAAGAAACTACAAATGATATGTGACATGAATGAATTGTTCCAGATCGGTCAATAGTTTAAGAAGGTAGTGGAAAGATTACATGTTTATCAAGAGTGATGTTGTATAAGTAATCTCATGGTACTACGGAACAATGAGACATCTAAGGATTGTTACACTATTGTTTTTTCGTATGTTTTTTAGTGTATATGTTGAATGGTACCCGTATCCATGAAATATTATTCAGATATTTTTGGAAAGAACCTAATATGCTCATAAAGAAGGGATAAGGAGATAATGAAATGTTTGATAGTATTAATGAGCTCATGACTGATATAAGGAAAAAGTTATATCATGGTTTGGGTATATAGAATTTTTGGGATTTTGGTGTGTGGAAAGAGTTACATTTTAACAGCATTCATTTTTTTACTATGGTTTTATGATAATTTATTTTTCAAGAGAATACATGATTAAGGTATTCACATGTTTAGAATGCGATCAACAAGATATATCTTATGATATATGGGGGATAAATGATGGTATTAACATGCTTATTATGTGACCTTTCCAGTAATAATTTTCTTTATACTATAAGCTTGGACTAAAGTATTTTGGATATGCATAAATATTAGAATGAATTAAGTTAGACATAAGATAGTATTGTTTAATGCTAGAACTTTTTTTTCGATATAATTTTGTAACGTTATAATAATGTAGTTTTAGAAAAAGGGAAACCTGCAGGACAGGTGACAACCTGTCGTGTCGGACAAGGCTCCAGGAATCGAACCCTCAACTGAAGTGCGACAGGCCTTTATCCCATACCAATGGCCTACAGGAAGTCCCTGGTTAGTAGTAACTAGTTTTATTATATTAATCAGTATTATATATGAAGTATAAGTCCATATTTGGAACCATATTGAATTAATATCACTATAAATGGACTTATGTATTTTTGATAACTTTTTCTAACCTTTTGTTTGAGACAGATGGAATGACCCATCATCTTATCACATGATCTACTAACACTTCACGAATGACAAATTCAACTTTATTTCTTTATGATATGAAGTGGTAATTGTCCAAGGAACGACCAACGGTGAGATTGTACCAAAATCAAGAAAGCATTTCTTCTAATTCCAATTTATTCAACTTTAGGGAAATCATCTTGAAAACCAAAAATGTTGTCCTAGTTCCCATATATATGATGAATTAGATGGTACCTTAGATCATCAAAAATTTATGGATTTGTGATTTTTGGATTTTTCATAGCCATGTCCTCTACCACTCTTCATCAGAAGTGGATGGTTATATTTCTCTTCCACATTCATATTTTCACCCATGTTGTCCTATGTGGAAAACCAGTACTGAGTTACTTTGGGGGACTGTTATGATTATAACTTCCCTTTATAAAATGATGCTTTAGTATTCCTTTTTACAATGTGGGTTTATATGAAAGAAACTTAAAAGTAGTAAAGCATTTATAACCCCGATGAATTTCGATGGAGAAATTCATTTTAAGGGGGGTAGAATGTAACACCCTGAGATTTTTTAAGATATATTCTTTTTAATTTCTTTCATATCTTCTGTTGTATAGTACACCAAGATTATCTTGTATTATACTAAACATTGTATTAGCATGCAGTACATGAAACACTATTCTTGGCTCATGTTACACACAATTTCAAGTTCATTTTTTGGAAATTATTTTACGCAATATTAGGTATAGATTTTTTTTAATGTATAAATGAAATAAGTTTTGATTATGTTATACACAGCACCAAAGGGATATTTCACTAAACACATCCCTGACTTGTCTTACATTACACGCAATCACGACCTTCCTCGATACCGTGTGTTGTACGCAATAATTGGTTTCACTAAATAATGATATATTATATAAACTAGCCATTATGAATAGTAATACCCAATTTTGGAAATTTTATAAATTTTATCATTCAAAATGGACTTCATTTTTTTGGATTAGGAATATCGAAATTAGCCTAGGGTGAATTTTTGTAATTTTTCTGAAAACATTCAATTTTTTTATGAATAGTGAAAACACTGGGTTACTATTTAGAAACCGACTTTTCTTTTAAATAATTATTTATTTTATTTAAATTTATTTTAGGTAAAAATTGATACATAATAACTATATAAGTTCAATGTAATTCATTGGATTCATTTTATAATAATTTAAGATATATGAAAATTTTATTGAACTTTTCACCGTCTTTTACCCACCTCCTAGGAGAATTTGAAAATTTACATAAAACTTAATTTTACCACTTCTGTGAGTTGAATTATGAAAATCCGAGAGACATGGTTAATATCAAGGAGTAAAATTTGGTTCAATAAGATAAAAATAATTTTTTTTGAATAGTAACTTTTTACTTTTATTTACCACGGCTAAAAGTAAATTGGGTAATTAGGGGTAAAAATGATATTATTATTTCCCTAACACATGTCCTAATTCATTTAGATAAGTTTAATTTGAAAAAAATCAATCTTAAGAAACAAATATTACCCTTTTGGTCCACTTGGATTAGATTAGTACATTTATTATTATTTTATATAAAGAAGAATTAAAATAGTTAAAATCAATGTTTAATAACTAAAACATTTTTAATATAGGGATATACATAATCTAAATTCGACAATAAATATTCATTAGAAAAATAAAAAAATTTCCTACATAATAGTATTTTATTTATAATTTTTAGACAGTAAATAATTTAATTTATTTATGGCACAATGATGATACAGTAATTACCTTATTAATGAAATATTAACATAATCGATGTTATAAATACACAAATAAATGTAATTTTAGACTTTTTTTAAATTACACTAATTTTATAGGTTAATATGACATGTTATTATTTATTTAATTGAATTTTTTTGAACTAATCATGCTCTTATGATTTTCACAAAAAATCAAGTACCAAATAGTGTCAAAATTGACATGAAATTGTTTTCAAAACAAATATTATATTATTAATTGTTATTTTATTCCTAAAAATATATGTTTCAGCCACATTACTTAGGTAAGGATATATATATTAATAATGAACCACTTGGGGTTCTATTGGCTTGTTTTAGTATGTTTATTAACCATATAGTGTAAGAAAACAAGAAGACACGGTAAAAGTTTAATTTTTTAACTTAGAGTTAAATCCAAAAGATAAGGTTAAAATAGTAACCTAAATTTGTCTAAAACCTATTGGTTGAGAGTATTCCGACCCATACCCACTTTATCTTCGAAATAAATTAATTTGGAGCTATTATAAACCGAATATAAAATTATTATAAAATAATATTTTAAGTTTTTCTATAGGTGCCCCTCTCCTCCTTTATGAAAAGGGCACCCCTTCCCTTTTCTCTTCACACCCTTTTCATCCTTGAATCTCAGAAAAACCCTGCCCATTTATCTTTTCAACTTCCCTAGAAACATTCTGGAGGTTCTTTACTTCTCAAAATACCAACTATAGTTCCCTAAGAAGAATTTTAAAGGAGGTGCGTCGAGGAAGAGATAATCTCTTCTATTGACTCTTTCAAGTTTGTTTCTTCTTATACTTCCTCTTATTTAGTTCTTTCATTATAAAGTAATAACATCAGTATTACTTATATACTGATATTTCATTATAAATATCAAACAACCCTATTTCACCTTCTATCCAACCTACAAAAAACGAAATCAACGTGTGTGCGTACGTACGGAATACCGTCTCTACGCCGTGGTGTATTCAGTTTTTCCACCACCACCATACTTGGATGGGTATAATGGTGTAAATAATAACTATATATTATTATTATAACATCATAATGATTCTGAGATATTATATCATCCACTCTAATTCAATTCAATAATTATGGGAATGATATCATCGCTCGTGTGTACGTACGGATAACGGTCTCCACGACGCGATGAGATGCATTCTCCATGTTAACCACTCAAGAATAATTATAAAGTATATATAATGAATAAAAATAAAATATTTGACATGATAAAGCTACTATATTTATATATATATATATAATTCATCTACATACTTCCATACATGTCAATAAGGAAAAAGAAAATAGTGTTCATGCGTACGTACGGCCTATTGTCTCCATGAACGGTTAATTTATCTATATTATATATATATATACTGAATATATATAATATATAAATAATGATTTACATCTTGGAAGTAATTAAATCACGATATAAGTAATAATAATATCATGAACAACAAGTCCAAACATGTACGATAAATAAAACGATTTTACCCAAAATGCTTCTTTAACATGGAATTTACAAAAGAACGGGTAATATAAAGTCATAAGTGAACCATATATGATATCATAACAATGAATATGATTCTGTAATAATTAAATGACATTATTTAAATCATTATACAAGAGTTTTGGATAAGTACTAAGTATATCGGACCTAAGGTAAGGGATAATTTTTCAATCTTTTTTTTATCCGAGATTGCTTATATATAAGTATTTACTGGGGCTATATTTTTCATCCATGTCCATAAAAATGTTTTCAAAAAGTGTTTAATATTATTAAATGTATTTTTAAAGTCATGTTTATCTGTCTTTTACTTTTACTTTGTGTTATGGAAGGAATCTTTCTTTTGTTTACCATACGTGTTACTTTTTGACTTTTCCATTAAACGTACGAGGAGATTGTTTTTTTAACTTATATGGCAAGAACAGATTTTTACGGTTTCATAATGCCTTATTTTCATGAAGTTTAATCAACAATATTTAATGGTTATTTTCAATAAAATCCTTTTATTTTAAAATTTTTTGTCACCTTTTTTAAAAGAAAATGATTTTAAGAAAATAGGATATTTTCCTCAAGAACTCTTTTCAAGTGTTTTATCAAAACCATTTTACATCTAAGATGAAATTATTTCTTATGTGTACATTTCAAGAATAATATATATATTATTGACATGGTTTCACTTTTCTTATGATTAAATGATATCCATTATTTTTATATGGAATATGATATGATGGGATGATGTTTATGAAACCCATTTTTAATCTTTAGGTTATGAGGAATGATTTATGTTAATGTTGTGGAACAAGTAAAAATGAATTCATTATGAGATGTGTGGGACCTATATCTACCTAAAATTCATTGGTTAATTATTTATATCTCATGATATAGACATGGATGGAATGGTAAGTTAATCTGTTTTAGTGTTACAGGACTGGAACGAGGAGTGAACTCGATTCTGAAAGGGACTTTGTCCACTAAGATGGTATTGGCAGCAATGCCTTGGGTACTATGGAAATAATATCATATGGTTAATGGTTTCAACAATTACATGTTTTATTCCCATGCCATTTTATCATGATTGATGTTCCATTATGACTTATTCCTTATGTACTTCCATGTTTTATGTCATTGCTCAAGAATTTGATGTTTAAATATTATATTCATGTTTTGAATTTCAAATGTATATGGTTTGTTTTATTATCTCCATACTTACCCTTATTGAGCATTTGAGCTCACCCTTTATATCTTTTATTTTCCCCAGGATATAAAGAAAGGTTTTAGGGAAGAAAAAAAGGGGAATATATTTATGGGAGATGTTGAATATCTTTCACCAAGATTAGAAGATTATGTTCCATGTTTCCAAAGACACTAAACTATTACGGTCCATGTGTGTCTGTTTTTGTTATGTATTAAGTATTCTGACTAAAGTAATGTAATGTCCATGTACATCAAGCTTTGTGTCTCTACATTTTATACAAAAAATTGAGTTCAAAAACATTATATTGTACCTAATGACAAGAAAATGGTATTTCATTTCAAAATTTTATTAATTCCTCTAGTTTTTTTTATTATTTAAGTTATTAAATAAATATAAACATGAGGATAAATATTTTTTTTAGGTATTTTAAAATAGATAATTGGGAATAAATCTAGAAAATAGATGAACTATATGATGGATGAAATAAAAGGTAATTAAAAATATTATAATATAGATCGCACATGATATGAGTGTATAGATAAATGTAACATTAAGCTGATATTTACAAGATTAAATTATTAAAGGTAGTAAAAGTATTTCAAGAATAAAAAATATGTCTATGAAATCATAGGGAAATATTTCAATTTCATATATATATATATATAATATAAAAGTGTAAAGAAAATTTGTACCCTTAATTTTATTTAAAAATACACTAAGGTAAAATATTACATTATCACTCATACAGTTCAAATGATTTCAGATAATATTCTATAAAATGTTGAATTATATATTTAATGGCTATTATATATTATATTTCAAATATCAATTCTAATTATGATTCAATCATTGATTCGACTTTATTTTTGTGACATCCCAATCTCCAGTAACCTTGCGTTAATGCCAATTTTATTATATTAGAATAAGATACCAGGGATATCATATTAATGACTTATCAGTTTTGTATTCTTAAATAACAATAAATTTATTATCCATATTTTAAATTATATATAAAATAGAAAACGTAACAAAAAAAGTTCTACATCCTTGAAATTCATTCAATGATTTCTTCATCAAATACACGAGAAAGGAAAAAAATATTATGAGATAAAATTCTCTTCAATTTATATAAAAAATAGAATATATACATATTAAATAAATAATAATCAATTATCCATGATAAATAATGGAAAATATATTCTATCCAATCAATAACATGAGCAAGAAATACATCCATGCACAATATCAAATGAAATAATATCATGGATAAAAATTACTAAATTATAAATTAATTAAATGAATATTGTTTTATGTCATGATCACATACATCATGAAATCATTACCTATAAAAACGTTTTATAAGAAATTTTGAGCTATGGGTACTTATATACAAGATAACTCATTCAATAAGGCCATCAAAATGGATTGTCTCATTAGACCTATCGATGAATCATGAGATATATAATCATGAGACACACCCAAAATCTCATGTCTAATTAATTAATAATATAATTAATGATAAATTTAATTCATAAATTATATGACTTATCAAAATATATATTTATTAATAAATGAAAACATATATTAATGATTTTCCACAATTATTCAAAAAAATCATATTAAAACCATATATGTAGAACTATTATAAAACATTATAAATAATAATATACATGATAAAAAAATATGGATGTTAAAGATAAATTTATTTTATAATAAATAATATCTTGATAATATGAATGTTTCATGGGAAATTTAATGAAAAAATAATTAATCAATAGATGATATATGGTCATCAATTCATTAGAAAAGATGGATTTGTACTAAAATTAGGTCTTTTAACAAATAGATGAAATTTTAATTGAAACATTTAGAATAAGTTTTCCAAAATTATGCTTTTTTTAAAAAACACTGAAATCCTATAGAATAATCAAAAATTTGTAAAATGGTTTTGGCGATTGGAAATTTTGGTAACATTATATATGTCAAAAAGAACTATATATTTTAATTTTTATAAAGTAATTGAAAAATGACCCTTTTGGGAAAAAAATAATTCATTAAATCATTATAAAAATTTTAGGAAAATTTAAAATATCTTTAATCAATTTGTAGAGTAAATAAAAACGACTATTGTAAATTGTTTTTGAAATATATTGACATGAAACAAAAATATAACCGATCAAATGATAAATATGATCAGCTATTTTTTTAAAAATATTTTTTTTTTATTAAGATTAAATGTGAAAAAAATTTGTAACTAAACATGTCAAATACTAAAATTTACAAAATATAAGTTAATAGATAGACATTATTATGGATAATTTTAAATATTCAATTAATTCAAATTAGATAAATCCCAAAAAAATGGGATTATAAAATAAGCTGTTTCCCATTTAGTAAACATTAAATTGGTATATATTTAATGTGTAAAAATTAATTAAAAAAATATTTAAAACTCATAAATATATATTCTTGTTAAATATAACATTGGGGAAGTATATACAAGAAAAAACAAATAGGTGCATAATACCAAATATGTTTCAATGGAGTTGAAATTAAGAAGAATTAATTTTCATGAAGTTTCCCTTTAGTTGAAAATTATTTACTCTCTTATATATTGTTTTTAAATATGTAATTAATTTATTATAAAACCTTTTTCATAATTATAATTTCATATATTATACTCATATAACATATTATCCTTCAATTTTCAACAATATTTTGTTATTATTAATCTTTCAATTGTTAATTGATGTGCTTTCTCATGCATGTTTTTGGTGGAAGTTACACCCCATCTAAATTGAATATAGTTAAATAATATCTAAAATTTTAATAATTATATATATATATTATACATATTAAATATATATATATTAATCCATAAAAGTTATAGATAGAAAATTGATTACACCATCGATGGAGATAGTAAGTCGTACGTACTCAGGAATATTGTTTTTACACTTCAAAAGAAAAAATAAAAGAAAGGTAAATAAAAATTCACCCCTCTAGATTCACTTTCATATAATATATATTATAAATATTCATTAAATTTATCCCTATTACAATCCATGTAATGTGTAAATGAAAAACAGATAACATTTCTTTATGGAGGTAGTAGTCTGCAAGCATAGTTGGGTGAAGTGACTATTTTCCAATGGAATGTATGGTAATATGGTTGATATAATATAATAATTAAATCATAACAATTATTTTATATGTGTATTATTTATTCATAAGATACATTTTTATAAAAATCCTTGAGCAGTGAATATGGAAAATGAGTCATATTGGTTCATGGTGATTGTATGTCGTACGTATGCACAAGCAATACTTTGACATAACATTTAAGGGAAAATAGGGTGAATAATGGTGTTTAAATATTAAAAGTAAAAATAAAATATCATTAAATTTATTATTCTACTAATATTATGTTATGATTAAAGTCATAAATTTATGTCTAGTAAAATAAGAAGTAAAAAAAAGAAAATGATATGTTATAAACACATTTAGATCCCCACATAAATACCCCATGTTATGTATTTTTAGAGGACTAACACATGTAGAATATTTATAATCATATAAGGGACAAATATTTAATTGGTTTGGTTGATATAAATGTCTCAAAAGGTTTAAATAAGTTGGGGGAAGTGGTGTCCTTTTATAGCTGAGGATTGTGGCACACTTGTAATTTTCAATGTTTCAAAATATTATTAAGTCTCTCTCTTGAAAACATGGCTCCAAAATTATTCATATAAAAAATTTATAAGTTAAATTTACAAAAAAAATATTGGTTTAATAATTTTTATAGTTCTTTTTAACCATTATATTTTTTGATTAACCCCTGATAAACCTGTTTTAACCTTAACAGTGGTTACTAATTTTTACTGTTTTTAAAATTCACTGTATCAAAAAATTAAGTTATAACTATTTCCAATTTTTTTAATATTTTAAAAAAAAATATGTAAATATTTTTATCAATGAAAATTTTCAAAATATACAAATATTAATTTAAATAAAAACATGTAAAATGTGGTGAAAAAATATTTTTTTAATATAATCATTTTTTAATCAAAATATGATATTACATTAACTCTATAACTAGTAATCATAATTATTTGTATATTTATGTTATTATACATATAATCTAGAAATTTTATTATTATTATTATATATTATTTTAAATAATTATAAAGTAAAAACATGAGCACTTAAGAACATTTTGATTAAAAATATCCATTTTACATTCAAATGATCTTTTATTTATTTCAATAAAACTGATAAAAAATAAAATTAAAATATAAATATTATATCACATCAAAATTAATTTTTGAATTATTAAAATGTTATATTTTAAAATTTTATAAAATCTTATTTCTAATGGAATATTTCACAATTTCCTTCTATGAAATTTTTTACTAGTATGTTTAAAATTGATATCCACCCGATCAAATTATATTTTGTTTACCATACTCATGGTATTAATATATAATTCTAATATACTATAACAAAATTCAGAATATTACATTATTCCCCCCTTCAAAAATTTCATTCTTATAATTTTCATGGATATTATTTTCCCACAAATGATGGTGGTTTGTCTTCATATCATCCTTAGTTTCCAACGTTTCCTCGTCCATTTTATTATTTCTCCAATGTGACTTTACCTATTGATTCATCTAATTCTATAACACTTGTTTTTTTCCTGAATATGGATAACCTATTCTATGTATGATAAATCATGTTCTAATTTTATATCTTTATAGGTGATCAAATGTGTGGTTATGTCATACAATTCCTCAATAATGATATATGGAACACATAATTAAATTTAGATATTATTGGTGGAATTAAAAAATAATAAGTCATATCTTCAATTATTTTTAGAATTTTGAAAAAATTTATATACATGGTGATCAGACTTCCTTTCTTACCAAACCTTATAACACCCTTCTATAATGATACAATCACAAAAACATGCTCTTCCTCCATAAATTCAAATAATTTCCTTCTGTTATCTCCGTAACTCTTTTGCCTTTATTGAGAATCATTAATGTGTGTCTAAATAGTATTTACCTTTTTTGTTGCCACCTCTACATTTTTCAGCCTACAAGATTAAATTTTACATATTTATTCAAAAAAGTTGGGTCAACCATTTCTTTTCAAATAATTATTTATATGATGCCATTTAAATACATTAGTAGAAGTTTTTGTTATAGTAAATCTCCAATAAAGGTGTATATTGATCTGATATACCCATAAAATCATGTTATCATGACCTCTATAAGTATTTTAGTATTTTAATATAACTATATGAATTCCCATTAGTTTGATTATGAATTTTGTTTTCAAATGAAGTGCTGTATCAAAAACATTCTGAATATTTTTTTAAAAATAGATTAAAATTTTGGATCATAATAAAACATTGTTAATAGAGGTTCCCAAATAATTCTAACATAATTATTAATATAAACTTATTTAGTGTCCCAAAAATGTAAATATTCGTTAATATGGTGGAAGGGTATAGATTTTTTATAGTGAACAACAATAACTCGTACTAAATCATTTCTTCTAGGAGTATTTGGTAATCTAGTGAAAATTTCTATACCACTGTCACCCCATTTTTATATAATAATAGTAATAGGTGGAATGACTCATATAAGATACTCCCCCTCATTGTTCACCTCATGAAAAGACAATAATATTGATATATATTCATCAATTCCCCCATTTATATTCTCCATTTAAGAATGTGTTTTCAAATATATATGCATGTTGGTACTACCAGGGAGTGTCAATAAATATTATAAATGAGAATAATCTAATAATTATATTTTTATCTCAGGTATATATGGAGAACATAACTTCATTCCAAATTTTAGAACCTTATCATTATATATGATGTCTGTGAACTTCCCAAACTTCATAGATTTAATTTTATTTTAATGATTTTCATCATTATTCATGGCTGTTTTTTTATAATTTCCTATATATATGGTTTGGAAATAATTTTAATTTTTTTTCATTTACCCTTCCTTAAAATTTCATTTATCCTTCTATACAAAATACATAAACATAGGATCCATATCAATTCTCATTTGGTCAATAATCAATGGTCATTAATTCCCAATGAATTATCTATATTATTTTACATCACATTGTGGTAGTGTATACGGAAATCATAATCCTTGAGTAATGGAAGACATCATCTTTAACTCGTGTTGATCTAAATCAATGAAAAGATATATTTTATATTATTCTTATTTTTTATATCTCTCATGATTCACCATTTAGATAATGTCTCCATATATTAAAATCAATGATTATGGATTCCAACTCTAGATCATTGGATGGATAGTTTTTTCATGAATCTTTAACTACATTGGTTCTTGAGAAATAAAGTTATCATTCAAACCTAGGTAAACAACCAAGTACCTTCTTCAATGAAGAACTATTTATCACAAGTCCATCATTTCCATGTGGTAGAGTCGATATTAGAGGATTTATTAATCAAATAATCAATTCAAAAAAGATATATTCAAGTTCTATTGTTTATATAAACCTAACACCATTATGTATATTATAGGTTAACAACTTACGGATTGGGGAAAAGGATTAACAAATCACCTATTGGATCCAACCAAAATAATGAATCTATGTACCTATATTTTGTTCATTGAATTAACCCATTATTTTTCCACCAATTTCTTAAAATTATCATATATGATTCAATCCTTGTCGAAAATATGTTCAAGGAAAAGAACATTATAATGTCAAAATTTACACCTGCAAAATTTCCCAAATAATTATTTTCCTCTAAAATTATAATGAATAATATTCAAGAGTTTCTCATTGTATAAATATATTTTTAGAGAACACCATGATTTAATCAATATATACCACAAAAATTAGGATATTATTTGATTACATTGTATATTAGGTTCATAAAAATATAGAGTGAACTAGTAAATCCAAATGAGTATTAGTAAAATTGTTAGGTCCATACCTCATACTGAAATCCATATTTGGAATATCAAACTTATTTACTAAAAATTTATGATACCCATAAAGACTGTAAATCATTGAAAAAAATTGAGGACCTTGATATTGATCGAATAAATCATCTATTCAGGGTAGAAGTTAATTATTATTTTCCTTAGTAGATTTGATTTCTCTATAATAATTTCACTACCCTATACATCCATAATTTTTTAACAAAAAACTGGGGCACCCCATAGTGAAATACATATGTGTATAAATTAATTATCACACATCTTAATTATTTTTTTCCTAAAATACACTAATTATACTGTTTTAATTCAGTAAATATACTTTGATATAGTTCATGTATCACTGATTAAATCAATGAAAACTAAACATAACATTCTATTGGGTGTCCTAGTAATTCTCTTTGAAATATATCAATTTATTCCTATAAAATAGGTACATATTTAATTTTAATATTGTCTTTTCCTCCGATAGATTTAGTATTTTTTATTTCACAATAATCTCATTCAAATGAGATATGGGTGGTGGATCTAGACATGAACTGGATGATGATTTCTCCCCTATATATATAAGGAATTATACATATTCATAATGAACAATAATTTCACTATCTTGGAAATAAATATTTTCATTATATTTTGAAATCCAGTCCTAAAAAAATATTTTATAGAAATCAACCATAGGTATAGTAATCAATTTTGAAAATAATAAATTTTTTATGTGTCAAAATGAGAACTGCCTAACACATCCTTATTTCATTGAGATTTTCAAAAGGATTTCTAACAGATAAAATCCTTTATAAGATGTTAGAGAAATATTTAATTTTATTGAAAAATAAGGAAAATTTAAAATATTGTGAAGATCTATAATTAAATAAAATATTAACTAAATTTGAGGATTATATTTCACTACCCTCTGACACATCTCTAGGAACTTCAAACTCAGCTATAGTGATTGCATAATCTTATCCATTTACCCCACCCCCTAAAATACTAATACAGTCGGTTCATCCCATATTTATATTTGATATTTTAACTTTTAATATTTCTCAATCAAACTATTCTAATAATCATTTACCTTGGAGATATAGGATCATTAAAATTGCTTCCCTTTTTTGATGGAAAATAATAAAATTTCATAATATGATGTAAAATATTGAGAAATGACTTCTCATTCCTTTCTCGGTTTAAGGACTTAAATTAAATGATCAATATTACTTTCTAGATTATTTATGTCATCCATAGAATACATGAAAAATCTTGTAAAGGTTACCTAATAGTCAGAAAAAAAATTCATCTTCATTTTAATTTAACGTAAGGAACTTTCGTTATACTTCATATTGTTTCACAAAATTTAATCATTTTTTCAAGAAAGTTACAATAAACTCTCTTTATTCAATATTTTATATTTCATCATACTCTATAGTTTTCTGGATCAAAAACAACCATTTATCATTATCTCCATTAAAATAATACACTTCTAGCATAAACATTTCTAATTTATTACATCTTAATACCAAAACTTCTTTTTCAAGGTGCCTAATCCATTACTTAAAAACCATTGGATTAAAAGTTCTAATAATAATGGGGGGAATATGTTTCATGAAATGATCCAATATTACTATATAATGTCATAAAACATAATATTTCTTCATATTTTCAAGGTCATTTGTTATAACATAGGCCTACTTCCCTAATATGTCCAGGATCAACCCAGATCAAACACTAGTCATATTGGGTTTCTCAACTGGGTAATCCCTACATCATTATAAGTTTTGAATCACTTTCTTCCATTATGAAAAATCACAAAATAATGTCACACAAAGAGTTAGATAATATTCATCTTGGATATTGTGTAATAAAAAAATATGTATTTAATGAAAAAATTTCTCAAATACTATAAAATATTAACAATTTTATAATTTTAGCTATATTAATATAAAATACAATTCCCAAGGTTTCAACTAAACTCCCTTTATATGTATCTATAAAAAACCCATCTCCAATAACATAGATCCTATGTCTAAATTATTATACTAGAATTTTATACAAGGTATCACATCCCGAAGGACTAATCATTTTAGTAGTCTTGAAGAACCACATATAAACATTATTCTAATTTTCTATTAGAAATAAAATATAAAAAATAACATAATAAATATCTTCCTAAAACTTAATAAAGGATTTATTTTTCATATCATGGGGAAGAAAATAAAATATGGATGAGCTCGAAAAATTATTAAGGGTTAGGTACAGTGGAATTTATCAAGTGTAAATAATGTATAATAAATATGTTATGGAAAATAAGAGAAAACAAAATCTATTTAATCAATAACTATATCCCAAATGCATCAAGTGATAATAAAAAATGTAATAATATCATGTATAATAATAACTAAATTCCTAATGATTCATATTCCTAATATAGAATTTCATGATATCTGAAATCAATATATCGTTACATCCAAGGCATTGTTCTATAACAATTATATTATGGATAAGTATACACTAATAAAATAATTTTAGTAAGACTACCGAATTGGTTTTTCAAATGAGAAATTTTGATGCTTCAAGGGCTTATGTTATTTTAGATACCTAAATCACTACAAATCCAATGAATTCCAAAAATAATGAATGATCAATTTAATTAAAAAACAATTTTCATTACCAATAATTTTTTTATTGAGTTAATAATAAATATTATTATGAAATTCATTACCCAATCAAATAAAATTCTAAATAAAAAAAACTATATTTACAAATGGTGTACAGTTTTTGTAAAAAGTCCCTCCATGATATAATGAATATGTAAATTCAAGAGAAATATAATTTATAATGGATTACGATCACAATAAATTGAATATTTTAATAAAAACATAATGAATATAAAATTAATATTGAGGTGATATATGAAAATCAATTTATCATGAAAGCAATATTTTTTTAGAAAAACAATTAATTTTAAAAAATATAAGAAATATATTTTTGAATATTAAAAATAATTCATCATAAAAAATATTTCCATGCAAAACCATTAAAATATTGTTCAATAATATAATGAGTGTAAAATTTTTTCTAAATCATGAAATTCTTTTAACTCTATATATATTAAAAATGAATCATTATTTTAACATTCTACAATGAAAATTAAAAATTTATCCCTTCAGAAAAAATAATAGAGATACATTTCAAATAATTTAAAAATTCAGAGATAAAATAATATTTCTCTAATTATTCAATTGGTCTCAGCAAGGTCTCGATATCGAGTATCATCGAGTTCATCCTTGAACTTCTGGTTGCATGGTTTTCTTTTTACTATAGCCCCTTCCCTAAATAAACCGCGGCTTTGGCCTTATATTTTTAAAAATAATATTTTTAAATAATTTTTCAAATTATAGAGGCGGAAGAAAAATATAGTTGATCTAAAGATAAATAAGATAAAAAAAATTATTCATTGATGTTAATATTGAAGTAAAATAGGGAGAAAAAATGGAAATACATTTAATTTCATGAGGTAAATATAATATATTAAGTTTATGAAGGATATATTATAATATTCCTTCAATGAAAATAAGAACAATCCTAAAAAATTAAGACGATAAAAATATTCTCACCAATTTGGTTACATTTTATTTGGTCCCCAATAAATGAGTAGACTTGAAATGAAACATTAATTACCATGAAAAAATATATATTTAGGTTATATAAATCAAATTGTATTTAAATACCCTTTATAAAAATAAATTTGTGTATTATATCAAATATGTCTTAATATACTGGAAATTGAAATGAAATCCCTTACTTGATGTTTCCATTTAGATGAACATGATTTACCCTATGATATAATTGGTTTAAACATTTTATTAATATATTTCATAACTTAATTCATTTATATAATAATATATATTATCCAATTAAAACATTATATCACCCTCTCATTTACAATCATTCAATATTTTCATTGTTTTGGGTGTAAATTGCATTGTGTTCTCATTAATGTTTTTCCAAAGAAGTTATTAAAATTGTAAATATATTGTGGTTATATAATATCAAGAATTTTAATTATTATATAGATATAATTTATATTAAAATTCATCCTTAAATTATAAATAATGATAATTAATTACATGTTTCATCGATATGGTAGACAATATGTACACATAAAGGTTTTTTTCTCTTATCGAAGGATGAAAGGATAGAAACATAAACAGTAATAAACGATTATAGAATCATATTAATATCATATATATCATATATATTCACTAAATATATATTTATTTCCATTAATTTATATCAAAAATTATAAATGGATCACTACACATAGTGGAGGTGGTGGTCCATAATTACACATGACTGACATTATCGTTTTCCAAAAGAATGTAATTTTTGGAGGTATATATGATATTATAATTATATAAGAATTATTTTCTAATAAATATCATATTTATTAATTATATAAATATTAAAATAAATTTTTAATATTGAATAGATAAATTGGACCACATCAATTTGTTGAGATGCTAGGTCGTATGTACGAAAAAAGAATACGTTCACATATCATTGAATTGAAAAATAAGGAATTACAGTGATTATGAAATAATTAAAACATATCAATATATTTATTATAATAAAATTATTATTAAATAATTAATGAAAAAAATGTGAGGTAAAACAATAAGTAAGAAAATAATGTGATCAGCTATGGTGGTTGCCTCTTCTTTGAAATAACATATTTATATATCATATTAAGGGCCACAAAGTTTGAATTTTAGGAATGAAAACAAATACAGAACATGGATATGGATATTGGATAAATATTTTTTATGTTTTTATTTTTTGTTAACTGGCTCAAAATGTGGCATGAAGTGAGAGGAGGAGGTACCCTTCTATAACTGAGGCGAGTGGCACACCTGTATTTTTTCAATGCATTAAAATTTTATGAACCATATTTCTTGACAAAATGGATCCCAATTTTATAACAGTATAAAGTAATATGGTTAAGGTATAAATATAACACATAAATGGTGTTTAATAATGTTTTTATGTTATTCTAAATCTTATCATTTAATATTAACTTCTGGTAAATCCATTATAGCTTTAATCGTGGTAACATATTTTTTCTATTTTTAAAATTAATTATGAAAAAATATGACGTTATAGTTATAAAATAATATTAATTATTCTGAATTCAAATATGGAATCCATTTTATCAAATTAAATACATATAATCTGAATAATTTAGTTTTAAAATACCTCACAAAATAAGGAAAAATGTTTTTTTTTAAACATATTTTGTAAAAATAACGTAATATTTCATTAAATATATATCATATAATCATTGTTGTATGGTTTTAAATATATTTACATATATATTATTTAAATTTTATATAATTCACTAATTTATATTGATTATTTTAATTAATTAAATTATAAAAACATTATTCCCTTAAAAATAGTTCTATGAAAATATCCCTCTTACCTACAAATAATATTGTACTCATTTTAATAAAATTTGCAACCAATACATTTTCAATTGAACATATTTTATTTTATTATAAAAAAATTGGTAATGTTAAAATATTTCATTTTCAATTATTAGTAAAATATTACTTATATTAGGAAATTTCCAAAAATTCATCCGGACTTATTTTTACCAAGTCTGTCTAACATTGATATTCATTCAATCAAATTATAATTTTCTAATGTATATTGTAATAAAATAAATTTTTCACTTACTATAACTAAACCATGGGTGTTACATTATCTAATACTAGTTTTTAACATCTTGAAACGAAAATTCATGAGTCAAAAGGTAATGATTTTTGGATTGGATAAGCATATATGAGTTTCAAAAAAGATCACAAAATATTTCTAAGAGGAAAATAAAAATTTTAATTAAAAATATTTTATATAGAAGAAGAAAATTATAATTTAAGTGAAGATAATGAAATATTAAACAATAGGACTTCTTGTCCAGGTGGAATTTTTTTGATTGATTTAAATCTTTCCAATACGAAAATCGAAATATAAAACACAAGGACTAAATTTTTTAGTATGACTTATATATGTTCATCAATGAAATAAAACTTATAGATTAGTTTTTTAGTTATAAAATATGATTATAACAAAAAAAAATTGTTACTTTATTTAGTTCGATGATATATTACCATGATAAAAAAGAATAATTTTTTAAAGGTAAATATTATTGTGTTTTATCTGTTAATTTTTTTATTTATGGTTCATTGGGTCATTATGAAATAGGATATCCGTTATAATATATTATATCACTTGGTAATAATAATTATTTTCTATGTAAATATTTTGTATGTGTGAAAATAACTCACTATTCTACGGTATGTGTGCCTAAATGATCTTACTCTAATCTAACTTTACTTCAGATGGTTTATATAACCATGTAACAATATTTTTTTATATATGTAAACCCATTCTTGTTTTATTATATTGTAAGCCAACAGGGAATTTTCCCTATTTTTTTATTTACTGATCATGTGTAATCTATTTTATGGTTTATATATATATATATATATTATTTTTTTCAAAAATTTATAGCATTATTTTAATATCATTCAATATTTACTTCATGGTTCATTGTGGAAATTTTTTAACATAATGGGGAAAAATGTAAATTCATTGTTTGGTTATTTTGAAAATTGAAAAGATTTGATTGTGGGATGATTTTTTTATTTATATTTATTTTCTTATTAAACATTTATATTTATTCGATTATTTTTCTACATATGGGAGAATTATTCATGAATAATTGATATATGTTCACATTTAATTATAAATTAATATATTTTTTGAAGAATTCTACAATTATTGTATTTAAATATTCTTTAATAAGTGTTGTACTATAAATTATATGTATAAATAGTGTGTATTTTGGTAAATATATATTTTTCCCATTTATTTATGAGATTCAATTTTAGTCATGAATATATATTTATGGAATTATAATTTGAATATTAAATTATTAAAGAAACAAATTTTTTTCGGGGAGTTATATTTACTACTTATTATTTTAATTATATTTAAACTAATTATTTTAAAAAGGGTGAGAAATGTTAATTTATTTTCAAAAAAAGAGAATGTAAACTGTGTTGTTCATTTAAATTAGAAAGCGTAGATTTTAATTTAAAATGTTTATACAAAGGGGAGTTTTCAAAAACATTTATTTGAAATATTTTAAATTTATTTAATATTTCCAATAAGGTAACGTTTTTTTTGTTTTTTAAATACTATTTTTGAAATTACTAAATGTTGTTAGAGTTTTAGAGTTTCAAATTATTATAGTGGGTATGGATATTGTTTCTAATTAGAGTGGTACATCTATATTTTTCCTCTAATTATTTTAATTTCAATAATAAAAAAATATTTTATTGTCACAGAACTCAGCTATTCAAGAATACCATGATTACTGAAACTTATTTCCTTTTTGCTTAATTATTTTTTTAATATTATTGTTTGATTTTAAATAATGATACTGAATCTAATAAATTTTATATATTTATTATTATTATTTATAGGATTCAATTTATTTATTGGTTTTTATTCTTTATTGATTTATATCACTATGTATTTAATTATACATATCTATAGTTCAATGTTTTTCATTATACCCAAAAATAATCTATGAATTTCATTAAGTAGTTTTTTTTTTCTTAATTAATATCACCATACATATCACTTTTATCATCTTATTTATTGACCTTTTTAATTTTTAAACATTGTATGTATTAATTTTTCAAAAAAAATCATCATCATTATTATTTCTCTATCAAAAAACATATTATTCTTTCTAAAAAACATTTATGTTTGGTGTTTTCGATATTTTTTTAATGATTAATGCATTTAAAAATAAATAAATTAATATATTTTTAAGTCTAATGTCTAGAAATTTTTTTTAAAGGCCTTGTGAAAATATATAAAATTAAAAAAATCTTAAAAGTATTATTCAAATTATTAAAGTATTATAATCCTTTTTAAAGATTTATAAAAATTATAATATTATAATAATTTTTTTAATATCTTATTAAATTAAAAAACAATTTATTTATAAAATTGTACTATTTTATAATATATATTGTGAAGTGTTTGTTAAAATCTCAATGATTTTAATGATTACATTTTAGAAAAGATATTTTAGGTTAGATAAATGATGATTTTTTCAAGTTGAGGTAGATTAAATAAATGGTATGTATCCTTTTCATAATTTGAGTCCAAACAATCCTTGTTAATTAAGTTTCATCCATTGGTACATGAAATTTCAAAAAAGAAAGATCCATATAATATGTGTTTCATAAAATATTTTATGTGAAAACAGACTCTTATGGATGTCTCAAATAAATTTATATTGCTTTCAAAAAACCTATACAAAATATTTTAAAATTTGTTATGAACTAATGGTATATGATTTTTTGGGAGTTAATTGACTCTTATGATGTTCACTATATCATTATAATGTTTGAGTGAGACCTTACAAAATTTCGTTACACTAAATTTTTCTAAAAATCATATCCTTATAAATGACACATAAAATCTTCTATTTTAATTTTTTTAATGAAATTAATATAATGATGTTTCAAAATGAAACATACGATGATTATATTAACTCTTTTAAAGCGATTTTTATGAAATATTTACTATTTTGGTGAATTTTTTAAAAAGAAAACCTGGTCACTGGAAGTTTAATTATCTGATTATCAAATGATAAAACTATTTTTTTGATGATACACTCTCTAAACCATATTGAATATTTACATGTTGTGATCAGTGAAAAATTAATAAATTATTCTTGTTATCTTTTAGATTAAACAATTTTTTTTATGCCAACAATCCTAGAATGAAGATACACTACTTCCTTATAGTTTTGGTATTTTCAATTGGTTCTAATTTATCTGTTTTACTATATCTAATTTATAAATTTATAATAAATACTAATAAATATATTTTAATTAGATACATTGTGTTAGATATAAAAATAACATGGGAATTATTTTATAAAAAATTAATAAAACATAACATAATTTCATAGTTATATTCCAAATTATTATCATTATTCTAACTATTTATAGATGAGGTGATGAATAGAGAAAAATACACATGAAGAATTATAATATATATTTTTTATTGATAATAAGACATTTATCATGCATTTATAAGAAAATAAATTGTCTACATGATCCTATTATTACTAATTTTCTGCAATGTTCTTATTCTATATCAGTTATATAGTATTTATTTGGAATGTTAATGTTATAGTAATTTTCCCCAAGATAAAACATCTTGATATTTTTCTAAAGGGATGATGATTTTAGTCTCTACTACAACAATATCTTTCCATATTTTTTCTAGTTTTATAATTACACACATTTTATAATAAATTATTATATTGTTCAATGTATTTATCAATTTGTAACATAAATCATACATTATGTTCCATCCATTAAAAGGTAATGTCTCATTTATTAAAACCCAAACTAAATAGGATCCCATTGGGGTGCTTTATATGTAGAAAAATATTAGTTGTTTATGGGTGTGCCTCTAAATGTGAAAAAATATAGGCTTTAAGGATTGTGCCTCAAGGTGTGAAAGGTGAAGACTATTGATTATGCATTATTCTACTGAAATGGATATTTTTAATAGGGTTAACATTCCATTTAAAGGTACAGTTATAAAAAATATAATTTCTCTTTTGGATTAGAGTAAATAAAGAGTAGATGTATAATCAATATGATCTTAAATATTATAACAATTAAGGTTTAGATTATTTATTTACATCCACTACATATTATCCTAAAAATAATTATAAAATTTATTTTCATAGTTTATTTATAAGGTAATATTATTTTAAAATCTTGTAATTTTTAAATTCACCTCTCATAACATTATCTACATTTTTAACATGCATAAAATAAATATCATCATAGGTCATTGAAAGTATTCGGTTATTTGTTGATTTTTTTATATTTATTATTGTTAACTTTTATCCTATACCTCATATTTTAAGGAAAATATCTATGTATAGCTATCATATATAAATTTGAATGATGGTCAGGTAACCTAGTGGCCAAATATTTTCATGGAAAATGATTGTGGTTATTTGAATTCTTGTATAAAGGATTATCTTATTTTAAATGAGAAATGAAAAAAATGGTAAACCATTAACAGTAACCTAAATTTATACCTAATTCTTTAATAAGATGATATGAAGATAATTATTTTAAAAAAATTTAATATTTTTTATTATGAATTTAGTAGAATTTTTTTATCCGTGTATATAAATAAAAAATAATTTTGATGTTTGGGTAATTTTTGTAAGTGACGCTTTATTATTTATTCATGTTAAACAGGAGTCCTCTCAACATGTTAAGAGAAGAATATTATGATATAAATATTAGAGATATTGAAACTAATAATTAGATGCTTTATTGGTTCACTATAATAATAATTGGGATTAATTATATGAAGAAACGTTTTTAAAAAACAAATATTTTGGCATATTTTTATGATCTCATTATAATAATTATTACACAAATAAAGTAGCTATTAAAGAAGGTATGAACATCATGGAGTACATGATTATTGATCTTATTATATCACTTTTTCATTATGAACTAGAGTTGAAAAACATTTAACATGAATCTAATAACAAGAAGATAGGTATTGCATTTAAAAGTATTATTACCTTATCTTAATTTTTAATATTATAGGTTCCTCAAATCATAGAAATTATAGGTTGGTTATTATTTTAAAATTAATTTATAAAGATATTATGAATAATTACTAAATAAAACTATCACGAACCAGCCTGGGTTGACCCTGAACCGGTCACCTGAGCCGGATCGTGGCAAGTCCCGAGGGGCGTTCCCGATCCCCCTAGGATGGAAACTAGTGTCGGGCATCAAAGTTAAAACATTGGGAACTATTTGGCCCAAAAAGATAAATAAGTAAATAATAATAAACAAAACAGAAGCACTAAACTCTAGAAGAAGAAAGAAATAAAACCAAATAGAAGACGTACCTCCATGTGACTCTTCGGTCACCTCCTAACCAAGGCCAAAATTGCTCCAAAAATGAGAAACTCAGCCAATAAAACTTGAACAAGGGAAACCTGTGACTGAAATGATAAAAAAAGGCGTGAGCATTAAAAATGCTCAGCAAGGATGCCAAAGTAAACCACAAAATCCAACCAAGACCACTTTCTAGAAACAATCCCAAAAATACTAGAATGCACATACAATGATAGAAAATGCGGTTTTCATATTTTAAAAGAAAAAAGAATCCTGATTTACTATTTCAAAAACCAACAAACCCCATAACCCATTTTCCCCAAAAACAATGCGTTTCTTGAAAACTAAATTTAAAATCCATGTTTATCACATTTGTGCAAAAGAATAATAGGTAATAAGTAAATTCTAGAAACCAAGTGAAAGTAAATGTAAACAAGGAGATATAAGTAATAACCGTGGGTGACCCTAAACATCCCTAGAAAACCCCTAGACGTACTCGGTTTCAAACTACCCGCCGGCGTGGTACTCCATAGTCAATAACCAACTGGACGCCCTAATATCCAACCAGTGGCACACCCCAAAAGGCCTATCTACCAAGGGGGAACCAACCCATATAATCGGGGCTGGCTAGCAACCGTCACTCGATAATCTATAAGATGCCTAGTAACCCATGGTGATTTCAATAAAACTGTGTAAGTTGGAGGCCCTTGAACGCGTGTCTCATCTCACTACACTTTCCAGCCCCATACATGGACACCACTACATGACAACCCTCTAAGGAAAGTCCCCCTGTAGAGATGCCCACAAATATGTATATATGAAATTCGTTCACATTCAACATGGTGCCAACCGGGCCTTCACAGCATGTGCAGTTTCGAAACATTTCATAAATGAGTTAAGTTGCCAATCGGGCACACACACATTTCCCAAAAGTCAGTGTAAACACATTCTTTTCAAAGAGTCAACACAAATATTACAATTGATTTAGAAGAGCCAAATAGGCCTTTAAGAAAAACGACCATCTAACTCACACCAAATGCCAACCAGGCCAGCTTCTTTCAATTCCCTTTGAAACAACACATTATTTTATCTAAAACCTAGTTTTAAGAAAACATAGCTTTAATGTGTCATTTTCATTTGGAGGAACATCCATTTGAGCACCTAGTGCTCCGATGGATGTGCTAACATAAAATGGCACCTTTAGTTTTTAGAAGAATCACCTTAAAACCCATATTTCATAAAACACTTTAGCATTGAAACCAAACTCAATTCTTTCACAACACTTTATAGAAGCAAAATTCATCTTTCAAACCAACCACCATTTCCAAATCGTTTCTAAAACATCTTACTGGTTCTTCTTTTTGTTAAACAAACACACCAAAGCAATTTTACATTTCCAAAACACAATCACTATCAATTGAAACCAAACACATCACAAAGAAATTTATTTAACTTTACCAAGAACCTGTGCATTTCATATAAATTAACATCAAAAGACACTTTCAGAAATTTAAAACAGCAATATAACTAAGCCAGATGCTTTTTATAAATGTGATAGAGATGCAAATGATATAAAAGGATTAATTGAAAACATTCAAGTACTCAAGGTTTGAATCAAAAAGGGAAATGGTTGGAAACACCTACCTCAGTTAACCCATGCCCAAAAAGCACGCTCTTCTAGCACTAACCATCTTCACACGTCAGACAGTCATGCACACGTGTCTTTGATGTTCATATGTATATAAATATATATATATATATACACATATATACATATATGAACCATACACCCATATACCATAGGAATATTTATCCTGCAATGCAAAGTGAGAGATATTACTAAATTAATAATTCATGTAAAGCCGAATCTGGACTAGATAAAGACCTCAAGGGTCCATAACTCAAATACAACATAAGACACTAAATTAAGTAGTGAAAAACTAATCAACTGGTATAAACTCTTACCCGAAACAACAGTGGTATAGAGAAACGAGTCCATCGCCTTTCCCTTGGCGACGAATGCCAGAACCTAGACCAAAGGGGTCCCAAAACATCAATTTCCCACTCCAGACACCGTGCAAACAATGTGAAACACAAACTGAGAGATCAAATTTCAGTGAAAATGAATAAACATCAAAATTGTAATTAGATGCAAACCGTGGTTTGACGGCGAGGGGAAATGAGACCACGCCCGAGAAGAGCGGAGGTGATGCCAAAAGGGAATTTGGGCCGCGTTGGAACAAGGCTGAGGCGCAGGCAAGGGTTCGGGTCGTTCCGGAAGAAGGCGGAGGCATGCGCAAGGGTTCGGGTCACTGGAAATGTGGCGTGCAAGGGGGTTCGAGGCAGCGGGTCACTGGAGTCGGGTCCACCGGAGATAGTTGCGGCTAGTGGAAGGAGCGCCGGTAGAGGGGAGTGGTAGAGGGCGCTGGCGGAAGGGTGGAGAGGGCCAGGGGGTGCGGCTCGGGGAGCCGGCTGGTGTAGGGCAGTGGGGCAGTGTCGGGACAACGGCAGGCAATGGGAATGGGTCAGCGAGGAAGGCAGTGAGCGGCGAAGGGTGCCGGCGGAAACGGAGGGGAAGCCAGTGGGGACGTCGCAGCAGGGGGCAGAGGACAACGGGGAAGGGGGGTGCGGCTCGCGGCTAACCAAGGGGAAAACGGGGGGGATGCGAGCAAACCCTAACCCAAGCCTCCCTTTTTTTATTCTAATAATAATATTTATTATAATAAAAACATTTATAATAACAAAACCATTTAAAAATATAAACACACACACATATATATATATACATATATAGACATATATACATATATAGACATATATACATATATATAAACATATATATATACACATAAAGTTAAAACATAAACATATATAAACATATATATACACATCTATATTTATTTATTTATCTCCTCAACCAACTAATTTAATAATGTTTAAACTTGATGACCGTGCGGTATTCACGCACCGTACGGTACCCAAGCGGACTGCAAGCGAGTTGCGCGTGCCCAAGTGGACTGCGCGTCTTAAACTTAAGGTGTTCACACACTATTCCCAAACCATAAACTCATCCCATCATTAAAATTTTAAACTGGGACCCACCCGCACTTACGCAAAATCACCCAACGCCAAGAGAAATAAAATAAATAAATTTTCTAAAAAAATGGGTGTGTTAAAAACAGTATAAGAACAAGAAAAATTATATGAAAGGTAATTAAAATTTAAATATTAATATCACACCTTTTATAAGTTCATAATGAAATAGATAATTAGTTCATAGTATCTGATATTGAAATATTATATTTAGTATAAGAATATTTATTTGGAAGAGTTTAAGGAAATGATAGCATGGATAAATTCTAAATGATTTGATTCAAGTAATTAATCTAAAATGAAAAAGCAAATCATTTACCTTAAATCTATTGGGAATATTTATTACAAAAAATATTCACTTTATCACTCTCAATCATTAAGTTATACAGGGGAAACATCCATAATAGATGGAAATATTTTTTTAATGGATAAAAAAATGAGATTTCAAATTTTTATTTTCATTATGAATCCAAAAATGATTCTTCTTATTTTAAGCCTAATATTATATATATTGAATATAAAATTTATGAGTGACAAGATAATTTTAATAATATTAGTGATTCTTTTATATCGTAAAAAAACTAAAAAAATATTGATAAAATAAATGAAAATTTATTATTGTAAAATTTCTAATCATAAAATGAAAAACCAAAATTAAAAGGAATAGAATGAAAAATTCAAGAATATTATTTCATGTTGAAAATCAGATGTTTTTGAATACTCGGTATCTATTTAAATGAAATTTTAGAAGTTAAAATCATAACTCTAAATTTTAAAGGGATATTCAACAAAGTTAACCATTAGATGCTAAGGTCATAATTAATATATGTGATTAAAAATAGTGACAGAAACTAAAAAATAGTAACTATAATGGTTTGGATAAGAGATTAGAAAGGATATTAAAAATAATTTTATTAAATGTATAACTAATTTTATTTAATATTTTAAAATTTTATTGTGTGCTGAATTTAGTAATTATGAAACAGGTTTATCTTTATAATTTATTCAGTATATTATTTTAAAGAAATCCTTTCAACATAAATTGATATTCATTGTCAAAATAACTAACTAACCATAAACATAGGTAACTATATGATCTATATCAAATATGATTATATATAAGATGATTTAATCCCCATAAAATGATATTATTTTTCATTCATAATACATACATGTTTATATTTAATTATAGGTTATGATGGATGGAAATTTATAGCATTTTTTATAATTTATCATTTCCATATGTATTATGGCTGAGTAGAATATAATTTTACTATTTTTTTAATATTTTATAGTCTATATTAAATTATTTGAATAGAATTTAACTTGTTTTCGTGAATCTTTATAGAATTTATTTATAGTATACATAATGGGCATTAATTTCATTATTAATTTGAAGAGAGAAGATTTTATTAAGGGAGAGTTATTTTTATTTATCTTTACCTTTAAAATAAACTTCTATTTAAACCCTTTATTTTTTTACTTTGGCATATTTATTATTAAAAATTCACATAGTTTTTTACAAATTTAGAAATTTCTATTTGGAAAAGTATACTATAATTATTATCATTTAATTTAATATATCATTGTTTAAATAGGATTTCTTTTCTAATGACAGTAAAGTTTTTTAAATCCTTTTTTTGTTTTAATATTTTGGGAGATACATGTTCTACCATGATTATATTTTTTCCTTAAAAAGAATTTAAACTTTTTGTATTTATAATAAATAATATTCTGTATAAATATTTAATACGTATTGTTTTAATTGAATTATTTAACAATTATTTCAAAAAAAAATGTGTGAAATATTAGATTCATTTAATAATAAGTGATGTTTTTATTTTTTTTCTTCATTTATGTTGAAAGGGAATAGATTTTTTAAATGGTTATAATATCATAGATTATTTTTTAAATCATATATTTTAGATTTATCTTCTTTTTTATATATATACAAAAGGGTATGTTTTGTGTTATTTTTTAAATTATGGGTTTTCCAATTAGAAAAAATGATGATATTGTTAGAGATTGACATTATTAGATTGGATATAGAGTTTATTTGCATTTCGAGTAGTTCTTTATCTCTTTTCCCACTTATTCATTTTTTTATAGTCATAAGTCTCTATATTAATTTTGAAAAAAAATCAATTATTAAAAAACATTATGATTACTAAAAATTAAATCATTTGTATTTCATTTTTTGGATGTTACATTTTTTTAGTGGCCAATATTTACACTAATGAATTATTTATATATGTTATTATGATTACCATTTTTGTGTTTTTTATTTTTTAATATATTTTATTGATATATTTAATTAAGTTTTTCATTACATGTATCTATTGTTTTGAGTCTTCATTACAAACATGAATATTTTAACAATTTAATCAATAAATTCACCATATGTTTTGATTGATCTATTGATGAGCATATTTTGTATGAAATTTTCTTCTTATATATTGTATATTAAATTTTATAAAAATTATACATAAAACAATTTCACAAAAAAAATCCTACACATTGGGTTTTCTTTATTCAAAAACATATTATGCATTCTGGAAAACATTTATGTTTTCTATTTTCAGTTTTTTTTAGATGTTTAAATTCTTTATAAATATAATATTTGAAAAAAAAATCTTTATGTTCTCTAAATTATTTAAAAATTATTATGAAATTATATAAAATTCATACAATGTATTCCAAATTATGGTGAAAATTAAAAATGTATTACAAATCAATATATAGTATTTTAAATAATATAATAGTCTTACAACAATATGGAATATATTATTAAAATCACAGACATCTTACATTTAAGATTTCAATGTTATAATCTATTTCTTATAAATTTCTTATTGATTTTCTTCAAATTTTCATTGTTTGAATTTTAAAAAAGATATTTCAGTGATGATGAATTATGATGTCTTGTTAGAAGAGGTATACTTAAGAATATATAATATTATATAGTACAATTTGTTTTATATTATTTAATTTCAATTAATTATTATTCTTATGTTCAAGATTTTTCATTGATGAATGATCCTAATGAAGTGAGTTTCTTAATCGTTTTTATGTGATAAATTACTACTATGATTTTTCAAAATAAAATTGGAATGTTTTCAAAATACAATTATAAATTATATAAATAACACTTACAAACTAATGGATTCATTTTCTCACAATGAAATTGACTATTACAGTTTGCATTATACTGTAAAGAAGTTTTCAGGTAACATTACAAAGTTTGGTCACCAGAATTTTATCGATGTATATTATCTATATGGACATATTTATGATCCTTATACACTTATAATATATTTTTTCAATAAAGGTAATAAATGTTATGATATTTCAAAATGTCTCTTTATAAATTTATATTTAATCTTTTGGAGACTTATTTTATGAGGTTTTTGTGATTTCAGTGAAGTGTTTAATAGGACAATGTGGCTACCAGACGACATATTTCCTATATATCAAAAGAAATAACTAAATTTTCTAGGAGAAAATAATTTCCCCACTATGGTAAATATTTCTATGATTTTTCAGTGAAAACCCACGATAAAGTTTCATCTATGTCATTGATGTGACCATTTCGTTCAAGCGAATATACCAAGAGTCATTGAACTCAATTTTCTTATCTTTTTTTCACTTATTATTTTATCTCAATTATTTTACATATTTTATAAATTTACTAATTACTTATAGATCCCAATGAAACTATTTGACGTAGTATCAATGTGCTTGATGTTTTAATAATATGGGGATTTTTCTTTAAAACATTTATGAAACATAAATTCGGGTAATAATTATATTCATATATTTTATTTACTCTATCCATTATATAATGAGATGAGATATTTATAATCATCAACAAGAATATAGATTATGTATTTTTTATTTATAATAATTTTATATAACTCTTTTTTTTAAATTGAATCTAAATTTAATGAATTGTAGAAATGATTCTATTATTACTGTAGTGCTTCGAAATTCCTATGCTAAATTGGTTATATATAACTACTATAGATTTCATAGGTTGGGGTGATTTTTCAGAATCTAAAACATGCTACTAAATTATTATAGTGTTAAAGATATAGTCTCTACACCCACACATCCCTTCTTTTTCACTAATTTAATATTTTCACATTTTTGTATACTAAATTTTTCTATTGTGTAATGTCATAATCGAGTAGTAATAAAACTCACACAATTTTCTTCCTCCATTAAAATTTAATTTCTCCATTATAATAAATCTATAAAAATATATGATCATATTTATTATGGATTGTACATAAAAAGGTATGAGTTCTGGGATAGGCCTACAGGACTTCAAAATGATGGTCTATGGGATTATTCTAACAAATGTAAAAAGTTTGGATTGTTAGTAACTGTTTTTTCAAGTTTCCTGAGGTTTTTCAATAGGTTTATCACTTACTTCAATAATGAGGTTATATTTGATACTATTTCTCTTCAGTAGTATAGATAAGATAAGAGTATATGTACAATCAGTTTTATCTAAACTGTTATAACATTTTTATAAAAATTGTTTATTTATTTATACGGCATATTATCATTCACCTACAACAACACATGAATTCATTTTACGTTGAAATCTAATATAATTTATTATTAAATTTTATAAATTCTCAATTCACCCAACCTCATATTGACCTTATGAGAATCTTATACTGGAAAAACAATATGGTCACATATAAATGTTATAATAATTACATAGATATGTGATGAGTTTAAAAATACTGAACAAATTTTGACAAATATAAGGATGATCTAGTAGTCATTCACATGTGATATGTTAGACAAACCCTTATGGAGTTTATGTATTTTTATGAATATAATTATATAAAATATATAATATCATACTAAAATTAATATTAAGTGTATAAACATTCTATTTTGGTCATAAATGGGATATATATATATATTTCATAAAGTGTAATGATAATTGACCTCTCACATTATGATTTCGAGTTATCCATAATTAATGTTCTTCACAGAGCCTTTTTGGTTATGATTAAATGTTATATTTATAATGATTAAGATTCTCTCATTGGGATCCTAAACATGCTCCTGATTCATAATATGTGATTTGGGTGTTGGAGGGCACACTAAGTATATACAACATGGGTTATTCTAAACAGGGTAGTTGGTATACGAGGGGTGTGTGGTTAAAAATTTTATTCCATAATACCTACGGTTGAAGAGATACCAATCATGATAAACATCATGAGTTGGTACATATCATATACATGTATTGATGCCTAGCTAATTAAGAGATGGTTGAGTATGTTTTTTATCATGTCATTGATTTTATTGTTACCATGATGATATTTTTCCTCTCTTGTTTTGGGTATGAAAAATAGTCCCTTGACTGAGATAGACTAATGATGTGTATGGTCATACCTAGATAGTATATAATACATGTTTTTCTATTTATGTGAGAATAATGTGATGTGATCATCTATAACGATGAATATACCCTTCAACCATGTTTTTTATACTTATAGAATCTAAAAAAAATAGGATTTTATATTGGATTGACATACTCTATGTCTCATGCTCCCTCAATGTCTTTGAAAATTAGATTGAGTGAAAAT
This sequence comes from Viscum album, assembly GCA_963277665.1. Taxonomy (NCBI): domain Eukaryota; kingdom Viridiplantae; phylum Streptophyta; class Magnoliopsida; order Santalales; family Viscaceae; genus Viscum; species Viscum album. The sequence continues at coordinate 2,088,668,642 of OY728160.1, forward strand.
GAAACCTTCAATATTATATAATTAGTAGAAATAAATATAGAGATACATATGTTCGATAGAGGTCATACTAGATACCTTTATATCTTGAGTGGAATTGATTGTTTCATATAAGTAACCCTTTTCTTACATCTATGAATTTGTGAATTCATATTTTTTTCACTATTATAAAGGCACATTGAATCACACTATGTTGCTGAATGAATGGAGATTGAGTTTTTCATTGGTTTTTTCTCTAAAATTGTTTTAGAGTTTACCTAAAAATATATTTTCATGACTGCTACAGTGTATTACATATCATGTAATACAAGGAGAAATTAATGATATCTTTATGAAATTGTTTTTTAAAATATCGAAAAGGAGTTTTAGATATTATTTCAAAAGTTATTATATATATGATATAGTATACAGTGAAATGGAACATAGACTATGATTCTTTAGTGTAAGTGAGATATTAAAATAAATATTCACTAATTCCTTACATCCAAATGTATAATATGTTCTAGTCATATTATATTACAAGGATAGAACTAAGGTATATCATATTCCTTGTTTTAATATAGCAAATGGAATATTATAGAGTATATATTTCTTTATCATTTCCATGAATTGAATACTCTAATTCACCTGGAATGGATATTATATAATAGGTTTTATAGAAGTAACATGATTAAATTTAAATATCTTAAGCTAATAATCTCCCATCTATTATAGTTATTTATTGGATGACATGTATTAGAAAAATATCACATCCATGGGGTTAGAAGTGTTGTGGTCGAGATCCATTAACTCATAAATTATGAATGTATGAGTTAGTTCATGTTGGATATACAAGGATTTAAAAAGGATGGTCAACGCATTGAAATATGTTTTATGCTAGTGTCAGTTCATTCAACGAAATTTACTCTTCTTGAACCAATCTTATTTACACTCTATTTAAACATTGACATAGTATGATTTCTTAAAAGAGATAACAATATTACCAATATGATTGTTGATTTAGTTCATTACATGGATAAACTACATAGAATGAATATAATTTGGATTCAACATAGTGACCTTCATCAAGTGTGATAGATTAAGATAGTAAAGGATGTAACTCAGAGGTGAAAGTATCATGGTTTCATCATATATAGTTCAGGGACATCATTTTATCTTTAATAGTGAGATTCAGTTATTTGCCATCAATTTTTTCATCATCCTTGAATAAGTTTCATTCAATCTGATTAAACCCAATAGTATCTTGGATTGAATATTATTTTGTGTGAAGAAGTGGGGTGGTATTTCTAGGATGTCAGGATTGTATTTTTAATAAAACACTGATAAAATTATTATTTATACTAAACACTATCAATAGTTTTGAATCTCATGGATATGTTTTGTAATTGATAGATTGAGACTGATATAAGTCTTACATGTGTCATATATAATATAATTAAAATTTAATTAAACATATAATTCAAAATAATATATTTTACATTAATTCACTAGTCACATACATGTTTTATTATTTATGATAATTATGAAAAAATAACTCTTACCTAATTTTGATTTGATGATTCCAAAAATCAAATCCATTTTTCAAATATAATTTTTAAAAATAGGTAATATTAATATTTAATTCTAGTATAAGAATTAGTGTTTTACTCAATAATTTAAATCATGTTTTATTTAAATTTATACTTATACATACATTATCAAATATTGATTGAATAATTATTTTTGTGACATTTTGGTACTAATTTTAACCAAATTTCTCCGAGGTAAACATTAATTATAGTGCTACTTAATTTGTTATCTAAAGAGAAATTTTACAATCCCAATGGTCAAATTTATATTTTAATGGCCATGTTACTATTATAATGGTCATATAATCCTTATAATTCATATAAATTCTTTTTCATTCTCCAATTTTTCATTCAGTTAGTTTTCTCAAATGGTTATATGTATCATTTCTAAAATGCCAATATTTTTTAATGTTTTTTACATTTTTTATGTGGGTGTTTTATTTTTCATATTATATTCATGTGGTTTATATGTATTTATTATCCCACGTACTATTTTAAATTTATTGAGATTATTTATAATTTATATATAATATTCAGTAATACTATTTGTAATCATTTTAGTGAATTTAACATTGTAGTTTTGTTGTACATATATGATGAAATAAAAAGTAATTTTTTATTTATGGAAATTTTTTTGAAGGATCACGTGTCTTAGTCTTTAACTATATACATATTAAAAAAATACTAGATAATTTATAACTATATACATTCTCAATAATCATAGTATATAAGTTATAATATAAATATAATTAATAAACACATTGAATAGGATATAACTACTTATATTAAAATAATCATAAATTAACATAAAACCATTATAAAAAAACATAAGTAAAGGTGAATGAATAGTCACCAAAATCCCAAAAATATCAAGGGTGAATAAATATTCACCACAACCATATAAAATATCCATACAATATTATAAACATTATAAATGAATTATTCCCCTTTCCATTGATTACAACAATCTAATTTAATCACTAATATACCTACATATATGATTCTATATAAGTATAACACATACAAAAAACCTCATATCAAATTATAAAGGCCTTAAATCCCAAATATACACCCACCCATAGTACATGTGACCCTACATTAGTAGGTGAACACCATACCCTAAACTATAACATAATGCACAAAATAAAAATAATTATTTCATCATTATATATAAAATATAACATCATGGTGTTATATTCTGATATTAAAAAAATAAAATTAATATTATAACTCTTAAAATGATAAAATTTTAATATAATATTTTGGGATTTTCTCGAAATAATTGTTTTTTTTAGTGAATAGTGAAAACATATTATTTACCAAAACTATAACTTTTATATATTTATCATCATATATTAAAGACATGAAGGTTTATAATTCCATTTAGATATATAAATTACCTTCTTGGGTCTACTCGCATTTATATCTTATTCAATGGATCCCTAGAGGGATACTTCAGGTGCTCACAAGGGGTGAGACAAGGAGACCCCCTCTCTTCCATTATCTTTTCAATTGTAGAAGACTATCTCGGTCAACTTCTTCTCAACGTAGTGAAAAATGTTGGTTTGAAAACCATTAAAGTAGAATGAGTTATTTCATCCCCTTATCATCACTTTTTTCAATGAAATCTACATTGTTTCTCATGGGTATAAAATAAAGATCATTAATATAAGTAATTATTATTTTCTATTATAAAGGGATTTAAGGGAACAATGTAAGATGGAATAAATACTTTATTTACATTAGTAAAAATATATCATGATTAATAAAAGTATCAATGAAAAATGACCTACATAGTAGAGAGGGATCATTCCCCTTCACATACCTTTATATACCAATGTTTTGTGGAAGGCCTCAGGCTTCATACATTATCAATATTCTGAGTAAAATATTGATATCCTTCTTCTCTTTTAATGGAAAATCTCTTTCAATTTATGGAAGGGGTTGTCTTGTCAGGCATGTGATTTTCTCAAAACGGGTTTATGCCTTCATGATATATTCATGGAATATCTCAGTTATTTGGTCCATCAATACCCAAATGATAAAATATTTATGTAGTGGATGTATTTTGGAAAAAATAATCTTGATAGTCTCATAGAAAATAATTTTTATCTATCTCATGGAGGACTAGTAATTAATGAATTATCCATGTCCAATCAATCACTACATGAACAATTCATTAGGAAACTTGTCAATAGAAATTCTGATGCCCTGGACTTTCATCATGGCAGGTTCGTGAAATGGTTGATTCTTGGATCCCAATGCTTCTTGTATTCCTCAGTTTTTCCTAGACTTAATAACACATTCCATAAAATTCTTTTAAGCACCCACTTTTTGGTTAATTAAAATTCTTCCCAAAAATTATGGAATCCATCTTTATTATTATATAACATTTTTTACAATTTTCATAGTGAGAATTTTTGAAGTCTGGTGTCTTGGAAATAAGGTCCATAATTCATGAAAACATATAAGATAACTTTAATCCACATGAAAGGGTTCTTGAAATGTCCATACTAGGTTTAATTATCGAATATCATAACCTAGGGACATAAATCAAATGGAAGGGTGGGCGTAATGCCCAATAAAGGAAAATAAGGAAAACAATTTAACTATGTTTGAGAGAACACAATGAAAAGTTGAGGAAATATCATAATGGAATATGAAAGAGGAATATCACGAATATAAAATCCTGAATCATGTCTTGAAAATGTGGATACAAGTTTTTAATTTATACATTCATAATCATATCACTACGATACATCACTATGGTGTAATAAAACATAGAAAGGTTATTCACTAAGGTATCATAAAATTTTCATATCTATAGATTAATTTCATTACACAATGAAATGGAGCTCTATCAACATGCATCCTAAATATTTCATTATTTTCAAATATTCTATATAGATCATATTAAAAAAATTCATAAATAAACCATACAAAATAAACATAATTGGTTTCATATCAAAATCATGAAGTTTATTAAAATAGGATTAAAAATATGATCATTATGTCATTAATAACCCAAATAAATAGAATAAGGTTTTATTTATTTCAATTAAAAAATAAAGTAAATTATTTTTAAGTAAACATGAATAATCTTGGAGTGAAATATGTTTGTGAATTCACATAGTGAAATAAATTAATTTCTTGAGAAAACGAGATATTTTCAAAAGAAAATTCTGCAGCATTACATATATGAAACATAATTTTATTAATATTTAAAAATAGATAGGATAAGGGTCACCCATTCATTAAAGACTCATAATACAGTATATAGATAGAATTAAATGTAAATAAGGATGAGAATTTTTAATTCCAAATTCATACCACATAAAAGAAAACTTGAATTGTAAAGGGAAGTTGAGAATTCCATTACCTTAATGAGTAACTATTAAAACACTTTGATCGGACCTCGGGGGCTTGGGAGAACCTTGGGAGGACTCGCTAGGAGCTACCAATATTATATTATATATTTTAATAATTTTTCAATGAATGGAAATGAAGGAAAATATTTGTATTTATAGTAAAATCGAGAGAGTTTTTGTTAATTTCTGAGGACACTACATATGTGGAATTTGAAAAACCATAGGCTTTCCTAGGGGATTTTTCCATGGTTTTGGCCACATAGAAATCCTCATTACATATTGTAATCCAAATTAGTCAATATTTATATTAAATTATTCATAAAATCATTATGATGTCATTAAAAAAACAGAAAAAATCAAAAACTGTATTTTTACTACTCACTAAAAAACAAAACATTTTATAAAAATCACATGAATTCACATTAACCTTATATATATGTTCTTAATCAAAAAATGAACTCCATTTTATGAAGGTAGTTTTCTAAATAAAGAAATTTTTTTAAGAAAAAACACTATTTAGGAGAAAAAATACTAATACCTAATGAATAAATTTTAAAAAAGTTATTTATATATACTATTATATTATATTACCATCCAGGATACCTAAATTATATTTATAATTTGATTTTTGAGTTTACTATTCCATTGGTTAAATTACAATTCATATTATTAATAAGATTATTAATAAGTTAATACTCACAATAAAATACATGTTGATCTTATGAGCCTCTAAATATCATACTCATCAAAATCGTGTATGTTTCTTTTCGAAAGTTATATCAAAATATCAATTATTTCTAGTATAAAAAATATTTTAAAATAATTTTTTCTAAATAATAATAAATAAAATTATTCTTATTTGAGAAATATAAAAAATTCATCCAAGATTAATGGTGATATATTACACTCAAAATGATGTTTATTTTACTGTTATAATTCTCTATATACAAGAAATTATAGAAAAGTACAAATTTTCCCATAATATTTATTTATCTAAATTGTCACAATTAAAAATTTATCATATTAATAAAAACAATTCATATAATGGAAATGATGACATAAAATTTTAATTATACAAAGGTATAACACAATTTAACAATGACATCATTACATAACCCTTATAAAACCAACTTAGGATCAATGAGTATGGTGTGCGATTATGATAGAATCTTTGGACATCTTGGAGAACATGTTTTAGGTGGTGATTTATACCAATATGAACTTCTCTTTTAGGTTGTTTCTCTCAAGAATAACATGATGGTTACTATCCTGGTATTGGTCAAGAGAAAATCCTAGTGATGCTATCTCGTTCCCGTGCTCTGAAAAATGGGCTCCGTAAGGAATGATTCAACTAGTGGAGGACATCGACTCTTATTTTTGCATAATTATGAATTTTAAATTCTATTTATAAAAAATAATTATAATGATAAAAATTATAATTGTTTCCAATGGTCATATTAAAAAATGGTCATATAACTTTCAAACCCCGAGGGTTACATTTCAATTATTCATATATTGTTTTATTGATTATAAAATAGTAAAACTTATATTTTCAGGAAAGAAAATATTATTCAAAATTTTTGGGTCATTAAAAAAATTAAAAAATGATAATTCGGATAGAAGACCTCTTTTAGATAGTATAAACTTGATGGATCAAGGCATTTTTTTCAAATCTCTATCAAGATCCAAATGAACAGTCTTTCTGAGATACCTAGGGATAATTAAACCACTGTTTCCAACTATAAATTTTTATGTCATGGAGATATGTTGATTTGGTAACCTTCCCCATCTAAGAACATGATTCTAAGGACATTTATAAAAAACTGACTCAAGGTCCTCCAAACATGATTAGAAATCTTAATAAGTGCTGGATGTCCCCATTTATATTCACTCAGTTTTAGATGTTGCCATAAAAAGATACCTGTGGAATCTAACCAATAGTGATATTGTATTGTACTTTTCTCTAGATGTGATAATTTTTATCAACTGTGTGAATATTTGGATCATCTTTTTTATACTTTCAATTGGCTTCTTTACTATGGAAAGATGTGTTCACTATCTTTGATGTCTCGCTACCTAAAGCTAACTATATTGCAGAATTCCTATATAAAATGTTTAACATCTCACTGTCTAAGTATATTACTATCATCTTCATGGTCACTTAGGTTGAACTATTCCATTTCATTTGAAGAGGTCGTAATACATTCATCCACTTGCAGTCCAGATGTAGTTTCAAAGCAGCACTAGAGGAAATCATCTAAGAAGTGCATCATGCAACTGCACTACATAGGGATCATTGTAATAATTCATGGAATGACTTGACTAAGATGAGACATTTTCAAATCCCTAATAATAATCATCTACTACATCCCCGTATTGATGTATTCTAGAATCCTCCTCATTCTAGTTGGATGAAATGAAATGCAGAAGGGCCATGAAAATAAATCCTGGACCAGCTGGGTATGGATTTATTTATATTTACAATACTTATGATCATATTATAAATCAATTCAATTATTTTGGAAATACTACTACTGTGGAAGCATAACTGAATGGTATAATTAATTATTGTTAACCTTAAAAGGAAAATATGGTAGAATAACATCTATTTTAAATGTAACTCCACAATGACGGTTCCATCTATTAAAATAGGCCATATTTACCTTACTTGAAAAATGATAGTGAAATGGATCAAATTCCATGACCAACATGCATCAATGAACTATATAATAACACATGCTTTCCACAAAACCAATGCAATTTCATATGATCTTGTTAATAAGGGTGAGAACGAATTGGTGTGAACTTTTTATGAAATTATCTCTAAAGATTTATTATCAATCTTTCATAGAGAAATATGTTTGATGCCTATATTTAGGTTGGTGTAATTTCTTTCTTTATTAATGAAAGATATTATGTGATAATTTTTTTTCAAAAAAAATTTATATTTTATAATAATATGTAATATTTTTCAACGAAATAAGATGTTCTTGGTATTTCCATTGAATTAAATATTATTTTAAAAAATGTATGATCTTTAAAGATTTTAATTCCTGATAAAATTTTTATTTTTTAATAAACTAAAATATGTCTTTAAAATCAAAATAATTTAAAATTTTATCCTAAAAATTATTTTTATTTATAAAAATAAAATTTTTCTAAAAAATGGATTTACTCTTGCTAATGTTAAAATTAATTTTCCCTAAACATATTAATTTTTGAATGATAAAAAGGAATTAATATTTATAATCGATAGGTACAAATTATATTATATAGGGAACTATAATTTTAGGGATATAAGTTATTTTTCCTATATTAATGATTAAAAACAATGGATTATGTAAAATGGCTATCTTAAAAGCAATAATTTTATTAGAATTGTATAAATATCATATAGAAAGTATATTAATATATTTTAAATTCAGAATATAATATAATATTTAAAACTATAAATATTTATAAACATCAATTAAATTAATAATTAATAGGAAATAAGAATAAAAAGAAATTAATTTCTAAAAAATCATTTTTCGTAGAAATTGTTTTTTCTTATATCTTATCCTTTAATTTGGAAGATGATTCTATCACGATTCTATGATTAATTTAATTAATTGGACTAAAAATTTAGATCCAAAAATTCAGAATTGGGTAATTGGGGCCATCTTATTTTTTTATTAAAACATAATTAAAATTCTTAATTTGTATTCATGATTAATAAGGGTAAAAATAGATAAATATAGTATCTAAAATTTTAAATAATTAAAAGATAACATAAAATATATATAATAGCTTGTTAGGTATAATAATAATTCCCACATGTATCACATAACATATATCCACAAAACTGATCTAACCCACCTAAAACTCTTTTGATTCAACTCTTAACCATTACCTAACATTAGTTTCCATGAATAAAACCATTTTCACAAAAAAAAAGAATATCATTCCTAACAATTATCTTCTAAACATACATCCTAAATACATTTATATTGAATATACATTCCCTCCACCTCTCTAAATCTTTTCTAAGTTGTTTTTATGGTTTTATAGAGTCCTCTTAAGCATTAAGAAGCTACGTAGAAATGTATGAATTTAAAATACTTCTCTTCCATTTTTTCATTAAAATATAATTATTATAATATTATTTAAACATGTTTCCTTGATTTTAATTTCTTATTATTATCTATATTTTTAAATACTATTATTAAGTTACTAATTCTCCCCTCTCATTAGAGTATTTTTACTATGTCATTATTATTCTGACATAAGGTCTTTACTTCCACCCCCTCAAACATCAATTAAAACATTAATTATAATCATTCTTCTAATTAGTTGGAATTATCACCAATACCAAAAATGATATTTCATATCACTAAATCTCTTTCCTAATCCACCATAATTCCCAAAAATTGAAAATTATTTTTATATAAATATTGTTTGGTTATCCTATCAACGACAACATTATTTAGACACTACCAATTGGATGTGGCTATAGAATGGAATAACCTAAGTATAATCATCATTAAAAGACATGGTTGAATAAAATACACAACTATCACCGTAATAAATGATAAAGGTGACTAAGACTATACATCAAGATCAATAATGTTGGTGTATATTCTTCAAAATATCCAGTTTCTCTTTACAACCCATAATGAATTATGTCCATAACATTGGTATGGTCTTCCACCTATGAAAACTTCTAAAATCAATTAATATATTCTATTGATAATGAATAGATTTTAAATAACTCTTTCCATCTACCTTTTCATTGTTTCTTTAATATGGGAACTGTCAATTACATTTAAAATTCCCCCATATATTCTATCTTAATTATGCATTGTTTAACCATCCACCATCAATATCTATATGGATAATGTTCATATTTTTACTAGGAATGTATTAATTTTTTTATGTTTATATCTTAGTAAAAATTATTATATATTACTAAGACTAGTTATTATGAATTTAATTGATATTTATATCTTCAATTTGGTTAATGATTTGGTCTTAAAGAAGTTATGGGTAGAGCTTGATATTACATACCTTCTCCAGGCATCAACTAGTCTCAAGAGAAAAACGTTAATGGGTTTCGTTGAATGCCTATACTCAAATTAGTATAGTGTCCCTGAATAAGTACATGAAAACATATTTTCAGTTCAATCATTTTTTAATCCAGTATGTTGTGATCAATTATTATTGTTACCAAGTTTTCATTTATTGTCATAGATATAGAATGACATCAATTTTAGATTAGTATGGATTTATTTTCCCAATTTATTCATTCAATATAAATTGTAACATGTTTATGTTATGATACCATTCATTTTATGTTACTCCTTACTGAGAATATAATATTTCCCTTTTTTAATTATCTTTCACTAAGAAATCAAGATGAGAACATTGTGTAATTTTAAGGGTATGATGGAAGGGTTAATAATGTTCTAATTTAGTTATAATATTTTATATAATGTTTCCAAATTTAATTTATATATCTATATTGTCTTCCAAGACTAATATGTTGTCGAATTATATTGGAATTCCTGTATTTTGTATCATTAATGAAATATATCTACTAACTTTTTCTTTTAGGATTTTAGGTTTCTGTAATTGGTATCAGAGAAGGTTTACACGGAACATTGGGACTAGGTTTAGGTGAACCCAATAAGATAGTAAAAGTAACATGAAATCCCCTCAATATTTCTACATTACACTCTAGAAATATTAATAAGAATCTTATTTTCCAATTAAATTTATTGTGATATTTACGTATATTCCATTATTAATATAAAGGAACTAACTACTCGATTGGGAACCTTATCAGCACCAATTTTTAATATTTAGATGTTCCCCCTGAGTAAAATGATGAAGCTAGAGTTGAGAAAACCTAATCAGAACCATATTAGGGATGTTGGTGATTTTTATTAGTATAATTTTTCCAAAATAGATAAGCATGTTGAACCACAACATTGTGTAAAAATTTTGAACTACTACATGTGAGAACTAACATCAGACATCGATGTAACTACTATTACATGGGTAGATAAACAATAGATCATGTCACGTGAATAGATCATTCTCACCGTGAAAAGAATTGAAATGGAAAAATATTTAAATGGAAAAATACATCACAAATTTATATTTTTTTAGGAGGATGAAGAAAAATAGTGTCTTGAAATTATAATCACTAATGAGTAAGATGAGATAATATTTATGGTATGAGATAATATTAAGGTGGTATTTTACAAAAAATAATATAATCCTTTCCTGTAAGAAGAATAAATGGAATTCAAATTCCTTAATATTAGACAAAAGGGGGATGAAAATATTGGTGAGTATGATGATAAATTTATAATGTTATGTAGACATATTTTGGACTTGGACTATATACTGGAAATCAATATTGAATATTAATTTTATGGTTTAAAGAATATATTTTTAAGGTTGTTTGTATCTTAAACCTTTTAATAAAATGTGGATATAGACACAGGATAAATTAATATAGAAATGTTGTTCTCTAGGACATATGTATTTAAGTTAAATAAATAGATGAAGAGGTCGATTGGGCATCATAGGAAGAATAGTGTGGAAAAGGCAAAGAATGGAAAGCTAGTATATCCCACATGGGACATATATGGGATTCAACATATGGGGTTATTCATGAAGGGGACATGAGATTGTTATGATTGGGGAGAAAAATGAAAAGTATTTCATTAATATAATTTAATAGTATAAGATTATGATGTTCAATGCTTTAAATATAAGTAATAGGGACATTACTCCAACTAATACCCTAAACATCATTGAAATTTACCTTAGAAAAATCAATTGGAGAGATACCATGCTTATGTGATTACCCCATTTGATGTTTAACTACCTAATTATCTTGTTGTAGGTATTTTGACCATAGCATCTAATTTCAAAAAAAAAGATTATTTGATTTTGGATATTCACACTATTTTATATCTTCTAGTATTATCTAAAATATTAAATATTTCCCTAGAACCCCTGTAATAGAGTTATCAACTAAACCACATAGTGGCAATATTTTTTTCAATAATTATATTTTAATCCATACAACCCATATTTTACACTATGTTGGAATATCCAATGGAATTTTACATTCACATATAGTGGATGGGTCAATTGTTGAATCAAACATCAGAATGAAATTTGAATATTTTAAATTCCTGAAAATATTATTTTTATATGTGTATTTATTACTAGGATTTTTCTCAAATGTTTGGATGAGTTTTAAGAGAGTCGGCCTCTAGAAATTCCATATTTTAGAGAGGATGGCAGGGGTGCTTGGTCAGCACCAGATTCTTACTAACCATGAGGCTGAAGCCATGTGGAATACTTTATATAGAGAAAAGTCTATTCAAATAATTTTTAAATAAATGGTAAAGCATGTTATAGGTTTATGTTTTGGGGATGAACAACATAGTTATCACATGGTTTGACTAACAATGCACTACAACCATAAAAGGGATGGAGTCCCTTTGGACAATGGCACAACATAGTTTGTATAAGGTTCTACAAACCACATAGAAAAATTGTGGACCCCATTAAATAGTTGTGAAATTAATGTTTATCCCTCCATTTTTATCTTTTCTATACCATCTCCTCTTTCATTCATCCCATGATTTAATAACAAGATATCCCCTCTACTCCATGGATAGGCTTCTATAGTACATCCTCATTCGAAAAAAAAATAAATATTCTCTTGTATCATTGAATCACCATCAGTTAATAATTGATTAAAATTGATTATTTTGTCATTTATTTTATCTATTTACTGAATGAAAAATCCATGTGGGCTCGTATAGCCTATTTTCATGAATTTTTTCAATTCTTCTTATTTCACTTATTCTAGATTGAATTGGTGCCTCATAAAGGATGTGTGAATCATCCAATGAATATGTAAGGTAGTCTATATTATTCAACATTAATTGTTCATTGATTATATTGTTCAAAATTATTTCTCAGAAAACATTTTCCACATGTTTCTCTTAAATTGATAAAAACCATTAATTAAAGTCTTAATACATTGTATTGATGATCTTTAGACAATATGGTACAGATGGGAGTTTGTAACCCCATAGCAGGCTACCCCATTAGGTGTGTCCCATAGTTCTCCCTTATTAGCCTCTTTTTGTAAATGGATAAAATTCCATTTAGGTGAGTTTTTCTTGACCACTAAAGAGGGAATTCATTAAATGATATTGAAATATTTTATTAAATTGGACAACGGATCATATATATACAGTCCCCTTATCTTCTATGAGTGAAATGATTAATGGAATTGATTTATTATATAAGGTCCATGGAGCCCTAATCTCCCATTTCTAATCTACTTTTAAAGTATATTACCCCTTCATATAAGGATGTGTAACTAAACTAAAAGAAACGAATAAAGATGTGTTTGTAAATGTAATTTAACATGTTTGTTCTCAATGCACAACATTAAAATATTAAATACAACACCATATTATTATAGAGATTAATATAAAAGGTGTACCTTACTATAAAAATAATTATTAATATGTATGGTATACCTTATCCTTGTTAATATTAATGGGATTGACACCATTTATTATTATTTTTATTAATAGGACGGTGCCTATTATTTTCATTTTTCAATATCAATTTGCATGGATTCACTTATCCTTATTATTATAAATTTTAATGGAATCCCATTTCTGTATTACTATAATTATTATTATTAATTGGTTTGGTGTCCCTTATCCTTGTTATTATTAATGGGAATGATGCCCCTAATTTTTATTTTTAATGGGATGGTGCCTATTATTCTCATTTTTCACTATCAATGGGCATAGATTCCCTTATCCTTATTATTATAAATGGGAATTGATTGACATAATATTATTGTATTTTTTATAATTGAATACTATTTTTATGTGGATTCCTTGGTGATATGCCTTAGGTTCATACCTTACATATACATAAATGCATACCTACATACATACATACGTGCACACACACACATATATATATGTGTGTGTGTGTGTTTATGTATTTATGTATGTAGGTATATGTATGGGTGTGTATTTTTTAATTTTCATAGTCATTTTGGATAACACTAAAAAATGTATAATCATCTAGGTATCCCATGGGGAACCTGAGTCGACATGTGTTATATTAAATTTATTCCACTATTTTTATTATTATACATGAAAATTACTTAATTTTATATTCATTTGATAGATTATGTATTAGACACCATTGGTGGTTCCCTACAGATTTTATCTCATATCCAATTCAAGTCATTGTTTAGTACCTATACATACCTCTTGGTTATTAGTTAAGTTTTTAATCTATTTAAGGTTTTTTTTACTCTTGTACAAGAAAGATTATGAGAAAAGGATTGAGATGGTGGTCAGGTTTCTCAAGGATCTATCCCTTGGGGGTTTTTTCTATCTATTATGAATGTATTTCATGTCTAATACTTGTAACTTATAGAATTCCCATGCAAGGTTTTATATTTTTATTTGTCAATTTATCACTTATTGTTATCTATTAGTTATTCTATTATTTCACTATTTATTTTTCATTTTTTATTCTACCTTTATTTTTCCATTTATCCAATGGGTATAGTCTCCCAACTATAAAAAATTTATACCATCAATTTTAATCATAATCGTCTTGCCTATGGGGGGGAAACATGAGTCCATGTGACCCACCAATTCCGATATTATTTCAATAGTGATCTGAGTTAGGATGTCACCAAGGGGTATCATAGGATCCTATTTTTTCATACTATTTCGGGGTGTTATACATGATACATCAAACGTTTCAACACATGTTTAATGCAATATGTCTTGGAATATCCAACCACACATGAGAGAAAGAACAAGTGTTCTGGTATGGGATTATTATTCATGTTATCTATAATTTATAGTATATTATTCTTTCACATGGGTAATTGGTGTCCTTTCTCTTATTAATGATTGATGGATTTTTTTTCATCTTGGAAAATTATATAAATAAATATGGTATGCTCATAAATCATTTCGAGCATATATGATTCACATTTTATTATCAGACTTCTATGTATATCTTCATTCTATAATTTTAAACTTGTTCATTTATATACCATGATGTGTGATTTATTGGCATGATTTCCTATATAACAATATTGAGTAATAAATTTCATTGTTTACCAACATTATCTAATTATGTTCTTGTTTTTGATATTATTATAACAAAATTACTAATAGGTTGCCTAATGTTCCTAAAATAACCAAATGGTGTTTTCCCATTAGCTTGATGATGGATCTGTAACTAAAAAATAATTACACAATAAAGTGAGGGAACATTGGTTTCATGGATTGAAACCTGAGTGGTTATAATTAACTAAGGGAAAATTGTAATTTCATCATGTGAATAGAACATTATAAGTGGGGAATGGAAATACATATAATTGAACCATTATAATTAATTGGCTTCATATACTTGAAGGGACCATCCTATGTTTCCTTTATAATTTAAATTATGTCACCTTCATAAGTCCCCATTATTTTTTACATGATGGTACCTTAATATGATTCTTTTATATTATACATTATGGGACACTCATAGGTAACCTTTATCCTGATATTCTTTATTAAATTACCCCAAGGGGTTTTTGTCTTCTTAAATGGGATGGTCATTTAATGTGCATATAACATATTATAAAAATTATGTATAAATATATAGTGGAAAATTATATAAATAATCCCTATTTAATAATAAGATACCATTTTTTTTATTTTACTCCATATGGATATCTGTCGTTGGTTAATTAAAAATCTAGTTACACCCCCAAAATGTTTCTTCCTCTATAACTTCGAGACTATCATTTTCATCAACAAATCCAATTTTGTGATCATATATCTAAATGAATAGTTATATTAAAGTAATGATTCAAATAATATTCCTAATATTAAATTTTTTCATCTTGATAATGTGATAAGTAAATTTTACACTATATCTAGTACGTTATATCCTTCAAGTATGAACTATTTTAAAAATATTTAATAAAAAATAATTAACTGAATTCCAAAAAATTAAACATTTATATGTTCTTATATCTTAAAGAACCATGTAAGGGATAAATTTTCTATTTCCACGAGATTTTCCATGAATGGGATGTGAGTGTTTCCTATAGACATTTGTTGTATTCTTCCTAGTTTGTTTTGGTTCTATAGGTTAGGTAGTGATCCAAGTGATCTTTTTCAATAATGAAATTTCCTTGAGATCGATAATATGTGTATGTATTGGGCCATCTTGATAGTTCTATCTTCCTCATTTGATATATAACATCTATGTTATTATGATGATATTCATCATGAAATTCTTTTTGGGTTCCATTTTTCTTAAGTAGGACTAAATTTGATGAAAAATCTCGGTTATGTGGTTTTACCTAGAAAATTTATTCCTTATTAAGGGCCAGAGCATGTTGTAATACTCTAGGTTAGTCAGTTAAACATTCCTAGGATTGAGTAAACTTCCTTGATGATTATCGGACCTTTTCTAATTTCTGATAGGTGACATGGAATTTCATTATCCTATTTATAGTCACATGGGTAATATGGAGCTGGGAAGTAAATTTTCATTGGTCACACTAAATTAAATGTTATGTTATCATTTTTGGGTTTCTTTTATATCATGGTATTATATGATGTTACACATGATGCCCATCAGGTTAATTAATGATACATTTAACCATATGAAATAGATAAACCATGTAATGAATTCATTTAAAACATTTTCATCATAATTTCCTGGAATGGGTTATGTGTTCTTAATAGCTACATTCACCTTCCATCCGCACAGTAGAGTGACCTGGGAATTTTGGGATCGTTATGATCATTTTAGAATTTATCAAATAATCCTAATATGATATTTCCTAACTAATGGGATGATTTTCTAAATGTATTTTGTTCTATTAAATTGATAATGAGGTTTTGTTTTTATCTTTTATTCACAATGTTGTGATTTGCATGGACGTAACATAGAAGGAGTGACACATGTTTGTATAAAAGTGAATATGAGATAGGAAACTTATAAAAAGCAGGTTTATACTTCATTTCAATGTATTATTTATTGTTTTTAGTGAAAATATTAATACGACACTCTTATGTGGGGATTATATCATTTATCTTTATCATCATTTCCTTTATGGTAGATGTAATGTGGTCATAAAAACCCATTAAATGGCTTGAATAGAATCCATAACCTGGTAATATTTGTTAACTCTTGTAATCTAGAGATAAAATTTCTATTCAAGTGGTCATTTGATAGTTAGTGGCATGTTTATGTGGCCATTTTGAGAGATGAGTTCCAAGGGATCTCCTTTCTTAATGAGGTTGGAGTGACAAGTATCACACACAATATGTCCTTGTTGATGAATTAATTGCAAGAGCATGGGCCATTATTTTGAACTAGGTTGTACATGAAATTATATCCACTATACTACGTGATATATGAATGGTAGTTCAATGTTTTGATTGGTACGTTCTAAATAACTATATAGTGATTGGCTATGTGTGAGATGAGGATTGATAGTTTTAATCAAACAATCCCAAGACGGTGACCTGATTATTTGAGTAAATTTTGAGTAGTGACCAAGAGGAAATACATCTGGGAATTAAATTGGTTACTTCAGGTGATATGATTTTTTTTACCTAGACATAAATTGTTGGGAGATGTGATTTCAGGTGTTGGATAAGGATAGTGTTTCTTAATTGATGTGATCATGTATTGGGAGCAGAAATACATGACATTTTATAGCTTCAGAGTCTAATTTGATTTTAATGTTGAGTATTACCAATACCATGAATTTTTACAGAGTACACATCTTGTGTTTCAATTATACAACATGAAAATTAAATAAAATAATTTCCTATTTTTATGGATTGGTTCCTTAAGAGTTCACTCTATGAGTAAGTAGAAATTTTTTTTCTATGGATTCTCATTGTAGTATGTTGAATGATTACCCTCATGAGAAATATTGGTCTAGAAGATTCAGGTCTAATCATTGGATGATTTTTTGTAACTATTATGATGTTGGATAAAACGATTAGTTAATTTTTTAATTATGAGGAATCACTAGGAGTCATTTACACATTTTAGTGGATATACTTGAAGTGAACATGTGTTTACATTGGTGAAGGATTAATATTATGTTTTTTATACATAAACCACATAGGACATGATATTTTAGAATACTTTATCTGACGTGGATTGATTTGAGTCATTTTGAGATGTGATAAGTTGATTGTGAGGAACCATGTAAATCACACTGTGTGGTTTGAGATGGGTGTGGGGAAATGGTACGCTATATCTTTTCAAGTAAAATCTAGTATGACCTAGCCAACCATTATCAATCCTAATTTTTCCTATTCAATAAATCATGGACTATAGGTAATTCTTTATGTGTAATTATTTTGATCCAGTTGAATCTTTTTCATGATTGTCTTTTGGCATCATAAATGTGCAATAATAGGCAAATCTAAATGTCGTTGTATCGTGACATGGAATTGGCAGTTAGATGTTAGGATACATGGTGGGGAGTTCTATGGACTATTTGGATAATGATATGATAGTATAGTGTCTTGGTATTGTTATGTTTTCATACATGCCATCATAATCCCTTATTTGAGCTTTATGAGTGTTGGATCAGGTTTCAATAGATTATGTATTGTGTGATTAATGTAACTCTTGGAGGTGCATTGGTCATTCATGAACACAAAATGTCAATTTGTGTGTAAACCAATGACCCATGTAGGTCATATGATGATTTCTTTTTCCCATGTAATATTGGGTCTGTGAAGATCAGGGGTGGGGTGGTTTTGAGATCCTGTGTTTTTGACTTGGTGGGAATTCACAAAGGAAATGGTTTTTTAAATTTGGTGGATGGGTAAATAATTAAACTGAAATATGGAATGGAATTAAAAAAAATTTAACCACCTGAACATGCTTTTTTAGACATAATTTATGTCCGTGGAGGAATCTTTGTATTTTGGATTATTTTCATGAGAATTGGGATCCAGACCTCAATTTTTAGGGAGGTTGAAAATGGTGCACTGTTGGTGCATGATTAGAACATAATTTGAATCCTAAAACATGTAGTATATTTTTTAAAGATCCTTTTTTTGAAAACTTAGGTCCCTCATGGGGAACCATGAATCTTGGAATATGTGATGAGGGTGACCCACATGTTTGCTTCACAGTTTGACAAACCAAGTGTTGTAACCGTTCGAGGGGCGTCCCATTGGATAGTAGTATCATGCAAGGAGTATCCCTTTTTTATTTCCCCCTCCATTATCCCCCATTGTTCCTCCCTTGTTGTATCTGCTAGAACTCCCCTCTCAACCAAGGCTAGTGTTCCATGGTTCTTTATCAATCAATATCAGAATCAAGCATTTTCATTCTTATTAGATCACCAATGGTTAGTATATTATTATTATTTATTCATTTACTATTTTTTCTCACTTTATGGAATACTAAATCTATGTGGACTCATATTCCTTATTTTAGGGGTTTTTTATTATTATAATTTCTCATCTTTCGTCTCATATCAAATCCTGATAATGGATGGGTGAAGTGTCCTAAGCATAAGGTGGGAGGTCTATATAGAAATACCTTAATGTTTCAGTAATTATATTATCTATTGTTGTTCCACACATTAGGTGTTCTGTGTGTGAATAGTAAAATGATAAATACCATTAATTGAATTTTTAAACATTAGAAGGCATGATATTCATACCCATGGATTGGATTGGATTTGGTGGCATTATCTCAAGCCACCTATTGGGAATTTCACTTTGTTTTCACATTTTTAACATTATATATAACTAAATAAAATGAAATATAGGTGTATAGACACTCGATCGCTATAAATATATCATTACAAGATTTTAATCATAAATAACTATCAAATAACAATCCATGAATCATAAAGTCAAATGTTTATTGAAATATCAGGTACATAATTACAAATAATGAAAAAATATTTTATTTAATATCCATATTGAGATTATAACATCCATTGAGTTCATATGTCTACATATGATAATCCAGGGTTATATAAGGAAAAGGGATGGGATAAAAATCCTATAATTGAAATAAACATTAAAATAAATCTTAGCACATGGGTTGGAAGGCATAACATAATGATATAAAAAGGTATGAAACATGATTAAACATAAGGAACCATAATATATTGAATATGGGGTAATATAATCATGGAATTATAGTAATGTTGAATAATCATAAAAAACACTTTATCATGAGTTAGGCTCATTGGAAATAGAGGAGCATGAGTCAATGCTAACCCCCAAGACCATTTCACAAGACGTATCAGGTCACTAAATATTACCCAATTAATTGGGGTTCTATATGGGCACAACCATTATAACATAGTCATGAATATGTATTCCAAATTAATAATCATACATAAGGAATAAAATATAAACATAATGGTTACCCATTGTATGATTTTGGAATCATAATCATGTAAAAAAGCATAACCTAAGGAAATTTCATAACAGTGTCAATGAAAGAATGTATTTAAACCACAAATGTACATTCATATGGGAAAAGTTTTTGAGGTCATGATAAGATATGTCAAACTGAAGTGAATACTTGTAGAATAGTGTTTAAGAAACATTACAAATAAATCATTTTTGTGTGGTTTTAAACAAATATTAAGGATTTAGAAAACTGGAAAATGCATAATTGATTGAATAAAATGAGTAAAATACAAATTTAACATGATATTAGTCATTTAATATTGGTATACCCACCCATATAATCACATTTAATTTAATACAAGCTTTCAAATATGTATGGAATCACAAGATATCCAAATTCAAGGAGATAGTACATCTCTTGAACAAGATACTCAAGATATCATGTCATCATATGGCATCCACTAACATGGAAATAAATATAACACACCCCTAGTTTCTTTAAACTAGATTAAAAAAGTAATTCCATAAGTAAAACCCCTTTTGTGACCTAGAAATGAGCAATGAGATCCAACACTCGAAAATAGAACCCACAGTCAACATCACTATGCCTAGCTACAACTACTAAAATTTATTCCCTCAGAAACAAGACATCACTGGAATGTACGATGAATGTAATATCAGTCGAACTCCCAAAAAACATGAGGAAAATACAAAAGAAAGTATAGACCACCTACCTAGCCTCGGTAGTAGATATCTAGTCAAACATGTAGTGTTGATTAATCCTAGTTTTGGAGAAATCTGAATAAAGGAATAATAGGGCATATGAGCATAAATCCAAATAGCACATTTTTTATTTTGTGAAATCAAGAATGACTAAAAAGGAATCAAGGACATAACCTTGTGGAGCTGATGAGATGTTCGACGATTGAAATGGAGTTCGGATGGATAAACTGCCTCAAATCCTATATGAGGCACCAAAGGGAAGATCCATGAGAGGGATGTACAATAGAGGAACAAAACCCCTATTGGGTCTAAAATGGAAAATAAGATTTTAATATTATATTAAATAAAGCACACACCATGGGTCACATGGTTTACCTGCACGATTTGGAAAATATTTTGTAAATCGTGCACACATATCATCCTAGGAGGGGAACTTTTGATGGTTACCCCCACATGGTTTGAATAACCATTTGGTAACCGTGCAGAAATGCACTATCCAAAAATTTCAGTTTTCATTCCTTTCGTACGGTTTAGACTAACCACGTGCAGGCTGTGTGAAAACTGTGCACCAGGTAGCATTCAGCCCAAAACGTGGCTCAGACCTACAAACAAGACCCAAACACCTCTAAAACAACAATGATTAAGATAACAATTAACATAAGTACAAAAAAATACATTTATACCAAAATTAAAAGGGTCTTTACATCATATGAAATCCATGGGTCTTACAATCTTCCCCCTTATAGAAATTCATCCCTGAATCTCTCTCAGAAGGGTGGTCAAGATTCATCTGAGAACAACTTAGACAACTAAGCATGTATGTCAGCCCCCCCCCCCCCATGTTTTGTCCTATAAACAGTCATGGTTCCATAGCACACATACTAGAGGAACTAACAAACCTTGGGGAACATTTTTGCTCCGGTCAACTATATGAATTGGATGCTCCCCAAAGGATGCATCAACCTGAAGCTCAACCTCCTCAGGATGGATAACCTAAGATATGACTAATTGATAGTGTCAAAATAGAGATACAAGAAAGACATCGTACATGGATCAAAACCTCTGAGGTAACATCAACCGATAGGCAACTAGCCATACTCTCCATAATATCCCACAACCCGACACATCTCAATGGAAGTTTTCCTTATCTTCTAATCCACAAGGTTCCCAAACTCGGTGAAACACATATGAAATCCTAATCCCCGACTTCATCCTCAAGAGGTCATATGCAGAAATCAACATATGATTTCTGAAAAGACTATGCAGTAGCCATCCACTTCTAAGTCATCTGGACCTACTCAGGTCTCTCATGGACAAGGATTAGTTCTAGTAATGTTTCCTCACTTTCCTCTATCCATCATAGAGGATAATTTCATTGCCTATAGTATAAATACTCTTAAGGTTCCATCTATATCTTATCCCGATAACTGTTATTGTAGGTGAACTCAACTAGGGTAATGTGTCAGTCTCAATCGAACCCAAAATCGTGGAAGCTTGCTCGCAACATGTCCTCTAGATCCTATATCATACGCACTGACTAACCATCAGTATGTGGGTGGTATGTTGTACACAGAAGCACCTGTGTACAGAGAACCCTCTGAAAACTATACCAGAAATGAGACATAAAGCAAGAATATCTACCTGAAACGATAGTTCATGGGACCCCATGAAGTCATACCACCTCTCTGATTTACATCATTCCATGATCATCAACACTAAATATCTCCTCGATCGGAATGAAGTGTGAGACTTTCATAATCCTGTCAACAACTACAAACACAACATCATTCCCTCATGGAAACCTCAGAAAACCCATCACAAAGTCCATCACAACATCATCCAATTTCCCATATTAGATAGGTTACTCATATATAAGCCCAGATGGTCATTGTTGTTCTATATCCACCTACTGATAGGTAGAGTTCCTAGAAACCATCCCACCTACATCTCTATTCATTCTCGTCAACCAGTACTAATGTTTCATGTCACGATACATTTTGGTAACCCCAGGATGCACTGCCAAGCTGAATCAAAAAACTCCCACATCAACTCCTCATGTCTATCCATTGGAACTCAGAAATGTCCATGAATATGCAAGATCTCATCATCTCCCACAGTCCAACAAGGAGGAGTGTCCTCACCCGCCACACCATCCTATAAAAATAGTCCTTCTGAATCTGATAGTTGCCTCATCTTAAAATTGTCTAGAAAGGTATACGTAAAAGATAAATATGAAATAAAAGTCTTCTCTTCTTTTTCTTGCACCTCCATATGCATCTTAAAAACAATGCCATATGTTTCCACTCACAAATAGCCTACTGTAGTATAAGTATATTATTATTTCTTATAATTTCATCGGCCACTGCATTTCCCTTACCATGTGTGTAGGAAAGCTGGATGTTGGAGGACTGTAGGCACTCTTCCACCCTTCATTGCCTCAATATCAGTTCATGTTTTGTAAAGATATACTTGAGGATTTTGTGTTCTTTTAACACCAAAAAATGATCTCCTTGTAAATATTGTCTTCAACAACGCAATGCATTAATTATACAGCCAACTTGAGATCATTCATAGGTTAATTCCTCCAGTGAGGCCTTAACTGCCTAGTCCCGTACACCCCAACAAGATCCCATTCCATAATTACTACCCCCATCCTAATACCTGAAGGGTCATAGTACACTTTGTAACTCTGGCTAAAAGGACCCAGCCTTAAAACATTACCTAATATTGAATTAAATAAATAATTCACAATGAGGATCTTTTCAGGTTTAGAGTTTTAGAGAATTAGGACATAACTATTACATCTTAAAAGATTACAAAGTAGATACTACTAATATAACTGATTTTTCACAATAATAAAAAAATCCATAAATAAAACAGGAGTCATTTTCTTAATATAAATCATCTTGAATACTTCCTTTCTCTTACCCTTCCTTATAACCTGTGAAAAACATTTCAAAACATGGGATGATCATAAAAAGCTCAGTAAGGTTTATATCATAATGAAAGGAAACATTAACTCTCCAATAAATAAAAAACAATGAAACCATAACATTCAATCATAAAATACCTTCTGAAATCATAATATTTATTTATAAATCATAGAAATCATAATACATAAAGGTAACTTGAGGCATTCATAACATTCTTACATAGGGAGTAACCCTCATGGTTACGTTTGGAATACCCATCATAGTATATTCCATAAATATCTTCCGAGAAACCTTAGCGTTTAACTCCTTCACATAACCCAATGAATTAGAGAGCTATCATGGGCTCACCTGCCCTTAGTTTATCATGGAACCACTTTTATTCATAAACAATTCCCATGAACCATAACATAATCATATAACATAAAACATGCATAATGGAAACATAACATTTCCACATTTCAATCAAAAGATATCAATAAAATACATTGATATAATCAAAACACTATCAAAACCATTTTCAATACCAAAATAAAAGAGAAGTAAAACATGGTATTTATTTTTCATTTAAAAAAAGTTATGTATTTTAGAGGAATCTGAAACTCAAATAATGGTCACGGCGGTGGAGAAGTCATTGTCTCCGCATACGTAAGACAAAAACATTCCCTTTTGTTGTTTAGTAAAACGCTTCGTATAAAAAGATTCCTTTTGAATAATGTTAAAAGTCAAAAGGGTTTTATACACCATATAAAATAAAGTTGTGTATAAAACAAAATATTCCTCAGTGAAAGGAGATTGAGATGATGTCCCTTACAAAGACGGTATCCTTAGATTAATGGTAAATCAATTACATAATTATTTGTGACAAATATAAATGCACCCAATATAAGTGGATACTTATTGTAAAATAATCAGAGGTAATACACACATATTCATAGCATGACATAATCTAGAATTAGAATTTTAACCCAAAGAATTGAAATTGGGTTAAGAAGTTCCCTTTCAAAATTTGATAGCCTAACGGTGTCACATAAAATTTTAGAAAATAGTTGATGAGAGAGATAAAGGGCATCTCATCACTTGGATGTAAAATTTACAACAATAAGGATATATAATAACATATCCAAACATAATAAGATGTAAATTAAAATTCATAACAAAAATAAGTCTTTTAAAAATAGAAAGGTGAAAGGATCCCTTAACGACTTGGGTATCTTTCGAAACGTACACCACATGAAAGAAGGACTATACAACATTGATGTAAATACCCATAAATGAAAGTATATTACACAAAGATTAGAATAACAGGCAGTACATAAACCACTCATAGGAGATAGTGACATATATAGCATGAATCTCATGGGAATAAATAGTGAGATAAAAACCCTTACCTCATTGCAATGAATCGAGTTGTATGACTAAAAGATAATAAGAACCAGATGAATAACATAATACCATGAATATACATAGAATCATGATAATATATATCAAATGGAAGTACACAATACACCAAATTCAATAAATAATTGGAGAACAATGGAAATCTCACAAAATTGAAAGTGAGATAAGAAATCCACTTGAAAAAATTCGGCAGCCTAACGACGCCACTTAAACATTCTTAAAATGAATTGATGAGAGTAAGAGGGTTCTATCATCATATGAACATGAAAAGGAAAGTAGGATGAATATAAAATAACTTCCACAACAAAAGAACTTGGAGCTTAAAATAAATGACATAAAGGAGAATACATGAAAAGAAAGAGAGAGGTAGGATCACTTACCTCAAGTCTGAATTGTCTTGTTCATTTCTTTATATTCCTGAATAATAAACATTGGTCAATTTATAATTTATTAATAAAATCCATTAAAGTTTATTATTAAATCTAGATCACATATTATAATTTTATAATAATTAGTTAATTATGTGAGTTCAAATCAGACGTTTTTGTCGATGTTTGGTACATGAGTCAAAAATGAACTTGTTTGAAAAGAATTATCCATGTAGTTATAAGTAAACCATCTCCAGAATAGAATTAATGATTTAAATATCATATATATCTATTATATATTCATTTTATACTATTACATAACATTTGGAGATAAAAAATCAAATGCACCCTTCATGGAGACACTAGGTCGTACGAACGTATTAACGCTACTTTCATTTCTTTTTCATAATAATGAAATTAAAACTAATTGAGAGACATATATATTATAATTACAAAATGATGTTAATAATTTTCATGTAATATATATCATATATATCCATTATATTTATATACTTATAATAGTAAATAACATTTATAGATAAGAAATGAAATGTACCGTTCATGGAGACGGTAATCCGTACGTACGCATGAACATTACTTTCATTTCTATTTCATACATTAATGGAATTAAAACATAATGATGCATAGGTATATTATAATTACAGTACAATATCATATATAATATCATTAACTCCATCCTTTATACATCCCACATATAGCATTAACGATTCAAATCACTTTGAGGGGGTGGTAGTCCGCACTTCCTAAAATGAAATTATCACGTTTACCCATTATGGAAATCATAAAGATATGGAATAAATGAAAATAAATAAGCATAAGGAAAACATAAACATAATATATATCATATATAATTAAAGTGAACTCTTAATGGACACCATGAGAGGTGTTAAAAGAAGATTGAACAATCATCGTTTCGTGAGGCAGAAATTCGCCACCCACAGAAACAGTATGTTCTTTAACCATTAGATGGAGGTGTGTGTAGTGTAGCTAGAATAATTCTCATAAAAAATCCCATTATATTTAATATACTGGGGTTGTTACAAAAGAATGGAATAAAAATAGTTTAGGTGGTTGGAGAATCAAAATAAAACAAAAGAACATAAGAGAAGACATTACCTTTAAATCAGGTAACTCTTTTTTATTTGTGCCCAAAGGATTCCTTGGAAATACTTCTTCTGAAAGTGAGGCTTCTATGAGTAAGAGAGGGACTTGAAGAGAAAATATGAGAAGATTTCAGATGATCTAAGGGCTTGAGGGGTGTGGGTAAGGGGTAGAGGTGGGGTCATTTTATACGAGGGAGGAGGGTCACTTTTGGAACGTCTTGGAATGTTACTTTATTATAAAATGAGTTTCGGATTTTAAAGGTCCCAAAATAATATATTTCAAGGATACAGTGATAATGGTTCGAAATAAACCCATAAAATAGGTTTTAGACAAGTGTATGTCTTTGACTTTACCTTATCTTTTCATTTTATTTAAATCGTTCATTAATGAGGTAATCACTGCATCATCATGGTGTCATAAATAAATTTATTCATTTAATGTATAAAAATTATAAACAAAATAAAATGATGTAGGAAATATTTTTAGCTTTCAAATGACTATTTATAGTATAAGATATAATTTATGTAGACAAAATTAAAATTTTTTTACTTAGGTGTCACATGCTTCTGTTATATTTTCCTTTCTTTAAAAAATAAAATGATAAAATGTCACTATCACCCAAAAGTGATTCCATGGGGTCCCTAAGTTGGCACAAGGCATCCCATGATCGGCCATGACACAACCAATAGCATTAGGTCACATTTTGGGGTCATTTTATATTATTATGATATTATTTTATTACCCTTAACTACCTGATTACTAATTAATCGCGATAAATAAAGATAATTACCATTGTTACTATTCATAGTGTCCAAAAACAAAAGAGTCTTAATTACATAATTTGTACCTTCTTATTACAATGAAGAGTTTTTAAGAAATAATATCTATCAAAATATTGATTTGTTTTTACATCAAATTTAAAAGTGAAATTACATCCAATGACCAAAATTGTATTAAATGATAAAAAAATTAAATTACACTTTAAAACCAATTAAAATGACAATATAAATATATAAATAAATTTGATGAAAAGGTGGTTTTGAATTAAAATTCTGTATTTTTCACTATTCATTAAAAAATGAACATTGTCAAAAAAAATACAAACAATTTTCCCTAAGATAAATTTGATATTCCAAATTCAAAAATGATTTCCATCTTACAAAATTCAAAACATATAATTTTCATTAATAAATTATATAGTTAATTCTCATTGTCAAAACAAATAGAATGTTTTTAAGAAACAACATTTATCAAAAGATTGACACTTGTTTATGTCCATTTTCAAAGTGAAATTAATTCTAATGACCAACATTGGATTAAATGGTAAAAATAAATTCTAATTGAACATTAATACCTACTAAAAATATAATCTGAAAAAAAAAATTAGATTAAAATGAGGTTTTGAATTAAAATACAACATTTTAAAAAAATGAACTTTATCGAAAAAAATACCAAAAATTTACATAAAGTAAATTTTGATGTCTTGATTCTAAAGAAGGATTTTATTTTGTCAAATATTACATATAAAAGTGAAAAATGTAGATTCAAAAAAAGGATCATCATCAAAAGATGGTTAATCGACCATTTAAAGTGTAAAACCCCAAGCTTTCATAGTATACTTCTTTTTGAATAATACAATAGCGTGTGTTATACATAACTTCGAGTTCTAACACACCACAACCAATCATACTAGTCGTTAAGAATAGTAATACCCACTTTTTGAAATTTAATAAATTTTATATTTGAAAATTAACTTCATTTTTGGATTTCGAATATTGAAATTAGCTTAGGGTGAAATTTTGGTACTTTTCGGATAACTTTCATGTTTTTATGAATAGTGAAAATTACTAAATTTTAATTAAAAACAACTTTTTTAATAGAAATAATTAATAGAGATAAATTATGAATTTGAGTGGTTTTAAATTATATTTAGAATATAATTTTACCATTTAAAACAATTTTGGCCATTGTACATAATTTCACATTTAAACTCAACATAAGTAAGTGTAAATATTTTGATAGTTATTATTTCTTAAAAACATGCTATTTGTTTTGACAATGGGAATTAATTAAAATTAATTAATGCAACTTATATGTTTTTAATTTGGTAAAACAGACATCATTTTTTAATTCATAATATCAAATATATCTTCGGCCTATTTTTTGGTATTTTTCTGAGAAACATCTATTTTTGATGAATAGTGAAAAACACTGAGTTATTGGTTAAAACAGATTTTTTTATTTAAATAATTATTTATTCTATTTAAATTAATTTATGTCAAAATAGATACATGATAATTATATAATATGACTGTAATTCAATGGAGTTAGTTTATAATAATTTTATATATATATAAATTGTATTTAACTTTTCACCATCTTTTACCCACCTCCTAGGAAAATTTGAAAATTCTCATAAAACTTAATTTTACCACTTCTGTGAGTTGAATATCAAAAATTCGAGAGACATGGTTAATATCAAGGAGTAAAATGTGTTTTAATGAGAAGAAAATAATTTTTGGTGAATAGTAACTTTTTACTTTTATTTACCATGGTTAAAAGTAAATAGGGTACTTAAGGGTAAAAATGATATTAATATTACCCTCAAACATGTACTAATTCTATTGGAAAATTTTATCTCCACACAAAACAACTATAGGAATAAAATATTATAATTTAGGTCCACTTGGATTAGATTAGGACATTTATTATTATTTAATCAAAGAAGAGTTAAAAGAGTTAAAATCAAAGTTTAATAACTAAAATATTTTTAATATAGGGTTTTAAATAAGATAAATTCGATTATAAATATCCATTAGAAATATAAAAATATTTCCTACATCAGGGTATTTTATTTATAATTTTTAGACATTAAATAATTAAATTTAGTTATGACACAATGATGATGTATTAATTACCTAATTCAGGAAAGAATCAAATAAATGGTATTATAAATATTAAAATAAATATAATTTCAATGTTTCTATGACATCCACGCATTTTCTAGGTGAATATGACATGTTATGATAGATTCAATGTATTTTTTTAAGTAATCATGTTGTTATTATTTTAACAAAAAACAAATGCCAAATAGTGTCAAAATTGACATACAATAGTTTTTAAAACAAATATTATATTATTAATTGATATAATGGTCCTAAAAATATAAGGTTCTGCCAAAAGACATATATAATAATATATATGACATTAAGTATTTATGTACTTACATATATCTTATTCACTTACTTCCGCTCAATACTATTTAAAAATGCAAACAGTGTTTATGCATACGTACAGACTACCATCTCCATAAATGGTGTTTTCCATTTCAAATATACATCTACTATAAATTTTTATATTCTAAATATATATGATATATAAATCATGTTTTATATTCTGGAATTATTTAAATCATGATCTAAGTGATACAATCAAGAGTGACAAGTTAAAACATGTACGATAAAGAAAGCGATTATTACACGAAATATTAATATAACATGGAAATTAGTGCTAAATGGGTAGTATAAAGTCATAAATGAATAATGTATGATATCATAAATATTAATATGGTTATTGTATAATTTAATAACATACTATATTCTTCATACAGGTGGCTAAACGTACCCTCGACTAATGTAAAGTGCAAGGTAAGGGGTTTTCATCTCACTCCTTATTCCCATGAGATTCATGCCATATTTCCACTATTACCTTTTGTGTGGTGTATGTACTGCCCATAATTATATTCTTTGTGTTATACACTTTAATTTATGTGTATTTACATATTCATTTCATGATACCTCTTTCATGGAGTGTATGTTTCGTAAGTTACCAAATTGGTAAGGGTTAATTTCAAAATCTCTTTATTATCTGAGGTTGATTTTACTTAAGTATCTGCTGGTACATATTTATTATCCATGTCCATGTTTTATGAAAGAGTTTTCAAAGGGATTATTTTAAGGGATTTTTTACTAAAAACATCATATCAAATGTTTTAAATATTTATTCTTCTAAATATTTCTCATTAATGTTCATGTCCTCAAAAATGGTTTTTAAGGATTTATTTATATGGACATGAATGTTTTTAAAATATTAATTCCTTTCAAAAGTTTCAAAGTGGTATGAGACACTTTAATTCAAAAATTTCTTTAAATTGCTTCTTTTCAAAATTATGTGACTTTTAAATGTTTTCATGAAAAAGGGGCATTTCTCTCAAAGAGTTTTACAAATCATTTTCATCAACGTCAAAATCCTTTAATGGATTTTAAACTTGTTTTGAAGTTAATTTATCATGATAAAATTATTCCCTATTGTGTTGAAGGTTTTGTGATATGTTTGATTGTAGATGTGTTATTTTTATACCATTCATGGTTTATGGGTAAAGTATTGACATTTTGTATGCTAGTTTTAATACGAATGTTTATGTTATGTTTAGACCTTTTCATATGAGAAATGAATTGGACTTAGTATGTGACGGGTGAAGCCTACTATAACTCCTAGATGCATCGGAAGGTCTAATAAGACAAACTAGTGTCTTGGCACGAGGCCATGACAAAATCTTATTTTTAGTCTTGGCATGGGGCCTTGGCTATGTGGTTATGATAGTATGGCATTATGCATTCCATCGTTATGAAAGTGGTTATTGATATTGCATGTGATTATTTTACTAGTAGAATATCCATGTGAATAAGTAAATGGAATTATTTCATTTTATTTTTTCCATATTATAATTAAGTTCAAGTTTGAAAGGATTTTGTTTTAGTTATATATTGCCTTAAATGTTTATGATTATTTATGAATGTCTCCTCTATATTGTTATCTTTACTGAGCATATGAGCTCACCCCTTTCTATGTTTTATTTTTCCCAGGATACCAAGAAGTGTATTGTGACAGCTATGCCTGGTTAATCCAAGGGAATAATGGCATCCATAAAGGATTATTTATGTTTTTTTGTTATAAAGGTTAATGTAACATTCATGTATGAAATCTATTTTCCAAGACGGCTAAACTGATCGGTCCATCGGGGCATGATTCCTGGTAATCATGCCAATGTATTAAAATAATGCACCAAATCTGGGTAACTGGGGTCGGGGCATTATAGTTGGTATCAGAGATAGTTTAGAAATAACCTTGGATACAAGATTTAAATAAACTCTGATTAGAGCACATTGTCCTAAGATATAATTTGAGGATTAGTATAGAATAACTACCTAGAATTTTGGTATTGTGGAGATTTTTTAAGTTTTCCAAGCAATACATCCCTGTCTGCATATAAGAAGGTAGAGGTGGCTCTAGCACAGATGTACCTAGGGGTAAAACCTGAAAACACCTCTTTGATCTAGACTCGAATGGGAACTGTTTCACGACAACAGGTGTTGTTACACTCTTGGTTATGACACACCCGAGGGATATGTATAGGATAATTCTCTTTCTCTTTACAAACCATTATGAAGGGATTATGAGTATATGCATACACAAAGAAAACATTTTTATGATTATGGATTATATCCAAAAACTTTTTAATTTATATTTAGTGTTTTACATTTTTGGGATTATTTATTACTATTCATAAACTAATCTAGTGTATGCCATTGTTTAGAAATGGTGCCCAGTAGAAGGAATGAAAACTCCAGAAATATGCATTATCCAAAGAGTAAGAAATATCATATCTTTCAAGGTCTTAAGATAGAATTTAGAAGGAAAATAGTCTGCGAAGTATTATCATCATATGAAGAAATAATATCATGTGTTGATAAGATAAGTAAAGAATTATCGGTGTCATATGGCTTTGATGGGGAGCCAGAGAAGGAAAGGATGGTGAAGAGAAGGATAAATAAATGGAATAAGGTAAAGAAGGATTTTCCCATATGTGATAACTGTGAAAAGAATCAACTTGGAAAATTCTTGAAGGTAATGGGAGTATGTTATAAGTGTGGAGAAAAAGGACACCATGTACATGACTGCAAGGGTAAGAAAAAGGTTTCAAATGTACAATGTTTCATCTGCAAGAAGTTTGGACACTACGTGAACCAATGTCCCAGTCATCAGACTATGCCTCAAATGATGCTATTATATAATAATCAAGTTATGATACAACAAAAAATGAAGAGGAATGTTTAGTGTTCTTATGTTGTTATTTTGGAATTATTTCATTTAAGGGTAGTATCAATGATGTTCTGGAAATAAATAAGGATTGTACTGCAGTACTAATTCATTAAGGATTTGAGATTTTATGGTACTAAGAAAAGTGACTCTACAATGAGTTAAACATTTTGGAAATTACATGGTTTGAGGAAAGATAAACCTTAATATGGTCCTAATATTGAGGTACTGATTTTGGAATAAGATATGGTTGATTTGGGTAAATTATATTGGATATTCTTGAATACCTTGAAACTGATTAATGATTTTTCATCGTTGGAGTTTACAAAATTTTTTATAGAAGGATTATATCCAGTATTCTAAAATGAATAATGGAGCATGAATTTAATCAATAAGGTTTTATGGTAATTCAGGATGTTACCATGTTATAAAATAATACATGGTGAAGGTGTTCACATGTTATTACATGGAAAAAGGATCTTCATTGTGTTTAACATCCTTATAAATTTTGGAATTTGATTTTGGATATTAGTATTTTGTATAAGTCTAACGGTTGGAATGGATTAAGTTTGAATGGTTATTTTTGGGTTTTTATAAAAGGACAACATACAGACCGTCTGTCAACCCGTCGTGTCGGACGAAGGTGCGGGAATCGAACCCACAATCATAGTGTGCTTGGGATTTATCATCTACCACTAGACTACGTGAAGTCCCTGGATTGTATAATGTAGTTTCTTTTTTTAATGGGTCTGATATGTGAATTATATATTCATTATATTTGGAACCCTATACGATTAGTATAAATAGAGTATTTTTGAGTTGTATTATGTTTTGGGGTGAAAGATGAGTTTGTGGTAGAAATTTATTAATTGATAAAACTATAATTATAAATTAAGTGTATCTCCTTATGATCTTATCCATTTTCATAAATAAATTCCTCAACATTAAGAAAAGGAACTTAGAACAAAAATGTTGCCCTAGATGGTACCATAGATCATCACAAATTTATGGCTTTGGGATTGTTGGCCTTTTCATAGCCATGTTCTCTACCACTCTCCGTCAGATATTGATGGTTAGATTTCTCTTCCATATCCATATTTTCCTACATGGAACCCAATTATGTGTTATTTTCAGTAACCTTCATACTTACCACTATTTATTTTAAATTGAGGCCTCATTAATTCATTTTTCGATGTGGGATTTCAACTAAGATATTTTGAAACGTAAACCCCAAGTTTGCAAAACCGAGCAGGAATTGCGAGGACGCAATTTATTGAAGGAGGAGAGAATGTAACACCCCAATATTTCAAGGTACACTTCTCTTTAAATAATAAAATAGTGTGTGTTATACGCAACTTCGAGTTCTAACACACCACAACCAATCATACTAGCCATTTAGAATAGTAATACCCACTTTTTGAAATTTAATACATTTTATCTTTCAAAATAATCTTCATTTATGGATTTGGAATATTGAAATTAGCTTAGGGTGAAATTTTGGAACTTTTCAGATAACTTTCATATTTTGATGAATAGTGAAAATTAATAAATTTTAATTAAAAAAAAAACTTTTTTAATAGAAATAATTAATAGTAATAAATTATTAATTTGAGTAGTTTTAAAGTATATTTAGAATATATTTTTACCATTTAACACAATTTTGTTTATTGGACATAATTTCACATTTAAACTGGATATATGTAAGTGTCAATATTTTGATAGTTATTATTTCTTAAAAACACATGTCAGAACCCGGGTTTTTAGAAATGGGTCAAAATCCCAACCCTATTTGAACTTTTGACTGATTTCTGAGACGTCTGGAAAGTCAGGGAAGTTTCTAGAAATTTCCAGAATACAAGTCGTGTATTTTAAGTACACGTCGTGTATGTGTTAACCGAGAGACTAGCCATGTGCTCACTGAGTACATTCCGTGTGATGACCGTGTAGAATTTTCTTACTACACGGCGTGTATTTATAGACATGCAGTGTATCCTTAACCGTGTGAGGACAAGTACATGTCGTGTGGTGCCAAGTGTAAATTTCCATCTACATGGCATGTAGTATTCTTTGACACACAGTGTAGCTTTGTTCTGTGTAGTGGATGAGTCTCTGGCCGTGTGTTGACCTTGTACACGGTCCAGGCCAGGTGCTGGACTCCGCCTAAGTCGGAGTACGGAAACACATCTACACGGCGTGTACTTTGAAAATACACGCCGTGTAATTTTTTTTATTAGATCTTCCGAGACGTCGTCGCAACTTATTTCGGGAAAACACTTCTTCTTCCCTGTTGGACGAATGGTTCATCTGAGAACATCTGAAAAAACTAAAACCCTCCTAGATTCTTCATATGTTGTCCGTTCTTCGATCTGTTGGTGGCCGCGGGACCGCATTGGAAAGGCTAACCCCTCGCAACCTTCTTCATCCTTGATCCCTCACCTGTTCCTCCACAGAATCCATCCGAACGGATTTTCCAGATTTGACGGAAACACAGATCTACCACGATTCAGACTGATTCATAGGCTAATATCGAAGGAGTGTCATCGTATTAGTACGATGTGGGTGGTGCATACCTTCTTTCATGTTTTCATAGACTTTTGGGGGTTGCAACCTTCAGGCACTATATGGGGTATTGAGAGAAACCCTTGTTTAATAATCATTAATAGTTTATCTGCATTGTGGGATGCCTCTGGGTATTCCCTGACTCTTCTTGTGCTTGAGAGAGGCTGGGTTATAGGTCATAGATCATTTGGGGCAATTCGGTCGGGGGTGCCAAAACGCGTATGAATTGGACCATTATTTGAACTTCCTTGTTTAGACTGATTATTGAATATTTGAGCTAAAATGATGAGTTTAATTGTTAAATTAAGGATGATTTAGGTTCTAGTATGAGACAGCACATGTTAGTGGAATTTAAATTGTTTATCAATTTCCTGTTTCAAGTATTACTTTGAGTAGTTATGCAATGAGTGATTTTGCCTATGTTGAACTGCTTGTTGTGTTGGGCATGGCTCGGATATATTTTTGAGTGATGAGGATCACAGGTTGGGGCTTCAGCTCGTGTTACTTGGGGTGGTTGCTACCATGGGATTGGGCATCATGGACATCGGTTGAGGCAGTTGGACTGTCGAGTTGGGCTTGGCCCGGGTTACATGGATGGAGAGACCATCATACTTGAGAGACATGATCGCAGGGGAACAAGGTGTCAGATGTGCTGTGGCATGGGGACATACTGAGGTGATTACCACTCACCGGGTACTTTTGAGTAGTGTGCACACAGATAGACTCTGAGATGAGGTGGTACGGCAACTCGCTGGGTAGAGGCCCCCAGTAGATGCGGTTAGGTATATTTGGTTTGGGGTGCTTGCCATAGGAAGCTTCGTGGATGGTGAGGAGCCTTCAGGATACATCTTTGAGGCGGTCAGGTTGGGGGAAGAGGCTCGCCGTGATTTGAGGGCAGACATCGTTATCCCTTCGGTTATCTTTTGAGGACAGGTATTGTTGTTACTCTGAATGTTAAGCCAGGGGAAGGTTGAGCTTCCGAGCTGGGTTACGATTGATGGGAATGCCTTCAGGACGTCATTACTTGAGACACATGGTGTCAGGTGGCACGTGGTGTCGGGTTACATCGAAAGATTGCGGCGCTGGCCGAAGCAGGTGACACATCCTGGTGGCTGCTGAGCACCAGTGAAGTTCGTGTTTACTTTTGGGCATTGTACTATTTACTACTTTTCTTATATAAGCATGTCTTCCTAAACAATTATATTATGTACGCACTCTTGTGTGGTATCCTACTGAGACTTGTCTCACACCCAACATGGGCCCTTCGGGACGTGTGTAGACATTATGAAATTGCATGCAGGTAGAGGGTCATTCTCAAGAGCTGGACTTTAGTGTTGTTGACATCGATACTGGCATGGACCTTGAGGTCGTGATGTGCTCGAGTTACTTGTTTAGTCTTCCTTTTTATGTATCAGCATGCTTACTTTATATTGTAGCCACTGCTGGTTAGTCATTGGCACCGTTATATATATATATATATATATATATATATATATATATATATTGATTTGTATGACTTGCTTAGAATGCATGCTTGGTTGTTTAGCAGTTATTGCAGTTGAGTGTTGGCATGTTGTTCTGTTTACTTTCTGTTGTTGTTGTTTCTATATTGCTTTCGCTGGTTTATTGATATTATTATGCTTCCTCTATGCGGGTCTGGTTTGAGTCTGTTGAGTCATTTATTTCTGTTGCGTATTTAGATTTATACTCAGACCAATACCATTTTTCCTCCGAGAGGGCATATCCTCCCCACTATACCTATTCAAACCCTCACTTATAGTTGGTATCCTTTGGCGTTCAGGGGAGGTGCACCTAAGGTAGTAACACCCGACCCGTTCGGCATTGTTCGGGTGGCTGGCCGGGTCCAGGTTGTTAAAACACACTATTTGTTTGGACAACAGGAATTAATTTAAATTAATTAATGAAACTTATATGTTTTGAATTTGGTAAAATAGAAGAAAAAAAATTAATTCATAATATCAAATATATCTTTGGCCGAATTTTTGGTATTTTTCTAAGAAACATCAATTTTTGATAAATAGTGAAAAACACTGAGTTATTGGTTAAAACCAAATTTTTTTATTTAAATAATTATTTATTTTATTTAAATTAATTTTTGTAAAAATAGATACATAATACTTATATAAGATCATTGTAATTCATTGGAGTCAGTTTATAATAATTCTAGATATATAAAAATTTTATTGAACTTTTCATCATCTTTTACCCACCTCCTAGGAGAATTTGAAAATTCTCATAATACATAATTTTACCACTTCTGTGAGTTGAATTTCTAAAATCTGAGAGACACGGTTAATATCAAGGAGTAAAATGTGGTTCAATGAGATGAAAATAATTTTTTATGAATAATAACTTTTTACTTTTATTTACCACGGTCAAAAGTAAATAGGGTAATTAAGGGTAAAAATGATATTAATATTACCCTCACACATGTCCTAATTCTATTAGACAATTTATCTCAACCAAAAACAACCTTAGGAATAAAATATTATCATTTAGGTCCACTTGGATTAGATTTGGACATTTATTATTATTTAATTCAAAGAAGACTTAAAAGTGTTAAAATCAAATTTTAATAACTAAAACATTCTTAATATAGTGTTTTACATAAGATAAATTCAATTATTAATATTAATTAGAAATATAAAATGATTTCATACATCTTGGTATTTTATTTATAATTTTTAGGCATTATATAAAGAAATTTACTTATGACACAATGATGATATAGTAATTACCTCATTCATGAATGAATCAAATAAATGGTATTATAAATATTAAAATAAATACAATTTCAATGTTTTTATGACATCCAAGAATTTTCTAGGTGAATATGACATGTCAGGATAGATTCAATGTATTTGTTTTAAGTAATCATGTTGTTATTATATTTTCAAAAAACAAATACCAAATAGTGTCAAAATTTACATAAAATAGTATTTTAAAAAATAATATATTATTAATTGATATAATGGTTCTAAAGATATAAGGTTTGTCCAAACGACTTATATATAAATATATATGACATTAATGAACCAATTGGGGTTCTATTGTTATTATATAGTATGTTTACTAACCATATAGTGTAAGAATACAAGAAGACATGGTAGAAGTTAAATAATTTAACTTAGAGTTAAATCTAAATGATAAGGTTAAAATGGTAACCTAAACTTTTCTAAAAAATATTGGTTGAGTTTTTTTCGACCTATCCCCACCTTATACTTTAAATAATCAACTTTTGAGCCATTATAATCCGAATATGAATTTATTATAAAACAATATTTTAAGTTTTTTATAAGATGCCCCTCCCCCATCTTATAAAAGGGCACTCCCCCTTCTCTCTAATTCACACCATCTAAGCCATTTGGCTCGGCCAAACCCTGCCCAAATACGCTCTCAACTATCCTACCTTCATCCTAGAGGCCTTAGTTTGATCAGAAAGCCAACCTAAGGATCCCTTTTGATCAAATCAAAAGGAAGAACCCGAAGAAGAAGTAATGATTTCACCACCCTCTTTCAAGTTCCTTTCTTCTTCCACTTCATTTTTATTTGTTGTTTCCATTCTCATATAATAACTCCAGTATATTCTATATACTGTGATGTTATTATAATTATGGTACAACTAGATTCATTATTCTATCCACCCTTTGAATGACATGTCACCATACGTGTGTACGTACGGCTTACAGTCTCCACATCGTGGTGTAATTGTTATCCAATAAATTATTATTAGGATGGGTATAATAATGATG
Organism: Viscum album; assembly: GCA_963277665.1. Taxonomy (NCBI): domain Eukaryota; kingdom Viridiplantae; phylum Streptophyta; class Magnoliopsida; order Santalales; family Viscaceae; genus Viscum; species Viscum album. The sequence continues at coordinate 2,088,708,032 of OY728160.1, forward strand.
TGTATAACATGAAAAGGATTCTATATATATTATATACCATCCAATTATATATTATATTAATATAAAAAGAATGATATATTTTCTCGTGCGTACGTACGGATTACCGTCTCCAAGATGCGATGAGATTCATTTCCAAGTTCACCATTCATCGACGATTATAAAAATATATATTACTAATAAGTATGTAATATATGACATAATAATGATACTAGAGATATATATTTATATATATAAGTATTTATGTACTTACATATATCTTATTCACTTACTTCCGCTCAATACTATATAAAAACAGAAACAGCGTTTATGCGTACGTACGGACTACCGTCTCCATAAATGGTGTTTTCCATTTCATATATACATCTATTATAAAGTTTTATATTCTAAATATATATGATAATTAAATCATTTTTTATATTATGGAAGTATTTAAATAATTATCTAAGTGATACAATCAAGAGTAACAAGTTAAAACACGTACAATAAAGAATGCGATTATTACCTGAAATATTAATATAACATGTAAATTATTATTAAATGGGTACCATAAAATCTCAAATCCTCAATGAAATAGTACTGTAGTAAAATTATTATTTATTTCCAGAACATCATTGATACAACACTTAAATGTAATAATAAATCCAAAATAACAACATAAGAACACTAGTCATTCCTCTTCATTTTGTGGTAGTATCATATCTTGATTATTATCTAATAGCATCATTTGCGGCATAGTCTGAGGACTGGGATATTGGTTCGTGTAGAGTCCAAAATCCTTGTAGATAAAGAATTTTACATTTGAAACCTTTTTCTTACCCTTGCAGTCACTTACTTGGTGTCCTTTTTCTCCACACTTATAACATACTCCCATTCCCTTCAAGCATTTTCCAAGGTGATTCTTTCCACAGTTATCACATATGGAAAAGTCCTTCTTTACCTTATTCCCTTTATTTTTCCTTCTCTCTACCATTATTTCCATCTCTGGCTTCCCATCAAAGCCATAGGACTCTGAGAATTCTTTACTTATCTTATCAACACATGATATTATTTCTTCATATGATGATAATACTTGGGAGACTATTTCCCTTCTAAATTCTGGATTAAGACCATTAAAGATATGATCTTTCTTACTCTTTGGATCATGTGTATTGCTGGAGTTCTCATTCCCGCATAGATGTATTGGTTCTGATAACCCCCTTTGCCCCCAAATCCCCTAGCTGCCTCTTGAGCTCCTACAATACTATCGTACCCATCCTGTAAGATGGAATGGATATCGGTGCATCTCATTGAACTGGTTTGATGGATAACTCCACCTCTCTCTCCTGAGGTAATCCAGAAGATTCTTTAGGAAAGATGTCCCTAAAGAACTCATCCACTAGAATAAAGTCCACATGACTCACTCCCTGATCTTACAGAAATAAAAATTCAATCAGGGATATCATTCCACCAATCCCATGATGGTTAGGTGTAGCTCGGCTATCTTGAACATCCCATTAACCCTTGTGAATAAACATTGCACCCTTTGGTGAATTGAATGTGACTCTCTGGCAATAGATGCCAATACACGATCAATAAGCATTTATCCAACCCATTCTGATAATGACATCAAACCATGTCATCTAGAGGACATAAAGTTCCATGATGAAGTGACGCCATCCATCTTCAAGGGTACACTCTATACACTAGCATAAATCACCCGTTCTAAATTTCAATGGTGTTTCAAGTGTCAAAATGAATATAGATTGAAAACACACAAGCCCAAGGCTTTTACCCACTCATGCAGAGATAAAACTGTGAGATGAACCCATATAGAAAAGTGGATATTCAATAGTAAAAACTACTATGATCGTACCTCCAAATGTAGATGGTATGGGATCCTCCTTCAACAAGGTTTGTTGCACACCATATTTCGGGCCTATACTGTGTCCCTCTTACCCTACCTGGATACTATGAGATGAACCACCCATCTGTCTCTATGAACCTTTTTTCTGGATACTAGGACCACGATCACCACTACCCTAGCATGAAGAGCCAACACATCTCTAACTCCCAACCTGATTTGGGCTAAGGAACCTACTCTTGATCCTGACATCTGATCTAACCCCCAACCATTCATAGTTTTATGGAAGGTCCTACAAAACCCCTGCATGTGCCACATCTTTCCGCTTTCTGGGCACTGGACTTGGTCGTGGTCGTATTGATTCTTTATGTGGACTCACCTACCACATGGAAGGAAATACACTATGTTTCTGGCACCCATATCCTAACTCGCACTCACATCATTGGATGCCTTGAAACTAAACATCCTTCTTGAAGTCATAGAGCTACCAGGGTGAGAAAAAACACTTCAATATTCTCTACCCTCAGCATCCCTCTCGTTCCGCTCTGTAATCTGCGCCAGATTCAAAATCTCAAAGATATAAAGAAACTCAGACACATTGACCTGATATCTGATAGTATGTTTTAGAAATTTCTCAAAGCACCTTTCCCTTGAAAGATCATCCGTAAGATACATCGATGCAAAACTCTATAGCTCTATAAATCATGAAAGTTATTCCATAACTGTCATTGCTCCATGATCCAGATGCATAAACTCATTAGACCACCCTACTCATAGAGTAATGGGGTTAAATTATTCCTAAAATCAGGTTTGGAATTCATCCCAACCCAACACACACTTCCTATCAACCTGGTTCAAAGCACCTCACAAGTGATTTGATGCTCCATGTAACATGTAAGTAAAAATTTGGACCCTCTTCTTCGAATGGTGTCTCTAGATTCCCAAAAATTTCAAACATGGTCTCCAACAACCTCTCAGTAGCCTATAGTCCCCCATCCCTTTAAATCATAGGAGTATGATGCTACTGGAACACCCATGTTAGCTCAGACACAATCTATTTTGGATATGGTGCTCCCTGGAATGTTTCCATATATCGAAAAAAAACCCTCACAAAATTGTTCCTCAACTCCTATGTTCATAAAAGCCTCAGGTGACATAGTTAAAACTATATAAAGATCAAGAGATATCTCATGGCCCACCATCTCTGATTTATGGTCTCACCTACATTACGTCATACCACTAGTGGTAGTTATGGTGGAATATCTCCACAAAGCAGAACTCATGCCTCAAGAATGAACAAAATCAAGGCATAAATCACAAATGTGTATGATAGGTCAAAAACCTCCTAGAAACCAAGTCCAACCCATAGCCTGATCCTAATGTTGCGACTGTATAAAGAAAATCCATCAACCCATCACAAACTATTCCTCTTGACCACTCAAAAGGAGGGTCTATGTAAAGACTCTATTCACCATTTGAAATTCCATTTCCACTACACATTTAGTTATTCGTGAAATTTTACCAAGGTTTTACCAATTATAGAATCCATGAGGGATCACAACACCTCATGAACCCAAGACTTGGTTTCCATTCAATCAATTGATGTAACAAGTTCATTTGAGAATTTTCATTCTATCAGTGCATCATTTTCCAATTACTAGGGGACCATACTATTAATGGATTAAAATATGAAATCACGCCTTTATCTACTGCACCCAACTAACACAACAGCAAGAACGACTATCACATCACCATTACAACAACATGCAGTATCTAATGAATCCTAAATGGAATTTCATAATGCATTTCATGTGATTCTAAAAAGTGTCTGTATGATGCATGTGATTGGACAACCTCACCACATCAGGTTTAAACTAAAATATAACCCAATATTCCATCAATAGTAATATAATAAATCCAATACGTCACCCAGTAGTGAAATCAAATCAACTGTAAAATTCAAAATATTGAAAATTATAACACAATTTGATGCTATTTGGCTTTTACATGTACACTGGGTAGCTACTCCAGGGAAATTATTATTAGAAAACTGCATTACATTTTTATCACTGCAAAATTTCTCAATACATTAAGTCAAACATGAAAAGAAAATCCTCTGATTCCACATTGTAACACCACGAACCAGGATACCACATGAAACTGGGCCCGGAGCCTAGTTGGTCACAAGGCCTCATGGGTATCTCCCGAGATTCCAGAGGCTTCCGACTAGAAGTGAGGGACTAGGTGAGTCCGTGGGGAACTATTCCCTCATTACCAGAGTATCAAAGAGAACGTAAAATATATATTCAATAGTGGAAGAGAAATAAATAGAAGACAACTAAATGTAATACAAGAAAAGAATACATACCAATTACAGAAGTGCATCATATACAAAATGATGAAGATGATATAAGCATCTACAAAGCATCCAAACCAGTACATGGAAATATAGTACAGTACAAGTTACCAGAAAATTAAAAAATACCAAAAAGTGGTCCTAACACTACAAGAATATGTTTACTCATATGCTACCCAGCTCCGATCCCACAATCAACTACCTGTATTAGAGTAATTTCCCTTATCATCGCCTAGATCCATATAATCTATTTGGGTCCCCAAGGAGGCCCAAATAGGGTGGGAGATAAACATCCCACTAGGAAATCACCAAGGCTCATGCAGTTCTTACAGAAACTCTTCAATGGTGATAGCAAGTTTAAACATATGATAAGTCAATGTGTACGCCCATGGAATAAGTCTACTGTAATGTATAACAGAAAAGCCCTTCATGGATACCTATAAAGAGAGTCAGCACCTAACAAGGCTACTATAAAAAGTAACAAGAATGTTACATGGCCACACCATACATCCATATGTATCAAGAAACCCCAACCATGCTATATTGGGAAACCAAAAATCCCACATCCATGTCGTTTAGTGATTGGTAGACCCCAAGGGTCGGATCGAAGGTGTCAACTGGCCAAGGAATCTCTATAATTAATTATAGACTACAAAGGGATGGATCAAAGGTGTATGTCCAAGGAATCCCATCTATTCACATGGACATCCCAGGTGGAAACATTTTTAGGCACTGGTTGGGGTCCTAGTATAATGGTAATAGAAAGTCCTATGTAATCCCATGAAATCCAGTTCCACGGTGTAGCAAGGCACGAGGCATCCCACAGAATCAACACCCAAGGGGAAGACTCAACCCAAGGCATCCACTACTTCATTCTAGATCAAAGAAAAAAAGTCCAAGGCATATATAGAACCAATCATTCATGCATTCAAGCATTCAAATTAAACATTTATAACCAGGTGAGTATCCACAATCACTTCAACATGCACAATCCATGAGTATACCCAATCATGCCATCCTTTTTTCAAAATCATATGGGACTACCCTCCTATAAAATCTATTTGACATTCAATTAGTCATTTCATATTGGTATTGCCACCCGTATTTGCACATTTCATTTAACCCATGCTTTCAAATAGTTTTGGCATCACAAGATATCAAAATTCAAGGAGGCAATACATATCCCGAACATGATACTTAAGCTATCAAATAGTATAAGGGAATCCTCAAACTTAGAAAGCATAAGAATACACCCCTTAGGTAGTTTAAACTATCATAAAAATGTAATTCAATAAGGTGAAACCCTTTGTTGGCCCTGAAATGAGAAACATGTGCCCTCACACTTAAACAGAACCCATTGTAAACCACAATATGTCCAACTACAGCAACTAAAATCTAGTCTCCAAAAAACAATACCTCACCGGAATGTCCGACGAATGGAATATCTTCTAAGTGCCTGGAAAACACTACGAAATACCGAATGAAATTATAGAACACCTACCTCACATTATTAGTAGATAGCTTTTCCAGAATTGAGTCTTGATTATTCTTGGTTTAGGATTAATCTGAATAATGGAATAATAACGGAATATTAGGGTATATGAGTCTAAATCCAAATAGTACAGTCATTGTTCTGAAGAATCAAGATCCACTAAAAATGAATTGGGGACATACCGTTGTAGATCTGATGAGATGATCAGTGATCAAAATGGATTTCAGATGGAGAAACTGGATCAAAGACTATATTATGATCCAAAGGGGAGAGCCATAGGGGGGATGTGCGATGGAGGAAGAAAAATTTATTTTGTTTAAAACAGAAATTAGGATTTTAATTTAAATTAAAAAAATCACTGCATAGGTTAAATGGTTTACCCATACAGTTTCCCTAACCATGCGAAAATAGTGCTCAACTCTCTACATAAGAGGGGAACCTCACACAACCCACAGTCCAAAACCTTCCATTTTTATACCTCTCACGCGGTTTAGACCAACTATGTCCAGGCTATGCGCAAACCTCACACCAGGTCACTTAAATCCCAAAACATGGTTTCGACATCCAAACAATCCTCGTACACAACAAAAACACCAATGATGAAGATATTTAATCACTTTAGGCCATAACAAGACATTTGATCTGAAAGTAAAAGGATCCATACCTTCTACAAAAATATGAGTTCTTACACATGATTATATTGAATATGATAATAGAAATTGAAAACATGTATTCCTTGAATGAGATTAATTAACACAACACAGACTATGATTTATTTTTTTACACAAATGGAGATGAGACAAAATGGGTGATGGATTATTACATAAATGTAATAACATTAATTTATATGTAATTTAATAGAATTAACAATCCATTTAGATGAGGCTAGGGGATGATATAATTTTAAATGAATAAACACTTATAGAAAATAAAAAGAATGAAAAGGATATATACCTCTTTAATTTCTCCTCTTTAAGAGCCTCGTTTGGGAAACAGTTTTAGTCTTTTGATGTGACAATGAGAACCTGGATATGGGGAAACAGTTAGGGAAAATTATTGTGTATAATTTGGTAAAATATCGATGCTTTAAATGTGTGAGGAGTAGAGGTGGTAGAGGTGATATTAATAGTAGAGGAGAGGGTTGTTTTTAATTATTGTGTTCATTAGTTTATCATTTTTCTCAAGACAACAAATAATGAGGAATATTATTACTAAATTTCGTAACTATATCATGTGAATTCAAAAAATGGTTCTTACATCATCCATTACTCATGAAATAGTTTATTTAACTTATAATTTATATATACTATTAATTACCATATATTACTATTCACCAAAATTTATGCATTTCCTAAGAATTACAATAATTATCCCTAACCATTACTTGACATATCCAAATAAAATAATTAAAACAATTATCTAATATAATTTAATTAAAATGAGATATTTAATATATAATTAAAATGATAATTTACTCAAAAAATAAAAATTTTAAATTTATAACCAATTTTATAACACATAAAATTTTTAAAATGGTCTCATAAAATTATGTTATAATTAAATGGTTACAAAAAATTAATTTATGAATTCATTTTATGATAATATATTATCTTTTAAATCATTATATTAATTATAAAATTAAATATTAATACATATGATTTATTAAAATATCAGCACTATAATAATAGTTTCTAAAACATTTATTCACTTATACTCTGATATATTTATATCATATTACCATTTTTAATATGCTTACTTTTATTTATATTTTCATTGGTATGGAAAATATTGTATTTTCCTCTTTACTATTCAAAATAATCACATTAATATTACAATGATTAAGTTACTATTTCATCTATATAGGTTCTTTAACTTCTTGAAATACCGTTTATTTCATTCATTCTTCATTTATACTGTATATATTGTGTTATTTAATTGATTTATAATGATTTAAACAATAATAAATAACTAAAAGAAACAAATTTCCATTGATAAATTTTGTTGTTGTTATATTCATATTCCTTAATAAAATTCCACCCTTAATATTTTATTTTACTTTATATGTTGAAAACAGATTTGTGTAATTATCCTTTATTGCTTCCTCATGTTCCCATATTACCTCTTTATTCTTATGGTTCCAGCATAGTACATTGACCAGACAAGTAGTATCACTGCGTAGAATGTTATGACGATGATCCAAGATATTCACTAGATGCTCCTCATGTGAGATATCACATTCCCATTGTACCTTCTCAAAATTCAGTACATGTGAATGATTTGGTATAAAATTACTCAAGTGAGATATGTAGAATACATTGTGTATTTGATACATGGTAGGTGGATGTGCTAGCTGATAGACCACGGCTTTGACACGATCATGGATCTCGAAGGGGCTTATGTACAGAGAGACTAACTTTCAATTCTCCCCAAATGTCATGATACCCTTCCAAGAAGATATTTGGATGAATACCATGTCTCCAATATTAATCTCATCGTCCTATAGACGATTGTATGCATATCTATTTTTGGACTTGGGATTCCTTGATATGTTTATGAAGGTTTTTCACCTTATCTCCCATTTCAACGGCCATTTCAGTTCTAAAAAGCTTACATTTAATGACCTCCCCCCAATATGATGGGGTTATACATCTTTTCCTTTAAAGGTATTCATATGGAGCAATCTGGGTGCTTGAGTGGATGTTATTATTGTAGTACAATTATACCATTGGAAGATATTGGTCCCATCCACCTATGAAGTATATAGAAAATTCACTCATAATTTCCTTCAGTTTCTGAATACTCCACTCTAAATAGAAATTATTTTGAGGATGATTAGTCATGATGAATTTTAGTTCATTTCTGAGAGCATGTTGGAGAATTTTCTGAAACTTATAGGTTAATCTTGGATCTCAGTAAGATACAATAAATTGTGGTAGTCCAAGAATTTATACAACATCATTGATGTATATTAATGAATATTGATATAGTTAAAAGTTCCCTCATATTATTATAAAGTGATATGTATTCATAATATGATCAACTACATCCCATATATCTTTGTTTACTATATATGTATTTGTATGTAAAGTGAAAATGTCCATGGTAATGTTTTGTCACTTCCATGAAGTTATGAGTTGTGGTTGCATCATCCCCAAATTCATTTGTATTTAAGAAATCACTTGATGAAATACCAGGCTCTCTGATGTATATTCAATGATATCCTTCTAGATATTTTCCCACCAATATTTTTCTCGAAGATATCAATACAAATGTTTTACTCCATGGGTGAATAGAGAAGGTTGATCAATCTAAGTCGTTTTGTTTATCATTATTTGTATCTGGATCGAATAGTAAGCATAGTCATGACCCAAAACTTTGAACTCCTTCTTCAGAAACGTTAAACTCAAAGGATTTCCCCTTTCTCATATTTTTCACCTTCTTATGGATTTCCACATCATTCCTTTGATCATTTTTTATTTTCTCTAAAAGGGATTCTTGATTTATAATTTGATAAAGGATTTATGATGTTCTTTATTTAATGATTCCCATGTCCATTTATTACAAATATAAGAATATTGGATCCTTCTCAATTCTCATCATTGATACTTAGTGCATCTTAGACCTTATTTTCCTTACCGGGATGGTAAAGTACTAAGAAGTCATAATCCATTATGAGATTTAATTGTCTTCAATGATGCATATTATGATCCTTCTATGGGAAAATATATTTCAGACTCTGGTGAACATTATATATCACACACTTCTCCCCAAAGAGATAATTCCACAATATTTTCAATGAAAAGATCACAAATACCAACTCCCAATCATCCATGGGATAGTTTTTATCATGAATGTTTGACTGACTGGCGGCATGTGCTATCAATTTTTGATTTTACATAAGTAAACAGTGTAATCTATTCTTTGAAGAATCGATGTTCTAAACAATGAGTTTCCCACATTATGTAAGTGTGGATACTAGTGTAGTGACAACAATATTTGTCAACTCTTTAAAGATGTCTTCACATTCACAAGTCCAAATATACTTCACTATCATCTGAGTCATCTAAGTTAATGGGTTTGAAAATCATAAGAACTTAACAAAAAAATCTGTGATAATGTCCTTCTAGACCAGGGAAACAACATATCTCTTTTATAGATGTTGATTGGCCCTACTCTTTCAATGACATTATCTTTGAAGGATTCAAATATAATCCATTTCTAGTGATAAAATTCCTTAATAATGATACATCATCCATCCATAACACAAATTTACTATACGTTTCATAATCATTCCCCCTTATCATGGTTTTCAACATTTTATTCAAATACTTATCTTGCTCTTCCTTCTTATTTGAGTATGTTAGAATATCATCAATAAAGAATACTCTAAATTTGCTGAGATAATATCTAAATACTCTATTCAATAAATCCAGGAAAATTGTAAGAGAATTATTAATTCCAAATGGAATCACTATGAATTCATAGTTTCCATTCACCGTTAGAATGGAAGTATTTAGAATATCTTCCTTTCTCACCTTTAATTGGTAATATCCAGATTGAAGGTCCAGTATAGAAAAATAATTAGCGACACATAGTTGATCGAACATGTCATCTATCTACGGAAGGGGATAATTTTTCATTATCAAGATTTTATTGAGATCATGATAATTAATGAATAGGTGAATTGATCCATCATTATTCTTGGAAAAGAGGTCTGGTGAACCTCATTTTGAATCAATCAGGAACATAAAACCCTTGAACTTATTCTCCTATAACTTCTTGTTTGGTTTATACAGCTCAATAGTGGTCATTCTATAAGGTTATTTAAATATAATAAAATATAAATAAATTAGTTCAATTGAGAATTAAACCTCTTGATGAGGAAGAAGGCCAAGAAACTCTTCCAGGAACACATTAGTGTGGTTCCACACAATATAAATTCCTTTGAAAATAATTCTCTTCTTTATCTCAATCATTTGAGTTAGAAATTCTTTCTAAAAAGTTTGTAATATCAACACTTCATACACTGATTTGTAAATAGATTCATCCTCATCATTTAACATGTATCGAATTGGAGGATTATTTCGGATGTATATTTTTGCCTCCCTTTATTGAATGTAGATGTTTCATTTATATATAGATTAACAACCCAGTCCCAAAATAGCATCAAACTCCAATAAAGGGAGTATCAAAATAATGTCCAGGAGGTTCAGTCCACAAAAATTATTTGGAGAGGATTTAAAAACATTTGATAAAATAATTTCCCCATTTTCTATTCTAATAGATATCACAACCTCCATATTTGTATGTTGTTTATGAATAGTTCTATTAAACTTGTATGATATGAAACAATGTGAAGAATCAGAATCAAATAGCAAGTTCTCTATTATTGAATTAATAATAATCATACATGACACAACATCATTTGGGTACTCCACATTAGTAGTACATATAGTTTATTACCATCATTTATACCTTCGGGGTTTTTTTTGTTGATTTCATCTAATAAACCTTGGCATATGGTAATAGTTAACATAATAACCATTTTCCATGAAGGTGTAACATTTCATTATATGTTGACTATTGAAATGAACCTCCAATTCTTCATCCACATTAGTGGGACACTTTGTATCCCTTTTCCAGTTAATATCCAAATGACTCATTCTTCCATATTTGAGGAATTTCTTAGTTCCTATTAAGAAGATTCGATAATGCTTATTTCCACAATTTTGACACTTGGGGCAATGGGTTTTCATTCCATTATGGTATTTATTATATGATACACACATATTAAAATCCACTTTAATCTTTTCTCACAGGGCCAATGAGACAATTGATATTCGTTGATATTTATATCAAATATAAGGGAACACCGAAAAATATTTTCATAGCTATTAAACCGAAAAATCTTTTGGCAGACTTGGAGTTTTTTTACTAAAGTCAAGATCCAATTTTATTTTCGTGTTCATAAAAATTCCATAGGTGTATCTAAAAATTATTTTGAATTTTTCCTCATACTCCCAAATAGATTCATCTTTGTTTTTCATTTGTATGTGGGATTATATTTTGATGCACCCGATTTGTTTATACATTCTTATAAACTATATTGAAAAATAAGAACATGTTTTTAGCAATTACCTACTGATTAGTGGGAAAATACTTTGATTTTGGTGATCTTTTTCATTTTCAAATGATTTATGGGAAAATTCACAAAATGGAGGAGAACCGAGAAAAAATTTCCAACTACACGGTGTGTACTTATATACAATCCGTGTTCCATTTCTACATGTTGCGTTTACCATTATAGAAGTTTTTGGTGACCGAGAAGAGTCTACACACCCATGTGGACAGCTGAAATAGATACATCGTGTGCCATTTTTACACGTCATGTATGAATTTCTAGAAGAGGTTGGTGGCTGAATTTTGAGACTACACACCATGTATGGCGGCACTACATGTTGTGTACATTTACCTACCATGCGGCGTCATGTTCAAGTGAAAGACGGTGTGTTAGTCATCTTACCAGTGGAGAAAATAGAGGAAAAACGGGTTGACAAAAGTACACGACATGTACTTTTTCCACACGCCATGTACTTGTTTTTTCTATAAAAGGAGGCCTTGGACTACGGACTAGAGGGTGTGGGGTGGAGAGAAATTATAGTGGAAAGGTTAAAGGCTCGAAGTATTGACGATCTGCCATCATACTACCATCATTATTTCATATACTGAAGAATCATTCCTTCTTCTATGTTCCAAGAATGATTTCATCAGGTATCGATAGTTTTGTATTTATCATTTTTAATATGTGTAACTAATCACCCAATGTGTTGGGGTTGTCAAAGATGATTAGTTGGAATCAGAATTAAGTTTCTTTGAATGTGTTTTTTTAATAATTTCATCTTATTATTGTTAAATCACTTCATATTATCACTGGAAATTCTATACCGGACCAAGGAAAGAATTTTTGAGGATTCAAAACAAGAATAGAGATGAATAACTTCATGACCATTGTAAGTATCTATCGTCTCAAAATAGACTAAGCCAAATAAAGATCTGTTAAACACTAACTAATGGACCAAGTAGTTAGTTTATTTAGCTAGAAATATAATGTTTACTGGACCAAGGAATCATTACTACAAATTAAACCTAGGGAGTTGGGTTATTATGAACAACACAACCCCATAAGAAATTTTATTTAATAATCAACTTATCACAAATCCATAACCCCAACTCATTTCTATCTTTATATGCATCAAAATCAGATTTTCTCGTATTCACTTTCATTCCAGAAATAAATTTGTTAAAAGAATCTTAATACCCATTTTTTTAACTCAAACAGCCAACATAAATCGACTCTAAATTCAGAAAAAATCACTTAAAACAACAATAAAAACTATGTTAAGAAAGATAAAATAACCTCTTAGTTCCCTATGGATTGAACCCTTACTGGTGTTATACTTGTTAGGATAAATATAATTTGGAACACTGAAAACATACCTTCGATGAAACGACTCTCCAAATTTTGGCACCATTTCCAGGGAGCTTAGAGTTAATTTTATTGTTGTTTAAATTATTTTTTTATCAAATTTTAGTGAAAATAAAAAACATAAATTCACAAAAATCTCTTTTCTAATCATATTTATTTTTATCATTATTTTTCCTCGTATACGCTTTGTGTTTTGTTTTGTTTTGTGCAGGTCTTTAAGTGTGTGAGTGGCAACCTCACTTGTTCCAAGAACACTGAGTCACCAGGGTTTTCCCAACTGACCTGAAGATCGAACAGACGTCTTTTAGGCGCCAACAAGCACTCATGGATGAACACAACCAAACTACTCCACTGGCACAGAAAGTGAAAGGTAACCCAGATATTGTCCAAGGATATGGACATCAGTTAAGACCATATGACAACCGGAAGCAGCAAGTTCCACTTGCTCCAGGATATTTCCCACAACATCTCCATCAATTACAACAAGAGAGGATGCCATATTTCAACCAAGGTTAGGGGCCATACTATGCCTCTCAGGACCAAAAATTCATGCCAGTTCCCCTTCTTCAGTAGCCACCTCCACATCAGACTCTCATGGTGTATAGTTTTCCATAAATCCACAGAGTTGATATGGGCATAGTCCGACCACTGGTGAAAGCCCAACATTTCACGATCAAGCCTGATATCATGTAGCTAATCCAGAACACTATTCAATTCGGCAGCCTTCCCAGCGAGGATCCCAATTCTCATCTCTCCAATTTTCTAGTGGTCTGTGACATGTTTAGTTACCAGAGAGTGTCCACTGACACCATCTATCTTCGCCTCTTCCCCTTCTGTCTAAGGGATAAGTCAAAAGACTGGATAAAATGATTCCTTCAAGATCCATCCTCACCTGGGAAGAGCTGTCCCATGCGTTCCTATCAAAATAGTTCCCACCCTCAAAGACGGTGACACTACAGAACGAGATCCACAATTTCCAATAGCATTATGCTAAATCATTGTAAAAATCCTGAGAGCACTTCAAGGAGATGTTGCACAAGTTCCCACACCACAGACTTCCACATTGGATGCAAGTACAAACCTTCTACAGAGGGTTGAAAACTAATACTAAGTCTATGTTGGATGTGAATGGGGAACATAAAAATGAGGAATTCATAACATAGATGCAACTACCATGCCAATTTCCTGGTTGGACATTGTATCCAAGATGATAGAGGTGCTCAATCTGAAGGGCACGTCCCAAGTACATGTGGAAAACCATCCGGCATGTAATGAATGTGGTTATAACCACATAACGGGAGAATGCTTGGGTTCTGCTGGAGGCCCATTGATAAGAGAGGTAAGTTATGTTGCACAAAACCAAGGAACCAACCAGTACCACTAGTACTAGAACCCAGCATGGTGTAATCAGCAAAACATAGGCTACGGCCTACAACAACAAAATCCGCTGCCCTAGTGACTGCTAAGCTACAACAAGACTCCCCATTAGAACCAGTACCAGAGGCAGAAACAGCCCCAACAAGGCTCTTATCAGCATCAAGGGTATCAGAACCCTCTCCCACAGCAGCAACGGTAGCCACCACCTCCACCAGCTCAACAACTTTTTCTACAAGAGAACAACTCAAGGTTAGATGATCTTATGAAAAAATTCATATCTACTATTGAGACCAGGTTCCAAAATCAGGAGGCCTCAATTCGAGGCCTGGAAAACCAAATTGTCCATTTGGAGAACCAACTCTCATGAAGGAAACAAGAGACTCTACCAGGAAATACAGAGAAGAACCTGAGGGAGGATGCTCATGTTGTCATACTCCTGAGTGGAAAAGATCTCCAATAGAACCAACCAGCACAACCAGGTGCATCCACACCCCCTTAAAAAGGTACCATTACCGGCCCCTCCTCATATAAAATACCACAAAAGGAGGCTTCGCAGAATAAAGGAAAGGAGGTTGTCAAACCTTTTGTACCTACATTACCCTTCCCCGAGAGATTGAAACAGAGAAAGTTGGACCACCAGTTTGACAAATTCGTGGACGTGTTTATGAACCTGCACATAAATTTCCCATTTACAAAGGAACTGATGCATATGCCTACTTATTCCAAATTCATGAAGGAAATACTCTCCAATAGAACAATGAGGGTGGATCTAGGCACCATTACCCTAACCAAGGAGTGTTCTGCAGTCGTCCATCACTCAATTCCTCCCAAACACCAGGATCTAGGTTATTTCACTATTCCATGTACCATTGGACCATGAATGTTTTGGAGGACTCTCTGTGACTTAGGGGTCAGCTTGAACCTCATGCCCCTTAGAGTTTTCAAGAATCTTGGGCTCAATGATTTGAATCCTACCCGAGTAGCCCTTCAACGTTTTGATCGATCCATCAAACATCCGAAGGGACTAATGGAGTACATGTTCGTCAAGGTGGGTCGGACTATCCTTCAAGATGATTTCATCATCCTTGACATGGAGGATGGCCAGGAGGCACCTCTCATACTTGTAAGAGCATTCCTAGCCACTGGAAAGGTACTGATTGATGTGCACCAAGGAGAGATAATATTCTGGGTAGGAGATGAGAGTCTCTCCTACAATGTCCTCAATGTTGTTAAACGTGCATCATTCCCTGAGCATGAAGATTGTTATGCTATAACCACCATGGATGATCATTTGTGACAAAAATGGAATGACCTGGTATGTTCTTTTTCAGATACCTTTATTTTTTCATACATTCTAGATGAAGAAGCGCTAGAGGACTTGCAATTCCTAGAAGGCCAGGGATGCCACTATTGGCAACGTACGGTTATTCCTGATAGTTGGGAATGGGAAAAGGGGAAACCACTTGTACCTTAGATTTTGAAGGGACCTGATCTCGGACTAAAACCCCTTCCATCATCTCTAAAGTATAGGTATTTTAGACCCAATCAAACTTTTCCTGTCATACTTAATGCAGAACTGTCACCAGAGAAGGAAGATACACTTCTACAGGTTTTGAAAGAACGAACTCATGCTATTGGATGGAAAGTCTCCAATTTGAAGGGCATCAGCCCTAAAATTTTCACTTATAAGGTGATACTTGAAGAAGGTGCCAAGAAATCTCAGCAACCACAACGACACTTGAATCCCCACATGAAAGAAGTTGTAAAAAGGGAGGTGATAAAATTTTGGGATGTTGGAGTAATCTGTCCCATATCAGATAGTCCATGGGTGAGTCCACTCCATGTGGTACCCAAAAAGGGGGGTATCACAGTGATTTCAAATGAAAAGAATGAGATCATCCCTACACGCACTATCACGGGCTGGCGAGTCTGTGTGGATTACCGAAAGCTAAATGATGCCATAAGGAAAGATCATTTCCCCCCTTAAATCAAATGATAGAGATAATAGTAGGACACAACTACTATTTCTTCCCCATTGGTTATTCAGGCTATAACCAAATTTCCATTGCTCTATATGATCAGGAGAAGAGAACATTCACTTTCCCCTATGGTAAATTTGATTACTGGATGATGCCTTTTGGCATGTGAAATACCCCTGCCACCTTCTAGCGTTGCATGCTGGCTATCTTCCATGACATGGTGGAACAAATCCTATATGAATTTAGGGATAATTATTCCATTTATGGGAAATCATTCGCCAATTGTTTACGGCACCTAGAGCTAGATGTGGAATGTTGTGATAACACTATCCTAGTTTTGAACTGGGAAAAGTGTCAATTTATCATGAAAAGTGGCATCGCCCTCAGCCAAAACATCTCAGAAACGGGGATAGAGGTGGACCTAGCAAAGATAGAAGTCATTTCACGACTTCCTATTCTGACTTCTGTCAGATCCATCCTCATCTTCCTGAGGCATGTCGGTTTCTACGGGATGTTTTTCCATGACTTCTCCAAAATATCCCTTCCCTTCACCAATCTTCTAACCACAGATGCCATATTCGAGTTTGATGAGACATACGCCATGGCTTTTGAGCATCTGAAGTAGCGTCTGGTGCAAGCATCAGTGATGATTTCTCCCAACTGGGAGGAACAATTTGAGGTGATGTGTGATGCCAGTGACTATGCAGTTGGGGCAGTCTTGGGATAGTGGTATAATCGGATTTTCCGACCTATATATTATTCCAGTAGAACACACAATGAGGCTCAGATCAACCACACCACCATAGAGAAAGATATTCTTGTATTGTTTTTCACTTTTTACTAGTTTCGTTCCCACTTAGTGTTGTCTAAAGTTATAGTTTATACTGACCATGCAGCACTAAAGTACCTACTGAACAAGAAATATGTGAAGAACTGATTGATCCATTGGGTACTCCTTTTACAAGAATTTAATCTAGAGATCTGAGACAATAATGGGAGTGATAATGTTGTTGGTGACTATCTCTCCCACCTACATCTGCGTCATTTGGAGAAGGAAGAGGATCAATGTAATGCCCCAACCCCAGTTACCCAGATCTGGTGCATTATTACATAACATTGGCATGATCACAAGAAATATCAAATCTTGAAAGACCAATTAGTTTAGTAGCCTTGTAAACACTAGATATATTCATAAGTCTTAAATTACATCATAAAAATGAAAACTACAACAACATATTTTCTTCATAGTCTGCACTCATATCCCCACATACTATCCCTGCAGGTCATTCATAAATTACATCTTTACATCCTGGGAAAAATAAAACATTGAAAGGGGTGAGCTCAAATGCCTAGTAAGGATAAAAATATAGTAGAAACTTTCATAAATAAGAATAAACATTTAAGGCAATGTATAACTAAAACAAATGCCTTTTAAACATGAACTTAAACATAGTATGGAAAAAATAAAATGAAATAATTCCATTTACTTATTCACATTGATATTCTACTAATCGAATAATCACATGAAATATCAATAACCACTTTCATAATGATGGAATGCATAATGCCAGACTATCATAACCACATAGCCAAGGCCTCGTGCCAAGACTACAAATACGATTTTTCCAAGGCCTTGTTCCAAGACACTAGTTTTTCTCATGAGACCTACCGATGCATCGAGGATCTATAGCGGGCTCCACTCGTCACATATTAAGTCCAATACATTCCCATATGAAAAGTTTTAAACATAACATAAACATTCGTATTAAAACTAGAATATGAAATGTAAATACTTCATACATAAACTATGAATGGTATAAAAATAACACATCCACAGTCAAACATATCACAAAACCTTCAATACAATAAAGAAGTTTTGTATCATAATAAATCAACTTCAAATAATCGTAAAATCCATCAAAGGATGTTGACATAGATGAAATCAAAACTCTTTTTAGAGAAATATCTCTTTTTATTTTGAAATCATTTAAGAGTCATATATTTATAAAATAAAACATTTTCTTTCAAAATATTCTTATAAGCTTGTAAGGGAATCTTCGAAGGAAAATAGCCTCACCTGCCGTATAAGTTAAAAAAAACATTCTTACCTTAATTCTGTCGAAAAGGTTAAAAAGGACCTTGTTTGGAAAACGACGGAAATATTCCTTTATAAACTTCTTATAAAAAGTCAAACAAGGGTATAAATGACTTTAACCCATATTCTGTAAAATCGTAAGAATATTTTGAAATAAATTTTTAAGAAACATGTATGTGGATGATAAAGAGATCCTAGTAGATTATTACGTATAAACAACCTCAGATAATGAAGAGATTGCGAAATAAACCCTTACCTTGTACTTTTCCTTGGTTGATGGTAGGTTAAACTCATGTATAATGGTGAAATAATTGTTATTAAATTATACAAGAATCATATATATTAATATGATATCATATATTATCTTTTAACATTGCTTTGTTAATAATATCTTAGTATTATCGTTGTTTCGGGTGTTAACTTACTCGTTTTCTTTGATATGTTTTGTTACGTAAGCCATGTTTTTCATGGATAGGATGTATATTATTCATATCCAGAATGATATCAAGTCCTTAAACTTTATTTTTAAATCATAAAATGATAATTCTACTTGAATGGATACGATGGAGAATGAATCTCATCACGTTCGTGGAGACGGTAGTCCGTACGTACGCACGAGCGACAAAATCATTCTTTTGATATTAAAATAATATTTAATTGGATAGTATATCTTATATACAGAATAATTATCATATTATATTTATTATTTACATGAATTACACATCATTATTATACCCATCCAAATAATAATAATATATTGAATAACAATTACACCACAACGTGGATACTGTAAGCCATACATACGCATGTATGGTGAAATGTCATTCAAAGGATGGATAGAATACTGAATATGGTTGTACCATATTTATAATAATATTACATTATATAGTAGATACTGAATTCATTATTTTAGAATGATAATAACAAATAAAGAAGAAGTTGAAGAAGAAATCAATTTGAAAAGGGGTGGTGAAAACATTACCTCTTCTTCGGGTTCTTCCTTTTGATTTGATCAAAAGGGCTCCTTAGGTTATCTTTATGATCAATCTAAGGCATCTAGGTTGTATTGAGGGAAGTTGGGAGAGTATTTGGGAAGATTTTGGCCGAACAAAAAGGCTTTGAAGGTGTGAAGTAATGAGAATGAGGAGTTCCCTTTTATAAGAGGGGTGAGGGGCACCTTTGGAAAAGCTAGAAATATTATTTTATAATAAATTCATATTAGGTTTATAATGGATCCAAAGTGGATTATTTAAACTTTAAGGTGGTTATAGGTCCAGAACCATTAAACCAATAGAATTTAGATAGGTTTGGGTCATTATATTAACCTTATCTTTTAGTTTTAACTCTTAGTTAATTAGTTTGACACTTACCATGTCACTTTGTATTTTTATATTATATAGTTAATAAACATACTATATACCTCAAAAAGGCCCCCAAGTGGTCCATTAATGATAAAAATATCATGATATAAGTCTCTTGGCCGAACCTTATATTTTTAGGAATTTAATATCAATTAATAATATAATATTTGTTTTAAAAACTCTTTTATGTCAATTTTGACACTATTCAATAGTTGATTTTTGTAAAAATCATAACAGAATTATTACTTCTAAAAAAATATATTAAATCAATTATAATATGTCATAGTATCCTATAAAATTAGTTTAATTCATTAAAAGTCTCAAATTATATTTATTTGGGTATTTATAATATCAATTGTTTCAATTTTTCACTATTATGGTAATTACAGCATCATCATTGTGTCATAAATAAATTAAATTATTTAATGTCTAAAAATTATAAATAAAATATAATTATGTATGAAATCTTTTTATCTTTCTAATTAATATTTATAGCTGAAACTCCAACATATATAACCCTTTGTAATAATTGTTTTTCTAAAAGATATATGCTTTTGTCATTTTTGTATTTATTTTAACTTAATTAAAATAATGTGTCCCTATCACCTACAAGTGGCTATACGGGGTCCCAAAATCGACCCAAAGATGCCCATGGTCGGAAATGTATCCACCAATAAGATTATTACACCTTTTAGGGTAATTTAGTATTATTATAATATTATTTTTTAACCCTTATTTACCGGATTTACCCTTTAACCATGGTAAATAAAATATTTAACGAAGTAATTATTCAAAATGTCTAAAAATAAAAGTTACCTATTTACACAATTTGGACATCCTGATTCCAAATATGGAATCAATTTTTCCAAATTCAAAACACAGAAGTGGCAGAAATTAATTTAAAATTAATTCCCGCTGTCAAAACAAAAAGCGTGTTTTTATGATATAATAACTATCAAAAGATTGATACTTGTTTATGTCCGGTTTAATTGTGAAATTATGTCCAATTACCAACATTGTATTAAATGGTAAAAATATATTTTAAATATACTTTAAAACCACTCAAATTCATAATTTATCACTATTAATTATTTTGATTAAAAAAGTTGTTTTTAATTAAAATTTAATAATTTTCACTATTCATTGAAATATTAAAGTTATCCAAAAAGTACCAAAATTTTACCTTAGGCTAAATTCGATACTCCAAATCCAAAAATGAAGTCCATTTTGAGAGATAAAATTTCTAAAAGTTCAAAAAGTAGGTATTACTATTTATAACGGCTAGTTTGATTGGTTGTGGTGTGTGTTAGAACTCGATGTTGCGTACAACACATGCTATTGCATTATTCAAAGAGAAGCATACCGTAGAAGCTTTGGGTGTTACATTCTCCCCTCCTTCAAATAATTTCGTCCTCGAAATTTCTAGAATACTACCGCATGAAAAGACTCATGTGGTTCTTCATCATAAGTTCATTGGGTTCCCACGTTGCCTCTTCCATCTTATGGTTTCTCCACAACACTTTTACCAGACGCGTCGTCCAGTTTCTCAGTACTTTTTCTCTCATATCAAGAATCTTGACAGGAACTTCTCAATAAGACAGATCGGGTTCCAGTTCTAATTTCTTATAGGTGAGTACATGCGTTGGTTCAGGCATGTATTTCCTCAATAGAGATACGTGGAACACATCATGAACTTTGGAGAGACTTGGCGGCATTGCCAATCGGTAAGCTACAGCCCCAATTCATTCTAGAATTTCGAAAGGTCCGATGTACCTGGGACCCAATTTACCTTTCTTACCAAAACGTATGACTTCCTTCCATGGAGATACCTTCAGGAAAACATGATCACCGACTTGAAATTCCAAATCCTTACTTCGATTATCGGCATAGCTCTTCTGCCTACTTTGAGCTGATTTGATGTGATTTTGGATTACCTTCACTTTTTCCATCGTTTCCTCCACCAGTTCTGGACCTACAAGTTTTCTTTCACCAACGTCATCCTAATAGGTTGGTGTGCAACATCTCCTTCCATATAACGCTTCATATGGTTCCATCTAAATACTCTAATGGAAGTTATTGTTATAGGAAAATTATACCAGAGGTAAATATTGATCCCACATACCTTGAAAGTCAAGTGATCAGGATCACAACATGTCTTATAAGGTTTGAATAGTTCGTTCTGATTGTCCATCTGTTTGAGGGTGGTAGGCAGTGCTCAAATGAAGTTCAGTATCCAGGGATTTCTGAAGACATTTCCAGAATCTTGAAGTAAAATGGGGATCACGATCAGAAACAATCTATAAGGGTACTCCATGAAGTCTCACAACATCATTAATATATAGTCTTGTTAGACGTTCCAGTGGTAGATCTTCTCTTATAGTAAGAAAATGTGTTTACTTGGTAAGACGATCAACAATAACCTATATTGCATCGTTCCTTCTAGGAGTCTTTGGTAGCCCCATGACAAATTCCATCGTAATATTGTCCCATTTCCACTCCGGTATGGGAACAGGTTGCATGACACCTCCAGGCTGTTGCCTTCTAGCTTTCATTTGTTGACAAACCATACATCTTGACACAAAATCAGCAATCTCCCTCTTCATGTTGTCCCACCAAAAATGTTCCTTCAAATCTATATACATTTTGGTTCTCCCAGGGTGTATAGAGAATTTGGAACTATGATCATCATCCAGCAATTCCCTTTTTAGATCAGGTATATCGGGAACACAAAGCCTCTTCCCGAATTTCAAAATTCCTTCTTCATACACAAATTCTCTCAATCTCCCATCATTCACAGCTTTAATCTTCTTTTGAAATTATTCATCATCGTTCTGAGAACTCTTAATCCTTTCTAGTAAAGATGGTTTGTAAATCATTTGAAAAAGCACTGATGTTTCACCTTCCATGGTTATTCCCATGTCCATCTTCACTAGATCCATGAAAATTGGATCCCTTTCAATTCTCATATTGTTCAGAACTCCATGATCTTTTCTGCTCAAAGCATCTGCCACCTTGTTTGCTTTCCCCGGGTGGTAGTGTATCATACAATCATAATCCTTGAGTAATTCAAGCCATCTCCTTTGCCTCATGTTGAGTTCTTTTTGTGAGAAAATATACTTCAAACTCTTGTGATCAGTATAAATCTTACATTTTTCACCATAGAGGTAGTGTCTCCATATCTTCAAAGAAAATATCACAGCTGATAACTCGAGATCATGAGTAGAGTAGTTTTGATCATTAATTTTCAACTATCGTGATGCATAGGCAATAACCATATCATTCTGCATAAGGACACAACCAAGTCCTTTCTTTGATGCATCACTATAAATAATGAACCCATCATTCCCCGATGGTAGATTCAATATAGGAGCATTGACTAATCTTCTATTCAGTTCTTTGAAAAATTATTCACACTCTTTTTTCCAAAAAAAATTAACCCCTTTACGTGTGAGCTTCGTTAATGGGTTAGCCAATCGGGCAAAATTCTGGATGAAACATCGATAATAACCTGCCATACTAATAAAATTGCGTACCTCTGTTATACTCGTAGGTGCTGGCCATTCTTGAATTTCCTGGGTCTTATAAGGATCAATAGAGATTCCATCTTTAGAGACAATATGGCCAAGAAAAGAAATCTCCTGAAGCCATAATTCACACTTGCTAAACTTCCCATATAATTCATGTCTTCTCAGAGTCTTCAGGATAATGCGCAAGTGATTTTCATGATCTTCATAGCTTTTGGAGTATACCAAGATATCATCAATAAATACCACCACAAATTCATAGAGATATTCCTTGAAAACTCTATTCATTAGATCCATGAATACAGAGGGTGCATTATTCAATCCAAAAGGCATTATTGTAAACTCATAATGCCCGTACCTGGTTCAAAATGCTGTCTTCGGAATGTCTTCCTTCTTCACACACAACTGATGGTATCCAGATCAAAGGTCAATCTTTGAAAAGTATTGAGCTCCATGCAGTTGGTCAAATAAATCATCAATGTGAGGTAGGTGATACTTGTTCTCTATTTTTATAGCATTGATCTCCCTGTAGTCGATACATAACCTCATAGATCCATCTTTCTTTTTAACAAAAAGAACAGGGGCTCCCCATGGAGAAACACTGGGGAGAATAAATCCTTTATTACTCAATTCCACTAGTTGTTTCTTTAGTTAGACTAATTCTACAGTGGCCATTCTATAAGGGGTCTTCAATATAGGCCTTGATCTAGGAATTAAATCAATGGAAAACTCAACTTCTCATTCTGGATGATGTCCAGGTAAATCTTCTGGAAATACATCTACATATTCTTTTACAATAGGTAAATCCTCTATTTGAACATTCCTTTCCTCACCCACAGTCATTTCATTCTCTTCCTCCCCAATAATTGAATTTAGTTGAGCTACTGGGGGTGGATCTAGATAAGAATTAGGTGGTGACGATTCTGCTCTAAAGATAAGGTGTTCCTTATCATCATCATCAAAAAACGTAACCTCCTTCTTCATATAATAAATCTTCGCATCATAGTCTGAAAGCAAATCCATACTGAGGATTATATCAAACTCAATCATAGGTATGACGATGAGATCAGAAGATAAAGAACATTTATGTGCTCTAATGGGGACTGATTCACAAAAATTTGTTGCAATGATACTTCCCTTAAGAGTTTTAACTGACAACTCCCTTGTTAAATCAAATTTGAAGTATCTAATTTTCTTAGAAAACTAGGAAGATATGAAACAATGCGATGATCCAGAATCAAATAATACATTTTCTAAACTTGAGGAAACCATTAAATTACCCGCCACCACATCTTTCGTAGCTTCTACCTCAGCAGTAGTGATAGCATAATCTTGGCCTTGATCCCTTGGCCTTTTCTAAGGTAAGTTCCCCTGACGCTTAGTAAATTCATTATCATAATGTCCCATATCCCTACAATTATAGCACTGAACATTGGTATCTTCCTTCTTCCCTTTGCAATCATGAGCTCGGTGGCCTTTTTCACCACACTTGTAACAGACACCCATTCTCTTCAAGCAAGTACCGGGGTGTTTCTTCTCACATTTACCATAGGATAGATATTCAAACTTTCCCTTATTCCCCTTATTTCCATTCCCAGATTCATCAGCAGATCTCTTCTTCTCTTGCTTTGCTTTAAAGTCATAAGACTTTGACAATTCTTTCTCTGTCTTGATAGCACATGAGACAATGTCTTCATACGACGAGAAGGATTGTGAGACTAATTCTCGACGTAGAAATGGTTTTAACCCATCAAATAAATGATCAATCTTACTTCTTGGGTTACGTATATAATCTCCAGCATACCTTTCTAACCTTGTAAAGTTAGCCTCATACTTTGCGACATTATCATCCTCCTTTTGTCTCAGACTCAGAAATTGCCTTTCCATATCTTCTCGATGGTCACGAGGAAAGTATTTTTCTAAAAACAGATCTTTGAACTCCCTCCATTCCATATTTTATACTTAATCATCTTCCTTCACATTTTGAATCAATGACCACCATTGATCAGCATCTCCAGTGAGGTGGTAAACTGCCATGATAACTTTTTCCCTTTCACTACATCCCAATGCCTGAAATATTTTCTCTAGGGAACTTATCCATTGCTCAGCTACTAAGGGATTTTTACTCCTATTGAATGTTGGTGGTTGTTTCCTCATGAAGAAATCTAACATTGATCCTTCACACTACGGATCAGGGTGCTCCATATGGGTAAGGTTATTATTAATAACCTTATTGAGTTGTCCCAGTATGGTAATTAGCTGATCGGCACCAGTTGCATCACCAGCTCCACTATAATTATCTTGAGTAGGAGGGAAATCCCTGCATGGAGTGTGTGAATTTATATGGTTTCCATTTCTTCCACTAGGAGCCATTTCTAAACAATGGTATAAACTAGATCAGTTTATGAATCAAAATACATAATTTCAGACCTATAAAACACTTAACATAAATTGAACTATTTATAGATAAAATCCATAATCATACAAATGTTTTCTTTGAGGAAGTATATACTCATAAACCCTTCATAATGATTTGTAATGAAAATGAGAGTTATCCTAAGCATATCCCTCAGGAGTGTCGTAACCAAGAGTGCAGCAAGGCCCATTGTCATGCACCAGTTCCCGTTCGATTCTAGTTCAAAGTGGTGTTTTCGGGTTTTACCCCTAGGTACATCTGTGCCAAAGCCACCTCTACCTGTTCGTATCCAGACAGGGATGTATTTCTCAGAAAACTCACAAAAACTCTACAATACCAAAATTCTATGAAGTTCTTCTATACCAATCCTCAAAGTCCATCTTAGGTCTATGTGCTCTAATCAGAGTTTATCTAAATCTAGCTTCCAAGGTTTGTACTAAACTTCCTCCGATATCAACTGTAACGCCCCGACCCCAGTTACCCAGAGTCGGTGCATTATTACATAACATTGTCATGATCACAAGAAAGACCAAATCTCGAAAGACCGATTAGTTTAGTAGCCTTGGAAACACTAGATATATTCATAAGTCTTACATTACATCCTAAAATGGAAACTACAACAACATATTTTCTTCAGAGCCCACGCTCATATCCCCACATACAATCCTTGTAGGTCATTCATAAATTACTTCTTCACATCTTGGGAAAAATAAAACATTTAAAGGGGTGAGATCAAATGCCCAGTAAGGATAATAATATAGCAGAAAATTTCATAAATAAGAATGAACATTTAAGGAAATGTATAACTAAAACAAAAGCCTTTTAAACTTTAACTTCAACATATTATGGTAAAAATAAAATGAAATAATTTCATTTACTTATTCACATGGATATTCTACTAATCGAATAATCATATGCAATATCAATAAACACTTTCATAATGATGGAATGCATAATGCCAGACTATCATAACCACATAGCCAAGGCCTCGTGCCAAGATTACAAATAAGATTTTTCCAAGGCCTTGTGCCAAGACACTAGTTTGTCTCCTGAGACCTACCGATGCATCGAGAAGCTATAGCAGGCTCCACCCGTCACATATTAAGTCCAATGCAATCCCATATGAAAAGGTTTAAACATAACATAAACATTCGTATTAAAAATAGCATACTAAATGTAAATACTTCATCCATAAACTATGAATGGTATAAAAATAACACATCCACAATCAAACATATCACAAAACCTTCAATACAATATAAAAGTTTTGTATCATAATAAATCAACTTCAAATAAGCGTAAAATTCATCAAAGGATGTTGACATAGATGAAATCAAAACTCTTTTTAGAAAAATATCTCTTTTTATTTGGAAATCATTTAAGAGTCATATATTCATAAAATAAAACATTTTCTTTGAAAATATTCTTATAAGATTGTAAGGGAATCTTCGACAGAAAATATCTGCACCCGCCGTATAAGTTAAAAAAACATTCTTACCTTAATTCTGTCGAAAAGGTTAAAAAGGACATTGTTTGGAAAATGACGGAAAGATTCCTTTATAAACTTCTTATAAAAAGTCAAACAAGGGTATAAATGACTTTAACCCATATTATGTAAAATAGTAAGAATGTTTTGAAATACATTTTTAGGAAACATGGATGTGGATGATAAATAGATCCCAGTATATTATTACGTATAAACAACCTCAGATAATGAAGAGATTGCGAAATAAACCCTTACATTGTACTTTTCCTTGGTTGAGGGTAGGTTAACCTCCTGTATAATGGTGAAATAATTGTTATTAAATTATACAAGAATCATATATATTAATATGATATCATATATGATCTTTTAACATTTCTTTTTTAATAATATCTTTGTATTATCGTCGTTTTGGGTGTTAACTTACTCATTTTCTTTGATATGTTTTGTTATGTAATCCATGTTTGTCATGGATAGGATGTATCTTATTCATATCAAGAATGATATCAAGTCCTTAAAAATTATTTTTAAATCATAAAATGATAATTATACTTGAATTGATATGATGGATAATGAATCTCATCGCGTTCGTGGAGACGGTAGTCCGTACGTACGCACGAGCTACAATATCATTCTTTTGATATTAAAATAATATTTAATTGGATGGTTTATCTTATATAAAGAATAATTATCATGTTATATATATTATTTACATGAATTAAACATCATTATTATACCCATACAAATAATAATAATATATTTAATAACAATTACACCACGACGTGGATACAGTAAGTCGTACGTACGCACGTATGGTGACATGTCATTCAAAGGATGGATAGAATACTGAATATGGTTGTACCATATTTATAATAATATTACAGTATATAGGAGATACTGGATTCATTATTTTAGAATGATAACAACAAATAAAGAAGAAGTTGAAGAAGAAATGAATTTGAAAAAGGGTGGTGAAAACATTACCTCTTCTTCGGGTTCTTCCTCTTGATTTGATCAAAAGGGCTCCTTATGTTGGCTTTATGATCAAAATAAGGCCTGTAGGTTGTATTGAGGGAAGTTGGGAGAGTATTTGGGCATTGTTTGGGCGAACCAAAAGGCTTTGAAGGTGTGAATTAATGAGAAGGAGGAGTGCCCTTTTATAAGAGGGGTGAGGGGCACCTTTGTAAAAGATAGAAACATTATTTTACAATAAATTCATATTCAGTTTCTAATGGCTCCAAAGTGGATTATTTAAATTTTAAGGTGGTTATAGGTCGAAAACCATTCAACCAATAGAATTTAGACAGGTTTGGGTCATTATATTAACCTTATCTTTTAGTTTTAACTCTTAGTTAATTATTTTGACACTTACCATGTCACTTTGTATTTTTATATTATATAGTTAATAAACTTACTATATACCTCCAAGCGACCCCCAAGTGGTCCATTAATGATACAAATATCATGATATAAGTCTCTTGGCCGAACCTTATATTTTTAGGAATTTGATATCAATTAATAATATAATATTAGTTTTAAAAACACTTTTATGTCAATTTTGACACTACTCAATAGTTGATTTTTGTAAAAATCATAACAGAATGATAACTTCAAAAAAAGTCAATTAAATAAATCCTAATATAAAATATTATCCTAGAAAATTATTTTAATTCATTAAAAGTCTTAAATTATATTTATTTGGGTATTTATAATATCAATTATTTTAATTTTTCACTATTATGGTAATTACTGCATCATCATTGTGTCATAACTAAATTAAATTAATTAATTTCTAAAAATTATAAATAAAATATAATTATGTAGGAAATATTTTTATCTTTATAATGAATATTTATAGTTTAAAATCCAACATATATAACCCTTTTAAAAAATTGTGTTGTTAAAAGATATATGCTTTTGTCATTTTTGTATTTATTTTAACTTAATTAAAATAATGTGTCCATATCACCTACAAGTGGCTCCATGGGGTCCCAAAATCGACCCAAATATTCCCATGGTCGGACATGTATCCACCAATAATATTAGGACACATTTTAGGGTAATTTAGTATTAATATAATATTATTTTTTAACCCTTATTTACCGGATTTACCCTTTAACCGTGGTAAATAAAATATTTACCGAAGTAATTATTCAAAATGTATAAAAATAAAAGTTACCTATTTACACAATTTGAAAATCCTGATTCCAAATATGGAATCCATTTTCCCAAATTCAAAACACATAAGTGGCAGAAATAAATTTAAAATTAATTCCCGCTGTCAAAACAAAAAGCGTGTTTTTAAGATATAATAACTAGCAAAAGATTGATACTTGTTTATGTCCGGTTTAATTCTGAAATTATGTATAATGACCAAAATTTTATTAAATAGTAAAAATATATTCTAAATATACTTTAAAACTACTCAAATTCATAATTTATCACTATTAATTATTTTGATTAAAAAAGTTGTTTTTAATTAAAATTTAGTAATTTTCACTTTTCATCAAAATATTAAATTTATCCGAAAAGTACCAAAATTTTACCTTAGGATAAATTTGATACTCCTAATCCAAAAATGAAGTCCATTTTGAGAGATAAAATTTCTAAAATTTCAAAAAGTAAGTATTACTATTTATAACGTCCAGTTTAATTGGTTGTGGTGTGTGTTAGAACTCAATGTTGCGTACAACACACGTTGTTGCATTATTCAAAGAGAATCGTACTGTAGAAGGTTGGGGTGTTACAATCAAGAGATCATATAGGACTTCCCTAATGAGATCTTCTTTAAATTTAACGAATCACCTAGACCATTGTATGTTGATATAGCTAATTTTATGGTTATATGTGTCGTTCACCCAAACCCCACCTTCCAACAAAGGAGAAGATTTGTCTCTGATGTGAAAAGATACTTCTGGGAGGATCCTCTGCTATTCTAATCCTATTCAGATTGAGTGATCCGTCGTTGCATCCCGGAGAATGAGGTTCACGATGCCCTATAGTTTTATCATGGCTCACCAGTTGGAGGACATCATGGACCTGACCATACAATAGTGAAGATCCTACAATCTGTGTTTTTCTGGCCCACCATGAATAAAAATGCTCTGGACTTTTTTTCCTATTGCGATCGATGCCATAGGACCGGTAAAGTGGGACATATATATGAGATGCCCCGTCACCCAATCTTGGAGATCGATATTTTCGACGTATGGGTCATTGATTTTATGGGTCTCTTTCCCCAATCTTTTGGGAACACTTACATCCTGGTCTGGGTCGACTAAGTCTCTATGTGGACTGAAGCCACCGCTACAGCACAAGACACAGCCAATGTAGTCATGAGTTTTTTAAAGAAAAATATTTTTAGCAGGTTTGGAGTTCCGCGAGTACTGATCATCGATAGAGGGACCCACTTTGACAACACACTGATGAGAGGAATACTGTCAAAGTATGGATTAAAGCATCATATGGGGACACCATATCATCCCCATTCCAGTGGGAATGTGGATATCTCCAACCATGAGCTCTTGTAGATCCTGGAGAAAATAGTAAATGCTTTGGGGAAAGACTGGTCCAAGAATTTAGATGATGCTTGGTGGGCATATCATATTGATTTCAAAACACCACTAGGAATGTCCCCATTCCACCTCATCTATGGCAAGCCATGAAATCTTCCATAGGAATTTGAAAAAAAATCCTACTGATCCATCATGGCCCTGAATGTTGATTTGAATGCAACTGAAGATAAGTGAAAGTTACAACTGTCGGAACTTGATGAAATTATATTAGAGGAGTACGAAAACCCCAATCTTTATAAGGAGAAGTGGAGAGAAATTCAAGACCGGGTGATTTCACGAAAATATTTCCTACTCAGTGATCAGGTACTTATCTTTAACTCTCTTCTCTGCTTATTTCATGGAATATTAAAGTCATGATGGTCGGCACCATTCCAAGTCATATACGTATTCCATCAAGGAGCAGTGGAAATTTCTGGAGAGGAAGGTGAACCATTCAAAGTGAATGGACAAGAGTTGAAGGCTTACCATCACATAGACGACACAATGGGAACATTGTCCACTATTTAGCTCAGGTAAGGAATGGTAAGTAGGTCAAGCCAACAACCTAAAACAAAGGCGCCTCTTGGGAGGTAACCCAGAGAATACACACTGTGTCCCCGCTATATACACAGCATGTACTTTTCCCTTTTCATTTTTCTAACTATTATAAATATATAGTTTGACTATTAAATAAACATGGATTATGTCAGTGCTGATGGTAAGGTTATTGGAGTTTATCCAAGCCATCACCGGTTTGAATCCTCTCATCCTACCTTCGGCACGAGATTCCTCCTTTTTCATTTCATATTTTCTTACAAGGAATGTGTAGTAATTTCACATATATATATATATATATTATGATTATTATAATAAAAAAACCCATGATGGGGATGGGTCGGTTGGTCAAGATCAAAACCAGGCTCCAAAAGACTCGGGTTCTAATCCTGACAACCACCCCATTTTCATCATTTACAGTTTTAATAAAACCACACGACATGTCTTTCGATATACGTCATGTGTGACATGTTTTGTTTTCTTTACTTAATTAGAAACATTTTTATATAAAGTAAGTCATGTGGTTGAAGTTGGCAGATTGGAAAATTCTTAGCCCTGGTTCCAAAAGACCCATGTTCGAACTTGGATAATCTCTCTACTTCATCCCCTTATTTTATAATTAAAAACCACATGTCGTGCATTTCATTCTTCCCGCGTGTATAGGATGTATAGATTAAATGTATATAAAAGATAAATATGGGCAGTAGTACAACCTTTGATCCAGTGGTTGAGGGCTTCCATTCAGAACGGGTGATCGCTGGTTCGAACCTCGACCAAAGCACCAGACCAAAGGTTATAGTTATTTTTTTAAAAATTTTAAAAACTCGGCATGTATTATCACACTACATTACATGTATAGTTTTATTTTTAAATTCTGTAAATATATATATATCAATTTTTATTATTTTTAAATTATTAATATTAAATATTATATATTTTAATATAATATATATATATATATATATATTTAAAAATAATATAAAAATTGAGATACATAGCATGTTGTCCAAATGTACACGCCATGTACATCGGCTATATAAGTCGCAGCCACCCGGCTTCACGTCGTGTCACGTGGTGCTTCCCCTCTTCCTGTTTATTCTCCCAAACACCACCTGACCTCCCCACTTCTGTATCCATCGATTTGGTTCATTTAGGGTTCTGATATCTCTTTCATTGTGATCATCGGCCAAGGTACTCCCTTCTAAACTAACTATTTTATGTTATTAGATGTTTTTAGGGTGTTATGGGATCTTCCAACTGTTCGGATTCTGCGATACATGACCACAAAATGAAGAACCCACGTCGTGTACTTTTGTAAATGTCCACACACAAAATTCTTCACAATTTGAATATGCATGGTGTGTATGTTCAGTACACACTGTGTACCATCCCCCATCATGCCTGAGTACCCTTTTCACACAGCCTCACACACCATTTTCATGTACATGACGTGTGAGTTTGGTACACGCCATGTGTGTCATTTCTTTTTCCCCCTCTGTGTATAGCAATTAACATGGCCTCCCATTCCATGTTCATATACATGGCATGTGTGTTCATATACACGCCGTGTATAACATTTCTTTCGGCCAACCAATGTCTAGCCCTACAAACGTCCATGTTCCTCTATTCATATACACGCTGTGTTGGAACCGTACACGGCGTGTCCTTTATGATTAGATCTGTTAACAAACATGGTCGTGTCTTTAATCATACAGGACCATGTCAACTTTGCATGAACATGGAATGTATACTCAGTACACTTCGTGTACCCTCACATGGTCTATATTCTACTCCCTCGGCATGTTTATCCAGAGAACATGGGATGATACCCAGCTTCCACAACACACCGTGTACTCTAGATTTACACACTGTGTATATTTATTTTTCAGTTTTCTCATATTGTCCTTGTTTTATTTTCATTACCTTTTCTTTTGTTTGGTTTTTCAATCTCTTTCAGGTTATGGTAGATTGAGATCCTTCCTATGGGAAGCAGCCCGCCTCCGCTACTGAGGGAAAGAGGTCCATTTATCGTCGGATTCGACTCCAGCCTGCAACATAGCTAGACCCAAACGCACCTGTCTACGAGATCCCTCCATTGGCCATCCTTCCTCCTCCAACTTCTTCAACGGAGGTTGGGCCTAGAACAACCACACCTTCACCACCCCGTCTAGCACCTCTAATCTCCATCGGTTCATCTTCATCACCTACCGCACTTCATGTGCCCCCTTGGGTAGCTGCTATCCCCACATCGACTGATTCATCCAGTGGGCCTTCGTCTACTTCACTGGATCCATCCCCAGAGACAGATCCCCCTGCTACATCTCCACCTGGGCTGGGACCTGCCGGTGTCCCCTACCCCTGCAGGGTGTTCCAGGTCACCAATCTCTCACATGATAGGGTTCATGGATTCTCTCACTGTCTGATTCTGTTTAGTGGACACTACCTCGACAGAAGTGTTCCTCAGCAGCATGGAATCCGGGGACAGTTAGAGGATCTCCTTGGACGCACCCCACTGCTCGCTATTTTCTAGGTCATCACTCCTATATTCCATGATTCATTTTTGGAGTTCGGTGCCTCGTTCAAGTTCGACAGAGCTGAGTACCGGGACACACCTTGTGATGCGGTACTCATGGTTCGTTTCTAGCTAGGTGGCCAATGCTTTTCACCCACCATGAAAGAGTTTATCTGCAGGTGCGGTTTCTACACCCATCCTCTCAACCCACCCCATTTTTCTACCTTGACCAGGCCTGAGTGCTCTGAGCTCATGACTATGTGGTGAGAGATTGTTGGCCCTGCCCACCGCTACACCCCTACCTCAAAGAAGAGTACCCTCATCTCCGATGCCATCCTTCGTTTCACCCACCAGTGCTTTAGCATCATTCTTTTTCCCCGCCATGAGGATATGGGGGTTGTGACCAGTCGTGACATGGATCTCCTTACCTGTGTCATCTGGCAAGATTACCTGGACCTCCCTTACCTAGAGGCCTCCTACTTCCATGCCAAGTTTACTGGCCTTTAGGGAAACCTAAACAGCAGGTTTTACACCACCCGCCTTGCCCATCACCTCAGGGTCTTTGACCCTTCCCTAACACATGACCTATTAGTTTCTCCCTAGTGGATGGACTATCTCATGCTTATACGCATTGTGTTGGTCTCGAAGTAGGAGGTGCCTACGTCCTTTCCCAGGCTCTAGCCTTCCCTCATGCACCACCTGCTGATGTACCACCTCCTCCTCGCCCCCCCCCCCCCCCCAACAGTTTACCCACCACACCCCCCTTCTACTGAACCCACCTATTCCAGCATTCCTTCTTTTGTACCACCACTAGACCCACCTACCCCTTCACTCTTGTTCGATCTCTCCCTTTCCACCCACATATCCGTGATGGAGCAGCATTTGGTTAGTCTCGACAACCACCAGGACCTGCTAGAACAAATGTTTGGGCTTATTCTTTAGCATCTGGGTATTCCCCTTCCCCCGCCACCAACCTCTACCTCGGTTCCTAGGCCTTCTTCTGCAGCTCCATTGCACTTTGCTACACTGGCCATGAATTCTGTTCTACTATCCACTGTGGGCCCAGCTACTAATACTGCTTCCACCACCGTTTTTTCCAGTCTATGGAGTGATGCAGAGCCTCATATTCCTAGTCCAACACCCACAACACCTACTTCTTCTGCTTCCTTTCCAGATGCAGAGTCTGAGCCACCCGCTTCCATGGCTCTTGAGCTATCTCTACTAGTTGGTTATGTATTGTATGATGCCTCTTCTAAGTTGACCCCCTGACTGGTTTTGGGACACATTCTTTTCATTTTAAATCTATTTTTGTGATAACTTTTTCCTGTATTAGTTATGCATGCTTTCAGTATTCTCTTTCTTTCCCCCCTCATTGGTACTCTTGCATGTTTGGGCTGCACTTTTACATCACATTATATTTTCCTACACCAAGACACGAGTGAATTATTATTTTTCCATTGTTTACTTTTCTTTCTTAGTTTACTTTTTTCCATACTTCCCCTCGGTCTGGTCCACTATTGTGTCCCCACATTACCTAGTTCCCCTTTTTTGGAACTTGGTGGACCATGTTCAGTTTGAAGTGTGAGGGGGCATCTCTCGACCCCATTTGTCTTTGCCCTTTTCCGATTCTAGGAGACATCATTATTAGAAGATATATTTTAATATGTAAGGACAATTTTTGTTAATCATATTTTTAAAATATAAGATGAAAGTGGGAAATTTAAAAAAAAATGCATGCTTATTTTGGTTATTAAGTATTTTAAAATTATTGCTTATATAATAAAATTACAACTTGTAATCCTTGGATAAATACATCAATTAGACAAATCAATTATTTGCAAGTCATGACCTGATTGTCTTTTTATTTGTTTTCCCCTTCCTGAGAGGTATTCTAAACCATTTTTCAAATTCTTTCTAATACCCTCTTTCTTGAAAAATTCTTATAATATACATAACTACCTGAATTTTCAATTGTTCTTTTCAAAAAATGAGGAATTTTTGAGATACATTAAAGTGGTTGACGTATTATGCAGTTTAAACCACTTTAACTTGATACCTACCCTACATTTTATCTTCTTGAAACCCTTAGAAACCCTGAATAGCCTTTATAGAATGGTATAATACCATCCTATTTCCCTTCCTACCATAATTATTTTATGATTTAGCATGATTATTTATTTGAGCATAAAAAAATGGATTGGTGACTCATGGCATAATTTCGTGAATTGTCAATAAATTAAGTATGGGGTAGAGCATCATGATCATCTAGGGAACAATGGGTTCCAAAACTCTATTCTTGGACATTCTAAGAGGTCCCCTTTGTTCAAAAAAATGGTACAAACAAAGGGACCTTATACTCACATGTTGGCTTGAGAACCCTACATACTCAACTAAGGGAATGGTGGTGATGAGATTCTATGATAAATCTTATGGAGGATGTTTTTACAATGAGCATAATTTTTTAATATAATGTAGTATTATTTAAAGAATTTATCCTCCTCTTTCAATCCTCATAGTTATTTTCAAATCCTTACCTACCAAACTTTAGCCACAAAAAAATATTATCTTTATTTGAAAAGCCCTCATGATTTTTGTAAATCATATTTTCTAAAGTGGAGAACTATATTTCTTGAAAACCTATGGATAGAGAGTATATATCATTGAATGAGAATAACTTTGATTAAAATTATGTTGAGTGTTGAGTCTTTTATTGGTGAGGTAAATTAGCAAGTGGCTTCCTTATCTTTGAAAGGTTGTAACATGTGTTAAAAGAGGATGAAAGTAGTTAATTAAATTATATACGAGGCATGATTAGAATATTTCATGAATTGAAACTATTTTGTATTCTTTTTAAAATTTTCTCCTGTAACATATTATTTACATGTATGATTAAATGAATTCCTTCCTTATAATATAGACTCTTTTAATTAGATGTTGAGATTTTCTTGAGGGAAAGTAAATAATTATGTATAGCGGAGTTCGATGCTCCCGATTTGTGTATACATTCTCATATACTCTATTGAAAAATAAGAACACATTTTCAGAAATTACCTACTACTTAGTGGAAAATTACTTTGACATTGGTGATCTTTCTCATTTTCAGAAGATTTATTACCAAATGTACAAAATGGAGAACCGAGCAAAAAATTCCAACTACACGGCGTGTAATTATATACACACTGTGTACTTTCAAGCTCAGACATGAGTTAACAAGGAAAAGTACATTCCCAAGTAACCAGAAGCCGGGACACACTGTGTTCCATTTCTACATATCGTGTATACCATTTCTAGATGCAGTTGGTGGCTGACAAGATTCTACATGCCCATGTGGCCGGCTGAAGGAGACACGTCGTGTGCCATTTCTACATGTCGTGTATCAATTTCTAGAAGTGCCTGGTGGTTGAATTTTGAGACTACATGCCATGTATGGTGGTGCTACACGTCGTGTACATTCCCCACCAGGTGGCGCCATGTGTAAAGACCTGTAAAATTCAAAGGAATTTTTTTTAATTTTCTTTGGAATTTTACAAGAACGTAGTTTCTGACGGCACCTGATTCTGAGGTCCGATGTGCCCGTAATCATTTTCCAAAGTTTAGCTCGAGTACGTTCAATGAACGAACGAGCGGGTTTTCCTAACTTTTGAATCGGTGCTCAGAATCCAAATCTGTGGACACTGATGGAATCACAGAACCGGTAATTGCTTAGAAACACCTTTTCCAGAGTTGTGTTTTCTCGAGTGTGGTTTTAAAATATTGGGGTTAAGTAAAGGAATAAAATAAAAGTGGTGCAACCAATTTTATTTTATTTTTGTTTAACCTAAGATAAGTGGATGAAGTGGGACCCACAATATCCTACCCACTAGGAAGGATAATTGTGAGGTGGAACCCACACGAGCCCCACAATTTCTTTTCTTCTTAAACCCCCTCCTTAAATAAGGTAACGCACCCACACCCCCATTAATTGGAAGTCAACCCTTGCATTTATCTGTTTATGAAACGCCTCTATTAATTGGGAGGTTAAAACATTGCAAATAATTAAATTAATTGTTTGATTCGTTTTTGAATTTCAAAATGCTTGGCTTGAGAAATAAAATAAGACAAACTCTTATTTTATTAGATTTTCTGGGTTGTGAGAGGATTTGGGAGAATTCGCTCAAGTTCTTGAAGTTCTTCATCCTCGACGAAGAACGTGAAGAATGCGAAGAACGCCGACCTCCAACGATGGACGACGGTGAGAGACGCCTTCCCCAGAGATCAACGATCCGACGCTCACCCTTTCGTTCCTCCTTCCCACGTCAAAGGAAGGGAGATATCGTTCCTCCTCAGACGATCTACGTCAAGTGTGCGGAACCTTCTTACTGCGACGTCCCTTCCGCGACGAACCTTCTTTCTACGACGTCCCTTCCGCGACGAACCTTCGTTCAACTACGCTCGAGGTAGGGGGTTATTTTAATTGTTTTTTCGTGATTACTTCCATCGCCATTCTTCATTTCAAATTGAGCTTCCTGATATCGCAATAATAGGAGGAGGTCAGACTGCACAAACACGGCCAACCCTCCTCCCCCTTGTTTGTTTGATTTTGTTGCGGCACGTGAAAGGTGTCGCGGTGCCGTTGCACTGCATGGAAACTATGAGTTCGGGCGAAGAAGCGCAGCACCGTCGTGCCGCGCCGGAGAACCTGGAGGAGACCGCGGCCAGAGCGGGGCCGCGGAGGAGGGGTGTGGTGCCGTAGCACCATGTCGGACGGACCAAGGCTGCGGCCTTTGGCCGCGGCGGAGTAGGAAGCGGTGGCCGGCTTCTGGGCACCGGCGTCGGAGCAGGGGGACGGGACCGCCCTGGTCCTGTGGCGGCAGCAGCCAGCTGGCCGGTGCGAGCCGGACGGTCATGAGGAAGCGCTGGGGGTTGTAACCCTCTGCCGACCAGTAGGAGCGGCCCCCCTCATGGGGGCCGCGATTTCACACAGGGGGGTCGCGCGCGCCCCACCCCCAAACTGCTTGGCCGTTTCGGCCGAGCCACCGGGCCGCTGGCCGCGCCAGCGCGCCGGGCCGGGTCGCCCAGGTCGGGCCGGGCCACGCCCAAGCGAGCCAGACCCGAACCTAGTTCAGGTCGCCCGGTTCAGGCCGACCCAGGGGGTCTCGGGCCAGGTCGGTCCGGGCCCGAAACCCCAACTTCGCGGACCTCTTCGGTCTTTTGCCCATATCTTGGGCTAAAGACCTACAATCGATACACCATCATCTACGATGTGATCCTTGGATCGAGACGATCGTTTCAGTATATTATACTCAAGGTTTTGGAGAGCATTGGGTTTGGCCGGGTTGGTTCGTACACGAAACCAACCGATCCCTCGGAGCGAAAATGCTTATAACTTGAGCTCCGGACGTCCGATTGACGTGTCGTCAACTTTGATGGATTTCTCTTAGTGGGACGGACCTTTTGGCTTACTCTGGTCGAGGTTTGGATGCAGTTGGAGTACGGTCAGGTTGGTTTTGACTTAAAAACCAACCGGGCCCCTGGGACGAAAAAGCCAATAACTCTCAGACTAGGCGTCTGATTGACGCGCCGTCTGTGACGTTGAGTTCATGTTAGCGTTACAGAACTTTTGGATACATCAACTCTGGACTTGGTTTTAGTTGATGTATCAGCCCCTCAGCTCGTGGAGTGGACCCTCCCGAGATGAGCTTGCTGTGTGCGGGAACCCTAGAGCTGGCTGCGACTATGACGACGATGACGACTGTACAAAAATCCTCCGTGGATTCGACAGTGACGACTACAGCACTCAGCAATCCTACATGGATCAGTGCTACCGATCCTGTGTGGGTCAGATCCTGTGTGGGTCAGTGCTCAGTGGTCCTATGTGGGTCAGCGCCTACAGATCCTATGTGGGTCTGATCCTGTTTGGGTCATTGTGGGGGTTAGTACCTATCGATCCTTTGTGGGTCATTGTGGGGTTATTACCTATCGATCAAGTGTGGGTCCAACGGCTTAGATGAATCAGTGGCTACATCTGATCACCTCTATCGTCTTACGATGAAGTATACATGTGTGATCTGAATCTTGACTTTCAATAATTATCTTTGATATGATTGACTTGCTTTACTGTGTGGATTATGTTGTGCTATCCTATGTGGACGTGATCGAATTTGGGCTCGGATGTTGGAGCCGAACTGGAATTGATGACTTAGGTATATGTATGGGCATATACCTAAGTAGTGTCGGATGTTACTTCCTGATTGTATCTTTCCTTTGTGGATTATCCTTTGTAGATTCTGGGAGACCTTCGGGGGTCTTGGGGTCCCTACTGAGTAGCTTATACTCACCCCTGCACGAGCTATTCCCGCACTACGTTATGTTGGTTGTAGATAACGGACAGCGCTGATCGTGTTGTGGTTTGTGGGGCGAGACGGTACCTGAAGGTAGACCACTGGGCGGGACGTACACGGAGTGGATAGCTGGACCCGAGGAGCTGTGGAGGCTATCTGTACCCACCCTTCAGGTGGGACTTCTAGTGGACGGCTCAACATTTCGGCTTTACTTTTTCAGTTGTTGTACTCTCCTTTTTAGTTGTACTTTACTTTCAGTTTGGGTTTGTATTCTGGCCCACTTACTTTTCTGCACTTACAGTTGTATCCAGTTTTTAATTAGTTTTTACTTCTCCATTCTTACTCCGTGTGGTTGTTTACTTTACAAAGGCAATGTCTTCCCTTTTTATTAGGAATTACGCCTTGGTGCTAGTCGCTAGCCCCTGGCCTATGGAGGGCGGGCTTGGGGTAGTCACGGCACGGGCCCCGAGGATGGGTCATGACAAATTGGTATCAGAAGAGTTTGGTTCTACCGCGGAACTCAGGACTCTGATTTTTTTCTATGTGAAGCAATAGTGTTAAGAGTATTGAGTGTGGTTATCAGTCCAAGGAGTCCAGTGTTGGTGTGGCGGCCGACGTATCCATACACCAGGACCCCGACTTCTGATTTCCGACTTAGTGCACGAAAACATTGATTGCATGTGTGTTTCAAGTTTTCTTTGTGATTACTTTGTGTCAGCTCACCAGGTATACTGTTTGACTGTGGCGCACCTGTTACTTTTCAGGATGGCCCCACGACAGCAGCCAGCTAGGGTTCTGAACGTTGTGTGTGACGACAGCCCACCAAGCGACGAGGCCTCGGTACATGGCCCTTTTACAGCAGAGGCACCGGCGGTACCTCTCCCCGCCGAGCCACCGATGCAACCAGCCTCAGCCGCTGACGGTGCACGTCGCCTTACTGCACTGCACGAGTTTCAGCGTCAGCAACCGCCCAGGTTCCGCAGGGTGATAGACCCTCAGGCAGATAAGGATTGGATGGAGGCAGTTGTACGAGTTTTCCGATTGGTAGGGACACCAGCATACATCATGGTGATCCTTGTAGTGAGTCTCCTGCACGCGGCAGTAGGCAGATGGTTTAGTTTGATGCTCCAGGTGCACGATGAGGCATCTCTACTTTGGACGGACTTTGAGAACCTCTTCCGCCCGGAGTTCTTCCCACCCACCCTCCGTGCGGTGCGCATCCAGGAGCTACTACAGCTGCGGCAGGGCAGCTTGACGGTCGCCCAGTACTCGGCGAGATTTACCGACCTCTCACGCTATTCGACGGACATGTTACATGACCCATTTTTCCGGTCCCAGACCTTTGAGCAGGGATTTGGGAATGAGATCAGGTTATCGCTGATCTCCCTCAGAACTCTGACACAGGAAGGGGTACTGGAGCGAGCCCTTCTCATCGAGATCTTTCTTGCTGAGTCTACACCAGCGGCGAGACCTATCGCAGGGTGGCACGTAGCATAGTCTTCTGCAGCTGGCAGTCGACGGATGACACATGGGTCCAGGCAGACCAGACCCTCAGGCAGACGACCTCAGGACACTGGCTCAGAGGTGCAGGGCACTCAGCGTAGAGCCAGTTTTTCAAGAGGCAGACAGTGCTACGCATGCGGCGGGCAGGGCCACATGGCTCGTGACTGCTCGACCCGCCATACCAAGAAGCAGCAGACGGTTGAGGGACCACCCAGGAATAGGTAGAGGGTCGACCGTGGCGATCCGCATGCAGCAGGCGGATGAGGAAGAGGAGTTGGCCAAGCAGCAGGTGGTGGGAGACACTTTGAGGCTCTAACACCACCACCACCAGGAGGTCCACCCCGACCCGAGGGAGCCGACGGGCAGAGATCGGCACAACTTCAGGCAGCGGAGGCCTACGACCACGGCATGCCCGAGATGATTTGAGGTACTATCTGTGTCTATTCCACCCTTGTTTCAGTTCTTATAGACATAAGAGCGAGTCATTCTTTCTTAGAAGATGCCCTTGTTCGGAGATCAGAGATTCTGACAGAGCCGTTGGCTCGATCCTTATGGTTAGAGACTCCTACGGGAGTGTACTCGACAATTATGCACCGGTGCTGGCAGTGTGAGCTTACTCTAGGAGGCGGGATCTTCGGCTGTGATCTTCTTGTAGCGGTGTCGAGGCCTTACAACGTCATCTTGGGAATGGATTGGTTATCTACAGTCCATGCTCATATTGACTGTATTAGGCGCAAGGTGCGATGTGTACGCACCTATGGGAGTAGTTTCACCTTCACCGGTGAGAAGGGGTCCTTTACAGCACAGGTTAGACTCACCTAGAGGAGAGGACAACCCATCACTCATCAATTGGCTAGCCTCATCCTAGGAGCAGTTGACGTGCGGAGTCCTGGTTTTCCTGCAGTGGTGGATCGGTATGCAGACGTTTTCCCCGATGATGTCCCAGGGATACCTCCTCGCAGGGAGGTAGACTTCTATATTGACCTGTACCCTGGGATAGCCCCGACATCCACTCCAGCATATCGTACGGCCCCTGCTAGCTTTGAGAGCTAAGGGTACAGTTGGAGGACTTGCAGGGCAAGGGATTCATCCGAACCAGTGTTTCACCCTGGGCTTCCTCGATATTGTTCGCCAAGAAGGCGGACGAGAGCTTGCGACTTTGTGTCAACTATCATCGCCTGAACCAGGTGATAGTGAGGAATAAGTATACGCTACCGAGGATTGATGACATCTCCGATTAGCTCAAGGGAGCACGGTGGTTCTCAAAGATATACCTTAGATCAGGATATCATCAGTTCAGAGTTCGGGACAATGACGTGCAGAAGACGACCTTCAGATATCGGTATGGCCACTATGAGTTCTTGGTTATGCCATTTGGAATAACCAATGCTCCAGTAGTGTTCATGGTCCTCATGAACAGGATATTTCAGCCTTACCTCAATCGATTTGTCCTGGTCTTCATCGAAGACATTTTGATATACTCGACGACTGAGGAGGAGCACGCCTACCACTTGTGGGTTGTACTAGACACACTCCGAGAGCACTATCTTTATGGAAAACTATCGAAGTTTCAGTTCTGGATACGTGAGGTCCACTTCTTGGGACACGTCATC
This sequence comes from Viscum album, assembly GCA_963277665.1. NCBI lineage: Eukaryota > Viridiplantae > Streptophyta > Magnoliopsida > Santalales > Viscaceae > Viscum > Viscum album. Next base: position 2,088,751,498 of record OY728160.1, read on the forward strand.
TCTGAGGTGGGATTTGCGGTGGATCCTGTAAAGATCGAGGCAGTGTTAGCTTGGGAGCCACCCAGGAGTGTGATGGAGGTGCGAAGTTTCTTGGGTCTAGCTGTGTACTACTGGAGATTCGTGCCAGACTTCTCTAGAGTTGCGACACCACTCTCAGCTTTGATGAAGAAGGGGAAACCCTTTGTGTGGTCAGACAGATGTCAGCAGAGATTCCAGGAGCTGAAACAGAGATTGACCAGCGTGCCTATCTTAAGGCTACCGGAGGAGGGAGTTGGGTACGTAGTTTACTGCGATGCATCAGGGACAGGACTCGTATGTGCCCTGATGCAAGAGTGGGCCATGATCGCCTATGGATCATGATAGTTGAGGCAGCATGAGAAGAACTACGCTACCCATGACCTGGAGTTAGCAGCAGTGGTCTTCGCTCTAAAGATGTGGCGACACTATCTGATGGGCGAGCGTTTTACAGCCTATTCTGACCATCAGAGTCTCAGGTACATCTTCTCGCAGATGGAACTGAACCTGAGATAGCGGCAATGGCTCGAGTTCCTCCAGGACTATGACTTTGAGATAGTATATACTCCTAGGAATGGAAACGTAGTAGTCGATGCTCTCAGCAGGAGGACGGGCATCCAGCTACTCGGGGAGGCGACGGAGCAGTTATCCACTTTACAGATATCCTTGGTGGATAGAGATAGAGCAGCCTTTCCTCAGTCACTCACAGTCACTCCTCCACTACTGCAGCGGGTCAGAGAGGCACATCATGGGGACGATGACTGTGAGACGCGATGTGCACAGATATCCTCAGGACAGGCACCTGATGGATTCTCTGTGGGAGGAGAGCACGTCATCCTTTTCAGAGGACGTACCATGGTACCATCTTCTTTACAGGAGGAGGTTATGAGAGAGTTCTACACTTCCCCTTTGGTGGTACATCCTGGAGTGGAGAAGATATACTAGGACCTCAGACATCAGCACTGGTGGTTGGGTATGAAGAAGGTTGTGGCGGAGTTCGTTTCTCGATGCCTCACCTGTCAGCAGGTGAAGGCAGAGCACCAGGTACCAGTAGGCTTGGTACATCCTTTGGAGGTCCCGAAGTGGAAGTGGGATGGGATATCTATGGACTTCGTGACTGGACTTCCACGCACTTCCAGAGGTCATGACTCCATTTGGGTGATTTTCGACTGACTCACCAAGTCGGCCCACTTCGTACCCATCAGAGAGAAGGGCTCAGTGGAAAGCTTGGGACGTCTCTACGTTCAGGATATTGTATGACTTCATGGTGTGCCATCATCTATCGTCTTTGATCGAGATGCTCGCTTTACTTATCATCTTTGGAAGGGGTTGTAGGAGGCGTTCGGGACACAGCTACATCTGAGCACCGCCTTTCACCCTCAGACAGATGATCAGACAGAGAGGACCATTCAGACTCTCGAGGACATGCTCCGTGCATGTGTCCTAGACTTTGGTCGCAGCTGGGAGGACCACCTACCCTTGGTGGAGTTCGCGTACAACAACAGCTACCACTCCACCATCGGGATGGCACCATACGAGGCGTTGTACGGACGACCATGCAGATCACCGCTGTGCTGGACAGACCCTAGGGAGTCAGCACTTGTGGGACCAGAGATGGTCCAGGCCATGAAGGAGAAGGTCCAGGTCATCCAGGAGCGGATGAGGATAACTCAGAGCCGGCAGAAGTCTTATGCTGACAGGAAGCGGAGGCCACTAGAGTTCGAGGATGGCGACCACGTCTTCTTGCGGGTCTCACCTCGACGTGGATTATGGAGATTTGGCTGAGGCAGCAAGTTTTCTCCATGCTTCATCAGACCATTCTAGGTCCTCAGCAGGATTGGTGAGGTGGATTATCGCCTGGATCTACCACCTCAGTTGCACCGGGTGTACGACTTCTTCCACGTATCTCATCTGAGGAGATACATGCATGACCCGGCGCATATCATTGACCATGGGGAGCTGGACGTTGATGATGGGGTGACTTTTGTGGAGGTTCCAGTGGAGATCGAGGATCGACAGGAGAGGGTCCTACGTGGACGATCGATTACTCTAGTGCGCATCAGATGGAAGAATGGGAACCTCCAAGAGAGCACCTGGGAGCGGGAGGCTCAGATGCGTGCTTAGTACCCATATTTGTTTCCCTAGTTTATGATGTATCTTTACAGGGACATAAAGCCTTGAGGTGGAAGTGATGTAAAGACCCATAAAATTCAAGGAAATGTTTTTCTTAATTTTATTGGGAATTTTAAAAGAACGCAATTTCTGAAGGCACTTGATTCTGAGGCCCGGTGTGCCTGGAATCATTTTCCAAAGTTTAGCTTGGGTAAGTTCAGTGAACGAATGAGCGGGTTTTCCTAACTTTTGAACCGGTGCTCAGAATCGAAATCCAAGGACACCGATGGAATCGCAGCACCGGTAATTGCTTAGAAACACTTTTTCTAGAGTTGTGTTTGCTCAGGTGTGGTTTTTAAATTTTGGGGTTAAGTAAAGGAATAAAATAAAAGTGGTGAAACCAATTTTATTTTATTTTTGTTTAACCTAAGCTAAGTGGATGAAGTGGGACCCACAATATCCTACCCACTAGGTAGGATAATTGTGAGGTGGGACCCACACGAGCCCCACCATTTCTTTTCTTCCTAAACCCCCTCCTTAAATAAGGTAACGCACCCGCACCCCCATTAATTGGAAGTCAACCCTTGCGTTTATCTATTTATGAAATGCCTCTATTAATTGGGCGGTTAAAACGTTGTAAATAATTCAATTAATTGTTTGATTTGTTTTTGAATTTCAAAACGCTTGGCTTGAGAAATAAAATAAGACAAACTCTTATTTTATTAGTGTTGTTGGGTTGTGAGAGGATTGGGGGGAATTTGCTCAAGTTCTTGAAGTTCTTCTTCCTCGATGAAGAACGCGAAGAACGCCGACCTCCGACGACGGATGACGGTGAGAGACGCCTTCCTCAGAGATTGACGATCCGACACTCACCCTTTCGTTCCTCCTTCCCGCATTAAAGGAAGGGAGACACCGTTCCTTCTCGGACGATCTCCATCAAGTGTGTGGAACCTTCTTTTCGCGACGTCCCTTCCGCGACGAACCTTCATTCAACTACGCTCGAGGTAGGGGATTATTTTAATTGTTTGTCAGTGATTACTTCTGTAGCCATTCTTCATTTCAAATTGAGCCACCTGACATCGCAATAACGGGAGGAGGTTGGACCACACAAACACGGCCGACCCTCCTCCCCCTTGTTTGTTTGATTTTGTTGCGGCACGTGAAAGGACGCGCGGTGCTGTTGCACCGCGCGGAAACTATGAGTTCGGGCGACGAAGCGCGGCATCATCGCACAGCGCCGTTGACGTCGAACAAGCTGTGGTGTCGTCGCGCCGTGCCAGAGAACCTGGAAGAGACCGCGGCCAGATCGGGGCCGCAACGGAGGGGCGCGGTGCCATCGCGCCATGCCGGACGGACCAAGGTCGTGGTCTCTGGCCGCATTGGAGCAGGAAGCGGCGGCCGGCTTCCGGCCACCGGCGTCGGAGCAGGGGGACGGGACCGCCCCGGTCCCGTGGCGGCAGTAGCCGGCCGGCCGGTGTGGGCCGGCCAGTCAGGGGGAAGCGCCGGGGGTCGTAACCCCCAGCTGGCCAGCAGGATCTGCCCCCCTCATGGGGGCTGCGGTTTCACACAGGGGGGCAGCGCGCCCCCCGCCCCCAAACCGCTCGGCCATTTCGGCCGAGCCACCGGGCCGCTGGCCGCGCCAGTGCGCTGGGCTGAGCCGCCCAAGCCGGGCCGGGCCACGCCCCGGCCAGGCTGGGCCGCGCCCAAGCGGGCCGGACCTAGACCCGATTCGGGTCGACCCGGTTCGGGCGGGGTCGGTCCGGGCCTGAAACCCCCACTTCGCGGACCTCTTCGGTCTTTTGCCCATATCTTGGGCTACGGACCTCCGATCGACGCAACGTCAGTGGCGATGCGATCCTTGGATCGAGACGGTCGTTTCGGTATGTTAAACTCAAGGTTTCGGAAAACGTTGGGTTCGGCTGGGTTGGTTCGTACACCAAACCAACCGGGCCTTCGGAGCAGAAACACTTATAACTTGAGCTCTGGACGTCCGATTGACGTGTCGTCGACTTTGATGGATTCCTCTTAGTGAGACGGACTTTTTGGCTTACTCTGCTCGAGGTTTGGACGCAGTTGGAGTATGGTTGGGTTGGTTTTGACTTAAAAACCAACCGGGCCCTTAGGACGAAAAAGTCAATAACTCTCAGACCGGGCGTCCGATTGACGCGCCGTCTGTGACGTTGAGTTCCTGTTGGCGATACGGAACTTTTGGATACTTCAACTCCGGACTTAGTGTCAGTTGATATATCAGCCCCTCAGCTCGTGGAGTCGACCCTCTCGAAACAAGCTTGCTGTGTGCGGGAACCCTAGAACTGGCTGCGACTACGACGACGATGACGACTGTACAGAAATCCTCCGTGGATTCGACGGTGACGACCACAACACTCAGCAATCCTACATGGATCAGTGCTACTGATGCTGTGTGGGTCAGATCCTATGTGGGTCAGTGCTCAGCGGTCCTGTGTGGGCCAGTGCCTACAGATCCTGTGTGGGTCCGATCCTGGGTGGGTCATTGCAGGGGTTAGTACCTATCGATCATTTGTGGGTCACTGCGGGGGTTAGTACCTATCGATCATGTGTGGGTCTGACGGCTTAGATGAATCAGTGGCTATATATGATCACCTCTATCTTCTTACGAAGAAGTATACCTGTGTGAGCTGAATCTTGACTTTCAATCATTATCTTCGATATGATTAACTTGCTTTCCTGTGTGGATTGTGTTGTGTTATCCTGTGTGGACATGATCGAATTTGTGCTCAAATGTTGGACCCGAACTGGAATTGATGACTTAGGTATATGTATGGGCATATACCTAAGTAGTTTCGGATGTTACTTTGTGATTGTATCTTTTCTTTGTGGATTATCCTTTGTGGATTCTGGGAGACCTTCGGGGGTCTCGGGGTCCCTACTGAGTAGCTTATACTCACCCCTGCACGGGCTATGCCCGCACTACGTTGTGTTGGTTGTAGACGACGGACAGCGCTGATCGTGTTGAGGCTTGTGGGGCGGGATGGTACCTGGAGGTGGACCACTGGGCGGGACATACACGGAGTGGACGGCTAGACCCGACGAGCTGTAGAGGCTATCTGTACCCACCCTTCAGGTGGGACTTCCAGTGGATGGCTCGACGTTGCGGCTTTACTTTTTCAGTTGTTGTACTCCCTTTTTCAGTTGTACTTTAATTTCAGTTTGGGTTTGTAGTCTGGCCCACTTACTTTTCTACACTTACTGTTGTATCCATTTTTTACTTAGTGTTTACTTCTGCTTGCTTACTCTGTGAGGTTGTTTACTATACAAAGGCAATGCCTTCCCTTTTTACCAGGAATTACGCCTTGGTGCTAGTCGCCAGCCCCTGGCCTATGGAGGGCGGGAATGGGGTAGTCATGGCACGGGCCCCGAGGACGGGTCGTGACACCCTGTTCCAAGTCAAAGACGGTGTGTTTGGCCGCCTAACAACGGAGAAAACAGAGGAAAAAGCCTGTTGACAAAAGTACATGGTGTGTACTTTTTCCACAGGTCGTGTACTTATTTTTTCTATAAAAGGAAGCCTTGGAATCCAGACTAAAGGGTGTGGGGTGGAGATAAATTATAGAGGAAAGGTTGAAGGCTTGAAGGATTGATGCTCTGCCATCGTACTACCACCATTCTTCCTTATACCGAAGAATCATTCCTTCTTCCATGATCTAAGCATGACTTCATTAGGTATCAATAGCTTTGTGATTATCATTTTAAATATGTGCGACTAAAAAACCAGTGTTTTGGGATTGTGGAAGATGATGAGTTGTAATTTTAATTAAGTTTCTCTAAATGTGTTTGTTTTGATAATCTTATCTTATTATTCTAAAATGACTTCATATTATCACTGGAAATTATGTACCAGATGAATGGAAGAATTTGTAGGGATTAAAAAGATGAATAGTGATAAATAACTCCATGACCATTGGAAGTATCCGTCGGATCAAAATGGACCATGCCAAACAAATATCTGTTAAACACTAACTACCAGACCAAGGAGTTAGTTTCTTCAGCTCTAAATATAATGTTTACCAGACCAAGGAAAAATTATTACAAATTATACCTTGAAAGTTGGGTTATTATGAACAACACAACCTCATAAGAAATTTTATTTTAAAATCAACTTATCACAAATCCATAACCCCAACACTTTTCTATATTTACATGCATCAAAATCAGATTTTACCATATTCACTTTCATTCTAGAAGTTAATTAGTTAAAATAAGCTTAAAAACAAATTGTCCTTTTTGTACACAAACAACCAACAGAAATCGACTCTAAATCCCGAAAACATCTCCTAAAACAAAAATACAAACTATGTTAAGCCGGATAAAATAACCTCTTAGTTCCCTGTGGATCGACCCCTTATTGGTGCTATACTTGTTAGGGTAATTATAATTTGGGACACCGAAAACATACCTTTAGTGAAACGACTCACCATGATTCCATCATTAGATAGAGGGTCTAGGGAAAATATTTATTGACGATTATTTTCATAAAATCTTCCCAATACGTGGAATCGGTTTACTCCTTAGGATTATTTTTTTATCAGTGTCCACCACTGATCATCTTCCCTGAAAAAATGATTGACTACAAGAAAACTATCTATTCTTATAATCACTAGAGGGCAGAGAATATCTTTTCAATGGTTTCAATACACTATTCCATGAGGAGTGGATCAGAACATCCACTAAACATGGGAGTATGTTGCCATAAAAATAATTCGATGTCAGCATGATGTCAGATAGATGAAGGAGGGAGTTCCACATAGTTAAAATTATTATTCATAACATGAGATAGTTGAACAAGTATTGTCAGGACGTTTTGAGAACAGATTCTCATCACATTTGTCATATCACTTGAGAAATTGACAAATTACCTATCACATTTATTTTTGGCATGAGTTCTTATATTCGAATACATTAACTAAGAAAAATGAAGTCCAATTTAGGGTCTTTGATACTTATCTAACAAGCATATTAAATGAAATCATTAAGAATAAAATGATAAAATGATAAAGGAAATGTATTTCATAACTTGTGATTCCCTATGACTCAATCTAGGTTATCCATTATCTATTTTATAAAATATTTTATTATAAGAATTATTTTGTTCCCCTAATAATGGTTCATAATGTGCTTATTAAATTTCTATGGAATATCCCCTAGGAGTGTCAAACCAGGTGCTTAGTAAGGACCATTGCTATTTACCAGGAGAACATGAGTCTGGACCAGAACACCTTATTAGAGTTATTACTCTTATGTATATTTGTTCCTAAACCACATCTGCATTTAGTATCTAGATAGTGATTTATTTTCCTGAAAAAAATATTTATACTATAGTAACCATTATTTAGGGATGTTTTCTCATACTTAGTCTTATCCCTAGGGTTCTTACTAATGTGATCCATTCCTATTATACAAAAAATAACTTGACATTCCTCTAACACAAACTACAAAGGCCATATCCCATTACCTATATCATTACATGAGTTTAAGAATAATTAAGAATCCTATTACAATACAAGGGTTATATATTATTGTGTATTTATATGATTAGGTACATAATTAAATATCACGAAGACATATTTTATTTAATATACATATTGAGATCATAAATTCCATTGATCTCTAATAACATTATAGGATAACCTAGTGGAATTAATGAACAAAGGGATCAACTAAAAATCTTATTAAGGGAATAAATATTTTAATAAATCTGAGAACATTTGTTAGAGTGTATAACACAATGATATAAAAATTCATAAAACACGATTAAACAAATGGAATCATGACATATAGAACATGGTATCTTATAATAAGGGAAGAATATTAATATCAAAGAAAAATAAAAAATTAATTTATCATGATTCAAGGCTCAATTTACATGGACAATCCCGAGTCATGGTTAACCACTAGGACCATTGCACATGTAGCACAGGTCAAGGTTAACCACTATAACTATTGTAAAAAACCTATCATGAGACTAAAAATTAACCAATTTATTAGTGTGATATATGGGTAAACCAATAATTATATGTTCATTAACATGTGTTTCACATTAATAATCATACATAAGGACTCACATATAAATATAAAGGTTACCCACGGTAAGAATTGGGTATAATAATCATGTCAAAAAGAATAATATAGGGGAATATCATTATGGTATCCCTAAATGAAAGCATTTAGACCATACATTGACATTTATAATTGAAAATTGTAATATATAATGGTAAAAATTATAAAAGTTAAGTAAATACATGTAAATATAGTGTTTAAGAAACCTTAGAAATGATACATTTTAGTGCGGTTTAAGAAAAATAATAATGATTTCTTAAAATAAAAAAGTAAAAATTGTTTGTATAAAACTAGAAATTAAGAAAGATAGTTTGTCTTGATAAAATGAGTTAATTTGTTAAAGTAATATTTGATTAAAACATGTTATGGATTGCACTTGAAAATTGTTAAGAAAGTAGGATATTCCCTTCAATCAGACATTCTTATTGGGAAGAATTGAGAAGTGAACCTTTTTAACACATGTATTTCACCATAATTTAAGAATAAAATGACATGGATACATGATTTTGTAACATATAAATTGAATTTATAAGAAATAAATAAAAATAATAAGAGTTATATTGGTTTAATTGAGATAAAATGTAACTAGAAGGAAATATGGATGTTCCGAAAGGATCCCATACCTGATGTCTAAAATTATTTTCCAATTGATATAAATGTAATGAATAATAAAGATAGATTCATTAATTAATAATTATAGAAAATATTATACATGTAATATATTAATATAACTTTATTAAGTAATTTTATGGAATTTTTTATGAGTTATAGTATTCAATTTCATCGTACTTGACTATTCCTTTTCTTATTTTTCATGATAGGTTTGATTGTATATGAGTATAGAAGTTCATATATGTCACGAACCCCTCCCCCCAAAGATGCCCCTCCTGAGCTGGAAATGGTGAAAGGGAGATAATGACCCCCGAGTCCCGCCTCCAGTAGGCCCCAGGGTGGCGACTAACACCAAGGGTATGAGTTTTTCAAAAATATTGGAGGCATTACCCTTTTTATTTATTTAATATAGGAAAATAGGATGAGTCAAACACCAAAAGAAAAATGAACAATTAAATAAACCCAAACCAATCCCACATGCATGTTTAAACAGTTTTGAAACAAAGTACAAGTACAAGAAAGCTCAAAAGTACAATACCAAAAGAAATAAGAGTACAGAAAACTACAACAACTCCAATTGTCCTGACTAGTAGGGTCCCGCACGGCCCTGGTAGTCCTCCTAGAAACCAGAAACTAAACGTAGGGTGAGCATACAAGTATACTCAATAGGTAAACCTAAATCTCTCATGCACAAGTGGGGAGACATCCTAATGTCCCGTGAGAACAATAGAAGAAACCAAAACCTATCAAGGAATTCTATCCACCCAACCTCACCAGCCATGCTCAAAATATCAAAGAAACAGGTAGTGGTATATAAGAACAAGAGTATTGGGAACCCCACACCATTTCCCACTAGTTATCTGCTCTTCCTAACGGCGAACGTCCTGATGCTACCACACTCTTCCCGCTCATACACACCTGGGCCTCTCAACCACATATCTCGCCTGCACACACCTGGGCCTCACAACCACATATCTCGCCTCCACACACATGGGCCTCACAACCACATATCCCGCCCGCACACACCTGGGCCTCACAACCACATATCCCGCACGCACACACCTGGGTCTCATCCCAAAGATTCTTGGTAAATAGTAAACCTACATGATGAGTCTTGGGGTAAAACCACCCCAACCAAAACCTACCTGAAGAGTCTTAGGCTTAAGGTCGCCTCAATCCATCACAGCCTATGGAAGAAGGAGCAGGAAGGAGCTAGTAACTAAGGGGAAAACACCCTCTCCCATGAAATGGGAGTGTTCGACACTAAGTTCTCAACATGGGTGGGGTTTGATAAAACAAAAAGATACAGATATATATATGTATACCAAACACACATCCCAACCTATGGATTTTAAACAGAGAAACTGAGCACGTGCCTTGGCACTACTACTATGAAGCATGCATACAACAAACAACCCCAACCCCATTTAGGTTTTCACGTTTCAATAGTATTAGTTTATTAGTTACTTAACTAATGGGTAATTATCCACAACCAACCATATCAATCATTCATAAAACATATCCCAGCCATCCACAAATCAAGTTAAGAAAACAAAAGCAACACAAACAGGCCCCTTCTTATTGACTAACTAGCCCCATTGATTATTATTCTCATTCCATTACCATTCCCCACCAATCATTAACTCTTATACTATCATTTATTATTCACAACCCATAGTTCGTTCACATTCAAACCCATCCCTGCAGCCCCGCTGCCAACCACCATAACCATAAAACACACCAAAACCCATACATCATCATCCCTTGATACCATTTACTGCAGCCATGCTTCCCATCACCAACATATCATTCACACCAACCCACAACCAAGACAACCATAGCCCCGTTACTCACCCTATCCACAACAACCCACAAAACACCCCCTTAAGTTAAATAAACCCTAACTAGCACCCACATGTTTATTATTTCAGTTTTGTTCAATCGGGGTGATCACACAAGGGTTCCGATTATTCATTTAATCATACAACTTTACATGATTAACCAATTACAACATTCCACAAAGTTTCCATCCATAAACGGTCTAGAATGATAGGGAAACATTTAATTTCACAAGTAAAGGCCCCCAACAACCATGATTTTCAGAAGGCATAAGCCTATTCAATTCACAACATAACAATTGGGAAAACAAAGATAAAAATAATAACTTCCCCATCCCCGTTCTTTAAGCCAGTTATTATCTTTATTAAATCGGTTCAAATGTGTTTCACGTAAACAAGAGGTAACCCACCACGCATGATGCACAATTTAGAGAGACGAAGGTAGGATCCCTACCTCAACAGCTTCTGATCACAACGCTCCCCCGGGTCAACTTTAGAATACATTTGTTAGCATTCGTTGCTTCTTTCAAATCCCGGAAAAACCTCCTTAGGTGGAATCAGGGAAGGAAAGGGAAAAGGGAAGACAATAGATCCAAGCTCAGAAGTTCTGCCTCATCATTACGATCCCGTGGCCTTTGACGGTTCGTAAATCGGAGCTCGGACGAAGAAGTTATTGAAGAAAAGAGCTTTGGAGTCTCTCTTGGGAGAGTTCTACTCAAGGGAATGGGGAGGTGAGGAGTGATTTTAAAATTAGGAGAGGCCCCCTCCTTTTATAGGAAAGGAAAACTAAATTACACGGCGTGTACTTTCTAGTACACGGTATGTACTCGGCCATTTCACACGGTATCCACGCGGCTTCCAACACGGCCTTCAACGCAGAACACGGCCGTTGACTGGTCAACACATGGTTTGAGGGAAACGCATACGCCGGGAGGGACTACACAGCATGTATTATGGGATATATATCATGTACTCATTTATTTCACATGGAAATGGCACGACTTCAACACAGGGTATACCCGGAGAGGTGGTACATGACATGTACTCACACTACACGGCGTGTAGTTACAAAATTCTGACAAGTGTGGAAAAAGTCCATTTTACCCTCCATAACACTTCATGACCTTTTTTTAGAAAAATCAGAGGGTCGCAGAGGTCCGGGACATTACATCAGACACCTCTTAAAACATTCTCATCCCCGAGAATTCAAAAACCAACCCAGAGGAACCCAACATGTTACCTCTTAGGGCTCTCGTTATAACAGGAACCCATATAACAACTCAAATCATATGTGTTAGGAATTCCTTATCCTATGTCGAGATATTATCCACTTTAGGGGGCACTGACTCACCTGCATGGGTTTAATCACATCCTCATTAATGCTTCTCGATTAATAATTGGGTCTTCCCACTTCCATACATTAGGATTTTTCAACTTGCACCGCCCCCAACACCGTACAACCAACACACTGCCCGAACACATGGTTTGGGGAAATTCCTTCACCTATGTTGAGATACTATCCACTTTAGGCGGAACTAACTCAGCCGCACGGGTTCAATCGCATCCGCATTAATGCGTCTTGATTAAGGATCAAGTTTTTCCATTTCCCCACACATTTTGACATGTTACCCACTTCCAGAGAACAAGGAAATAAAAATTATCACAACCGACAAGCCAAGCATTCCATATATCAAAGTTACAGAGTATAACATCAAAAAAATATCTTAAAATAAAAACACAAGTCAAAACAAACTTCGGGTACTCAGCATGCATATGAGCCTCTCACTCCCAAGTGCTCTCTTCATGGCCGCCATGCCTCCACAACAAATGAACCAAAGAGATGATTCGTCCACGAAGCACCTTCTCTTTACAATCCTCAATTCTGACTGGTCGTTCCTCGAAGGTCGTGTCGTCTCTCATATCTAACTCTCCCCAGTAGATAAAGTCAGAGTCATTGTGTAAGTACCGATGAAGCTGGGAGACGTGGAAGACATCATGAACCTTCTCCAACTGAGGTGGTAGGGCTAGCTGATATGCCAACACACCGACTCATCTCAGCACCTCGAAAGGTCCGATGAACCTAGGGGAGATATTACTCCCTTTACCAAACCTCTGTTGCCCCCATCTAGGGGAAACCTTCAAGAACACATGATCTCCCACCTCAAACTCCAGGGGCCTCCTCCGACGATCAACATAAGACTTATGTCGGTCCTGATCCGCTTTCATCCTCTCACGCACCGGCTGGACTTTCTCTGTGGTGCTCTGTACTACCTCTGGCCCAAGAGAACCTGTCTCACCAACCTCTGCCCAGCAAATGGGTGAACGACATGGTCTTCCAAAAAAAGCCTCAAAAGGTTCCATGCCAATAGTATAGTGGAAGCTATTATTGTAGGAAAATTCTACTAAAGGCAAGTGTCGCACCCATGACCCTCTGAAATCCAGAACTCATGCTCGCAGCATGTCCTCCAATGTCTGGATAGTCCAATCTATCTGCCCATCAGTCTAGGGGTGGAAAGCAGTGCTAAGGCATAGCTGGGTGCCAAAAGCATGTTGTAACCCCCTCCAGACTCGTGAGGTAAACCGAGTATCCCGATCTGAGATGACAGTCTTTGGAACTCCATGAAAATGCACCACCTCATCTACGTACCTCAGTACTAAGGTACTCACTGGGCCCGACTCCTTAATTGCTAAGAAGTGAGATGATTTCATCAGTCGATCCACCAATACCTTGATAGAATCATAACCACCCTGAGCTCTAGGTAGTCTTGTGAAGAAGTCCATTGAGATGTCATCCCACTTCCACTCGGGGACATCTAACTGGGAACACGGTGTTCAGCCTTCAATTGCTGACACACTAGGCACTTAGCCACAAACTCCGCCACTGCCCGTTTCACCCCAGGCCACCAAAACTGTTCCCTCAGGCCTCGGTAAATTTTTGAAACCCCTGGATGTACTGCCTAGACTGATCTATGGAACTCACGGAGAACTCCCTCACTCATCGCCTCTAGAACAAACATCCTTCCCTGAAAAAGCATCCGATGTCAGGTGTCCTCTGACCATCCTTCTGGAGAGTTTCCCTAATCTATACGATCGCGCATTACTTCTACCTTGGAGTCTCCCTGATGAGACTCTTCCACCTGTTGCAAAAAGGTGGACTGCACCATCATCTAAAACAAACATCCTCTAACACCCTCTACCGTCGTATCCATGTGCAAGGTAGCCAACTCTCCCATCGCTCTCCAAGCATCAACAGATTCCCGAAACACTTCCTTATGCGACATCCTGCTCAGGGAATCAGCCACAACGTTGCCCTTAACTTCAGTGTAAGAGATCTCGAAGTGATAGTCTGGGAGAAACTCGACCCATCTCCGCCATCATAAGTTCATATTATGCTGGGAGAAGATATAACGTAAGCTCTTGTGATCTGAGAAGAAAACAAAGTGCTCCCCAAAGAGGCAATGTCGCCACAATTTTAGTGCGAACACTATTGCTGCAAGCTCTAGGTCATGAGTGGCATAGTTACACTCATGAGAGCGCAACATCCTAGAACCATAACAGATCACACCCTTCTTCTGCACCAGTACGCACCCCAAACCAAGGCCAGAGGTAGCACAAAAAACATCATACAACAACCCTTCCTCTGGAAGCCTGAGTACGGGAGCACTGACCAACTTCTCCTTTAGGTAGTTGAAAGCATTCTGGCACTGCTCGCTCTATAAAAAGACTTGGTTCTTCCTATTCAAAGCCGTAAATAGAGCAGAAAATTGAGAGAAGTCCGAAACAAACCTCCGATAATAACTTTCCAACCCCAAGAAAATACAAACTTCTGCCATGTTGTTGGGTTCTGCCCAAGAAACAACTGCCTCCACCTTCGACGGGTCCACTGACACTCCATGATGAGGCACTATGTGCCCAAGGAAGTGTACTTCTTGTGTCATGAACTTACACTTTGGTAATTTCCCATAAAGCTGGTGGTGTCGAAGGATATCTAAGACTGCCCTGAGATGCTCAACGTGATCCTCCGCTGATCTTGAGTAGATCAGGATGTCATCGATAAACACAACGACGAACCGGTCCAAAAACTCCCGGAAGACAAGGTTCATAAGTCCCATGAACACAGATCGTGCATTTTTAACTCCAAACGGCATCAATACAAACTCGAAGTTCCCATACCTGCACCTGAAATCTATCTTCGAGATGTCACTATCCTTTACCCTCAGCTGATGACATGTAGATCATAGATCAATCTTAGAAATCCAACCTTCTCCCCTCACCTGGTTTAAGAGATCAACTATCCTTGGAAGGGGGTAATGGTTCTTGACTGTTACCTAATTCAACCTTCGGTAGTCTATGCATATCCTGATACCACCATCTTCCTTCTTCAAGAACAAAACAGGAGCCCCCCATGGAGACACGCTGGGTCGAACAAAACCCCTTTCCATCAGATCGTCAATCTGAATCCGCAACTCCTGCAACTCCGAAGGATCCATCTGATAAGGGTCCATAGAAATTGAACAGGCACCCAGCTGTAAGTCTATCACGAACTCAATGTCACATCGGGGTGGTAGAGTCACAACATCCTTGAGAAAAATATCAAGGAACTCCCCAACAACCTCTGGGACATCCATCATCTCTATATCAGCTAAACCCACTGATAACCCACCTAACAAGGAAAGGAGAGGCTTCACATCCTGGATTCCTACCTGATAGCTCCTCTTCCCAACAAAAGATACACGTTGCCCATCCACATTGGAGAACACGACCCTTCTTCGGAAGCAGTCGATAACGGCACTAAGAGAAAGAAACCAGTCGATGCCTAGGATGACATCGTATGGCAGCATCTGTAGCAAAAGGAGGTCCCCACTAGATCGATGTGGTCCCAACATCAGCCCACATCCCTAGAAAACACAAGATATGATGGTCTGGCCTCCAACTGGTGTACTCAGCACCAAGGGTATGAAAATTCTCTCTATGTCTATACCCAAATAATGGGCTAGACCGGGTGAAACAAAGGAGTACAAAGCTCCTGAATAGAACAAAGAATAAACGAGAGTGTTGAACAATCAAATCGTACCTCGGACAACCTCTGGTCCTTCTGAAGTTGTCAACTCTGATGCGTGAAACTGTCCACGCCCAGCTCCTCTGCCTCTCTGATTTTGACCACCTCCCTGACCACATCATGGTCGAGGACTCTGAGGAGCACCCTGAGGTCGGCCTCCTCCTGCAAAGTATGCCCTCAGAGGAGCAGGGTCCTGCTGCTGTTGGAAGGGCCTCGCCGACAACTAGTGTTGTTGAGGCGGGCGCTGAACCTGCCCACCTCCATCGTACTGAGCTCATGTCGGGCACTGACTATGAATGTTCCCAAAACCTCCACAAGAGAAACAATTCAGTCCTGGGCTTGTGAAAAATGGAAGAGGACCCGAATATCTGAACTGGAACTATTGGGGCCTACCCCCTACTGGCCTGAATTTAGAAGGTCCTGTCACAGGAGACCTGCTGTTGAATGCCTTCCCCTTCGACGAACCCGGTTGAATCCCCTCTTGTGGTGAACCTCCATGCGAGTGCATCATCTCTACAACCTCTTTCTTCTTCTGTACTTCCAAGTACGTCAGAATATTGAAGGGGGGTGACAGCATACTGGAGTGAAGGATGAAGCGCCTCCTCTAAACGTCTCGACTGAGACTCCTCATCCGAAAAGAGATCCAGAGCAAAGTGTAGGAGACCCTTGAACTTGATCCCCAACTCTCGTACTGACATACTCCCCTACTGAAGGGAGAGTAACTCCTTCTGCTTCTTCGCCTTGATCATGGAAGAAAGGAATTCCTCTCAGAATTCCTTCTCAAAGTCAGCCCACGGAACCTTTGTCTTTGTCCTCTCTCTGAGGTTGAGCATCCACCACTGACGCGCCACACCTCTTAGCTGACTAACTACTTGGGGAACCCAGTACTCCCTCGGAGCACATATCAAAGTAAAAGTGATCCCTAGTTCCTCAAGCCACCCCTCAATCTCGATATCTGAAGTACTACCCTCGTACTTTTTGAGGGTTTGTCGCTGGAAAGAACAGAGAGTATTCTGCCACTGGCAATCTTCCTTCTCTCGGTCAATCCTCAACTAATCGACCCCCTGAATCTGTTGGGCCCCAGCTGTCTGAGCCACCTGGGGATGACATCTAGGTGCCATAGCTGTACAGTAATCAAAGATTGCCTAAGCCCAAGTAGTAAAAAAATTTCTCAATGTTTCATTTTTTCATTTTATTCAATTTCTTTCCCAGAACACCCAAATCAAGTAAAACTCAATCATGATGATGCATGTACCTTCCCTAGGGTCTCTACTATACAATCAATGTAGTCTTAAATGGTCATTTGGTAGGCTCAGAGTCCTTGCATCGGATCATGCGGGCCCTAAAATCCCGTGTCCTAGCTAGTCTTCTCTGGCCTATGCCACACACCAAGATCAGCCAACATTGTCGCCCTACCATCCCATGCAATCATCACTGTGCCTAACTCCAGAATCCATCCTATCTCTCAACCATCAGCTCTGATACCATTCTGTCATGACCCCCTCCCACCAAAGATGCCCCTCCTAAGCTGGTAATGGTGAAAGGGAGATAATGACCCTCGAGTCCCGCCTCCAGTAGGCCCCGGGGTGGTGACTAGCACCAAGGGTATGAGTTTTTCATAAATATGGGAGGCATTACAATTTTTATTTATTTAATATCGGGAAATAGGATGATTCAAACACCAAAATAAAAAGGAATAGGTAAATAAACCCAAACCAATCCCACATGCATGTTTAAACAGTTTTGAAACAAAGTACAATTATAAGAAAGCTCAAAAGGACAATACCAAAAGAAACAAGAGTATAGAGAGCTACAACAACTCCAACTATCCCAACTAGTAGGGTCCCACACGAACCTGGTAGTCCTCTTGGAAACCTGAAAGTAAACGTAGGGTGAGCATACAATTATAATCAGTAGGGAAACCTAAAGCTCTCGTGCACAAGTGGGGAGACATAATAATGTCCCGTGAGAACAATTAGAGAAACCAAAACCTATCAAGGAATTCTATCCACCCAACCTCACCATCCACGCTCACCAAAACACAAAGAAACAGGTAGTAGTATATAAGAACAAGAGTATCGGGTACCCCGCACCATTTCCCACTAGTTAGAAGTACTTCCTAATGGCGAACGTCCTGACGCTACCACATTCTTCCCGACCGTACACACCTGGGCCTCATAACCACATATCCCTCTTGCACACACCTAGGCCTCTCAACTACATATCTTTCCCAAACACACCTGGGCCTCACAACCACATATCCCGCCCACATACACCTAGGCCTCACAACCACCTATCCCTCCCGCACACACCTGGGCCTCATCCCGAAGATTCTTAGGAAATTGTAAACCTGCCTGATGAGTCTTGGGCTGAAACCACCCAAACCAAAACCTACCTGAAGAGTCTTAGGTGTAAGGTCGCCTCAAGCCATCACAACCTATGGAAGAAGAAGCAGGAAGGAGCTAGTAACTAAGGGGAAAACACTCTCTCCCATGAAATGGGAGTGTTCGTCACTAAGTGCTCAACATGGGTGGGGTGCGATAGAACACAAAGATACAGATATATATATATATATATATATGTATGTATACCAAACACACAACCCAACATATGGCTTCTAAACAGAGAAACTGATCACGTGCCTCAGCACTGCTACTATGAAGCATGCAGACAACAAACAACCCCAACCCCATTTAGGTTTTCACATTTTAATAGTATTAGTTTATTAGTTCCTTAACTACTGGGAAATTATCCACAACCAACCATATCAATAATTCGTAAAACATGTCCCTGCCATCCACAAATCAAGTTAGGAAATCACAAGCAACACAAAAAAGTCCGTTATTATTGACCAACCAGCCCCATCGATTATTATTCCTGTTCCATTACCATGCCCCACCATTCATTAACTCTTCTAATATAATTTATTGTTCACAACCCATAGTTCGTTCACATTCAAACCCATCCCTGCAACCCCACTTCCAACCACCATAACCACAAAACACACTGAAACTCGTACATCATCATCCCTTGATACAATTTACCACAACCCCGCTGCCCATCACCAACATATCATTCACACCAACCCACAACCAAGCCAACCGCAACCCCATTGCTCACCCGATCCACAACAACCCACAAAACACCCCCTTCACATAAATAAACCCTAACCAGCACCCACATGTTTATTATTTCAATTTTGTTAAACTGGGGTGATCACACAAGGGTTCTGGTTATTCATTTAATCAGTCGAATTTACATGATTAACCAATTCCCACATTCCACAAAGTTTCCATCCATAAACGGTCTAGAATTATAGGGCATAATTTAATTGTGCAAGCAAAGGCCCCCAACGACTGTGATTTTCAGTAAGCATAAGCATATTCAATTCACAACATAACTATAGGATAAACAAAGATAAACATAATAACATCCTCATCCCCATTCTTTAATCCAATTATTATCTTTATTAAACCGGTTCAAATGTGTTTCACATAAACAAGAGGGAACCCACCCCTTATGATGCACAATTTATAGAGAAGAAGGTAATATCCCTACCTCAACAGGTTCTGGTCACAACGCTCCCCTGGGGGAACTTTAGAAGGCGTTCATCGGCGTCTGTCGCTTCTATCAAATCCCGGCAAAGCCTCATCGGGTGGAAGCTGGGAAGGAAAGGCTGAAGGGATGACAACAGATCCAAGCTCAGAAGATCTGTCTCATTGTTACTATCCTGTGGCAGCTGACGGATCATAAATCAGAGCTCAGATGAAGAAGTTATGGAAGAAAAGAGCATTGGAGTTTATCTCGGGAGAGCTCTGCTCGAGGGAATGGGGAGGAGAGGAGTGATTTGAAAAGGAGTATAATCCCCCTCCTTTTATTGGTGAGAAAAACTAAAGTACATGGCGTGCACTTTCTAGTACACGGCGTGTACTAGGCCATTTCACACAGTCGCCACGTGGCTTCCAACAAGACCTTCAACGCGGAACACGGTCGTTGACTAGTCAACACACGGTTTAAGGGTAACGCATACGTGGGGAGGAAATACACGGCGTGTAGTATGGGATACATGGTGTGTACTCATTTATTTCACATGGCAAGGAAAATTCCTCAACACAGGGTATACCTGGAGAGGTGGTACACGGTGTGTACTCACACTACACTGCGTGTAGTTACAAAATTCATAAAAGTGTTGAAAAGGTCCATTTTACCCTCTAGAACACTTCATGACCTTCTTTTCGACAAAGGAAAGGGTCGGAGAGGTCCAGGCCGTTACAATATAGAATCGGTAAAAATATCTATAATTTAAATTATATTTTTTTAATGAAAAAACATTATTTTTATTTGTATAATGTTTTTATCAGATATGAGGACAAATTATTAGATCACATTTGAATGATAATTGTTTTGATTAATTGTAGTAGCTTTTAAATCACAATGAACTTTTTTTGTAATATTATTTAATATCATGTAAATATAATTGTTTTATGTTGTTACATAAGATATAATAAATATATTATAATCTAGGTCAACAATAAAAATAGTATAATGAGTATCGTTGTAGATGATTATAGGAATTGAAAACATATCCTCCTTGAATGTGATAAATTTACACATCATAGAAGATGTTTCCATTTTTTAACCAAAAGGGGAGAGTAATGAATTGATGATAGATAATTCCATAAACATAATAATATTACAATATATGTAGTTTACTAGAGTTTACATTCATTTGGTATTAGGGGAGATAAGGGGAGAAAAATAAATGAATAAACTTGAAAAGAAAAGAAAAGAAGAATTTCCCTCTTGAATTTCCACACCATTAGAGTCTCATTAGGGAAGGTTTAATATTTTGATGAGAAAAATAACTCCTACACGTTGGGGAGAGGTTTAAAATGACTATTGGGAGGAATTGTTACAGGTCTCAATGTGTGGAATGTGTGAGGATAAGTGGTGATGAGGGGTGGTATTTATAGTGGAGGAGAGGGGTGTTGTCTCATTATTTTATTCATTAGTTTATTATTTTTATCAAGTCAAACAATAATGAAGATTATTGTGACTAAATATACTAATTAGATACTATGAGTTAAAACCAATGGTGCATCCTTGAGCCATGACTCAAGAAATAGTGTATTTAACTTATATTGTATATATATAATAAATTAATATATTTTACAATTCCTGAAATATGAAAGTATTTCTGAACGATACCAAATATTCAACATAAACATTTTTTGACATGATGAATTAAAAAATGAACCCCATTTTATAAAAATAATTTTATAAATATGAGATATTTAATTTTAGTTAAAATGATCAATTTCTAAAAAAAATCAGAATTTAAAATCATAACAAATTTTATTACACTTAAAAAATTAAATAAGGTCTCGTAAGAATATCTTATAATAATAAGATAAAAAATATTAATTTATAAATACATTTTATAAAAATAAATTTTCTTTTAAAACATTATACTAATTATAAAAATGAAAATGAATACTTAAGTTTTATAAAATTATCAACATTTATTTTATAATTTATAAAACATTTATTTATTTGTATTATAATATATTTATATCATATTTCCATTTATAATATGCTTAAATATTTTTTTATAATTTACTATGTAAGGCCACTATTCAATTATCTGGTTCACTATTCACAGGGGTCACCTTATTATTCCAAATACCATGTTAATATTTCATCAATATAGGTTCCTTAACATCAAGAAATACTTCTTATTCCATACATTCCTTGATTATAATTTTTATATTGTGTTCATTATGTGATTTAATGAAATTTATACTATATGACCTAACTATAAGAAAGTGATTTCCATTGATAAAGTTTATGGTTTTTACAAGGTGTGTTTGGATTTACTTGTAAATAAGGAATTGGTTAAATGATATTGAATGATATGAATAAATTTCACTATGGGTCATATACTTACTTGGTCCTCATCACATATGAGTCAAATATTTAATTAAATAGATTTATTATATAACGATCATGTTGAGATACTCTATCAATATTAAACTATCATTAATCCAAATTACACCTTCCTATAGGGATGTTTAACTAATGTAAAGTAAATGGATAAAGGTTTGTTTAGAAATGTAATTCATCGAGTATGTTTCCATGGTCTATATTTAAAGTATTAAATAAAAAACCTTATAATTATTAAGGGTAACGATCACAATATCCCTTATTGTCGTTATTATCATTAAAGGGAATGGAATATATTATCCTTATTATTAAAAATATTCATAGAATCCCTAATTATTATTATTTTTATTGTTGTTATTATTATTATTGTTATTATTAAAGTCCATGTTGTCCCTTATTATCATTTTTACTATCAATAGGAATTTAATCCCATATAATTATTATAAACAGTTTTATTGGTGTCCCATATCATCATTATTATTAGTTGGCATGAAATTTATTAGTATTATCATTATTAATGTAAATGGGAAAGACATCCTTTAATATTATTGTATCAGTTTGACATGACTACTATTACTATGTAGATTCCTTGGACATATGCCTCAGGTTTTCACTATATATATAGATATATCATTTTGGGTGTGAGAATATATATTAGAACCTGTTTAGAGACATTTTGGATTATGTTGAACTATGTATAGTTAATAGTGTATCAAATGGGTAACCTGAGTCAATAAGTCTTGTATTTTATTCATTTCCGTAATTTATTATAATAACTTCACACCACTTCAATTTTTATTTAGACTAGATTATTAATTAGACACCATTTGGGGGGGCCTAATTAGTTTATTTCTCACCTTTTTAGGCCATTGTTTTCTGTCTAGATATACCTCTTTTTTATAGTTTAGGTTATTGATTAATGTTATATGTTGTTACTCTTGGAATAGAGAGATTAGGAGGGAAGGGTTGAGTCAGTCCTAAGGATTCTACTATAGTTAACTTTTTGGATTTTTTTTCTTTTCATTATTAATGTATTGTATGTCTAATTACATTATCATGCATGGTTGTATATTTCTCATGGTTCATCTATCAGTTATTTCCATCTGTTAGTTATTCTATTCTTCACCTATTTATTTTTTATTTTTTACACTGTTTTTATTTTATCACTGGTCTATAAGATATAATATCCACATTGTAACATATTTAGACTCTCGATATAATTTAGAAAATTCTTCTGTACTAGATGCCATGAATTATTGAATATGACCCTCCAATTTAGTTATTATTTCTGTAGTGATCTGTTTCATGATTTCATATATGATTCATAAAAATACTTTATTTATGAACATAGATATTATAACTATAATTTAATTTGATACAATATTTAAAATGTATTGGCATTGGATGTATAAGGAAAATATTTATTACAAAGAGAATGATATTTCAATTCACAGATATGAGGCATGATATCTTAATTTTAGTGGGGTGACTTCAACATATATAACATATAAGAATCCACCACAATTAACTCCCCTTAATGAAAATATGGTAATAATGGAATATCATTTATGATCATTGGATAATTAATATATATTTAGAATAGATAATACAATAATAGAAAAAAATCATTGATAATTTTACAGATAATTACTTGGTCATCCATTGAGCTTGAAATTGAATTCTCTATTGATATTATTCATGATGTATGATCTATATCCAAATGATCATATAGAATAGAAGAAGTGGAGTTGGTGGAGTTAAATAAAAAACGTCAGAGTATTTTTACAAGGCATTCATAATCCATCGTATTTTATTGTGGGTAACACATGTTTTATTTATGAAAAAAGGATGGGTCTATTGGTTTTTGAACCGATTACAGGGTGATCTGTGCTATTAATATAATGAATAAATATCATTTACCACATATTGATAACTTATTTTTTCAACTTCAAGGATATTAAAACATTTCAAAGATCTATATCTTCTCTAGTGATCATCAACTATGAGTGAAAAAGGATGATATTCAAAAGATAACATTTTGATCAGGATATTGACATTATGATTTTATGGTAATGACTATTTAATTTTATAATGGAAATTTTGTCTTCATTGATCTGATCAATAGATTAATCAAGGATAATCTTGGTAAATTTTTAGGTGGTATTGATTGAAGTTATCTCGCTGTAATATAGGAGCTATGAAGATAAAGATACTAATATATATATATATATTTATTTATTTATAGAGAACCTAAAAAATGAATTATACAAGAAATATGTTAAGTTTAAATTTTAGATCAATAATTTTTATGTTATTGGTCATATTTTCTCCATGTATAGAATATCTATTTAACAATAAAATGAAAATATTTTCATATATTGGACGACATTGAAGAGTATAACTAAGATAAAATGTTCCCTGGGTTTAGCAAGTTACTTTTAGTGGGTTTTTCAATAGTTAACCTAATTTTAAAACCTATTGATATAGTTAACAAATAATATAGTAAAATTAACATATTTAATATAATGGGAGGAATATTTTGAAGAGACGAATATGGGACTTGTGATGACCCAGATCATCACCTATTATATAAAATATTTTATGTTTTTTTTCAATTGTAAGTGTTTCAATTAGAAATTCTAAATTGTTCTAAGAGATTATGTCAGATAATTATATAAACTAATTGTTTTCTCAAAATATGGTGTTTACCCTTTTATTAGAGTTTTGTGGATATTTGAGTCATTTTAATATTAATAGAATATTCAACATTTAATTAATTAAATAATAATTTACTCATGTGTGTGTATTCAAAAAGACCATTCAATATAAGTGTGTTATTGAGATTCTATTTCCATAGTTGAGTCTATAATAGGGGGTTCTCTTAGGCAAGTCATAATTCCATGGTAGGTTCTATGTAAAGTTTCGTTTTATTGTCTTTTTATTTTTCTTCCATTTTTATTTTTCATTTCATGTTTTCCTTTCTTCAATTTAGCTTCTCATGTAGACCCACATGGGCTCAAGTTTCACATAGATAAGGATGAAATAATGAGAGGAGAGGGAGAATAATTAATAGGTTCCTCTTAAGGAGCTCTTCTAGAGGGAGATCGGTTGTCGGTGGGTGTGTGGCGTGTATTTTTCCTGAAGATAATGTGTTTCACACCTAGAGGTAGGAATGCTTTGTTTTTTCACCATAAATGACCATATATTATCTATTTCATGTACCAAAGCCCTATTTTTGTTTCTTTGGGTACCATTAATGACCCCATGGATCATTTTTGGGAAGATAAGGGCTTTGAAGGGATTTTAGGGGTTTCCTATTAGGAACTCCCAATCAAACTATTTGTAGATTTATGAACACACACCATGTGTGCTTCTTGTTCGAGGAATATGAAGGTTTTAGAGGTAAAATACATGTAATATTATTTCACATTGTGTAGTAATACTTTTATATGTTTCCATGTACCAAGGTACATGGGATATTTGAGAGGACAACACTTATACAAAATGTACATATTGTTTAGTCATACTGGGCCATGTGGCCTGGTATTTTGGAAGACATCCCATCTAGGGGAAAACATGTAACACCTAGAGATTTTTTGTTTTATTAATAATTAATAATTTAAATTTCTTTGATATATTCCATTATATGGAAAACAAAGTTAATCATTCATGACCCACAATAATGGGTTAGCTTGAATTACTCAAGACACTGAATTTTTACAAACTCATGATATATTATTATTAATATTATTCAAATACTGATGTTATTACCCACCCGTTAAACATAGATATAAGAATATAACCATTTTTTTTAAATATTATGTATAAGGTTTTATATAATGAAAATATATTGATAAAAATGTACTTAATTTTTCAATATAGTATTTATATGCTTCAAAAATACTATTTTTAGAAAAAGTGTTTTTATTTTGGGAAACAAAATAAATAAAACTTTTGTACTTCTAGACAATTTATATGAAAAAATAAATATTTTTTCATAAATCATCGTGTCAAAATTATATTAGGGTTAATATTTTATTTCTTTCTGAAAACATTAATTTCTTGAAAAACAGTTAAAATTATGGAATTTTAATAGGAAAATTCATTTTCATTTTAATTAATTATAAATTGAGATTAAAATTTTAATTGTATTTAAATTAAATTTTTAATTGAATTAAAATTAAAATTAGTAATTTATATATCTCTTAATCCGATTTTGGTCATCAGAATCATTTTATCATAGAATTTTGATAAAAACCCTCTTATAATCCTTTGAACATTCTCTTGTTAAAAACTCTCTTCCTCGTCTCATATATGAGAATAATTTTAAATTAACATTTTTTCCATCATATAATGTAATTTAAAAAACTAAATTACATATTATTAATCATCATAATTTATATTATATAATAATTTAAACATATTTTTAGACCATAATGAACTGTAAAAACAATAAAAATTATATACCATGATTAAGGTAAAAATTGGATTAAAGGGGGGTTAAACTAAAACTATATGGGTCAAATGACATAAAATATTGTTTAAAAACTATTTTATGGAAATATATATACCCTATAATTTATAAGTCTCAATAATATTTTATATTTGATCCTTACATCATGAAAAAAAT
Organism: Viscum album; assembly: GCA_963277665.1. Lineage (NCBI taxonomy): Eukaryota > Viridiplantae > Streptophyta > Magnoliopsida > Santalales > Viscaceae > Viscum > Viscum album. Next base: position 2,088,777,803 of record OY728160.1, read on the forward strand.
ATGTGTACACTTTTTTCTTTTAAAAAAATTACAAGTGTGCCACTGACCTCGCCTATATAAGGCCAAACCACTCCTCTCTTATCCACACCATAATAAATATTTTGGGTAATAAAATTATATAAAAAATACCTTGAAAAGTTTTTCCAATCACCCTATAAGACTTATTTTTTGTAAAAATTCATCCTAATATATATTTTGTTCAAACATAACACGGTTACCTGAAGAAGAGGTAACACTCAATAATAATCATTTTTATTTTATTTCATTCTCCACCTATTTCGATTATTAATAAAACATGATTATATAATTACATAATTATACAATATAATAAGATATTTTTATGTTAATTTCATTATATAAAACTATCTTCCCTTCCATGTAATGGGTTACGGACTAATCATTTGTATGTATAGAGGTATAACACCCCACGAACTGATGTCATTCGTATTTCCATTACAATATACAATGGTTTGGTATGTTGATGGATATAAAGTTAATTTATGATATTTATAAAATAATTATACCTATTTAATTATATATCATAAAAAAAAATTAGATTATATTTTTATGTGACACGATAACATCGCTAGTGTGTACGATGGACTCTCGCCTCAAAATGTAATGTGATTCATTTACGTTGATTATATACATGGAAAATAATGAAGATATATTTAATGAAAATATGGTAAATAATATAATTTTATTATATGTTTCAAATATTTATAATTCTTAAATGATAATATATCATTTTATTTCATACGATTTCACTCACTGAAATATGATAACATTATTCGTGTATGTGTGGACTGACACCTTCATGTAGCGATGTGACTCCCTCTTTTCATCACCAAACCACATTAAATATATTTATAATGATATTTAAAGAATAATATGGTATTTATTATATTATTACCATTAATTATAGACAAAATATTACTTACCTAATTGCCATAATGATCATTGAAAAAAGGAAATGTTACTCATGTGTGTGTACGACCAACAATATTCATGATAAAAAAAATCATTTATAAAAGCCATATTTCACGAATTATAATAAAATTATAATTTATATATATATATACGTATACATATCATAATTATTTCTTCATTATTATTCTGTAAATTATGGAAGCAATATCAAAGTAGGAGGACCAAAAACAACAAATCAGAGCATATACGAAAAACAATGAAGTTATTACGTAAACATTATTTTAAAAAATAATTAGTTTAGAATGGGTAATAAATGGGATTAAATAAATCATATATACTCGATATATATATATATATATTATTTGGTTATATATTTATAATAAATTTATATTTATTTTATAAGAGTCCTTAATTTGTATGGTGCAATTTAAGACTTATGGTAGGGGAATTCAAGTCACTCTTTTATTTCTAGGGGACATATGAAAATTCAACAATTATTTTTTTGTGTATATAATTACCCATTTAAATTTTATATCCATAATATACTCATTTTAATTATATTTTATATTTTATTTTATTTTATTTTATTACATATAGGGTCTAATGATTCAACAAATTAAAAAAGTCGTAAGGAATTTATGTCCGACTTTTTTCTTCTATGAGACAAAAAAAATATTCACCACCTATTTATTCTTTGTTGTGTATATTCTACCCATGAATGTATTTCATGATTTCTATCCTGAAATTTATTTGGATTACAAATCCATATTCAAATATCTCTTTCATATGGATTATTTATCATATGATTACCAATGTGGTAATGGATTTATGTTACAATATCATCATTTATCATTATTGTTTATGATTATGACTCTAATGTTGAAATATTATGATCTAACTCTCAATAGTTCTCATTAATTTTATTATAATCTGGTTATTCATTATAATTTAATGTAATAGTTCAACTTTACCACACTTTGGAACATAAAATATTTTAGAAAATTTTTTGATGAAATTTTTTATTTATTTCACCTTTTGGATGAAAAACGTTTTCTTCCAAAACCATTTTTTATAAATATGATTTCAAAAAAAATCGTACATTCATGAAATTATTTAGTAAATATATTTTTTTCCTTTTTTAACATTCATTGAAATTATTTTTGATGTCAATGTTCATGTATTTTTTCAGATAATTTGTTTTTTTATCGAAAATGTACAAGGAATAATTATTTATCATGTAAAGAATGAATGGAATTTGTTACTTTCATGAAAATGAATTACAAAGAGATTTATTTATAGGTTTTAAATTTTACGTTCAGAATAATAATTTGGAACAATGTTATGTTTTAAAATGTTTTTCACAAAGCAGAAAGGTTATTTTCCTCAAGAAATGTTTTACATTTTTTTAAATCTTCATTTTTTAGTTTCAAGGATTATTTTTAATTAATAGGAATTAAACAATGATTTATGAAATTTTATTTTTAAAAATTGATTTTAAAAAAATATTTGTTTCTATGATCACATTCATTTATGTAACTTATCATATTTTCTGATATGAAACAAACATACCATTCTTATTCTTTATCTGAATGGTTTATCATGTTAAGATGTAAATGAAACTCATTTCTCTTACCTAGGGCATACCATGATAAAATTATTATGAAACACATTTATTTCTCATAGGTAATTCTATGATTAAATGATGAATTATTATAAAACCAGTCACTTTTTCAATGGATATTATATAATGATATTTTTATGAACCCCATTTAATTTCATTAGTTATGATCAGATGAATTTTTTATCATTCTGTATCAAATATAAGAATAATGTTATTTATTTAATGGTTGGGACCTATATATTTATCCAATGCATTGGGTAAATATGAGTAACACATGAATAAATATATTTTTTTCACCCTGATTATATGTTTACAACATTATTTATGAACCTGATTACATGTTTTTAATGTTATGTTTGAACCTACATACTTGTTCATAATGATATTCCATAAACTGATTCCATGATCACATTGTTATGTGTGAACTAGATTAATTATTCATATTATTATGCATGTAACTATATTTAAGGATCTTAAATGTTATTCATGGTCCCAGTTACATGTACATAAGTTTATGTGAGGTCTTTATTTCATTCCCTTAACTTATTGAGTAAACATATATCTATTTATATATGTTCATTATGTAATAATCTGATGTGTATTCAACAAATCTGGTTCATATTCCAATTTTATAATCTCATGGAAAAAGATCTTTGATTTATGTATGAATAACATCTTACAAAAATCTAATATTTATCCATGAATTAATATTGTGATCTTTGATATGTGGGGTATAGTTACAAAAATTTTATTCCCATGTTTTAATACCCTTATGTGTTTTTTGTTTAAATGTGTCTCCCTTTTTACCCTTAATTTGAATTTTGGCACACCCTTTTTTATGTTTCCATTCTCCATGTTATGAATAAAGGATTCATGTATGTTATTTTCTTCAAGAGTACTAGTGGGAAAATATTTTTGGGACATGTTGAAAATATTTCACCAAATTATATGACTATGTACGTAGTCTCAAAAGAAAAAAACTATTATGTTTTCCATGAATATGTTCATGTAATGTATTGAATATACATTTAAAAAGATGTATTATATATATATATGAGAAACCTAGGTAACTATAAAAATGGATGTGTTGTAGTACATTGATATAACTCATGTGTACCACATGCAATTTAATAGTACATGGTCGAAACCTGTGTTTGTTATGGCCCTGTAGATTTACATGGGCAGGTTCACATTTGAGAGTAAACTACATGTACATAAGAGTAAAAAATGTGTACTTATTCCTTCAAGGGGATTTGGATATTTCTATGAATTAGATTCATAATTGGACATAAATATAGTACATTCTATGAATTGTTCCACATAAGTAACAATTGAAGAATACATTTATTGATTAGAGGCTATGTCGATAGATTTTTGGACTGAGAGAGTTTGGTGGGAGGGTTTATTTGAGGATTGCATTCAGAGTCCTCCAATGTGTAGGGTTTTGTGATGTGAGGCCTGAGTGAGGGTTTTTAGCAGGTAAGCCATCTTGTCTGGTGGATGGTAGGTTGGTTTGTTCAAGTTTCCCTCATACAGTTCCTGGAAGACAATATTGAGCTGTATAATTAATGTGATATTGGATTTTCCCTAGATTCTAGTGCTAATTTTTCAGGGTTAAAGATGTTGAGGTTTATATCATATGAATGATTATTAGACTTGTGGGAGACTATTGGTTGTGTGGATTCCATGAGATGAAAATTATGGAGGGATTAATTAAGATATTGATACATATATGTGGGACAATTGAGGATTCCCTTGTTGGATAGTTTATGATCATGTGATATATGAATTCCATAGTGGGTATTGAGAATGACCTTTTGGAATGGTGTTTCATTATAAGAACTAATGAGAGGGATAGTACCTCTCGATGGGTAAAATGTTGTAGTAGGAGGCTTTGTTTTTGTAAGGATGGAATTTTCCTCGAGGTTTCCCCTCTGGTGAAATTAACATATAAGGTTTCATTATTTTATGTTTTCAGATGGACCATTCAGTGTTACCCTATTGGAATGCTTATACTTTTGGATTCCCTTGAAGGAATGTTGTTGATCAAGGATCAGTTGGTGTCCATTGAGTCACACATGATGATTTCTTTAGGGATGTATTGGATTGATTTTTTGTATAGCATAGTGGAATCACTTATAGAGTTTCCCACACAAGTTTGTCTTTGGACAATTTTATGATCAAATAGAGGGAATAGACCAAGATATTAGGTTCAATAGTAGAGTCCCTAGAAGGATGTCTCTTTGTTTAATTCCCATAAGGACTATGGGAGTCCATAGTTTTTTTTACCTCAAATGATCATTGTTGAGATCTTGTGGTTTCAATTTTGTGGATGAGGATATATTAGACGATAAGAGTGGTTTTATTATTTGTCAATTAAGAATTGATATGTGCTATTAAATAATATTTTTGGATACTAGATTTTATATTTGAATTGACTAATGTTATAGTGGCATTTGGTTAAGATGTTTGACGTAGTTTTCTCCTATGAAAGCACTTATGAAAGTTACCCTCATGATATCATAGATTAGGAGTTGGACCTGCGTTTTGATCTGATTATATCCTATGTAGAATGGATGAATATAGACGAGGTTATGGAGCTAAATGGATTTCCTAATGCATAAACCCCTCTTGTTGAGATTTATTACCTGACTAGAAGTTTTCTTCTATAGATATTGGTAACTCCCAATTACATGGATGAGACTAATGGGATAGTGTATCTATCAATCCCATAGATTGAAGGGATCCCCAAGGTTAGTGAATTTTTCATGACCATGGTTGGAAAGTTCCCCAATGATAGTGTACACTATCAAACACTTTCATAGGCTCTCACATGTTGTATTATACATTTAGGGAATGAATAGTTATTTGGGGTCCACTGTTGAGATCGTTCACTAATTTAGATTGTTCTATTGGTGTCCTAGATTTTGATAGATTCTTATAGAAACCATTGGTAATTACCTAGAGTCAAAAAATAGTTCCTTTGAGTTTACATGTCATAAATCTCATGTATATATCAAGATAACATTTTAATTTCTTGTGTTGGGGTTATCCAATTATTATAAATCCTCTGTTGTTGAGAGTGGGGGAAGATTTAATTTGAGTATTCTTATAAAACTCGTTATAGTTTTTTTCCATGTTTTGTATCCCTAATTTTTTTTTGTTATCGTTTATTTTATACAAGTTGTTAATAATTTTTGAATATTTTGGGAGTATCACATGTAGATAATATTTTAATGATAAAATATTGTTAATTAACCATTAGGGGTGAAAAATGTGATTTATTTCACACCCCCAATACATGAAACTTAGTGTGAATTCAAACTATATATCTAATTTTATATTTTTGAATATGTTTCACAGTGGATCGGGTAAATTCCCAATGTTAATCGATCATAGATGTTTATCTTGTAATGTCTTCTGATAGGGTTGTAATAGACCAAAGAGTTTAGTCTATAAACATTATCAGTTAGACCATAAACACTTGTCATCAACCTCTATAATATGGGGAGATTTTATTTGAGTCTATGTGGTGGGAAAACATGAGTGATGTGTTTGGTCGACTTAGGTTAGTTCATTATAGTACATATTAATAAATTTATATTTACATTACCATTAGGTAATGAAGGATTCATATTACATATTGACTCATTAATGGAAGGATTTGGTTGTTCTCTTATGTATAATTATATAATGATTTCCTGTGCATCAAGGAAATTGAAAAGCCATAAATTAATCCATCTAACTCATGACCAAGATCAACCAAACGCAATATTTTCCATGAAAATATAGAAAAACTACCTCTTGAAGAAATATGTGATATATATACAGATCGTAAGAGTTTGAAATATATATTGCCTCAAAATAATATCAACATGAGGTGAAAAATAGTGTTTTATGTAATCTGGTTTTTCAATCACTCAATACACTACCGCCCTCGGAAGGCCAAAAATGTTGAAGATGAATTAAATTGGTTGAGAAAATGTGTTCTAACCATTATGATGATTTACAAGGATATTATATAAAAAGATATAGTAATGATTGATATAGTTATTTTTAGTCATAGAGAGCCATGATTCCATTAAAACAAATTATAAAAAAAAAATCTTACTAAAAAAGATATAGAGAGGTAAAAGTATGATGGAATGTGATTATAATGAAATATTAATGTATTATATGATGGTAAATTTAAAAACTACTTATATAAATAAAGAGTGTTAATGATTATAAAGAGGATATTTATTATGTACATACTAGAGTTGTTGAGGGAATTTATAGATGAAGAATATTTCTCAACTTTCTATATACACCCAGGTATAACAAAAAGGTATAGGTATTTAGGCTAACATTTCTGGTTAGATGGTGTGAAGTAGGAAATTGTAAACTATGTGTCTAGATCCATAGTATTCAAACTGGTAAAGTCTAAAAGTCAACATCTAAAGGAATTAATGAAACCACTTCGTATACTAATTTGGAATTGGGAAAATATTATAATGGTATATTTTCACTATGATCCCAAAGAATCCAAGGAATAATGATTCAATATGGGCCATCATTCATCATGTTAATATGTCTGGTCATTTATTATTGATAATAAAATATCTATCCCTTTAGTTTCCTACCCACTCTATATTAAAGAAATCATAAGGATAAATGGGTAACCTCTATCAGTGGTATATAATCAGGATTTTCATCTCACATCGATATTTTGGAATAGTATTAAAATGTTTGTTAACATAAATATGTGTTTACACACTTCCTACAATTCCCATAATGATGGTCAGTATGAAAATGATATACATACCTTGGAATAAATGTTGGTGAGATTTTTATACAAAAATAACTTTTATTAGATCATCCAAACAGATCCACATTAACAATTTTATGGGAATATTTTTATCCCACCACCCAGTTAGATAGAAGATAGATAAAAAATATATCTATCATAAATCTTGTAGATGATATGACTACAAAATTAGAGACTGTTCTTTGTAAAAGTATATCATCTTAAAGAATAAAAATGTTTCATGATAAATTTCAAAGGAAGCAATAACTATTTCAAGTGGGAATCAAGTATTATTTATGGTGTCCCCAAGGAAAACAGTTGTAATATTTGATAAAAATTGATATTTAATCCTTAAAAACATTTAGGGTTCTGAAATATGTGAAATAATTAGAGTTATAGTTTTTTGATTGTCTATGATTCCCAAACTTTATATATTACATGAAATATTCCATGTTTCATTACTAAGAAAATATATTCTAGATCAAAATCATGTGCTAACATATGAGGGAATATAGTTTTAGGCTAACTTGATTTATAATGAAGAGACTTTCCAGATTCATGAAATAAGGGAGAAAGTATTGTGGATGTGGACAACATGATTGATGAAGTTCATTTGAAGAAATTACAAACTATAAGGGGAAGCCAAGGAGCCTCATGAAAATATAAGGTATGGATATAGAAATTTTTTTAGTAGCTAATATATAACACAATATAGAGGGAGAAATTATTTATGGGTGGGAGAATGTAATAACTGAAATTCTATTATAGAAAGTAATCACTACACCATGAACTATCACACAATACACACACTAAATATCCTTTAATCTTAAATATATTTTTAAGATTAATTTAAGAATGTTAGAAACTGAATTTTTAAAAATAATCACCATATTGGTATTCTTCAGAAATATATTATCTTAATTTGAAATTTTTTTATTTTTCTAAAATAGTTTTTTTAGTGTATAATGACCCTATCCTGGCATACATAGACATTAAATTGCTTTTGTATAATACATAGAACATTATAAAAGAAATTAACCAAATACCCTATTATTTTAATGAATTTTTGAAAATGGAATCATAAAAATGGTACAAAATAGAGCTAAATTAAATACCAATAGGTTCTTCTTGACTAGAACCCTTATTAGACATGTGATACAAAGTACATATTCCCATAACATGGGGATTGAGGCATAAAAATGGGGGATCTTAAATGCTTAGTAAGGGTAAATAAAGGTCATATATAAGTATAAACATGAGAATAGGGGTATGAGAATGCGATCATATCATTACAAGATCATACCCTGCAGATCCAATATCATAAACATGAATCATGGTATAAAACATGTCAGTTCATAAGGCATGAAACTTCTATAAATAAAGATCATGAGCCCTGAAAGCGTTAAATTGGAATAAGACATAGGATTTTTGGCATATACATAAACATAGAAAAGAATATGTCAAGGGTACCAACCCCGACCATCACAAAATGTAAGGCATGGCCTATAACCCATGTAAATGATTGTTTTTTGGATTAGGCTACAACTTGTGTTCCCTATTACTTTATATTTTCGGATACAACCTATATACCATATTTGTTTTGGGCTCGGGCTATAACCCATGTACCCTCTTACTTTATGTCTTGGGATACAACTCCTATACCTTAGTGTTTTTAGGTTTGGCCTACAACACGTGTATCCTTTGAGCTCATATACAACTTATCATTACCCAGATAATTAAAGGGAGAAATAGGTACCACCAGTCACATAATAAAATCGCAAATACATGTGACATTAGGATATAAAAAATACACCATATCATGACCCATAAAAAATAGATGGGATTAATAAACATCATATCATAACCCATGAAATGAAATTGGTGTCATATAAATTTAATCACATCATAACCTATTGAAAATTTATAGTTTTCATAATAATTTTATACTATAATAACCCAAGAAATGAAGTGGGTTTCATAAGAATTTACCATGGATTAAACCATTTAAGAGAAATGGTTTTCATAAGTATATAACTTATAGAATTGGGTTTTATTTCATAAAATTATAACCAATTAAAGAGAAAAATATTTACAAAAATTTCATCTCATCAAAACATAAACCATTCAAGGAAAAATATGAATGGAAACTTTGGATAATATTCTAGAAAGGAATGGGTAACATCAATGGATTTAATCATAGAAATAAATTAATTTTGAGATATCATTTAACATAATTTTTTGAGGAAAATATCATTTATTATTTGAAAAATAATTTTTGAAACATAAAAAATTTTAAAAACACTTTTCCTTGAAAATAATTTAAAACATATAAAGATGGCTTGAAATTATAATGAAAATCAATTTCCTTAAAAAATTATATAATATTCTTGAAAACATTTTGAAACCATTTTTCCATGAAAAAATACAAAAGAGTATTGAAAAAATTCGGAAAACAATATTCCCTGAAAATTTATAAAATAATCATGGAAACATTTTAAAAACAATATTTTTCGAAAAATTATAACTGAATATTGAAAAACATTTGAAACCATATTATTTAATGGATTATAAAAGAATCTTGATATTTTTTTCAAAATTATTTTCCATTAAAACATATAAAATATATGTGAAATTCTTTTGAATAACATTTTATAAAAAATGGTTTTGAATGAACACATATTCATGACCAAATATAGAAGTAAATTCGTACCTTCATAAAAAACATTATTTATCATATTATATAACAACGAGTGGAAAATGGTAGCAGTACATGAATATATAATTTATATATAGTGGATAATAAAAATATTTATTTATCCTGAGAGATGGATTATAATACCTCATCAAAGGATGAATATTCTTAAATAATTTCAATAAATGATGAGATTGTTTCTATAAACTTTTACCACTCAGTAACATTGAAATATATCCCCATGTAAGAAAATAAAAATAAATGATTCATAAAACATAATTAAAATAAATATATTGATAATTTAACATTACAAATGTAATATATACCCCTCATAGAAAAATATAGGTGCATAACATGGCATGTAGCTCGAATAAGGAAAATTGAGACAAAATTACAGAAATAATTTTTATCTTTTGAAACAAAAACCACATGAAATAAATATCTTAAAATGGATATGTAAACACCCAGGTAGTTATTTATAATATTCATAAAATTAATTCATGGTTATTATATAAACCAAACCAAATAAATGAGTGGTATATAAGGGATGTATCTCACCAAAAAAATGAGATAAAATCCCTTAACATGTGTACCGAATTTTATTGCAGTCGTTCAAATATCCTCGACAATAAATAATAGTTTATTATAAATCATTTAAAGAAACAAATTATTATATCCAATATCATATATGGTCATATTATGAATATATATTTCTAACTTATTCACAATTCTATTTTATGGTTTCACAATGGGTAATATTCGTTTTGTTTTTCAGATCTATCTTAAATTGGTTTCTCCTTGGCTCCTGTCTTGAGACACCTCCACTAGCTTGGGAGCTCCATCCATTACATATGCATTTATCTCACATGTAGGTGAGGGGTAAAAAGGGGTTTTTACATAAACGAATCCTTGGGAATGCAGGACCTACATATTAATGAGGAGAAGGCTCGCAGTCAAACAAATTTAATTTAAATAAATAAATTAAAAGAAATCATTCACATACAAAGGTCCTGGTCTAGCTCATGATCATCCATACATGCAACGATATTTACACATAAATAAAACTAGCATTAAATTCTTTAATCATTCTTGTTTAAGATAAATCATGCTCAAATCAATTAATTATCTTTAATTAATCAATCCTTTTATCTTATACCCTTTTTCTGAATTTCCTTGAGATTCTCATTCATCATAATTTTAAATAAATTAAAATTATCCTTGTACGTAACTTATACCTTGGAGGAAACCCGGTGAAATATCGTTCATTACGCAGATATTAAATTAAAAACATATATATATAACACCTATCACATGTTGTGCCTCAGCTTTATGCTTGCACCATGGTACACGTCTCAAGGGTTTGTATAATATAATAATAAATTTTAATAAATCTTCAAAATTTGGGTGAGTACACAGTGTGTAGTTACGACTACACGGCGTGTACTTTTCTTCACCATCCATCTGAAGTACACGTCTGAGGACATGGCATGTTAATGTACTTCGGAAATTTTCGGAGTACACGGCATGTTCAGTGGGACACACACCGTGTAGTTTCCATGTTACACGGTTTCCAGCCAGGAAAACCGTGAACAGGGTACACGGTCCAACCCTAACCCGAAGGGACTACATGTCGTGTTCATTGGACCACACAACATTTAATCCGGAAACCATGAGCCACCTGTTCCTGGTTGACACACGGTGTCATAAATGACTTAGATAAGATCAATACACGACCTGATTTTACGGACCAGTCTGATGCATGAACCTAGACTACACAGTGTGTACTTCCGAATACACACCATGCATTCTCATGTTGTACGGCCAGGAAAGTTTGGCTCCTCGGGATGAGATCCTCTATTTTATTTTAATCAAAAATCAAAAGAAAAGGTTGTTTCTGTATGGTTAACGACAAACGATGGAGGAGGAACAGATCTCGAGATTCAGATTTAAACAAGGATGAACTTGAATTGAAACAACTAAATTATTAAATGTGTAAATCACCAACAAAAAACTAAATAATTATAATCAAAAATATGACCCCTTTGATACCACTTGTAGGTTTCGGGCATAGTGGAAGCATGTTGGTGGGTCTCCCAATTTTGATTTTAGCGTTAAACAACGTTCAAACCGAGATCCATCATGATATAAAACACCGGATCTTTGGAATAGAACGAAGAATGAAAAAAATGGGGGAGTCTCAGAACCATAGAGATAGGATCATCATATGTTTTTTATAATTAATTTAATTAATTCACAAGAATTACCTTGGTGGAATTATTTCTTCGTTGATGTCTCTGGTCATGATCTTGTGATTCTTCATTGCATCGTAGAATCCAAGTGTAGGATTTCTCTAGCAGTGATCCACACGTGTGCCACGTATCTCTAGATGTCGCTAAAGGGATCTCCATATACAAGCGTGGAAGAACCTTCGCTTGCAATGTCCGCCTTCAATCGCCTTGATCCGATGGAGCAGGATCTCTCTCGATCTTGAGAGTATTCTTGGAAGAAGTAGTTCTTTCGGTCTTGAAAAAATTATCCAGAATTGTTGTGCACAACCATTGGGGAAAAGTGTTGGGGTTGTGAGGATTTTTATAATCGAGTTTGAGGTTATAGATTTATGACAATAAATAAACACATTATGCATTATATTTATTTCATTAACACTTATTGAAAACCCCCATGTCGATTTATTTGTTCCTTGACATGCACCCACGCTGATTATAATAAATAAAATTTAATAAAACAATATTATATCCTCAAAATACCGACTGGAAAAATGACACAGTGTGTAATCATTAATACACGGCGTGTACTCATTTTCCATAAAACTATACAGTGTGTATATTTAATATATACAGCGTATACTTTTATTTTCCATTTTTCTTTATATCCTCCACCACATTTATGAGACCTTGAGTAATGGCTATTTATTTCTTAAATAAATATAACTGCATTACTCGCTAATAAATATATTATTTCGCCCACAATATATTATCTCGAATAACTAGTGTCGAAATAAATGCAATCAGGCATCCTTAAATAATTATTAAACCACAGTCGGGAATAATCTTTATTTAACTTGTTAAATTAATATTTAACTGAGATACATGGACTCACTTAGTGTGTGATCCTCTCGGTCTCTTTCTCGTTGGCATTAGCCGGGCATGCCTAAAGACCAAGATTGATGTCAAGCAACGATTCAAGGCACCCAAGAGAAAGAAGTTGACGTCATATTGAAATGTCACCTCAAACGAATGCTTACCATGTAATATAATCCCTTTGTCTCGATATCTCAAATCAAGTGGGTTGCATGCTAGTTTCATCAACCCATGTGCTCAATTATTCTTTCTTTGACTTTCTGAAATTGAACTTGCCCATTCTTTACCATTGTCATGGATTTACATAGGCTATATCAATTCAATCAAAGGGCCTGAGATATCTTCTTTCGTTATGGAACAGAAGGAACAAATCCTTTCTCGCGTTATCTGTTAATGCAGTATTACTCGTCACACACCCAACGTATCCTACCTCGTTGTGAACAGTGTGTCGTCACAGTTTTTGTCAATACATCTAAGTGCGCAAGTTGTAATACCCATTAATAATAATCTTAAAGTCTAAGGGAAAATACACACGTCCGCATATAGGAACTTCCAATGACACTATAAAATGTGGATTTCCTATTGGCAGGTCTCGTTCTCATAATATCCTCCTAGATATTACCAAGGGCGCACACTATGAGAAGGTGTCTCAAAGTTTTATGAGTTCTCACCCCTAAGGGCCTATATTATTTGTCTCCCTCAAATAACATCATCGGGCCATAGAACATATATTCAAGAACAGTGTTATGATACTTCCGGGTTCTCATCATAGTAGGGATCTACTATGACCCTTTAATGCAACAACTATCCTTGGGACATTATCACATGCATTGTCATGCAGAAGAACAATCAAGATGTGATAAGATGATAATTTAATGAAAAAAGTACAAAGTAGTTGGTTCTAGGTCACCAACTCCAACATTAGCAACTTTTTAACGCTAGTAAAACTCAATCTTTATCAGTGCTAAAAAACATTGATAAAGACCCAATTTTAATAATATAATAAAATAATTAAAAAATTTAAATTTATATATTATAAATAAATAATTAAATAAATTACAAATATGTATTTATAAATATAACCATAAATAAATATGATTTTCATTTAAATATATTTATTATAATTTTATAATTATTTAAATATATATTTATTTAATTATAATTATAATGACAAATATGTATATTTAAAAATATTTGTATATAATTATAAATAGTTTTATATAATTATATACATTCATTAATATATTAATATATATAATTATAAATATAGTAAATATATTTATTATAAATGTCTAATTATTTAAATATATATAAATATATATTTATAATTATAATTATAAATATATATATATATAATTGTATAAATATATATAAATATACATTTTTATATAATTAAATATAGTTATTAATATATTAATGTTTGTAATAGGGTATTAAATTTCTTATAGCTCTTTTTATTTTGATAAATTACAATTGCATAACATTTAATTAAATTGAATGTTGTTAAAAAAATTATTTCTTATTCATAGGTATTCATATTGTGTTATAGACTCTTATTGTTTTTACTTTTTATTTTTATTTTGATATTTAAAAATTAAGGCTTTAAGTGACAGCCTCTTCAATTTGAACCACAACCACATCATTTAAGGGGGACCTGGAGGTATATCCCATGGCATAGTGCACAAAACATGTGTGTGTGAGCCTGTGTATAAGTCCACTGTTCAGTTATCGCATGGATCAGGCTTAAAAAACCTGCACAGCCCGCATGCCTAGTGTGTTCTTGTATTCTAGTTTTCATTCTGGCGAAGGAATACTACATTCTGGATTATATATGGCTCTTCCCCCTTGTGTTGATTTCGATGTGAGATAAAAATTGTCCACTGAGATTGAATCTCACCCGTTGGATCGGAACTCCATTTTCTTCAACCGCGCGATTACCTCTTTGTGCGGTCTCCATTTATCCTTCTACCCCGCACACCCTATCTTTTGAATTCCCATACAGTTTTTGATCTCCCGAGCACCTCCACTCATTTTCCTCCACACCGAAGCAGTTCGACGACCCTTTCTCTGGTGACCTTCATTTCCTCGGATCGAATGCATCTTCATCATGAATATTTAATTCTCAATATTAATGGATGGAATAATGGATGCATTAATTGTTGATTATGAACTTGGAGTCTATATAAAGCTTATGCAACAACATATTTCAAGGGTGTGCTATCAAGATATAGCCGGAAAAGGAGACCCAGGAAGGGGTTGCCGTGCTTGCGATGGCCTGTGTGACATGACGACGACGGCGCAATTATCTTGTATGCATGGCGATATTCATGGAAGGGTGTTCAAGATGCAGTCCACCGAGATCAAGAAGGGGGTTGCTGCATCAATGGTAGCATGTGCTCCATGTCAGCATTTAACAGGTGCAGAGCAGCGATGATACAATTCATGATCGGGGTCATATATCGAGAGTCTTCTAGATTGCGGTGATCAAGCGGCGTGTCCTGATTGAAGATCTACGGTACATCATGATAACAAGATCATTTGGGTGTCGCAAGCTAGTGCAAGGTTGACGCATGTTCGAGTGAAGATCTCTGAGGTAGTGAAGTTTCGTCGACAGAAGAGTGACATTTTGTCACAGATTGATCTTATGATATATGGTGTCAGCGGGATGTTTATCAAAGAGAAGGAAGAGGCGTATCGGGGTGTGATTTTTACAAAGGTTTTCTACGCTCACTTATTTGTTATTCCAGTTCGGGTATTACTTGGATTCCTGTATTATCTGATTCATAGTGGATATTTTTTAGAATTGTCCCGTGGTTTTTTAATCCTCCACATGGGAGGGCTTCTTCACGTTAAAAATCATGTGTTTTGATTCATTTATTCTGTATATATCGCTTCCATATTTCGATGGGTTTCTCATGATATTTTTTGGAAAGAAATTTTTGGCCCGAAATTAGGATTCTCCCCAACACTATGTTCTTCCATATTTTTGGTTTCTCTAGTTGGAATCCCCTCTGGTTGATTTCCCTTTGGCGATGAGTCACCGTTGGTAGAAACCAATGGTGAGTAAACTTGTCATCTTTGGTAAAAAAACCAAGGGTGAGTCTTCTGCCACAATTGGAAGAGTTCCAAGAGTGAGTAATTTCTCACACCACTGGAACCCAATGGTAAGTCACTCACTCACTGCCAGGAGACCAATAGTGAGTAACTTTACACACCATTGGTATTCTTAGCCACGGTCAAATGCTCTTCTTTTTCCTATAAAAACTTTGGTTTCTTCCCTCATATGCAGTAATTTGTTCTCTTTGTTTATTATGTGTTTTAACTTTGATTTCTTATTTTTATCTAAAGTATTTTAAGCTGTTTCACTTCTATTTTGTTATTTGTTTAGGTTTTTTTCTTTTATTTTAATCATAGGTATTTAATTTTTTTTATGTACAATATTTATGAGGAATTCCAATTAATCATAAACATAGAAGTATATGTGTTTAAATGTCTTTTTTTCATATTACTATTTTATGATATCTTAAACAATATTAGTTTTAGGTTATTCATCTGCAAATTCAATCTTTTTTCTCACATAATTTTTAATAAGCCACTGTTGGATCTCAATGGTGTGTCAATAGTCACCGTTGGACACCTAATGGGGAGTAATTTTTTATTGTTCTCATGGATCCATTTGATGTTAAGATTCCTGGAAATGCTTTGAGTTTTGTTTTATTCAATTTAGTTTTTATTAAAATTTCAACGGTATGTAATAATCTATTTTGTCACCATTGGACATTTCCAACCGTGAGTAATGTCTCACCACTCTATATTTCCAATGGTGTGAAATTTCTAACTAATCAATGTTTTTTAATGGTGAGAAATGTCGCACTGCTCTTTATTCTCAATGGTGAGAAGTGTCTCACCATTATTTAAAAAAAATTCCAAAATTTTTATTTTCAAAATGTTATTTAAAGTTGTTAAAATGAATTAAACTGACCAATGTTTATTATTTTATGTTGAATTAAAATTTCAATATTTTTTAATAAAAAATTATAGCATTTTCCACTGACATTTGAAAATAGATATTGTTTTCTTATAATGATTTTTTTTTTCTAACATTCTGATGTATGTATAAACTTTCAAAATTATATAATTATTTGATTTAATTTTCAATTGTGATTTGTTTAATAAATATTAGTCTAATTTTGTTTTTGTTTACAATATGGTATTAAAAAATTAATGTAATAGTCATATTATGTTATTATTAACCACTAACTTGTGTCAAGCTTATATTGGACACAAAAATGCTCCTGTGGAACTTTTTTTTAATGTTTTGGTAGAATTCTTCAAGGATAAAAAAATGTACTAGTGAAGTTGATTTATTTGACAAGAATACAAGAATACATATCCTACTACTATGAAAATTGATCAAGAACCTTTTTTGACATCCTATGTTCTTCTGTGATCACTGGTGATATTCTTCGTCTTCATTTTCCACCACTGAGGTAATCAAAGAACACAAGATACAATGAATTTCCACATCATCTTTTTAATTGTTATTGTATTTTTTTTCTACTATTCCTTAGCAGTAATTCTTCCAATCATCTACTTGTTCACTAGATTCATGGTTTAAGCTATTCACTTCCAAAATCTTTCATTGGGTTATTCATCCCATTAAAAAGGATGGTTGGGTTATTCCTTCGAGACAAAAGTAAGGTAGGTTGTGACACCATCACATGTCACGGGTTATACCACCATGTGTGAAAAAGGTAGTTCGGGTTATACCACTAGGTGTAAAAATGGAATGTATGTATTTTTATGTAATTGGATTGTCCCTCCCTACCAAAAGTGAGGATTTAGTGCATACCATTCTCCTCAAGGAGTGGTGGAGATTGAAGAGAGGACTAGGATCTTGGTTATCTGAACCTCTATAAAAAACACATGTGTTATCTGTTTTATTTCCACTATAATATTTAACAATGTTATATAACTAAGATAAATTTGAATTTGAATTAATAAATCAAAAAAGACTATTCATTCCCTCTAGTAACTACTTCTATACCAAGGGATGTAACAATTGTTATCATAGGGTTGTTCCTTTTTAAGGATTTGGTTTTAATTATTTCATTATCAATTTATGAACTAACCTTTATCATAGAGTTAAAAGTATAACGAAAAGATCCACTTCTTTTTTTATGGATAATAAGGACTTTGAGATGTTGAATTTTGTCAGACCACCTCACTTAAATGGAAGTGATTAGGTCTATTGGAAAGACCGAATGAATGTATTTCTTAAAAATATAGGTCTTTATTATTTGGCTATAATGTCAAAACCATTTAAATTTCATGAAATTGATTTAAAAACTCTTACTAGTAATGATGATACAAAATGTATTTTATATTGAAAAGTTATAAATTACTAATATTATTATTTAAGAAGAAATATGTATAGTCATATTTCATCTTGTAAAATTCCTTCTCACATTTGGAGAACATTAAAAGTCACTCATTAAGGAACTAAAAAACTTCAGAAAACTAAGCTAGGTATACACTGAGATGAGTTTCAAGAGTTCAGGATGACGATCAAGAAAGAATTAATGATTTGTATAATGGATTCACCAAAATTTTCGACAACATGGTTTCTCTTGGAGAGACTATGAAGAATGAATCTCTCATTAAAAGTTTACTTCAAGATCTATGGAAAAGATGAAATTCAAAGAAAGTTTCTACTATAGAAAGTAAGCATTTTATTGAATATTCTATGGGTGAGTTGATAGGATCATTACTTCAATGCGAGATGGACATGAAGAATGACAATACACATAGCCATGATAAAAGGAATGGTATAACATTTAAATAGAATATAAATTTTATTGTTAATTCTTCTGATTCAGAGTTTTAGAAAACTGAGAAGGATGAAATTTCAAATTTCACCAAAGGTGTTTACAAGTACATGAATGGTAATAGAATATTTAAGAAGAGTCCTAGAATATATTTTCAAAAGGATGACAGATGTAGTAGTAAAAGAGGTAAAACTTGTATATATGATGATTTAGAATTAATATGCGAGGAGTGTAGGAAAAGGGGCACAGAAAATCAAACTATCGCAAATTAAAACAAGAAGGAAACACTACTACAAAAGAGTTCTTTAACAGTGATACCAAAATGCACTGATAAAGTCAATCTTTATCAGTAATAAAATAAGCGCTGATAAACGATAACCTTTACCAGTGCTTTATTTTTGCAATGATAAAGGTAACCCTTTATCATCGCTTTATTTTTATTGTTGATAAAGGGTACCCTTTTTTAGCATTTTTTAGTACTAATAAAGAGTAGTCTTTATTAGCACTTTTTAGCACTGATAAAGGTCCAGAATAAAATAAAATAAAATTACAATTTCATTAATTAAATAATTATTTTTAAAAATGAATAAATTTAATATACATATATATTAATTTTAAAAAAATAATAAATATTATATATTAAATATATCAATATGTAAAATGAATAAAATGAAATTATTAAACAGATACAAATTTAAAATGAGTAAATTAAGAAAAATATTAAACATTTTATTAATTAAATAACAATTGGTAAAAATGAATAAATTTAATATACATATATAAAGATTATAAATTTTAATAAATATTATATATTAAATAGAGATTTATAATATGAATAAATTGTAATATTTAAAAAAAGTAAAAATGAATAAATTACAAAATTATTTAAAAATTTATTAATGAACAAATATTAATAAAAATGAATAAGTATAATATATATGTATATATATATATTATAAATAGTAATAAATAATATTTATTAAATATAAATATATATAAAATGAATGAAATGTAATAATTAAAAATATATTAATGACTTGTCCATTTTTAATGTTGTTTGATTTTTCAATTTAACATATATCAAACGTCATTTGTTACATTGATTTCATGCACACACACACACACACACATATATATGAAATTAATGAATTTTTATATACAATGCATACACAAATATATTTACGCAATTAATGAAATCTTATATAGAGACACATACACCTAATATTTATGTAATCTATTCAAGTTTTGTATATTTTAAAATTTTATTATAGCATGATACGTTTAATATATTAAATTTTTAATCAGTCAATTTTCATTTATTTATTTTTAATAGTATTACAGCTAGGGTATAATTTAGTCATTTTTAATTTTTTTTACTTTTATCATTTTCTATTATTTAATTATTTATACTTATTTACTATGTTTTAGTATTTTCAATATTTATTCATCTTTACTACAATATATATATATATCCATATTTTTTAAAAATTTATATTTAAATAATAAAAAATATCATTTTTTTCAATATTTTTAATGTGTGCTCATTTTGAATTATTCAATTTCACTCATTTTTAAAATGCATGTATTTAAGATTATATATCCCCTAATAATGTTAAAAATATATTTGAAAATAAATATTTATAAATAAATATTTTTATAAATGCATACTTACTATATTTATAAATTTATATATTTATAGTTATTATAAATAAATAAATATTGTTTTTTAAATAAGTATTTATATAATTATAAATAAATAATTATATATATTTAAATAATTATAAAAATATAATAAAAATATTTAAATAATTATAATTTAAATCCTTTATCAGCACTAAAGTTTTGATATTGATAAAAGGAATATTTATCAAATCTTTTTTATTGATGATAAAGATCGATCTTTGTCAACACTAAAAATATGATGTTAAAATAAATCATTATCAGCATTAAAAAAGTGATGATAAATATCCCTTTTATCAATGCCAATAAATTTATCACTATTAAAAGGGATCTTTATGAGTGCTTTTTTGAAATATCTATTAAAATTATCTCAGATCTATTTAAAAGAAGCCTAACTATGACTCAGTCACTCACAATTCTTAAACTCTCGTGGAACTCCCCTACTTCCAGGGAGACTCCTCTACATTTCCACATATGAATCAAGTCTATAATCCAATGTATGTTATTCTCTACTTTTCCTTTATCATTGTTTGATTTTTTGGGTTCAAGAATGGTTTCAAAGAAAGAGAAGTATGATTTCATATATTAAGATCAATCAACATATGTGTGTGTGCCTGTATGGATAAATAAAATAGATTTTTCACCACATGCTACTGCTTTGTGCTGGAAACATAATACCTGAGTTTCTCAAATCTAAGAGAAAACTATCAAATAGATTAATCAGAAAAAGATATTATTTTTTCCTGTTTGGTCTATAAAAACTCATGCAGATACTTTTCACTCTCATCTAACCAAACTACATCTAGAAACATTTTTATCTTTTCTTCATTTCATTTTCCCATTTGTTCCAACAATATAGTCTGCAAAATTCAGTTCTTATTCATTTTATTCACATGCTGCTTCTCCAACTATTCAAGATTTTCTCTTAAAAATTACAATGAAGGAACGTGCGTTTCCATCGTGGTCCAATAATCCTAAATCCTCCTTCTAGTAACATAACTCTCTCAATGAAATCATCAATCAATCAAAATCATCTACACAAGAGTGAAAAAATAAGAAGAATCAACTTGAACAATTCTATTATTCATAATGGATATGGACTTTCATGAAGAATTATAGAACATTTAGTATAATTCATAGGATGATGACTCCCTATGGATGGTGCACCATAAGGCCACAGAAAAAACCATCAAAATAGTCGAGCTATGAGCTAAAGGAGATTAAAGTCCCCCTCTACCTAAAACCACTTTCCATATTTATTTTTCTCATATACTTCCAACATCTCCAACAACTATATATAGAAAATTAAAATTCTACCCCTAGCCATTAGTAACCTGAACCTCACCTAGAAAACAATCCCTCTCTATTATATAATAATTTCCCTATGTGAAACCTATCTGAGTCATGAAATCATTCTATTTATCATTCCACTATATGGATGCCGAATTCAATCTATAGAGATCCCACTTCATCTTTTACAACAAGTCCTTGTTTTGATTTTCCTCACCACTAGTTGGTTTCTTCATGTAGGTTTTGGGCATAGTGTAAGCTTGTGGATATTATGACCAACTTGAATTTTTAGTCATAATATAAGAATAATCATTTTTAAAATTATTAAAAAGTTATATCCAATGAAAATCATAGATTACTTTACTAAAGAAAAATCCAAGAACCATAAGAGGGGGATCATCAAATGTGTTTTATAATTAATTTATAAGTAGATATAGAATTACCTCAACATGTAATTACACTTTTTAACAATATAGTTAACTATATTTTATTATAATATTTTTCATTGTAGCATCCAAGTGTATAATCCCTTAGGGGATCCACATGGGAACCACAATCTCTAAACATTATTGGAACCATAATCTCTTTCTCTATCTCACTTACCTATACCAACAGAATGCCACCCCTACTCTATATAAGAATTCCATCTTCATATGATATCCCTTTAAACTACATCTCCATCTGTTTTTGAGAAAGAAGCATACAACACATAATAGTAATAAGTAACATAAATAAATTTTCATAAGAAAGGACCACAGGTTTCAAAAATATGGTCATGTAATTAAGGATTCATTTTGGTAAGATAAAAATAAATACAATACACTCCATTCATAAAAGTATGCAATAGAATGCATCTTGTATGAAAATTATTACTGCCTTGAACAAATATATAATACTTCAGCATACAACTAACCTTCACTAACTTTATTTAATCCATCCTCAGGTACTATATTTCATTCCATATATTGATGATGGATTGGATTCCCTCATTCAAAATAGCCTTCCTCCTGTAATTATGGTTATAAAGTTCCTTGATGACATACTTCCACTCAGATTGTATTCATTAATCTCCATCAAATAAATTTCCATGGATTTTAATACAGCATCTCCCAACTCATTCTTCAACTATTTTATCTTTTCATCCTCCTCATTTACTAATTCCAGAGAACAAAAAAATGACATTGAAAAATTAGTCAAAAAATAATGATTGATTTTTTTGGTTTCTTGATATGAATTTTCTTATACAACTCACTCAGTTACTTTTGGCAAAACTTCCTCAAAAATTACTTTTATTTTGAGCGTGTTAACATTGGATCCTATTATAACTCTACAGTTAACCATACTTGGATGATAACACTTCTATGATGTGTTAACTCTGGAAAATAATAATGTTGTACATTTTTTTGACAAAAAAACATGTCAAACACACATTTTTATTCACATCCCCTACAACCTTGATAAATTTAAAAGGATAACAATCTGAATCTTGAAGTTATTCCTCCCACAATGAGCAGAGCTCTCCGGACCTATTTTCAACATCATCTTTAGGATAATTTCTCTTAGCATTTTGGATAAATGGACAGTTTTCAAGCTCTCCTATATGCCTCACACCAATACCACCACAAGTTTGTATCTCCTCTAAGCTCTTCCAAGAAAAGAAACATTTTAGAGGAAGTGGAAAACAATAAATTTTTGTGGGTGTATGTAAATGACTGCGAGTGTAATTCATGTGGATTTGAATGTTCATTCCTTAATTATAGAAACATAATATTTTATAATCCATAATTAAAATTGTATTTAGGTTATTTTTTAACCTTATAAGCAACTCAACTTTCATCTCCCAAACAATTATAATTGAATTTTTTTGCTTGAGACTCATCCCCAATCTCTTATATGTTGTTTGAACTTCTATAAGAATCAGTCATCCAAAATGATCACTAGTACCTAGTATGGGATGAATTTTGGTTACAGTAGTTCAATGAACACTGTAGATGTCCACAAAATATGGGAGATATATTTGAAACAAAAAAATGAAATAATAACTATTCAGGTGGTATGTAATCAAGAAACATTGGAACCACAATGATAGGAGGAAGGTTATTTTGGGAGATGGAGTCCAATCAATCATCAAGAGGTGGGTGTAAATCAAGTGTATGAGGAAATATTAAATAAAGGTAGTGAAGGTCAGTTGTACTGGAATATTGAATTATTATATCTTTGTTTAATATAGTAACAATGTCCATGAAAGATACATGAAAATGTGGAATTTTATGCATGGAATGTATTGTATTGTTGTTATTAAAGATAAATTCAATGTTTGACTACTCGTGTAGAAAATGGCTTCTGTAAATGATGATGTTACCAATCCCAAGGAAAAATAGGCTATTGATGATGAAACTATGGAATTATTAGGGGATCAACAACATGTTGATGAAAAAACAACAACAACAAAATAACATCGCAATGGTGAATAAAATTATCAAGATAAGAATTCAGGGTATAAAATTTGAAGTTATTTGGAATCAACATGACCAACCTATTCATGGAATCACATCCAACCTATAATGATGGAAATCCTTTAGAAATACATAACAGAAATGTTACAATAAACATACTCTGTTTTACTGAAAAATTATATAATGAATCATTGATTTAATTTTTATTACTCTTTATAGAGTTTATTTATTTTAGAAGATTTATGTAAAAAAAATAGTCTTAATTCCCACTATAAAATCCCATAGAGGTTTATAGACTATTCTTATGAAGTTACATCTTATGGATGCTAAGGAAAAAATAAATTCCCACCCACCAGTTAGTTATGAACACATTATAAAGTGGGAAACATGGGATGCCTTCATCCATTATCGTAATGAGAAATCATTTTAGGTGCATTGTAGTCAAAAATATATTATTTGACATTATTTATTTTATCCAACATGATTTAAAATTTTAATTTATGAAACAAAAAATATATATCTAAAATTAAAGAAAGTGCATCAAAACTAATGTACCTCTATCGCAAAGTAGGGATGTGGTACACTTCACTAGAGAAGATATCGGTATGTATTTAAAATAAAAAATAAAATATTAATTATGTGATATGAAACAACATATGTTCCTTTGCTTATATGCATATTGATGAATCAAAATTTGAAGCCACTTCCATCCCATGTCATGTGCAATGGAAGGAGGCTTATGAAAATAACGAGGATAAATTAGATGATGAAAACACAAAAATAATGTGGGAAGTGTTTGTAAGTGTAAAATAATTTTAATTCATTATTATTTATAAAAATATTACATAAAAGTATCTATTTATGTACATATTTTTTATATGGTTCAGACATAAGAATCTGCAATGACCATACCAGAAGAAAATATGCTTTTAGTAGCTTTGAAGCGGCTTGAACAACATAGTCCTGTTAAAGAATTAGATTTTAGAGTATCTCCTAGAACATATTTCAAGAAGATAAAAATCATGAAAATATATATAATATTGTTATATTATTACAAACACAAATAGTCTCACTATAATATATTATTTTATGGTCTGTTTTATCATACCAATGTATAATAAAGGATAAAATTGAATTGGTGGTGGAGAAAAGATCCACACATGAACCAAATGGTCACAATAGATTTGAGGCTAGTCATTCCGCTAACCACATACCTTACCCAGGGTAGTATATTTCTCTATTACTCTTTATCTTAAATGTGAATGAAAAAACTTTTGATGACTTTAAATTACTAAAATTATGTAGGGTACAGTTGTATGTGATTTGTATTTTTCATCACCCATGCATTACTATGTTGTGATGGGTATAGTTTATAATATTCTGTATACCATCTAAACCATAAAGACCTCCCAAAATATCACATGATAGTGTGTATTGAGGATTACCATGAGCCGAATTCTAAGATTCATGTTCCCCATGATGGTCTAGATATTACAATAGTAATCGATGCTATTAGAACATTCCTAGAATGGTCGTCTAGTCATATAAAGATACATGAGGTACGTATCTAACAAATTTTTTGACATGAAAAACCTGTAAGAGTTGATAATAAATGTTATGAAGTGAGGTATGATATTACAGATGGATAAAGTGGTAGAGAAACAGAAGGTAGAATAAAGAAAATCTAGTGAATTGACCAAGAAAAAAACAACCTTATGTGTGTACCTTCTCCCTATCAGTTTTAGAGAAACATTTATTATCATAAAAAATTCATACAGAGACCAAATTTAAAGATAAAACTATGTCTTATATTTAATATGAATAAGGAATATATGGAGATACCTTGATAGAAAGAATCTGTATCAAGACTCTAAATGAGATACTCAAGCATGAATGGATGGGCATCTTAGTTGTGAATACATATATAAGGTACATTATCATAATACATTTGTAAAAATAGTGAGCTAATATATTTATTAAAACTAATAACTATTCATAATTTGTATAATCGAAAAAATCGCCTCAGAGAGGCTTCTCTTTCTCTCCCGCGGCGGCTAGGGTTTATCCCCTGTACGCCCACTCCTCCCCTCTCTGGCCATCTCGCCCTGGTTTGACTCTCGTTGAATCGTCTCCTCCCCGCGGATTGGTTGGATTGGCACGACGATTTCATCGTGTGTGGGCTCAGATTGTGCGGAGGTGATCTTTTCATTAAGGTTGATGACGGATCTAGAGTGGCCCAGGGAGGGGGGGTTTTTCAATCTCGTTTCTTGTTTTCCTTGCTTGTTTCTAGTGTTGATGATTTTCTCGTAGCGATTGTGTTTGAACCTGGCAGTGCTTGGATTTTCTTGTCATCGCCTCATCCCTGTGGTGGAACTTCTTCAGATGCCTCGGGTGTTCTCCGTGACGGTATTGGGATTCGTCCTCCTTGTTGTGGCCGAACGCTTCGGGCTTCGACTCCACTGGTATGACCTGCGGAAGTAAGACCGGTTTGTTCAACGGCATACTCTATGGAGCGTTCGAGGGTTTGCTCCCAGTTATGGGTTGTTATCCTGCGGCGGTCTCTTAGCATGTGGAGGTCGTCTCCTGATGTGCGGCGGCTGAGTACTTTGAGGATCTGCAAGGGTTTCTTCGGTGGTTGGGGTCGCTTCAGTGGGGTTTTCTCAGTTGATATTCAATGCTCTGTTTGATTCTTGTTTTGAAAATAGTGATTTCGTCCGATTTTTGTGCTGGTGATGGTTGATGGTGGAAACGGTGAGGAACGCCGGTGAAGGTGGTGTGCGATCGTCGATTCGATGTTGATTGACAGTGGCCGGTCTGGGGTCTCATCGGAGGCATAAGGTTCGATTTCGCGTTGATGGTGGCGCCTGCGCGGTCAGATGGGCGGTGGCTGCTTGTGATGTTCTTCCTCTATGACGGTGATGAGGAACGCCGGTGAAGCTCGTCGGTGGTCCGTTGCGGATTCCCCAGTCGTGTCGGTGGTTTCGAGGCTGATCGTGGTTCGAGGTGTTGCAGGTTTCGAGGGGTCCCGTGCTTCGAGGCTGCGGTGTGGGTTCGTGGATCGAGGTGGCGAGCGGTGATTTTTTGAATGTTGATTTTTTACTTTGAATGTGAGATGTTGTGCCTATTTTACTGTGTGGTTTGGAGGGATGTTTGGGGTACCAGAAACCCCTAAACCGGGTATTAGAAAATGAAAAAAATGGTTTGGCATAATTTGTATAGTTGTTTATATCAAAACTATATAAAGGTAAGATCATGCGAAGTGCAATTTGGATACATTAATCCCTGTATCATTTCTACGATAAAACTTACTTTGGATAAAAAAACAATTGAGAAGAAAACATACGAGATACTTGAAAGTGTTTAATAAACAATAATCAGATGAAAGAGACTTTTTGATGCCTAAAATTAAAAGTTATACCTATACAATCTAATCACATAAAATATATTTTTAATTTTTTCATTACATATTTTTTTAAGGTGTACTGGATGCTAATCAAAGTCAATCTGGACACCCTGAATATTTTTTTTTGGATACAATGCTTGGATATGCAACCAACCGACCACACATGATGTGTATTGTGAATTTATAACACACTATAATCAACATTTTATAGATAAATTTTTAATTATTTTTTAAATCTAGGTTTTAACAAGAATCTTATTATGATAGAGAGGTCGCTAAATATAGGTCGGATCATGGCATAAAGTCAGTGTCTAAAGAGATAAATCCTAAGAATTACTTCAAATGGAATTAAATTTAAGGTATATACAGAAATATTTAACTATAAAAACATTTCACAACAATTTAATTTTTTAGGTCAAAGTTTATGTAGTGTTCGAAACAAGAAGTGACATCAATTTTAGATGTTATGATTGTAAATTTATCATAGAAATCATAAATAAAGAAAATATCATCATCCCAAAATAGGTAATTTCCAAAGGTAATTAAAATTTCATTAAATATATTTGATAATAATTTTTTTTCTATATTTTCTCAGTCCTACCAAGATTTCCAGCAATATGGATTCTCAAAATAAGAAATAAATTTCACTACTAGAATTTTTACTTTTAGAGGCGGGAGACCTATACCGGCCGCTATTTGGCGGCCACTAATGCTATCAACAACGAACGCCAAATGGTGTCCGCTACACATAATACCTAATTTTACCCCATTTACCAACCCCCCCTCCCCCAATTACACTCCTCGACCCCGCACCCCTACCCTCCCCGACC
This sequence comes from Viscum album, assembly GCA_963277665.1. NCBI lineage: Eukaryota > Viridiplantae > Streptophyta > Magnoliopsida > Santalales > Viscaceae > Viscum > Viscum album. Next base: position 2,088,806,417 of record OY728160.1, read on the forward strand.
CCGCACCCCGACCTCGTGACCCCGACCACAGCGACCCCGGCCCCGACGACCCCTCCCTGACCCCGCGACCCCGACCCCGGCGACCATCCCCAACCCCGGCGACCCCCCCCCCCCCGTGGCCCCACCCCCGGTGACCCCTCCTCTGGAGACCCCGCCCTCCCGTGACCCCACCACCATGCAACATTCTAATTATTATTCTTGATGTGTACGCGAAGACGGAACGTCAATCGGACATGAGGTTTGCGCGGTACGTCTCAATATGCGTGTTTTAAGTGATGTGCGCGCTTCGTAAACGCGCGTGGGGGGTCCAAATGGGCCGAACAAAGTCAGAATGGCCTGAAATCAGATGACAAATATGGGTGAGTGAATTGCAAAGTGTTCTAGTAGATGACACGTCAATCAAACATGTTGTGTGCCTGTGGTGACCGAGAACGCAGTTCTGGTGTCATAAACGGCCAAAACGGACGTCAAACGGTCAAATTCATAGTGGATGACCTCAGATTGACCTGAAACCACCGTGAAACATTCTAATTATTATTATTGATATGTACGAGCAGACGTCACGTCAATCGGACATGTGGTTTGCGTGGTACGGCTCAATATGCACTTTTTAAGTGATGTGCGCGCTTCCGAAAGGCGCGTGGGGTGGTCCAAACCGCACAAACGACATTGGATTTCCCTGAAATAGGACGACAACAACGGGTGAGTGAATTATGAATTGGTCGGGTAGACGGCATGCCAATCGGAGGTGCCTTTTTTCTGCGGTGACCGAGAACGCACTTCTGGTGCCATAAACGGCCAAAACGGGCCTCAAACTGTCAAATTCAGAGCGTACGACATCAGATTGACCTGAAATTACAGGGGGAACACTGTAATTATTATTCTTGATGTGTACGATGAGACAGAACGTCAATAGGACGTGCGGTTTGCGCACAACGGCTCAATATGCGCTTTTTAAGTGTTGAGCGCGCTTCCGAAACGCGCATGGGGTGGTCCAAACCGGCCGAACAACGTCGGATTGGCCTGAAATCGGACGGAAACAACGGGTGAGTGAATTTTGAGGTGGTAGGGTAGAAGGCACACCAATCGGAGGTGTTGTGTGCCTGCAGTGACCAAGAACGCACTTCTGGTGCCATAAACGGCCAAAACAGGCCTCAAACTATCAAATTCAGAGCGTACGACATCAGATTGACCTGAAATCAGAGGGGGAACACTTTAATTATTATTCTTGACATGTAAGAGGAGACAGAATGTCAATCAGATGTGCGTTTTGTGTGCAACGGCTCAATATGCAATTTTTAAGTGTTGGGTGCGCTTCCGAAACGCGCGTGGGGTGGTCCAAACCGGCCGAACGACGTCGGATTGGCATGAAATTGGACAAAAACAATGGGTGAGTGAATTTTGAAGTGGTCAGGCAGACGACACACCAATCGGTGGTTCCGTGTGCCCACGGTGACCGAGAACGCATTTCTGGTGCCATAAACGGCCAAAACGGGCCTCAAACTGTCAAATTCAGAGCATACGACATCGGATTGACCTGAAATCAGAGCGGGAACACTGTAGTTATTATTCTTGACATGTAATAGGAGATGTAACGTCAATCGAACGTGTGGTTTGCGCACAACAGCTCAATATGGGATTTTTAAGTGTTGGGCGCCCTTCCAAAACGCGCGTGGGGTGGTCCAAACCGGCCGAACGATGTCGGATTGGCCTGAAATCGGCCGACAACAACTGGTGAGTGAATTGTGAAGTGGTCGGACAGACGACACACCAATCGGAGGTGCCGTGCGCCCGCCCTGACCGAGAACGCACTTCTGGTGCCATAAATGGCCAAAACGGGCCTCAAACTGTCAAATTTAGAGCGTACAACATCGGAATGACCTGAAACCACCGTGAAACATTCTAATTATTATTCGTGATGTGTACACGTAGATGGCACGTCAATCGGACGTGCGTTTTGCACGGTACGCCTCAATATGCATGTTTTAAGTGATGCGCGCGCTTCGTAAACATGCGTGGGGGGGTCCAAACAGGCCGAACAAAGTCGGAATGGACTGAAATCAGACAACAAATATGGGTGAGTGAAGTGCGAAGTGGTCTAGCAGACGGCACGTCAATCGGACGTGCCCTGTGCCCGCGGTGACCGAGAACGCAGTTCTGGTGTCATAAAAGGCCAAAACGGGCGTCAAACGGTCAAATTCATAGCAGATGACCTCGGATTGACCTGAAACCACCTTGCAACATTATAATTATTATTCTTGATGTGTACGCGTAGACGGCACATCAATCGGACATGCGGTTTGCAGGCTACGTCTCAATATGTGCTTTTTAAGTGATGTGCGCACTTCCAAAAGGCGTGTGGGGTGGTCCAAACCGGCCAAACGACGTCAGATTGGCCTGAAATCGGATGACAACAACGGGTAAGTGAATTTTAAATTGGTCGGGCAGACGGCATGCCAATCGGAGGTGTCGTGTGACCACGGTGACCGAGAACGCACTTCTAGTGCCAAAAACGGCCAAAACGGGCCTCAAACTGTCAAATTCAGAGCGTACGACATTGGATTGACCTGATATTATAGGGGGAACACTGTAATTATTATTCTTGATGTGTACAAGGAGATTACATGTCAATCGGACGTGCGGTTTGTGCGCAACGGCTCAATATGCGTTGTTTAAGTGTTGAGCGCGCTTCCGAAACGCGCATGGGGTCGTCCAAACTGGCCGAACGACGTCGGATTGGCCTGAAATCGGACGACAATAATGGGTGAGTGAATTTTGAAGTGGTAGGGCAGACGGAATGCCAATCTGAGGTGTTGTATGCCCACGGTGACCGATAATGCACTTCTGGTGCCATAAACGGCCAAAATGGGCCTCAAACTGTCAAATTCAGAGCGTACGACATCGGATTGACCTGAAATCAGATTGGCAACACTTTAATTATTATTCTTGACATGTAATAGGAGACAACACATCAATAGGACATGCGGTTTGCGTGCAACGGCTCAATATGCACTTTTTAAGTGTTGGGCGCGATTCCGAAACGCACGTGGGGTGGTCCAAACCGGCTGAACGGCGTCGGATTGGCCTGAAATCGAACGACAACAATGGGTGAGTGAATTGTGAATTGGTCAGGTAGACAGCACGCCAATCGGTGGTGTCGTGTGCCCGCGGTGACCGAGAACGCATTTCTGGTGCCATAAACGGGCAAAACGGGCCTCAAACTGTCAAATTCAGAGAGTACGACATCGGATTGACTTGAAATTAGAGGGGGAATACTGTAGTTATTATTCTTGACGTGTAAGAGAAGATGGAATGTCAATCTAATGTGTGGTTTGCTCGCAACGGCTCAATATGCACTTTTAAGTGTTGGGCGCGCTTCCAAAACGTGCGTGGGGGGGTCCAAACGGACCAAACGAAGTCGGAATGGCCAGAAATCAGACGACAAATACGGGTGGGTGATTTTTGAAGTGGTCAAGTAGACGGCATGTCAATCGGACGTGTCATGTGCCCGCGGTTACCAAGAACGTAGTTCTGGTGTCATAAACGGCCAAAACAGGCATCAAACGGTCATATTCATAGCGTATGACCTCAGATTGACCTAAAACCACCGTAAAACATTCTAATTATTATTCGTGATGTGTACAAGTAGACGGCACGTCAATCGGACATGGGGTTTGCGCGGTACGGCTCAATATGAGTGTTTTAAGTGATGCATGTGCTTCGTAAACGTGCGTGGGGGGTCCAAATGGGCCGAATGAAGTTGGAATGGCCTGAAATCAGACGAAAAATATGGGTGAGTGAATTGCGAAGTGTTCTAGCAGACGGCACGTCAATCGGACTTGCCGTGTGCCCGCGGTGACCGAGAACGCAGTTCTGGTGTCATAAACGGCCAAAACGGGCGTCAAATGGTCAAATTCATAGCAGACGACCTCATATTGACCTGAAACCACCGTGAAATATTATAATTATTATTCTTGACATGTACGCGTAGACAGAACGTCAATCGGACATGCGGTTTGCGCGGTACGGCTCAATATGCATTTTTTAAGTGATGCGCGCGCTTCCAAAAGGCACGTGGGGTAGTCCAAACTGGCCAAACGATGTCGGATTGGCCTGAAATCAGATGACAACAATGGGTGAGTGAATTTTGAATTGGTCGGGTAGACGGCACACCAATCGAAGGTGTCGTGTGCCCGCCGTGACCGAGAACGCACTTCTGGTGCCATAAACGGCCAAAACGGGCCTCAAACTGTCAAATTCATTGCGTACGACATCGGATTGACCTTAAATCCCAGGCGGAACAATGTAATTATTATTCTTGATGTGTACGAGGAGACGGCATATCAATCGGACGTGCGGTTTGCGCGCAACGGCTCAATATGCGCTTTTTAAGTGTTGAGCGCGCTTCCGAAACGCACATGGGGTGGTCCAAACCGGCCGAACGACGTCGGATTGGCCTGAAATTGGACGACAAGAATGGGTGAGTGAATTTTGAAGTGGTAGGGCAGACGGTACGCCAATCGAAGGTGTTGTGTGCCCGCGGTGACCGAGAACGCACTTCTGGTGCCATAAACGGCCAAAACGGGCCTCAAACTGTCAAATTTAGAGCGTACGACATCGGATTGACCTGAAATCAGAAGGGGAACACTATAATTATTATTCTTGACGTGTAAGAGGAGACGGAATGTCCATAGGAAGTTTGGTTTGTGTGTAAAGGCTCAAAATACGCTTTTTAAGTGTTGGGCGCGCTTCCGAAATGCGCGTGGGGTGGTCCAAACCGGCCGAACGATGTCGGATTGGCCTGAAATCAGATGAAAATAATGGGTGAGTGAATTATGAAGTGGTTGGGCAGACGGCATGCCAATCGGTGGTGTCGTATGCCTGCGGTGACCGAGAACACATTTCTGGTGCCATAAACGGCCAAAATGGGCCTCAAACTATCAAATTCAGAGCGTACGACATCGGATTGACCTGAAATCAGAGGGGGAACACTATAGTTATTATTCTTGACATGTAAGAGGAGACAGCACATCAATATAACGTGCGGTTTGCACGCAATATCTCAATATGTGCTTTTTAAGTGTTGGGAGCGCTTCCGAAATGCGCTTGCGGTGGTCCAAACCAGCCGAACGACGTCGGATTGGCCTGAAATCAGCTGACAACAACGGGTGAGTGAATTGTGAAGTGGTCAGGCATACGGCACACCAATTGGAGGTGTCGTGTGCCCGCCCTGACCGAGAACGCACTTCTGGTACCATAAACTGCCAAAACGGGCCTCAAACAGTCGAATTCAGAGGGTATAAAATCGGATTGACCTGAAATCAGAGGAGAACACTGTAATTATTATTCTTGACGTGTACGAGGAGACAAAACGTCAATTGGACGTGCGTTTTGCATGCAACGGCTCAATATGCACTTTTTAAGTGTTGGACGCGCTTTTGAAAGGCACGTGGGGTGGTCCAAACCGGTCGAACGACGTCGGATTGGCCTGAAATCAGACGAAAACAATGGGTGAGTGAATTGTGAAGTGGTCGGGCAGTAAACACGCCAATAGGAGGTGTCGTGTGCCCACGGTGACCGAGAATGCACTTCTGGTGCCATAAGCAGCCAAAACAGGACTCAAACTGTCAAATTCAGAGTGTACGACATCGGATTGACCTGAAATCAGAATGGGAACACTGTAATTAGAACCATAGAATTAACGATTTTATATTCTTAAAACGATAATCGAAATTATGAATATATTTTTAAAATCGTATACTTTCGATCTGTTATAGTAAGTTTGAATTGAAATATGTTAATTTGTTTCAATTATATGTTTATAGGCTTTATTTGGTACTAATTTTATTATTAAATTTTGATATGTTGTAATATTTGATGAGGGTTGTAGAGCATGGAAGATGACGATGAGATTTATGTGGTATTCATGGTATTTTTTATATTTTTTTAAAAAAAATTAAAGCTAAAGCAGTCGCCATTTGGCGGCCGTTGTAGCCTGTGTTCAGGTCAGCTAAAGCGGCCGCCAAACGGCGGCCACTGTTGGTCATCCCTACAGGGGCCGCCAAATGGCGGCCGCTATTGGTCATACCTGCCGGCCTTCAACGACCGCCAAATGGTGGTCGCTGATAGCCACAACGACGGACCAAAAGCCGCCACTGTTTGGCGGCCGCTAGGCGACTGCTATAGACCTTTGGCGATGACTTTTGGCGGCCGCTAAAAGTCATATTTGTACTAGTTTTTGTTAATAGATTAGTAGGTTGCATACTTTTCTTAGAATGTATGCCGAAAACAAATTTAGGTGATTACCTACTATGTTTGTGATCTAGTATATGTTATTACCTTTGAAATATATTTGGGTTGTGAAGCATTAGTTTCAAAATTCTTATATGTTATTTTTGATCACTTTATCAAGGAGAAGTATATTGGAGGAAATCTATTTTTTTAAAAGTTTTGACCTACAGACAATAAAATTGTTAGGAAATTGTAGTGGGAGAGGTGAAGGATGTGGTAGAGTCTAAGTCAAAGACCGATGTGGAGGAGGTGGTAGAGGCAAAGACTGAGGTGGAGACCGAGGCAGAAGAGGAGACAAAGAAATGGCTTGAAAATAAAAAAATCAGCAGGAAATTAATTATAATGAGGATTATACCGTGATTTTGTTTGAGAGAAATTGTTTAGAAGTGGACATAACACTTTTAAATTGATATAAGAGCCATTTTCAAAGTGTTTCTGGTGACTTAATGAAATAATTTTTTTACCACTAGTTTATGTGATTTTATAAATGTTGGTAATCCACCTGTAAGATCATTCTATGTTGGAAGATTCAATTTTTCCACTTGTGTTATTGAAACAACATCTGTACAAATTCGAATCAACAAACAGGTATATATTCCAACTTAATTTTTTTGAATAAATATGTGTGTAATAAACCACTTAAGTCAAAATGTATATGAAAGAACAATTGGAGGAAAACAACATTGATAAATCATGGTCATCGTGAAGGGATGTTGTCAAAGTGTTAATTGTCAATTTAAAATTGACATTTTAATACAAAAAAGTGTCACTCGTTGAAAGTAAAGAAAAAAAAACTCATATTATCTTGATAATTTGGGACAATGATTCATAATTCATTTGTGACATTTATGAATCAGTCTCATGTCAAACACACACACAATTCCTTATGTATGGATGAAAGTGCATGTTTCTTTTTGGAAATGAAATTTTAGTAAAAAACACAAGTGGCATACTCAAAACTGATGAAACACATTGTAATTGTTTTGATACTTTAGGAGAACTATTCATAAGTCATTTAAGATGTGTAAGAATAAATTGTACATTAATTCAACACACGGTGTGACCGATATGACTCTAAGTGTGTCTTTTTATTCAAAATGGACATTAATTTTAGTGAAAAAACAACTGATACTCAAAACTGATCAAACATATTTGGATTATTTTATTACATTAGGAAAGTTATCCATATGTAATTTGTGAAATAAAGGATTTATACATACCGCAATCCAACACATGGTGTGACTGGTATGACTCTAAGTGTCTGTTATCAGTTTAAAATTGACTTTTTAATAAAAAAAATGTCACTCACTGAAAAAAGAGAAAATGCACACGAATTATCTTGATAATTTGGTACAATTATTCATAATTAAATTTTGACGTTTATGAATTATTCTCATGTCAAACCCACAAAAGATGCCACCTATATGGTTCAGAGTGCATTTTTCTAGTTTAAAATAACATTTTAGTAAAAAAACAAAAGAGGCATACTCAAAACTAACGAAACACATTTTGATTGTTTTTATACCCTGTGAAAATAATCTATAAGTCGTTTCAAATGTGTAGGAATCAGCCTCACCTCAATCTGATGCATGGTGTAACAGGTGTGACTAAAAATTTGTCTTTTTATTCAAAATTGACATTAATTTTAGTGAAAAAACAACCAACATACTCAAAATCAAGAAAACATATTTGGATTGTTTTGATACCTTAGTAAAATTATCCATAAGTCATTTTTGACATGTAGGAATTAGTTTCAACTCAATATGACGCATGGTGTGATCGATGTGACTCCAAGTGTTCGTTATCAGTTTAAAATTGATATCTTAATACGAAAAAGTGTTACTCAAATAAAACTGAGATAACACACTCATATTGTCTTGATAATTTGGTAAAATTATTCATAACTCATTTATGCCATGTATGAATCAGTCTCATGTCAAAAACACCCATGATTCCACATGTATGACTCAAAGTGTGTGTTTCCAGTTTAAAATGAGATTTTAGTAAAAAATAAGTTGCATACTCAAAAATGAGGAAAAATATTATTTTTTTATACTTTATGAAAACGATCCATAATTCATTTGGGATGTGTAGGAATTAGCCATACCTTAATCTGACACACAGGGTGACCGGTATGACTCCAAGTGCGTCTTTTTATTCAACATTGACATTAATTTTAGTAAAAAAACAACTAACAATTTTACAACTGACAAAAAACATTAGGATTATTTTGGTACATTAATAAAATAATCCGTAATTCATTTTTGAAATGTAGGAATCATCCACACCTCAATCTGACATACGGTGTGACTAATATCAATCCAAGTGTCCATTATCAGTTTCAAAATTTCATTTTAATACAAAAAATTGTCACTCACTGAAAACAAAGAAAACATTATTGGATTTTCTTGATAATTTAAGGAAAATATTCATAATTCATTTGTGACATGTATTAATATTTCTCATGTCAAAACCACATATGATTCCATCAATAAGGCTCAAATTGAGTGCTTCCAGTTTAAAATTACATTTTAGTAAAAATAAAAGCGACGCACTAAAAAACAAGGAACCACATTAGGATCATTCTGATAATTTAATAAACTGATCCTAATTCATTTAAAATGTATAGGTTTAAACCTCACCTCTATCCAACACACTGTGTGACTGGTATGACTCCAAGTGGATCTTTTTATTCAAAATTGACATTAATTTTAGGGAAAAAACAAATGACATACTAAAAATAGAGTAAGACATTAATATTGTTTTAGTACTTTATGAAAATGATCCATAAGTCATTTTAGAAGTGTAGGAATCAGTTTCACCTTAATCTGATGCACTGTGTGACTGGTATGACTCTAAGTGACTATTATCAGTTCAAAATTTCCATTTTAATACCAAAAAAACGCCATTCACTGAAAATTGAGAAAATGCGATCGTATTGTCTTGATATTTTAGGAAAACAATTAATAATTCATTTTTGAAATGTATTGATCAATATAATTTCAAACCCACACACGATGCCACCTATATGGATCAATGTGCATGTTTCTAGTTTCAAATGACATTTTAGTAAAAATACACATGTGGAGTACTCAAAACTAAGGAAACACTTCATGATTGTTTTGATACTTTAGGAAAAAGATCCAAAAATCATTTAGGATGGGTAGGAATCATCCAAACATAAATTAGAATCACAGTGTGACCAGTATGACTCAATGTTAATCTTTTTATTCAAAATTGACACTAATTTTAGTGAAGAAAATAACTAATATACTCAAAACTGATCAAACACATTTTGAATGTTTTTGTAATTTAGGAAACAGATCTGTAATTACCTAGGTATTTATAGAATAATACTTTTTCTTTTTAATTAATATTTATGAATAATATATTAATTTTACATTAAAGGGGAATCTTTTTCTGATAGCGTACTCGACACACAACAAATGGTTTCTCCGAAATCTTATGTCTCACAGAACTTTGAGTTATAACAAAAATAATAGAATAATATTATTATTATTTAAAATGGTAGTTAATTCCTAGCCATTGGAATGGCGAAAATGAATATTATCCACTGAATTTTTAAATATGGTTTACACATGATTAAATAATTATTCATTGGTTACCAAATTTATTAGAAATGGAAATAAAAACCAAATGAATATAAAGGATATGTTTTTATGAAAACATATTGAAAAGATAACAATTGTGTTAATAAAATCATATCACACTTTATGGATTTTAATTTAACAAAAAATATATTTTATATATTCAATGTAATTTTTTAAATTCATCTTCTAGATATTATATGAGAACAAATTCTTTTTTTTGGATAAAACAAGTATTTTTCTGAAAATGTAGTTTTACCACCTTTTAATGGAGAAACCTTTTTAATTTATTTTTTATCACTTTTATAAGTTCTATTTGACAAAATAAACTTCTTATTTAGAATTGGGAAATTAAAATTTACTTGCGATGAAATTTTGGTATTTTTCCGAAAAAGTTCATTTTTTTAATGAATAGTGAAAAATACTGCATTTTAATTCAAAACTACCTTTTCATATAATTTATTATTTAGTTATACTATAATTTTAATTGGTTTTAAATTTTAATTGGATAATTTTTTAATCATTTAATCCAATTATTATCATTGGAAGTAATTTCACTTTTTAATTGGACAAAAACATAAGTCAATCTTTTGGTAGTTTTTACTTCTTAAAAAATGCTTTTTCGTTTTGGCAACGGGAATTAATTTAAAATTAATTTTTTAAAATTATCTATTTTGAATTTAGAAAAATGGATTCTATATTTGGAATCATAGGGTTTAAATTTTTTAAATTGGTATCTTTTATTTTAGTACATTATGAAAAGTAGCTTCAATAATTATTTGTATATACCATGGTTAAAGGGTAAATCTGTTAAAAAGAGGTAAAAATAATATTATAATAACATAAAACTACCCTTAAATGTGTCATAATCATATTGGATGATATATTTCTGACCATTATCATCCTCAGGCCTAAATGTTTTCATTTTGGATCCACTTGGGTGTGAAAATGATATTTTGTAAGAATTAATTTAAAGTAAAGAGAAATATAACATGAAGATGAATCTTTTACTAAAACAATTTTTATATGGGGTTATATAACTTATATCTTCAAATATAAATATTAATTATAAATATAATAATATTTCATACATCATGGTATTTTCTCTATAATTTTTAGATATTAAATAAATAAATTTAATTATGACACAATGATGATGCATTGATTGCTTCATTAACAAAGGATTCAAATAAATGATATTATAAATATTAAAATAAATGTAATTTGAATACTTTTATGCCATACATGATTTTTTTATTGGATATTTACATATTATATTTTATTTAATTCCTTCTTTTTCAAAGGAATCAAGTTTTTATGACTTTAAAAAAATCAATTACTTTATAGTTTCAAAATTGACATAAATGAGTTTTTTAAAAGACATACTATTTTATTAACTGATATAATAGTCCTAAAAATATAATATTTGAAAAAATTAATTAAATAATGTTAAAAAATTATTAATGATCCTTTTATAGTTCTCCTATCATTTTATAGTAAATATTGTTACCATATATTATGAAAATGCAAGAATACATGGTAAGAGTTAATGTTTTTAACTAAGGGTTAAAGCTAAACGATAAGGTCAATTTTGGGACCTAAACTTGTCTAAAACCTATTGATTGAGAGGTTTTCTACCAAATAGAATTTTATTTTTGAAATAAATGAGTTTGGAACCATTTGAAACCGAAAATAAATTTATAATAAAATAATATTTCAAGACCTTCTTCAAGTGCCCCTCCTCCCCCTTATAAAAGGAAACCACCTCAACCCACTTACTCACACCTTTAAAGACCCTTTGATCATCCAAATTCTGCACAAATAAGCTCCCAAAATCCCTCCATTCCTCTTTTAATCCTTACCTTTGGAAGAAATAAATTCAAGAAAGCCTTTTGGCTCAAATCAAATGAAGTTACCTGATTTAGAGGTAATGTATTCTCTCAAGTTCCTTTCCTTTATTTTCCTTCTCCACTCCCTATGTTATTCTTATTATTTCGTCACATAAAAACAAAAGTATCCTAAATATACTAGGATGTTGTTACAATAAGTATTATAACTACACTTACACACATCTCTATCTAATATATATGAACATACTGTTTCTGTGGATGGCGAACTACAACCTCATGAAACGATTATTGTTCAATTTTCCCCTACCAACTCATATGACGGAAATTATGATGGAACTGTATTTATATATGATATATATTATAATTATAATTTCTATATGCTTTTATATTTTTCTTTTATATCATAACTTTATGTTTTCCATAATGTGTAAATATGATAATTTCATTTGAGTAAGTGTGGACTACTGCCCCCTCAAAGTGATATGACTCATTCATACCATACATGGAACGAATAAAGGATGGAGTTAATGAACTTATTTAATTTATATAAAAAATTTATTATAATGGAATTATAATATACCTATTTATAATTTAGTTTTAATTCCTTTAAATATGAAAATGAAATGAATGTAGTGTTCTTGTGTACGTAAGACTTACCGTGTCCATGAACGGTGCATTTCATTTGTTATCTCCAAATGTTATAGAATATTATAAAATACATATATAACTAATCTAAATACATATATAATGGATATATATGATACTTAAATCATGAATAATATTCTGGTGATGATGTAATTTTGATTACATGGGAAATTTACATCAAAACAAGTTCATTTTCGACTCTAGTGCCAAATGTTGAAAAAACTACTGATATGAACTTAAATAATTATGTAATTTTTATAACCTGATGTTATGTAACATAAAATGAATAATAAACATTAAAAAGGTTCTGAATCAAGTATAAATTAACCTATGATTATTATTAACTAATATAATTAACAAACAAGACAAGTCAGACTCAAGATAACAGAATCTACCACCCTTCTATTTTCAAGCACTCCTTTAATGTTATGCCTTCTAAATTTATGTTTTCATATTTTTGGATTTTTCATTTCATATCCCCATCACTGTAATATTATTTAAAAATTATGGGAGACCTCCTTTTTTCTCAGTCAACTCATTTGATATATTATATATTATTTACACTTTATTTATTTGGATTTTTATTTAATACACATAATTTATCCATTTTATTAAAAAAATGATCTTTATAAGGGAATTTCTAAACTCAATTTCCTATCATTGGGTTTTATATATAATTCACTGATTATATTATGCAAAGATTATGTGTGGAATCATTGTCTATTTATTTATGTTTTAATTTCCAATTTTCTTTGTGTATATATTCTATTTCTACACATAATCACCCCATTTAAAAATTATTATGTCATTTATACGAACATTGAAAGGGAAATCTTAACTCAATCTCCTTTCATTGAGTTAACTAACCATTTCATTGGTTTTGTTTTTACAATAATATGTGTGAATGAACTATGATTTTTTTAAACTTATTATCCACTTATATTGGGTGTATTAATATTTTTCACACATAATAATGCCATTGATTTATCCTTAATCTAATTGTATGATCTTTTTAAGGGACTATGTCTCAATCTCCATTCATTGAGGCATATATCGATATTTTTCACCTTTAATTTCATATAAGGTTTATATACAACCCTTATGACATTTAATATCATGATATTTAATGTATTATTTGATTTTATTCTTTAATTATTATTTTTCAAGTGTTTCTCAAGTGTTACAAGACTCTTTAACTAAAATGTCATTTTAAATGTTTTAGAGATTTATTCTTCTAAATAATTCTAATTAATGTCCATGTTTTAGAAATGGTTTTAAGGATTTATTTATATGTACATTAAATTTTTTAAATGTTAATTCCTTTCAAAATATTCAAAGAGGTATGGGACAAATTGATTCAAAAATATCTTTATAAAATGTTTGAAATGGTTTTGGAAACAGATTTAATATTTCAGTATCTTGAATTGATTTCATTTGATTGATGAGTGAAATGTTTAGAATTTTAATATTTTATGTGTTATGTAATGGTACTTGGACATTTGGAATATGGTTACATTATAAACCAAATATGGGTGGTTCCAAGATATACCTGGGGTGGGTAAGCCCATGATATCTCTCCAATGCATTGGGTTATGTAACAGAGGTAAACGATAAAGTTTATCCTAAGAGATTTAGGGAATACATTGTGATTAGTATTCCAAACATAACTCCCTATATAGTTGTGAAAGCTACAATGTAATTATGTTATGGATGCCACAAGCTACCTCTATGATTTATGATTTCTATGTGTTATTCATAAATATTATGATTTCATGACTTATGTTTAAGAGCTTATGTTTATTGATTGAAAAGTATGATTTATTTTATTTTTATATATTCATGAACTAATGTTTTTTTTCCTTATTTTATATCCATTACTGAGATTTTTATGCTCATCCCATGTTTTTGAAATGTTTTTAACAGGGTATAAGGAATGATAATAGACATGAAGAATTCAAGAATATTTTTATCAAGAAAATAATTCTTGTTTTTATTTAAGGAGTTTTTATTATTGTGAAAAAAATGGATCGATTAGAAGTGTCTACTTTGTAATATTTGAGATGTAATGTAATAGTTGGGACTATATTCTCTAAAATCAAAAAACTTGAAAAGATCCATAATGTGAATTCTTGACTTACCTCATGATTATGTAATGTTTATTGATGGGTCATTACAATTCATATCAAAGAACGGTTTAGATAACATTAGAGGTTGGGGTGTTATTTAAGCATAAGTGACGTGTTTTATAAAACCAAAGTGGTTAGAATATTAGAAAGAGTCATAGTTATTTTAGAAAAATTGAATGAGTTTAAGATAACATGAATAAGTAAATCTTAGTGTTTACCCTTATCATAAGATAGTATATGATTATTTTACTAATATCATCACATAGAAATTTTGGGTTTTGGTATATGGATGGATCTAGTAGGAACCAAAGTAACAATGGATTCGAATGAAACTTTGATGGTTTTCTGAATAAACAACCAAATGAAATGGGATATATAATGAGAAATCTTATGGTTATTCTTAACTAACTATCTAGAGTCATTATTGACCACTTGAACCATGGTTATCTTTCTAAGGAATCATATACACGAGAAATGAATCTCTATGGATGTTTGGGTAATAATCATAATGGTATGTTTATTCAAAAACTTATGTGAAAGGATGTGGAAATAAAAACCTTAGAAAATGTTTCAAAGGGGCGGGAAGATGTTATATATGTGGTAATGAAGGTTATAATGCAATAATCATCCATGGAAAAAAGGAATCATTTTTTTACTTCAATAAAGAGAAATAAGTTCTTTTAAGGGATCAAATGAATGTTTTAAATGTGGTGTGCATGGTCATTACGCAAATAGATGTCTTATGAAGAAGGTTTGTGAATGATATCAGTAGGACCATACAAATATATGTTTACCAATACCTAATGTCATTCTAATTAAACATGAGGAAACTGAAAATGACCTCTGAAAGGTATGGATTATTTCATAGCTCATGTTTTTAAATTGATGAATCTTCATACATTATTCATGATTTTGTTTATAGGAATGAATTATTAAATAATAAGACAAAAAAACACAGATAAAATAATCATAAAGAATGTTTGATAATTAAGATGTCTACATTTTAGTAATTGAAGAGTTATGTTGGATCTATGGATGATGTTATTTTTAAATGTATTAATGATGGTATAAATTTGGAATACTTATAGTATGTCTAACCCTTAAGTTTTTTTATATAAAAATGTTAATTTAGGAAGAATTATATTTTATTTTGTAGGTATAGTTATAAATAACCTTTAGGGTTATATGATCCTTGAATTTGAAGAAATTATGGGTTATTACATTTTTAAAGGCTCAAGATAAACATTAGGTTAAATTGTGATTTTATCTCATGATGGAATATTTTAAGAAATTTATAGTTTTAGAAAAAGGGCAACCCATGGGAAGGGTGATAACCCATCACGTCAGACAAGGCCATGCGAATGAACCCACAGCTGAAGTGAGATTTAGATTTATCTCCTACCACTAGCCTACGTGAATTCCTTGGTTAATATGAATTTTACTTTTTAGTTTAATTAGTTTATGTAATCAGAATAATTTTTTTTTGGGAACTTATGTTTAATCAAATGGATATATTTAGAATAGGAAGATGATTTTTTGAATAAGTGATAAATGCTATTTTGGAAGACGTTCTCTCTTTTGGGAAGACTATATACCTAATGAAAATAGAATACTATGGGATTTCATTTATGGAGTAGTGGTTGAAATATTATTTTGGAAGAATAATTGTTTTTATTTAGGATATATATAGATTTGGGTTATTTATGTAAATAATTAACCTATCATAGCGAATATGTGATTAGGTTAATTAATTTTTAGTATGAGACTTTAAGAGTAGTCAATGTTATTTGGAGATAAATGTTAAGATTTATCGTGGAAGACTCTGTGATCAAATAATTATGAATTTTGGGTTTCAAACAGAGTTTGAATTATTTTCAATAATTTTAAGGATAATTTTTTAGTGAATGGTCTTTGTTGAACTAGGGGTACTTTTTTTGACCTTTGGAGTAGTATTTCCTTTTACAAAGGATTATTCTTTTGGGGATTATCTAATCTTGTACTAACCATTTTCATTTTGGTTAATATTTTCAGATAGGATGAATATATAGTTAATCTAATGAGGATTATGTGATTCTATAGAAGTTAATTCTATTGATTCAGGTGTGACCAAGTCATCTGAATACTCATCATTTGGAGAAAAGTTGAGTTTGTGGTAGATATTTATTAAAGGATGAATCCCTACTTGACAAGTTACTATGTTTCCTTGTGTTCTTATTCAAGATCATAAATAAATTCCTCACCTTTATGAAAAGGAAATTAAAACAGAAAAAACATTTACTTTTCCTATTGGGAAATCAAAGACTGTTTAACCCATCAAAAGTGTATGGTTTTTTGGTTGTTAACTTTCTCCTGATTATGATTTCTATAA
Organism: Viscum album; assembly: GCA_963277665.1. Lineage (NCBI taxonomy): Eukaryota > Viridiplantae > Streptophyta > Magnoliopsida > Santalales > Viscaceae > Viscum > Viscum album. The sequence continues at coordinate 2,088,823,305 of OY728160.1, forward strand.
CTCTCCATCAGAACCTGATGGTTAGTTTTTTCTTCCATATCCATATTTTCATACATGGTACCCTAGTATGTGTTATCTTAGGTGACCTTTGTACTTATATTTCTATCTTTAATGGTTTTATTTTTATTAACCCTTTTTCCAATGTGGTATTTTTAATGAAGTTTCCACGCCCAATTTTACAATTGTGAGGATGCAATTTCCAAAAGTGGGGAATGATGTAACAACTCAGGTATTTATAGAATAATACTTTTTATTTTCAATTACTATTTATTAATAAGATATTAATTTTACATTAAAGGGGATGATTTTTCTAATATCGTACTCAACACACAACAAAGGATTTCTCTGAAATCTTACGTTACACACACCTTTGAGTTATATGGTAAAATAATAAATATTGTTATTATTATTATAAACGGTAATTAACGCCTAGCTATTGGAATAGAGAGAATGAGTAACGTCAATAGAATTTTGAAATATGGTTTACACATGTTTAAATAATGATTCATTGGTAACCATGTTTATTATAAATAAAAATAAAAACCAATTGAAGATAAAGGATATGTTTTTATGAAAACCTATTAAAAAGGGAATAATTGTGTTTATAAAATCAAATCACTCTTTATGTATTTTTATTTAATGAAAAATATATGTTATATTTTCAGTTTAATGTTTTAAATTCATCTTCTAGATATGATATAATATCAAATTCAATTTTTTTGATTAAACAAGTATTTTTCTAATAATGCAATTTCACCACCTTTTGAAGGAGATCCCTTTTTAAATATATTTTTTGTCACTTTTATATGTTCTATTTGACAAAATAAACTTATTAATTAGAATAGGAACATAAAAATTTAATTTGGTTGAAATTTTGGTATTTTTCGGATAAAGTTTATTTTTTAATGAATAGTGAAAATATTGCATTTTAATTCAAAATTGTATTTTCATCTAATTTATTTATGTAGATATATTTTCCTTTTAATTGGTTTTAAAGTTTAATTGTATTATGTTTTTATCATTTAATCTAATTATGGTCATTGAATGTAATTTCACATTTTAATTTGACATAAACACATGTAAATCTTTTGGTACTTTTTACTTCTTAAAAACATTATTTTGGTTTTGACAACGAGAATTAATTTTAAATTAAATTCTGAAAATTCTATGTTTTGAATTTGGAAAAATGGATTCCATGTTTTTAATTAGAAGGTTCAAAATGTGTAAATAGGTACCTTTTATTTTTGGACATTATGAATAGTATCTTCAATAATTATTTTTATTTACCATGGTTATAGGGTAAATCTAGTAAATAAGCGTAAAAAATAATATTATAATAATATAAAACTACCATAAAACGTTTTCTAATCCTATTGTATGATATATTTCCGACCATGTGAATCCTTAGGATTAATTGTTGGCATTTTCAAGCCACTTGGTTGTGAAAATGACATTTTATAATAATTAAGTTAAAATAATGTGAAATATAACATAAACATGTATCCTTTACTATGAAAATTTTTATATGAGGATATAACTTATCTATTTGACTATAAATAATCATTAGAAATAAAATACTATTTCCCAAATCATGGTATTTTATATATAATTTTTATACATTAAATAAATAAATTTAATTATGACACAATGATGATGCAGTGATTTGTTCATTTACAATGGATTCAAATAAATGATATTATAAATATTAAAATAAGTGTAATTTGAATATTTTGATTCCATACAAGAATTTTATGGTGGATATTGACATATTATATTTGATTAAATTTTTTTTGAGGAATCAAGTTGTTATGACTTTAGCAAAAATCAATTACTTTATAGTGTCAAAATTGACATAAATGAGTTTTTAAAAAAATACTATTTTATAAAATGATATAATAGTCCAAAAAACAAAATATTCAGCCAAATAACTTATATAATTTTAAAATTTTCATTAATGATCCACTTATGGTTCTATTGTCATTTTATAGTAAATATAGTTACCATATATTATGATAAAGTAAGAAGACATGGTAAGAGTTAATGTTTTTAACTGAGGGTTAAAGCTAAAAGATAATGTTAATTTTGTGACCGAAAATTGTTTAAAACCTAATGGTTCAGAGGTTTTCAACCCCAAATCATCTTATATTTTAAATAAATTGTTTTGGGACCATTTTACACCGAAATTCAATTTATAATAAAATAATATTTCAAGACCTTCCTAAAGTGCCCCTCCTCCCTCTTATAAAAGGACACCTCCTCTACACACTTACTCACACCTATCAAGCCCCTTGGTACACCCAAATTCTACTCAAATAAGCTCCCAATATCCCTCCCTTCCTACTAGAATTCTTAACTTGAGAATAAGGAAATTCAATAAATCTTTTTGGCTCAAATCAAAAGAAGTTACCTAATTTAGAGGTAATGTCTTCTCTCATGTTCTTTTCCTTTATTTTCCTTATCCACTCCATATGATCTTATTATTCTTTTATTGCATAAATAAACTAGTATAATAAATATAATAGGATTTTTTTATGAGAATTATTTTAAATACACTTACACACACCTCCATCTAATTGATATGAACATATCGTTCTGTGGACGGCGAACTACTGCCTCACAAAATGATGGTTGTTCAATTTTTCCCTAACACCTCTCATGGTGGCCATTATGATGTTAAAATATTTATATATGATATATATTATATTTAAATTGTAAATATTATTCTTTAATTTTCATTTATATCATACCCTTATGCTTTTCATAATGTGTAAATATGATAATTTCATTTGAAGAAATGCGGACTACCGCCCCCTCAAAATGATATGACTCGTTCATCACATACATGGAACGTATAAAGGATAAAATTAATGAACTTATGTAATTTATATAAAATATGATATTATACTATAATTATAATATAACTATTTATCATTATTTTTCATTCCTTTAAATATGAAAAAGAAATGAAAGTAGTGCTCATGCGTACGTACGACTTAGCATCTCCATGAACGGTGAATTAAATTTATTATCTCCAAATTTTATGGACTATTATAAAATACATATATAATGGATATAAATACATATATACTGGATATATATGATACTTGAATCATGATGAAAATTTTGGTGATGATGGACTTTTGCTTACGTGAACAATTTACATCAAAACATGTTCATTTTCGACTCAAGTACCGAAAAATGACAAAACAACCGATATGAATTTAAATAATTATGTAATTTTTATAACATAATGATAGTTAATATAAAATGAAAAATAAAATTGAAAAATGTTTTGAAGAAAATAAAAATTAACCTATGTTTATTATTCTGTAATATAAAGAACAAACGAGACAAGTCGGACTCAAGGTAAGGGAATCTACCACCCTTTCCTTTTAAAGCACTCATTTAATGTTATGCCTTATTAATTTATGTTTTAATATGTTGTGATTTGTCATTTCATATCCCCATTACTGTAAATATTATTTAAAAATTATAAGATATCCCTTTTTCTCTCAATCAACTCATTTTATTAATTTTTAAGTAACGTCATTAGGCTGCCAAAATTTCGTAAGGGAACTTCTTAACCAAATTTCCATTCTTTGGGTTAATCTTCTACTTCTTGATTATTTCATTATTTGATTATGTGAGAAATAATTTTTGACATATTATATAGTAGTATTTATACTTTATTTATGTGGATTTATAGTGAATAAACCTAATAGATCTATTTGACTAACCAAATGATCTTTATAAGGGAAATTATAAATTCAATTTCCTCTCGTTGGGTTTTATGCATACTTCATGGATTATATTATGCCATGATTATGTGTGGAATAATTGTTTATTTATTAATGTTGTAATTTAAACATAAATTTGTGTTTATATACAATTTCTACACATAATCACTCCATTGATAAATTCTTAGGTCATTTATACGAACATTATAAGGGAAATCTTAACTCAATATGCTTTCATTGAGTTAAATATCCATGTCACTAGTTTTGTTTTTCCATGAATATGTGTGAATGACCGATGATTTTTTTACACTTAATATCCAATTATATTGAGTGTATTTATATTTTTCACACATAATTATTTCACTCATTTATCCTTAATATAATGATACGATCTTTGTGAGGGACTACGTCTCAATCTCCTTTTATTGAGGCATATCTCAATATTTTTCACCTTTAATATCCTATAAGGTATATATACAACCTTTATGACATTTTATTTACTGAATTTATATATTCTAATTATATTTGATGTTTTATTTGATTTAATTATTTAATTATTTTTTATTCAAGTGTTTCTCTAGTGTTACGAAACGCTTTGACTAAAATATAATTTTAAATGTTTTAAAGATTTATTCTTATAAATAATTCACATTAATGTCCATGTTTTCAAAATGGTTTTAAGGATTTATTTATATAGACATTGATTTTTTTTAAATGATAATTCCTTTCAAAAGATTCAATGTGTTATGGGACACTTTGATTAAAAAATATATTTATTAAATGTTTTAAATGGTTTTGGAAATGGATTGAATATTTCAATATCTTGAATTGATTTCTTGTTATTGATGAGTGAAATGTTTATAAATTCTATTTTTTATGTGTTATGTAATGTAACTTTGAAATTTGATGGGTGGTTACGTGATAAACCAAATACGGGTGGTTGCATGATAAACCTAGGGTGGGTAATCCCATGATAGCTCTCCAATGCATTAGATAACATGATGGAGGTAAATGATAAAGTTTCTCCTCATATATTTAGGGAATATATTATCATGGGTATTCCAAATGTAAATACCTATGTAGCTGTGAAATCTACAATGTAATTCTGTTATGGATGCCACAAGCTGCCTTTATGATTTATGATTTTTATGTGTTATTCATAAATCTTATGATTTCATGACGTATGTTAAAGAGCTTATGTTTTATGATTGAAAATTATGATTTATTTGATTTGTATGTATTCATGGATTAATGTTCTACTTCCTTATTTTATATCCCTTAATGATCTTTTTATGCTCATTTGATGTTTTTGAAATGTTTTTCAAAGGGTATAAGGAAGGGTAAGATAAAGGAAGAATTCAAGAAGATTTTTATCAAGAATAGAATTCTTGTTTTTATTTATAGAGTTTTATTATTGTGAAAAAAATTGGATAGAGAAGAAGTTCCTACTTTCTAATATTTGAGATTTAATGTAATAGTTATGCCCTAATTCTCAAAAACTCTAAACTTGAAAAGATTTTTAAAGTGAATTCCTGACTTACCTCAAGATTATGTAATGTTTAAAAATGGGGCCTTACAAGATCCATAAGTCATTTTTGACTTGTAAGAACTTGTTAAACCCCAATCCAATGCATAGTGTGATAGATATGACTCCAACTGCAACATTTTATTCAAAAATGATATTAATTTTAATCAAAAAACAACTGACATAGTCAAAATGGAGAAAATGCATCCTTATTGTTTTGGTACTTTAATAAACTAACCCATATGTCATTTTTGATGTGTAGGAATCAATCACACCTCAGTTAGACTCACGATGTGACTAGTATGACTCAAATTGTGCCTTTTTATTCAAAATTGACATTAATTTTAGTAAAAACAACTTACATACCGAATAATAGTGTTTTTTTCTTTTATCTATGTTAGAAATTTTTCTTCCTTTAAATTCAGTATTTGTATCTTATTTTGGTAATTTTTGTTCCTATTTCTGGCGACGCGATGTGTTGTTACAGCACACTACATGCCCTATTTCAGGTGTTTTAGTGTGCTTTAGCATCACACATCATTATTACCCTTTATCAGTGCTACTAAATGCATTAGTAAAGTTTCATTTATCAATTATTTAAAAAGATCTTTTAATGACAGCCTTTATCAGCAATTTTAGAAGTGCTCATAAAGGGAACCTTTATCACTACTTTTGAAATAGAAAATAAATGAATCTTTATCCCTGCTTCAAAAAGCACTAATAAAGTGTCTCTTTATCATCACTATATAAAATCATTGATAAATGGTGTATTTTATAATTTCTTTAAAAAATGATAAAAGTAAGCTTTATTAATGTGTTTATGTGAGTTGATAAAGCTAAAATTTATCAGTGCTTTTCTTATGCTGAAAAAAAACCTTGTCCTTTTAACTATGTTGGGGTAGTTAGCACTTTTCTAGTGGTGATAAAGTATTATTCTAACACTATTAAAGTCCTATTTTGTAGTAGAGAAATTTTTAGTAATATAATAAGGAATAAATAAAGTCTAATCATGATGGATGGAGTTCTACAGAAGAACCGCACTCAAGCGATGTTGGTTTTGAAATTGAAAAAAAAAATATAAAAATATGTGTTTGATGGATATTATTGTAAATGAGGTAAAATCTGACTATAATTATAATTTTAGATGTGATAATGATATTTAAAATGAAGTTAAATAATTATCTTCTCTGAATGAAAAATTTAAAAGTGACATATTGAGAATGGTTGAACTATTCATGGAACTGCAAAGAAAAAATAAGAAGATTATAGAAGAAAATAAAAAATCGAATGATTCTTTTTTAACTAATACAGAAGAGAGAATGGTTTTGGATGCTGAATTGTTAAAATTCAAAGATGATAAAATGAGAATAATGTATCTTGTGTCAAAAATTGATTAATTTCAAAACAGAATATTTACAACAGCCAGTGATGATTTAGATAGATTTGAAAAGGAATGAAAGAATCTTAAAGTTGAAAATATGAAATATAAAAATTATGGATCATGTTCAAATGTGAAAGTATGTAATTAATTGGATGTTAATCATAACTACAATGAAAACCTTAAAAATGGAATTATTGTTTTAAAGTAAACTTTATCTATTCTTGTTCGAGTCTAATAGAATTTTGACAAAATAATAGATATGAACAAACATAAATATGATAAAATGGTAATGGATATAATACAGAGGTTCTTAAAACGTATAAAAATATTTTTTTTATGCATAAATGGAAATATTTCAAATTTTTCATGCTTTTATAGGAACATGAAAGGGAATTATGCAAATGAATGTTCTTTAAAGTTTACTCTATCCTTAATCCATACTAAAACTTTCATTTCTAAAAATATGTCTTCAATATTACCATGTAATACATGTTTGAAATCTTTGTGGGCACCTAAATATTTTTCTGTTAATCCAGTTAGACCCAAACTAGTTTGGTTATGAAAACAATTATCTTCTTGATTTGTTTTCAAGGAAGCCTTTCTGAAGAGTTCCAAAGTCACAAGGTATACGGACAACATGGGCTCCAAAAGAATGTTTCAAATCCATTGAACCTAATTTGGTTACCATGTCTAGATAAAACTATTTTAAAAAATCATTCATAATATCAACTATAATATAATTAGATATGATATAATATATGATATCTAATATCATTTTATAAAATCTTTTTTTTTTCAAGAATATGCTTTTAATTTCTATATGTTCTATACTTGGCATGTAAAATTGTTGTAGTTGACATAGTTAAAAATCAAGTTCTAATTATGATGATTATATATATATATATACTTTTCTATAAAATTTTCTAACAAGTAATTTTTTATCATTTGTTAAAGATGCATGAATTTAGAGGGAGTTACCCATTGATTATTTTTTGAAATAATGTACTACTATGTAATTTTTAAGTAATCGTTTCAACAATTTTCTTATGAAAACATAAAATTCTTTAGTTTTTTTGAATTAATTTCTCAAAAAATGATATGGGGAAGTCTTTAATATGATTTTAAATATCTTATGAGTTTTATATTTTAATCTTTCATAATTCTTAGTTAAAATACATTTTGAATCCTGAATTTGTTTTAAATAAACAATTTATTTTAAAATCAATTTAATTTTGATACTAATTTTTTTTATTTATTTTTAAATACAATATTTCTATATTATTTAACTCATGGGGAGTTTATTTTTTAAAAAACATTAAATAAAATAAATTTTTTATATCTTTTGTAAGTTTTTTTCATATAATATGTTCATGAAAATTAGTTTTTCATTGAATGTAATAATGTTTTTCTCTATGATTGTGCTTAAAATTATCTTGTAAAAATATTAACATTTCTATTTTTTGTAAAATTTTAATTAAATACTAATCACTATGATTTAATGGTAATTATTTCACTCTAGTTATAAATGGCTTCCTAAAATAACACTTTCTCAATTCTTCTTTCATTGAATATTGTATTTTTGTCATTTTTACAATGGTTGACTTTTTCTTTAAAATAAAGTATCTATTTTATACAAAAAATGTACATTTTTAATTGGGTATCCTAAAAGATTAACTAAATTATAAATATATTTTCAATTTTGATAAATTAGTTTAATTATTTACGTATGTCTTTTGTTATTGAAATATATTTATTACACTCTGATTATTTTTTATTAAATAACATTGTTTAATTGATCATTGAAAATACCTATTATTTTCTATATCTATTAAATATTTTTCTAGTTTTCTTAAATTATATATTAGATCATATAGTTTAAACTTTTCATAATTAAGAAAAATGTTTTATTTTTATTGTATCTATAATGTAATAGTTTACTTTTTTACTTTTTTTAATTTCCATTTCGATAAATTTTAAGAAGGGGGGATGTTTTTGAATATTTAATAATTTTCTATTTAGTTAGTTTAAAATTTAATAAATATTGTGTTTTATAATTTACAAAAAATGGGTGACTATTTTTAATTGTGTATTACCTTTTTTATCTCTTTTTATAATAAATTACAAATACATAACATTTAATTCAATTCAATTTTGTTTAAATAAATATTTATTATTCACATGTATTCAAATTGTATTATGGTGTCTTATTGTTTTTACTTTTTATTTTAATTTTGATATTTTAAAATTAGGCTTTAAGTGAAATCCTCTTTAAACTGAACCTCAACCAAATCATTTAAAAGGGCACGAATATCTACACCATGGGAGTTCCAAACCTTAAGGCTCGCATAGAGCCTGGGAACAAGCATAGTGCACACAAAATTAGTACGGGACCATGTATAAGGACTGAGCGCAACACCCATATGGGTCGAGCTAAGAGTGGCCACATGACCAACATACCTAGTGTGTGTCGGTGTATGCTTGTTTTTGTTTGGAAATTTAAATATCACATTCTGCATTATATACAGCTCTTCCACCATATATTGGTTTCGTTGTGGGATGAAACTTTTACATCGAGATTGAATCTCAACTGCAGGATCCCATCTCAATTTTCTTCTATCGTGTGATTACCACTCCTTGGGGCTTCTTTATATCCCTCTATCCTATATGATCTATCTTTCGAATTCCAGAATGGTTTTTATTCTCCCAAGCACCTCTACTAGTCTTCCTCCATATTGAAGCGGTCCAGTGACCCTTTCTCCAGTTAACTTCATTTCCTCATATTAAAGGTATCTGCATCATCATTTATTTATAGTTTTATGTTTTATTTTTGCTGGTTTGTCTTTCTTTTTACTCGAGAAAATACTTGTCCATGTTCCTCATCTCTTTCTTTGTCCACTGGTCACCTATACATAGAACAAGCATCATAGTTTTTCCAACATTCTTAACCAAGTTCCTCTTTTCCTTTGGTCTTATCTTGGTCTGCTTATAGTTAGCACCTCTTTTCTGTTTATTCATCAGATCTCTCAGTCTTCTCTTTGTGTATCTTTTTCAAATAGATTTATCCTTCTTATATGTTTCATCATCTTATTATTATAAGTTCTTCTATCTTTTTAGTTTCTCTAGCTCGAATCCCTTCTACTTAATTTCTCTTTGGTGATGAGTCACCATTGGTAGAAACCAACGGTGAGTAAACTTATCACCATTGGTAAAAAAACCAACGGTGAGTCCTTTTTCCCCGTTGGAAAATATCCAATGGTGAGTAATTTTTATCACCGCTTGAACCCAATGAAGAGTCATCGAATCACCTCCAGGAGACCAACTTTGATAAATTTTACTCACAGTTGGTATTCTTTTCCTTGGAAGAATGTTCTTCTTCCACCTATAGAAACTTTTGTTTCTTCCATCATGTGCCGTAATCTATTATCTTTATTTATTATGTGTTTTAACTTTGTTTTCGTATTTTTATCTGAAGTATTTTAATCTTTTTCACTTCTATTTTGTTATTTTTTGATATTTTTTGCTTTTATTTTTATCACATGTTTTTAATTTTGTTTATGTAAAGAATTTATCTGGTATTCCATTTAATCATAAATGTGGAAATAGTTGTGGTTAAATATCTTTTTTTTTGTTATTTTTTTATGATATCTTAAACAATATTGGTTTTGGGTTATTCATATAGAAATTAAATTTTTTATCTAATAATATTTTTAATATGCCACTATTGGAACCTAATGGTGAGACATGAGTCACCATTGGAACCCAACGGTGAGTCTTGAGTCACTGTTGGAAGCCAAATGGTGACTAATTTTTTATTGTTGTCATGGATCCATTTGATGTTAAGATTCATGGAAATGATTTCATTTTTATTTAATTTAATTTAGTTTTTCTTAAAATTGAAACGGTAGGAAATACTCTATTTTTCCACCATTGGAAATTTCCAATAGTGAGTAATGCCACACTGCTCTAAATTTCCAATGGTGAGAAATGTCTCACCGCTCAATGTTCTCAACGCTGAGAAATGTCTCATCGCTCTTTGTTCTCAATGCTGAGAAATGTCTCACCATTAGTTAAAAATTTGTTTCCAAAATATTTATTTTTGTAATATTAGTTAATGTTTTTGAAATGAATTGGACTAATTTTTTTTTATTATTTTATGTTTAATTACAATTGAAACATTGTTTAAAAAATAATTGTATCATTTTTTCAGTGACATCTACACATGCAGATTGTTTTCTTATAATTATCTGTTTTTCTAACATTTTGTTGCATGTATAAACTTTTAGAATTTTATTATTATTTTAATTAATATTCAATTTCTATTTTTTAATAAATATTAATTTTAGTATATTAATATTAATTTTAACATTATGAATAAATATTAATTTTAATGTGTTTTTGTTTAAAACGTGACTTCAACATATTAATTTAATGGTCATATTTTTTATTATTAATCACTAACATGTATCTTTCTTATATTGGATAAAAATACAGTCTTAGAGATCTTTATTTTAATATTCTAGGAAAATTCTTTAAGGATAAAAACAAATGTACCAATGAATTTAATTTATTCAATAAGAATACGAGAATATATTTCCTATTGCTCTGAAAATTGGTCAAGAAACTTCTTCAACATCCGTTGTTCTACTATGATCACTATAGAGCTCCATCATATTCATTTTACTCCATTTATGTGATCAAAGAACACGAGATGCAATGAATTTCCAAATCATCTGCTCAATTATTGTTGTAATTTTCTATTATTCCTCTACTATAATTATTTCAATATTTTTTTTATTATTCAGAGTCCTAGTTTAAGCTTTTCCCTTCCAAAAGCTACCATTGGGTTATTACTTCCCTCTAAAATGAAGGTCAGGTTATTTCTCCTAGACAAAAGGAAGGTAGGTTGTGACTCCTTCAAAAGTCATGGGTTATACCACTAGGTGTGAAAAACGTGTGTCAGGTTATACCATATGGTATGAAAAAGATACATCTATATTTTTATGTAATATGGTTGTCACTACCTATAAAAAGTGAAGATTTATTGTATACCAATATCTTAGAGGATTAGAGGAGATTGAAGAGAGGACTGTGATCTTGGTGATCCGAGCCTCTATAAAAATCACCTTTGTTATCTGTTTTATTTTTTCTGCAACATTTAACACTTTTATATAACTCTGATAAATTAGAATTTGTATTAATAAATCAAAAAGGAATATTCACCCCCCTCTAGTAATTACTATCATACTAAGGGACCTAACAGATATATACAATTATATATATAATAATTATATTTGTTATCATTTTATAATGATTTAAATTTATATATGTTTGTTTATAATTATAATTATAAATATAAATATATAAATATATATAAAGATACATAATTATATAAATATATATAATTTTGTATGTTTATATTATTATATATATTTCTATAATTATATATATATATATATTAATATATAAATATATATTTGTTATTTTAATATATTTATTATAATTTCATAATTAATTAAATATACTTATTTATTTATTTATAATAATAATTATAAAAAAATATATTTAAAAAATTTGGTTTATAATTATACTAAGAACATTGTAAACCATGAATTTAAGTCCATGGTCCTGAAAAGTTTATTGTTAAAAAACAACAATATAAGCAGAAAGTAGAAAAAAAATGGGGGTTGTATTGTTAACACACCATGGCATCAACAACACCACAAAAGAGATATGAGAGAGCCCGTGACCTCTAGTGTTCCTACATCACTTCTGTTGTTTGGGTGCCTTCTAAGTGACATCCTTGTCATCCATCCATGATGATCCACCATATTCATCATGAGGGTTAGAGCCTCTAGTAGAGTCATCTTTCAAATTAACAGTTCCTTGATCTGATTGTACATTATATTGGTAGTTACCAAATTCGTTATGGAAAAATTCTTGGCTGTGAGATCGGTTTAGAATGTCTAGTAAAGAAAAATTATTTGTTGTCGAACCAGGGTCTAGAAAGGCATTAGAAACATCCATTCTTGCCAGATTTTCTTCCATACTAGCCTATACTGAAGAAGATTGTATTAGAGTAACATCTTGCAAAGAAAGATCAGAAATAGGAAAAGATATATTAACTTCCCTAATTATTTCTTCCTAGAAAAGAACTTGAGACTGCTCCTAAAATTAAGGATCCTTTGAATTCTTAAAAATAAACAATTGGAATCCACTATCATGCATCATTTTCGCCTTCCCTTTTCTTTGGGAAATGATTTTTTTCTCATGGTCAACCTCCTCTTGTACAATTTACTTAAAAGAAAGTTTTTCAAGGGAATCCCCCACTTCCATTGTGTCTTCAATAATTCTACAAAGAACCTCTTTAAAAGAGGGGATATCATTCACCTATACCCCCTTGAACCTTAGCAACACTACCTGTAGGGGGATGCACCTCCTCTGCTTTCCCAAATTGATGATCCTCTAACCGAGGAACTAGTGAAATGCTTAAAAAAATATTACAAGCCATGTCCCCTTGATCAGTATCACTTTTCTTTGAGACCTTTCGACATTCCTTGGCCAAATAGCCTCTTGCACCACATATTTTGCAAGTATTAATCATGGGACATTCCTCCAGTGAATACCAAATGAAAATACAAGCCACATAGTAATTAAGACAACTCCCATATTCAACGCGTATAATAATTTCATCATTGGGTGTAGAAAGAGTTACCTTATCAATATATCATATTTATATTAATTATAGACATACATTTTTTAATTAATATATATAAATAAACATTGATTTTTGAATATAAATAAGATAATTTTATATATAATAGATAAATATATGTATAAATAAATATTACAAAATGATTAAATATATTTTTAATGTTATTAATGAACATATAATAATAAATTAATAAATTAAATTAAATAAATTACAAACATTTGAAAAAGTGAATTCGTAACATTTATAAATACATATACACATGATAGACATACATATACGCATACATACACACCCACACACAGAGAGAGAGAGAGATATGCATACACATACACATATATACTTACAATTATACAAGTACATATATTTTAAATTATTTAATATCAATATAAATATATATTTAAATAAATATATTCATTTATATATTATGTAATCATTTAAATGAAATATTAGTATTTTATATTTACTTTAGTTACATACACATTTTGTAATTAATGAATACAAATAAAATATTGAACATTTTTAATAATATAAATTTAATAATTTATATATATATAATTATGAATATAGGATTAATTTTTGATTAAAGGTTATATAAATTTTATTTAAATATTATATTTACATATATATACTTATTTTAATATAAATAATATTTTAAAATATATAAATATTTATATATAAAATAAATTACTCACTACAACCTTTATCTGCATTATAAAAAATCACTCGTAAAGGTGACACTTTTATCAACAACAAAAAAAGCGTTGATAAATGGGGGACCTTTAACAGTGCTAGAAAAAGTGCTGACAAAGGGTACCCTTTTTCAGTGCTTTTTAGTATTGATAAAAGGTAACTTTTTCAGTGCTTTTTAGTATGGATAAAAGGTAACTTTTTCAGTGCTTTTTTAAAGTTCTAATAATAGTCCCCCCCCCCTTATCAGTGCTTTTTGTCTAACATTGTTAATGTTCATTGTTGTATAAGGCATGGTCTGCAGTAGTTACCTTTATATTGAAAACATGCACTTTGAGTCATTTTGGCTACATCGTGTGTTAGATTGAGGTGAAGTCAATTCCTACTTGGCATAAAGGAATTATGGGTCATTTTTCTATTGTTTTAAATCAATCTGAGTTCATTTTATTGGTTTTTTCCTTGTGATTTTTGTTTTAAAGTAAAATGACACTTCTATTGAATACACGCACTTCGAGTCATATTGACTGCATCATGTGTCAGGTTGATGTGTGGTCAATTCCTACACATCAAAAATGAATTATGGATATTTTTCCTAATGTTTTAAAACAAATTGTGCAAGTTTTCTCAGCTTTGGATTTATGATTAAGGTTTTATAATAAAATGAATCTTTTATATTGAAAACATTCACTTCAAGTCATATTGACCACATATTATGTTATATTGACATGCTGTGGATTTATACACATCAAAAATGAATTATGGATAATTTTTCTAAATTTTGAAAACAATACAGGATCTTTTTTTTAGTTTTGCCTATATGAGGCACATTTTAAACTAAAATGACACTTTTATATTGAAAACAAGCACTCCACATTATAACGACCACATTGTGGGCTGGATGGATGTTTGGTTGATTCCTAAACATAAAAAAATTAAATATGGATCCTTTTTATATAGTTTTAAAACAATACAAGCTCTTTTTATCATTTATGTATATGTGATGTATGTTTTAAAGTAAAATGATACTTTTATTGAAAACACACACTTTGAATCATACCGAACACATCATGTGTGATATTGACATGCAGTTGATTAATACATGTAAAAAATTAATTATGGATCATTATCCTAAAAAATGAAAAACAAATTGTGCTTGTTTTCTTGTTTTTGGCTATGTGGCATGCATTTTAAACTAACACAACATTTTTATATTGAAAACACACATTTAGGGTCATACCGACCACATCATGTATCATATTGATGTGTGGTTGATTCCAACACATAAAAATGAATTATGGATTATTTTCATGAAATTGGAAAATAATCTGATCTTTTTTTCTTAGTTTTGGCGATGTGACATACATTTTAAATGAAAATGAAACTCTTATATTGAAAACACATGCTTCGAGTCATACTAGCCACATCGTGTGTGGGATTGACATGAGATCAATTCCTACACATCAAAAAATTTAATTATATATCATTTTCCTATATTTTTAAAAACAATTGAGCATGTTTTCTCAATTTTTGGCTATGTAATGTTCATTTTAAATGAAAATGACATTTTTATATTTAAAACTCGCACTTCGAATCATATTGACCACATCATTTGTCATATTGATGTGAATTTGATTCTTATACCTCAAAAATGAATTAAAAATCATTTTATTAACATTTGAGAATAATCAGTGTTCATTTTATCATTTTTTAAAATGTGAAACACATTTTAAACTAAAATGACACTTTTATATTTAAAATAATCACTTTGTGTCATACCAACCACATTGTTTTCCAGATTGAAATTCTTTATATTCTTACAGGTCAAAAAAAATTATGGATCTTTTTTCTAAATTTTGAAAACAATTTTAACTTTTTTTCTTGGTTTTGGATATGTGAAATGTGTTTTAAACTAAAAAAACACTTTCATATTGAAAACATACACTTTGAGTCGTATCAGACACATCGTGTGTCTGATTGATGTGAAGTTGATTCTTACATTTCATAAATGAATTATGGGTCATTTTTATAATGTTTGAAATAAATATGATATCATTTTTTTGGTTTCATTCATTTGAAAGTAAGATGACACTTATATTGAAAACCTGCACTTCGAGTCATACCAAACACATCGTGTGTCAGATTGATATGAAGTCAATTCCTACACATCAAAAATGAATTATAGATATTTTTTATAAATTTTTAAGACAATTCAATCTCATTTTATCAGTTTTGGATATGTGACATGCATTTTAAAATAAAAGGACACTTTTATATTTTAAAAATGAACTTCAAATCATACTGACAACATCACGTGTTAGATTGACATGGGGTCAATTTCTTCACATCATAAATGAATTGTGGATCTTTTTTATAAATTTATAAATAAATTTGAGATATTTTTATTCGTTTTGATTTTGTGATGAACGTTTTGAACTAAAATGACACTTTTATATTGAAAACAAGCACTTCAAGTCATGCCGATATCATTATTTGTCAGATTGATGTGCCATCAATTCCTACATGTCAACAATTAATTGGGGATAATTTTCATAAAGTATTAAAACAATATGGGATAATTTTATCAGTTAGGATTATGTGTTGGGTGTTTTAATATAGAATGAAACTTATATTGAATACATGCACTTTAAGTCATACTGATCACATCATGTTTCAGATTGATGTGCGGTCAATTCATATATGTGAAAAATGATTTATGGATCACTGTCATTAATTTTTAGAACAAAATGATCTTATTTTATTATTATTTTTCATATGACATGTGTTTTAAACTAAAATAATACTTTTATATGAAAAACACGCACATATAACCAAACTGAAAACATTTTGTGTGAGATTGATGTTTGGTCAATTCCTACACATAAAAAATGAATTAGGGATTTTTGTCCTAAAGTTTACGAATAATCCAAGATTGTTTTCTTGGTTTTATCTATGTGATGTGTGTTTTAAACTAAAATGACACTTTTATATTGAAAACATGTACTTTAAGTAATATCGACCACATTGTGTGTCAGTTTGATGTGAGATCAATTCCTACACATCACAATTGAATTATGTATTGTTTTACAAAATTTTGAAAACAATATGATCTTATTTTTTTATTTTTGGCTATGTGACACACATTTTAAACTAAAATGAAAAATTTATATTGAAAACATAGACATAGAGTATTACTGACCACATCGTATGTTAGATTGATGTGTCGTATCTTCCTACAAGTCCAAAATGAATTATGAACCTTTTTTGAAATTTTTGTAAACAATATGAAATCTTGTCTTGGTTTTGATAATTTAATATGCATTTAAACTAAAATGAAACTTTTATATTGAAAACACACACTTTGTATTATACTAACCACATCATGAATCGAACAGACGTGTGATATATTTCTACATGTAAAAAAATAATTATGGATCATTTTCCTAAAGTTTTAAAAAAACAAGATCTTTTTTTCATGGTTTTGGATACGTGATGTGTATTTAAAACTAAGGTGAAACTTTTGTATTGAAAACATGCACTATGAGTCATATCGGGCACATTGTCTATCAGATTGATCTGAATTTGATTACTAAATGACACAAATGAATTATGGATCACTATACGAAAGTTTTAAATCAATATAAGATCATTTTATTTGTTTTATCTATGAGAACCGTATTTTAAAGTAAAATTACACTTATATTGAAAACACACACTTCGAGCCATATAGACCGCATTGTTTGTCATATTGATGTATGGTCGATTACTACACATCACAAGGGAATTATAGATATTTTTTCTAATGGTTTAAAATAATTCAATCTCTTTTTATTAATTATGGTTATGCCATGCATGCTTTAAACTAAAAATGACACTTTTATATTGAAAACGCATACTTTGAGTCATACCAGCCACATCGTATGTAAGATGGATGTGAAGTCGATTCCTACACATCATAAATGAATTATGCATCGTTTACTATAGTTTTAAAACAATCTAAGATATTTTAGTAGGTTTTGTCCATGCTACACTTATTTTAAACTAAAATGATACTTTTATATTGAAAACAAACACTTTGATTCATACAGACCACATTGTGACCCAAATTGATGTGAAGTTGATTCCTACACATCAAAAATTAATTATGGATCATTTCTATAAATTTTAAATAAAATAAAATCTCATTTTCTCAGTTTTGACTTTGTGACACACATTTTAAAGAAAATGACCCTTATATTGAAAACAGGCACTTCGAGCCATACCAACCACATCGTGTATCATATTAATGTGTAGTCGATTCCTACATGTCAAAAATAATTTATAGATCATTTGAATAAGGTTTGAAAATAATACATGCTCTTTTTATTGGTTTTGGCCATATAACATTCCGTTTAAACTAAAATGAATCTTTTATAATAAAAACACGCACTTCATGTCATACCAACCACATCATGTGTTGGATTGATGTGTGGGAAATTCCTACACATCAAAAATAATTTATGGACTATTTTCATAATTTTTTAAAATAATACAAGCTCATTTGGTAAGTTTTGATAACGCGACACACATTTTAAACAAAAATGACACTTTTATATTGAAAACCCACACTTTGAGTCATAATGACGACATCGTTTCTCATATTGACTTGCGATCAATTAATACATGTCATAAATTAATTAAGGATCATTTTACTAAAGTTTAAAAACAATTTGATCTCATTTTATAGGATTTTGTTATACTGTGTACATTTTAAAATAAAATTACACTTTTATATTGAAAAAATGAACTCCATGTAAAAACATCTTTATCATGTGTCATATCATTGTATGGTTGATTTCTACACATCAAAAATTAATTACGGATCTTTTTTATAAAGTTTGATAACAATCTGAACTTGTTTGCTTCATTTTGGCTATATGATCTGTGTTTTAAAGTAAAATGATACTTATACTGAAAACATACACTTTGAGTTATATAGTAAAGACCCGTAAATTTGAAGGTAAATTTTTCTTAATTTTCTTTGGGATTTTACGAGTACGCAGTTTCTGACGGCACCTGATTCTGAGGCCTGGTGTTCTTGGAATAAACTTTTGAAGTTTAGCTTGGGTACATTCAGTGAACGAACGAGTGGGTTTTCCTAACTTTTGAACCAGTACTTGGAATCGAAATCTGAGGGCACTGATGAATCCGCAATGCCAGTATTTTCTTAGGAACACTTTCTCTGGAGTTGTGTTTCCTCGGGAGGTGATGTTAAAAATAAAGTGGTTTAATTAAAGAATGAAATAAAATACTTGATGCAATTTTATTTCTTCTCTGTGTAATTATAAACTACGTAAGGAAGTTGAGGTGGGACCCACTAAATCCTAACTCCTCTTGATAGGATATTAGTGAAGTGGGGCCCACACGAGCCCCTCCCTTTATTTTCCATTTAACCTCCCTCTCGTAATTTAATTTGTAACTCACCCAAACCCTAAATTTAATGACACGTCAACCCTCAAAATTAATTTGATTATTAAACGCTCTTCAATTAAGTCAATTAATTGAATGAGATCTTTTGATTTTCAAATTAATGTTGGCATGTGTGTGTGTGTGTGAATAAAATAAGACAAGGTCTTATTTTATTTGGGAAAATGCGTTGTGTGAAAAGGAGAAGAGAACTTTGGTCTTGGAGAACATCATCTCCTTCGCGAAGAATGCTGAGTCTACGATGAACAACTCCATCACCGCAAGGGAATCGACGTGTCGTCTCCTCTCCTCTCCGCAGCCGGTGAGTGGCTCCTTCTTCGGAGAATGACGACGCACCACATCCTTCATCGGGCGAACGTCGATGATGCTTACGAAGCCTTGATCTGCGACGCCGTCTTCCGCGACACCATCTTCCATGAAGTCCTTTTCCCACGATGATCCTCGTTCAACGACTTCATCGAGGTAGGGGTTTGGTTTTGTGTTTGTGATTATTATTTTTCCATCCTTCGATAAAATCTTAGCCACTTACTTTCCAATTAACGGGAGGGGGCCGGACCGCACGAACACGGCCGACCCTCCTCCCCATTTGTTGTTGAATTCGTTGCGGCTCGAACGAAGGCGGCGCGGTGCAACGGCACCGCGCGGAAACAAAGAGGAATGCGGCAAAGGAGCGTGGCGCCATCGCGCCGCGCCATCAAGGTTGAAAGAATCCGCAGTTGGATTCGGACCGCGGCGAAGGGGCGCAGCGCCATCACGCTACGCCGGAGAACCACAAGGAGGTCGTGACAGGAGCGGGGCCATGGCGGAGGGGCACGGTGCCATCGCGCCGCGTCGGTCAGACAAAAGCCGTGGCCTTTGGCCGTGGCAAAGCACGGAGCAGTGGCCGGAACCGCCGGCCGCCGGCGCTTGGAGGGCGGGACCAACCGGTCCCGTGTGTGCACTGGTCGGCTGTTATAGCCGACCAGATCCGGAAATGCCGGGGGTTTGACCCCTAGTCAACACAGCAGGGCGGACCCCCCGTGGGTCTGTCGTCGGTTCGAAGGGGGTGGTTGTTCCCCCCCTTCTGTGCTTATGCGGCGCGGTGCCCGTGCCGGCCCTGACCTGCCGCATCGGTCCGGGCCGCCCGCACCGGGCCGGGCCACCAGCGTCGGGCCGGGACGCCCACGCCGGGCCTGGCCATGCCTTGATGGCCCGTACCTAGACCCGGGTTGGGTCGCCCCGGTTCGGGTCGACCCAGGGGGTCTCGGGTCGGGTCGCTCCGGGCCCAAAACCCCCCTAAAAATGGATAGGTTCGTTAAAATGCTCATAACATGGGATACGGACCTCTGATCGATGCACCGTTAGTTGCGCTCCGATCCTTGGATCGAGACTTTCGTTTCAGTATATTACACTCAAGGTTTCGGAGAACTTTGGGTATGGCCAGGTTGGTTCGAACACGAAACCAAGCAGGCCCTTGGAGCGGAAACGCCTATAACTTGAGCTCCGGACGTCCAATTGACGTGTCGTCGACTTTGTTGGATTCCTATTAGTGAGACGGACCTTTTGGATTACTCCGCTCGAGGTTTAGACGTAGTTTGAGTATGGTCGAGTTGGTTTTGACTTAAAAACCAACCGGGCCCCTGGAACGAAAAAGCCATTAACTCTCAGACCGAGCGTCCGATTGACGCGTCGTCTGTCACGTTGAGTTCCTATCGACGAGGCGGAACTTTGGGATAAATCAACTCCAGACTACGTGTTAGTTGATGTATCGAACCCTTGGCTCGTGGAGCGGACCCTCCCGGAAATGACCATGCTGTGTGCGGGAACCCTAGAGCTGGCTGCGACTGTGATGACAACCGTACTGAAATCCTCCGTGGGTTCGACAGTGAAGACTTTCGTACTAGAATCCTCTGTGGGTTAGACGACGATGACAACCATACTGGAATCCTTCGTGGGTTCGACGGTGAATACTTTCTTACTCGAATCCTCTGTGGGTTCGACGATGATGACAACCATACTGGAATCCTCCGTGGGTTCGACGGTGAAGACTTTCGTACTGGAATCCTCCGTGGGTTCAACGATGATGAAAACTGTACTATAATCCTCCGTGGGTTCGACAGTGAATACTTTCGTACTGGAATCCTTCATGGGTTCGATGATAATGACAACTGTACTGGAATCCTCTGTGGGTTCGGCGGTGAGGACTACTGTACTTGTATCTTACGTGGTTCTGACAGTATTGACCTCTGTTGTAGTATCCTACGTGGGTCTGACAGAGTAGCTAGACTAGTATCCTACGTGGGTCCAACAACTTAGCTGGTCTAGTATCCTATGTGGGTCCTAGCTATATGAATCAGTAACTACATCTAATCATCTCCTTTTTCTTTACAAATGATGTATACCTGTGTGAGATGAGTCTTGACTTTCAATCATTATCTTCGATATGATTGACTTTCTTCCTTTGTGGATTGAGTTGTGCTTTCTTTTGTGGATTGGATTGTACTATCCTGTGTGGACGTGATCGAACTTGGGCTCGGATGTTGGATCCAAACTGGAATTGATGACTTAGGTATATGTATGGGAATATACCAAAGTAGTTTTGGTTTTTTCTTCATGATTGTATCATCCCTTTATGGATTATCCTTTGTGGATTCATGGGAGAACTTCAGGGGTCTCGGGGTCCCTACTGAGTAGCGTATACTCATCCCTGCATGGGATATGCCTACACTACATTGTGTTGGATGCAGACGACGAACAGCGCTGATCGTGGTTGAGGTTTGCGGAGCGAGTCGGTACCTGTAGGTGGACCACTGGGTGGGACGTACACGGGTGGACAGCTGGACCCGAGGAGCTGAGGAGATTATATTTACCCACCCTTCAGGTGGGATTTCTGGTGGATGGCTCGGCGTTGCTACTTTTCTTTTCATTTGTTGTTTTTTCTTTCCAGTTGTGCTTTACTTCTAGTTTGGGTTTGTATTCTAGCCCACTTACTATTCCACACTCACTGTTGTACTCAGTTTACTTAGTGTTTACTTCTGCTTGCTTACTCTATGGTGTTTGTTTACTTTATAAAGGCAACGCCTTCCCCTTTTTGTTGGGATTTACGCCTTGTTTCTAGTCTCCAGCCCCTGGCCTATGGAAGGTGGGCTTGGGGTAGTCACGGCATGGGTCCCGAGGACGGGTCGTGAAAAATTGGTATCAGAGTAGTTCGGTTCTACCACAGAACTCAGGACTCTGATCTTTCTTCTATGTGAAGCAATAGTGTTAAGGGTATTGAGTGTGGTTATCAGTCTAGGGAGTCCAGTGTTGGTGCGGCGGTCGACGTATCCATACACCAGGACCCTGACTTCTGATTTCCGACTCAGTGCACGAAAAAACTGATTTCTTGTGTGTTTCAAAAGTTTTCTTTGTGATTACTTTGTGTCAGATCACTAGGTATACTATTTTGACCATGGTGCACCTGTATCTTTTTAGGATGGCCCCACGATGGAATTCAGCTAGGGTTCCGAGCTTTGTGTGAGACGACAGCCCACCGAGCGACGAGGTCTCGGTACAGAGCCATTTTTCAGCAGAGGCACCGGTTTTACCTCTACCTGCTGAGCCACAGATGCCCCCAGCCCCAGCCGCTGAGAGTGCACGTTGCCTTAGTGCACTGCACGAGTTCCAGTGTCAGAGACCACCCAGGTTTTGTGGGGAGACGGACCCTCAGGCAGCCGAGGATTGGCTGGAGGTTCTAGTTCGAGTTTTCAGGTTAGTGGGGACACCAGCTGACCTCATGGTGATCCTTGCAGTGAGCCTCCTGCACGCTGCAGTAGGCAGATGGTGGAGCTTGATACTCCAGGTGCACTAAGAGGCATCTATCCTATGGATGGACTTTTAGAGCCTCTTCCGCTCATAGTTCGTCCCAGTCACCCTTCGTGAGGTGCGCATTCAGGAGCTACTACAGCTGTGGCAAGGCAGCATGATCGTGGCCCAGTACTCGGTGAGGTTTATTAATCTCTTGCACTACTCCACAGATATGGTACGGGACCCCTTCTTCCGGGCCCGGACCTTCGAGCAGGGACTGAGGCATGAGATCAGGGCTTCGATGATCTCCCTCAACATTTCGACGCAGGTAGGGGTGTTAGAGAGAGCCCATCTAGTGGAGAGTTTTCTCGCCGAGCAGACATCAGCAGCGATACCCACCGAAGGATGGCACGGAGCAGAGTCTTCCGTAGTAGACAGTCGATAGATGACGTAGAGGTCTAAGTGGGCCAGACCGTCAGATGAGCAATCTCAGGATTCAGATTTGGTTGTGCAGGGCACACAAAGGAGAGTCAGCTACACGAGGAGCAGGTTGTGCTACGCATGTGGTGGGCAGGGTCACATGGCTCGAGACTTCCCGAGTCATCCTGCTGATGAAGAGCAGGTAGTAGAGGGACCTCCCAGGAAGAGGTTCGACTATGGTGGTCTACAGGGAGCAGGCGGACGAGGAAGAGGAGTTGGCCGAGCAGTGGGTGGTGGTCGACGTTTTGAGGCCCCACCACCACCACCACCAGGAAGACCACCCCGACCGCAGGGAACGGGTGGACAGGGGAGAGCTCAGCTACAGGCAGTTGAGGCTTATGACCATGAAGCTCCGGGAGCAGATGGATAGGAGCGGGACTAGCTCAAGACATGGGGACTTTTGTTCATGTTACTTCTAGATTTGTTGATGTTATGTGTCTTTGTACCTTGAGCTGTAGTAATAAAAGACACTTGTTCTTGTGAGGTTTTGTTCCCTGTCCTTTATATGTAGTTGATACTAAGAGGTTTCGGTTTAAAACTGTTGACTTGACCCTCACTTTTGAGATACCTACTAGAGGAGACCCAGTGACCACACACTGATGCCGACTGTGTGACTTAACCCTTGGTGGCGAGAGTAACGGTTGGATCTCTTGGTAGTAGCGTTGAGGCCTTATGACGTCATCCTTGGTATGGATTAGTATCATCCATGTCGGGATTGACTGTATTAGGCAAAGAACGTGGTTCATCTAGGGGATGAGACCGGATTTCTCTTATCGGCAAAGAAAAAATATTAGCAGCTCTTGTAGGACCAGAGAAGGTCCAAGTCACCCAGGAGTGGATGAGGACAGCTCAGAGCCGACAAAAGTCTTATGCTGACAGGAGGTGGAGACCACTAGATTTCGAGGATGGTGACCACGTTTTCCTACGGGTCTCACCTCGATGTGGATTACGGAGTTTTGGACGGGGCGAAAAGTTATCTCCACGCTTCATCAGACCCTTCTACGTCCTCAACAGGGTAGGCTAGGGGGTATACCACTTGACCCATCCACCTCAGTTGCACCAGGTGCACGACGACTTCCACCTATCTCAACTGAGGAGATACGTGCTTGAACCGACGCATATCATCGACCATGGGGAGTTGGACATTGGCGATGGGGAGATGTTTGCGGAGGTCCCGGTGGAGATCGAGGATCAATAGGAGCGGGTCCTACATGGGCAGTCGATTCCTCTAGTGCGCATCAGATAGCAGCACGAGAACCTATAAGAGAGCACTTGGGAGCGGGAGGCTCAGATGCGTGCTCAGTACCCTCATTTGTTTCCCTAGTTTTTTATGTATCTTTATGGGGACGTAAAGCCCTGTGGTGGGAGTAATGTAAAGACCTGTAAATTTCAAAGGATATTTTTCTTAATTTTGCTTTGGGATTTTATGAGTACGGAGTTTCTGACAGCACCTGATTCCGAGGCCTAGTGTGCCTGGAATCAATTTCCAAAGTTTAGCTCGGGTACGTTCAGTGAACGAACGAGCGTGTTTTTCTAACTTTTGAACTGGTACTTGGAATCAAAATCCGAGGGCACCAATGAATCCGCAGCACCGGTATTTTGTTAGGAACACTTTCTTTGGAGTTGCGTTTGCTCGGGAGGTGATGTTAAAAATAATGTGGTTTAATTAAAGAATGAAATAAAATACTTGCTGCAATTTTATTTCTTCTCTGTGTAATTATAACCTACGTATGGAAGTTAAGGTGGGACCCACTAAATCCTAAATCTTCTTGATAGGATATTAGTGAAGTGGGGCCCACACGAGCCCCACCCCTTCTTTTCCATTTAACCTCCCTCTTGTAATTTAATTTGTAACTCACCCACACCCCAAATTTAATGACAAGTCAACCCTCAAAATTAATTTGATTATTAAACGCTCTTCAATTAAGTCAATTAATTGAATGAAATCTTTTGATTTTCACATTAATGTTGGCATGTGTGTGTGTGTTTGAATAAAATAAGACAAGGTCTTATTTTATTGGGGAAAATGCATTGTGTGAAAAGGAGGAGAGAACTCTGGTCTTGGAGAACATCATCTCCTTCGCAAAGAACGCTGATTCTACGATGAAGAACTCCTTCACCGTAAGGGAATTGTCGTGCCGACTCCTCTCCTCTCCACAGCTGGTGAGAGACGCCTTCTTCGGAAAATGAAGATGCACCGCATCCTTCATCGGATGAACGCTGATGATGCTTACGGAGCCTCGTTCCATGACGCCATCTTCCGCGACGTCGTCTTCCATGACGTCCTTTTCCCGCGACGATCCTCGTTCAACGACTTCATCGAGGTAGGGGTTTCGTTTTGTGTTTTTGATTATTCTTTTTCCATCCTTCGATAAAATATTAGCCGCTTGCTATCAAATTAACAGGAGGGGGTCAGACCACACGAACACAGCCGACCCTCTTCCCCCTTTGTTGTTGAATTCGTTGCAGTTCGAATGAAGGCGGCGCGGTGCAACGGCACCGCGCGGAAACAAAGAGGAACACGGTGAAGAAGCGCGGCGCCATTGCGCAACACCATCGAGGTTGAAAGAAGCCGCGGTCGGAGTCGGGCCGCGGCGCCGTCACGCCATGCCAGAGAACCACGAGGAGGTCGTGGTGGAGGGGCGCGGCGCTATCGCGCCCCGCCGGTTGGACCAAGGCCGCGGCGGAGCATGGAGCTGCGGCCGGAACCACCGGCCGTCGGCTCTTAGAGGGAGGAACCAACCGGTCCTGCGTGTGCACTGGCCGGCCGATACGGCCATCCAGATTTGGAAAGACCGGGGGTTTGACCCCCGGTCAGCGCACCAGGGCGGACCCCCCGCGGCTCCGCTGTTGGTTAGAAGTGGGTGGTGGTTCCCCCCCTTCCGCGCTTCCGCGATGCGGCGCTCGTGCCGGCCTGGACCGGCCGCGCCGGCCGGACCGGCCGCACCAGGCCACGCTGCGCCACACCGGGCTGATCCGCGCCGCGCCCTGATGGGCCAAACCCAGACCCGGGTCAGTTCGACCCGGTTCGGGCTGACCCAGGGGGTCTCGGGCCGGGTTGGTCCGGGCCCAAAACCCCCTAAAAACGGACAGGTTCGTTAAAACGCCCGTAACTTGGGCTATGGACCTCCGATCGACACACCGTTAGTTGCGATGTGATCCTTGGATCGAGACGGTATTTTAGGTATGTTAAACTCAAGGTTTTGGAGAACTTTGGGTATGTCCGGGTTGGTTCGAACACGAAACCAAGCGGGCCCTCAGAGCGGAAACGCCTATAACTTGAGCTTCGAACGTCCGATTGACGTGTCATAAACTTTGTTGGATTCCTCTTAGTGAGACGAACATTTTGTCTTACTCCGCTCGAGATTTGGATGCAGTTGGAGTATGGTTGGGTTGGTTTTGACTTAAAAACCAACCGGGCCCTCGGAATGAAAAAGCCATTAACTCTCAGACCGAGGGTCTGATTGACGCGACGTCTGTCACGTTAAGTTCCTATCGACGAGGCGGAACTTTCGGATACATAAACTCCGGACTACGTGTCAGTTGATGTATCAACCCCTTGGCTCATGGAGCAGACCCTCCCAAAAATGATCATGTTGTGTGCGGGAACCCTAGAACTGGCTGCGACTACGATGACAACCGTACTGCAATCCTCCATGGGTTCGACGGTGAAGAATTTCGTACTGGAATCCTCTGTGGGTTAGACGACGATGACAACTATACTGGAATCCTCCGTGGGTTCGACAGTGAAGACTTTCATACTGGAATCCTCTGTGGGTTCGACGACGATGATAGCCGTACTGGAATCCTCCGTGGGTTCGACGGTGAAGACTTTCATACTGGAATCCTTCGTGGGTTCGACGACGATGAAAACCATACTGGAATCCTCCCTAGGTTCGACGGTGAAGACTTTCGTACTAGAATCCTCAGTGGGTTCGACAAAAATGACAATCGTACTGGAATCCTCCATGGGTTCGGCGGTGATGACTACTGTACTGGTATCCTACGTGGGTCCGACAGTATTGACCTTTATTGTAGTATCCTACGTGGGTCCAACAGAGTAGCTGGACTAGTATCCTAGGTGGGTTCGACAACTTAGCTGGTCTAGTATCCTACGTGGGTCCCAGCTAGATGAATCAGTAACTACATCTGATCATCTCCTTTTGCTTTACAAATGATGTATACCTGTGTGAGTTGAGTCTTGACTTTCAATCATTGCCTTCGATATGATTGACTTTCTTCCTTTGTGGATTGAGTTGTGCTTTCCTTTGTGGATTGGGTTGTACTATCCTGTGTGAAAATGATCAAACTTGGCCTCAGATGTTGGAGCTGAATAGAAATTGATGACTTAGGTATATGTATGGGCATATACCTAAGTAGTGTTGGTTGTTTCTTTGTGATTTTATCTTTGCTTTGTGGATTATCCTTTGTGGATTCATGGGAGACCTTCGGGGGTCTCGGGGTACCTACTGAGTAGCATATACTCACCACTGCATGGGTTATGCCCGCACTACGTTGTGTTGGATGCAGATGATGGATAGTGCTGATCGTGGTTGAGTTTTGTGGGGCGAGTCGGTACCTGGAGGTGGACCACTGGGTGGGACGTACACGGAGTGGACAGCTGGACCCGAGGAGCTAAGGAGATTATCTATACCCACCCTTCAGGTGGGATTTCTGGTGGACGGCTCAGTGTTGCTGCTTTACTTTTCAGTTGTTGTACTTTCTTTTTAGTTGTACTTTACTTCCAGTTTGGGATTGTATTCTGGCCCACTTACTATTTTTCACTCACTTTTGTACTCAGTTTACTTGGTGTTTACTTCTGCTTTCTTACTTTGTGGTGTTTGTTTACTTTATAAAGGCAACGCCTTCCCCTTTTTTCCAGGATTTACGCCTTGGTGCTAGTCATCAGCCCCTAGCCTATGGAAGATGGGCTTGGGGTAGTCACGGCACGGGTCCTGAGGATGGGTTGTAACAAATACCAACTACATCAAGTGTCAGATTGAGATATGGTCAGTTCATATTTTTCAAAAAAGAATTATAGATCATTTATAAAAGTTTTAAAACAATCCAATATCATTCTCTCTATTTGGGAAATGTGACGTTCATTTTAAACTAAAATAAAATTTTCTATTGATAACTCCCCCCTTTTATTCATATTAACTAAATCATGTATTGGATTGATGTACGGTTTATTCCTATATATCAAAAATGAATTATAGTTTTTTCCTAATGTCTAAAAACAATACATGTTTTATTGCATGATTTTATCCATGTGATGCACATTTAAAACTAAAATAACACTTTTATATTGAAACATGCCCTTTGAGTCATACTAACCACATCATGTGTTGGGTTGATGTTCAGTTGATTCTTACACATCAAAAATTAATTATGAATCATTCTCCAAAATCATAAAAATAATCCAAACATGTTTTATTAGTTTTGAAAATGTGACACATGTTTAAAATGAAAATGGAACTTTTATATTGAAAGCATGAACTTCGAGTCATACCGACCACATCATGTGTCTGATTGATGTCAGGTCAATTCCTAAATGTCAAAAATTGATTATTTATCATTTTACTCAAGTTTGAAAATAATTTTATCTCTTTTTTTGGGTTTTTTCTATGTTACATGTGTTTTAAACAAAAAATATACTTTTATATCGAAAACACGTACTTTGAGTCATACCAATCACATTGTGTGTCAGATTAATATGTGGTCGATTCCTACATGTCACAAATGAGTTATGGATTATTTTAATAACTTTTGAAAATAATCCCAACTCATTTTATTATTTTTGGCTATGTGTTGTGCATTTTATTATAAAATGAAACTAATATTGATAACACATACTTCAAGTCATATTGTCCATATCTTGTTTCAGATTGATGTGAAGTAGATTCCTTTATGTAAAAACTAATTATGTCTCATTTTCTTAATGTTTAAAAACAATCCAATCTCATTTCCATAATTCTGGCTATGTGACATGCATTTTAAACTAAAATGAATCTTTTATATTAAAAATATGAACTTTGACTCATATGGGCCACATCATGTGTCATATTGACATGCAATCAATTCATAAATTTAAAAATCGAATTATTTATCATTTTACTAATGTTTGAAAATAATATGAGCTTGTTACCTTATATTAGGCTATATGACAAGCATTTTGAACTAAAATGACACTTTTATAATGAAAAAATGAACTTTGAGTTATACAGACTAAATCATGTGTCATATTGAAATGTATTCAATTCCTAAATGTCAAAATTAAATTATGGGTCATTTTTATAAATTTTTAAAGAAATCTAAGATTGTTTTCTCAGTTTTGACTATGTGACACATGTTTTAAACTAAAATGACCCTTTTATAATTAAGACATGAACTTTGAGTCATACTATCCATATCAAGTACTGGATTTATTTTAGGCCAATTAATACATTACATAAATAAATTACAGATAATTTTCTTAATGTTTGAAAGAAATATAATCTCATTTTCTTGGTTTTGGCTATGTGATGATCATTTTAAAGTAAAATTACACCTGTATTGAAAACACACACTTTGAGTCATGCCACCCACATCATGTGTCAGATTGACATACAATCAATTCTTACAAATCATAAAATAATTATGAATCATTTTTCTAAATTTTGAAAAAATATTGATCTCATTTTCTCAATTTTTGTTATGTGATGTGCATTTTAAACTAAAATGAAACTTTTTTTATTGAAAATGCACATTTCGAGTCATACCGGAAAAATCATGTGTCATATTGATATAAGGTCAATTACTACATGTAAAAAATGAATTATGAATCATTTTCCTAAATTTTGAAAATAATCCGATCTCATTTTCTCAATTTTAGCTATGTAACGTGCATTTTAAAGAAAAGTGATACTAATATTGAAAAAACATACTTTGAGTCATAATGAACACATCATGCGTTGGACTGAAGTGGGAATAATTCTTGTAGGTCCCAAATTAATTATGGATCATTTTTATAAATTATGAAAACAATCCAATCTGGTTTTCTCAGTTTTGACTAATATGTGTTTTAAATAAAAAAAGACACTTTTATATTGAAAACGCGTAGTTCAAGTCATACGGACCTATCATGTCTCAAATTTACTTTTGTTTAATTATTCAATGTCACAAATTAAGTTTGTATCATATATATAATTTTTGAAAACAATATGAGGTTTTTTCTTAATTTTTACAATTTAACTCATGTTTTAAACAAAAATGACATTTTTATATTGAAAACACACACTTCAAGTCATAATTACCACATCATGTGTCAAATTAGAATGATTTTGGTTCATGAATGTCAAAAATATATTATGTGTTGGTTTCATAAATTTTGAAAAAAAAACTAAGCTCATTTCCTTAGTTCAAGCTATGTGATGCATGTTTTAAACTATAATGACACTTTTATAATGAAAACATAAATTTCAAGTCATACCGAACACATAGTGTGCCGGATTGATGTGAAATTGATTTATTCATATCAAAAATTAGTTATAGATCATTTTCCTAATTTTTAAAAATAATCTGATCTTGTTTTCTCAATTTTTTCTATTTGATGATTGTTTTAATGTAAAATGAAACTTATATTGAAAACATGTACTTTGAGTCATAAAACCACATCATGTGTCTGATTGATGTATATTCAATTACTACATGTTAAAAATTAATTAGGGATCATTTTATTAATATTTTAAAATAATTTGAGCCCATTTTATTGGTTTTTTCTCTATGATGCATGTTTTAAACTAAAATGACACTTTTATATTGAAAGCATATGCTTCAAGTCGTACATACCACATAGTGTGTCATATTGAGGTGAGTTCAATTCTTGTACATCAAATTTGAATTATGTATCATTATCCTAAATTTTTAAAACAATATGATCTCGTTTTCTCGGTTTTGGCCATGTGAAATGCATTTTAAACTAAAATGGCACTTTAATATTAAAAACACGCACTTTGAGTCATAATGACCACGTCATGTGTCATACTAATGTGTGATCAAATCATAAATTTAAAAAATGATTTATTAGTCATTATCCAAAATTTTGAAAACAATACAAGATCATTTTCTTGTATTTGACAATGAAACGCACATTTTAAACTAAAATGACACATTTATATTGAAAACATGCACTTTGTGTCATACTGACAACAACTTATTCCAGGTCGATGTATAGTATATTCCTATGTGAAGAAAATTAATTGTGAATATTTTTTATATAGTTTAAAGAAATCTGATATCATTTTATTATATTTGGATATGTGAAACATTTTAGAATAAAATGACATCTTTATTTTGAAAACACACACTTCAAGTCATACTAGCCACATCGTGTGTTGGATTGATGTGAATTTAATTTATAGATATCAAAAATGTATTGTGGATCATTTTCCTCAAATTTTAAATCAATATGAGATTTTTTTATTGGTTTTTACTATGTGACATATATTTTAAAGTAAAATGACATTTATATTGAAAACATCCACTTCGAGTCATACCGACCACATCATGTGTTAGATTGATATGTGGTATATTAATACATATCACAAATGAATTATGGATCATTTTACTTATTTTAAAAAAACAATATATTTTTCTCAGTTTTGGCTATGTGACATGAATTTTAAACTAAAATGACTCTTTTGTATTGAAAACAAGAACTTCGAGTCACACCAACGACATCATGTGAAAGATTGAAGTGTTGTCAAATACTACACAAAAAAATGAATTATGGATCGTTTTCCTAATGTTTGAAAGAAATCCAAGATATTTCTCTCAATTTTTGATATGGGATTCATGTTTTAAACTAAAATGACACTATTATATTGAAAATAAGAACTTTGATTCATACCGACAATATTGTGTGTCAAATTGATGTTCGATTAGTTCTTACATGTCAAAAATTAATTATGGATAATTTTTTAAAATTTTGAAAATAACACAAACTAATTTTATCAGTTAGGGATATGTGACGCATGTTTTAAAGTAAAATGACACTTATAATGAAAACACACACTACCTGTCATATTGACCACATCATGTGTCAAATTTACTTTTGATCAATTCAAACATTTCAAAAAAATGAATTATAGATCATTTTACTAAAGTTTTAAGACTATCCAAGCTTGATTTTTGTGTTTTGTCCATGTGAAACACGTTTTAAACTAAAATTATGTTTATTTTGAAAAGAATCACTTGAGATCATACCCACCACATTGTGTGTTAGATTGATGGGTGGTGGATTTCTATATATAAAAAATTACTTATGAGTTGTTTTATTAATGTTTGAAAAAGTCCAATATTTTTTCTCGACTTAATCTATGTGGTAAACATTGTAAACTAAAATGACACTTATGTTGAAAACATGCACTACGAGTCATATAAACTACATCATTATCAGATTGATGTGACATCAATTACTATACATCACAAATGAATTGTGTATCATTGTCCAAAATTTTAAAACCATTCTAAGATCATCTTCACATTTTGGGCTAGGTGCAGTGCATTTCAAACTAAAATGACACTTTTATATTGAAAACACAAACTTTAAGTTATACAAAACACTTCATTTTTCATATTGTTGTTTGTGTGATTTCGACACATCTAAAATGAATTATAGATCATTTTTATGTTTCAAAACAATCTGATCTCAAATTCTTTGATTTTGATATGTGACACTCATTTTAAAGTAAAATGAAACTTATATTAAAAATAGAAACTTCATGTTATAACAACCAAATAATGTTTAGGATTGGAATATGGTCAATTCCTACCTGTTATAAATGAATTATGGGTCATTATCCTATATTTTAAAAATAATACGTGCTCATTTTCTTGGTTTTGCAAATGTGACACATGTTTTAAACTAAAATGACACTTTTTTATTTAAAACATGAACTTTGAGTAATTCTAACCACATTTTTTGTTTTATTGATTTGTGGTTTATTTATACACATCAAAAATTAATTGAGGATTTTTTTCATAAATTTTGAAAATAATACGAACTTTTTTCTCGATTTTGGATATATGATTCGAATCTTAAACTACAATGACATTTTTATATTGAAACACACACTTCAAGAGTTGGATTGACCTATATTCAATCCCTACATGTCAAAAATGTAATATGTATCATTTAAATTAATTTTTAAATCAATTTTAGCTCTTTTTCTTGGTTTTGTCTACGTGACATGCGTTTAAAACTGAAATTACACTTTTATATTGAAACCATGCATTTTGAGTCATAAAGGTCCCATCATTTGTCATATTAACATGAGGTCAATTAATACATATCATAATTGAATTATGGATCATTATCAAAATGTTTAAAAATATTATGTACTCATTTTTTTGATTTTGGATATGCAATGTAAGTTTTAATGTAAAATGATACTAATATTGAAAACACACACTTTGAGTCACACTGACCAAATCTTATGTCATATTGATGTGAGGTTGATTCCTTCATGTCACAAATGAATTATGGATCATTTTCCTTAATTTTGAAATCAATATGATTATTTTTTCTCAATTTTGGCTGTGAGATCCACATTTTAAACTAAAATGACACTTTTGTATTGAAAAAACATGTACTTTGAGTCATAACAACCACTTCACATTTCATATTGATATGCAGAAAGTTAATAAACATAAAAAAGAATTATGTTTAATTTTAATAATGTTTGAAAACAATCTGATTTTTTTTCTCATTTTCGGCCACGTGATGCATGTTTTAAACTAAAATGACAATTTTTTATTGAAACAATGAACTTCGAGTCATACCAACCATATCGTGTCTAAAATTGAAATGTGGTTCATTAATAAAAATTATAAATGAATTATTTATCATTTTCTTTAAGTTTGAAAACAATATAATCTCATTCTCTCCTGTTTGGATATGTGACGCGAAATAAAATGACACTTTTGTAATGAAAACATGAACTTCATGTAACACTGGCCCTATAGTGTGTCAGATTGATGTGCGGTCGATTTGTACATTTTGAAAATGAATTTCAGATCATTTTTCTTAATGTTTGAAAAAAATGATCTTATTTTCTTGTTTATATCAATGTGACATGCATTTTAATGTAATATGACACATATATTGAAATCCCACACTTTGAGTCATACAAAACACATCATGTGTTATTTTAATATAAATTTTATTCCTAAATATAAAAAATTAATCATGGATCATTTTACTAAATTTTGAAAACAATATGATATATTTTTTCTAGTTTTGTCTACGTGATGTGCGTTTTAGACTAAAATGAAACTTTTATATTGAAAACATTCACTTTGAACCATACTGGTCACATCATGTGTCTGATTGATAAGAATTCATTTCCAACATGTAAAAATTTAATTACAGACCATTTTTCTAATGTTTGAAAACAAGATAATCTAATTTTCTTATTTTTGGATATGTGATGTGTGTTTTAATGTAAAATAACAGTAATATTGAAAACATGTAATGCGAGTCATACCGACCACATTGTGTGTCAGATTGATGTGGGGTTGATTCCTTTATATCACAAATGAATTACAGATTATTATACGAAAGTTTTAAAGTAATCTAATCTCACTTTCTTTGTTTTGTCTATGTGATGTGCATTTTACACTAAAATGACACTTTTATATAGAAAACATACACTTCGAGTCATACCGACCAAATCTTGTATAAGATTAAGATGAGATTAATTCCTAAACATCTCAAAATGAATTATTTATCATTTTCCTAAAGTTTGAAAACAATTTGAGTTCATTTTCTCTATTTTTCTATGTGATGTGCATTTTAAATTAAAATGAAACTTTTATATTGAAAACATGAAATTTGAGTCATACCGATCACATCATGTGTTCAATTAACATATGGTTGATTACTAAACATCATAAATAAATTATTTATCATTTTCTTAACATTTAAAAATATCATGATATCATTTTTTGGTTTTGGATATGTAACTCGCATTTTAAACTAAAATGACACTTTTATAATGAAAACAAAAAGTTCAAGTCATACCGACCACATCATGTGTTGGATTTTTGTGAATTAAATTTTTAAACATCAAAAATGAATTATGGATCATTTTCCTAAATTTTAAAAACAATTTGAGCATGTTTTAATGGTTTTTGATATGTGATATGCATTTTAATGTAAAACGAAACTTATATTGAAAGCACGCACTTCGAGTCATACCTACCACATAGTGTTTCAGATTGACATAGAATCAATTCATACACATCAAAAATGCATTATTGATCATTTACCTAATGTTGGAAAACAATATGATTTTTTTCTATGTTTTGGTTATGTGACATGTGTTTTAAACTAAATGATACATTTATATTGAAAACACGCACTTTAAGTCATACCGACCACATAAAGAATCAGATTGATGTGAGATCAATTCATACACATAGAAAATGAATTATGTATCATTGTCCAAAAATTTTGAAAATAATTTGAGTCTTTTTGTTCAGTTTTGTCTATGTGACACACATTTTAAACTCAAATGACACATTTATATTGAATACATGCACTTTCAGTCATACAAGCCACATTGTGTGTCATATTTATCTGCGCCCAATTCCTACACATCCAAAATAAATTATGAATCAATTTTCTAAAATTTTAAAACAATCCAAGATCATTTTCTCAATTTTTACAATGTGACGCACATTTTAAACTAAATTGACACTTTTATATTGAAAACACACACTTTGTGTCATACTTACCACATCATTATTCAGATTGAGTTGTGGTATATTACTACATGTAAAAATGAGTTATGGATTTTTTTTCCTAACGTTAAAAAAAATATTAGTTCTCTTTCTTGATTATGGATATGTGACACATGTTTTAGACTAAAATGACACTTTTATATTAAAAGTGAAAATTTCGAGTCATATCGGCCACATAGTGTGTTGAATTTATGTGAAGTCAATTCCTAAATGTCAAAAATGAATTATGGATCATTTTAATAATGTTTTAAATCAATCCATGATTTCCTTATTAGGTTAAGTTATATAACAAGCGTTTAAATTAAATTGTCACTTATATTAAAAAACGTAGATTGAATCATACTGACCACATCATCTTTATAATTGCTATGTGGTCAATTCCTACACATCACAATTGAATTATGGATGTTTTTCCCAAAAGTTTTAAAACAATTTGAGTTTATTTGATCAGTTTTGGCTATGTGATGCATTTTTAAAACTAAAATGACACTTTTATATTGAAAACACACACTTCTTATCATACCAATCACATCATGTGTTAGAATGGAGTACGGTCTATTAAAACACATCACAAATGAGTTATGGATCATTGTCTTAAAATTTAGAAATAATCTATGTTCCTTCCCTCAATTTTGGCTATGTGACGCATGTTTTAAAATAAAGTGACACTTTTATATTGAAAATAAGAACTTCAAGTCATACCAGACACATTGTGTGTTAGATTGATGTGAGATTAATTTCTACATGTTAAAAATTAATTGTGGACCATTTTATTAATTTTTGAAAATAATACAATCTAGTTTTCATGGATATGGTTGTGTGACACATATTTTAAAGTAAAATGAAATTTATATTGAAAACATGCACTATGATTCATACTGACTGCATCAAGCATTGAATTAATTTGGGGTTGATTCATACATGTCAAAAATGGATTATAAATAAATTTCCAAAATTTTGAAAACAATATTAACTCATTTTATTAGTTTTGTCCATGTGACATGAGTTTTAAACTGAAATGACACTTTTATATTGAAAACACGCACTTCGAGTCCTATCGACTATATTGTGTGTGGGATTGATGTGTGATAAATTATTATAAAACAAAAAAAAATTATGTTTTGTTTTCTTAATTTTTTAAAATAATATAAGCTCGCTTGATCATTTTTGGAGTTCTAAGGAGCTCTTGGTTTTCCTTCCAGGCGACGACGATGGTGTAACCCTAATGGGATCGACAGCTTTCCCCCCTTCACCGCTTGTCGACGTGAGGGGGGAGGATCCCCGACATCCTCATATCTGGTCTTGCGTTTTCTCACCTTTAACCAAAACTAATTTGACTCCTTCATTTCCATTGATAAATCTTGCTCCAAAGGTCCCTGGCCTCCGTGATGGCACGCTCATGGTCCTGTTTTTAACTTTGGAGTTTACAGAAGCATAGTGCCTTCTAAACCTCACATTGGTTGAAAGTTTCAGAAAGAGGTAACCATTAGTGGACGAATTTGATAGGTTCTTTTTCGATTGTTGGGGGATGAAAGATAAAGAGGTTGTCAGACTATTTGATATAAAACATATGATGGTACGATTTTCATCCTCAGAAGATCTTTTTCGCGCTATGGCCTTTGCTCTTAGGAGGTTCAGTGGTTGCGGATTTCACCTGTCATGGTGGAGCTTCAACTTATATCTGAATCACGATTCTTCTACGGTTCCTCTTAGGGTAAGCCTTCTTCATCTCCCTCTTCTATTCCAGAACCCTACAATTCTTCGTATGTTAGGGAATTTGGTTGGACGATTCCTTTTTCTTGATTCTCATACTGTTGCGGTTTGCCATCCGGTCAACCCTCGCATATGTGTGGAGGTGGATGTTTCAAAAGCTCCGATAGAGTTTGTGTGGATTGAAGCTGGTGAGGAGGTCAGGTGCAAGAAACTAGTGGTTTTTTATCATTGGGTGGAGTACTGCTCTTCAGGCCGACAACTGGGTTATTCAAGTGATGTCTGCAGGCGGGGTGAACGTATGGGGAAGGGGACGGACCAGGAGAGGAAGGTTGCGGATGGAAATCAGGCTCACCGAGTGAGAAATACAGCGCAGTGCATAATGTCACAACTGGGTGTCGAACCTCCTATGTCCGAGGCTGCAGATGGGAGCAAAAGGGATTTGAGGGGTCAGTCCAGGGGTAAAACAATGGAAGTTCAGGTTGATGGGAATAACCTGATGTTGCATCAATCTGGAGGTGGGAGGTTATTTAGAAAGGAGGTTGTGATTTGGATGTTTGACATGGTGAGCGACCCCCTGGCCGCTTCTTCTGTAGGGGTCAACCAGCAATAATTTGATCCAATTTTGGTTCAGGGGGTGTTCAAACTCATAATTTTTTTGAGTGTCTGGATACTAAGGCGCTCCCTCATGAGGCTTCCTACGATCTAGATGGAAGAATTTCAAAATTTGCAGAGTATGAGGATGTTTCAGGATTATCTAAGGTTCTTGAGGAGGTATGATCAAGAAGAAGAAAAGTAGGGGACATAAGGATTACATACAGATACCAAAACAGGTGGGACCTCAGTCAGGTAAAAATCAAGACCGCGGTGTTGTTAGCAGGAAAAAGCAGTCCAGCGTTAATAAGGCAGTGATTGAGGGTGGTTCAATGGGAAAGAAATATTTTTACAGCCATGGAAATGTGGTCCATTTCCTTACTCCGAGTGACTCTAACCTGCATCCCCTGCTACTAAAAAAGGATGGATGCAAGGGTAATAAAGTTAGGACTAACATTGAAAAAGGGGGGGATGTTGTAAAGGATAATGTGGGAGGTATGGATAGAATTTCCTATAGTGATATTGTGCAAGGTGGAAAATATAGGATACCCATGTGTGAAGAAGTTATGTCAGCTCTAGCCAGGAGAAAGACGATGAAGGATTATTCTTACATGTTGAAACCAATGAAAACAAGGTCCACCTCTAAGAGGAGAAGATGGGATGTCCTTGATTTTGGGAAAGATCGTGTGGTCAACAAGATATGTCTGGAAGTGAGTTCATTGGAGTAGCCAAAGCTTAACAACTAGTATAAGGACCCAGCCTTAGTACATTACATATTCTTGAATCAAATGAATAATTCACATTTAGAATATTTTCGGGTTTAGAGTTTTAGAGAATTAAGACATAACTATTACATCTCAAAGATTACATGGTAGACACATCTACTCAGTTTCCATTTTTTTCACAAAAAAAAAATAAACTCTTGAACAAAAGAGTCATGTCTAGTTCCATGTTTTAGACATCATGGCATTTCCATGATCCCATCCTTGACTGTATTCCACTTTAAGTCATGTGGAAAACATTTCAAAAACATGGGATGAGCATAAAAATCTCAGTAAGGGTTATAACAATACGGAAGGAAAACATTAGTCCGTGTATACATACGAATCAATGAAATCCTAATTTACTCATAAAACATAAGCACTTTAACATACCTCATTAAATCATAAGATTTAGGAATAACTCATAGAAATCATAAGATTTAAAGGTAACTTGAGGCATTCAAAACATTATTATGTTGGGAGTAACCCTCAAGGTTACGTTTGGAATACCCATCATAGTATATTCCCTAAATCTCTTCGGAGAAACCTTATTGTTTAACTCCTTCACATTACCCAATGCATTAGAGAGCTATCTCGGGCTCACGCGCCCTTAGTTTTTCATGGAACCACCCAATTTCATAAACATTTCCCAAGAACCATAACATAATCATAACACTTAAAACATGCATAAAAGATACATAAAATTTCCACATTTCAATCACAATATATAACATCGTGATATTATCATAAATAAAAACATCTAATAAAATCATTAAAACTCTATGAGATAAATATCCCTTTATACTTTGAAAATATTAAAGAAGACATTTAAAAGAGATTTTAGAATCAAAGTGTCCCAT
Organism: Viscum album; assembly: GCA_963277665.1. Lineage (NCBI taxonomy): Eukaryota > Viridiplantae > Streptophyta > Magnoliopsida > Santalales > Viscaceae > Viscum > Viscum album. The sequence continues at coordinate 2,088,863,766 of OY728160.1, forward strand.
ACCACATCAAAACTTTTGAAAGGGTTTTAAAACATTTATGTCCATATAAATAAATCCTTAAAACCATTTTTAAAACATGGACATGGATGATAAATGTTTAAAAGAATAAATCTTTAAAACCATTTAAAACAATGTTTTAATAAAAGAGTCCTTTTCCATTTTGAACATTTAAATTATAAGCCACATGAAAGTAGACCATTTTCAAAACATTTAAGTGACTTTAGTATAGACATAATATGAATATGGAATGTAAAAGGGGCTGTATATACACTTTATAAAAGAATAAAAGTGCATATCATTAAGAAATTTCTCAATGAGAAGAAATTGATATGTAATCCCAATCAAGGATCATGCCATTAGAGTAAGGATAAATAAATGACATAATTATGGGTGACAAATATAAATACACCAAATATAAGTGGATACTCAATGTAAAACAATCAGATGTCATCCACACATATTTATAGCACAACATAATCAAGAAGTAGAGGTTTAACCCAAAGAATTGAAATTGGGTTGAGAAGTTCCCCTACAGAAATTCGACAGCCTAACGGCGTCACTTTAAATTTCTGAAAATGAGATGATGAGAGATAAGAAGGGTATATCATCACTTGTACATAACATTAACAAAAATAAGGATATATAATAACATATCCCAATATAATAAGATGTAAATTAAAAGACCTAACAAAAATAAGTCTTTTAAAAAGAGGAGGTTGAAAGGTTCCCTTACCGATTTGGGTAACTTTTGAAACGTACACCCCCTGAAAGAAGGATCATACAATGAAGATGTAAATACCCATAAATTAAATTATATTACACAAATAATACAATCATGGTCAGTACATACACCACACAAAAGGAAATAGTGTCAAATGTAGCATGAATCTCACGGGAACACAAAGTGAGATAAAAAGTCCCTTACGAAATTTCGGCAGCCTAACGGCGCCACTTAAAACTTCCAAAAATGGATTGATGAGATCAAATAGGGTCTCTAATAATATTAACAAAAAAATTATAGTAATAGGAATATAAAATAACATCCCCCAACATAGGAAAGAGGATCTTAAAAGAAGTGACATAAAATAAAGTACTTTAAAAGAAAGAGAGTGGTAGGATCCCTTACCTCAAGTCTGACTTGTCTTGTTCGTTTATTTATATTCCTGAATAATAAACTAGAGTTAATTTATACTCTATTAAGAACCTTTTTCAAGTTCATTATTCCTTTTATATCACTTATTACCATGTTATGAACATTATGTAATTATTTAAGTTAATAACGGTCATTTTGTCGATCATTGGTACTTGAGTCAAAAATAAACTTGTTATAATTACAAGTTGTTCATGTGATAAAATATCCATTATATCCAGAATTATATTCATGATTTAGATATCATATGTATCATATATATCCAGTATATACTTTAATTTATAATATTACATAACATTTAGAGGTAAGAAATGAAATGCACCGTTCATGGAGACGGTAAGCCGTACGTACGCATGAACGCTACTTTCATTTCTATTTCATATTTAATGGAATTAAAACTAAATGAGATATATATATATATATATATAATAATTCCAGTATAATATATATGTTATATAGGTCACATATGTTCATTAATTTCATTCTTTATACATTCCATGTATTGCATGAATGAGTCACATCACTTGAGGGGGCGGTAGTCCACACTTCCTCAAATGAAATTATCACATTTGCACAACATGAAAAGCATAAAGGTATGTTTTAAATGTAAAATAAAGAAGCATAGAGAGGAAACAAATATAATATATATAATAAATAAATATAGTTCCATCATAATGGACACCATTAGAGGTGGTATTAGAAGATAGAACAATCATCGTTTCGTGAGGCAGTAATTCGCCATCCACGAAAATAGAACGTTCTTTAACAATTAGACGAAGGTGTGTGTAATTTTAGCTCAAATACTTATCATAAACACATCCTATTATATTGAAGATACTGGTTTTGTTACAAAATAAATGAAAAAAAAGAGTTTAGGGGTTTGGAGAAGCAAAATAAAACAAAAGAACATAAGAGAGGACATTACCTTTAAATCGGGTAACTCCCTTTGGTTTGAACCAAAAGGGTTTCCTGAAGAGATTTACGCTTAAGGTAAGGCTTCTAGGATGAGTAGAGTGATGTGTAGAGATAAAATGAGCAGATTTTGGTCGATCCAAAGGCTTTAGAGGTGTGTTTAAGGAGGTAGAGGTGGGGGCCTTTTATAAGAGGCAGGAGGGGCACTCTTGGAAAGTCTTGAAAAGTTACTTTATTATAAAATGATTTTCGGATATCAAAGGTCCCACAATTATATATTTCGAGGATAAGGTGATAAGGGTTCGAAATTCACCCATCTAATAGGTTTTTGACAGGTGTATCTCTTAGATTTTACATTATCTTTTCATTTTATTTAAATCGTTCATTAATGAGGTAATCGTTGCATCATCATGCTGTCATAAATAAATAAATTTATTTAATGTATAAAAATTATAAAAAAATAATATGATGTAGAAAATATTTTTATCTTTCCAATGAATATTTATAGTCAAAAATATTACCTGTATAACTCCATGTAAAAATTGTTTTAGTAAAACAATACATGTTTGTGACATTTTTATTTTAACTTTAAATGAAAAGTTATTAATGTCATTTTCCTACCAAAGTGGCTTCATGGGGTCCCCAAGTTGACCCATGGATTTTATTTGTCGTCCATGACTCATCCAATAATGGTATGACATGTGTCAAGGTCATTTAATATTAGTATAACATTATCTTTACCTTAAATTACACTAATTACTTTTAATCACGATTAATAAAACTTAAAAGTTATTATTCACCAAAAAAATATTTTAATCACATTGAAACCAAATTTTACATACTAATTACAACCATGTTTGTCAGATTTTTTAAATTCAAATCACATAAGTGGTAATGTTTCATTTAAATGAAAAATCAGTTTTTTAAATACCACTTAGTGGTTTCACTATTCATCAAAAATTGAAGTTTCTCAAAAAAATACCAAAACATTCACCCTAAGATATATTTGATATTCCAAATTAAAAAATTATTTCTATTTTACAAAATTAAAAACATATAAGTTTCATTAATTAATTTAATAATTAATTCCCACTGTCAAAACAAATAGCGTGTTTTTAAGAAACAATATCTATTAAAAGATTGACACTAGTTTAAGTCCAATTTCAAAGTGAAATTAATTACAATGACCACCATTGGATTAAATGGTAAAAATATATTCTAATTTCACTTTAAAACCAATTAAAAATATGATCTAATCATATAAATAAATCAGATTAAAAGGAGGTTTTGAATTGAAATACAACATTTTCACTAAAAATGATCTTTATCGGAAAAATAACACAAATTTACACAATGTAAATTTTGATGTCCAGATTCTAAAGAAGGATTTTATTTTGTCAAATATAACATATAAAATTGTCAAAAAGTGGATTTAATAAGGGTTCTCCATCAAAAGGCGGTTAATCCACCATTTAAAGAATATTCGAATATTTACGCTTAAAATTGGATTCATTCGCATTTTAAGCCTCTGACATTTATTGGATAAAAGTAAAAATATTTGACAAACATATATAATTATTTTGTAGTTAGTTCTATTCATTCCTGCCATTACAACAGCTAGGCGTTAACTACCAATTAAAATAATACTATTATATTATTAGCTTGCAACGTAAGATTTCAAAGAAACTCATTGTTGCGTATTGGGTACTCCATTGAACATAGCATTCCCTTTAAAGTAATATTAATATTTTATTCATAAATATTAATAAATATGAAAATGTCATATTCTTTATTTACCTAGGATGTTACAACCAGCATGCTAATCTTTTATGGCATTATAACCCGGCTTCTGAGTGGGAATTGGCCACTACGAAGGAAGAACCATATGGTGGATGTGGTGATGTGTATGGCTATTATGATATATAGTTGTTTGTGCACTCTTGGTTTCTCACATTTTCCTCAAAATTGTTTTGAAAATAATAAAAATTTAATTGCTGGCTTGATCAGTTTTGATAATGTAACATGTGTTTTAATCTAAAATGACACTTTTATATTAAAAACACACACTTCGAGTCATACCGACCACATAATTTGTCAGATTGACATGCGATCAATTACTATATATCACCAATTAATTATGTATTTTTTTCATAAATATTTAAAATAATTCTAGCTATTTTTTTGGTTTTTGGCTATGTGATGTGTGTTTTAAAATAAAATGACACTTTTATAGTGAAAACACGCACTTAGAGTCATATTAGCCACATCATGTGTCATATTGATCTGAAATTGATTTCTACAAGTAAAAAATGAACCATGGATAATTTTTATAATGTTTCAAAACAATTTTAGTTTTTTATCTTAGTTTTTGCTATGAAATGTACGTTTTAATGTAAAATGGCACTTATATTAAAAATGAACACTTCATGTTATACCAACCACATCATGGTAATATTAAAATTATGTCAATTTCTACATGTAAAAAATGAATTATAGATCATTTTCATAAATTTTGAAAACAATTCAAGCTCATTTGATCATTTTTGGAAATGTGGAAAGTGTTTTAAAGGAAAATTACACTTTTCTATTAAAAACATGCACTTTGATTCATAACAACAATATCATTTGTTGGATTTATGTGAGGCTTATTCCTACACATCACAAATAATTTATGAATCATTTTATTAATGTTTTAAAATAATATTTGTTTCTTTTATTGATTTGGTCTATGTGACGCACATTTTAAACAAAAATGACACTTTTATTTCGAAACACACACTTCGATTCATACTGACCACATCATGTGTTGGATGGATGTGTGGTTGTTTCTTACACATAAAAATGAATTATGAATCAATTTTATAATGTTTGAAAACATTACAAACTCTTTTTCATAGTTTTGATAATGAGATATGTGTTTTAAACTAAAATGAAACTTTTATATTGAAAACACGCACTTCGAGTCATAACGACCACATCATGTGTTAGATTGATGTGTGGTCATTTTATACATGTCAAAAATGAATTATGTATCATTGTACTAAATTTTAAAAACAATATAAGATCTTTTTTTTGGTTTTGGATATGTGACACGTGTTTTAAACTAAAATTACACTTTTATAATGAAAACATGAATTTTGAGTCATACCGGTCACATAGTGTGTCATATTGATATGAGGTCAATTCGTCAATGTCGAAAATTATTTATGGATAATTTTACTAAAATTTGAAAACAATCCAAACTCATTTTCTTGGTTTTGGCTACATGATGCACATTCTAAAGTAAAATTACACTAATATTGAAAACACACACTTTGATTCATACTGACCACACCATGTTTCAGGTAGAAGTGAGGTCAATTCCTTCGTCGAATAATGAATTATGAATCATTTTCCTAGTGATTGAAAACAATATAATCTCATTTTCTCAGTTTTGGTTATGTAACAAGTGTTTTAAACTTAAATAACACATTTATATTGAGAACACGTACTTCAAGTCATATCAACCACATCATGTGTTGTATTTTCATGTGTTCAATTCTTATACATAAAAATTGAATTATACAACATTTTTCCTAAATTTTGAAAACAATATGAGCTTTTTTTGTTGGTTTTGGCTATGTTGAACATGTTTTAACTAAAATGTAACTTTTATATTAGAAACAAAAACTTTGAGTCATGTCGACCGCATAGTGTGTTATATTGATGTGTGGTTTATTCGTACTTGTAAAAAATGAATTGTGGGTCATTTTACGAATGTTTGAAAATAAACTGAGGTCATTTTCTTGGTTATTTATATGTGATGCACGTTTTAAAATAAAATGACACATATATTGAAAACGTGCACTTTAAGTCGTACCGACCACACCATGTGTCAGATTGATGTGTGGTTGATTCCTACACATCAAAAATGAGTTACAGATCATTTTACTAAATTTTGAATATAATCCAATCTCATTTTCTTACTTTTTCCTATGTGACATGTGTTTTTAACTAAAATGACACTTGTATATTGAAAACATCCACTTCGAGTCATACTGACCACATAAGGTGTTGGATTGATGTGATGTTGATTCCTAGACCTCAAAAACGAATTATATGCCATTTTACTAATTTTTTATAATAATACGAGCTAATTTTATCAGTTTTAACAATGTGACAAGTGTTTTAAACTAAAATGACACTTTTATATTGAAAACATGCACTTCAAGACATATTGACCACATCCTTTGTTAGATTGACATGAGGTCGATTCCTACAGATCAAAAATGGATGATTTTAAAAAAATATTATAAAAATTCAAACTCGTTATCATTATTTTGGCTATGTGTCGCATGTTTTAAACGAAAATGGCACTTCTATATTTAAAACACGTAATTCGAGTCATATTGTCCACATCATGGGTCAGATTGATGTTTTTCCAATTAATACATGTCAAAAAATGAATTACGGATCGTTTTCCTAATGTTATAGAATAATCTAATATCATTTTATATATTTTGGATACATGGCATGCATTTTAAACTAAAATGACACTTTTATTATGAAAAAACATACTTTGAGTCATACCAGACACATCGCTTGTCAAATTGATGTGCAGTAGATTCCAAAATGAAAAAAAACTAATTATGGATTATTTTCCTAATGTTTGAAAACAATATGAGCTTATATTCTTGGTTTTGTCTATGTGAAGTGTATTTTAAAGTAAAATGAAACTTATATTGAAAACATGCACTTTTATTCATACCAACCACATTATGTGTCAGATTGATGTGGTTGATACCTACATGTAAAAAATGAATTATAGATCATTTTACTAATTTTTTCAAAATAATCTATTTTTTTTCTCAGTATTTTCTTTGTATTTCATGTTTTGATCTAAAATGACACTTTTATATTGAAAAAAAGTACTTCAAGTCACACTAACTACATCATGTATTGGATTGATGTGCGGTCAACTACTATACATCAAAAATGAATTTTGTATTATTTTAAAAAAATCTTGAACCTGATACAAGCTCATTTTATAGGATTTGATAATGACACACACATTTAAAACTAAAATGACACTTTTATATTGAAAAAAACACACTTTGAGACATACCGACCACATCATGTGCCAAATTGATGTGTGGTGGATCCCTATATGTTAAAATTTAATTATGGATTGATCTTTTAAATTTTGAAAACAATCCATGGTCATTTTATTAGTTTTGTCTATTTGATGTGGGTTTTAAACTAAAATGGTGCTTTGATATTGAAAACATGCACTTTGAGTCATACCGGTCACATCGTGTGTTGGATTGACATCTGGTTAATTCCTATATGTGACAAATGAATAATGAATCATTTTAATGATGTTTTGAAACAATAATAGAACATTTTCTTGATTTTATCTATGTGATGCATGTTTTAATTTAAAATGACACTTAAATTGAAAACACATACTTCAATTCATGTTGACCACATTGTGTGTTAGATTGATGTAAAATCAATTCCTACTCATCAATAATGAATTATGGATCATTTTTATAAATATTGAAAACAATACAAAAACCTTTTTTTTATTTTGGATATGTGACATGTGTTTCAAACTAAAATGACATTTTTATATTGAAAATAATCACTCCATGCCATACCGACCTAATTATGTGTTAGATTGACATACCGTCAATTCCTACATGTTAGAAATGATTTATGCATAATTTTCATAAATTTTTAAAACAAACCAAACTCATTTCATTGGTTTTGGTTATGTAATTCATGTTTTAAACTAAAATGACACTTTTATTTTGAAAAAACACACTTCAGGTCATATCGACCGTATCACATGTTGGATTTATGTGCGGTCAATAACTAAACATCACAAATGAATTATGAATCATTTTCCTAAAGTTTTAAAACAATCTGATCATTTTTTATTAGTTTTGAAAATATGACATGCATTTTAAACAATGATGAAACTTTTATATAGAAAACACATACTTCGAATGATACTAATCACATCGTGCATTGGATTTATGTGAATTTAATGTCTACACATCAAAAATGAATTATTGATCATTTTCCTAAAGTTTGAAGAAAATAGATACTTTTTTTCTTTATTTTGACTGTGTGGCATGTGTTTTAAACTAAAATGAACTTTTATATTGAAAATATGTACTTTAGGTCTATTATCCACTTCATGCATTAGATTGACATGCGGTTAATTATTACACATCAAAAATGAATTATGGATAATTATACTAAAGTTTGAAAACAACACGAGATAAATTTCTTGGTTTTTTCTATGTGGTTTGTGTTTTAAAGTAAAATGATACTTATATTGAAAACATGCACTTTGATTCATACTGACCACATTTGTGTTAGATTTATGTGAAGTTGTTTCCTACACATAAAAATTGAATTATTAATTTTTTTAAAAAAATTTAAAATAATTCAAGCCTGTTTTCTTAGTTTTCTCTATGTGACACACATTTTAAACTAAAATGAAACTTTTATATTGAAAAATGAACTTTAAATCATGATAACCACATCATGTGTTGGATTAACATCTGGTTGACTCATACATGTCAAAAATGAATTATTGATCATTTTCCTAAATTTTAAAAACAATCCAAGCTTGTTTTCCCATTTTTGAAAATGTGATATGTTTGTTAAACTAAAAGGATACTTTTATATAAAAAACACACACTTTTATTCATACCAACCACAAATTTTTATCATATTGATGTGTGATCATTTCCTTCACATAAAAAAATGTGCATCATTTTACTAATGTATGGAAACAATATCATCTCATTCGCTCAATTTTAGCTACATGACACACATTTTAAACTAAAATGACACTTTTATATTAAAAATTTGCACTTAAAGTAATAAAAACCACATCATATGTCATATTGATGTATGATTAATATTTATATGTCAAAAATGAATTATTGAAAGTTATCATAAATTTTATTACAATATGATATATTTTTATTGGTTTTGTCTAGGTGGTGAGTGTTTTAAACTAAAATAACACTTTTATATTCAAAAACACACTTTGATTCATACTTACCAAGTCTTGTGTTATACTGATTTGTAGTCAATTCGTAACCATCAAAAAATAATTATGGATCATTTTACTAATGTCTGAAAAAAATACAGACTCTTTTGAATAGTTTTGGTTTTTGGCATGTGTTTTAATCTAAAATGATACTTTTATATAAAAAACATTCACTTTGAGTAATACTAACCACATTGTATATCAAATTATTTTTTATTCAACTCATACACATCAAAAATAAATAATGGATTGTTTTTCTAAATCTTAAAAATAATCTAAACTCATTATCTTGATTCTGTTTATGTAACGAGTGTTTTAATCTAAAATAACACTTATATTAAAAGCATGTACCAAAAGTCATATCAGTTAAATCATGTGTCAGATTTATATGAGGCCGATTTCTACCATTCCCAAGTGAATTATGCATTATTTTCCAAGATCTTGAAAACAATATGAGACTTTTTTTATAAATTTTGTCTATGTGATGCTCGTTTTATCCTAAAATAATTTTTTTATATTGAAATCATGAACTTTGAGTCATATTGAACATATTATGTTTCATATTGATGTGTGGTAAATTTAAACATTTAAAAAATGAATTATGAATCATTTTACTAAAGTTTAAAAACAATCTAATCTCATTTTAATGGTTTTTACAATGTGACATTCATTTTAAACAAAAATGAAACTTTTAATTTGAAAACACACACTTTGAGTCATATTGACCACATTATGTGTCAGATTAATTTGTGGTCAATTCATATATGTCAAAAAATGAACTATAGATCATTTTACATAATTTTGAACACAATAAAAGCTCATTTTAAAGGTATTATATATGTTTGGATTTAAATTAAAAATATAAGATTATAATAAAAATAAAACTAACATATTTATAGTACTACATGAATTTAAATTTACAAAAAAATACTATATAATCATTATGAAACTAATGATTCACATCCAAAATTTATCTTTAAGGTCATATACTTTTCTTGATCAAAAAAATAATATGTAGTAACCTTATCCTGATGTCAAAAAACATTCTAACTCTATGCACTCTACCCTCATATCTAAAAAAAATCACTTCTTCTTTTTTGTATGTATATTGTTTTAAATCTTGGTAGTATAAAGGAAATGTAGAAAAAATGATTACAAAATATTTTAAATGAAATTTTAATTACCTTCATAAATTACCTATTTTGGGATGCTAGTATTTTGATGGTATATGACATCTTTTATAAATCTGAAAACATAATATCCACAATCGATGTCATTACTTTTCTCTAGTCATTATAGATTCATTAACCAAAATAAGTAAATTATTTTGAAATATGTTTTGATAGCTAAATATTACTATATATACCTTAAAATGCTTCCATTTGAGAAATCCTTAGGCTTCTTGTGTTCAGTCATGACCTCATTCCATGATTTAACTGAAATTTATGGATCTCCCTATGAGGAACAAATTCTAGTTAAAACACAAACTAAAATTTATAATTCAAATTTTATCTATAAAATACTGATCACGGTGTATTCAAAATGCACAATAGACATCATGTGTATTCGATTTGATAGAAATCCATTCTTTCGATCCAAAAAAATAAATATATGAGGTATCCAAATTGATTTCTATGAGTATCTAGTGATTCTTAAAAAAACAAGCACAAATAAGTAATGAAATAATATATATATTTTATATGATTAGATTGTAGAGTTTTACCGCTATATTTCAGGCATCAGTAGGAGTCTGTCATATGATATTTTCTTTTCAAACACCTTGCTTAGTCTATATTTTTTCTTTTCAATTTCTTCCAATTCCAAAGAATGTATTTTCCATATAAATGATAGAGGTATTAATGAGTCTAAATCGTGCTTCACATAATTTTCCCTTAATATAGTAATAATATATATGCCTATAAAAACAATAAATAGTTATTAACTTCAATAAACATAATAGATAATTTTTTGGATAGATGGATTATGAAAATGGGCATTATGTATATATTCCAAAATGAGACCCCCATCCATTCAAACTTGATAATTTCATTTATACTCTCCAGACCAACCACGTCTGTAATGGAATCTCCAAATATTTATTCTTCATATTCAATGTAGGACATATTTCCCTCTTTGAATACTGTATCCTCATGAACTTGTAATAAAAATATATATGACAGTGGAACTAGTGGGGTGAAGTTACTCTCAGATGTTTATTTTGATTTCTTGGTTGGTCCACTTGATTATCTTAATCTCCCCTTCATTTTTTATATCATTAATACCATACCTCATTTCATACCATTTTTTTAATTATTAAAATTATTTTAATTTTAAAAAAAATCAAGGTCATACCTCATGTATCAATATATGATTAGATAGCCATGCAATGAAAATTTCAACAGCATTATCGACTGTGGTAACATCCAAATCATCAATCAGAAAAGGAAACTCAGTGCTCGACTCATTAGGTTCTTCAATCCCCACTATCAAATGATCTTTTGGGAGTTTTTTATTATTTAGAATGTCACTTTAGATATTATAGACCATACCCCTTGCAACAAGGCAGTGTGTGGGTGTTGAAAGATATAAATCACATATAATTTTACCGTATAGAATTTTAGTAATATACAGTTATCTGGAGTTGTTTGATTTACTCGAAGGAGAAATATTTGTTATAAAATTGATTACCCAGGGTAAGTAAACACGTTATGGGAAATGGATAGCCTCAATGCTAGTGAAGTAATGCGGTTCTTCATGTACTGATCATTGTTCCACTACTGGTTCTCTTTGATCCATTCATATATATTGGTCCTATATACCAGATTGAGCAATGGTGTCTTTCAAGGTATCTATTTATTATAATATGTAATTCATCATCTCATATGTAAGGACCGGAACGGATACAAATAAAATTCCCCTTTTGTAATAATTAAAATGTCTTATTGTATATTATGGTTATAGAAAACATATGCACTTCTGTGGTTTTATTATATCCTATCAGATTTAAATGAAAGTTAAGAATATTTACCATTAATAAAATAGAAATTGAATAGTGATCACATGATTATTATAAATATCAGGTTTTAACAAATCCAATTAACACAGACAAGTGGCGTCCCACTATGGGAAAAATGGGTATTTGCAACGGGTTATTTGCGACGTGGGAGGGTCCCATCGCAAATAGTCCGTCAGAAGAGACTATTTGTGATGAGACCCTCTTCACGTAACAAATAATCAGTTATTTGTGATGGGGCGATTCTTCCCATCGCAAAAGGTTTGGCGCCACTTCTGCGCCAAACTGCAGAAAGGGTATTTGTGACGGTATTTAATACCCATCGGCATTTTTTAGTATTTGCGACGGGAGGTCAATCCTGTCGCAAACAGTATGTCGACAGGTTGGTATTTGTGACGAGTCTCGTCCCAAATACATTTCTAACCTGTTGTCATTTACGACGGGTATACCGTCGCAAATACTTCCATCACAAATAATCTAACCTATATATACCCCCCATCTGTTTTTCTCTCATTCCACCCCATTCTCTGCCCCCTCTCCTTCTCTACATAGATTTGTTCTCCCTAAATTTTTCAAAATTTAATGTTTTAATTTGAAACATCATTCACGACCTAGATCCTCCAAAAGCTTCAGTTTTAAGATATTTATCTATTTCTTTTATTTCTTAGTTATTTTATTTTATTTTATTTTAGTTATTATTATTGTTAATTAGCTACATTTAATAGTCATTAGTGATAATTAGTGACAATTAGTCATAATTAAAAGTAATTTGTCATAATTAGTAATAATTATTCATAATTAGTGATAATTAGTCATAATTAAAAGTAATTAGTAATACTTAGTAACAATTAGTAATACTTAGTAATAATTAGTAATACTTAGTAAAAATTACTAGTAAATAGTAATAATTAGTAATAAATATTAATAAATAGTAATAATTAGTAATAATTAGTAATAATTAGTAATAATTAGTAATAATTAGTAATAATTAGTAATAATTCTGATTAATTATGATTAATTAGGAATAATTAGTAATAATTAGGATTAATTAGTAATAATTAGTAGTAATTAGAAATAATTAGTAATAAATTTTAATAAATAGTAATGGTTAGTAAGAATTAGTAATCATTCGTAATCATTAGTAATAATTATCATTAATTAGTAATAATTAGTAATACTAGGTAATAATTACTAGTAAATAGTAATAATTAGTAATAAATAGTAATAAATAGTAATAAATATTAGTAAATTTTAATTAATAGTAATAAATAGAAATAATTAGTAATAATTAGAAATAAATAATAACAATTAGTAATAATTAGTAATAATTAGTAGTAACCATGATTAATTTGGATTAATTAGGATTAATTTGTAATAATTAGGATTAATTGGTCATAATTAGCAATGACTACTAATAAATATTAATATTTAGTAATAATTGGTAGTATTTAGTAAAAAATATTAATAAATAGTAATAATTTGTAATAATTTGTACTAAATAGTAATAAATAGTAATAATTAGTAATAATTAGTAATAAATAGTAATAATTAGTACTAAATAGTAATAATTTGAAATAATTAGTACTAAATAGTAATAATTAATAATAATTTGTAATAAATATTAATAATTAGTAATAATTAGTAATACTTAGTAATAATTAATAGTAAATAGTAATAAATAGTAATAAACAGTTATAATTAATAATAATTAGGATTAATTAGGATTAATAAGTAATAATTATCATTAATTAGTTATAATTAGTAATACTTAGTAATAATTACTAGTAAATAGTAATAAATAGTAATAAATAGTAATAAATAGTAACAAATAGTAATAATTAGTAATAAATTGTAATAATTAGTAATAATTTTGATTAATTAGTAATAATTTGTAATAATTAGTAATAAATATTAATAAATAGTAATAATTGATAATAATTAGTAATAAATATTAATAAATAGTAATAATTATTAATAATTAGTAATAATTAGTAATAATTATTAATAATTATTAATAATTAATAGAAAATTGCAATAATTAGTAATAATTAGCAATAATTTGTAATAATTAGAAATAATTAGTAATAATTAGCAATAATTAGTCATAAATAGTTATAAATAGTAATAAATAGTAATAATTAGTAATAATTAATAATAATTGGGATTAATTAGTAATAATTGTGATTAATTAGTAATAATTATGGTTAATTAGTAATGATTAGTAATAATTAGGAATAATTAGGAATAATTAGTAATAATTTGTAATAATTAGTAATAATTAGTAGCAATAAATAGTAAAAATTAGTAACAATTATTAATAAATACTAATAAGTAGTATTAGTTATTAATAAATAGTAATAAATAGTGATAAATAGTAATAATTAGTAATTATTAATAATAATTATGATTAATTATGATTAATTAGGATCAATTAGTAAAAATTAACAATAATTAGTAATAAATAGTATTAATTAGGATTAATTAGTAATAATTAGTATTAAATAGGGATTAATTATCCATAATTTGGATTAATTAACAATAATTGTAATTAATTAGCAGTAGTTAGAAATAATCAGTAATAATCAGTAATAATTAGTAATAATTAGTAATAATTAGTAATAAATAATAATAATTAGTAATAATTAGTAATAAATAGTAATAAATAGGCATAAATAGTAATAATTGGTAATAATTAGTAATAATTAATACTAATAAATAACGATAATTAAGAAATGCATAAAAAATGCATACAACCATCAGGAAAAGGTGAATTCTTATAATTTTTTAATTAATTTTTTCCATCATTTTATCTACTATTTGTAAGTTAATTTTGTAATCAATTTTATCTAATACTTAATTATTTTTTTCACTTATCTTTTGGGAAGTCATGTTTTGTTTTTAACTATTTGTAACACGCAACAAAATAGATAAGATAATTATTTCTACCAATGTAGCCATGTTTTCCATATTCATCATCTTTCTTAGTCAAACTGCCAGTACAACATATTGATTCGATGTTGTTAACTAAAAAAACTTTCTTGTTTTTTAAGGATAGGAGAGAAGAGGAAGCTCATGTGCCTATTATGCTGACTTCTCATGATATAATGGTCACATGAGCTTATTCTGCTCTTTTGAATTTCAACAAAGGGGAAAAATATGCTATAAAAAATGAGTTAATAAGCAGTGTAACTAGTTTGACATAGTATTAAAATGGAAATGTGTTTACATTGGCAGTTAAGACTGTTTTGAGAATTTGGGACGTGTATGAATTAACCACACATTAATGCGACACATGTTGTGATCGGTATACTGGGGCAGAGAGAATGTGATGTTTCGATGATAATAAGAGTATTAATAAGAGGAAAAGATGTATTATTTACTGGAGTAGCAACACCATCAGATGATGAAGTACATGTGATGTCTAAGTCATGGTTTTGTGAGTTTTTTATACTATTAGGAATATTGTGTGTTTTTTTAATGTTTTATTACATTATTATTTATTTATTTATTTATTATTTTATTAAATTTTTTTTTTTTTATAGTTTTCTCAATATTGATGTTTTAATTATTTTATAATTTTTAATTATTTTATTATTATTATTATTATTATTCATTTTTATTAATATTTATAATATTATTATTAGTATATTAATATTATTATTTTATAATTATTATATTAATATTATTTATACTTTTATTATTTTTATTATTTTCTTATTATTATTTTCTTATTTTTATTATTATTATTATTTTATATATATTATTTTTTAAATTTTATTGATATTAATTTTTATTATGTTTTTTCCGATGGGTATATTTTCCTGTCGCAAATATTATTTCTAAAGAATTTTTTTTAGTTTTATTAATATTATTATTATTTTTTGTGATGGGCCCATTGCAAATATGTTTTTTAAAAACTTGGTGAAACTATTTGTGATGTTGTTTTCCACGATGGGTCATTTGCGATGGGACCCCATCGCAAATACTCATTTTTCCTGTAGTGGCCTAAACTAGTAGGATCGTACCCTATGAAACCCATTTATCAGAGCTTCTAAGGCAGATAGAATATTTGGTATTTTCCCTAGACTAAACCCAAGAAGATATCCAATAACATAAGAATGAGTGAAACCATTTATGAGAGAATTTCAAGCTCTTCGTGACCATAGACCAAACCATGTATGTCGAACCACCCCATGAAAGTATTATCATCGTGCATCGTACTCTTAGGGTGTTTCTTGGTGTATTAATGGGATACTTATCAAGACTCAAGAATTATGAGTATGTACATTATTTCATATAGAATGATGAATATATTTTCATCCAATTATGGTTACTTTATAAATGATTTTTAATTCTTTATAATAATACACAAATAATATATTTGGATAATATTCAAATTCAATTGAGGAATTTATTTTGATTAATTAATGTATTTTTTAAATAAATAAAATCTTAGTAAAATATTACTATTAAATAATTTTTAAAAAATATAAATGGTCATATAATTTTTATGAAGTCAAATTATAACGACCCAAAGTTTCATTAATGGAAATCCCAATTGAACTAATTAAATGTCTCTTTATGTAAAATTTTTATATAAAATGTCAACTTCTTTGGTTTTATGTTAAGAATTCTGACCGTTGCTAATATAGTCGTTGAACAGTGATCACATGATTAGTATAAATATAGGGCTTTAAGAAATCCAATTTTTATAGACAAAAGAAGCAATGGCCTCATCCAGTAGAATTGCTCCATACGAATCCCATTTGTCAGAGCTCAGAAAAGAGGTAGCATCCTTGGGTTTCTCTCTTGACCAAGCCCAAACTGAGCTTCATCATGTCAAGCTTGAATGGGACCGTCTACGGGAAAAGTGGAAGTTGGTAGAGATTACCACTCGAGCAATGTTATCCTAGCCACCCCAATAGTCTATCACCATCGCACACTTAGGTCTTATGCGGCTATTTTAAGGGGTTATGTAAAAATCTATAGTACTATGTTCATGTATATTATTTTTTTATATAATAATGAATATGCTTTCTTGTCATTATTGATACATTGTATATAGTTTTTAAAGTACAAATAGTGTTTTTAGTTATTATTTAATTAATAATTCTATTTTATTAAATTAAGGGTTTTTTTGAATTAAATAATATTTTAATAAAATATTATTATTATTATTAAATTAATTTTTATTAAATATAAATGATCTTATAATTTTATGAATGCAATTGTAATTTTTATTAAGGTTTGAAAGCCATTTTTGTCAAAACCCGTGAATTTTCGATAAATGTCGGTTTTTATTTTAAAATTTAAAATTAACATATTCAAAAAATTATTTAGATAAAATAAATGTTATTTCTGGAATCAGGATGTTGAAATTATCCAATGGTGAATTTTTCATAATTTTCTGAGATAGTCAAATTTTTGGGTAAAAATTAAATACCATTTAAATATATAATGTGTTTTATGACATCCTAATGACCCAATAGTGATGTAATAAAATACTATAAGCTTTATGTTCGGCCAATATATGATTTACCACTAAATTAATGTGATTTTGGGTTTTTTTGACTTACTTTTCAAAGCATTAATGGACCCCTCAAGACTTATTAAACATCTTGTCTTTTTAAATTATTTTCCATGGGAGTGTGACTCACCTCCACATAAGCAACCCCATTATTTTAATAATTTCGGACTTTGTCATTATAAAATATTGTTTTCCTCTTCCCTTTTCCAAAAACCATGGGCAAAAACCATGAGCTGATTTGTGGTTTGGATTAGTTTAATGTAAGGGGTCCCAAACCAAAATAATAAATAATTCACTCTCCTTTCCTATATAAACCCACCCAAGATCCCACTTCCTCCTCACTCAAAGCCTTTGGAGTTTGTCCAACCTCTTCCCATCTCTCTCTATAATCCTCCCAAGGTGCCCCAAGCTCCCAAGAAGCCTCTCTCAAGCCTCTCTCAAGCCTTTGGAAGCACACTTCCAAGTAAGGGTTTTTCTTCCTTTCACTTTTTTTTCAATCTTCTTAATATTGTTATGCCATTTTAATTTAAATTATAAATGTTGGGGTATGGTTTATCACCTTCCCCATACTTCCCTATTATTTTTTGAATGATGGGATACCCCTTTTTCTCTCATTAAATGCCTCCCATGTACACCCGTTACTATGCCAAATTTCTGAAAGGAACTTCTCTCTCCTCATTTACATTCAAGCAATACTTTTGTATCATGAATCTAAATTCCATTAAAATTATTGGTACATGTATATATATGACCCCCTTACTGTACATTTCATGTAGATATGATGAGAAACCCCTTTCTCTCTCATAAACCTTTTTATGAATTCTTATATCGCGCTGTTACGCTGCCGAAATTGCACTAATTTTCTAAGACAATGCCATTGTGTAGTGAATACCACGCCCATTTCTCCATCAAGGGTGTTCACCTTCATGCTCATTTACTTATTAATTATAATGTTTCATTCCACATTCCTTTTTTTGGGAATAAATTATTATGTTTTATGAATCCATGTTTTATGATCCATGTGGCACACTTATGCAAGAAATGAAATGTTTAAGAAGGGTGTGCCCTTATAGTGCTCCAATGCATTAGGTAAAGTATAGTATCATGATACGTCATGTGCAATGAGTGTTGAATCATGCTAATTCAATTATAATGATGGTTTACTTTTTCTTCATGTGCAATGAGGATTTACTCATGCTCCATGTGCAATGAGCCTTGGCTCATGCTAATTCCATGTTAAGTGTTGTTGCCACATTTCCATGTTATGATTATCATGATTTATCATGCCTTTATTTCCATGTTTCTCTTGTGATCTATTGATATTCCTATTATCTGACATGTATTTTACTCCTCATGTATTCTATTTTTATTCCCTTACTGGGATTTATAGCTCACCCTTTTCTTATACATGTCCTCAGGTTATCCCATGCAATGCTAAGTACAAGAGAATGTAGTGGTCATGTAAAGGAAGTTTTCAATAAAGATGTTGTATTTAATGTTTTAAGTTGTTATGTAATGATCCTAATCCCCAAAGACACTATACCTCTCGATCTTCCATGTTGTATCAAGTGAATAGTTTATGTAATAAATCATGTTTAAGTTTGTAATAAAAGCAGGGTTGTCATAGTTGGTATCAAAGGATAGGTTTATTTATTTTTGGGATTAGTATTAGAAAACCCTAGTAAATCCTTATATATAATACTAAGTACAATAAAAATGTCCCTAAGTTTTGGTGAGTATTGAGTAAGTGGGTCATCAAGCAAATACATACATGTCTGGATACGAGCAGGTAGAGGCAGCTCTGGCACAGATGTATCCTAGGGGTAAAACCCGAAAACACCACTTTGAGCTAGACTAGAATAGGAACTAGTGCATGAAAACGGGCCTTGCTGCATTCTTGGTTATGACACTCCTGGGGTATATGCTTTGGTAAATTCACAAGCTTATTATGAACCCTTATTAAGGGAATAAAAAAACCCCTAAGAATATATTTTAGAAAGTAGATCACGAAAATCCTAGATTGAAGCCTATAGATTCATAAGTTAAGGAAATAAAATTTAATTTATTAATCATGTACTTTTGTATTTGGATTACCCTTTATGTGTTACCCCAAACTTTCCTTTTATTCCAGCCAATGGCCGGTAATAGGAGGACTTGGGCTAACAACCGATGTGAAGATTAGTGTGATGACTGTACTAATGAGATGCCCAATCCAATGGGAGCGGGAATCGTGAACTTTGTCACACTTCTCTCTCAACTAACTCAAGTTTTGAATAGAAACGTGGGTCTAGAGGAACGTTCAACCCCCCCTAACAAAGAACAAGTCACTATCGAGAGCTTCATGAGATAAAGGCCTCCTACTTTTAGTGGATCATCCGATCCCACGATCGCTGAACAATGGATCAACTCCATTGAAAAGATCTTCTCCATCCTTGAATGTTTTGAACAAGATAAGGTTCTTCTGGAGGCTTATTGTATGGAGGGTGAAGTTGATCAATGGTGTACATTGATCAAAAATACGAAGCCTGAGGAGGAGATTGAGGTGTTGGAATGGAAGGATTTCTGGAAGATGTTTTTCGATAAATATTTTCCGCACACCCTCCAGCTTAAGATGGCAAGGGACTTCATTTCCCTAAAGAAAAAAGAAGAAGAATATGTTGGAGCGTATGAGGAAAACTTCACAAGGCTTGCACGATACGCTTCTGACTTTGTCATTACCCCCGAATGCAAGGTTGACCACTTCTTTGGTGGGCTGAAGCCTAGCCTGTGGAAAGCATTATCAATCCGTGACTTCGACAGCTATGAGGAAATTTTCTGATGTGCCCTCAAGGTCGAAATGGAGATCGGGGAATCATAGGGGTATCATGGGGACAAGAAGTGTAAGGTAGACTTCAATGCTGGCGGTCTGATGGATAAATCCAATAATGCTAATAAGATCCAGCACCCCACTTTCCAAAAGCACAGAAAGAAGCACCCTGTAAATTGCCTCAAGGGGATGAGGAAATGCTTTAGGTGTGGAATATAAGGGAACCTAGTTGTTAACTGTCAGAAAAAAAGACCCGCAGCTGCGACAGAGGAGAGGAACGCTCCATTCGAACCTCAACGCATTGTTCACTGCTAAAACTGCAAAGAACTGGGGCATTTTTCAAATTAGTTCCCTAATCCAAGGGTTTTTTGAGGCAACCAACAACCTCCAAGGCAGCAAGGAAGAGATTTTTCCATCACTTCTCCTGAAGTGAACCCCGAAAACGAAGTGGTGATAGGTACTCTAGTTATTCATTCAAGAATAGTGAATGTACTTTTTGATTCAGGTTCTACACATTATTTTATATCTCAAATGTTTAGTAGAACAATCCCAGCACCACCAAAAATCATGGAAGTGAAGATGTCGGTGAGTACGGAAAATGGGGCAATCATTGCATCCCATGAATATAAGTCCTCCCCTATTATAATCTGTGGATTGAATTTCCCGGAGAACCTTGTAATACTCCCTCTGGTGGAATTTGATGAAAATCTTGGCATGTATTGGCTTTCCTTATATAGAGCCAACATAAATTGTCAAGAAAGGGAAATCACACTCCGTATAGAGAATCGACCCCCGATTCTTTACAAGTGTAAAGAGGAATATGAATCTCTTTTAGCTCCATCATCTCAAGAATGGATATTACTGCCCTATGGGAATGTGTATCTGGCTCAGATGATTGAGTCTAAGGAAGAAACCATCCTTGAAGAAATGCCTAATGTGAGGGAATTACCTGAAGTGTTTCCTGAGGAACTTCCTGGTCTTCCTCCAAGAAGAGATGTTGAATTATCAATTGAACTTATACCAGGGGCGCTACCAATATCCAAGAATCCTTATAGAATGGATGTCATGGAGCTTGAAGAGCTGAAGAAACAACTACAGGATAATCTGGATAAAGGGTTTATATGCCCAAGTGCTTCATCATGGGGTGCACCAGTCCTCTTCGTCAAGAAGAAGGATGGGTCAATGTGGCTTTGCATCGATTATCGTGAACTTAAGAAAATCACGATGAAAAAGTATCTTCTTCAAGTATTGATGACTTGTTTGATCAACTACATGGAGCACAATACTTCTCCAAGGTGGACTTGCGGTCGGGATATTATCAAGTAAGGGTGAAGAAGGAAGATATCCCCGAGACTACTTTTTGCACAAGATACGGGCACTATGAATTCATAGTAATTCCTTTCAGACTCACTAATGCTCCAGCAATCTTCATGGACTTGATGAATAGAGTCTTTAGAGATTACCTTGAAAAATTTGTGGTAGTCTTTATAGATTATATTCTAATATACTCCAAAAACAAGGAGGATCATGAGGATCATTTAAGAACTGTACTAGAGACTTTGCGCAAGGATAAGCTCTATGCAAAGTACAGAAAGTGTGAGTTCTAGTTGAAGGAGGTCTCATTCTTGGGCCATATCATCACAAGCAATGGGATATCTATGGATACCTCCAAAACAGATGAAATTGAGGGATGGCCAAGGCCAACATCGGTAAAGGATATCCGTAGCTTCTTGGGGTTAACTGGATATTATCGACGATTTTTGAGAAATTTCTCACAATTTTCCAACCCTCTTACCAAGATAACTCAAAAGGGAGTAAAGTTTTCTTGGAGTGATGTATGCAAAGAAATCTTCAAGGAGTTGAAAAAGAGGCTTATCACTGCACCTGTGTTCACTTTAACCACAAGTGGGGAACCTTTTGTGATATTCAGTGATGCTTCGAAGAAGGGATTAGGTTGTGTGCTAATGTATAATTATAAAGTGATATACTATGCCTCAAGGCTGTTGAAAATCAATGAGCAAAACTATCCAATGCATGATCTCGAGTTGGCGGCGGTAATCTTTGCCTTGAAAATCTGGCGGCATTATCTCTATGGGGAGAAATGTGAGATATATACTGACCACAAGAGTCTTAAATATATATTCACACAGAAAGAGATTAATATGCACTAGAGAAGATGGATAGAGCTCATCAAGGATTATTAATGTTCAATACATTACCACCCTAGGAAAGCGAACAAGGTGGAAGATGCCCTAAGTATAAAGGACCCAGCGATTCTATCAATGATGAGAATTGAGAAGGATCCAGTCTTCTTAGACTTGATGAAGATGGAAATGGGAATCATAAAGAAGGGAACGTCATTAATCCTTTAACAAATGATTTCTCAACCATCTCTTTTGCAAAGGTTAAAGGATACTCAAAAGGATGATATGGGAATTCAGGAAAAAGTGGAAGATATCTAAAAAGGGAAATCCTTGGAGTTTAATGTTAATGAAGAAGGAATTGTTCGATTTGGGAAAAGACTATGTGTTCCGTCAAGTCTGGAGCTGAAGAAGGAAATTTTGGATTATGCACATAGTTCAAATTTCTCTATTCACTCAGGGAGCACAAAGATGTATCGAGATCTCCAAGAAAATTTTTGGTGGGATAATATGAAGAAGGAGATCATTGTATATACATCAAAGTGCCTGGTGTGCTAGAAAGTGAATACAGAGAGGCAGAAATCTAAGGGTATGACGCAACCATTTCCCATACTAGAATGGAAATGGGAGAAAATCACCATAGAATTTGTCACTGGAATTCCGAGGACATCCAAAGGCAATAATGCAATATGGGTTGTGGTGGACCATCTTACAAATACTGCACACTTAATTTCTATTTGGGAAGATTTCTCATTGGATCAACTGGCACGGATATATATCAGGAAAGTGGTAAGGCTGCATAGAGTACCACTATCTATTATGTCTGACCGAGATCCAAGATTCACCTCTATGTTTTGGAAGATTCCTCAACATGCTCTGGATACTGAACTGAACTTCAGTACGGCCTATCATCCTCAAACTGATGGCCAATCCGAGCGAACTATCCAAACACTTGATGACATGTTTAGAGCATGCTCAATGGACTTTAAAGTAGGATGAGATCAACATCTTCCTTTGGTTAAGTTCTCATATAATAACAGTTTCCACTCGAGCATCCAAATGGCACCTTATGAAGCCCTGTATTGGAAAAGGTGCATAACACTAGCATTTTGGGATGAGTTTGGTGAACGTAAGCTGCTTGGACCATAAATGTTCAAGGAAATGGTGGAGAAGGTGGAAACCATTCAACAACATATCAAGGAAGCCCAGGGTCGACAGAAGAGTTATGAAAATAACCGTCGATGAGACCTTTAGTTTAAAGTTAGAGACAAGGTTTTCCTATGCATATCTCTGTGGAATAAGGTCATGAGGTTTGGAAATAAAGGGAAGTTAAGTCCAAGGTACATCGACCCCTTCAAGATTCTTGATCGTGTCTGGGATGTGGCCTATCGACTAGCACTTCCACCTACCATGGCCAAAGTACATGATGTCTTTCATGTATCCCTCTTAAGGAAGTACATATCGGAACCTTCACATGTACTCTCTTCTGAGGTGGTACAGTTGGAGGATGATATTTCTTATGAGGAGCAACCAGTGAATATCTTAGATCGTAGAGAAAAAGTTCTATGAAATAAGACAATGCCCCTTGTCAAGGTGTTATGGAGAAACCACGAGTTTGAAGAAGCGACTTGGGAATCGGATGAAATGACGAAGCTGAGTTACCCACATCTGTTTTAGTGTGGGAAAAGTAAATTTTGAGGTCGAAATTTCTTAAGGGGGAATATTGTAACGACCCAAAGTTTCATTAATAGAAATCCCACTTGATCTAATTAAATGTCTCTTTATATAAAATTTTTATATAAAATGTCAACTTCTTTGGTTTTATGTTAAGAATTTTGACCATTTATAATATAGTCGTTGAACAGGGATCACATGATTAGTATAAATATAGGGCTTTAACAAATCCAATTTACTCAGACAAAAGAAACGATGGCCTCATCCAGAAGAATTTCTCTATACGAAGCCCATTTGTAGGAGCTTGGAAAAGAGGGTGGCGTCCTTGGGTTTCTCTCTTGACCAAGCTCAAGCTGAGCTTCATCATGTCAAGCTCTAACGGGACTGTCTATGGAAAAAGTGGAAGTTGATAGTGATTACCACTCGAGCGATGTTATCCGAGCCACCCCAAGAATCTGTCACCATCGTACACCTTACCCTTAGGTCTTATGCGACTATTTTAAGGTGTTATGTAACAAATATCTAGTACTATGTTCATGTAAATTATTTTTTTATATAATAATGAATATGCTTTCTTGTCATTATTGATACATTGTAAATAGTTTTTAAAGTACAAATAGTGCTTTTAGTTATTATTTAATTAAGAATTCTATTTTATTAAATTAAGGGTTTTTGGAATTAAATAATATTTTAATAAATTATTATTATTATTATTATTAAATTAATTTTTATTAAATATAAATTATCTTATAATTTTATTAATGCAATTGTAATTTTTATTAAGGTTTGAAACCCATTTTTGTCAAAACCTGTGAATTTTCAACAAATGTCGGTTTTTATTTTAAAAGTGAAAATTAACATATTTAGAAAATTATTTAGATAAAATAAATATTATTTCTGGAATCAGGACATCGAAATTATCCAACGGTGAATTTTTCATAATTTTCTGAGACAATCAAATTTTTCGGTAAAAATTAAATACCCTTTAAATATATAATGTGTTTTATGACATCGTAATGACCCAATAGTGATGTAATAAAATACTATAAGCTTTATGTTCGGCCAATATATGTTTTACCATTAAAATAATGTGATTTTGGGTTTGTTTGACTTACTTTTCAAAGCATTAATGGACCCCTCAAGACTTATTAAACATCTTGTCTTTTTAAATTATTTTTCAGGGGAGTGTGAATCAACTACAAAAAAGCTACCCCATTATTTTAAGAAGTTCGGACTTTGGCATTATAAAATATTGTTTTCCTCTTCCCTTTTCCAAAAACCATGGGAAAAAACCATGATCTTATTTGAGGCTTGGATTAGTTTAATGTAAGGGGTCCCAAACCTAAATGATAAATAATTCACTCAGCTATCCTATATAAACTCACCCAAGCTCCCACTTCCTCCTCACTAAAAGCCTTTGGAGTTCGTCAAACCTCTTCCCTACTCTCTCTATAATCCTCCCAAGGTGCCCCAAGCTCCCAAGAATCCTCTCTCAAGCATCTCTCAAGCCTTTTGAAGTACACTTCCAAGTAAGGGCTTTTCTTCCTTTCACTTTTTTGTCCAATTTTCTGAATATAGTTATACCCTTTTAATTTCAATTATAAATGTTGGGGTATGGTTTTTCACCTCCCCCATACTTCCCTATTATTGTTTGAATGATGGGATACCCCTTTCTCTCTCATTAAATGCCTCTCATGTACTCCCGTTCCTATGCTGAAATTCTAAGAGGAACTTCTCTCTCCTCATTTACATTCAAGCAATAATTTTGTATCATGAATCTAAATTCCATTACAATTGTTGGGAAATGTATCTATATGACCCACTTACTGTCCATTTCATGTAGATATGATGAGACACCCCTTTATCTCTCATCAACCTTTTTTATGAATTCTTATATCACGCTGTTATGCTGTCGAAATTGCACCAATTTTCTAAGCCAATGTCATTGTGTAGTGAATACCATGCCCATTTCTCCATCAAGGGTATTCACCTTCATGCACATTTACTTATTAATTATAAATTTTCATTCCACATTCCTTTGTCATAGAATAAATTATTATGTTTTATGAATCCATGTTTTATGATCCATGTCGCACACTTATGCATGAAATGAAATATTTAAGAAGGGTTCACCCTTATAGCGCTCCAATGCATTGGGTAAAGTATAGT
Source organism: Viscum album (assembly GCA_963277665.1). Lineage (NCBI taxonomy): Eukaryota > Viridiplantae > Streptophyta > Magnoliopsida > Santalales > Viscaceae > Viscum > Viscum album. Next base: position 2,088,890,209 of record OY728160.1, read on the forward strand.
ATCATGATACGTCATGTGCAATGAGTGCTGACTCATGATAATTCAAGTTCAATGAGGGTTTACTCGTGCTTCATGTGCAATGAGGATTTACTCATGCTCCATGTGCAATGAGCCTTGGCTCATGCTAATTCCATGTTAAGTGTTATTGCCACATTTCCATGTTATGATTATCATGCTTTATCATGCCTTTATTTCCATGTTTCTCTTGTGATCTATTGATATTCCTATTGTCTAACATGTATTTTAATCCTCATTTATTCCATGTTTATTCCTTTACTGGGCTTTATAGCTCATCCTTTTCTTATGCATGTCCTCAGGTTATCCCATGCAATTCTAAGTACGAGGGAATGTAGTAGTCATGTAGAGGAAGTTTTCAATAAAGATGTTGTATTTCATGTTTTAAGTTGTTATGTAATGATCCTAAGCCCCAAAGACACTAGACCTATCAATCTTCCATGTTGTATCAAGTGAATAGTTTATGTAATAAATCATGTTTATGTTTGTAATAAAAGCAGGGTTGTCATACAAATGTAATTTTTATAAGGTTTGGAAAACTGTTATTATAAAAAATCTAACATTTCCCAATAAATATCGATTCTTATTTTTCAATGTGAAAATAAACATATTTAGAGAATTATTTAGGTAAAATAAATATTTTTTGGTATCAGTGCATTGAAATTATCCAATGGTTAATTTTTCATAATTTTCTGATACAATCAAATTTTTGAGAAAAAATTAAATACCATATAAATATACTATTTGTATTATGACATCATAATTACCCAAAAGTGATGTAATAAATACTATACAATGTATAAATGACCAAATATATTTTTTAATATTAAAATAATATTATTTAATGCTTATTTTGTTAAATTTATAAAACCTTTATGAATCCCCCAAAACCATTAATATATTTTAAGGTTTTAAAATCGTTTCATCAAGAGAATGAATCACCTCCACATAATAAAGTACATTGTTTTATTATGTTACTACCTTTGACATATAAAATAATGAGAGATACTCCCATTTTTTAGAAACCGTGGGAAAATCCATGGGATGGTTTTTGATTTTGGATATTTTATTATGTAAAATCCAAAACCAAAATAATAAAGAAATCCCCCTCATTTTCTATATAAATCCACACAAGATCCAACTTTTGTACACTAAAACTCCTTGTATCACATCCATACTCAATCCTTAATTCAATAGATGTCACGACCCGTCCCTCGGGGCTCATGATGTGACTACCCCAAGCTCGCCTTCTATAGGTCAGGGGCTGGCGACTAGCACCAATGGCATAATTCCCTAAAACAGGGAAGGCATTACCTTTATAAAGTGTAAACACACACAACAGAGCACAAAGCTGGATACGAAACACTAAGAAAACTTTATAACCAAAAGAGAGTGCTGAAAGTAAAGGGGGCGAAATACCAGCCCAACAGGAAAGTACAAGTACAACTGAAAAACAAGTACAACATAAGAAAGGTAAAACAGTTGTTGGGTCATCCTTCGAGATTCCTACCTGAAGGGTAGGTACAGATAGCCTCCTCAGTACTCCATGTCTGTCAGTATCCTCCATATACCGACTCGTTGTAAGGTCCACCTCCGGGTACCATCCAGTCCTGCTAGTCTCTGCCTCATTCATCGTTGTCTATCGTCTGCATCCAACACAGCGAGGTGCGGGCATAGCCCATGTAGGGGTGAGTATAACAATACTCAGTAGGGACCCTAAGACCCTCAAGGTCTCACAAATCCAACAAGGATAAACCACAAGGTATTAATTCAACAGATAAACTCACTTAGTTATATGCCCATATATATACCTAAGTTATCAAGTAATCTATCTCAAACATGAGGTAAACACAAAAGTTACTGACTGAGGTCAACCAGGATTTTTATTCACATTATCGTAACCACAACTGCTGGAGAACTCATCCTATGTCGAGTATAGTGGACCTGCCATGACACCAAGGTGCTTCCCACTAAACTTGTACTTCTGAGATACTCTTCATGTCGAGTACTGTGTGTCTGCTGCGTCACCAAAGCGCTCCCCACCATAAGTATGCCGCATCACCAAGGCGCTCCCCCTCGTAGTTTGCTAAGGTACTCCTCCTATCGAGTATTGTGGGTCTGCCAAGACACTAAGGCTCTCCCCACTACGGGTTTTTTACAACACCATGGCGCTCCCCGATGGGCTAGTAGAGTCACTCCGAGTCAAAACGGTCAGCAGTCATCAGGTCTTAGCCAGCTACTAGGTCGGTGCACTACGCACGCTCATCTCTGGGAGGATCCACTCCATGAGTTACTGGTCAATACTCCAACTATAAATAAGTACCATTAAGAAGTATCTCAAAGTTCTTCCACGTCATAGGGGTCTCAACGCAACTGACAGCGCGTCAATTGGACGCTCGGTCTGTGAGTTATAATTCTTTTAGTCCCAAGGGCCCGGTTGGATTCGTACACGATCCAACATGACCGTATCTCAACTAAACCCCGAAATCCAGTGGGGTATACTCAAAGGGGCCATCGCACTTGAAGAAAACTAGCGTCGCTGATAGTTCGTCAAATGGTCGTCCGGTGCCAAAGATATGGCCAAAGAAATTAAAGGGTCAGTAGGGGGCCCGGATCCGGTCCGACCCGGTCTGGGTCAACTCGGTCAGACCTGTTGGGTCTGGCCCAACCCATTGGGTGGGCCAGCCTGTTAGATTCGGCCTGGCCCAGTGGGCCCAGCCCAGCAGGTTGTGTGGGCGGTTCGGCCCAGGCTTGGGGTCGATTCGGCTCGGAGAGCTGCGAGGGTGCGGCCTGGCGTAGTTCGGCCCAGAGGGCATGGTCAGGAAAGTTCGGCCAAAGCGCCGTGAGGGGACTGCGAGTCGGATCAGGAGGCCGGCACGTCTAGGGCGCCAGTTTGGTCGGGTGGGGGCTTGGGGGGCCAGGCGGTCGGGCGGTCGGGATCCGGGAGGCGGCTCGGAAGCCGGGAGGCCGGCGGGCAGGCCGGGCAAGCAGGCCAGCGGGCAGCTAGGCGGCCAGGAGGCCAGGCTAGTGTGGTTCAGCATAGCATGGCCCAGCGTGGGCCGACGGGTTTTGAACGGGGCGCGCGGGAGGCCGGCGGCGGCCGGGAGTCGGGCGGCACGGGTAGGCCGGCATGGCTCGGGCCGTCGGTTGGCTCCGCCGGCAGGCAGCATGGATAGTGAGGCTTGGAAGCCAGTGGTGGCGCAGTTCAGCCCAAGGTGACGGAGCCGGTTCGGTCGGAGCGCCGCGAGGGCGGTGCGTTACGCGGAGGCCGCGGGTAGCGCGGCTATTTCCTTCGTCGTTCTGTTGCCTCATCGCCATGCCAAAGAAAATTACAAACAAGAATGGCGGAGGGGTTAGGCCATGTTGGTTTCGGACGCACCCTCCGCATTTAGGCTGGTATCAAGCGGTTCAAACTTTCTTGAGTTTTCAAAGAATTACTCAAGAATTGAAATGGGGATAAAATCAAACAAATCACCCCACATCAATCCGCAAATAAACAAACTCAAATATTTCCCCCTACCTTTGAACCACTTGCTACCACCCTAAACGTGGAGGGTGTGGTCCAAACCAACATGGCCCGACCCCTCTGTTGTTCTTGTTTGTGATGTTCTTCAACATGGTGATGATGCGATGGAAGGATGAAGGCAACGACCGTGCTACTTGTGGCCTCTGTGAACCACGCCGCCCTCGCGGCGCTCCGACCGAACCGGATCCACCACCTCGGGTTGAACCGCGCCGCTGCTCGCTTTTGAGCCGCACCGGCCGCGCCACCTATTGGCCGATCCAACTGCTGGCCCGAGCCGTGCCGGCCTCCCGGCCGCCCGCCAGCCTGCCCGTACCACCTGGATCCCGGCCGCCGCCAGCCTCCCGTGCACCCCGGCCGAACCCCGTCAGCCCCGCGCTGCACCAAACCGCGCCATCCCATCCTCCCAGCCACCTCCCGACAGCCCGCTAGCCTGCCTACCCGGCCTGCTCGCCGGCCTCCCGGCTTCCGGCCACTCGGCTACCCGAGCCGCCACCCGACCGAACCGGAGCCCTGGCCACGTCGGCCTCCCGAGCCGACCCGCGCCCCACTTCACAGCACCCTAGCCATACCAGCCCGGTCGTGCCCTCCGGGCCGAGCCATGCCGGGCTGCACCATCGCGGTGCTCCGGGCCGAATCGTCCCCGAGCCAGGGCCAAACCACGCACGCAGCCTATTGGGTTGGGCCTAGTGGGTCGGGCCGAACCTAATAGGTCGGACCACCCAATGGGTCAGGCCAGACCCAACAGGTCTTACTGGGTTGACCCAAACTAGGTCGGCTCATACTAGGTCAGGTCGGGTCGGTCCGACTGGGTCGGACCGAACCCGGGCCCCCTACTGACCCTTTACTTTCTTTGGCCATATCTTTGGCACCAGAAGACCTTTTGAAGAACCATCAGCGGAACTGGTTTTCCTCAAGTGCGATGGTCCCTTTGAGTATACCCCCTAGAGTTCAGGGTTTAGTTGAGATATAGTCAGGTTGTATCGTGCACAAATCCAACCGGGACCCGGGACTAAAAGGCTAATAACTCACAGACCGGGCATCTGCCGTCAGTTGCGTTGAGACCCCTATGACGTTCCAGACCTTTGAGATACTTCTTCATGGAACTTCATGATATTTGGATTATCGTCCAATATCTCCTGGAGCGGATCCTCCCAGAGACGAGCCTGCCTAGTGCAGAGACCTAGTAGTTGGCTTTGACCTGACGACTGCTGACTGTTTTGACTCGGAGTGACTCTAATAGACAATAGGGGGGGCTCCATGGTGTCGCGGCAGACCCATAGTGGGGAGAACCTTGGTTTCGCAGCAGACCCATAGTACTCGACAGGAGAAGTACCTCAGCAGGCTACGAGGGGGAGCGCCTTGGTGAAGCAGTAGACCCACGGTGGGGAGTGCCTTGGTGACACCGCAGACCCACGGTACTCGACAAGAGGAGTACCTCAGTAGTACAAGGTTAGTGGGAAGCGCATTGGTGTCACGGAAGGCCCACTGTAATGGACAGAGGATGAGTTCTCCTGCAACCGTGGTTTCGATAATGTGAATAAAAATCCAGGTTGAGCTGAGTCAGTAACTTTTGTGTTTACCTAATGTTTGGGATTGATTACTTGATAACTTAGGTATATGTATGGGCATATACCTAAGTGAGGTTATCTTTTGAGTTCATTCCTTGTGGTTCATTCTTGTTGGATTTGTGAGACCTTGAGGGTCTCGGGGTCCCTACTGAGTATCGTTATACTCACCCCTGGACAGGCTATGCCCACACCTCATTGTGCTGGATGCAGACGACGGACAGCACTGACTGAGGCTGAGACTAGTAGGACTAGACGGTACCCGGGGGTGGACCTTATGAGCAGCTGGTACACAAAGGATACTAACGGGCGTGGAGTACTGAGGAGGCTATTTGTACCTACCCTTCAGGTAGGAATCCCAGAGTATGACCTAGTAGCTGTTTTACCTTTCTTCTGTTGTACTTGTTTTTCAGTTTTACTTATACTCTCCTGTTGGGATTGTATACTGCTCCGCTTTACTTTCAGCACTCTCTTTGGGTTATACAGTTTTCTTAGTGTTTCGTATCCATCTGTGTGCTCTGTTGTGTGTGTTTACACTTTATAAAGGCAATGCCTTCCCATTTTTAGGGAATTTCTCCTTTGGTGCGGGTCGCCAGCCCCTGGCCTATGGAATGCAGACTTGGGGTAGTCACGGCACAGGCCCTGAGGGATGGGTCATGACAAATTGGTATCAGAGGAGAGACGGACCCACAGGTAGCAGAGGATTGGATGGAGGATGTGGTGAGTGTTTTCTGATTGGTAGGGAGATTTTTTTACATGTTGATGCTTTCATTGAATCTTCTTCAATGGTTGGAAAGGAATTGTTTGTGGGTGAGTTGTTGTTCATCCTCTTACTTCTTGATGAGCCTTTGACTGTCATTAGTCAGATGAACCATTCAGGAATGTGGGTGGACACTTGGGTGGGGGCCACATGTCTGTGGGGAAACTGGTGGTACCTGGTGGGCCAGGACCTGACGACCATGTAAAGTCAGGGTGTTTGGGATATCATTAAGACCTAGTTGTTACAATTGGTATCAGAGGAGTTGGTTCTACCGCAGAACATAGGACTCTGGTCTTTATTTTCTATGAAGAAATAGTGTTAAGGGTACTGAGTGTGGTTTTTAGTTCCGGGAGTTAAGTGTTGGTGTGGAAGCTGACGTATCCAAACACCAGGACCCTAACTACTGATTTTCAACTCATTGTAGGAAAACACTAATTGCGTGTTTGTTTTCAAATGTTTTCTTTAATTCAGATCAACTAGGTCAGCTCACCAGGTATAATATTTGACTGTGTCACAACTGTTTCTTTTAGGATGCCTCCCCACGGACGACCAATGAGAGTCCCAAGAGTAGTACGCATAGGTAGCCCACCGAGAAACGAGGCCTCTGTGTAGGGACCCCTTCTAGTAGAGGCTCCAGCAAAGGCACCAACAGTACCATTACCTACTGGGCCACCGATTCCACCAGACCCAGTAGCAGACGGTGCACGCCTCTTGAGCGTATTTCACAAGTTCCAGTGTTAGAGGCCACCCAAGTTCAAGGGAGAGACGGACTCACAGGCGGCTGAGGATTGGATGGAGGTTGTGGTGAGAGTTTTCAGATTGGTATGGGTTTTTTTACATGTTGATGCTTTCCTTGAATCTTTTTCAACGGTTGGAAAGGAATTGTTTGAGGGTGAGTTGTTATTCATCCTCTTACTTCTTGATGAGACTCTAATACCAAATGTAACAAATGGGTCCTAATGATTATAACACCCCCAAATGATACAGGTTTAAATGAATAAATGATATGACTCATGTCAACAAGGTGAACCTTCTTTTTCAATAGCCAGTATGATTAGAACTCCATAGTTAAGCATTCTTGGCCTGGAGTAGTGATTAGGATGGGTGAACTTTTGGGAAGTTTCTTAGGGTATGTGTGAGTGAAGAAAAATCACACTAGAAATTACATGTGTTGGCCTGTGGGGACTGTCATTAGTCAGATGACCCGTTCAGACATGTGGGTGGACCCTTGGGTGGGTACCACGTATCTGCGGGACAACTGGTGGTACCTAGTGGGCCAAGACCCAACAACCATGTTAAGGCGGGGTGTTTATGCTACACCGGGACCCAATTGTGACAATAGAGTCCTCCCAAGGTGACCACAATCTCTCAAGAAGCCCCTCCCAATAATTTTTAGTCACACACTCTAGTAAGGGATCTTTTCCTTTCTCCTCTTTATTCAAGTATCTTATTTACCTCATGTATTTAATCTTAATTTCTTTATGATGGGATGTGTTATTATATATACCCCTTACTTTAAAGTTGATTTACAGATGATGAGAGTCCCCTTTCTCTCTCATCAAACCATTTTAGGAATTTTTATGTGATGTCGTTATGCTGTCGAAATCTCACCAAGATTTTCTATGCCAAAACAATTGTGTAGTGAATACCACACTGGAAAGGACATGTGTTGGCCAGTGGGGACTGTCATTAGTCAGATGACCTGTTCAGGCATGTGGGTAGACCCTTGGGTGGGGACCACATGTCTTCAGGGAAACTGGTGGTACCTGGTGGGCCAGGACCCGACGACCATGTTAAGGCAGGGTGTTTATGCTATCACCGGGACCCAGTTATTACAATAGAGTCCTCTCAATGTGACCACAATCTCTCAAGAATCCCCTCTCAATAATTTGTAGTCACACACTCAAGTAAGGGATCTTTTCCTTTCTCCTATTTATTCAAGTATCTTCTTTACCTTATGTATTTAATATTAATTTCCTTACGATGGGATGTTTTGTTATATATACCCCTTATTTTCCAATTTATTTAGAGATGATGGGAGTCCCCTTTCTCTCTCATCAACCCATTTTAGTAATTTTTATGTGATGTCGTTATGCTGTCAAAATCTCACCAAGATTTTCTATGCCAAAACAATTGTGTAGTGAATACCATACTCATTTACTATCAATGGTATTCAACTTTAAACCCTTATAAATATTTTAATTTAGACTTACATGTATATATTACACACTCCTTGATCATGTAATAAAATATGATGATGAATGAATCCATGTTTTATGATCAATGTGGCACACTTAATCACAATAAAGAAATTAATGTGATAAGTGCACCATGATTTATATAGTGATATAATGCATTGGGTAAAGTTTAGTCTAATGAAACTTCATGTCAGGATAGGGAGGGAACCTGATTCCTTTATGGGACATTGTACATTATGATTTCTACAAATTTTATCCTTGAACTATGTTTATGATGCAGTGTTTTAAGTTATTGACACATTTCACGTGTTATGATTATCATGCTATATATCGTCTCATTGTTCATGTTTATGATTACTACTATTTTTATTCCCCATTGATATAATTGTTGTCTAGAATGTATTATTCTCTTCATGTTATTCAATTTTTTCCCTTACTGAGCTTTATAGCTCACCCCTTTCTTATGTATGCACCTAAGTTATCCTATGAAGTTTTAAAATCCATGTAATTTTAGAAGCATGTTACGAAAGTTTTCAATAATGTCTTCATATCCCATGTTTATAATGTTATTACAAGTACCAAATTACTAAAGACACTAGACGTATTTATCTTCTATATTGTATTAAGTGTAATTCTATGTAAAAATTGGGTATTAATGTGTAATAATGAACAGGGTTGTTGTAGTTCATATCAAAGGAAATTTTTTGTTATTTTTTGGATTAGGAATAGAAAACATTAGAGAATTCCTTATGGATAAGAATAAGTATAAGAAAATATCCCTAAATTTTGATAAGTATAAAGTAAGTGGTTTATCAATAAAATACATCCTTGTATGGATACTACAAGTGGATGTGGTTCTGGCATAGATGTACATAGGGGTAACAATTTCTATAAGGTGTGTTGGGCCTTACTCGGTGTAACATGGTACATGAAAAAAGGCCTTACTACACACCTAGTTTGACACTCTCATGGAATATTCTTTGGTAAATTAATAGTCTCATTATGAACCATTTTTAAGGGAACAAAAAAATCCCATAAGAATATATGTTAGAAAATAGATCAAGGATAACATACATTGATTCCTAGAAATTCCTAAGTTATGAAATAAATGTAATTTACAATTTATCCCTTTAATTTCATTAGATTACCCATTATGTGGTTAATAGTTTAAAAATAATCATTCCTAATTTTCCTTTTATTCTATGAAATGGCCAGAAATATGAGGAATTAGTTAAACAATCAATATGATGAGTAATGTGATGAATGCCCCAACAAGATGCCCAACCCAATGGGAAAAAGAATTTCCAAATTTATGATGATAATCTCTCAGGTGAATCAAGTTCTAAATAGAATCCTAGATTTGGAGGATCATCCAAATCCCCCTAAGAAATAACATAATGTGATTGAGACCTTTATGCGATAAAGGGCTCTGAATTTCAATGGACCTTCTGATCTCTTAATCACGTAATAATGGATCAACTCCACTAAAAAGATATTATATATCCTTTAATGTTCAAAATATGAGAAGTTTATGATTTATATTTATTTAATGGATAGATAAGCTAATCAGTGGAGGAAATTGATCAAGAATATGAATCTCGAGGAAGATATTGAAGTGATGGAGTAGAAGTAATTCTATAAAATGTATTTCGATAAATATTTTCCTCACAATTTCCGAATTAAATTGGAAAGTGATTTCTTCGACCTAAAGAAAAAATGATGAATTTATCTAGGAACACAAGGAAAACTTCACACAACTTGAATGATGCACCTTTGGATTTTTCATTACCCCCAAATGTAAGGTTGATCACTTCTTTTGTGGGATAAACCCTAGTCTACGAAAATCCCTTGTGATCTAATACTTTGATAGCTATGAGTAAATTGTTCAATGTTCCCTCAAAGTCAAAATAGAGATTGGTGGATCTCAAGGGTGTCATGGGGAAAAGAAGAAAAAAATAGAGTTTAATTTTGGTGGTCTAATGGAGAAATCTAATGGTGCTAAGAAATTTCAGTATCCCACTTATAAAAGGTGCAGAAAGAGGAACTCTAGAAATTTCTTAAGGGGTGGGAGAAATTATTTAGGTGTAGGAAGGAAGGGAACATAGATAATGATTACTGATAGAATAAAACCACTAATGTGATTAAGGACAGTAATGATCCAGTCAACCCCTAGCACACCATTCACTTTTTCAACTTCAAGGAACCAGAGAACTATTCAAATCAATGCACTAAGCCAAGGGTTTTAAGAGACAACAAACAACCTCTAAGGTAGTAAGGGTGGAATTTTTGAATCACAACTACTGTGGTGGATCTCAAAAATAAAGTGGTGATAGGGTCTCTAGTTATTCATTCAAGAATAGTGAACATACTTTTTTATTCTGGTTTGATGCATTCTTTCACATCAAAAAAGTTTAGTAGAACTATTCAGTCACCACCACAAAGCACAGAAGTAGAGTTGTATGTGAAAATGGAAAATGGGTAAATTATTGTATCCCAAGTATATAACTCCTCCCCTGCAAATGTTTGGAGGACTAACTTCCCAGTGAGGCTTTTCATACTCCCTTTAGAATAATTTAATATAATTCTAGGTATGGATTGGCTTTCCCTGTATAGAGCCAACATATATTTTCCTCAGAAGGAAATAACTCTCGATATTACAAATCAACCCCTGATTCTATATAAGTGCAAGGAGGAGGATTAACATTCTTTAACACCAAAATATCAAGAATGGATATTATTGAACTATGAGAAAGAGTATCTCTATGAAATGATTGATTCTAAGGAAAATATAATCCTTGAATACATGACCATTTTGAGGGAACATGTTGATGTGTTTCCTAGTGAATTTTCTAGTCTTAATACATTTCTAGAGGTTGAATTTTCAATCGAACTTATATTTGGGGAATTTTCTTTATCCATGACTCTGTATAGAATGATTTTTGTGAATCTTAATATGCTGAAGAAATAACAACATGAGAATCTGAATACAGGGTTCATATTGTAATGACCCAATTTTTTTCAATGGAAATTCCCTTCTCATAATTTTCTTATAAAATCCAATGAAAAGAAAACATGATTAACTACTAAGTTATAAGTGACCTTTAAACATAGGTTTGTCACTTCTGTGTTTGGAATTTCGAAAATTTGACATACACGGTTGTGACGAGTAAGTTATTTAAAGACCGATAAAAATAACTTAATTTTTGGTGAATAGTAACCTAACCTTATGAATAGTAACATATCCTTATGAGTAGTGATATACCATAATGGATAGTAACCTTACCAATGATAGTATTAAAATAATATTCAAGTGAAATTATGATGTACCTATATTTTAGAATAAGTAAATGAATGTTTTAAAACTGGGTTTTATTAATAAACTGTGATTTTAATTAAATATTAAATTAATAATATTTAGAAAGTTATTTTTAAAAAATGGAATTCATTTTTGGATTCTACACATTGAAAAATGGTTAGGGTGAATTTTTTGGATTTTTCTGAAATACTAGAATTTTTTATGAATAGTAAAATCTGATAATTCACAATAAATGCTAAATAATGGATTAATTGAGTCATTGATGATGATATACTGATGTAAGCCCAATTGGTTCGAAGTCACATGAATTTATTACTGTTCTTGGTCATAGAATACTTACTAATCCTTGTCTTGTGAAGAAATAATAAACTAATGATTAAACAATTATGAAAACCCTCCTCCCCTCCACTATAAATACAACCCATTCTTACCCCTTCTCTTCACTCCTCTCAAGCCTTGTGTTTTGCCAATATTCTGCCCAAATCTCTCTCCAAGATCCTCCCCCACATCCAAAAGTCCCTAGCCTCTTCAAAATACCAAAACCTTTCTCCTTAATAGGTTCTCAAAATAGGAAGTTTCAAGAGGTCTTTAATAACAAGTGGAGAACACCAACGGATTTAAGGTAAGGAATCCTCCCCATTTTACTTTTATTTCGAGATCGCCCTCTATGTTATTCCATTTTATGTGTGATCCCTAATGATGGGGTATTATTTCTCACCTTCACCATACTTCCCTCATGATTTATAATTTATTATAAACTCCATTATCTCTCAAAAAATCCTTTTTAGGTACACCCGATACCATGCCAATAATCCATAATGAATTCTACCTGAACCTCCTTTACTCCTTCAGGTTTCTCTATCTTTATTTTTAACCAAATGAAGTTTCCTTTAATTTTTACATAATACTTTTACATAGTTTTTATATTCTCCAAACTCATGTTCCAAGATCCATCCCTCATTCTCTTTTGGAGATAAACATGTTTTTTAGTGATTCCCACCTCGATACCCTCCGATAAGCAATCATGTTTTAAGGGAACATCCCGAATTCTTACCCAATTTCAAGGGCACTATATCTTCTATTTTAATCCACCATTACCTTTATAAAATCAGTATTTTTATTATGAAAACCTTTTTAGTTCACTTCTGGTTTTATATAAAATATTGTTCCCTTTTTTTATTTTAAAAGTTCAATAGTATTTTCCTTAAAACCACACAAAATGTTTTAATGCTAAAATTTCACAAATACATTTCTTAAAAGTTTTCACTCCTTTTTGAAATCACATACCATGATATATGCCTGTTTAATTTCCATGTAAAATTCCTTTCTTTCAAGGACACTTTCATGATATGCCCATTGGTTATGATTTATGTCATGGTTGTGGTACCTAATTCATTCCACGGGTACCCTTATGTTTATGTATGGTTGATTATGTATGATTATTTTTTTATAAAGATTATTTATGTGGAATGAATATTCATGAAAATTTTGATATGGGTGCACCCAGATAGCACTCCAATGCATTGGGTAAAGATTAGTCTCATTAGATGAGATGTGAAACGGGATAGGTGGTTAGCCTTGACCCGAACTATATGGGAAACGGGATTGGTGGTTAGCCATGAACCGTACTAAAGAAATGTATTATGATTATACCACATTTATATGATTCCATGTTTATATGTTCCCATGCTTATATGATATGATTTCATATGTTCCATTTTTTGTTATCATTATGCCATGTCTCCTAAATCATGTGCTTAAGATGTATCCTTATGTTCATTCCCTTAATGGGATTTTTAGCTCATCCCTTTGTTCATGTGTTCCCCAGGGTTCCCTATGCAGATGTAAGGGCTCAAAGGAAGTTAGGATATCTTTATGGATATTGAATAAATAAATGTTTTTTTAGCCCCATGTTTTATGTTTTATGTACCTATTCTTCCATGACACTAGACTTAATGATCCTTGTCTTGTACTCTAATGTATAATTATGCTTAAAATCATGTAATGTTATATATAAAAGGCTTAGGTCACTATAAATATGCCCAAGTTATACACTATGGGGTCCACCGGTCCTCTTCATCAAGAAGAAGTATGGTTGAATGCACCTTTGCATTGATTATCATGCTATCAACAAGATCATGATAAAGAACAAGTATCATCTTCCATGGATTGAGGACTTGTTCGATCAGATATGTAGAGAACAATACTTCTCCAAGGTGGATTTGTAGTTAGGATATTACCAAGTTTGGGTGAAGAAGGATAATTTCCCCAATATTACTTTTTGTACAAGTTATTGGCACTATGAGTTCATAGTAATTCCATTCGGACTCACTTAAGTTCCATAAATCATTATGGACATGACAAAATAGTCTTCATAGATTAACTTGACAATTTTTTGGTATTTTTTATAGATGATATTATAATATAATCAAAAACCGGCATGGAGAATGAGGGGAACCTACGCACTATGCCAAATACCTTGTGAAAGGAGAATCTTTATGCAAAGTAGAGAAAATGTGAGTTCGGGTTGAAGTATGTCTCATTATTTGGTAATATCATCACAAGAAATGGGATATCTGTGGACAATTAAAAGATAGATGCAATTGAAGGATGTTATAGGCCAACATTTGTGACATATATCTATAGATTCATTATGTTATTTGGGTATTGTCACCAATGTGTGAGAAATTTCTTATGATTTTTAAACCCTCTTACGAAGATAACATGGAAGGGAGTCATGTTTTCATGGAATGATGAATGTTAAGAGAGCTTAAGGGAGTTGAAAAGGAGGCTTATCACAAAAATTCTGATCACACTACCCACAAGTTGATAGATTTTCATTTTATTTATCAATGCTTCAAATAAGGGATTGGGTTGTGTATTACTGGAAAATAACAATGTCATAACCTATGCTTCAAGGTAGTTGAATGTTCAAAAACAGAACTACCCAACACATGATATAGAGTTGGATTTTGTAATATTCACATTGAAAATATTTCATCATTATCTATTTTGGGATAATAATGAAATATATATATATATATATATATATAAAGATTCAAATATATATTCACCTAGAAAGAGCTAAATATGCGCCAAAGAAGCTGGTTAAAGCAGAACAATGACTATGACTACTCAATCCACTACCATCCTGGTGAAGCAAATAAAGTGAAAGATTCTCTAAGTATAAAGGATCCAACAATTCTATCATTGATTATAATGGAGAGGGGTGGTATCTTTATTTATTTAGAAAGGATGGACATTGGAATAATAAAAGAAGAAACATCATCAACCCTTTCACAATTGATTTCTCATCCATCACTTCTAGAGAGTTTAAAATATGCTCAAAGAGATGATGTGGGAATTTAAAAAAAGTAGAAAATATAATAAAATTGGGGTCCTCAAATTTTAATGTTAATGAATAAGGAGTTGTGAGATTTGGGTCAAGAATACATGTACCATGAAATCATGACTTAAAGAAGGAGTTCTTGGATGAATCACACAACTCAACCTTCTCCATCCACCCAGGAAGCACAAAGATATATGAAGATCTCCAAGAATACTATTAGTGGGACAATATAAATAATTGGATTGAAGAGTATACATAAATATTTAAATTATTCCAACAAGTGAAATGGAAAAGGAAAAAATACAAGGCGATGATGAAATTGTTACCCATACCAACATGTAAATGGGAAAACATCACCATTAATAGTATCACCAGTCTTCCAAAGTCATTTAAAGGAAACAAATTCTATATTGGTTGTGCTGGATTATCATAAAAAGACTACACACTTCATTTTTATTTAAGATGACTTATCACTCGACCAAATTGAATAGATATAAATAAGTGGTTATGTTGCATGAAGTACCACTATATATTGTATCTGATAGAGATACAAGATTCACCTTTATGTTCTGGAAGAGTCTATAAAATGCTCTGAATACTAAGTTGAACTTTAACACAACTTATCACCCTCAAACAGATATCCTATCTGAGTGGACTATCTAGACACTTGAGGATATGTTGATAGCATTCTCAATTTTATTCAATGTAGGATGGGGCCAATATCTTCCTCTGATTGATTTATCTTACAAAAACCATTTCTAATCGAGTATCCAAATAGCTCCCCATTAACCCATTTATGGGAAGAGGTGAAAAACACCTGTCTTTGGGGATGAAGTTGGGGAACAAAAACTACTAGGTCTAGAAATGGTTTAGGAAATAGTGGAAAAGGTGAAGACCATTTAGCAACACATTAAGGATTCCCAGAGTTGAAAAAATAGTTATAATAATAATCATCGACAAGAACTAGAGTTTGATGTTTCATACATGAAATTAATCCACATATATCCATGGAATAAGGTGATGAGATTCAAGGATAAGGAAAAACATAGTCCAAGATACATCATACCCTTTGAGATTATTTATTGCATCAGAGCGGTAGCCAGTCGAATAGAACTTCCACCAAACCTATCTTAAGTACATGATTTATTCTATGTATCCCTCTTGAGAAACTACATACCATAACCCTTACATATACTCAATCCATAGGTGGTACAATTAGAGTATGACAATTCTTATGATGACCAGCTGATGAGGGTCTTAAATCATAGAGAAAAAGTTCTACAAAATAAGAAAATTCCCCCTAAAAAAGTGTTGGGGGAAACCAAAAGTTTGAAGGAGAAATGTGGGAATAAGAGGAGGTGATGAAACAGAGTTACCCTAATCTATTTTAGTGTGGGAAAAGAAAACTTTGAGGGTGAAATTTCTCAAGGGGGGGAGATTTTAACAGCCCAAACTGTTGTAAATAAAATTCCACTTCTTTCTTAATTAAAATGTCTTACCATGTATTATAGTAATAGAAAACACATGTATGTCATTGTTTTTATAATATCCTATCGAATTTAAATTACCATTAAGAATATTTACCATTGATAAAATATTTGTTTAACAATGATCAAATGATTAGTATAAATATCATGTTTTAACAAATCCAATTTACACAGACAAAGGAAGTGATGACCACAACCAGTAGGATCATACACTATAAATCCCATTTATTAGAGCTTCTAAGGGAGATGTCATCCATGGCATTTTCACTTGGAAAAACCTAATTTGAGATCCAATAACTTAAGTATGATCAAAACCATTTATGGGATAATTTCAAGATCATCAAGATCATGTCCTAAACCATGTATACCAAACCACCCAATGAAAGTCTCACCATCACGCACCTTACTCTTAGGGTGTTTGATGGTGTATTAAATGGATATGTTTCAAGAACCTAGAATTATGAGTATGCACAGTATTTTGTATATAATGATGAATATATTTTCATCTTATTATTCTTACTTTATTAATGATTTTTATTTTGATATAATTAAACCCAAATAGTTTTTTTGGGTAATATTCAAATTAAATTAAAGAATTTCTTTTGATGAATTAATGGATTTTTTAAATGAAAATTATTTAATAAAATATTATTATTAAATAATTCTTATTAAATATAAATGATCATATAATTTTTATGAAGTCAAATGAAATTTTTTAAGGTTTGGAAAACTGTTATTCTAAAAAAACCCAGCTTTTCTCAATAAATTTTGATTGTTATTTTAAAAGTCATAACACACATATTTAAAAAATTATTTAGATTAAATGAATATTATTTTTTGAATCATAAAATCAAAATTATCTAATGGTGAATTTTTCATAATTTTATGAGACAGTCGATTTTTTTTTGTAAAAATTAAATACTGTATAAATATAAATTTTTATTTATGATGTCATAATGACCCAAAATTATGTAATAAATACTATAAAATATATAAAAGACAAAATATATGGTTTAACTTTAAAATAATATGATTTTATGTTTTTTTTGGATTATTATATAAAGCCTTTATGAATCCTCCAAACCCATTAATATATTTTAAGGTTTTAAAATAATTTCTTTAAGAGTACGACTCACCTCCACATAAGAAATACCATTATTTTATTAATTTTTTCCCTTTTAATTGTAAAATAATTAGTTTCACTCCCATTTGGAAGAAACCATGGGAATAAACTATGGCATGGTTTGTTGTTTTGGTTATTTTATTATGTAGAGTCCAAAACCTAAATAATAAAAAAATCCCCCACTTTTCCTATATAAACCCATCCAATCTCCCATTTCTCTTCACTAAAACTACTTGGATCATAGAAATACTATTCCCTACACTCAATAGAGTCCTCCAAATGCACCCCCATGCTCTCAAGAATCCCCTCCCAAACATTTGGAGTCACACACTCAAGTAAGGGATCTTTTTCTTTCTCCTATTTATTCAAGTATATTATTTACCTTATGTATTTAATGTTAATTTCCTTTTGATGGTATATTTTATTAAATATACCCCTTATAGTCCAATTTATTTAAAAAATATGGGATACCCCTTTTTCTCTCATCAACCCATTTTAATATTTTTTATGTGATGTCATTATGCTGCTGAAATCTCTTCACGGTTTTTCATACCAAAAAACTTTGTAGTGAATACCATTCCATTTACTATCAAAAGTGTTCACCTATATAAATTTTTTTCTATTTTACTTGGGACATACATTTATTTATTCCACAATCCTTTATCATTGAATAAAATATGATGATTAATGAATCCATGTTGTATTATCTTGGTGGAATACATAAGCATGAGAATGAAATGAATGTGATGGGTGTGCCCAAAATTATATAGAACTCCAATGAATTGGGTAATGTTTAGTATCATGAGACATCATGTCAGGATAGGGAGTGAACCTGATTCCTTTATGGTAATTTTTAAACCATGATATATTATTGGATTATCCTTGACCTATGTTTATGTTGCAGTGTTTTAAGTTGTTTCCACGCTTTCCATGTTATGATTATCATTTTATATCTCGTCTCATTGTTCATGTTTATGATTATTACTCTTGTTATGCCCCATTGATATTTTAATATTATAATATGTATTATTCTCTTCATGTTATTCCATATTTAATCCCTTACTAGGCTTTATAATTACCCCTTTCTTATGTATGTCCCCATGTCATCCCATGCAGTTTTAAAAGCCATGGAATTTTAGAATCATGTTAAGGAAGTTTTCAATAATGTTGTTGCTTCCAATGATTAATATGTTATCCTATGTACCTAATTCCCAAAAAAACTCTACTTATTAATATTCTAGGTTCTATTAAGTGTAATTTTATGTAACAAATCATGTATTAATGTGTAATAAAGAATAGGGTTGTTATATCATATGCATATCCTTACATCTTTGTCTTCTGAAAATATTTGTTGGGGTGAACTTTAAATCTTGCACCTCTAACATGTTATAAGATCCCGGTTTTTGGAAAGGTAGGTTTTTGTTGTGTTTTGGGTTGAACCCTTTGTTTTTGGGGTTTTAAAATGTTTCCTAAAAGTGTGTGAGGCCTTGGGGGTGTTCCAAGGGGTCGGGGCATGGAAGAAAGGAAATCTAGGCAAGATAGGCCAGGGAAAATGGCATGCGCACAGTCAGGTAAACTGTACGGCCTACCCAGGCCGAACCGTGTGACCCTTCCTCCTCCAGACAGAAGCATGTGCATGGTTTGTGCACAGTTTTCCAAATCGTGTGGCTAAATAGTTTGACCTCTCCTTCTCCGGATAGTGGCATGTGCACGGTTTGTGCACGGTTTTCCAAACTGTGCAGACAAACCGTGCGGCCACTTAATGTTGGGAAAAATTACAAGTTTTCCACTCTGGGCTTTAAAACCCCACTCAGGATTTCCTCTCATTTCATCCCTCTCCACCCTAGGCACGAACCAAATCACCAAAAGGCTCCAAGAGACCTATCTCCTTTGATTCTAAGGCATTTTTGGCATCATTAGTTGCGGATCGAAGCTCTGGGTAAGGCTAATCCCATCCTTGCTTCTCTTTTTGGATTAGGGTCTGTATCTTCTCTCCCTCTCATTCCAAAGCTCTAAAACCCTAACTTTTGGGTTAGTTTTAGGTTGAGGCTCCAATGGTTTGTTGGATCGAGGTCTAAGGACTCGATTGAGAGTGCGTTCAACTGTAGTTTCGAGTTAGGTGGTCTACAAGTGATATCCCATAGTTATTTGTGTATTTGTGCATGTTTAGTTCTGTTCTTACTTTCCTTTGGTTATGTTTTGGATATCCATGGCATGTTTGACAATAATGGTGTTTAAATGGAAAATGGGAACCCTCATAGTCCCTGTGGGATGTGTTGGGATAGACTTGACCCAATTGGGGCCATCCATGGGATGTGTCGGCTTTCCCAGATTTAGGGATTGATATTAAACAAGTGACCTTGTTGTAATGAATTGTAGAGACCTGGATAAATATGTTGGCATGATTGGTTGAACCTGGAATAGAAGCTAGGTGATTCACCTAGACTTGGAAATAACCTAAGGGTTAAAGTGGAATGGGTTAAATGGTTGATTCATGGGAATGATGAATGAGATAAATGGGTTAATGTGTAAACTGATTAAAGACCATAATGGAATAGATTGTGGGTTTAATATTGAATGCTTAGTGATATAGGCATAACACATGGGAATTGGGTGAATGGTTAATTGATGTGAAATGGTAATGTGTTAATGGGTTAAGGCATGATGTGGATTCCTATGTGGGTTGTTGTGAATAGTGTTGCCGAAGGGCAATGGTTTGGATGGTTGATGGTTACTTATATATAAGTATGTGCACATGGCTTCGTAGAGTGGGGTATGAAATGAGGATCTATTCCCATGGGTCGAGTGAAGACTAAGGTTCTAAACTCCACCCTAAATGCACGGGTTAAGAAAGGGGACTGAGGGTTTATTCTCCTAACGGTTACATCCACCCAGAATGAGGCTTCGAGGTGAGGTTATGGTTGCAATGAGGGGGTTAGTCCTAGTGAGATAGGATAATGATGTGTTTACCCTCTTGAATGTGATTGTTGGCCTTAGACCCATGTAACATAATGTATGTGATTAACCAATCGAAAGGTGATGAAATAGTAAATGGTGATAATGGGTGTGTAATGAATGGTAATGGAAATGGAAATGGCTTGTCTCTAAACTGGTTAATGGTACCTTAAATAGTTACTTGGAAATTATCATTCATATTTCCATTGCATGCACTACCTGTTCATACTGGATATTTTGTAGACACCATTGGTGGTGGCCTACTAAGTTGTACTCACACCCTACTCAGGCCACTGTTAGGTACCCGAGTAGACTTCATTTTTGTAGGTCAGGATAAGGGAAAAGGTCCTTGCTAGATAGTGAGTGGACATGGGTAGCACTTGGTGGAGGTCAAGGCTTGGAGTCGGGACCATTTTCGGGATTTTGGTTGTTGTCTTTATTTTGGGCTTTTGTTCACTTTTTCACTTGTAGTATGACATGGCATATTTTATTGTTGGAAATGGTTGTTATACATGTTCCTTGTTTAGTGATTATTGTTTCCACTATTGGTCTATTTCTGTTGTGTCTTACTCTGATAAAAAGGGGGTATAGTCTCCCCACTTGACCACATAGACCCCCGCTACTAGTCGGCAACGTTTGGAATACAGGGAGGAACGCTTAAGGTCATGTAACCACCTAGCTCAGAGCACCAGTTTAGTGGATTCCGGGTCAGGGATGTTACAAAGTAGTATCATAGGAGGTCTTTCTTCTCGTTCTCTAAGGTCTTTTTATTTGAGGTTTGGTAGACAAGGGTTAAGATGTGTCAGGCCTTGGTAATGAGCTTGTGCTTGGGAGTAGCTAACCCATGTACAATGGAAAACCCAAGTCACCCTGGGTGGGAAATTTTTTTCTTGGTTGTGTGTTGTTACAGTTGATGATATTTCACCGTTGGGTGATGCACATGTGGTTTGATGCAACTATTTTATGATATTTTTCTCATGGCCTTAATGGCATGAGGATTGGCATTCATGCATCATTATAGAAACCTAGGGAGATAGACACACGCACAGGGTAGGTGTGTGAGGCCGGAAAGTAGAATTCATCATGACTTTCTTGAAACCAAGAAATAATGAGAAGAATGAAATAACACAAGTGGGTAAATAATGTTCAATGGAGTAATAGGGTTTGAAACAAGTTGAAAAATGTTGTTGGGTTAGCATATGAAAAGTGGGTTGTTGTAGCTAGTAAAAAGATTTTGATAAAGTTGTGAAATTTATGTGGTATGTGTGCTAAATCTTGTGCTTGGCGTTGTAGAGAAATGCCACCATGACGTCGATTTCCAGTTGGGAAATGGGAGGATGTTTCTGAGAACACTCCTCCAGTAGAGAGCAAGAAAATGTGGTGATCAATGAAGGTAGAGAGGACCAGTTCCAAGAGAACTTGGATAACCTTATGTAGATGATGGACCGGGACCCGGGGTGGGTTTCACCGAGTATGTTTGAGTTGACCAGGGAGTTCCAGCTGCAGCACCCTCCGACGTTCACCAGAGAGGGTGGTACAGAAGCAGCGGAGTTCTGGTTAGAGTCTGTCCAGATGATACTGGATCATCTAGAGACCCCTGTCTAAAAGTGGGTGAAGTTGGCCTCTTATATATTGTGAGGCCAGGTGAGGCGTTGGTGGGACATTCAGGCTCAAATTGAGCAGGCTGAGGGAATGTCTTGGAAGGTTTTTTAGGAAAGGTTTCTGGATCATTTCTACCCAGAGACCTTGTGGAAGGAGCGGGCTGCAGAGTTTATGATCCTGACCCAGAGATCTCTATTGGTTATGGACTATGCTAGTCGCTTCACTGACTTGAGATGCTTTTTCCCAGTGTTAGCATGGGATGAGGCAGCAGTAGCAAGGCATTTCCAGGATGGGATGAGACATGAGATCAGGTCTCAAGTAAACATCTTTCGCTTGAAGAGGTTCGCAGAGGTAGTACATCAGGCACTGATCTCATAAGGAAACCTGAAGGGAGCTTCGGGTAGTGGGCTTGTGGTGTCAGTGGGACAGATGAGCGGTGTAGCTACCGAAGGTCGAAAGCGACGCCATGAGAGCTCACAGCATGGTAGAAGTGTGAAAAGTGGCTGGAATAGGGGGTCAGCCTCTCAGAGTGGAAATCTGGTGTGTTGCTATCAGGGTGGTAGGTCGGGGCATATGCGTGGTAAGTGTCCTTGACCTCCAGTTGAGTGTAGTTCGTGCGGCAGGATGGGACATGTGCAGAAGTTCTGCAAGAAATCTCAGCAGGTGGGTGAGTATGTTGGTGGAAGGTAGGTATCGGATATGGTAAGGGGATCAGTTTCCCCATATCAGGTAGGTAGTAGGAGCTCCACAGGCCATACTGGTAGGGGCGGTGGACATGGAACTCCAGGGCAAGATCGCTTATGATAGCAGGGCAGTGCAGCACAGGGCGTTCAGGCTGGAGCCCAGGGTAGAGGGGCAAGTCAACTTCAGGCAGTTCAGTTTGCGCCTGGTGATGGCGAGGCTGGACCATCGACTATTCGAGGTATAATCCTTGTAGCTTCTAATTTTGGTAGTGTGTTGTTTGACACAGGTGCCACACACTCTTTTGTATCTTCTCAACTTGTGGTAGCACTGGGTTTACCTGTGGATGGGGTGTGTGGGGTGATGTCAATTGACACTCCGTTGAGGGTGCGGGTTGAGGACATCAAGCAGTGCAAGGGATGTGCCTTGGAAGTTGGTGGGTATCGTTTTCTTTGGGACTTTTTCGTTATCAAGATGTCAGGGTTTGACATAATCCTGGGAATGGATTGGTTGGTGTTGTATCGGGCACACATAGACTGTTACTGTCACAAATTATCATTCAGGTCGCTTGAGGGTGACGCTTATGTCCACTGTGTTGAATGGGATGTTCGAGTAGGGTGTGCGGGACCGTTTTATCAACAGACAAGTGGACTCATGGCTCGAGTGGCATGTATCATGCTTGATGACAATGAAAGAGGGGAGTCTATTTTCCCTCTTGTGGTGGATCGGTTTCAGGACGGGTTTCCTGAGGACTTCTCGGGGTTACCCCCTGAGAGCGATGTTGAGTTCACAATCGAGTTGCTGCCGGGAGCGGAGCCAGTTTCTATTCCGCCAGACCAAATGGCACCGGTAGAACTCCAAGAACTGAGGGTTTAGCTTGAGTATTTGGATCGTAAAGGGTTTATCTATCCTATTACTTCTCCTTGGGGATCTCCCATTCTTTTTACAAAGAAGGATGATGGGTCATTGAGGCTGTGTGTTGACTATCGAAGGTTGAATCAGATGAAGGTAAAAAACTGGTACCCTCTTCCTAGAATTGATTATTTTTTTTATCATTTGAGGGGTGAATCGGTGTTTCCTAAGATTGATCTGAGGTCGGGTTATCACCAGTTGAGGGTGAGGTCTTCCGACATACTGTGGATAGCTTTCTGGAGTCGGTACGGGTTGTTTGAGTTTGTGGTAATTCCTTTCATCTTGACCAATGCACTGATAGTGTTTATGGCTTTGATGAACTGGATCTTTCATCCATATCTAGATCTTTTTGCGGTTGTCTTTCTTGATTATATCTAAGTGTACTCAAAAACTCATGACGATCATGCCCAGCATCTTGGAATTGTCTTGGGTACGCTAAGAGAGCATTGGATATATGTCAAGCTATCAAAGTGTCAATTTTGGATAGGTGAGGAGCATTTTCTGGGTCACATCATATGGAGGAAGGTGTGTCAGTGGATCCAGAGAAAGTACAGGTAGTTGTATCTTGGGATCATCCCAAGAGTGTTTCTGATGTTTGAAGTTTTCTGGGTTTGGGCGGGTATTACCGAAGGTTCATTCAAGATTTATCTCTCTTGGAAGCACCACTTTAGGGCTTGACCAAGAAGGGAATCAGGTTCGAATGGTCTGAGGCCTGTGACAATTCCTTCAAAGAGTTGAAGAAGCGGCTGACAACTGCACCTATCTTGATCTTACCTGAACTGGGTAAGAAGTACATCATGTTTTGTGATGTGTCAGGAGTCGGACTTGGGGCTGTGTTGATGCAAGATGATCGGGTGGTGGCCTACAGGTCAAGGCAGTTGAGACCCCATGAGTGGAACTATCCCACTCATGACCTTGAGTTGGCTGCAGTAGTGTATGCCTTGAAGTGCTAGAGGCACTATCTGTTGGGAGAACGGTTTACCATGTTTACCAACCATAAGAGTTTAAAGTACATCTTCTCACAGCGGGATCTAAATCTTCGGTAGCGAAGATGGGTTGAATATCTCTAGTATTTTGACTTTGAATTGGTATACACGCCGGGAATGGTAAATAGTGTTCTTGATGCTCTGAGCAGTAAGGTTCAGAATCAGATGGTTCAGGAGCCCAGCACCGAGTGGAATTGATGTCTTTGTTTGCATAAATTTTCCTGGTGGTACCGGAGGAGAGTGGTCAGGTCACTCTTTCTTCCTTAGTGATGGAGTAGAAACTTTAAATTCAAGTTAATTAAGGTCATCTTGATGATACTGAGTGTTTGATCGTGAAGAAAAATCTAAAAGGTGGGGAGATACCTTCTATTTGGGCCGTCGGTGTGGACGGTGTTGTTCATGTTCGTGATCGTGTGGTTGTTCCAAAGTGTGTGTGAGAAGATTTTATGCGAGAGTTCCATTCATCAAAGTGGGTAGTGCATCCTAGTTTGACCAGGATGTACCGTGATCTATGAATACAGTTTTAGGGTCCTGGAATGAAGAAGGAAGTTGTGAGCTTTGTGGCATGGTGTCTTACCTATCAGCACGTGAAGGCCGAGCATCAATGCCCAGGTGGTTTCTTGCATCCATTTCCCATCCTGGAATGGAAGTGGGATGATGTGACAATTTATTTTGTCATGGGTCTTCCGAGGACACCACATAAGAGTGATGAAATATGGGTTGTTGTGGATTGGTTAACAAAATTGGATCATTTCTTACCGATTTGGGAGACCCATACAGTCAACCAGTTGGGTGAGTTGTATGTTTAGGAAAAAGTGTGGATTCATGGTGTGCCACGGACCATAGTTTTAGACCAAGATCTGCATTTCACATCACATTTTTTGAAAGGGTTGTAGAAGGCGCTTGGTACACAGGTGTTTTTGAGTACGGCTTTCCACCCGCAGACGAACGGGCAGTCGGAGCGTACGATTTGAGTGTTGGAAGACATGTTAAGATCTTGTGTCTTGGAATATGGTGGTTATTGGGAGATAAACCTATCGTTAGTTGTGTTTTCCTACAACAATAGTTTTCAGTCTATGATTCAGATGGCACCATTTGAGGCACTTTACAGGAGGCCATGTAGATCTCTGTTATGTTGGTTAGAGGCCGGTGATTCCAAGTTGTTGGGGCCAAGTCTCGTGAAGGAGAATTCAGAAAGAGTTAAGTTGATCAGGAAGTGGATGGCTACAGCTCAAAGTAGGTAGAAGGCGTATGCAGATCGAAGGCGTAGACCTCTTGAGTTTGGGGTGGGTGATAAAGTGTTCCTTCGGGTGTCGCCAGGTTGGGCCACCGTCGGATATGAAAGCAGGGTAAGTTGGCGCCTAGGTATGTGGGACCTTTTAAAATTGTGGAAAGGATCGGACCAGTGGCTTACCGATTGTCTCTTACACAGTGGTATGGTGGGATGCATGATGTGTTTCATGTGTCGCAGCTTCAACGGTATCACCCTGACCCATCTCATGTGGTTGATGTTGAGAATTTGGAGCTTGAGGCTGCTGTGTCCTTTGAGGAGAATCTGGTTCATGTGGTGGATCGTAGTGAGAAGGTCTTGCGAGGCAAGGTTGTGCCATTAGTGTGAGTACTATGGTAGCATGGAAAAGTTCAGGAACAAACTTGGGTGCAGGAATCGGATATGCGGGCTCAGTGGCACGAACTCTTCTCTTTGGTGAATCAATGAGGCTTGGAAGCTCGGCTCGAGGACGAACTGTTATAAGGTGGGGAGGTTGTAAGATCTTGTTTTTTGGAAAGGTATGTTTTTGTTGTGTTTTCGGTTGAACCCTTTTTTTGGGGTTTTAAAATGTTTCCTGAAAGTTTGTGAGGCCTTGGGGGTGTTCCGGGGGCTCAGGTAATGGAATAAAGGAAATCTGGGCAAGATAGGCCAAGGCGCACGGCCTGCGCACGGCCAGGTAAACCGTGCGGCCTGACCAGGCTGAACCATGCGACCCTTCCTCCTCCAGACAGAAGCATTCGGAAGATTTGTGCACGGTTTTCCAAACCGTGCGGACAAACTGTGTGGCACTTAAATTTGGGAAAAATTACAAGTTTTCCACTCCAAGATTTAAAATCCCACTTGGGATTTCCTCTCATTTCCTCCCTCTCTAACAAAGGCACGAACCAAATCGCCCAAATTCTCCAAGAGACCGATCTTCTTCGATTCTAAGGAATTTTTTGTGTCATTGGTTACGGATCAAAGCTCCGGGAAAGGCTAATCCCATCCTTGCTTCTCTTTTTGGATTAGGGTGTGTATCTTCTCTCCCTCTCGTTTAGAAGCTCTAAAACCCTAAATTTTGGGTGAGTTTTAGGTTGAGGCTCCAAAGGTTGGTTGGATCTAGGTCTAAGGACTTGATTGAGAGTGCGTTCAACCGCGGTTTCGTGGTAGGTGGTCTACAAGTGATATCCCATAGTTATTTGGGAATTTGTGCATGTTTAGTTGTGTTCTTTCTTTCCTTCGGTTATGTTTTGGATAGACTTGGCATGTTTGAAAATAATGGTGTTTAAATGGAAAATGGGAACCCTCACAATCCCCATGGGATGTGTTGGGATAGACTTGACCCAATTGGGGCCATCCATGGGATGTTCCAGATTTCCCAGATTTAGGGATTGATATTAAACAAGTGACATTTTTGTAATGAATTGTAGAGCCCTTGATAAATATTTTTGCATGATTGGTTGACCTTGGAATAGAAGCTAGGTGATTCACCTAGACTTTGAAATAACCTAAGGGTTAAAGTGGAATGGTTTAAATGGTTGATTCCTGGGAATGATGAACGGGATAAATGGGTTAATGTGTAAACTAATTAAAGACCATAATGGAATAGATTATGGGTTTAATGTTGAATTCTTAGTGAGATAGACATAACACATGGGAATTGGGTGAATAGTTAAATGATGTGAAATGGTAATGTGTTTATGGGTTAAGGCATGATGTGGATTCCCATGTGGGTTGTTGTGAATAGTATTGTCAAAGGGCAATGGTTTGGATGGTTGATGGTTACTTATATATAAGCATGTGCACATGGATTCATAGAGTGGGGTATGACATGAGGATCTACGCCCACGGGTCGAGTGAAGACTGAGGTTCTAAACTCCACCCTAAATGCATGGGTTAGGAATGGGGACTGAGTGTCTATTCTCCTAACGGTTGAATCCACCCAGACTGAGGCTTCGAGGTGAGGTTATGGTTTCAATGAGGGGGTTAGTCCTAGAGAGATAGGATAACGATGTGTTTACCATTTTTCATGTGATTTTTGGCCTTATATCTCATCTCATTGTTCATGTTTATGATTATTAATCTTGTTATGCCCCATTGATATTCCAATTTTATAATATGTATTATTCTGTTCATGTTATTCCATGTTTATTCCCTTACTGGGATTTATAATCACCCATTTCTTATGTATGTCCCCATGTCACCCCATGCAGTTTTAAAAGCCATGGAATTTTAGAATCATGTTAAGGAAGTTTTCAATAATGTTGTTTCTTCCCATGATTAAGATGTTATCCTATATACCTAATTCCCAAATAAACTCTACTTATTGATATTCTAGGTTCTATTAAGTGTAATTTTATGTAATAAATCATGTATTAATGTGTAATAAGGAATAGGGTAGTTATATAATATGTATATCCTTACATCTTTGTCTTCTATAAATATTTTTGAGGTGAAACTTTAAATCTTAAACCTCTAACACGTCTATATTGTTCCTATTGAATCAAATATATTGAGAGTATTTTTTTATAGTACAATAGATGTTTATTCTTATGTATAAACCATATAAAAAATATAAGAACATAAATACATATTTTTATGTAATACTATTATAAACCATAACAAATTACTGTTATATCATACTTACACATGATTCAATATCTTCTTTTGTTTTTTAATCTACTAGTTTACCCTATTTATTTACACAAGCCTCTTTCCATAGCACATGATGTGGGATGGAAGTGGCTTTAGATTATAATACATCAATCTTCATATAAACAAAAAAACATATGTTGTTTTGTTTCACATAAAACATTTACTATAAATTTAAAATACATAAAATTTTGTTCTAAAGTGAAGGGTACCCCGTCTTTTCTTTATAGTATAGGTACATGAGTTTTGATACAAATTTCTTAATTACTTAACTCTTTTATTGTTCTATAAATTAAAAATTATGAATCAATGTGGATAAAATAAATATTTTTAAATAAAATATTATTGATTATAATTAGCATGAAATTATTCTCTATCATAGAGAATAATGAAATATTTCTATGTTACCTAGATTATAATGCATTCATACATAGCTAGTATGACATCATACCTTTTTTATTACACAAGATTTTTATTACATGGTACAAAATAGTGGATCTTTTAAAGATTAGTTTCTTAGAAATTAGGAACATATAACATGAAAACATAAAACATTATTATAATCCACTTGAAATGATTCTTCATGGGTTCATCCAAAGTAAATTTACTACATATCATATACTAGGGGAATACATCAAAGGAAAGGGGTGAGAATGAGGTCGAGTAAGGGAATAAGCAAGGGAAATAGATTACAAGTGATCATGTGGAATATCCATAAAAACATGAGGAATATAATTATGGCATGATAAAGGGAACATGAGGCATATAATAATAAAAATAACATTAATCATAACAAATAAATGTGGATATAACATTAAAATGATACATTCATAAGTATATCTCTAAGGTATATCATTGAGGTGTGGTAAATGAATATTACCAAGGTTATCCACCAAGGTATCGTAAAACATGTCATATCTAGATATTAAATTCTTTACCCAATGAATTGGTGCATTATCAGGGTGAGCCCTTAATATATATTAATTAATATTATCCACATAGGTCATAATCAAACATTTTATAAATAACCCATGGAGAATAAAGAATTAGTTTCTTATCAAAATCATGGTGTTCCAAAAGTGCTTAAAGATATGATCATTCTATCATTTTTATCCCACAGAAAAGGAATCAGGGTTAAGTATATGTTAATACACAAATAAAATAAATTATTTTTACATCTAGGTGAATACCCCAGAAAAAAAAGAGGTTTAATTGTTCCCAAAAATAAAATAAAAGATAATTTCTTAAGTAGAGATAGAAATTTTGAGGAGTAAATTCGGCATCATGACGGGTATAAAATGTAGTTTTAGAAAAGGGTAAAATGAGAGAGGAAAATGGTCTCATATAGATAAAAAATAATTTGGAAGTAATTGAATGATAAAAATGGTAATAAAATAGAGCAACTATAACATTTGAGAGTCATATAAAAAATAGGTTCTTGAATTGAAGATAAAAGAAGGATAATTTCCTTACCTTGAAGAGTTTCTCCTAAATATTGAGAAATGGAACCTTGGGGGATTGAGGAAACATTTTGGGATTTATTCAGAGAAAAAATACCATAACTTCATGGATTATGGATTGGGAGTTAATGGAAATGGAGAAATGGGTGGGTATTTATATTAAAAAGTGGAGGATATGTTTAATAATTTCCAAACATAAGCCTTGGAAATCTAGGTAGTGGAAAAAGAAAAACCATTATCCTAACCATTTTTTTTTTGCCCTTCATTTTCTAAATTTGGGTCATATTTTAAGTTATTTTAAACCACATGAACAAAACATCATTTTTTATTACTTCTTTTGGTATGGAAGAGCAAAGTTTCCACAAATTAATGTTCTAAAAAACAAAGTTTCCATTTTAGACTTTAGAAGGTAGATTATAGGTTGTAAAAATTGATTAAAATCCATTAAAATACTGAATATTAATAAAATTACATTTTTTAGGTTGTATATTTTGGTTAATAAATTATTAAATCATTATGAAATAATTATGAAGTTGTTAAATATACCGAAAATCCAAAATTGTGTTTTCACTATTCATAGAAAAATTAATGTTTTTTAAAGAATTTCTATAAATTTACTCTAAAG
The DNA here is from genome assembly GCA_963277665.1 of Viscum album. Taxonomy (NCBI): domain Eukaryota; kingdom Viridiplantae; phylum Streptophyta; class Magnoliopsida; order Santalales; family Viscaceae; genus Viscum; species Viscum album. Next base: position 2,088,920,670 of record OY728160.1, read on the forward strand.
TAATTTTGATGTTATAATTTAAAAAATGATTTTTATTTTATCAAAATAATTCTCTAAATATGATAATTTTAACTTTCAAATATAAAAATATTTATTTATTAAAAAAAGCTCATTGTAAGGTATAGTAAAAATTTTGACACTTAAAAATACCCTAAGACGTAATAAAATTAATTTATCATTTATATTTAAATTTTTTTAACATACTATTTAATCCAAATAAATATTATTTAAAAAAACATATTCTATTATAAAAATTTATAACTTTTTTGAAAAGTACAATTTATGTCTAAAAAATAAATTTATCAAATTCATCTCAGTTAAACATATATTTTTTTAAGTAAAACTATTATTAAAATGGAATTAAAAGGATAAAAAATTATTTATATAATTAAATTATTTTAACATCCCAATATTTTATGGAATGTATCTCCTTAGATCAATTCAATTTATTCGACACCTTAAACAAACCATGATATACAATTAAATATTAACATAGAATTTGGAATAACAATGTGACCATTAGGTATAGTAATGTGGCCATTATAATAATGAACTCACCCTTTAAAGTATAAATAATATTTAGGTATCTCATAAATTAAAATATGATATATTTTTTAAAAATGACTAATTAAGTGTTCAAATTTTTAGGAAAGATAAATGCATATTTTCACTATTATATTTAATTTAATGATTTAAAAGGTATTTTATTTTCATAAAATATATTCATGAATTAATATTTTGTTGTATTATAATTATAATATAATTTTATGAGACAATAATTAATTTTTAAAATTGTCGTAAAACTAGTTAAAACATTGAAATCGATATTTTCGAGTAAATGATGGTTTTATTTAAAAATTAAATTTATCATTTTTATAAATTTATTTTCATAAAATGGATTCCATTTTTAAAATATAAATATCAAAAAATGGTTAGGGTGAATTTTTGGGGATTTTTTGAAATAGTAATAATTTTTTGAATAGTAAAAGATTACAGTTTTTTTAAAAATACGTTATCTTTTGTGAAATTGTAGATATATAATTATTATATAAAATTTATTTAAAATATTTCATGATTAAATTATGATATTATAATTTAAATATTGTACAAAAATTATTCATAACATGTAATTTATAATTTATTTTCTTGATAAATATAAAAATATTTATTAGTGTTGAGGCAGTGCCTCCGCAGCATTGACAAGGTCAAATTTGGTTTTTTTTAGATACTAATTGAGTGGTAAAAATTATTTGAAAAAATTATTTATTAATTACTATTTAAAATTTGTTTATTTTTTGTTGATAGTTTCAAATTTTAGAGTTATATGACATGAATCTTATCGAAATGTCTCTGCAATGTTTATGTAATGCTAGAAAAAAAAAATTAACAAATTAAGGAAGTTTTTTTGACCTAGATATGAGTATATATAAATCATGAATGAATATAAAATTTTATATTGATCCTAAATAATTTATTTCTATGATAATAATTTATTTTTAATTGTTATATTTGAAATAATTAACTTGAATGGTTGTGAAACACTGATGCGGTTCTTGTACAGGAAGAAGAAAATTCAATAAAAAGATTTTAATTAAAATTATAAGAACCGTTAAATGACCCAAAAACTTAGCTAAATATTATTATTTTATTATATCTAAACTATATTTTTCTAAGGGTAAAATTAATGACCATTTGGAGCCACATGTATATCATTAGGACCCTTATAATATTTTATTTAAAAAGAAAGTAAAGTTGTTCAGACTATAGTTTTTAATTATTACTATATTTTAATATATAGTTTTCCAAGAGAGATATTCGAACATAAATAGTAATTTGAAATTAAATATATTAAAACTATTTATTTACATTTATTTCTAATTTTTAGGGAATAAATATTTACCTTAATGACTTGCACAACGATGATGTATTAATTATTTAATTAAGGAATAAATCAAATAAATGATATTATAAATAGTAAAATAAATATAATTTTTGATTCCTAAGTTAATCCAAGAATTATATATATGAATATGATATGTATAGTATATAATAAGATATTTGGTTCTAATTTTAATCTTTGTATTGATGTTTTATCGTCATAATTATGAATAATGCTTAATTTGAAAAAAATCATGAATATAATATTCAATTAAATTATTTTAAAATCCCAAAAATATTTAAAAATCCAAAAAATGATAATAGTATGCATAAAATGTGATCTCCCATGATTTTAGGGATTTTGGAAGTCTTTAACCCTATATTAGACTTATTATATTTAATTATTTTAGGTAATTCCTAAATTACCCCTCACCTCAATTATAAAAGGAGAGTCATCCCTTCATAAAATTTCATCACATTGAGACCTATTTCTTGACTATCCTATTTAAAATTTTCTTATCCTCATACCTAGACACGTTCTATTGTTTCTAGTCTCCCAAAAAGACAACATCCATGCTCTCTAAGGTGGATCTGAAGGAGAACAATTAAAGAGGTAAAATCCCCTTTCATTCTTTTAATTTTATTTCGATTTCTTTTCTGTTCTTATCATTTACTTACCTAATCTATAAAAACATTCATGATAAATCCATTATCTTATATATACTATAATTTTATTATGATTATGGGATATCCACAATCAATTCTTTTCTCTTCACCTTTTTGTTCTAAAAATGAAAATGTCATCTGTGAGGTGTCGATTCACCACCTTCGTGGATGATGATCCTTAAGTTTTATAATACCTCCTTAAAGATTGGTCATAAAATCATTTTTATGGTTAAAATAGATCTCAATATATGTAATAAAAATTATTTAATGTTTTGGAGCCTTTATATATACATAATATTAATTCATAAGACAAAATTTGTTCGTGAGGATAAAAAAATTCCAAAATAATCTAAATTGTTATCATTAACACTTTATCTAATAAATCATCTTAATACCTAATAAATGATATATATGAACATTAAATATCATGTATGTTCATTAATAACATATAATTACAATTCTAGATAACTATTTCAATTTAACATGATCTTTCATACATGTGTACAAGTGAACCAATCATGAAAACCAAAAAATGAACACTCCCAAATGACAAAATTGAATATTATAACTCATAAAAAAAGGGCATAAATAAAATTAATAAAAATATAATAAATAAAATACATGTTTACTAGGTTTTTAATTAAATTATTAATGGTTATAATTTCATTATCCAATATATTAAGTATAAGTGCAGAACTCTTTTGGATATAATATAAGGGTTTTTTCTCATCTCACTTTCATTTCTAAGAGATATGCCTTATTCACCACTATTTATCATGTTTGGTGTATGTATAATTCCCTTTGATGTTTCATTCCATTAATATATTTATTTTAATATTATTAAATGTTTCATTAATTTTCATTAATTTTATGGGGCATACAGTTTGACTATTTGCAAAGTGGAAAGAGTTTCTTCCCAAACAACAATTTTCATTTGGGATACAATTTCTACCTCGTTACCCCAATTTAATTCTTAATAATTATTATTAATTATTAATAAATAATATGTGTATGTTCCAAATATATGTATCTATCTTAAATATTCTTTATTTTATGGGGAATAAAAAAATTATAAGGTTACTTTTCCAACTCCTCATGTTAAGAAAGCCTGATTATAGGGAACTTCCAAATTTCTTACTCATTTTAAATTAAACTCCATAATATATTTTAAGAAACCAATATTTTTATAAAATAATTATTTTTACCTTTAAAAATTATTTTAGTTCATTTATTGTTTTAGGAAAACAATTACACCTTTTTTTATCTTTGAAGACATGTTTATAATTTCCCTTACTAACTGAAAATTAATTTATTTTATTAACATAAACCACCTTTTAAGGGATGAGTGGGAACCCAAGACATCAAAGAGATAAGAAAAAAACACACCCTAGTGATCTAAAATCCCTAAAACCAGATCAAAACAACCAATGAAATCCCCTCCCCAACATCAATAGAAAAATAAAGTCCAGCTTTCATCTTCACATCACTAGTCGGCTTGGTGTCCTGTGCAGAGATTCATGGGCCAGAAACTGATGGAAAAATATGTACCCTCTCAAATATAAAATTATGATTATAAAAGATCTGATGGAAACTTTTAGATCTAAACCTTGTCTGGAGTAGCCCCTGAAGAAGATCTGGCAGCAAGACCCTTGAAGTGGAGACCACACGATAGAACACACGGTCAAAAACTAAATCGCAAACCATAAAAGAAATCACACAAAAGATAAAATAATTCATGAATTCAATAAACATCAAGGATCAAAACCATCACCACAAATAGGCCTCGTGAATAAAGAAGACAGATTCACTACAAACTAAACTGAACCTAAATCGTAGAACCTGGTGCCGCCATCAAACCAGTTCAAGGATACCGCACAATCCTCCCCAAGACCCCGTAGTAGGATTCAACCATTAGACCTTCACCGTGCTTACAATATGGCTTAGCACACAAAAACCTCACTGAATATCATCCTCGATGCTGAAGGATGAATAAACCCAAACACTCTTCCACAGAGAATACCCACAAGCACCAAATAGTGTAGTTCCACCTAGGGCGGGAAGCACCACCCTTGAACCCTAAGAAGACCTCTGAGGATGACCCCTAAGACGACCCGACGTAAAAGCTGCTATCGTGGTCTTACCAACTATCCAAGAAATAGATATAAATCGAAGGCATAAGGTGCTCAAAAGATCAACAGGCTAGGGAAGAGAGCGAAACCTCAATAGGGACGTGAGGTTGAAACCTCAAGAATTTCTCAATGATTTTATTAGAGTATTTTCATATATTTAAAAAACCATTTGTTTAATATTATTATTAATTTAGATTTATCTCTTTGTTTACTATATATTATATTTTATTTAATGGTTAATGATTATTTATGTATATAAACTATCTTCTTACCATTCAACTTATGACTCCGGATAGTTTATTATCATGTTTATTGTTGGGGAAAGTTATTAATACTTCATATGTTTGTTTAAATATGAATTTATATGTTGATTATATTCCACCAATTTCATATGGGGAATTAATTGGACTTATTAAGTGATTGGTGGTTCCCACTATAGCCCCTCAATGCATCGGTAGGTCTCATGAGATAAACTATAATTTTTTTACCCATTTATGTATGGTGTCTTAGATTAAACCTTGATGTTATGTTTATATTTTCCTACATTATGCATTAACTCATTATGATATTAGTAATTGATTATAAATGTTATTATTCAACTAGTAAAATATCCATGGTTAAGTTTCATGTTATTATTTATATGGGATTATTTATTCAGCTTATATTCCTTCGATATTATCTTCAAGATAATGTTTTAAAGGCATGTGTTTTAGTTATTCACCTTGCCTTATTGTTTATGTTTATGATAGCTCCCACTGTATTTCTTACCCTTACTAAACATATGAGCTCACCCATTTCTTATGTTTTATTTTTTCCCAGGATGTGAAGATGTTTACTATGAATGAATTGAAGGGATAATCTAGGAGTTTTGGGGTGTTTATAATGGAGTTTCTATATTTTTTTCCCTTTCAAGTTGTAATTTAAGACTTACATAGGCATATTGTTTTCCAAATCTACTAATGTATTTGGTCATTTAGGGGAAACATCCTTTTTTATAATGACAACATAATAAAGTAAAACACTAGATTTGGGATATTGGGGTTGGGGTATTTACAATTATGCTTTATGTAACTAAGTTCTGGACATGTAACCCTTTATAACACATGCATACAACCTAAGGGTAAGGTGTGTGATGGTGAAATATTCTTGAGGTGACTCAGCTAACATCGACCTAGTGGTAATTTCCACTAACTTGAACTAATCTCGTAGGTGATTATTTTCATGCTTCACTTGTTGATGCTCAACATGGGCTTGGTAAAGGGTAAACCCCATTGAAGCTACCACCCTCCCAAGTTCATACAAATATGCTTCATACAACTTGACACTACTAGTTTATTCCATCACTAGCCTTTTTCAATTAATTATCCTTTTTCATTACTACTTATAAACACAAAATGTAACGTTAAAATTATTACCAATGGGTATAGTTACAAATGGTCAAATTTTCCAATAGTTATACTGACAAAGGGTCATATTTGACCAACGCCCCTAAAATAGTTGAATCCCAATGATCACATTTCCCTTTATACCACTTCATTATTTCCTTCAATATTCACTATAATTCTTTCCAATGTTATATATTTTTATTTTATAAGATGTTGATTACTAATATTTTGTTTTATTTCATTATTGTTGGGGAAATTATTCTAACATATTGGAGTGATCCATATTTTCCCATTTTGGTGACTAAATTATTGATATTATTATAGAGATGTAGTTTTATTGTGTGTAAATTAATATAACACTATTTTTTCAGGAAACAAATATCATTTAAAAATACTAGGTCATTACATTCTTCCCCCCTTAATAAATTTACTCCTCAAAATTTCAAATCATTCTCTCAGTTGAGAAAAGATTAGGGTACTTCTGCTTTATTTTTTCCTCTATTTCCCAGGTCTCCTCTTCAAACGGATGGTTCCTACACAAAACTTTGGAAAGGTGGGTAGTCTTGATGCATAGAACATTGTCTATATGGTACATGGTCTCCACTGGATGCTCTTTATAAGATACTTCATGTTCTATTTTTACCACCTATGGATTCATTATATGTGAGGGATCTGGTATGTACTTCCTTAGGATAGGTAAATTGAATATATCATGAACTTGACCGATATTTTGTGTAAGTTCTAGATTATAGACCACTAATCTTATGTAATCTAGAATTTCATAGGAGAGAAATTACCTAGGGATAAGCTTCCCTTTCTTACCAAACCACATCACTCTCTTCCATGGTGATATTAAAAAGAAAAAAATTCCCACTAAAATCAAACTTCAAGTTCCTTATATGGTTATCAACATAGATCTTCTACAAAATATTATCTTCTTTTATGAGTTTTTGGATGACATTAACCTTTTTTGTCATCTCTTCCACAAGATCTATCCCAAATAGATTTCTCTCACTAGTTTCATCCCAATAATTTGGAGTACTACATCACTTCCCATATATAGATTTATAGGTTTCCATTTGAATACTAGAGTGGAATATATTATTGTATGATAACACTAATAATGGGATGTGTTGATCCCATACACATTTAAATCCAATTGATCATGTTCTCAGTATGTCCTCAAGTGTTAGAATAGTCCATTTATATTTTTCATTAGTCTGGGGGTGATAAAATGTACTAAAATTAAATTCAGTATTCCGAGCATGTTGAAGACTTCTCTAGAATTTTGATGTGAACCTTGGATCATGATCAGAAACGATAGAAAGTGGAACCCTATATAGCCTCACCACTTATTATATGTATATCTTGGCAAGTTGGTCAAGAGATAAATCTTCTTGATTAGTAGCAAAATGGGAAGTCTTGGTGATTCGGCCCACTATAACCCATATCACATTGTTTCCTTTGGATATTCATGGGAGACCAGTGAGAAAGTCCATAGTGATATTCTCCCACTTCCATGTTGGTATGGCTAGTGGTTGCAATACCCCTTGAGAAAGTTGTCACTCTACCTTCACTTGATTACATATCAAGTACCTTATATTATAGTTGGAAATATCTCTTTTCATATTATCCCACCAATAATGATCATGAAGGTCCCTATACATTTTAGTGATTTCATGATGTATAGGGAATTTGGAGATATGATATCCATCCATTAGTTATTTATTTATCTCTAGAATAGATTGAACACATGGCCTTGTACAAAATTTCAGTACACTTTCTTGATCAATATTGAACTTTGGAAACTTATTATTCTTCACATACTCTATCTTCTTTTTTAACAAAGGATCTTTTCTTTTAGATTTCTTGATCTTCTCTAGTAATAATGGTTGATAAATCATTTGGGATATGATTGATGGTGTCCATTTATTTATGATTCCCATGTATAATCTTACTAGGTCCTTGATCAATGAATATCCTTTAATCCTCATCATTTACAACACAACAATGTGTTTCCTACTTAATGAATCAATGAATTTTTTTCTCTTCTGAGGTGATAATGAATTAAATAGTCATAGTCTTTAAGAAGTTCAACCATCTCATTTGTCTGATTTTAAATTTCTTTAGTGTGAATATATAATTCAAACTTTGGTGGTCTGTGTATATATCAAATTTCTCCCTATAAATATATTTCTTCCATATCTTCTGAGAAAAAATAACCACAACTAGCTCCATGTCTTGCATAGGATAATTCTTCTTGGTAGTCTTTAACTTTCGAGATGCATGAGAAATCACCTTGTCATTTTTCATGAGTGATCACCCAAACCCTTTCAGAGATTAATTTCAAAAAATAAATAATACTTCTCCAATATAGGGTAGAGTTAACATGGGTGTAGTACTCAATCTCTTGTTCATCTCTTGGAAACATTCTTCACACTCCTTAGTCCATATAAACTTATCCCCTTTTTTAGATAAATTGGTTAGTGGATTTGTAATTCATGAAATGTTTTTCACAAAGCCCCTATAATATTCTATTAAATCATGGAATATAAGAATCTATGTTACTTTTGTAGGATTATTCCACTCCTCTATAACCTTTTTCTTGTTAGGGTTAACTGAGATTCCTTAATTGGTTACAATTTTCCCTAATAAAGTGACTTATTATAACCAAAATTCAGATATTCTAAATTTTCCAAATAGCCTTTCCTTCCTCAAAGTTTTCAATATATCCCTTAGATAATCCTCATGGGCATAATTACTTTTAGAATATATCTGAATATCATTAATAAAAACTACCAAAAATTTATCAAGGAAGTCCTTAAAGACTATATTCATCAAATCTATAAATATAGAAGGATCATTAGTCAAGATTAAGGGCATAAAAATTAACTTATAATGACCATATATTGATTGGAAGGTAGTATTTGGAATATATTTTTTCTTAACTCTCAATTAATGATAACCCATTTGAAGATCAAACTTAGATAATAATCGATCCCCATAAAGCTGGTCAAATAAATCATCAATCCTTGGGAGAGGGTACTTATTATTCATTGTGATATTTTTAAGTTCTCTATAATCAATTCATATCCAAATTTATCCATCCATATTCTTCATTAATAAAATAGGTTCTCCCCAAGGAGACAAACTTGGTAAAATAAAACCCTCCTCCAAAAGATCTTGATGTTGTTTCTTTAATTCCCCTAGATCCACATTTTCCATTCTATACGAGGTATTTGATATTGACTTGGATCCAATTATGAGTTCAATGAATAACTCTACCTATATTTTTGGGGGAGGTCCAAGTAAATCATCAGGAAATATGTTAATGTATTCATGAATAATGGGGACATTTTCTATTATTTTACTTTCCTTTCTTTCTTCCTCTTCACCAATAATCTCCATAAACAAGGCTACGAGAGGTTCTTCTAGACATATATCTAGTAAGGATATCTCTCCTTTTAAAATAACTGTGGTTTTTATATTAAAAACTAATTATATTTCCATTGTTTTAAAATTTATCTTAGCATTATACTTTGATATATAATCCATCCTTAGTATAGTGTCGAATTCCACCATGGGAATGAATACTATATTTTCGATGAGATTGTTCTCACAAAAGTCAATAATATAGTTTCTATACACTAGTGATTCTTGGATAATCCATTGAGGAGTCTTGACTAGTATCTCTACTTCTATCATCTTGGGTATTAATTCTATATTCTTTACAAACATAGAGAAAATAAAGTAATGTGTAGAACTATAATCAAGAAATGTGCTTTCTAGTTTTGAGTGAACAATAAGTGTACCTTCCATGACATCATTTGGAGCCTCTAATTTATTCATCCTAATAGAAAATTTCTAACCTTTATTTATTTTCCTAAGATGAGGTTGATGGTGATTTAACTCCATTGAATTCTGATTTTGATAGTGATTGGAAAAGGTATCAAGTTTTCCACACTTTAATAATTAAACTCCAGGATAGGTTAGCATTATATCCCCTTTGTCGTTAGTGTTGATAAGTTGAGGTTGCACCTCACCATGTAATTTCCAAGCTATATGGATACATCTTCTATACATTTATCATTTTCCACTCCTAAGAAAGTAGTTCCCCAAAGGATTATTCCCAAATTTTTTGTGTGTTGTAAGTTTCACTTGCTTTCCTCCTCTTCTTTGACCAAGGTTACTCCCTGAGATTATATCCATAGATATCTTCTTTTCATTACACCTATTTGACCAATGAATTTTGTCAAACTCCAATTCATCCTTCAAATAACTCTGCACCATCTTCTCATAGCATTCATAGTAATCGTTTTTAAGATCTTCCATAGATGTATCAGTCCACCAAAACATTTTTCAACCTTTTCCTTTGCATCCATAACAAAGATAGAGGTGAAAAAAGAATGTCTTGTAAAGTTTATCTCATAACTTCCCAATAATTCATTTTCCCTCTACTTCAGTTCTAGTAATTCCATCTCCATTTTCATTCATATCAAACAGTGGAAATATTTATTGATAAATATTCTTATGAACTCTTCCCACTCTATATCATCAATCTCCCTTATTGAATTTGTGTTTTTAATCAGTTTCCACCATTGACCAGCTTTTCTTTCTAAGTTGTATAGTTCCAGGGTGACTTTCTCTTTCAGTGAACAATAAAGTATAGAAAATATTTTTTCTATAGTGATTTTCCATTTTTATCCATCAAAGGATCAGTAAATCCCCTAAAATAAAGTTTTTGTTAATACATGAAGGACTCATTGAGAATTGTTTCCCTTCAAGGTGAATCTAGATAATAGACATGATTAAATTTCTTATTTATAACTCAATATAGTTGATTCATCATTCTCATGATGTTTTCCATTCTGGCTTCCATTAAAGGTTCATTAGGGTTTCATCAATTGTGCTCATCATTTATGTAGTTCATACTATTTCTTTATATTTTATAAATGAATAAAACTTTAGTGATAAATATGTTTCTTTTAAGAATATTATAATTCTAAGAGAATTTAATTTCTTAAAACATCATGCTTAAATATGTTATTATTTAACAACAATTACATTTTCTATATATCCTTCATAATAGTTCATAAAAATCTAGAGATTAACCAAAAATAACCCCCATGAGTGCCAAACCCGAAGTATAACATGGCTTATTTTCATGCACCAGTTCAAGATCAAGTCTAGATAAATGCGGTGTTTTCAGGCTCTACCTCTAGATACATCTGTTCCAGAGCCACATCCACCTGTTCATATCTAGACTGGGATTTATTTTCTTATAAACCACTTACTTAATACTTCACCAAAATAACAGGATGTTTTCCTATATTTAAACATTTCTCTTGGGTTCATATTAAGTTTTTATATTCTTAATTCACACAAATAACTAAACCAACCTTTGATACCAACTATGTAATCCAGCCTTTTTTATCAAATATTATTTTTATTACATGGTACAAAATGAATGATTTTTAAAGTTTATTTTCTTAGAAATCATAAACATAAAACATGAAAACATAAAATATTATTCTAATCCAATTAAAAGTATTCTTCATGGTTTCATCCTAAGTACATTTAAGGTATCTCATATCCTAAGGACATACATAAAAGTAAATGGGTGAGCATGAGTCCCAGAAGGGGAATAAGCAAGGGAAATATTTTATAAGTGATCATGAGTAATATCAATAAAATTACAAGGAATATAATTATGGCATGAGAAATGGAACATGAAGAATATCATAATAAAAAGAACATTAATCATAAAATGTAAATGTGGGTAAAACATTTAAATGATACATTCATAAGCATATCACCAAGGTTTATCACCAAGGTGTTGTAAATGAAAATTACCAAGTTTATTCACCAAGGCATCGCAAAACATGTAATCTATAGAGATTAAATTCTTTACCCAATGAATTAGAGTGCTATCAGGGCGCAACCTTCAAATTTATTAATTAATTTGAGACACATATATCATAATAAAAAATTTCATAAATGACCAATGGATAATAAAGAAAGGTTTTTTTATCAAAATCATGGCATTTCAAAAGTGCTTAAATAAATGATCATTATTTCATTTTTAACCTGTGAAAATGGAATGCAGGTTTCATGTATGATAATCCCTAAATCAAATAAATCATTTTTGAAATCTAGGTGAATGGACCTATAAGGTAAATAGGTTATGTTATTCATAAAAACAAAATAAAAGATAATTTCTTAAGTATAGAGATAAAATTGGAGGTGTAAATTTGGCAGAATGACGGGTATAAAACATGCACTACTAGAAAACCAAGCTATAGTGATGGACCTATTTCCACATATTTCTAAAACCATGGCTATAAGTATTTATATAAGTGTTATAACCATATTTTTTATAGAACTGTGGTTATAGCCTTCACCTATAGCCATGGTTTTCTTAAACTGTGATTATAGGTAATTTTTTCGAAGGCTATAAACATGGTTCTCTAAAAATGTGGTTATAGGCTATAAATATGGCCATGTTTTTCATGAAACTATGTCTATAGTTATCTTTTTCAAATGATTTTATAAAATTTTTTAGGGAACCATGGCTATATTTTTTTTATGAAGGCTGTGACCATTTATTTCACAGAACCATGGATATAGCCTTCACCTATATCCATAGTTTAAGAAAAAAGTGGAAATTAGTATCTCTCATAATCACGAGAAAAAAACATTCATGTGGTAATTTGGTTGGAAGACCTAATTCCATATGTATTATTGATATTTCCACAATTTTTAAAGATATATATACCATAAGTAGGTTTTAGAGTAGTGGTAAGTTTCCCGGTTACCCGTAGTAGAGGTATAGAGATCGAATTACACTAGAATAAATTTATTTTACAGCTATATACAAGGTTTATAAATCCTATAGACATGGTTTTACACCATTAAAATAAACCCTATAGCCATATTTTAAACTGTGGATATATCCCTATAGCCACGGTGGACAACAAGGAGGGCTATTACCAGTGTTCCAAAAACAATGGATATTGGTGTTGTTGTTAGGGTTTAAACCATGGAAATATCCCATTAGAACCATGGATATAGCTTTTGGATATAGACACAACATTATAAGCCATATACCATTGAAACTGTGGCTATAGATTATAGTGACAGTTTTGGACTGTGGTTATAGACAAATTTTCAACTTGTGGTGGTTTTAGAAAAGTGTAAAATGATAGGGGAAAAGGGTCTCCCATTGATAAAACATAATTTAACAGTAAGGTTACAATAAAAAGTTTAATAAAATATAGTAACCACAACATTTGAAAGACATATGAAAAATAATTTCTTGAATTGAAGAGAAAAGAAGGATAATTCCCTTATCGTGAAGAGTTACTCCTAAATTTGAGGAATGGAACCTTAGCGGTTTAAGTACATCTTAGGGTAACTCATTGGGAGAAAAATATACCATATATTCATGTATTATGTATTGGTAGGGAATTTAAATGGGGAAATGGGTGGTTATTTATATCAAAAGTGGAGGATTTGTTTAATAATTTCCAAATATTGTCCTTGGAAATCTAGGTTGAGAAAAAAGAAAAACCATTGACTTACCCATAGTCTTTTTAATTTTTTTTGAAATTTGGGACATATTTTAAGTTATTATAACCCAAAATAACGAAGAATATTTTTTATTAATTCTTTTGGCAAGAAAGAGTAAAGTTTTCATAAAGTAATTATTTAAAAAACAAAGTTTCCATTTTAGAATTTAGAAAGTAACATATAGGTTTTTAAAATTTATCAAAATCCATTAAAATAGTTAATATTAATAAAATAAAATATTTGAGGTCATGTATTTTGGTTAATTAATTATGGCATAATTATGAAGTCATTAAACATACTGAACACCCAAAACTGTATTTTTACTATTTGTAGAAAAATTAAAGTATTTCATAAAATTCTCATAAATTCACTCTAACCTAATTTTTACATGAGGATTTCAAAAATTATGTCTAATTTATCATAATAATTCACTAAATATGATAATTTTAACTTATAATTATAAAAATCTTTATTTATTAAAAAAATAGCAGGTTGTAAGGCATTATTAAATTTCTGACACTTAAAAATTTATTAGGTCATAATAAAATTATTATATAATTTATATTTAAAAAAGTGTTTTAAACCTACTGTTTAATTAAAATAAATATTATTCATAAAACATTAGTTTATTATAAAAATTTATATTTTTTTGAAACATACAATTTCTGTCTGAGAAATCAATTTATCAAATTCTTCTCAGTTAAACATACATTTTATTAAAAAATTATTCTTAAAATGGAATTGATAGAATAAAGATTTTATTTATACATAGGAATTACACTTTAAGTAACTATGTAATGGACATTTAACCCCTTATAACACTCACATACTATCTAAGGGTAAGATGTACGATGATGATAGATTCATGGGGCGTCTTGGCGAACATCGACTGAGTGGTAATTTCTAGTAACTTGAAATTTTTTTGTAGATGATTCTATTCAAGCTTCACTTTTTCAAAATCGACTTGGTATTGGTCAAGGGTGAACCCCATTGATGATACCTCCCTCCACAGTTCAGAAAAATGGAATACATATGGCATGAATTTACTGATTGTGACCATCGCTTCTCCTTTCTGCATTAATTATCCTTTTTTATTGCTACTAATAAACACTAAATAAAATCATAAAATTATTACCAACTGTTATAGTTCCCAACGACCAAATTTTCAAATGGTTATATTGACCAATGGTCATATTTGAACAATGTTCCTAAAATTTTCAAATCCCTATGGTCACATTTCCTTTTATGACACTTCATTATTTCATTAAATATTCACTAAAATTATTTTGAAGGTTATATATTTTTATTTTCTATGATGTCGATTACTAATATTATGTTTTATTTATATAGTGTTGGGGAAATTGTTCTAACGGATTAGAGTGGTCCATAATTTCCCATTTTGGTGACTAAAGTATTGATAATTATTAAAGAGATATGGTTTTTTTGTGTGTAAATTAATATAACACATATCTGATTAGAAAAAAATATCATTTAAAAATAATGGGCTAATACAGTTTGATGGTGGGGGTTTACTTTCCCATTAGTATCCTTGAGATGATGCATTTAAAGAATTTTCTAGAAGCATCTATAATCTTTTCAAGTGACCATTAAGACAAGTTTCTTATGAAAATCATTTAAAATAAATAAACTCTTCGAGGGATAATGAAAAATAAATAAATGTTTCCAAATATAATTTTTTGGTAAAACAGCGTAATTATATCATAACTCACTCTGAAAGACTGAAGGCTCTTTATTTTTATTGATTTTTGGATAATCCTCCTTTTAAGGTATGTGGGGGAACACTTAAATGACCCGTAGGTTTTAAGTGACAAGGCTCATACATCACCCCAAGGCCCAAAGGCACAAGGCCCAGTATATAAACTTTGGAGGCCCAAGAAATTACTATATTTTTAACTACTTCTCCCCAGTATATTGAATCTTTGAAGGTTCCTATCTCACCACCTCATATGGCTGGTCATCTTTCATTGCCCCATGTAGAGCAGCACAATTCCTGGTACTGATTGGAAGTTCCATACCCTCTCGTTCTTCTAATCCAGTTAGCTCTGCATTGGTGGAAGCTACTTTGTCTGAATCCTCTTCTAGGGACTTCTCTTATGTAGTTAAAATTTTAATTTAGATTATTTAAATGTTGTTGGGAAAAAATAATATTATGAAGAAAATCATAGTATATCAAAAAAATATTTAAGATGTTCACCGATCTCTCTTTTTTTATTTAATGGTTGAAGGGATTTGGTTCCTCTATCTAGTATCCAAATCCCCTCTGTGTGGTCCTCTCTAACATAAAAGATAATATCTATGTTGGGAACATCATGAAATGATTTTGATATCCCAATGAAAGGTTCATCCTCAATTTAATTTTCATCTAAACCCATGGTAATTTTATTCACCAATAGAAAAATTGACCAATTCTTATTTACCAAATATGGGACATAAAATACTCGAACTGATTGTGATTCCATTATGAAAGGCTCAAATTTATACCCTTCCAAACTAAAATTCACCTTCATGAATCATAATTCATATAATTCAACTAAAATTATATTATAATCCCATTTACAATGAAAAATAATAACTTTAAATTTTATATAATAAAACTCATATATTTTTTAATGATACCAAAGTATGAAATATTCACAGAAATTAGATTTATATCCTTGGAACCAGATACATGCATCACTTTTTCTGTAAGTGAACTCCACAATTATTCATAATACTCCATTCATCTAGTTCCTATTCATAGAATTTATAAAAATTAATTAAAAAAGTGTAAGAGATAACATTTTCATTTGGTCCCCTTACTATCCATCAAATTCATTTAGTAACTAAATTTTTATTTCCAGATAATTTCTTAAAAATATGATCTTGTAACCACACTATAAACTATTGATTATGTGAATTTGATTACCATATTTCAACCCTTAATATATTCAAATGTCAAAGAATTAATTTTTTAGCTTCAACATATATATAATCCTCTTCACAATTATCAAAAATGAAAAGTTGAGTCTACTCCTACTCTGTAATGGTAATTGTAACAAAACATCTTCCATAAATCCCATAACCCAAAAGGCATCCATTGTAATGAGATTTTAGGATACCAATATCATCAACATCTAATAGGTAATCAATATATAATTCATTATCTTATTTAATAATATATCATTATATAATAAACCCTTTTGCCTGAATTCAATTCTTGACACACACTTTAAAAATATTCATATATCCTTAAATGGGGTACAACCATTGTTAATAGATAATACCACAAAGTTTAATATATCTAACCAAGTGGTCCAATAGGTATATCATTATATCAAATAGTTATAGTGGTAATAACATCTACAATTTACATAATTTGATCAAAATATCCTTATTCGTGATTAGAAAACTTGTCGGGTCTATAAATTAACTGCATATGGATTTGAAAAAGAAGAAAAGTTTGGTTAATTTATGTCATACATTTTTATGAATAATGAAACATAAAGTGACATAAATTAAATACTTTATAAAAAAATGAGAGTTTTTTATTTTAGATCATGTAACTTCAGATTAATCATTAACGTGGCATTATTGATATTTGATGAATACCCCTATGGAACTTTTATAACATTAAGAAGGTTGGAAAATTGTAATTTTTCTAGACCAAATAGAGTGTAAGATACCCGGGGAATAAAATTTCATATTTCACCCTTCACTGGTGCCAACTCTTCCCTAATCATTATGTCAATCATGTCCAACCTAGACTTGATGATATCTTTTTTTCTAGTATATTTAGTAATGTTACAATGAAATTATCACTTGAATTTTTTTCTATATGCATGACATAAAGAGAATGTATAATGTACAAAAAATTATAGTATAGAAATTAAAAAAAAATTGATCTCTTTTTCCAACCTAATTTCATAAGGTTTGTTGAAAATGGTTTACTGAAAATAGTGTTAATATATTTTACTTTCTCAAATACTTGATTGCCTTTTAGTGAATATAGTGTCGTACCTTATTCTTAATTTCCCTCAAATTATGTCATCTAGGACTGGTATTTTTTCCATCAAGGTAAATATTTTTGATGTCCTAAAAACACAGTCTTAGAGAAATGTTTAAACCTTACTTAGTGTGTGCATTCTTCAAAAATGGGAGACCCCAACATTACATTAATGTTATAGCCTGAAAAATTTCCATAATCATGAAATTAATTTATTATCTCATACAAAATGGATCTCAATGTGAATTCTTAAAATCTATGAGCATCATATAATGTTATAAATGTATCCCACTTCAATTTCATATCTTCAATCAATGGATCCAAATAGACATCAATATCATTACCAAATTATTTTGGTACATATATAAGTAGATAAAACATAATATATTTGTGATTCATGCATATCCACAGTGGAAAGTTATAATTTTCCAACATAAATGGACATGTATTATGAGTACTACTCCATACAGTAAAAGGATTTATTATATCTGTATATAACTCAAGAATAAGGTTTCTCAGATTATTTCCAAATTCAGGATCTTGTTTTTCCAAAGAGCAATGTCTGCTAGGTGACATACTTTCCCATCATAAATTCTTGTATCTATGTACTATATCAATTTTCTAGTGGTTTTTTTGATATCGATATAATTTTATAAACCTTGAAATGATAGGAAAGTGCCATAAAACATTTATAAGACTTGATTCATCTTTCTTGTATCAATCCACACCAAACATAGGGAATTTTCTGAGTAATTAATAGTCCTTGAAAAACAATATGAATTTATTTAGAAAGGCATTTATTTTTTATGAGATCATACCCATTGAACATAACATTCATTTAGATTTATATGTTCAACAAGGAAAATCATTTTATTTTTATAGCATATCATTTGGTAGAACAAGTAGTTTTATAAAGTTAGTTTCACTCCATCTCTTGTCAAATTTCAAATTATATAACTTCAATACAGCTGACAATGTTTTATATTCAGCACAACCTATATACAATAGTTGATTTGAATAGATATTTAACTTTTCAAACAAATTTGGACAATCATGAAGGTAATCTTCAATTTCCATTTTCATTTATTCTATATGATTTATAACATCATTTTCATGTGTATTTATATCTAAAGATTCATAAATCACGGTACCATCTAAATCGATAAAAAAACATTCATTTGTATAAAAAAAATACACATAATTTATTCATAATCAAAGGGTAATTTTGTTTATGCTTCTAGGATTTTTCATTATTTTCCTATGAAAAAAGTTATACTCAGTTTAGACACTCAAAGAAAAAATAAATACAATAGTTTTAATGATAAAAAGGATAGAAGATATTGAAATTGTAAGGTTAGGATACTTTATATGAGAATGTTTCTCATTGATAACCTCCTCATATAACATAAATTTTGAGTGTCTAAAATAAAGTAGGATGGTGTGTGGTAGAATTAAAGTAGTAAATTGATGATGGATGAAATATTTGAAGAAGATAGATCAAGGCTAAAGATAAATTCCAATAAGGAGAACACAACATTTGAATTTTATTGGTGAGAATTTTTAACAGCTTATCATTTTACACAAGGGTAACATGAAAATAAACTACTTATGGTGTTTGAAGAGTTATACACTCCATAAAAGAAGGAATATGTATTAGAACATTATTAAAGAATCATTTAAGCTACATGAATCTATTTTTCTAAGAAAATTATATTCAAATGATCTATATTGAGGTTGTTTTATAATGGTATAAATAAATAAAGGAAGTGAATGTGTGATATTTATAGGGTTACAAATAATATTTTTAAATTTCTATCTATTGAGAAACACATAGATCAACAATGTTCACTCGCAAAATTATTAATAGTTATCAGTTAAGGTGAAATTTTGGAGGGTAATGGTGTTTATAGTGAGAAAAATTAAAACATTATATGTGATAAAAAGTTATTTTATTTAAAGATAATCAATTGTTAATGAATATAACCAAAAAAATAAATTTTTTATGAGTATAATGAGTAAAAATTTTCACTAAACACCTCATTATGTCATCTTAGTTAAGTATGAATCACTTATTGGATCTAAGAAACTTTTATATACTTTACTTGAGATATAATATACAATGAATATTTATTGGTTTCAACATTAGTTAAGAACATCATCACTTTTTAAAGGATAATTTAATTATAAGTAATTTGGGAAAGTGAAAATTATTTGGATATTTTGAATACCCCATAACATTTTCCTAGGGTAAACATGTTTTTGTTGGTACAGGATCTTGATTTGATGTTTTTTGGGATAAAAATGGGATAATTATAGGGTAGTTACTATAACTTTTTTATGTGGGAGTCCAACAAGAGAGAGGAGTTGAAGTTTATTAATTTATTCACTTGGTACATGGTTTCAGAACTCGGATCTTCTTTTCATGTATGTTTTTCCTTTCTGGTTGTTTTTAAGAAGAAGAGGAGTTTTTGGAAATTTCAGGAGTACACGTTGTGTACTTTAAGTACATGCCATGTACTTAGTTGCTGCAGGTGACCGTGTACTAGCTGTATAATGGACGAGTACATGGCCGTGTGTGGTGACCTAGAGACCACCCAAATTGGAGGCTGGAAAAGGAAAGTACACACCATGTACTTTTAAAATACATGTCGTGTGGTTTCTTTTTTTTCATTAACTTGACCAGGATCGCGTCTAATCGACATAACCCTTTTTCTCTTTGTTTGTCTCATCCAGGAACGATCGTACAGTTGTGGATATTTGCTGAGCCCCCAACTCACCATCTGTTCTCCGAATCAACCACTGTCAATTGCATTGGAATCACCATGGTGAGTTCTTCCTTCGTCGAGAACTTCGTCTCTTAATTTCCTCTCTCTCATGAGTTATCCTCAGTCGAACATTTTAAGAATTTTTATAGATCTACGACATTCTAGGGCGATTCAATGCCTGAGGTTCACGTATATCGATCTCACGTCACAGAGGTAGGTGGTTTGTGACTTTTTGTAGTCAGTATTTGAGTTATATATGCAAAATTTCCTAATACCCTTGTTCAGGGTTTTGTGTGTTTATGGTTTTAGCCCTTTTTTCCTGTTATGCCTTGTTTGATTGGATAGTGGTTAATTGTTTGAGAATAGGGTTATATTTTTCATGATATGGATTTTTTCCCATGTTTTCTTGTTATTGATCGTTTGGTCTAGCCTTGCCTTTTAGGATACTTCTTGCTTTCCATTCCTAGTATTGTTAAGATGGACTGATTATTATTTGACATGGTATGATATGTTGTAGTTGTTTATCCAAGTAGTTCTGGAGGTTTAATTTGGATGTTGATTATCATTTGTGCACGATTGTTTTTCACGGGGCTACAGGAACCTGTTGTAGTGAGACCATAGGGGAAATTGACATTGATGGCTTTCCCAGAGTGTCTGTTATAATTATTATGTTGCAAGGCCATAGGGGGGATTGATGGTGAGTATACCCTCAGAGTGTATATAGTTACATTATGAGGCCATAGGAGGAATTTATGTCGAGTGCTTCCTCAGAGTGCCTGTAGGTTAC
Source organism: Viscum album (assembly GCA_963277665.1). Taxonomy (NCBI): domain Eukaryota; kingdom Viridiplantae; phylum Streptophyta; class Magnoliopsida; order Santalales; family Viscaceae; genus Viscum; species Viscum album. The sequence goes on from OY728160.1 coordinate 2,088,941,852, forward strand.
CATTAAAAGACTATAGGGGTAATTGATGGTGAGTGCTTCCTCAGAGAGTCTTTGATCACACATGACTATAGGGGGAAATGAGAGTGAGTGATTTCTCAGAGAGTCTTTATTATATCTTTTCTTGTATTGAGAACCAGAGGGGTTAGGATGTGAGAACTACCTATAGGGTTGATTGTATTTGTTTTTGGTTGATTAAATATTTGAAATAAATTTTTGTAAATAAAATATTAGGACTGTTTACTTTTGAGTACTTCCTTGTTTACTGCTTATTTTTTCTTATTTCATGCCATATATATTCACTGACTATTAGGCACAGATCTTTGGGTGGTTGCCTACTGGGATTAGTCTCACACCATGTTTGGGTTATGCTTTTGGGCCCAAATAGATTATATTGTTGCTGGTATAGATAAGGTCAAGTGCCCTTCCATTTTAGGTACTTGATTGTTGTGGAGCTGGAGAGCATGGGACCAACCTGAGGCTTGTGATGCTGCTAGAGTTATCAGTTTTCTTTTGTACTTTGGTTTACTAGTGTATTCCAGTATTGTGAATTTTTTGGCTGCTTTCTTAGATATATGTATCATGCATCATTATATATATGTGCTCCAATTGTTCATTCTTCAGTCTTCCACTGTTTACTTATTGCATGTTTTACTACTTTCGTTATTATTATCTACTTTACTTCCACTGTGTTCCTTTTACAATGAGGGCATAGTTTCCCCACTATCAAACCCAAGGCCCTCACTGCTAGTTGGCAACCTCTGCTGTTTGGGGAAATGTGCTTGAGGCCATGTGACCAACCGGGGTACGGGGAACCTCTGGGTGGATCCCAAAACTGAGATGTTTCAAAGTGGTATCAAAGGAGGTTCTTTTCTTCTTGACTTACTCTTTGGAGACTATAGCTAGGGATAGGAAGGAATGGGTAGTTGGTAATAATTTGTGCTCGGGAGTAGCTAACCCGTGTATAGGGAAAATCCAATTTACCTTAGTTATTGCAATTTTTATGGTTTTGCAATTTTACAGTTGATTTGATTTCACCATTGGGTGATTCACATGTTGTGTGTTGTTATTATTGATATTATTGAGGTTCTATTTCTATTTCAACCTGATGATATGAGGGTATGACATCTCATGCATCATATAGGCACTTGATAGAGATCACATGTCATGCATTCTTTCCATGCCATTTAGGGTGCATTAGAAATTTCATGTTGTTGTGATAGAAGTTGTGTTTAATATGCATGTTGTTGTGATGGAAGCCTTGAAAGAATACCTACTATTTAATAAGGTATTGGATTGTGTAAGGTTTTGTTTGAATGGATGTCAACCTTTGGTTCTTAAGGTGTTATGGGCCCTCATGGATCAGAAATTGGGGGATCATAGTATTTTTATTCCTTGTGTATGACATGTATAAGATGACAATCTTTGATTATCGGGGAGTATGGGCCCTCATGGATCAGAATTTGGAACTTTAATGTTTGTTTCAGTGTTTTTCTGGGTTATGGAGTATTTTTTGAGGCTTACTATCTGGAAAACCCCAGAATACACGGAATATAATGATAAATACATGCCATGTGTCCTTTTGTTCAGGAAGGAACTGTTTTTATTAAGTACACATCGTGTACAGTATGTACACATCGTGTAGTCTCTAACAGTGTCACTGGCTATGCGGGCAGAGACACGGGGTTGCGAAATCTTTGGTGGAACACTCTGTGTTCTTGATGTACACATCGTGTTGTGAAGACCACGTGTCCACCCATGTGACTAACGACATGGATGGATAATAACTTAAGTTATACATGTTATGTCAAGATTGAACATGCCGTATAGTATAACCCTTGTATCTGACCATGTAACGAACAACAAAGGGATGTGGAATCTTTCTAGTACATGTTGTGTATATCATAAACCCGCCATGTAGAGTCAGCTATGTAACCAGCTGTGTAACTAATAACATGGGTCAGTGAAGTTAGTCTAGTACACGCCGTGTCTGGCACTAACACGCCATGTAGACTTGTTCTAGGAGAACCGTGTGGCTTAGCCATATAGAAGAACTCAGTCAGGGGAAGAGGATTCAAGTACACTCCATGTGTCAGGACAACACTCCGTGTGTATGGGGTGTTACACGTCCAAGGTTGAAAAAAGTAGACACCCATGTGGAGGCTTAAGGGAACACACTGTGTAGTGGATATACACACCATTTATCCATGTTTTGAATAAATTTAAGGATTCCTTTATAATGTTACCTTCATACACTTCTAATTTTTGGTCCTTGATAATCTTGATCTAAGGTGTGTGCTTGACCTTGCAGAGTCATGCAACTGAGACGTCCTCTTGTTTTACGCCAGTTACAAGGTAGTGATTGGACACTGGAAATGCAGATCAGAGACCACCAGTATATCCTCCAGTCATTCTTGTCTTGGAACCAGCCATTATCCTGGATGCAGGTGTCGATGCATAGTTCTGAGAGGGATTTATGAGGATGATCTAGACCTTTCAGGGAGCACTGCATCTTCCCCTTCTATGGCAGAGCTGACTCAGGTTTTTCAATAGAAGTTTCCTCCAAAATTCTCTGGAGATGGAGGACCCCAGGCTGTAGAGTCATGGCTAGAATCCATACTTACGATCTTCAATCATCTGGAGACGCCTCTAGAGAGGAGGGTTAATGTCTCTATGTATATTCTTCGGGATTCCACCAAGATATGTTAGAATGTGATCTCACAGGCGGGATGCTAGAAAGTTATGGCTTGGGAGAAGTTTTAGCATACCTTTTATGACTAATTCTACCTGGAGACTTTGAGGGCTGATCAAGCCCGAGAGTTCATGAGTCTGGAGTAGGGTACACTTTTATTTATGGAGTATTCTTCTCACTTCACAGAGCCGCAGTTCTTTACACCCTTTCTAGGGTAGATGGGTTATTCCTTGCATATAATTTTGAGAATGGTCTCAGGAAATACATTCAGGCTCAGGTGATCATCTTCAGGTTGGCTTCCATCATTTCAATAGTCAACCAAACACTGATCACGGAGTGAAACCTGAGGGATTCTAGAGCTGTGAGCTAGGGTGTTTCTGCATCTAGAGTTAGTACTTCTCCGACTGATAGCAGGAAGCATCGTAGGGAGTCTACACATGGAGATCCAAGTAGGCGTGATGCACCTCCAGGTAGCCAGGTGGTATGCTACTAGTGTGGAAGGGTCAGGCATACAAGGCCACATTACCCGAGAGACCTAGATTAGTGCCAATCATGCAGCAAGATGGGTCATCTTCAGCACTTCTATCAGATCTTCTCACCAGTAGTTGGAGACAGGGGTTCTTCTATAACTCCTCATTTGGGAGAATCACCACCAATTTCTCACAAGTTTCAGAACTAGAGTTCTTCCTTCCATTCAGTCTGAGGTGGAGGTCAAGGTCATGGTAGCCAGTCTCCAAGTTTTCAACAAAAATAGGGTGGATCCGCTTAGAGTGGTTAGGCAGGGTCACAGGACCATGGGGTATGTCAGACTTTTTCAGTGGAGTAGACCCAATAGGAGAAGGATTCCATACCCTCTATCGTTCGAGGTATGATCCTAGTTGCCTCAGTTTTAGCTTATTCCCTTTTCAATATATGGGATTCCATTAGCTTTATATCTGTTGTAGTTGTGGAGGGCCTTGGACTCTGTATATTTTCTTCTACTGATATCTTGACATTAGACACTTCGTTGGGGACAAGAATGGCTAGTGTAAGATAGTGTAAGGAGTTCCTTCTAGAGGTTGGTGAGTGTCACTTATTTTGGGACCTCTATGTCCTAGAGATGATGGGTTATGATGTCATTATCAGAATGGAATGGTTATTTCCCTTCCAAGATGTCATCGTAGGGTGAGTTTCACATCACCAGAGGGCGAATCATTTCTTCATAAGGGAAAATGGTATGTTCAGGCGATCAGAGAGGGACCCGAGCATCATGGGTTTGGAAGAGTTATAGCCTAGATTTCTAGTCTATATATGGATGACCAGGGGATTTCACATATGAACATTCTTATAGAGGTGGATCATTTCAGGGATGTATTTATAGAGTAATTGACAGGTTTTCCTCCATAGCATGACGTAGAATTTTCTATTGAGTTCGTGCTCGGAGCAGAACTGGTGTCCATTCCTCTTTATTGGATGGCTACACCAGATTTGCAGGAGCTCAAGAAGTAGTTGTAGGAGTTTCAGGAAAAGGGTATTATACGACCCAGTACTTCTCCTTGGGGTTCTCCTGTCCTATTTGCAAAGAAGGCAGATGCTACCCTCAGACTTTGTGTGGATTATTGTAAGTTGAACCAGTTAGCGGTCAAGAACCGATATCCCTTGCCGAGGATTGACAATCTCTTTGATTATCTTTGAGGAGCCCAGGTGTTCTCAAAGATTGAATTGAGTTCTGGTTACCATCAGTTGAACGTTATACCATCATATGTACCTCTTACAGTATTTCGGAGTAGGTATGGTCTATATGAGTATATGTTTATGCCGTTTGGTGTCACGAAAATTCCTGTAGTTTTCAAGGAACTGATGAATTGAGTGTTCCATCCATACTTGTATTCTTGTGTGGTAGTCTACGTGGATGATATCTTAGTGTACTCTCACACTCGACATGACCATGCCACACATCTTGAGATCATTTTGATTACACTTATAGAGCATCAGTTATATGCTAAGATCTCAAAATGCCACTTTTGGATGGACCAAATTCACTTCCTGGGTAATGTTATCTCAGAGACAGGAGAATTAGTAGACCTAGAGAAATTGAGAGTAGTAGTTTCCTGGGAGCATCCGAAGAATGTCTTTGAGGTACAGAGTTTTCTAGGATTGATTGGTTACTATAAGAATTTTATACAGGACTTTTCATGCTTAGCATCGCCACTGACCGGCCTGACTAAGAAGTGTGTGAAGTACTTGTGGTTAGATTCTTGCGAGTCATCCTTTTAGGAACTGAAAGGGAGGTTAACTTCAGCTCCGATGCTAGTTTTTTTAGAGCCAGGAAAAAGCTATACTATTTACTGTGATGAATTAGGTACCAGGAATAGATTAGTGATTATGCAGGGAGAAGGGGTCATTGCATACAGGTCTCGGTAGTTGAGGCCATATGAGAGAAACTACTTGACACACGATCCCGAGCTGGCTGTAGTTGTTCATTCTTTATTCTTTTGGAAACATTATCTTCTGGGAGAGAATTTTGTGGTTTTCACTAACCACAAGAGTCTCAAGTATATCTTCACTCATCATGATCTAAATATTAGATAGTGAAGGTGGGTTTAGTACCTTCAGTCTTTTGACTTTGAACTTACCTACATGCCTGGGAAAGGCAACACGGTAGATGATCCATTGGGAAGAAGAACTCAGAAATAGGCAATTCAGGAGGCCAATAATGAGTGGAAGCTTATGGATTTATTCTCTAAAATGCATTTGGAGGTGCATGACAGATAGGGTTAGACGTTTCTATATTATGTAGCTATTACCTCTACTCTTCTTGATCGAGTGCGAATGAGGTCGCTATCAGATTCAGAAGGCTTATTCCTATAAGAGAGTGTGTCAGGAGAGAACCATATTCCTGGATGGATAGTAGGCGAGGATGAGATCTTGCATTTTCATGGGCGTGTGTGGGTGTTAGAAGACATACATTAGGATCTAATGCGATACTTTCATTCCTTAGTTATGGCAGTTCATCTTGGTGTCACTAAGATGTATCGAGATCTACACCGTCAGTTTTGGGGGCTAGGTATGAAGAGAGATGTTGCTAGTTTTTTTTGAGGTGTTCCACCTGTCAGTAGGTAAAGGCAGAGCATCAGCGACCAGCATGTATTTTATAGCAGTTACACATTCCCAAGTAGAAATTAAATGATGTCACGATGGATTTCAGGATAGGTTTCTTGAGGTCTCCTTGAGGGAATGATGCAGTTTGGGTTTTCATTGATAGAATCACGAAGGTTGCTCAATTCTTACCAATCCAGGAGACCTTTAATGTTGATGAGCTAGGAATATTGTACATCTGAGAGATTTTACATCTACATGGGGTTCCACACTCAATTTTTTCAGACAAGGATGCACATTTTACTTCTTGGGTATGGAAGGGACTTTAGAGGGCTTTGGGTATACAGGTACTTCTGAGTACAACTTACCATCCCCAGCCAGATGGACAATCTGAGTGTACGATTCAGGTGCTTGAGGAAATGCTTTGAGAATGAATCTTGTATTTTGGAGGTTCTTGGGAGAATCACTTTCCTATTATGGAGTATTCCTACAATAATAGTTTTCAAGAAACTATTCAGATGGCACCTTTTGAGGCTTTGTATGGTAGGCCATGACAATCACCCTTAAGTTGGTTGGAGGCCAGAGAGATAGCTATGATGGAACCCTATCTTGTTAAGGAGACCACGGAGTAGATAGAGTTTATTTAGAAGAGGATGGCTACTGCACAGTCACGACATAAGTCTTATGTTGATCGATGGATACAACCTCTGGAGTTCGAGGTCGGAGATCGGGTTTTCCTGCATGTCACACCGAGTTTGGGACATAGGAGGATTAGGAGGTAGGGTAAGATTTCACCGAGGTACGTCGGACCATTTGAGGTGTGGGAGAGAGTCAGGCTGGTTGCCTATTGGTTTTAGTTACCTCAGAGGTACCGGGAAATGCATGATGTCTTCCACGTTTCTCACCTTTGACGTTACTTATCAGACTCGTCTCATGTTTCCCAACTTGAGGAGGTTGATTTAGAGGTGGATGCATCATTAGAGGAGCATCCTATTAATATTTTTGATCGAAGTGAAAGGGCTCTCCATGGTCGGTCTGCTCCTCTGGTACAAGTACTATGGCAGCACGGGCGAGTACAGGATGAGACTTGGGAGAGGGAGGCCGATGTACGATCAAAGTGGCCGGAGCTGTTCGAGGTTTCTTCTTCTACATCACCTTGCTAGGGAAATTAGGTGATGAATTTCTTTATGTGGGGAAGTTTTATAGAACACAGGTCTTCTTTTGGGTATATTTTTCCTTGCTGGTTGTTTTTGAGAAAAAGATGAGTTTTTTGAAATTTTAGGAGTACACACCATGTACTTTAGGTACATGTCGTGTACCTAGTTGCCATGGGTGATCATGTACTAGCTGTGTAACGGTCGAGTACAAGTTTGTGTGTGGTGACCTAGAGACTACATAAATTGGAGACCGAAAAAGGAAATTACACATCGTGTACTTTTAAAATACATGTCATGTACTTTCTTTTGTTTTCATTAAACAGACTGGGGACATGTATAATCGATAGAACACTTTTCCCCTTCGTCTATCTCATCCAGGAGTGACCATACGGCCATGGATCTTTGTTGAGCCCTCAACTCACCATACATTCTCCGAATCGACCAGCGTCAATTGAGTTGGAATCACCATGGAAAGTTATTCCTTCTTCTAGAACTTCATCTCTTGATTTCTCCTCTCTCATGAGTTATCCTCAGTAGAACGTTTTAAGTTTTTTTATAGATCTACGGAATTATAGGGTGATTCAAGTCTTGAGGTTCACGTATAAAGATCTCATGACACCGAGGTAGGTGGTTTGTGTCTTTCTGTAGTTATTCTTTGAGTTATATTTGCAAAATTTCCTAATACCCTCGTTTGGGGTATTGTGTGTTTATGGTTTTAGCCCTTTGTCTTCTCTGTTGTGCCTTGTTTGATTGGATAGACATAAATTTTTTGAGAATAGGGTTATATTTGTCATGATATGGATGTTTTTTCAATGTTTCCTTGTTATTGACTGATTATTCTACCCTTTCTTGTTAGGATGTTTCTTTCTTTCCATGCCTAGTATTGTTAGGATGGAGTGATTATTATTTGACATGCTATGATATGTTGTAGTTGTTTTGGAAAGTAGTTATAGATGTTTACTTTGGATTCTGATTATTTTTTGTACATGATTTCTTTACATGGGGCTTCAGGAACCTAGTGTAGTGAGACCATAGGGGAAATTGATGTTGAGGGCTTTCCCAGAGTGTATGTTATAATTATTACACTGCGAGACTATAGGGGGGATTAAAGTTTAGTGCTCCCTCAGAGTGTCTATTATTATGTTATGAGGCCACAGGAGGAATTGACGATGAGTACTTCCTTAGAGTGCTTGTAGGTTACCATTAAAAGGATATAGGGGGAATTTATTGTGAATGCTTCCTCAAAGAGTCGTTGATCAAACATTACTATAGGGGGAATTGACAGTGAGTGCTTCCTTAGAGAGTATTTTTTATATATTCTCATGTATTTTGAACCAGAGGGGTTAGGTTATGAGAACTACCTAGAGGGTTGCTTGTATTTTTTTTTGGTTGATTGAATACATTAAAGTAAATGTTTGTAAATGAAACTGTTGGACTATTTACTTTTGAGTACTTCCTTTTTTACTACTTCTTTTTGCTTATTTCCTGCCATATATATTCACTGACTATTAGGCACAGATATTTCGGTGGTTTCCTACTAGGATTAGTCTCACATCATGTTTGGGTCATGATTTTGGTCCCAAAAAGATTATATTATTGCAGGTATAGATAAGGGAAAGTTCCCATCCACTTCAGGTACTTGAATACTGTGGAGCTGGAGAGCATGGGAACAAGATGAGGCTTGCGATGCTATTGGAGTTATCTATTTTCTTTTATACTTTGGTTTACTACTTTATTATAGCATTGTGACTTGTTTGGATACTTTCCTAGACATATGTATCATACATCATTATATATATTTTCTCCAATTGTTTATTTCATCAGTCTTCCGTTGTTTACTTATTGCATGTTTTACTACTTCCGCTAATTTTATCTGTTTTACTTTCGTTGTATTACTTTTCCAATTAGGGAATAGTTTCCCCATTATTACCCCCAATTACCTCGCTTCTAGTTTACAACCCTTGGCGTTCAGGGAAATTCACTTGAGGCCATGTGTCCAACCGGGTACGGGGCACCATTGGGCGGCTTCCAGAACTGGGACGTTACACATTGAATGTGTGGTAGTTTTTTAGTGAGAGACTGATTAGGATCCGGAGTTGATAATCTTTTTTCAGATGATGAAAATGTTAATAGGGCTTGTCCACTAGATCTTAAAAACCAAATGTCTAAAGAAACTATTGAATTTAAATCCAATAAAGTAGAAGTCTCGGGATGGGGTTCTCAAGCTACTGAAAAAAAAAGAACAATATAATTGGGTTTGATTAATGCTTTAAATTTAAACAATTCACATGACTAGGATGATGTCTTAAAGAAAAAAAATTAAGGAATAACCATTTTTAACACAAGTTGAAGAAGTTCCCTAGTGGGATCAATATAAAGGATCATCTAAAACTAATGATTGGAGTAGAATCCAAAATACATAGGATCACCTGAAAAAACTCATACTTGGTAAAACCAACATTGAGAATAAACTATAAAAAAATGTTAGAGTGAAAACTGGGAGTGAGGTGTAAACAATATGAAATTAGAAATGAATTTTTTGAATGCTGGTCATGATTCCAATTTAAGGAATCAAGGGTACTCTGATTGGAGCTTTAAATATAGTTCTCTGAGTCCCCATAACTTGGATATGGGTTAAAATAAAAATTTGGGTCTTTATCAATGTTATGAATAAAAAAAATTAAACTAAAAATAAATATCAAAATGAGTACTTAAAGAATTACAATGGTGGTTTGAATTAATACAAGTGGGTTCAAGAGCAAGAATGCACTGAAAAAAACACCCACTTACTAATTTGGACTAAGGTCAGGATGAAAGTGGAAGGAATATTCAATGGGGTTAAATAAAGGTAAGAAACTAATATGATTGAAAATTAATAGAATTAGGGAACTTAGAATGAAAAAGCAGGCGAATTGAGTCAACTTAAAAATTTTCATGCTACGAGTTCTCCAAATGTTGGCATCAGAAATCAATGCCAACCCACATCATGGGGAGGGCACCAAACTATATTAAATTTTAGGTAGGTTCATGTGAATGATTTAAGTGGTTGGGGTGATTCATTTACTGCTAGTCTCTAAAAATAGGCCCAATCCTATGAGGGAAATCCACTACGATAGGGGAATGTAGGCGGTATGGTAAAAAATGAAAGAAGAATGAAAAATAGTGAAAAAATGTAATTTCTATTAAAGAGAAGTAGAAATAATCACATACATTAGGTTTTGACAGGGTTAATTCATCAGAGAAGTGTGTGGTGGAGAGGCGGCAGAGGTCGACTTTCATGAAAGCATAAATGGCAGGAAGAAGTGGGTTTTGATAAGGTTTAATTTATAGGATTGGGAAGGGTGTTATCATCACTTTTTGGAAAGCATTAGTGAAAACAATTTAAAATAAAATACAAAAAATTAAATGAATATATATTAAAAATGAATATTTTAAAAAAAATTATAAAATAATTAACATTATTAATGAATATATAATCTTAAATTCATGAATGTTAAAAATGAGTGAAATTTAATAATTAAAAATGAGTAGACTTTAAAAAATTAAGAAAATGGATAGGTTTTATTAATTAAATAAATTATTAAAAAAATAATAAATATATATTAAAATAAAGATGAATATATATTAAAAAAATTAAAGGTGAATGAATAAATATATATAAAAAATTATTTAAAATGAATAAATTATAAAAAAATGTAAAACATAATTAACAATATAATTGAGTAAATAATAATGAATGAATGAATGTTAAAAAAGAGTAAAATTTAATAATTTAAAAAATAAATAGATTGCAAGAATATTGAAAAAAATGAATAAGTTTTACTAATTATATAGATTATTAAAAAAAATGAATAAATATGAAATTGAAAATGAATACATTTTAACTATATAAATTACATATACCATATTAAAAACATTAAATGGTGATGAATAAAAATGTATAAATTAAAATAATGAAAAAAATGAAAAAATATTTATAAAATAATTAATATTATTAATGAATATATAATATTAAAAATGAATAAATTATAAGAAATTATTAAAAATTAATAAATAGTATATATTAATTAAAAATATAAAAAATGAATAAAATATACCAATTAAAAACATAATACATTAAACATACTATGTTACTAAATTAAATTATAAAATAAATTTTAAAAATTGAATAAATCACATATTTTTTTGTGGGTGTTTTTTATATAAAATTACATTACTTATGTATATGTCTGTCTGAAATTAATGTGTGTGTATGTATAACATGATATTGATATATTTTAAATTAGAAAAACAAATAATGACATTGTATAATATGTAACATATATTACTTGATTCTAATTAGTCAATTTTTTTAGTAAATAATAATTTTTAATTATAAATCATTTTCACTAAATATAAGAATTTTTAAATGTACATACGTATATTGTATATAAATCATGTTTAAGGAAACATTATATATTGATATATATATATATATATATATATCAATATAAATATATTTCTATATTAAAAATATTAAATATATTGATGAGTAATTATGTATAACAAATAGAAAAATTGAATAAATAATAAAAAAATTAAACAAATAAATATTAAAAAAGAATAAATTGTAAAAAATTTAAAAAACAGTTAACATTATTAATAAATAAATAATATTAAATGAATAATTCTTACCAATGAGTGAACTTAAATTAGAAAATGAATAGATCGAAAAAATATTAAAATAATGAATATGAGTGATTAATTATATAAAATGTTGAAAAATTAAAAATGAATACTTAAAATTAAAATGAATACATATATTAATTATAAAAATTAAAATTGTGTTAAAAATATTAAATGTTAATCAATAAATATGTATAACTAAAAAATTAAAATGACTAAAATTAAAAAAATATTAAAAAAATAAAAAACAAAATTGAATATATTAAAATTTTATTATAGAATTTATTAATGAAATAAATAATATTAATAAATAAATAAATAAATTTCAAAAATGAATGAGTGTTGTTAATTATATAGATCAATAAAAATTTTAAAATGAATATATATTAAAATGAAAATGAATACATATTAATTATATAAATTCCAACCATATTAAAAAAATTAAATTTTAATGAATAAATAAGTATAAATAAATATTAAAAATCGATAAAATTAAAAAATATATACATAAAACAAAGAAAAATTGAAAATGGTTGAACTAATAAAATATTAAAAAATAATTAAGATTACAATTGAATAAATTATATTATAAGTGAATAACATTGAAAAATATTTAAAAGAAATAAATCTTATATAGTGAATAAATATATAAAAAAGGAAAAAAATTATCGATTAAAAACATAATATATATTAAATATATATTTTGTAAATAAATTAAATTATAAAATGAATATTTAAAAATTGTATAAATTATAAAAATATTTTGTTTGTATATGTGTGTTTTTAAATTAATTACGTATATATATATATGTGTGTGTGTGAAATTAATGTAACTCATGTTTGATATATGTTAAATTGAAAAAAATAACATTTTATTAATTTTCTACTAGTCGATACAAATTAGTAAATATTTTAAATTAATATTAATTATTAATTATGAAATAAATATTTTGTATTATATAAATAATATTTAAGGAAATATTATATATATTGATATATATATCTATGTGTGTATGTGAATATATTTTTATATTAAAAAATGAAATATATCAATGAATAATTATGTATAAAAACATTAAAAATGAATAAATTACAAAAAAATTAAACGAATAAATATTTAAAATGAATAAATTAAAAAAAAGTAAAAATATACTTAATTTTATTAATGAATAAGTGATAATAAATGAATTAATGTTTAAAATGAGTGATAATTAATTAATAGATGAATAGATTGAAAAAATAAAAAATGAATAAGATTTATTAATTATATAAAATTTTAAAAAATAAAAAAGAATATATGTTTAAATGAAAATGAATACATATTAACATATTTAGTAATGAATAGTATATATTAAATAAAAAGTGAATAATTTTAAAATATATATATATATTAATTGTAATGTAATAAATATTATATATTAGTATAAATATAAAAAAATAATAAAATTTATCAATTAAAAACATAATATATTAAATTTTATTTATTAATAAATAAAAATATAAAATCATAATATTAAAAATTTATTATTTGTTTATGTTTGTCCATATAAAACTGAATTAATTTAATATATGTACATGTGAAATTATTGTATGACATATTAACATGTTTAATTAATTTTTAATTAATATTTAAATATTTATTCTTTGATATAAATGTCAAATTAAAAGATTAAAATACAATGATAAAAAAATTTATCAAATGTCTATTAATATTAATTAGTCAATATCTTTTAATTAATATTAATTTTTAGTTAAATTATAAACTATTTTTCTCTAAATATATGACATATAAATATTATTTATAGTACATATTTAGTATTATATAAATAATATTTAAGAAAATTGTATATATAAATATATATCAATATACTTATATTTCTATATGAAATTTGATTTTAAATAAAATATAATTTTTATTTTATATGAAATTTTTAACTAATTTTTTATATTTCAAGTGAAATGTATATTTATTCAAATATAAATCATATTAAATAAAATATATTATATTAATATTAATATAGTGTTTTTAATGATATAATGTTTTATGTAATATACCTTTTTTAGCACTAAAAAGTGTTGATAAAGGGGTTCTTTTATCACTATTTTTAGCATTGATAAAGAGTATCTTTATCGACACTTTTTCTTAATGATGATAAAGTTCACCCTTTATCAATGCTTTTTTAACACTAATAAAGGGAAGAGTTAATTATCATGGGTTCTATAATAGTGTATTTCCAAAGGAAATTATCCTTTCACCGTTAAGGTGATGGTGATGGAACCTTTGATTAGATGATGAGATGGGAGGTCAGTTCATCCCATTGAGGAGCTTATTTCCTAGTGTAGGACTCCCTCATAGTTTTAAGGTGTTTCTATGGAACCCTTATCAATGCCAATCATATGGAAATCTCTTAATTATTATGATTTTAGTTTCACCTATTTGTGTTGCAAGGAAATATGCATGCATTATATGCTTAACACAAGTTTCATAATAGATGTTTGTTGTGTTGTTGCTACTTCATTCATGTATTTCATATCTTCCACTCTTTACATACTTATAAGGAACAAAATTTTATTCCCTTAAATTATTTCTTTATTTGGGATTTTCCTTAAGTGGGTTATGAATGGGGAATTTGGCACTTTTGATCTTGCATGATCTAACAATTCCTTGTGTAGAACTTTATACTTTTGTGGTGTTTTTTAATTATCTCATGAAATGGGAGCAATCCAAATTTAACCCATATGTATTGTTACAAGATGTCACATCTCCTTTCCATTTGGTGTGTGTTTGGTTACCTGGACGCCTAAGTTGATTATGGTTGACCATAGGTTTCACATTCTGTTGTCTCACCTATTGCACCCATCACTTCATCTGGGCTTTATCATTACACCTCACCTTTTGTTTTTAACATTCAAGGAAGGAGATTCATTATTTTCTTGGTTTTTGTTATGAATATGAGATGGAAACCATTTTTCCCTAATAATATTTAGAGAGTTTTCAGGGGAGGCTTAGAACTAGGCCCAATTCCACTTTCCTTGATATCTAGAATTTTGATCCCCTATAACTAAAGTCATCTTCTAGTTGTGACAGTAGGATTTTTGGATCAATATAATCATTATATGAAGGATTAATTAGAGGTGAGATATTTCATTTCTCAGATATAACCAGTTTTCAGTATAAAAAACTTGACTCAATAAGTGCTCTGGATTATTTATTTATATTTTGGTTGTATCCTTTCATGCCATGTGTATGTATGAGTCCATCCAATAATGGTCAGTGATAACTCCATGTGAAGCATTTGACCACTACCACCTGGTTTAGCTAGATCATCCTCCACAAATAACTTCTCTGGTCCATTATTTTTTTCAGGTCTTGAATTTCACTGTTTTTATTTTATTAATAAAGCTTTTTGTGGGTGGTGTTCTTATAATGCAAGTTATTCCAATGTGAACCAAATCATGTAATGCCTAGTTGTGCTTTTTTTCATTTCTAAAATTTCTCTTATCTGAATCCATATTCGATATATTTTCAATATTTTCATAATAAAATAAATTTATATAAATCAATTTATCTAAATAAATTTAATTTATAACATACACATTGTTGATTCTTTATCATTCTTATGGATTGTGACAATAATGTTTCCTCCATAAATTGGTATCAAAGACCTTTATTTAAAAAATATGGGTTCTAATAAATTCTAAAATGATTTGCTTGATGATAAATACAATTTTAATCTATATCGGATTAAGATGAGTGATCTTATAGATCACAACAAGCATCATGACTCTATTGGTAGTCCTAAAAAATAATTCTATGATTGTATCACATGACGTGAATTTTGGTGATACCATGATATATGAGTGAGCTGATTTCACTAAGAAAGAACTTATTCTCATGTTGTTGTCCTTGGGTTATAACCTTCTTAGGGAAGTTTCTTACAAGTTAATTGCTCCTAAAATATGGTTTAAACTTGAGTATCAATATATAAAAAAATAAATGGTTGAAATATTATATAAAAAAAGACAACATAATTTCAATATGTGGCTCAAAACTATAGTTAGGGTACATATTGATGAATTAAACAAGATAGTTATATATTTATCTAATATAGATGCCATTACCTGACCCATTCAGGCCCACCTGGCTGATAATAAGTTTAGTGTGACATCCAAACCCCACCTCTAATAGGCCAAGGTCTAGAAACTAGTGTTAAGTAGGAATATCACACACATGGGATGCCTTGGACTAAGGTTCATATACACAAACATTCATCTCCAAACACCACTGCAATATGGAAATGAAATATATAATTGATACCCAAAATATTCATGCATACAACTAATCTGACAACATAGTATAATTTGTGTATGAGAAAGAAAAGGGTCCAAATATAAGCCCTCAAAACTATAAAATATTCTCACCTACTAGAGAAATGTGGGATGTCAATGAGATGCAACTCTAGGAATTTACCATGGCCTATCTAACCAAACTAATAACCACCTATTCCTGATCCTCCAAAGATTTCATCAAAAGGATTTTCATCTTCATAAGAAATTACATGTACGAGTAGAGACCATGTATGGGTGAGTATAATCATACTCAGTAGGACACCTAAAAATCACTGAACACAAAGAATCATAAGAGAGAAAACTTAATATAAAAAAGATGATTCAATTAGAGAGTGATACAATAATATAAAAAACCTAGATTTTCTCAAGATAAAAACTAAGTCTCAAGGTTGAATCATTCCTTCATTTCCATCCTACGATTCCACTCAAGGCTTCAAGGTAATGCTTGTCGGAGAGAACACACTCCTTAGGTTTTGATAACACTAATGGCACTAATCTGAGAGGTTTTTCTTATTGAGCCTTATTAAGAAGAAGTATACACTATAAATTTGGATATTTGGATACACATATAGGGTATCAAACCTAAGGACAATGTGGGATACCTAAAACTTCCTGGATTATTCCACTGGTGTTGGGATCACACACCCTAGAAGTTGATATTGGTATAACTAACCCAAAATAGGTAAGAATGATAGAGGGTAACACCCTAGGTCAATATAAGGATACCTAACTCTATCAAAAACTAACTCATAGAGGGGATAAATCATCCTATTCTTAGGATGGTATGCTTCACTATACCCTCATAGGGATAGACTAAGGGAATTCACCCTATTGATACTCATCTAGGCTAAAGAGAACTAGGGAGTCAACATTCTCTAGAATGAATATAGAATGTTTATAGGAAATTCACAAAATTTCTTGTTAAGCCTATGAATACTTGAGTCTATTCCCATGCTTTTGTTCTTAGGTAGTTCCCATGTACTATGGTTATGCCCGTGTACACTGTTCATTCCAATATATATTGTCTGCCTCTGAGTACCTTGGTTGTTCTTGTATAACTTTCTCATCCCCATGAACCCGGCCGAGTCCATGTCCATGCACCCATAGGGAACATGTTGGGATTTTATATTTGGGTCACACAGTGTGTGATATTCATCTCTACATGTAAACCCTAACTTTCGTGGAAGGGGGACCACAAAATGTGTGTTCTTATGCAGTACATGTCATATATGTATGGTTTTTACAAAAATCCAAAAATTTATCACGTGTCTCTCCCATTACCCTGCCATCATCATTCCCACTACTTAATCCCACAAATAACATGGATCTAGGGTTGAATAATCCTTATTTTTCTTTAGTGGCTATATTTTAGCCTCCCATTAACTCGGGAATCACCTCCTTTTGTACCACATCGACTGAACATCCACAACCATGAAACAAAGTTCTCATATCCAAACTAAATATCACATCACCTTCATCAGACCACAATCATTCCTTCAATAATAAATTTGAACCTTCAAAAATGATATTTTTTTCTGATGATCTATTTATCAATGATTTATTTCTAGGTATTGTCGAATCATCGGTCAAACAAAACACCAATGATGAAGGCTCCAAGAACTAGGGGAGAAAAACATGAAACACAAATGTGTGGAATAAACATCGTCCATTTCTCAGGATAGATTCCATTTATTGATGAATAAATCAATGAATGTAAGGAATAATCAAGGATTTAAAAAAAACATTATCAATTCCTACTTCTAGAAAGATAAATCAAAAGTTTTAAATTAATAATTAACCCATGAATCAATTTTTTAAAATAATTTATTCACATTGGACATTGGATAATAAAAACTGAGATCAAAATAATGAAAATATACATCCTATCTTGAGATTTGATTGATCACTGATGAAGAATGATTCCAAATTTTTTATCATTTGTGAGATCCAAGAACTTCATTGATTATGATGATCCTTAGCAGACTGATCATCGATCCATGGTCTCATTAACATCTGTCAAGATCTCCTTCATAATATTCTCCAATCCTTAGGGTTATACAACTAACCTCAAGGTTTGGAGTAATCGTGTTTAAATAAAATAGATTTAGATCATGACAATTAAATAGATTATAAATTATTAATTAATTTATTTTCTATTATTCTGCTCGCAATTACTATAAAACAAAATGCTCAATGTGAAAAAATGTTCTGGAATGTCTGGGGTAAAACCTGCATTTTGGATTTAATCACTAGTGGAAAAAACATTTAACACGTCGGTATTTTTCATTTCTGTTATATATAACCAACGTACAAAGTTAAAAAAAATTAATTTATCGCGTCGGTTATAAAATAACTGATGTGATAAATCGATGAGAATCAATTTATTACATCAGTTATAAATTAACCGACATAAAAATACTAATATTAGCTTTATCACATTGGTTATTTTATAACCTACGTGATACATCAAATCTCAGTGCTTTATCACATCGGTTATAAAATAAATGACCTGATAAAGCTAATCTTGGCAATTTATCACATCGATTATCAAAATATCTGACATGATAAATCTACATTTATCACGTTGTTTATAAAATAACTGATGTGATAAATTGTTTATAACATCAGTTATTAAATAACCAATGTTATAAACATAAATAAAATTTTTTACCACATTGGTTATTAAATAACCTACATGATAAAGCTTTTAAATGATTTATCGCACCCTTTATTCAGTCATTCTATTTTCTTCGATCGGGCGACATGCGACTCATCTCTCTCAAATGAAAAACCTAGAAAGGATTCTTTGAATTCGTTCCCTCCAGCCTTGTTTTTCCAAAATCATTCTTCATATTTATTATCATCAAATCTATCAAGTCGACATGCAACACTCAAGTAAGCCTCACACGGCTCGGTTTCAGTTTTTATTTTTGGTGATGCCCTAAACTAAAATTTTGAGATGTTATTTTTCTTTATTATTGCTATCATGGTAAGTTTCATAGTGTTCATTTATACCATGCTAAATTATTTTCTGGTAAAATAATCATATGGAAGTGATATCATGCAGGTTTACGATTTTTTTGGGTTCTATCATGTGTGTGTGCGTGTACGTGGGATTTACAAGGGGGTGGGGGTTGTTCAAGTTGGTGGGGGTGTCCAGGGGTGGGGGTTGTGCAAGTGGGTGGGCGTGTTCAGGGGGTGGGGGGATATCTAGGGGATAGGGGTGTCCAGGGGGTGTCAAAGGGGGTGGGGTGGTGTATAGGGGGGTGTGGGGGCTGTCCAAGGGGGTTGAGGGTGTCCAAGGGGTGGGGTTGGTGTCCAGGGGATGATTTGGTTGTCCAAGGGTGTAGGGGTGTCCATGAGTGTGGGGGGTGGTGTCCATGGGGTGAGTTGGCTTTCCAAGGGGGTAGGGGTGTCCAGGGTGTGGGGGTGTCCATGGGGGGCTGTCTAGAGGGATGGGGTGTTGTCTAGGGGTTGGGGGCTTTATAAAGGGTTGAGGGGATGTACAGGGGGTGGGGGTTGTCAAGAGGGGTGGGGGTTTTCCAAGGCGGTGGTGGGGTCTAGGGGTGTCTAAGGGGGTGGGGTGTTGTCTAGGGGGTGAGGGGGCTTTCCAATGGGGTAAAGGTGTCCAGGGGTGGGGGTGGTGTCGAGGGGGTGAGGGGCTGTCCAGGGGGTGGGGGTGTCTAGAGGGTGTACAAGGGGGTAGGGGATAGGGTTGGTGTCTAGGGGGTGTCCAGGGGGTTGGGGTGGTGTCCATGGGGGTGAGTGGGCTGTCCAAGGGGGTATAGGGTGTCCAAGGGGGTGGGGTGTCCAGGGGATGGGGGGCTATCTAGAGAGTTTGGGGGCTGTCCAGGGGGTGGGGGCTTTCCAAGGGGGTGGTGGTGTCTAGGAGGTGTCCAAGGGGATGGTAGTGGTGTCCTGGGGGCTAAGGGTTCTTTTTAAGGGGTTGGGGGTGTACAGGGGGTGGGGGTGGTGTCCCAAGGGGTGATGGGGTTGTCCAAAGGGGTGGGGTGTCCAGGGGTGGTGTCGGGGTGTCCAGGGGGTGTCCAATGGGGTAGGGGTGGGGTGGTGTCTAGGGGGTGAGTGGGATTTCCAAGGGGGTAGGGGTTTCTAGGGGTGGGGGTGGTGTCCGGGGGGTGAGGGGGCTGTCTAGGGGGTGGGGGTGTCCAGGGGGTGTCCAAGTGGGTGTCCAAGTGGGTAGGCAGTGGGGTGGTGTCTAGGGGTGGGTGTGACCATGTGGGTGGGGTTGGTGTCTAGGGGGGTGATTGAGCTATCTAAGAGGGTAGGGGTATCAAGGGGTGTGGGTGTCCAGGGGGTGTAGCCTAACCGTGCGCAGTTCCCGAGTTCTTTAAAAATGTAATTTTTACCATTTACCTTATTGAATTTTAACACCAAAATGCCTCTGTCTCCCCCATTTGGATTATAAAACCCTAGAAGTATCCTCCTCCTCTTCTTCATGCCACTCAACTCTTTCCAATGGTGATTCGAAGTGGTTTCTACTAGTTTGGGGGTGATTTTTTCGTATAATATCTTCATTCTCCCTCTTCTTCCTTCTTCCTTTTTTTCTTAGTTGTTCTTATTCATTATTGGTTCATATGGTCTAGGGTTCTTATTTCTTTGTTTCTAAATTTTGGGTTTTTTCTTGTTATGGTTCTTCTTGGTATTCCTTGCTCATTTGGACCTTCTTGAAGCCATTTTGAATAGTCATCATTGAAGGTGTCTTGGATTGAGGTAGGTTTCCCTATGTATTGGCCTTTAAATTTAAGAATCATTGATTTCATGATGTTTATACCTTGATTTGATGCTTGTTAAAAATAAATAATTTTTTGAAATATTACTTAAATTAAATCAAGTTGCATTCCCATTGAATTAAATTTTGTGGAATTATTTTACATAGCCCTGCACAACAAGTGTTTGATTAAAATTCCAGTTGGCCCTAATAAGCGGTTTATGATTTCCAAGTGATGTTGTGCCTTTTCAAATGTGTTTCGAATATTTCATGGATTCCTAAATGGTGTTTTTGGATACTTTTGAAAACGTTTTTCCTTTAAAAGAATGGGTGTGTCCTAGTTGGTGCTTTCATAAAGTGGGTTTTCTTTGGAAAACTCTTCTTTGAATGTGTCTCTTGCCTTATCATTATTAAAAGGAATGGTAATTCCATGGTATGGGACTCCCATTATGCGTTGATAGCCCTAAGTCAAGGGGACTTCCTTGGAGGGGTGTTCTGAGGTGATTCTTATGGGTGTGTGGCTTATGTGTGTCTTGTGTTTATTCATTATATATGGTTGATTGTTTGATACTCCTCGAATCACCCACATTTTAGACATAACATGGTAACCTATAATTGGTAGTGGATTATTCGAGAATGCTTGTTGTACTAGTTTAAGATTATTCTCTTGCTAATTGACCCTTGGTATAAACACGCTCTACTTTGGGGATGGTTCCCCACATGCGTTAGGGTTGTTTAATTGCATCAGGAATTCCAAAAGGATGGATTAGGTTACAATATTTTCTATATTTTTTCCTAAGCTCCTAGGTATTATCATGTTCTCTGAAACTTTTTTATTCATGGAGGATAATCTAGGTGCCTCATCTAGTATGGTTACTTGAATACTGCTTACCCATTACCCTCGTTATGTCATCATTGATTATGCTCCCTAATTGTGATGTGTCTCATTGGTAAAATTGAATGCTTGGTTTTAAATGTTTTAATGAGGATTATTTTTAGAAAAACTAGGTTTATTTTCCTATATTTCAAACTAGAAACAAATGAAATATTTTATTTAAATGTAATGAATAGGGATAGCCCCTACCCCCTGGACACCCCCTACCCCCTTGGACACCCTGGACAACCCCTACCTCTTTAGAAAGTCCTTACCCCCTTGGACAGTCCCCACCCCCCCTGGACAGCCCTCTACCCCCTTGGACACCCCCTTGGTATATATATATCCAAGCGATTTCATTGAAACTGTTGGAATATTTTAACTTCAGGTAGTCTATACCAACGGTTCCTGCAAAATAATTGGTATAGGGATATTGCACCGACCATCATGCCAATGGTGTATGAAACCGTTGGAGTATTCTATCCCAATGTTTTTAGGGGATATCCCAATGGTTTCAAATCGTTGGGATATGTGTAATTTTCATTAGTGAATGTATACATATTTTAATATTTTCACTTCATATTTCTTTTTTACGGAAGGGTGAATTTGTTATCTAGTTGCATCAGGATGTATTCTTTGTGTACCTTAAGAATAAAGGATCCTAGATGAATTTAAAAAAATTATATCTAACTATATTTTCTTTTTAAAATCATTTTAATGCTTATTTTTTTTCAAATATGCATAGATTTGTTTTATATTTCAAAATCATTTTACATTCAAATTATGATATTTTTCATATAAATATATATTTGTCTTATCTTAACAAGATGTATGATTTTTCTATTTTTTATAGGTAATAATGAGTCGAAGTTGGATTATGACACATATAATGAGTAATGAATATGAGGAAGGTGTTGATGCCTTTTTGGAATTTTCTAAATGAAATGTTCCAAGAAGTGGAATTTTTTTCTGTCCATGCCTTAAATGTTTGAATATGAAGAAGTTGAAAAGTAGAGAGATCAAAGATTGTCTGAAATTTCATGGTTTTAATCCAAGTTACAGCCCTTGGATTTGGCATGGTGAAACTGGACAGAATTTCAAATCTAATGATGATGATGATTTGCAAGATGGTAACTCTGGGGGAATTGAAGAAATGATCTGTGATATTGCAGCAGAACAAATTGAGATAGAACTGACAGTTGTGTGTCTATATGGTGATGCTAAAAACCCATTGTATCATGGTTTTATGGATTTTAGGGTTTTTTCGTTAGTGTTAAGACTGACTAACCTAAAGGTGAAACATGGATGGAGTGACAGAAGTTTTACAGAGCTGCTACAATTGTGGAAAGACACTCTTCCAAAAGACAATGATCTTCCAGATTCACATTATAAGGCCAAGAAAATATTTTTCCCAATGGGATTGGGATACAAGAAAATAAATTCATGTACGAATGACTGTATGATATATAGGAAGGAATATGAATTTATTTCAGAGTGTCCTAAATGTGGGAAATCACAGTATAAGTTGAAGGAAAAATCACAGGCTGATGTAGAGATTACAAAGATCCATTCTAAGGTATTTTGGTATCTTCTTATAATTCATCATTTGAAATGTTAATTTTCTAATTCACATGATTCAAAAAGGTTAAGATGTAATGCTGATGAGCAGATATGTGATGAAAAAATATTTCATCCAGTTGATTGTCCACAATGGAAGAAAATTGATGAGCAGTATCCTACATTTGGAAATGAAATTAGAAATCTCATATTAGGGTTGTACACAGATGGAATGAATCTATATTGAACCCTCAGTAGCACACATAGTTCATGGCCTGTTTTATTGGTAATTTACAACCCATATCCTGAAGGTTGTATGAAGCACAAATATTTCATGTTGAGTATAAGTATCTCTGATCTGAAGCAACCCGAAAATGATATTGATGTTTTCTTTTCACCATTGATTGATGATTTGAAACTTTTATGGGAGTATGGTATTAGGGTGTATGATTATTATAAAAAGGAATATTTTCAACTGCATGCAGTTCTTAAGTTCACTATAAATGACTTCCCAGCATATGGAAATTTGTCTGGATACAGTGTTAAGGGGCATAAAGCATGTCCAATTTGCGAACAATAGACTTTATATTGTCAATTTCATTATGGGAGGAAAACAATGTACATGGGTCATAGAAAGTTTTTGCCTGTGGATCACACTTATAGAAGACTAAAAAAGGCATTCAATGGCTCACAAGAAATTGATATTTCTCCAAAACCTTTATCCCTTGATGATTATTTTGATAGGGTGTAAAACCTTGATGTGACATTGGGAAAGACACAGAAATCTAATAATGATAGACATATTTGGAAGAAAAGGTAAATATTTTTTTATCTACCATATTGGAGATATCATGAAGTGAAACATAATATTGATGTCATGCACGTGGAGAAGAATATCTACAAGAGTTTGATTGGAACATTGCTATATATTAAAGGAAAGACAAAAGATGGCTTTAATGCAAGATTAGACTTACTATCAATGGGAATACGTTTAGAGTTATCTCCCACTCCTAATGGAAGGCGAACATTTCTTCCCCCAGCTTGTTATACATTATCCAAGAGGGAGAAAATTATCTTTTGTTAGTGTATTCATGATATCAAAGTACCTCAAGTTTATTCTTAAAATGTAAAACAAATCCCTTTGAAGGATTTGAAGTTGATAGGTATAAAATCTCATGATTGTCACATCATGATGCAACAACTTCTACCAGTTTCATTGCATGGAATATTGCCCATCCGTGTCAAAAAGACTATAATGAAGTTGTTTTATTTTTTCAATTCAATTTTTAATAAGGTTATTGATGTGAATGCTTTGAAAATTTTAGAAAAGGATGCAATTTTTATTCTTTTTCAATTGAAAATGTATTTTCCTCCGCCTTTTTTGATATAATGGTGCATTTAATGATTTATATGGTTCTATAAATAAATATTTATGGACTTGTATATCTTTTTTGGTTGTATCCTTTTGAAAAGGTATATGGAAATATTTAAGGGGTATATTAAGAATCCATATCGACCTGAATCCTCTATTATTGAAAAGTATATTTCGGAGGAGGTTGTGGGGTTTTGTATAAGAAACTTGGATATGGAAGAGCACATAGGTTTTCCTCCATCTCGCCATGAATGATTTAATAATGAGGGAAAGGGGATTCATGGCTTGAAAGTAAAATCGTTGTTAGCTAAACAGATAAAGAAGTTATAATTATACATCTTGAATAACATAGCTGATGCTAAACTGTATATCACGTTGCATATTAATGAGTTGAAACAAAGTAAACCAAAGAAGAAAGAAATGTGGATTCAGAATTATCACAACAAAACATTTTTTTCATGGTTTACAAATACCTTGCTTTATAGATCAGATGTATCAGAGACATTAAGATGGTTATTGGTTGGTCTATGTTTAAATGTGATAACATGGTCTGGTTATGAAATTAATGGCTATACATTTCATACCGTATCTCAAGACAACAGAAGTGCAGTTCAGAATAGTGGTGTATTGGTGTTTGCAAAAGAAATGCATTTTTTGAGTTCTAAAGACAAAAACCCAATTTCAGCATCAACTACATATTATGGAGTCATTGAATAAATATGGGAGTTTGATTAATTTAAAATTAAAGTTCCTATTTTTAACTGCAAATGGTTTATCAATTACAACAGTGTCAGACATGATAAATTTGGGATGACAGTTTTAAATCTAAATAGATTAGAAGACACAGCAGATTCTTTTATAATGGCAACACATGAAAAATAGATCTTCTATGTAGTTCATCAATCAAATATGTAGCAGTCTGTTGTTTTAAATGGGAAAAATCAATATGTTGGTGAGGATAAACTTGATGAAGATGCTAATTTATGTGATATCCCTACTTCCATGGAAAGATTAGCAGAACATAATGATGAGCATATTGAAGACATGGTTTGTGCCATAAGGAATGATCATGACAAAGGAATTTGGGAAAACAATCCATGTTTACATTCCTACTATTCCAGGTAACATATATTTATTTCTTGTTTACATTTATTATTTTCATAAAATGTTAGATATTGTAATTTTTTCTTTATTAAAACGCATATTAAAACAAATAAGTAGAAGTTTTTTTTCATTTTTATTTTTTTTTTAGTATATTTTATCATGTTTACCATTACTTAAATTATATATCTATTATTTTTGTTGAATGAAAATTACTTTACCATGTTTACTATTTTTACCATGTCTACCATGTTTACCATGTTTACCAAGTTTACCATGTTTACCATAGTTTATCATAGTTTACCTTTACATAACTTATATATTTATTGATTTTTTGGAATGAGAATTACACAACCATGTTTACCATGTTTACCATGTTTACCATGTTTACCATGTTTACCTTGTTTACCATGTATACCATTATTTAACATCCTTACCATATTAACCATGTTTACTATTATATAACTTATTTCAATTTTCCGTTTTTTGTTTACATTAGTATTGTAGTATTTGAATTTTTATATTTTTGAACTAATGTTTGTTTTTTTATTTTAAGGATAATGATAGATCAATCAGTTGATCAACCACATGATTCTAGAGATGAGAATAATTATCATACCTATGGGGAAGTACATTCACATGCTTCACTTGATGTTCCCAAATCTTCCTCATGTGCTCCCATAACGACAAAGAAGAGTTCAAGAGTTAGTAAACATGGGTGCACATGTTTACCAAAATTATCACTTGCCCATACTTAGGACCAGAGGATAGTAATTGAGTTTGATGAGAATGATATTTCTAGAAGTCCTAATGAAAAATATTTTAAGAGTTTTGTATCAACTCAGGGTAAGAGAAAAGTAATCATTTTGTATGATGATTGGAGATGTATGGACAAAGTGATAATATCTCAATTGTGGGAGACAATTTTGGTAAGATATTTTTCTATTTTTGGCCTATTCTTTAAATTTTTCTAGTATAATATGTTTTTCCTCTTCTTTATCAAATGACATTTGATATTCCTAACATTGGAGGAGTTAGGAAGAAATGATTATCATTGGATGCTAGGAGATGGAGGGATTTTAAATCAACCCTCGCATTTGATTTCATTTTTGGTCATAGGAGTCATGACAATCCATGTCATATATATCCTTTCATAGATAAAGAGACATGGACACAGTTTGTTGAAAGTAGAAGAAAAGATTCATTTTTGGTAAGGGAAATGTAAAATTTTATAATTTTTCTTATATAAATGATCTTATTAATGTTTTTTTAATGATTTCTTATTCATAATTTATATCAAACAATGATATCTTATCAGGAGATCCAATCCAAAAATGTATACCCTAATAGTTTATCTTGGGGATGGTGTACATTATTCGAAGAATAAATGATGGAAAAAAATTACAAAAACTGAGAGGTGAGTCTTCAATATCTAAAGAGGTTTCCCCTCCATCCCCTCCATCCAGACATGAAAAATGGAAGAGAGATCGGATAGACAAAAAGGGGAAATATCTTTTTGAAGATTCTAGAATCATAGCTGAGAGGATTGTAAGATATTTATTTTATTTATTTAAGTTAACTATATTATTTATAAAATTTGAATCACTACAGAAATGTTCAATTAATTAATACAGGATTCTCTTGAGAATCAGAGCTCACAGGGGGAATTTACAGCTGCTGGGAGGTAAGATATTTTATCTGCAACATTGGGAAATCACAAACATCCTAATCGTGTATAAGGATATCTGACGGGTGTATCAGTAAGAAAAGTGTTTCCACATTCTTCAACTTCTTCTGTTGAGGGTATTTATAAAAAAATAGAATCCTTTGATGCTGAAGTTCATAATATTAATGCGATGATGGAGGAAAATATTAGATAATTGGTAGAGTATATGTTTTCAGACATGCAAAGACAATTTCAGACAACAGCTCCCACTCCTCCACCTCCCCCTGGAGACCCCATTATTTATCCTCCACTTCTGCCAGTAGCTCCCACTCTCCCACCTCAGCCTGCGGACCCCATTTTTTATCCTAATCCTCTGCCCCAGCTTCCTACCTATTGCGAGTTGTATGTTGATGATCCTCAACATCATATAGTTGCATATGGGCTAGTATATTGTATAGGATATATAGTTCATCATCAGCAGTTAGAGGTAGAGCATCATAGGGTCATTGTACATGATATTATAGATAGATCATCTCGAGTACAATTACCTATATATGAGGTGATGATAGTTGTACATAGTATCAGGAATTTTTTAATTTGTCCATCTAGACTTATGCGACTCATTACCATAAAGTTATGTATTTTATATCTTCTATTTTATTTTTTTATTAAATTTTTTTTAACATTTGAAAACTAATATATTTTTTTATTTATATTTACTGTAATACTTCAAAGGTAAATAAATACTATATAGACAACAAAAAAGACAAATGGATATGACATTAGAGAAATATTCTAGTAGTGTTGACAGATTGTCAAGATATTCAAATTTGTTGGCGGATCATTATGAGTTTCCAATGGAAGCTCATGTTTGTGTACGTACATTAAATTTGGGGATTCTAAAAAATTATATCATGGATCTTGTTACTGGAGATAAGTTGGGCATCAATTTGGTGCAAATTTTTTCCATGTAAGTCTTAACACCTTTTCCCTATGTTATATGTATTAAAAATGTATACTTATGTCTGTTTTGTATTAGGTATATTTATGACATGTGTGAGAAGAAAGAGAAGACAGATGTATATGGATTCATGGACCCACATTTGATTTTCCCTTAAGCATATGCATTGGATAAGGAACAAATAATTCTTTATATTAATGAAAGATTTGAACAGAATATAATCACACAGTGTTGGTTGATACCTTTTTGTGAGAGGTATGAAACATATCTATGAAAAAGAGTTCATTATATTTTATTATAAAAAACCACTATCCTTAAATTTTCTTTTATCAGTGATCATTGGATGTTTTGTGTTTTTTTCCAAGGGAGAAAACACTTTATTGGATATGCTCTGTCCATAGTGATGTGCGGGAAATTTTTAAGAATATGTTGGAAAAGTAACTTTCAATTTCTTAATAGTTGTATATATTATAATGAATTTTAAATTTATCCCATTCGTATTATTTTCTAACATGGGATGGGTCTACTTTCGAAAAAACACAAAGAAAAGGAGTTCCAAGATCAAATATGTAAAAGTAAAGGTAAATATCCATTTATAATTTGTACTTTTTGATGTTTTACATAAAAATAATATTTTTAATTTACACTCATTTAAACATAATTGTCATGAAAAATAAGGCACCATCGAATGCGTATATTATATGTTAATATTTATGAATGAAATAATTACAACTGTAACACTTGTGTACTTTGACCTGGTAATATTTCCTTTTAAACTTTGCCAAAATATTTCATCTGATTTATTCATTATACATGTTAACTAATATCCTTTTACTTTTTAGCTATTTGATGACCCTCAACCCTATAATTCTCAAGATTTCAAACACTTACAAGTGGAACTGTCAAATTATTTTATAGGTTTGATTGGATTTTAGTTTGTTTGTAGTGTAAAATTTAAATTTAAATATTTTCATTATAATTGTGTATTTGGTAGTTGTTTAGGATGGATTTAGGGGTTTTTGTAGTTGACATTGTATGTTTTGAATGTTATAAATGTGAATGTTTAATTTTGGTCTACTTCATGTTTTGGTCAAGTTCTGATGGTTTTTTTGGTATGGATTCTGGTCTTGGGGGGGTGTCCAGGGTGTCCATGGGTGTCCATGGGGGTGGGAGGGTGTCCAGGATGGTAGGAGGGTTGTCCAAGGGATTGGGGGATATTCAGGGGGTGTCCAGGGGTGTGGGGTGTCTAGTGGGGTGGTCAGGTTTCTAGGGGTGTGGGAGAGCATTCTAGTGTGGTGGGGTGTCTAGGGTGTCCATGGGGGTGGGAGGGTGTCCAAGAGGGTGGGAGGGTTGTCCAGGGGAGTGGGTGTTGCTCAGAAGGGTGGGGGGATATCCAGGGGTGTGGGGGGTTTCTAGTGGGGTGGGGGGTTTCCAGGGGTGTGGGAGGGTTGTCCAGTGGGGTGGGAGGGGGGGTTCTCGGGGTGTCCATGGGGGTGGGAGGGTGTCCAGGAGGGTGGGGGTCCAGGAGGGTGGGGGGTTGTCCAAGGGGTGTCCAGGGGTTTGGGGCGATGTCCAGTGGGGTGGGTGGTTTCCAGGGGAGTGGGGGTCTGTCCAGTGGGGTGGGGATGTCCATTGTGTCCATGGCGGTGGGAGGGTGTCCAAGAGGGTGGAATGGGTTGTCCAGGGGAGTGGGGGTGTTCGGGGTGTCCATGGGGGTGGGAGGGTGTCTAGGATGATGGGGGTTGTCCAGGAGGGTGGGGGCTATCCAAGGGTGTAGGGGGTGTCCAGTGGGGGGTTCTAGGGGAGTGTGGGGCTCTCCAATGGGGTGGGGATGTCCAGGGTGTCCATGGGGATAGAAGGGTGTCCAGGAAGGTGGGAGGGCTGTCCAGGGGAGTGGGGGCTATCCAGGAGGGGTGGGGGCATGTCCAGTGGGGTGGGGTGATCGGGGTGTCCATGGGGGTGGGAGGGTGTCCAGGAGGGTGGAGGGATATCCAGGGGAGTCAGGATGTCCATGAGAGGTGGGGGACTGTCTAGGGGTATCTAGGGGTGTGGGGGTGTCTATTGGGGTGGGGGGTTTCCAGGGGTGTGGGAGGGTTTTCCAGGGGTGTGGGGGTGCCTGGGTGTCCATGGGGGTGGGAGGGTGTCTAGGAGGGTGGGGGGATATCCAGGGGGTGTCCAAGGGTGTGGGGGTCCAATGGGGTGGGGATTTTAGGGTAGTGGGGGTTATCCAGGGGTGTGGGGTGTGTCCAGGGTTTCCATGGGGGTAGAAGGGTGTCCGAGAGGGTGGGAGGGATGTTTAGGGGAGTGGGGGGTTTTCCAAGAGGGTTGGGGGCTGTCCAGTGGGGTGGGGGTTTCCAGGGGTGGAAAAGGGCTGTCTAGTGGGGTGGGTGTGTCCAGGGTGTCCATGGGGGCGGGAGGGTGTCCAGGAGGGTGGAGTGCTGTCTAGGAGAGTGGGGGCTGTCTAAGAGGGGTGGGGGATGTGCAAGGGGTATCCAGGGGTGTGGGGGTGTCCAGTGATGTGGGAGGGGTTCTAGGGGTATGGGAGGGTTGTCGAGTGTGTTGGGGGTGTCTTGGATTTCCATGGGGGTGGGAGGGTGTCCAGGAGGGTGGGGGCTATCCAAAAGGGTGGGGGATATCCAGGGGGTGTCTAGGGGTGTGGGGGATATCCAGGGGTGTGGGGGTGTCCATGGTGTCCATGGGGGAGGGAGGGTGTCCAGGAGGTTGGGAGGGTTTTCCAAGGGAGTGGGGAAGTCCAGGAGGGGTGGGGGATGTCTAGTAGGGTGGGGGGTTTCCAGGGGTGGGGGAGGGTTATCCATTGGGGTGGGGGTGTCCAGCGTGTCCATGGGGGTGGGAGGGTGTCCAGGAGGGTGGAGGGTTGTCCTGGGGGTGGGGGCTGTCCAGGAGGGGCGGGGGGCTCTCCAAGGGGTATCCAGGGGTGTGGGGGGTGTCCAGTGGGGTGGGGGTTTCCAGGGGTGTGGGAGGGTTGTCTAGGGGGTGGGGTGTCTCGGGTGTCCATGGGGGTGGGAGGGTGTCCAGGAGGGTGGGGGCTATCCAGGAGGGTGGGGGTTGTCCAACGGTGTCTAGGGGTGTGGGGGTGTCTAGTGGGGTGGGGGTTTCCAGGGGAGTGGGGGTTTTCTAGGGGTGTGGGGTGTATAGGGTGTCCATGGGGGTGGGAGGGTGTCCAGGAGGATGGGAGGGATATCCAGGGGAGTGGGGGCTGTCCAAGAGGGGTGGGGGGTTTTCTAGTGGGGTGGGGGTTTCTAGGGGTGTGGGGGGCTTTCTAGTGGGGTGGGGTGTCCAAGGTGTCCATGGGGGTGCGATGGTGTCCAGGAGGGTAGAGGGATGTCTAGGGAAGTGGGGAGGCTTTCTAGGGGGTATCCAGGGGTGTGGGGGTGTCCAGTGGGGTGGGGGGTTTCCAGGGGTGTGGGAGGGTTGTCTAGTGGGGTGGGG
Source organism: Viscum album (assembly GCA_963277665.1). Lineage (NCBI taxonomy): Eukaryota > Viridiplantae > Streptophyta > Magnoliopsida > Santalales > Viscaceae > Viscum > Viscum album. Next base: position 2,088,973,501 of record OY728160.1, read on the forward strand.
GTTTCTGGGGTGTCCATGGGGGTGGGAGGGTGTCGATGAGGGTGGGGGCTGTCCAGGGGTGTCCAGGGGTGTGGGGGGTGTCCAGTGGGGTGGGGGTTTCTTGGGGAGTGGGGGGCTATCTAGTGGTGTGGGGGTTTCCAGGGTGTCCATGGGTGTGGGAGGGTGTCCAGGCGGGTGGGAGGGATGTCCATGGGAGTGGGGGGCTATCCAGGAGGGGTGGGGGCTGTCTAGTGGTGTGGGGGTTCTAGGGGTGTGGGAGGGATGTCCAGTGGGGTGGGGGTGTCCAGGGTGTCCATGGGGGTGGGAGTACTGTCCAAGGGAGTGGGGGCTGTTTACGAGGGGTGGGGGTTATCTAGGGGGTATACAGGGGTGTGGGGGTGTCCAGTGGGGTGGGGGTATCTAGGGGTGTGGGAGGATTTTCTAGTGGGGAGGGGGTGTCCATGGGGGTAGGAGGGTTTCCAGGAGGGTGGGGTTGTCCATGAGGGTGGGGGCTGTCCAGGGGGTGTCCAGGGGTGTGGGGTGTCCAGTGGGGTGGGGTTTTCTAGGGGAGTGGGGGTTGTCTAGTGGGTTGGGGGTGTCCAGGGAGTCCATGGGGGTGGTAGGGTGTCCAGGAGGGTGGGAAGATTGTCCAGGGGAGTGGGGGTGTCCAGGGTGTCCATGGGGGTGGGAGGGTGTCCAGGAGGGTGGGGGTTGTCCAGGAGGGTGGGGGCTGTCTAAGGGTGTGGGGCTATCCAGTGGGGTGGGGGTTCCATGGGTGTGGGAGGGTTGTCCAGTGCATTGGGCTGGTTTTTGTCTGGTTTAGGTCTTGTTTTGTTCTATTTTTAGTCTGTTTTAGGTTTTCTTTTGCAGGGCATAGTTTTGGTTGAACAGTTTTATTAAAAAGAATTATTTTTTACGTCATTTATTTTATAACAGACCTAAAAAATTCATGTCAATGGGTTTTAACATAGGTTATTCGGAAACCTATGTAAAAAATGCATGGGAATGGGTTTTTAAATCGGTTATTTCATAACTGATGTAATAAATGGGATAAAAATGGTTTTTTACATTGGTTATTTGATAACATACATAATAAATGGAATGAAATAGGTTTTTGCATCGGTTATTTAATAACTAACGTAGTATATATGTTTTCACATTGGTTATTATTTAACCGACGTGAAAAATGCTTGGCGGACTGGTGTATAACGTCAGTTATTAACATAACTGATGTGATAAACTCTTCAGAGGCGCAGTTTATTACGTCGGTTATTCGAAAACAGATGTGAAAAAGTAGATATCACGTCGGTTATTTTAAAACCTCCATAATAAATCACAACTCCGAAGCATTTTCCACATCAGTTTTTGATGAACCGATGTGGAAAACACTTCTGATTATTGGTTTTTACATTGGTTGTAAAATAACGACCATAAAAAACAATATTTATGACATCTCATGTAATAACATCAGCCAAAAAAAGACGTAAAAATAAAAAATAACCATCATAAAAAACATTTTCTACACTAGTGAATGGTGGTCTCATTTTTCTCATCTAAGACACCGTTCAATATTTATTACACTATTTTTAAAAATGAAACATATATAGTGCAGTATATTTAATATTTTTATTATATCATCACTGAGGCTCCTTAGGATAAGGAATCCCATGATGACTCCACATCTAGATCTGAAAATATTATTTAAAATATTATATTTTTTTTGAATTTAAAAATAGTGACATTACATTTTCCCCACCTCAAGGATTTTCATCCCAAAGATAGAAAATCCTACTAAAATATTTGAGTATTTTGAGCTCACATCTATTTATCCCACTCCCATTAGCTCTCCTAGATGTTCCTTTTCTTCCAACACATGTGCATCAAAGGAATCACTCACCCATAAAGGATCTTCCCTTGTAAATCCTCAATCTATGCCAAGTAATCTACTAATGTAGCCTCATCCTTGATGTCCATCTCACCCCAATCAATAACATGTGATTGGTCACGCATATACCTCCTCAATTATGATACATAAAAGACATTGTGTACTCATTCTATCATTAGATGTAGGGATAAGTGATATTCCACCTCATAAACCCTACATAATATCTAGAAAGGTCCAAAAAATATCATATATCACTTTACACCCTATCCAAATCTATACAACACTCATTGAGGTGAGATCTTCAAGAAAATATGGCCTCCCTCATCAAACTCCAAAGGAATCTATCATCAATCCTCATAATACTTCTGATAGATCTAGGAAGTCCTCATCCTCTCTTAGATGATATGAACCTTCTTTATCATCACTCACACCAAATCCAGGCCCATGAGTGGCTAATGTCCTATATCAGTCCATCATAGCGGAAAACTTCAGGGTCTCTGAAGTGGAAAAGGATCTATTAGATACCACTAATATGGGGGATCAATCAATGGTTTAATGTTTTTCAAATTCTTTCTTTTTTAATTCAACCTTTTCGACTGTTTAAACTCTTGATCCCTCATCCTTAAATCCCAACATATCCCTAAAATAAAAAATAAAATTCAAGAACAAAAAATAAGTATTTTTACATGGTTTGGTACTAGGACCAATGTCCTTACGGAAACCAGTGATTACCCTTGGTTACATATTTTTCGCTATATGTTTATGGTTACAACCAGATAAAGTCTCATTCCCATCAAAACTAATTCCCATAGTGTTCCACTCAAGAATCCTACTAGAGTTTAAAAGTTCCCACCTACACTAGTGACTCTTGATTCCAATAGTAGGATCTTTATACTCCATCCCACAATGTTACCAGCATCCCATTGGCCTGCTCTAGAGTCCCACTGGATACTTCCACTAATTTAGAGTCCCATTGAAGACTTCACAATATTGATTCCCAAAAGATTCAATCCATTGATAGGATGATTATATAATCTTCCTCCATTAGATTTATAGATCAAACTCACCCATGTACAAATCATGAACCTTTGCACGTGTGCTGGTCTTTCTCAACAAATTTTGATCACTTGAAGATGGTCAGCTACCTCAGTACAAAGTTTCTTGGGAAAGAATTTTTTTTTTATGAAGACCCAGCCACACTAACCATTAAAAACTCAGATAAAAAAATAATCTAAAACACTAATAAAATAACTTATCTAGCTTCAGTCTCAAAACTTTTCACACTGATTATGAAATATAAATTACACATGCACTTCTTCAATAATCATTCATGTATTTATAACATTACTTGCTCTTCTCATTTTTTTTTCAAGTATTAATTCATGTGCCTGAAAACATCTTTATAAAATTTATATAGAATAAGAAAATATACACTTACTTATTATTTCTTCAAGTTATTTAACAATCAAATGTGTATAAACATACACATTCATGCACACATGAACTGCATCTCCACTTCTCAACTTCACGCACACACGCTATTTATCTTGTACACACCTTGCACAAACCTCATACGTTTCTTTTATTAAATTTATGGGTATCATATACATGCTCAGGCACAATTAATTGCTTATGTCTCATATATTCTCCCCTTTACACAATTAGTATTCACTCATACACACTATCACATATACTACCTACTCTATTGTGCAATCACCTTTGTGCAAACCTCATTCATCCAAACGAAAATGGGTGTAGAGTATTAAAGTGTGCAAGTATTCTTTATAAAATAAAGTGTAATAACAAACTATTCATGGATCCTCAAAAAATTTCACACAAACCTAACGAACACTAGTATAGAATTATCTATGAAATCCAAATGTCTATTTTCTCCTTCATGAAAATGTTTAGTGAGATTCAAAACATGAGAACCTGGTTCATCACAGAAGCGAGGAATATCTAAAGTTAATTACCTTCATGAATCTTCATTCTGTGAAAAGTAGAATAAGTGTGTTAATAATAGGTTGTCTACTCATGACCGTTAAGTATTATTCATGAAAATAGAATGTGTGTGGTAACCTTTTCAAACTAGAATGATTCATTACACTCCTCTCTCAAAAACTCATCTCTTGGATGAGAGATAAACACACACAACAAATGAACTTGACATCCAGTATTTAAAGTCATCATACACCATTATAGAACCTTATTGAATCACAAAGATCATTCAGAAACTGCCTATTCCATGGATTCTATAAACACCATCTTGAAAATTTAAACCTCTACACAACATCAAATACATGGTTTGATCCTCATTAAATTAGGTAAAAAAATTGCATAATTATTTCTGATCATCCTTGGATCTTCAGAACTATGAAACGGTGATGATGGGAGAGCCTGCATAGAGCTTTGTTCGATAATTCCATAGAGATCCTAATGAATAGGTACACTTTTGTTCTTTCAGGGAAGAAGATGACACTGCATGGGGATCAGATGGATCTTAACATCAGATGAGTTGATCTGATGGTGGTAGTTCTATCTGTGTTTTCTAAAATAGATCGATGGTCTGGATAAAATGATCAATGAATCGAATGTTCCTGGTTAAAACAGACCTATCCCACATCAAAAATCCAAGCACTCATCTTCTTCCTTATATTATAACCTGAACCAACATCCATTCAATAATTCTCTTCCTCCTCTTATAGTATCGACCTGTACAGGTTCTCTTGAAGGTGCACTCCTGCACCCCAATCCGACACCATACCTCCCCACATGGTGGTGCTCCATCGTTAATATACCTAATGTAGGAATTCCCATGTGACCTAAGCCTCAGCTACGATCGCCTCATAATGGCTGGATGGGGTTGTTCTCAGTTTCCCACACAATGGTGTGTGTTTCTTCCTCAGCTGGCTGGCTAGAGATGGCCTATATTTTTTTGACTAAGCACAATATAAAAAATTCACTAGAGTTCTCATAAAAAATACCCAACTCAAATAATTCAATAAATCCAAACCCTTTTTCCTTGAAATCACACCATAATCAACATTAAAACCTCTTCACACAAAATAAATCATTTTTTCATGGAAGATTTAATTTCTTTTTCAAATCATTGTTATAAACAATGTGTTATCACAATTCTACCAACAACACATGTCTTTAAAATTTAAGAACTATTATGAAATCATCTGATTTAAAACCTTAAACAAATTGGAATCTTACACCAAACACTCATTGACAACAAATTTAATTCACTAGACACATAAATTCCCCCTTTGTATTTATTGGCAATACTCAAATGATGTCAATGTGTTAACTTTTATTTCTCTCCCTTATTGGAAATGAATACAAAGGTCGTTTTAAGAGTTAAAACATTAAGAAACTTCTTATCCAATTTTAAAGAATGAAACCTCACTAAATCAACAACAATGAGCTTTTAGTTAATCAACTCTAAGTCCACATGGAAAAGCCTGGTGTAGAAAACAATAGAGATGTCACCTAAGAATCAAAGCTATTAAAATATTATAATATGATACCAATAAAAAACATGTTTCAAAAACTTCATCTTATAGAAAAAATTGAACAAGATTGATAATATGTTTCCTACATACATCTCAATAATTTATAAAGTTCTAGTGAAAAAACAAATAGATTATCCTTTAAAATTCAGATTAATAGTATGATAGTGATAATCATTTTCAGAGAATTGTGAAAAATTAACAGATTCAAAACATCAATTCTCCCCCTTAAAGGATGAACCCACATTCTTCAATTCCCTACATGATAGTACAAGATTATTTATAAAATTTAATAAGTATGAACCTGTTTGTTCCTTAGAAATAATACTCAGGTTCAGAGATGCCTCTCAACCTTGTTTTCCATTCTTCCTTATAAAATCTTATTTGGAAGAGTTATCCGTTATATTTTGAGCTGTTAGAAGTATCATATGATTTTTAGGTCATTTCTAATTTTTTCAAACCTTTTGAATTTTAGGATTTACATGCCATCATTTAATTATTTATAGGTCACCACATGCTCTTATTTTTCTCTGACAAGCTTCTGGTCCTATTCAAAAAATTTCATCTTCTCACACAATTCACCAATGACTGTAGCATTATTCACTGTATAACTTTTCATATCATATTCATTTTGATGAATCTAACTAGATAAGAAAACTCTGCATTTCTCAACATTATGACATTATTTACCACATCTTCCATAGACTTCATTCAAACATTCATTTTATTTTTGCATTGATAGTTTAGATAAAGTCTTGATCAAAGGATTCTTTTCCTAATAATATGATCTTATCTGCTCAGCATTGCTCCCCCTTGATTTATGCCCCCTCCTTGGTAGTGACATATTATACCAGCATGAATAAGCTTTATGTACAAACACTCTCCAGCACCAAAAGTATCCTATGAACCTTAATCTTCTAGACTGATTGAAATTTTGATCTTAAGATTGTAGTTATTTCTTTTTCACAGACTATAGATGTATCTTCTTATAAGGGAATCTTATGTCTAAATAAGTACATTATTCCTTTATGGGAAATTTTTTCACATTTGTTCTTTAGGTACATTTAGATTCGGGCATGCTTTTCAGACCTACATCATTGGAAACACCAAATGTACATTGAGACTTATTTGGTTTATAATCACCCTTTTTCTTTGAACCCTTCTTCTTAGAAGTTTTATAAGATTCCCCATTAATATCAATGGATTTGGTAAAGCCTTATTTCATCTAATTCAACTCACTTTGAGCTGAAAGATATATAGATTATGTCTTGAATAATTATTTCTCTTTCTCAACAAGTCTTTCTTTGAGATCATTGACCATCTTTTCAAATTCAGCTAATTTCAAACAGTTTTGATTATTCTCTTCAATAAATGATATCTTCTTATTATTTTCCCTTTTCTCATTAATATGAATATCCTACTACTTAACAAATTCTTTATTCTCAAAGGATATCTTGTTAATTTCTTTCTTCATTTTTTTCTAATATTTCGTGAGTTGTATATTGTCAGTAAGAGTATCTTTCATATTTTCTTTTAACATCCATTCCAAATTAGTTATTTCATCACCTTCATCAAATTAAAATGGGTTTCTAGATTTATTAGATTTACCAATAAAGTAAATTTGATTCTTAGAATATATTCCATATTCTGACTCACAACTTGATGATGTAAATTCATCTATTTCTCTTCTCATCATATTTATCTCCTTAGAAGTAAACCTCTTCTTATGTTTCATACACTTCCTTTTTTGATACCTCTTATACTCTTCATCAGATTCAACATCATTAGCCTTCTTCTTATTCTTATACTTTTTTTGAGACTTATCATCTTCATCATTTGATTCTGATTTAGCCATTTTCATTAGACAATTTAGGGGAAAATGTCCAATTCCATTACATTTGAAGCAGTATAGTAGTTTCTTGCCTTTTCCTTTCCATTACCCCCATTTTAAACCTCTTTAAATAAGAGAAAATATTTCACTAAGATATTTATCAACTTCATTATCATCAGAATCACTTTATTTCTCAACTTTAAATCCATTGAATTTTCCATTTCTTATATCCTCAATGGAAATATCTTCTCTTTAATTTTTCTTCAATGATGGTACTTTTCTCATTTCATAAGATATGAGAATGTTATGAAGTTCATCCAATGATAGATCTTCTCTCTATTATAGTGCTAGAAATATTCCCACTACCAAGGGACTCTCTAACACTCCATCATAGGTATGTATGCACATAGATACCACTCTAGCCATAATATCTCAGAAAATTTTACACTAAAAGGATCATTCTAAAATTTAAGAATCATAAAACTTGTCTATAGAGTATTGTGAGAGGTTGGTGAACCTCAATGAAAACTATAAAATTAATATGCTATCCTACTAGATCTTTATATTCTCTTTGATACATACCACCCACAACATTAATGGGAAAAAATCCTCTTTAAAGATACACTCAAATTTTTTTCAAGAGATAGTCACCTCATCATGTTTCTACATCACAAAACATTACCATATCCCTACGGGGCCATGGAGAAGGGTCATCTCTAGAACCACCATCTGATTATGGGGGATCATGACAAGTTATAAAACCTTCCCAAATGAATTAAGCTAGTAGCTTTCTACCTAGGGGTCTAGCTCACCTAGAAACTTAAGGGGTCTCTATCATTGGAAATCATGAAACAAACTCATCCTACACACTTCATCTTCTTATACTTCCAAGACAACTAGCTACTCAGTGAGTGGAGTTAAGATCAAAAAACCACCCAGAGGTACTACATCCTACACCAACCCCAGAACTAAAGCCTCAACACTAGGAACATCATCATAAAAATACTTTTTGAACTCTACCTAGATTTCATCAAGGAGGAATCCTTTAATAGTCAATATTCACCATGATCAATGAGAATATCTGGGGAGATGGCTCAAGACAGACATGAAAATCACAACACATTTTTGCATTATGCTAGTACTGGTGTTTTTCGTGTAACCAATACCTATATGTACTGAATCAAAAAAAGTTTATCAGAGTCCTGGTGAATGGATACATTAGTCACTCCACCATTTCTAGGTCCCTTGGCCTAAGAACTGAAATTCAAACACCTTAACACTGTTTCACTAGTTCCCAAACCAATCCTTACACCTAGACTATCTTCAAACTCCAGTCTTAAGATATCATATCTTTTAATACCACTCTATCATGACCCAACCAACTAGGGCCCATCTAGCTGGTGGTAAGTTTAGTGTGACTCCTCAATCATGCCTCCATTAAGCCAGGGGATAACAACCAGCACTGAGTAGACATATCACACACATAGGAGGCCTTATCCTAAGGTATATGTACACATGCACGTATCTCCCAACACCTCTATAATATGGAAAGGAAAGATATAACTGATACCAAAAATATGCATATATATAGATAATACCTTGTTATAGTATGACATGAGTATGATAAATAAAAAGGGCTAAATATAATTACACCAAAACTAAAAAAAGGGTCTGAACTTCTAGAGAAAGGGGGATTGTCAATGGGTTGCAACTCCAAGAACTGACTATAGTCTATCTAGACAAACTAAGCCCTGACCATGGTCCTCCTAAGACTACATTGAGTGGTCTGTAATATGCATAAGACATAACATGTGTATGTAGATCACATGCATGAGTTAGTATAATCATACCCTATAGGTCACCCCAAAATCACCCAATAGAAAGAATCAAAATAGAGTCAAATCAATATCACACAGATGAGTCAATCAGAGAGTGATAAAATATTCAATAATAAAAACCTAGATATTGTCAAGATAGACACCAAGTATCAAGTTAAGGTAACACCCTCACTAATAGACTAGTATTTCTCTTAGGTCTTTAAGGTAACACTTTTCTAAGAGAACACACTCTTCAAGTCTTACTAACACAGATGGTGCTCATCTGAGAGGTCATGCCTATTAGGCCTTTCCAAGAATAATTTCAAAGTGAAAATCTAATTATGTTAATATAAAAATAGGGGATAACACCAAGTACCTATGGTGGATACCTAACCCTACCCAGATTAATCCATTAGGATGGGGATTACATTCCCTGTAAGTCATTAATAGTATACCTGACCCAACCTAGGATAGAATGATAGAGGGTCACACCCTTGGCCACACATAGGGATACATGAATCTATCTAAAACTAACTTTTATAGGGGATCACTCATCCTATACTTAGTATGATATGCCTCACTATACCATCATAAGGGTAGGCCAAGGTAACACGCCCTATTGATATTCATCTAGACTGAAGAGAATAGTGGAATCAACATTCCTGGGAAGGAGTACATAACTTTTATAGGAAATACACAAAATTTGTTACTAATATCAGGCATTCCAAATTCAATTACCATGATTGTGTCCTTATATAATTTCTAATGTAATATGGTCATATCTATATACACTGGACTTGACCATGTATACTGGTTATCCCAGAGTACATTGGTTGTGCTCATGTAACCCAGTCATGCCTATGTACCTGGTCATGTCTATGAAAATGTATCCTTGAGATACATGCAGAAGCACTAGATTCAGGTCACACGGTGTGTGACATTTATCTCCACATGTAAACCCTAACTGTTGTGAAAGGGGGACCTCACAACGTGTGGTCTTCTAAAGTACATGTTGTGTATGTTGAGATTTTCTAGAAATCCTGTAACTTATTCTGATCCTTACTGCACTGCTTATTCCACTATTTATACTACTAAATTTTCCAATGAACATAGATCTAGGTTTGACCATGCTTGACCCATTGCTAGTGGACAAATTCGGACCACCCATACACACAAGAATTGCCTCCGATCATAACACATTATCTGAACATCAAAACTCATGAAATGAAGATCTCTGATCCAACCCTGATCTTCCATCATCGTCACCATACCATGATAATGCCTTAAAATTTTTAACTTTAACCCAAAAATTTATCTATTGCTGAAAATATAAATTCTGAAATGGTTAGTTTTAAGGAATTGTGAAATCACCGGTTAAACGGAATATCGATGATGAATGTTCTAAGAATGGGGAGAGAAAAACACAGAACAAAAAGTAAGGAATGAATGTTGGATAGTTCTCTAGTTGGATTCCATTCATTGATGAAGAAACTAGGTAACCTAAGGAATAATCAAGAATTTATAAAACATTATCAATTCCTACTTCTAGGAAGATAAATCAATAGTTTACCCATGAATCAATTTTTTAGAAGAATTGATTGACATTCAACATTGAATAATCAAGTTGTGCATTAAACCAAGGAAATAAACATCCCATATAGATATTATATTGATTAATGATAAATAATGCTTCCCACATCATTAGTATTGGTGAGATCTAAGAACTTAATCAATGGTGAAGATCCTCAACCAATCGATCCCCAATCTATGATATCATTGATGTCACCTAAACTCTACTACATGGTCTTCTCTAATCCTTAGGGTTATAAGAATAACCAAATGTTTTTTGGAATAATCATGTTTAAATATAGTAGATTTAGGTCATAGAAATTAAATATATAATAAATTATTTAATTAATTTATTTTCTATTATTCGATTCGTGACTACTCTTAATCAAAACACCCAATGTGCACAGAAGTTATATCATTCCTAGGGTAAAAATCACATTCCATGTTTATTGAAGGCCTCAATTTTCCCATATGATACACTATTCAGGATTTATTACATTATTTTTGAATAACTATGTGCATGTGATATAATATTTTTAATATTTTTATTATATCAACACCAACACTCCCTAGGTCCTAGAATCCCACACTGACACTATACCTAGCATCAAAAATATTCTTTAAAATAATCCAAATTTTTTTAATGAAAAAATAGATTCATTATAATAGATGTTGAGATTAATGATGAAGACCCAAATATCATTCTATTAAGATCAATATATGACTCTTATAGTTATTTTAATTATTTAGTGATGTATAGTAGGGATACTCTAGAACTAGAAGTGGTTAAATTGATATTATTATCCTAATAAATTCAAAATGAGTACCTATTAAGAGAGAGGATGAGGGATTGAACATTAGAGGTAGGTAGGAGCATAGATTTATGTGAATAAAAGAATATTATGGAATTTAAAGCTTGTAAATGTGAGTTAAAAAGGCCTAGATGATCTTAGTAAATAAGGTTCTTCAATTGATGTAACCCCTAACAATATTCCCTTCTATGAAGAATGATTGTATGGTATGTCTAAGAATGTAAGTTTCAATAAGTCAAATTATAAAGTTAGAAACTCTCTTGAGTATGTACACTCTGGTCTATGGAGTCCCTCTAGGACTACTTCCCATAGTGGAGGCTATTACATTTTGATCATTATTGATGATTACTCATGGAAAGTATAGATTTACATACTAAAGAAGAAGAATGATACCTTTCATACTTTTAAGAATGGGAAAACTATTATCAAAAACTAATCTGACGTGAATTTGAAGACTCTGTGAATTTATAACAAGTTATATTATTTTTCAAATAACTTTGTAGAATTCCATAACTCTAAAGGTGTCCAAATACATTGGGATATCATGGAAACCCCGCAATATAATGTCTTGGTTTATAATATAAATAGGTACATCCTAGAGAAAGTGACATGAGTTCTATCACATTAATGTTTTCCTTGGTCCTTTTGGGTGGAATATTCCACTGTGATATTGTATATTATTAATCACTACCCTTCTACAATTGATACTTTTAAAATCCATGAATACGTCTAGATAAAAATACAACAAATTCTTTCACACCTTAAAGTTTTTTGATCCCCAACTTATGCCCATACCAAAAATTATAAGCGGGGACCTAGGTCTTTGAAGTTTACATTTGTGAAAATGGGTGTCAAGGGATATAGAATATATAGACAACCCCAGCCAAAGGAAGTGAATCATAAGTTATGATGTGGTCTTTCATGAGTCATTCCTACTTAAGGAGAAGTCTGATGAACATAAAAGTGCTGGAACACCCCAAACTTTGGGCGATAAGGTTCAATTGGAACTCAAATGCCAGCTTAAACTTGAATCAGTCTCTACTAACCTTCCCAATAAGTCTCAAGGTGATTCTCATTCAGATTCAAAATCTAGGGATAATGGAGGTGATAATCATAGAGATTAGCATTTGACCAAAGATCGAGTTAAGTGGACTATTAGACCACCTGATCAGTTTAGTCACAATGATGTTGATTCTTATAAGTGTAATATTTATCAGGATATAAATAGTGATAAGTCTTAAACCTTTAGTAAATATATGAAATCAAAATAATATAAGTATTGTTTTATTATTATGAAAGATGAAATGAATTTCTTTCTAATAAAATTGTGGTTTGGTTCCTTTTAACCAAACCTTTAAATGTTAAAGTAATTGGTTAAATGTTGATTTTAAAAGGAATAAGAAAAATAAAAATGGATTAAAATTAAATATAAATCTATATTAGTGTCCAATGGGTTCCTTCGATGAGAAGGAATTGACCATAGTGAGATATTTTCCTCTGTAATTAAGCATTCATCTATCTGAATTTTAATTTATTTTTCTACTATACATGATTTCCATATTGTACACTTGGATATTGATACTTCTTATTTAATGGTAAACTAGATGAAGGAATTTAAATAAATCCTCCAGAGGTATTTTCAAAAGACATAAAAAGTTATCAAATTTATCTTTTACAAAAGTCCATGTATGGACTTAAACAATCTTCAATGTTGTGATATAAATTATTTGATTTAATTACGATTGAAAATGGTTTTAGTATACTTAAATATGATTTATGTGTTTAATTAAATCATGTTAACTATGATATGAATTGCTTTTTTTATATGTTTATGACATGATACTGGTATTAAATTAAAAATATGAGGGTGGTTGTCAATTACGTTTTTCAAATGAGAGTCATGGGAATATCAAAATAGATTTTTGGAATGGAAATCAATATGGACAGATATACTAGGGTGTTGTATGTATTTCCACATGGTTATGTTAAAAATGTTTCAAAATGCTTTTTTATCATTTTCAGGGGCCTATTATCCCAAAAAAATTACTGAAATTTTCATTAATCCACCATTGCATTCTGAAGTTATATTATGTATAGGTAAAAAAAGAAACACCGCCACCATAATACCATGGTAAAATCCACCAATTCATCATCATCATCATCATAATCATGGTTTTTACATGATATAAGAAAGGAAATATAGAAAGTGATCGAGTGAAGAGTAGTGATGAAGCCAGTTCCCTATAGGAATGAGAGAAGACTGCATGATGGGAGAGTAAGGGGACATCATGGAGTTTTTTTATGAATCTTCTAAAGAAAAAATTAAATAAGGGTAGGATAGTTTTTTAAATCTATATAGAAAAGGTAGAAGGGGACCTACCTACTTCTATATATATTGGAAGGAAACATGGGGTGTGTTTCTTTTGCCTCTCATAAATTTGGATTGATGACATGGAAAAGGTGGTTGAGGTGCACCTACATTTCACCTAAACTAAAGCAAAAGATGGTCGGGGAGGGGACAACTTTCACCTAACCTAAAGGAAAAAAGTGAAAGGGATTTCCACATTTCCTTTAAGTTCCTATAAAATGGAATCCCCCCCCCCATCCACACTTAAAAATTCATCTATATTTTTAAATTATACTCTGTCTCTCTAAAAAAAACTTCCTTTTTGTGTGGTTGTTCTGATGGACTAAAAGATGTGCCGATTTTTTGTGAAGCATCATTTCACTACTACTGAAGAGGTCATTAATAGCACTTGAAAAGGACTTTATCAAAATTAAAAAATCACTGACTACTATAGCATGATTAAAATTACAAGGCCTATATCAGTGCCAAAAACGTTCTGATAAAGGGGTTCTTTATCAGAAAAAAATTAAGCACTCATAAATCATATTTTTATCAGTGCTTTTAGAAGTGCTGATAAAAGACACCATTTAACAGTGCATGTAATAGAATTGATAAACAAGAATACTATAGTGTAATGGTACAATACATTGTAGCACTAGAAATAGGGAATATAGTGTGTTGAAACAACACACTACATCACCAAAATAGCACAAGAAACAGTAGCAGAAATGAGAAAAATTATATACAAATATAGAATTCAAATAAATTAATATTTATAACACAAATACTAGAAAAAAATTATTATATAGTATTTCATTTGTTTTTTTACTAAAATTAATGTCAGTTTTGAATAAAAGGAACACTTGGAGTCATACTGATCACACTGTGAGTTGTATTGAGGTGAGGTTGAATCCTTCACATCAAAAATGACTTATGGATCATTTTCTTACATTCAAAAAAACAATCCAAAAGTGTTTTATTAATTTTGAGTATGTCTGTTGTTTTTTTATTAAAATTAATGTCAATTTTGAATAAAAAGATGCTCTTGGAGTCATATCAGTGACATTGTGCATCATATTGTGGTACATCTAATTTATACACATCCCAAATGACTTATGGATCATTTTCCTAAAGTATCAAAACAATATGAATGTGTTTCCTTGGTTTTGAGTATGCCACTTGTGTTTTTTATCATTTCATTCTAAACTATAAATATGAAATTTGAGTCATACAAGTTCATCATGTGTGGGTTTGACATGACACCTATTTATACATGTCAAAAACGAATTATGAATCATTGTAATATATTATTAAGACAATCTCTCCAGGTTTTCTCAATTTCCAATGAGTGAGAATTTTTTGTATTAAAATGTCAATTTTAAATTGATAATGCACAAGTTGAGTCATACCGGTCACATCGTGAGTCAGATTTAGGTGTACCTAATTTATGCATGTCAAAATGACTTATGGATCATTTTTCTAAAGTGACAAAACAATCTGAATGTTTTTTCTCTATTTTGAGTATGTCATTTGTTTTTTTTTTACTAAAATTAATGTCAATTTTGAATAAAAAGACACCTTTGGAGTCATACTGATCACACCATACATTGGATTGAGGTAGAGTAGATTCATACACATCTCAGATTACTTATGGATCATTTTCATAAATTATAAAAACAATATAAATGTGTTTCCTCATTTTTGAGTATGCCACTTATGTTTTTTACTAAAATGTCATTTTAAACTAAAAAGAATGCACTTGGAGTCATATAGGTTGCATCGTGTGTGGGTTTGACATGAGACTACTTCCTATATATCATAAATTAATTATGAATCATTTTCATAAATTATAAATATATTTAGAGTGTGTAAACATGGTTTTCAATGAGTGACACTTATTTGAATTAAAATGTCAATTTGAAACTGATAACGGACACTTTGAGTCATACCAAGAACATCATGTATCGAATTGATGTTCAGTTGATTCATACATATCACAAATGACTTGTGGATCATTTTCCTAAAGTACCAAAACAATACGAATGTTTTTTATCAGTTATTACTGTCACGACCCGTCCTTCGGGCCCGTGCTGTGACTACCCCAAGCCCGCCTTCCATAGGCCAGGGGCTGGCGACTAGCACCAAGGCGTAAATTCTGGTAAAGGGAAGGCATTGCCTTTATAAAGTAAACAAGCACCACAGAGTAAGCAAGCGGAAAAGTAAACACTAAGTAAAAACTGGAACAAGCTGTGCTGAAAGTAAAGGGGCCGGAAATACAAGCCCAACTGTAAAGTACAACTGAAAGGGGAAAAACAGCAACTGAAAGAAAAATCTGCAGCGTCGATTCGTCCTCTGGAAGTCCCACCTGAAGGGTGAGTACAGAAAGCCTCCACTGCTCCTCGGGTCTAGCCTACCGCTCCGAGTACACCCCGCCCAGTGGTCCACCTCCAGGTACCGTCCTGCTCTGCAAGCCTCCACCACGATCAGCGTTGTCCGTCTTCTGCAAACAACACAACGTAGTGAGGGCATAGCCCGTGCAGGGGTGAGTATAAGCTACTCAGTAGGGACCCCGATACCCCCGAAGGTCTCCGAAAATCCACAAAGGATAAACCACAAAGGAAAGGTACAATCACGAAGTAACATCCGACACTGCTTAGGTATATGCTCATACATATACCTAAGTCATCAATTCTCGCTCGGCTCCAACATCTGAGCTCAAGTACAACCCAGTCCACACAGGAAAGAAAAACGTAAAATCCACACAGGATAGCTCAACACAATCCACAAAGGAAAGTAAAACGTAAATCCACACAGGATAGCTCAACACAATCCACAAAGGAAAGTAAAACGTAAATCCACACAGGATAGCACAACACAATCCACAAAGGAAAGTAAAACAGAGTTTCATCTCACACAGGTATACTTCTTCAAATGACGATAGAGATTATCACTGATCCATCTAAGTCGTCGGACCCACAAAGGATCGATAGGTACTAACCCCCGCAAAGACCCACACAGGATCGGGCCCACACAGGACCTGTAGGCGCTGGCTCACACAGAACCGCTGAGCGCTGACCCACACAGGATCGGACCCACACAGGATCGGTAGCACTGATCCACACAGGATCGCTGAGTGCTGTAGTCGTCGTCATCGAATCCACTGAGGATCTTTTCACATTCGTCGTCGTAGTCACAGTAGCAATCGCAGCCAGCTCTAGGGTTCCCACACACAGCAAGCTCGTTCGGGAGGGTCCGCTCCATGAGCCGAGAGGATGATACATCAACTGACATATCAACTGACACATAGTCCAGAGTTAATGTATCTAAAAGTTCCGTATCGTCAACAGGAACTCAACATCACAGACGGCGCGTCAATCGGATGCCCGGTCTGAGAGTTATTGGTTTTTTTGTCCCAGGGGCCCGGTTGGTTTTTAATCAAAACCAACCCGACCGTACTCCACCTGTGTCCAAACCTCGGGCGGAGTAAGCCAAAATATCCATCTCACTTAGAGGAATTCAACAAAGTTGATGGCACGTCAATCGGACGTCCGAAGCTCAAGATATGAGTGTTTCCGCTCCGAGGGCCCGGTTGGTTTCGTGT
This sequence comes from Viscum album, assembly GCA_963277665.1. Classification (NCBI taxonomy): domain Eukaryota; kingdom Viridiplantae; phylum Streptophyta; class Magnoliopsida; order Santalales; family Viscaceae; genus Viscum; species Viscum album. Next base: position 2,088,990,857 of record OY728160.1, read on the forward strand.
ACGAACCAACCCGGCCGAACCCAAAGTATTCTGAAACCTTGAGTGTGATATACCAAAACGACCGTCTCAATCCAAGGATCACATCGCCGCTGACGGTGCATCATTCGGAGGCCCGTAGCTCAAGATACGGGAAAAAGACCGAAAATGGTCCGAAGACGGGGGTCTGGGCCCGGACCGACCCGGCCCGACCCCCCCCCCCCCCCCCCCTTGGGTCGGCCCGAACCGGGTCAACCCGACCTGGGTCTGGGTCCAACCCAATTGGCACGACCCGGCCTGGCCAGGCGGCCCGGCCCAGCCTGGGTGTGACCCGGCCCGGCGGGTCGGCCCGGCTCGGCTCGGCCGAGCGGAGGAAGCCGAGGGGCGCTGCCCCCGCGGGATGAAGCGTCACGGCCCCACGTGGGGCCGCGCTGGGTCAGCGGACGCGGCTTTGCCGCGTCCCATGTGTCACCGGACCCGCGCGGTCACGGGTCTGGTTGGCCGCCGCCGGCCACCGGCGCCGCCGCATCGGCGACCCGCGCCACCGGTGGATTCCGCAGGCCACCGGAGTTGCTCCGGTGGTCCGAATCCACTTCCGTCTACGCTGAAGTTCCTCCCAGGTCCCATTCTTCATTGCCAGGACCTCAAAATGCCATTGCGGCCCTGTTTGTCATCGCCCGCCCATCCGCACATCAACAGAAAACTGCGGAGGGTTGTCGGGCCGTGTTTGTTTGGCCCGCACCCTCCGCGTTAGGTGATAACAATCGGGAATAAATATTCAACACATGAATAACAAGAAAGGCACAATTTTAATAAATTAAAATTGTACTTGATTCAGTTTCTTTGTTTTTAGGAGGAAACAACCACGGAAATAAATTCATTTCACAAACAAAACCCCTACCTCGTCAAGTCGTCGCACGAGCGTTCTTCGCGGAATTGATCACAGCGGAAGGAGGGGACGGTCGCATCGTCGAACTCCGAGGTTCAAGAACATGCAGATTTAATTATATTAATTAAATCCATGATGTTGTTATAACCCACAAAGATATTTAAAATAAGAAACCCGAAATCTCCTACCTCAAGCAGTTGGTGATCGGAGATCGTTGCTGGGAAGAACGTCTCAGAAGAAGCGTCGTCAATCTCCGAAGGTGACGGCGTTCTTCACGTTCTTCGCGTTCTTCGCGAAGGAGGATGAAGGCACAAAATTTCTTTCAAAAGCCTCTCAACGAGAAATCCTCAAGAAGTCGTGCGTTGGTCTTATTTTATTATTACGCCAAAGGATTGTAAACAGGTTAAGAAACGATTAAATTAATTCATAGAATTAATTTAACGAAGTTAACCGCCCAATTAATAGGTGCGTTAAGAAATTAAGAAAACGTGTCGGTTGACTTTCATAATGATAGGTTTTCTCGGGTGCGTTACTTAGCGGAAAAGAAACGGTGGGGATCGTGCGGGCCCCACCTCACAAATATCCTACCAGGAGGGTAGGATATTTCGGGTTCTACCCTATTCGATTCAACTCAGCTTAAGCAGCTTAAAGTGGCTTTTAAGTGGATTTAGGTGAAATAAAATAAAGTTTGTTATACCAATTATTTTATTTCTTAACATTAAGCCCAAAAATTAAAAACCACACCCAAGCAAACGCAACTCCGGAAGAGGCGTTTCTAAGCAAAAAGCGGCGCTGCGATTCCGTCGGTGCCCTCAGAATTTGATTCTGAGTACCGGTTCAAAAGTTAGAAAAACCCGCTCGTCCGTTCACTGAACGTACCCGAGCCAAACTTTGAAAAATGATTCTGGGCACACCGGGCCTCGGAATCAAGTACTGTCAGAAACTGCGTCCTTGTAAAATTCCAAAGAAAATTAAGAAAAAAATTTACCTGAATTTTACAGGTCTTTACATTTACTATGTCATTTTTTTTACAAAAACTAATGGCAATTTGAATAAAAATATGCACTTTGAACCATACCAATCATATTGCATGTTGGATTGAGGTACACCTGATTCCTACATTTCTCAAATGACATATAGATCATTTTCCTAAAGTATCAAAACAATATTAATGTGTTTCCTTAGTTTTGATTATGTCACTTGTGTTTTCTATTAAAATTTCATTTTAAATTAGAAACATGCACTTTTATTCATACATGTTTCATCATATGTGGGTTTGACATGAGAATGATTCCTACACATGAAAAATTAATTATGAATCATTTTACTAAATTATCAATACAATCTAAGCACAATTTCTTGGTTATCAATGAGTAAAACTTTTTTGTATTAAAATGTCAATTTTAAACTGATAACAGACAATTTGAGTCATACTAAGAAAATCGTGTATCAGGTTGAGGTGGCTTGATTTATACACATAAAAATTGACTTATGGATCATTTTCCTAAAGTACCAAAACAATCTAAATGAATTTTATTAGTTTTGAGTATCTCGATTGTTTTTTTCAGTAAAATTAATGTTAGTTTTGAATAAAAAGATGCACTTGGAGTCGTACTGGACACATCGTGTGTCAGATTGAGGTATGGATGATTCTTACATATTCTAATGACTTATGGATCATTATCTTAAAGAATAAAAACAATCAAAATGTATTTAATTAGTTTTGAGTACACCACTTATGTTTTTTCTAAAATGTCACTTTAAACTGGAAACACACACTTTGAGTCATAAAGGTCGTATCATGTGTGGGTTTTATGTGAGACTGATTCATCCACATCACAAATGAATTATGAATATTTTTTATAAATTATCAATAAAATATAAGCATGCTTGATTGGATTTCTGTGAGTGACACTTTTTTGTATTAAAATGTAAATTTTAAACTTATAACAAACACTTTGACATGATCCCTCCTTGATGAACATGATATATAAATTATATATTTCCTATAATAGCTCTCTCATACCCCTTATGACTTTGGTGGTTGATTACATACATATTTATTCAATCATTTAAGATAGATTAAATACCTATTTGATGATTATGAGTTTTACAGATGTTGCTTCAATATCACTAGTGGAGAAATTGAATCTTTCAACATGGAATGATCTTACAGGTGGATTATTACCCTGTAAAAAATAACATAAACAAGTTCTAAAAAATACTATTTCAATAATCCACCTTATAAACGTGAAAAATAGATCTTATCTTAAGTGAAAAGTGTTGTATTCAATTTTCAAAAATTGTTCTCAAATAAAATCTTGGTATGATCTATATTCTACTTAATTACCTAGAAATGTTATTATTTGCAAGCTATGGCTTCATCTCCTCCTCTAAATCTATCTTCACCTCAGTATCTAGCTCTGTCTCCTCCTCCACATCGATCTCCTACTTCGACTCTTCCACTACCTCTACCTCTTCCTATTCCACCACCTCTTCCTCCACCTCTGCCTCCACCTCTTCCTCTCCCTATTCCTCCTCCATTGACCAACAATTTTATTGTTTTTAGGTAAGTGCTTCTATAAAAATTGATTTCATCAATTATATTTCTCCTTTTGAAAGATATCAAAAATAATATATAAGCATTCTCAAACTAATTCTTCACACCCCAAAAATATTTATAAGGTTATAACTCATACTAGATCACAAACATAGCAGATAATAACCTAAAGTTTTTGTCGGTATACATTCAGAAAAAAATTGCACTCCTCACCCATCTCTAAACAAATTTATTTCTTATTTTGAGTATCTAGGTTATCATCTATATTGATAGTATTGAGAAAATATATAAAAACAAATGATTATAAAATATATTTAATGAAATTTTAATTACTGTTGGAAATTTCATATTGGGGGATTCTAGTCTTTTCATAATTTATGATCTCTCTCATAAATTTGAAAACATAATATCTAAAATCAATGTCATTATCTTGTTTCGTACATTATAGAAACATTGACCAAAATAAGTATTTTTTTTTTGAACTGTTATGATTTTTAAATCTCTCTATATATACATTAATATTTTTCATTTTTATTAATCCACATGCTTTATCTCTTCAAACACTAACTTCATTCCAAAATTTTGTGTATATTTAGAGACCTCCCCAAAAAAATTCTTGTTAAAACACATATGGAAATATATAATTAAAATTTTATCTATAAAATGTTGATTCTTGTGAATTGAAAATTCAAAATACACATCATGTGTGGTAGGTTGGTTGGATATCCATGAATTGGATCCAAAAAATAAAAATTCAGTGTGCCCTGATTAGCTGCGATTAGTATCTAGTGCACCCTAAAAAAGTTATGTAATGAAAAAATTAAAAATATATTTTATGTAATTAGATTTTAGAGTTTTACCTTTTCATTATATGAATCAAAAAGAGTTTGTTATATAATACTTTTTTATTAAACTCTTCAAGTAACTCATTTTTCTCTTTTAATTTATCCATTATCCAAAGTAATTTTTTCAATAGAAATGAAACAAGGATAAATGAATCCAAATCTTTCATCTCATGATATTCCATTTATCTAGTTGTAATATAAATTTCTATAGAAAATATTAATAGTTATTAACTTTAATTAACATATTATATAACTATTTAGAAATACGTATTATGAAAATGTACCTTATGTTTGTATTCACAACTGAGATTCCCAACCATTCATGCTTGAAAATCTCATTTAGAGTCTCGAGAACAATTTTGTATGTCATGGAATTTCCAGATTTTTCTTCTACATATTCAATGTAATACATAGTTTTATATTTAAATTTGGTAAATGCATGAGGTTGTAATGATAAAACATGTTTTTTGGAACTGGTGGGGAGAAGGTACTCCCAAAAGGTCATTTTTTTTTCTTGATAAATTAACTAGATTTTATTGATTTGACCATCCATTACCCCACCGCTTTACCCATATATAATATCATACCTCACTTTAGACCTTTTATCATCAATGATTATAGGTTTTTTTATATGAAAAAAAAATTAAATACATACCCCATGTATCATTATAAGATTAAACAGTCATGCTATGAAAGATCTTATAGAATCATTGACCATTGTAATATTTGGACCATCAAGTGGAATAGGAAAATATGTATTTGGATCATGAGATACCAAAATATCAACTCTCATGTGATATTTTGGGAGGACTTTATAGTGTAACTAGTCTTTGGGGAAATGATACACTATACCCGTCACAATAGGGTGGTGCATGGGTGTTTATATATACAAATCACATACAACTGTACCCTGTAAAATTTTACTAACGTAAATTTATCAAAAGTTGTTTGATTCACATTTATGAGAAAGTGTAATGAAAAAATTGATTACCACTGGGAAGGTATACAGTTGGGGGGATGACTAGCCTCAAATCAAGTGTGATCATTTGGTTAATGTGTAGATATTTGCTTCACCACTGGTTCTCTTTGATCCTTTATCATACATTGTTCTAGAAAACCAGACTGAAAAATAATATATTACAGTGAATCTATTTTTCTCTACAATATTCTCACGTATTATAGGTATATTCATGTGGTTTTATCTTCTCAAAATATTTTAGAGGAGAGACTCGAAAACCTAATCCTCTAACGTGACCATATTGTTTCGGCCACTTCAAAACTACTCAAAGTAGCTTTTCTTCTAATACAACCATTTTTGAATCTTGTGTCTAGACCATATAAAAAAGTATGAACATAAATAGATATTTTTATGTAATATTTTTACCTGAATAATTACAATTATTTCATACATATAAATTGTTCCCATACTATTTTTGTGTTTTGATCAACTAATATACTGTCCTTATTTACATGATCCTCCTTCTATAGAACAAGACATGGGATGAAAGTGGCTTAATATTTTGATTCATCAATATTATATAAACATAAGAACATATTTTGTTTCATATCACATAATTAAAATTTTATTTTTGATTTAAAATATACACTAAATTCTTCTCTAATGAAGCGTACCCCATACTTACTTTGAAATAGAGGTAAACTAGTTTTAATGCATGTTATTTATTTTCATCACCCTTTTTCTATTTCATAAATTAACAAATTTGAATCAATTTGGATAAAATAAATAATTTCAAACAATATATTATCTATTTAAATGCACCTAAAATGATTTCTCTTTGAGACGATTGATGAAAGTAGTCCATGTTTCCTACTTTATAATGTGTGCATTACTAACTGGTGAGTGTGGATTTACTTTCCTCTCATCATCCCTAAAATGTAACTTCGTAATAAGAGTCTATAAGCCTTTATAGGATTTTTTATCTCCCATTAAGACAATTTTCAAATGGAAATATTCTAAAATAAATGAACTTTTCCCGAAATAATGAAAATTAAATCAATTTTTCATTGTATAATTTTTCATTAAATTAGAGTAAGTATATCTTAACATTACTGTTATATCCTTCCAAAGGATTTCATTCATTGCATATTGTACATGGTGCCATGAATCAATATCAATCGGCACATTCATCCCCATTGTGACCCTAAGATAATAAATTAATATTGAATTGTTGGAGCCAATAGGTTGGCCACATTGATTGAAACCAATATCAAATTTCATACCCGGACTTCTTGGATTGATAATTTTATTCAACACTACGATGTTGCATCATTGTTTTTTCATCAACATATTGTTGATACCATAACAATTACATAGTGTCATCATCAAAAGACTATTATTCATTGAAGATGTTAACATCATCATATGCAAAATACATTGTATGAGTGAGTAGTCAAACATTTAATTTTTATTGAATAACAATAATACAATACACTCCATGAATAAAAGTGCACATTTTTATGCATATTTCATGAAAATCATTACTATCTTGAAAAAAGATATAATACATCAATAATATATTATAACTAACACCCACTACCTTTATTTAATCCATCCTCAAATTATTGATTGTATTCTATCTCTTGATTATGGATTGGACTCCATATTTCAAACTAGACTTCCTCTCATCATTATGGTTACAAATTTCCACTATGACATACCTCCTCAACAACTTTTATTGAATTGTGTTTCTTGATACCCATTCCCCATCTTTTGTGGACATCCACCTATGTTGCTTGAACTACTCTAACCAAAAGTAATCCCATATTGGGTACTGGTGATAATTTTGGATGACTATTGGTCAGAGTAGTTCAAAAAAAATAATAGATATGGGGGATGAGTCTCAATCAACACAATTAACTAATAACTATTCGGGAGATAAAAGGTCATGGACACTACCATGAGAACATCAACTAATCCCCACTGAGTTACACCGACTCTAACCTTTTTTATCAATCCTTTTCCCCTACATGTATCTCAAATTTAAAATATGTATATCAACTGGGATTCAAAAATAACCTAAATAAAATTATGATTATGGATTCTAATGTATTACATTTAAAAAATGAAGGAATGAACTATCAAATCCATATGACATCGACTCACATTCGTTTACTTCCACTCACAAACATTTACAATTTTCCACTTCCTCTCAAATGTTTCTTTTCTTATAAGGGATTATAAGAGATACAAACTTATGGTGGTATTGGTGTGAGGTGTATGGGAGAGCTTGGAAACCATCCATTTCTCAAATATTCTATGAGAAATTATCCTAAAGATGAAGCTAAAATCAGGGCCAAAGAGCTCTTAACATTGTGGGGGGAATACCTTCAAGATTCATATTAAAACCCTTTTAAATTTATCAAGGTTAAAGGGGAAGAGAATCAAAAGGTTCATTTGGCATGTCTTCCTCACAGAAAATGTGAAAAATGAGTATTTTTAGGAGTTCACCCATCATATTAGTATTCTCATCCAAGTATTCTTAAATGTGGAGTTCTAGTTGGATCCAATGTGACTACACCCAAATTAAAAGTAATATTTGATAAAGTGTTTTCAAAAGTAACTATGTGACTCGTATAAAAATATCATATCAAGAAACCAAAAAAATAATTAATTATATTTTTATAAATTTTTAGGTTTCATTTTTTGTGTTCTTAGGAAGTAGTAAATGAGGAGGATGAAAGGCTGAAATATTTAAATATTGAGTTGGGAGATGTGGTATTCAAAGTCATGGAAGTAGATTTGATGGAGATTAATGAATAAAATTTGAGTGGGAGGTATGTCAACAAGGTACTTTGGAACCAAAATGATGGGAGGAAGGCAAGTTTGAAAGAAGGATTACAATCCATAATCAAGAGATGGAAGGAAATCAAGCATATTAGGATGGATTAAATAATGGTAGTATGGGTTAGTTTTACTGGATTATTGAAGTGTTACATATTTTTTCAACACAGTAACAATTATCATGCATTATTCATGAAAATGCAGAATTTTATGATGAGGTGTATTGTATTTTATATCTATCTTACCAAAATGAATCTTCATTTTCACAACCTTATTTTTGAAACCAAACATCCTTTTTTTAGAAAATTTATTTTTGTTTCTTATGATTATTATGTTTTGTATGCATCTTTCAATTATCATACATTAGGGATATTTTCAAAAAATAAAAATGAGATACATGGTTTTCATGTGGATCAGGGGTATGGAAAACCATCAGATAAAACTTACCTAGTTACTTAACCAATTTATATGCATCCTGGTGCACATGTATTTGATGTTTCCTTATGTTGAAGGTTTCAAGGATTGATTATTTATTAGAAGGTATAGAGTATAAAATGATACCTAGTGGAGACTTGTTGAGTTTGTGTCATCAATTGTTGGTTGGTTATTCATATAGGGTTTTATTTTTACCTATTATTTATCAAATTTTTGTGGTTTTTATGCCTGAAGGAATTTATATTCATGGGAATATATTGTTTACTATTTTATATCGATGCTCTTTTTATGTGAGTTGGGTTTCTAAACCATTTCACATGGATCATGATGAACACTACAAATTTATTATTAATCCTTTGGAAGTTGGTTGATGGTTCCAAGGGTTGAGTAACATTTTGATTCATCTCAGGTTAGGTTATGAATAGTTGGAATATTTTGTGATGTTATGTTTTTATAAAAGATAAATTTATTGATAAGGTAACACACACACAAAAATAATAAAAATAAATTTTTATAAATCTGGTCACTTCATCAAAAATCTCTTCATTCTTGGAAAGGAATTTATATATAAAATAATTTGATAAAAAATTAAACTCATATATAACATATTCTATAGATGAGACCATATTTGGAAACTCTTCTACCAGAATCTGATCTGGTTTGTTGTGTTATGACATGTTTTCATTTATAAATGAAAAATAAAGTAATTTCAAAAAATCTAGTTACTATAGAATATTATATTCTCACATAACTATAATTTTTTAGTGAATATATTTTTATTTAAATGTACTAATATTAGGAACTTATCAGTTAATTATAAACAGACCCCTTATTTACAATACATCACAAATTTTGAGTTTCGATAAAATAAAAAATTGAAAAGAATGCTTATTTTGATTTCAATGAAAATTTAAATTGTTTTTCCCTTATTAAATTATATCTATATAAAATCTTGATAATTTTAACCAATATAAATTAGAAAATTTAATCTTCAATTCCCTAAATTAGATTAACCCATTCACATTAAAATAATATGTATATTAACTCACTTTAAATTATTTATATCAAATATCGTTCCCTCTAAAATTATCCCAACATAATGTTAATCTTTTTTTATTATTCATGTGCATGTCATTTTGTAGAAACAAAATTCAAACAATAAAAAACCACACTATCTAAAAGGTAAAAAGAAATAATATAATAGAAACATAAAAAAATCACCATCATCTATAATAGCGAATGGAGATGCAGTTTGCAGTAGTCTCCTATAAAGATGGAATGAGTTTACAGAGTAAGGGTAGCATTGTGTAGGTATAGATAACTGAGAGAGAGAGGTAGAGATGATATATAGGGTTTATCAGAGTTAAGAACAGTGCAAAAATGAAAACCGAAGAACCCAAAAAATAAAACAATGAGAGAGGAAAGGGAAAAAATAACATACATTGGATTCTAGCCTTGATTCATTCGAGAGAACATGGAGGAGTAGCACCAGCAGTAGGGGAGTTCTGTCAGATCATGATAATCACAACTGAATGAGTCATAGTTAAGTTTATTTTTAATAGATTAGGGACACTTTTATGATCACTTTCAAAAAAGCACTAATAAAGAGCCCTTTTATCAGCGCTAACATTTTAGCACTAATATAGATTTCTTTTATAAGTTCTTTTTTAGCACTGATAAATCTTGATCTCTATCACCGCTAAAAACGATGATAATATGAACCTTTTTCATCACTTAAACTTTAGTGCTGATAAAGGATTTATAATTATAATTATAAAAAAAATGTAAAAATACATATATATATTTATATATTATTTTATTATGATTTTATAATTATTTAAATATACAATTATATATTTATAATTACATTAATACTTTTTTTAAAATTATATTATTTTATTTATAATAATAATTATATAATTTTATAAATAAAGTAAATATACATTTATAAATATATTTATAATTATTTATTTATAATCATAAATTTTTTATATCATTATATATAATTATATAATTATATATATAATAAATATATATAAATATAAATACATTAAACATATTAATTCTCTAAATACATTTATTATAATTTTATAATTACAAATATATTTATATCGTTATATATATTTATATAATTATATATATATATATATATTCCTTATTTAAATTTATTTATTATAATTTTATAATTATTTAAATATATAATTATTTATTTATTAATATATGAATAATACTTTTTAAAAATAATTGGTATATATTTATATATTTATATAGTTATATATATATAGCCCCTAGGGTGCAACTCAGTGGTAGCCGCCCATTTGGGTCTCAGTGAGTTCTCGAGTTCAAGTCTCACCGAGTACATTATTTAAATAATTTTTTTAAAATCTTATATATATATATATATATATATATATATATATATTAGGTTCTTGGAGGTACAATTACATTAAACACACACACAAAGGCTGAAAAGGAAGACTGCATCCCCCCCCCCAATGGATAACTCATCCATCAAGCATTATTTATTCAGTACATTGCTTGAAGGTGAGGTGGGAATGAAGATCATTACATGGCCCGAAGGCATAGTGCAGCATTATGCCTGCATCACCATCTGGCTGCATCATGCCTACATCATCGCCTTCTTGTTTCATGCTTTTGTCACTGCCTACCATCAGAATTTCACTCCCATCTGGATTTGAACTCAGGTCTGATGTAGGATAATAGGGAGCCTCTACCACTTGGGGAATCCCCCAATTACAAAAGGATATCAGGTAATAAGGTACTTCTAGGTTCCACAGCACACATATCCTTGGCCCAACCCAATACCTATGCACCATCCTTACCTAGCTAAATTTGAGTGTGGCATGACTCGAACCTAAGCTGGTTCTATTGACAGAGAGTGGTCTCCTTACATGGTACCACTAAGACAACCTCGGTCAGCAAAAGGATATCGGGTAACGAGGTATTTTTGGGTGCCACACCATGCCTATCCTGGGCCCAACCTAGAACTATCTTGTCATCTTTACCTAGCTAAATTTGAGTGTGGCCGAACTCAAACATAATACAGTTTCGTTGCTAGGGAGTGGCCACCTTACACGGTACCACTGAGCCAACACCGGTCAGCTTATAATTTTATAATTATTTAAATATATGAAAATATTTATTTATAATTATATAAATACTTTTAAAAAATAATATTTATTTATTTATAATAATTATAATTATATAAATTTATAAATAGATTAAATATACCAGAACAGCTCAGCCATGGATTATGGAACCCCAATCCCTGAATCCAAAATTTATTTAATAAAAGTAACAGTACAAAAGGATAGAGGAGGAAATGTTGAAGTGCTAACACCAAACCAAAGAAATATAAAACCACATAAAATGCAGAAAAATAGGGTTCACCTCTTTCTATGTCAACCCCGACTGCGAGATCCCCCCTAAGCAGGGTGGCGCCCCCTTCTCCATTACATTTGCACATGTGAAACATCATCTGTCAATTCTTCCACAGCATCATCAAGAGGTACATCCTCCATGATAAGACCATCTGAGATAATCATGTCATCCCAAGCAGCCTCCTCCTACACTAGTGGACCCTAGGTAACTCGATTAGCCTCCTCCTGTGAAAATTGACCTTATACATCCATGTCAATCCGATCAGCCTCCTCCTGGGAAATCGAACCCTAAATTTTCATGCAATCCATAGAGGCATCCTCTTGGATAGACGAACCTTGTAAGGTAGGAATATCTTGAAAACCCAGAGTACTATCACCTTCCACCTCCAGGACTACCCTTTTAGATGAAACAACATCTCTAGATTTAGAGCTGGTCAGTAGAGGAGAGTGCCTCCTATTATTGTACCCTGCATTCTCAAGACCTTCTAACTTGAGCATATAAAATTCTAGTGTATTAATAGAATCAATAATAGAGAATAAATTTTCACTAGATTTGACAGTTTGTGGAAGAGGGAACTTAGAAGAAAAAACCACCTCAAAAAGTGGGAATTATGAGGTATTCTGGCCAGGATCGTTGGAGAGAATAAAACAAACCTTCTACATTATAACAAACTTACGAGCACCATCTGAATAACCAAAATATTTCTATCCAGTGGAATTCCTAGATTCCATAGTTGGATTCACAACTTGGAAGTCCCCTTTGCTCATGGAAACCTATTTATTTCAATCAGCAAGTACAATAGAGAGAGCCCTCAATTTTTTAGGCATGATAGTTTGAGATCCATCATCATCAATCATATTGGCCTTACCCTTATGAATGGAGTCCACCTGCATCATTTCCAAGTTGACTTAGTCCTGAATAGATTCCTCATGCTCAGATTGATTCCCCTCATCCTCATCAGCAACATCAGCGCAAGATGTTTTCAACCCATCAAAACCACTATTAGAACCAACAATAACATCATTTCATACACCAGTTGCAGCAACAACATGCTAAGTATGATTCCCCTTCAAAGTACTTCCATGATCAATAGTGGGATCCTTGTTCATTCCTTTTTTTAAGACATCCACAAAAAATTAAGGACTGACATGACCCTACTTCTTCTTGAAAAATATCTTTCTCCCCAAAGAACTAGCAGGTTTCTTCCTCTTACACTGTGCATAGGAATGTCGCAACGATTTACCAACTGAACATTTAATATTCCTTCGACATTGTTCATAACAGTGACCAATGAAGTGAAAAGATCCACAGAAACTAGGAAACCATTCCAATTGAATATAAATTTTGAGCTTAAATTCCCCCACAACAAGAAAGATAGTTCCAATCAATTGATGAATTATATTAACCTCAACAATCACACGAGTGAAATGGCCATACCTAGATCGCTTTGTTTCTCTATCAACTTTGATCGGAGTGCCTACTACTAAAGAAACCTTCCATAGGATCACTGGATTCCAAAAAAAACAACTAAGACCACTGCTTCTAATCCATGTCTGCATGGAGGAGCTCTTAATTGGGAAAAGATTTGATAGCGGATATCATTGTTAGAGAATAATAAAACTAGGTATTAAGGGAATCAGACCATTACCCCAGGAAAATGCTCTAAAACTCCTTCTATGAAAACACAATATGGAACATACCACTCCCAATCAAGATAAATTGGTAGTCGCCAAACCCCCGGTGATGAAGTAATCGTCTTCTAAACTACTCAATCGCCAAGGGAGAGTCCCACCAAAAACCCAAGACATGAGCAAGGAGAGAAAATTAGCAATCACCAAGGCGGTCTTCTAAAATGTGTGGGTTCACTTCCACAAAAGAAATCAAACAATTATTTATGATTCTCTTGTATAGAGAGTGAATATCAGGTTGAAAATCAGAGAAGAATATCTTCTATGATGGTTTTGAACACTAAAGGTCCTTATTAGGGTTCTAAACATCACACTTCACCACTTCAACATGATCCGAAGAAACAACCACAGTAGCCATTGCTGGAGGGATGAATACATATTGTGGATCGAAGTAACAATCTAGGAAGGAATCTATAGATCTATTCACCATCGACGTTATATCGTAGAGGCACCGAACAAGAATGGGCCAACATTTCCCCCTCTATGATAAGGGTTATCATATGGTAAATATACATTTATAAATATATATATTTATAAATTTTTATTTACAAATATATTTTTGACATTTTTAATGGATATATAATCTTAAATTAATGGGTTTTAAAAATGATCGAAATTGAATAATTCAAAATGATTACACTTTAAAAATATTGAAAAACTAGATAAGTTTTATTGTTTAAATAAATATTATTAAAAAAATATGGATATATATATTGAAGTAAAGATGAATACATATTGGAAATACTAAAACATAGTAAATAAATATATAAAAATAAATAATACAAAATGATCAAATTAAAAAATAAAATAAAAATAATAAATAATAAATAATAAAAATTAATGAATAATACTTAACTATAATAATATTAAAAATAAATAAATAAAATTGACCGATTAAAAAGATAATATATTAAAATTATCATGTTCTAATGAAATTATAAAATATGTTAATGTTTGAATATATGACATAAATATTATATTTACGTGTTTCTATATAATATTTCATTAATTGCATAAATATTTGTGTGTGTGCATTATATATAAAATGCATTAATTACATATATGTATGTGAAATCAATGTAACACAGGACTTTTGATATATGTCAAAATCAAAAATCAAACAACATTAAAAATGAATAAGTCATTAATATGTTTTTAATTATTATATTTTATTAATTTTCTATATATTTATATTTAATATATATATTATTTATTACTATTTATAAATAATATATATATATTATACTTTTTCATTTTTATTAATAATTCTTTCATTAATAACTTTTTATATAATTTTTCAATTTATTCATTTTTAATTTTTTGTTTAATTATTACAATTTATTCATTTTATATATCTACATTTATTATATACTATTTATGAATATTTATAATCTATATATATGTATATTAAATTTATTCATTTTAATCAATAATTATTCTATTAATAAGATGTTTAATATTTTTCTTAATCTACTCGTTTTTTATTTTTATTTGTTTAATTATTTAATTTTATTCATTTTACATATCTATATATTTAATATATACTATTTATTAATTTTAAGAATATATATATATATATATATATTCAATTTATTCGTTTACAACAATAGTTATTTAATTAATAAAATTCTTAATATTTATTTATTTGCTCAATTATTTCATTTTATTTTGGACCTTTTTTGTTATTTTTTATTTTTTTTTTACTTTTTTTTATTTTTTATTTTTTTTATTATTTAATATATACTATTTATTATTTCTATTTCTATTAATTTTATTTTTTAATATTTTTTATTTATTTTTTTTCTTTTTTATTTGGTAAAGGTGGCCTTTATCATCACTTTTTACTAGCACTAATAAATGCCAATACTGTTAAATACCTCTTTTGTAGTAGTGTTTAGAGGTATTTTCTCTTATTTATTTTAAAGTTTTTTATTTACTTAATTGATTTGTTTGTAGTCAGTTCTAAATGTGTTATTTATTTAGTAGTTTAGTTAGTTATATATAGTTTATTAATAATAGTTATTATTAGTAATAATTAAGTATAGATTAACTAATGAATTACATGGGATTAAAGAATGATTATATATAATGATTATATAATAATAATAATTAACTAATAAATATTTTATAATTAAATAATTATTAAGGCATAATTAATTAAGGATTAAGTATTATTTAGCTAATTATTAGTTAATAAATAAATAATTATTAAATAATTATTAAATAATGATTAACAAATGAATAAAGAATCATTAAGTAATGATTATATAATGATTATAGAATGATTTAGTAATGATTTAGTAATGATTTAGTAATGATTTGGTAATGATCAACTAATGATTAACTAATGATTAAATATTTATTAAATAATGATTAATTAATGTTTGAGTAATGATTAGCTAATTATAAACTAATAATTAAAGATTGATTAATTAATGATTAAGTAATGATTAAATAATGATTAAATAATGATTAAAGAATGATGAAATAATGATTAACAAATTATTAACTAATGACTAACTATTGATTAAATTATAATTAAATAATGTTTACCTAATGATTAAATAATAATTAAAGAATGATTAACAGATAATTTAAGAATGATTAAGTAATGATTAAAGAATGATTATGAAATTATTAAGGAATAGTTATGGAATGATTAACTAATGATTAACTAATGATTAAAGAATGATTGAAAAATGAATAAAGAATGATTAATTAATGGTTAATTAATTATTAACTAATGATTAAATATTGATTAAGTAATAATTAAATTTTGATTAAATAATGATTAAGGAATAATTAAAGACTGATTAAATACTGATTAACTAATGATTAACTAATGGTTAACTATTGGTTACCTAATTATTAACTAATTATTAACTAATTATTAACTAATGATTAACTAATGATTCACAAATTATTAACTAATGATTGATGATTGATTAAGTAATGGTTAATTATTGATTAAAGAATGATTAAGGAATGATTGAAGAGTAATTAAAGAATGATTAACTATTGATTAAATAATGATTAATGAATGACTAACCAATGATTAAATTTGGATTAACAAAGAATAAACAAATGATGAATGATGACAAAATGGATGATGAATAGGCTTAACTGCACATGTGATTTGTTACTCCTGTGATTTAGATGATTCATCCCTTGTTGCACACATGTTTTTTAATATCGATGGATATGTTTTATATGAATATCATTCCCTTTATAAACCATTGAACATACCATTATGAAAGTTAAAAGATGTACTATAATACATTACTTTCATCTTTTAAGATATAAGAAAACATTCTAAAATTTTGGAAGCATAAAGATTCTATGGTTATATAATTAAACAAGTAGATGTCAAGATACTAAAAGTGTATGTGGCTCTAGAACAGATGTACCTAGGGAAAAAACCTAAAAACACTGTATTGTGCTAGAATCAATCGGTAATTGGTGCATCACAATGGCCTTGTTGCACACCTAGTTTGACACTCCCAAGGGATATGCATTAGTTAATTCCTATTTTCTTTATAAACTAATAAAATGCCTTTAGGAAGATTAAAAATTGTACTATGACGCAATAGTGTCATATTTTAGGATATAAGAAGACATTCCAAAATTTCAGTATCATAAATATTATATGGTCAACCCTCATTCTCAATAATATTTATATAATGTTTTGGAAAAATTAGAAAAAAATAATAGAAAACATCAAATCAGTTTATTTATCCATGATAAAATGATAATTATGATCATATAAAGTGAAATGGAAAAGATCAAACCCAATAAATAAAACATGAATGATTTAAAAAAAACAAGAAATACCTTGACATTTTTTAATAGAACCGGGTTTGGATGAGATGATTCTGACTTTAGTATTGAAGTAAAACCCAACTTATTTCCATTTGATGGCTTAATAATATCTTCCAAATAGATGTAATTAACTTTGGAATTTTTAAAATCTCTCATCCTTATAATGATAGGCCTCCCCATATGGTGATGATTTCGTTAGAAGGTCTAAATCTTCTGAAAATTAAAAATTTAAGTACATCCATTTGGGAGATGTTATTAATTTACCACTTAAAAATATGTTGTATTTTACTTCACTTCAGAAGTCAGGATCATCTCATCAAAAATATTTTCCATTGAAAAATGCCAAGGTATTTCTTGTCTATTTTAATGTATTCATGTCTTATTTAATGTTTTTTTTCATTTCTATTTCACTTTATATGATAATAATTGTCATTTAATCATTGATAAATAAATTAATTTTATGTATTTTATTCTTTCTACCTCAGTTTCCAAAACATTATGTGACTAATTTTCTAATAAAATTTTATTTAGCAAAACATTAGTATCATATTTTAGGATATATAAAGACATTAAAAAATTTCAATATCATATATATTATATGGTCAATCCTCATTGTTAGTATTATTTACACTATCAGAATCTTGATCAAAAAACATTTTTAATGTAGAGATTCATGTTTTTCTTTTCCTAATACTATGGTGAGGTTATTCAAATAGAGAAAGGAGCTTCTTATAGTACACAACAACAAAAGTGGTTATGACATATGATTCTATAACCCTAAGTGAACTTCAAGATAGAATTTGTGGTCTCTTAAATCTAGGACCTGATTAAGAGATAAAGTCTATTATATATAGACGTTTTTAATTCTCAACTACACTATGGCATCTAGATTATCCATTGGTTACTGATGAGTAGTGGGTCCAAGAAATAAATTTTTTTACCAATAGATAGATGGTTCCATGATGGAGTTATATGTTGAGGTTTCTACTGTACAACAATATTGTCCAATTGTATGAAGATGTAGACTTACAAGAGTAGTTGAATATGATTTGTCCTAATAAATTTAGGCTCCTCCCTATAATGTAGAATAGGACAACCAAGATGATCTCCCAGATATATATATGTAAATCTGGCATCCGATGAAGATTTTTTTAATGATGTAAGAGATGGAGACAACAGTGGTGATGAGGAGGGATAAGAAAAAGTTAGGGAGGAAGTTTTTAGAAATGTTGTAGTTTCAAAAAAGCCTCAACTCATAATAAATCATCCACCACTCTTCAAATCTTGGTCAAAAGCAATGGAATTTTTTCTTGAATTCAACTATAATGTTCTCACACCTAACAAATTAGTTTCTTAGAGTCATAGTGGATAGTTTTAGTGAGCTTGAAAAATATTATAGGTTGAAAGGGATTTCCTAAGTAAATATGCATTTAAAAACATACTAAAATGATTTCATATTGAGAGAAGTTGTAGATATTTATTTCAGGAATCAATCCATAAAAAAATACATTATATAGTGTGATAAATATGCGGATAATTGTAGATTCCTCTGGAGGGGAATTCTGAAAATTTCTTTTGGAGGTTGGAGAATTTCGAAGATTGAGGCAGCTCATACTTGCATTTAGCCAAACCTGACACAAGATAATACTTAATTGGATTCTGAATTTGGTTCATCTATTATCATAGAGATGATTAGGACCTTACAAGATATTCATATATACCTTATGAAAGATAGGATTCAACAAAATTTTGGTTATAATATTTTCTACAATAAGGCATGGATGGTAAAATAGAACGCAATTGTGAAGTTCTATGGTGATTGGGATGACTCGTATCAGGTTTTTCCAAAATTTCTAGCCATACTAAGACATAAAGAACAAGTTTTCTTTCATATTCATATGAATGAACATGTTTCTCAAGATAACTAAATTGATCCATCTCATGTTCAATTTCAACGGTTTTTCTAGGAATTCCTCCCCTATATTTCCACATTTTGTTTGAGAAAACATTTCAAACATATTGATGAAATATTTACATAAAAAAATACAAGGGGATATTTTTTATTGTGGAAAGCCAAAATGGAAACCATTCACCTACTCTACTTTCATTTCCCATTGTATAGAAGAAAAACAATGAATCATGGAGTTGGTTTTTGTTATATATCAGCAATCATTTCACCCTCATTTGGGGTGTCTGTTTGATATTTGATCGGTATCGAGAAAGCAATGAGGCAATCATTGAGGATCCTGATTTATGGATACCCCAAAATGCACATCATTGGTACTTGATCAAACAGATTTCTAGCAACATGATAAAAACATTCCATAATGAACCTATGAAGAAGGAAATCATGAGGCTTGGTATGGAATGTATTTGTGATTTTTTACTATTTAAACGTAAAGATAAAATTAATTTATGTGAAATATGATCAATTATATATAGAATATGAGCTAGATCAGTGAATATTTGAACAACCACTACTGGAAAATTGGGCTATAGCCACAAACCTATAGCCATCATTTTCCAAAACCATGGATATAGGTATTTATATAAAGGATATAGCCACATTTTTTTCTAAAACGTGGCTATAAATTAAACATATAGACACTTTTTTATTAAAACATGGCTATAGGGTATTTCATAAAAGGCTATAGCCATAGTTCTTTAAAAATGTGGCTATAGCCTCCACCTATAGTCATGGTTTCATAGAACTTTGGCTATCGGTTTCTCGCCTTAGCATGGGAAATAATTGTAAAAAAATGGTGGGATAGAGCTATAGGCAAGGTTTTTTATTCTATTTCCATGGTTCATAATGATATATATATATATATACCAAAAGTTATCCCCAGTCTAATGGTAAGTTTTCTGGTCCGTGGTAGTGTAGGTAAGGAGACCGAATCCGTATGGGAGCTATTTATGTTTAATCTATAGCCACTGTTTACATGGGATATAGATATTTTTTTCCACCATGGAAATAGACCCTATATCCATAGTTTAAACTGTTTCTATATCCCTAGATCCATGGTGGAAAACTGTGTGAGAAATAGCCATGGTTTCCAAAACTATGGCTATAGGGTCTACTACCATGGTTGCAACCATGGAAATAGCCTCTTAAAATCGGGACTATATATTTTTTATATATCCACACCAATATGTTCCACGAATATCTAAAACTATTTCTATAGCTTATAGCCAAAGTTTTGACCCATATAGCCATGGTTTTGGACCATGCCTATAGCCCAATTTTCCAGTAGTGAACATTTCGTACAATTCCACAAGTTTAATTAAGAATTTTATGATTATATGGTGTAGATTACAAAAGAAAAATTGACATTGGTATATGATAGGGGGAAGATCTATGAACACAAAACCACAAACATTGTGGATTGCATCAATGGTCTCTTCAAGGGGCTTCACAAATTACCTATAACTTCCCTAGTTCAAGAGAAATTTTATTGTTTTGTGAAGTACTTTTTTATAGACAAAAACTAGCCTCATACAGGATTAAATAGGGTATAAGGTATAGAAGAAACTTTCAACGAGATATTGAAAATAATATTGAAGAATATTCTGGTTATGAAGTGTGCCTTTTCCACTGAGAAGACTCTATATTTGATGTTCAAGAGTGTTTGGGCCCCATAACAAGTAACAATGGTGGAAATGGTGGTATTAGTATAAGTAAGAAAATGTAAATGTGGAAAATTTCATGCATTATAGTTTCCATGAGCACACTCCATCACAACATGCGTCTCTATGAACATATCATGGAAATCATATGTTGATCCAATGTACCGGTGGCACACCATTTATAACTATTATGATGCACCATGGATGCCTATTGGGGAGTTTTGATATTCCCAATACCCAAAGACCAGTCAATATTAATACCTGACATCAACAGATTACATCAATGAGGGAAACTGAAGTCCATCAGGTTGCAAAATGAGTTGGACTAGCCTCAAGAACAAGGTAAAATTTTGATATGCATTATAAATTATTAAGAAGGTCATAATCAGAAACTATTCATTAACATTTATAGATTGAGTTCACACTCTTATCCAAAATGATAAATTATCTCCAATGTGTTCTTTTCATATTGTTAATTATATGGTGTTAATATAAGATCCTTTATTTTGTATAATTTTCTAACATTTATGAATAATTTTACTATAAAATAACAATAATCCTTTCGTATTTACATTAAAAGGAATATGATGAGTATATGTGGGGTGACATGAAAGCATAATCAAACTATCCATGGATAAAACATAAATAAATAATGTCATAAAATAATCATGAAACGTACCATCATGTGATAAATCATACATAAATTACAAAGAACACCATTTGAGATCTAATATATTAGTTAATTAAAACTAAGGTTGTTCAGGGTTATAAAAAACAAATTTTCTTCATTATCTAAAATTTTATTAGAAAATAAGCTATATAATGTTTTGGAAATTGAGGTAAAAATAGGATAAAACATCAAATCAGTTTATTTATCCATGTAAAAATGATAATTATGATCATATAAATTGAAATCGATAAGAAAAAACATGTTAAATAACACATAAATGATTTAAAATAGACTAAAAATACCTTGACATTTTTCAATAAAACAGAGTTTGGATGAGATGAGCCTGAATTTGGAAATTAAGTAACATTCTTCTGACCTTAACATGTCATGTCTTACTTTCAACTAGTCATAACATTCTACTGACCATAACATTATATTTACATTTTACACTTATTACTTATTTCATTTTTTTGACATACAGATGGAGGATACTACACTACTCACTGATTAGTATAGGTATGTTTTCTATGACATGATATAGGGTCGTCAGGTTGATGGATCAGGGTGCGTCGAGCGCACCATCATCGCCACATGATGCCTCTAATTACCATTATACCATACCTACATCGTGCAAGATTCTACAATATTGTTGTATCTGATTTCACATTCATTTATCATCACGTAATTTTTTCCTTCTTAGAAAGATGGAGACCAGAGACATACGCATTCCACTTACCTAAGGGAGAGATGATCATCACCCTTGCGGATGTGGCAGTCTTTCTCAGTCTTACTATCATGGAGGATACAATTATTGGACCCACCCATAGAGACTATCCAGAGCTTGTACAGATATTTCTCGGCATCAAATTTTTTTTAAATAATGATAATACTGATGGAAGGTCGATATCTTTGAGGTGGATTGATATTTACTATGAAAATTTACCTGATGATGCTGACTAGAAGACTTTCATGTGTCATGCCCATGATTATATCTTAAAAATCATTTGAGGGACATAGTTTTCTAATCACTCAGGTATTTATGTGTACATGATGTATCTGGGGATACTAAATGATTTTTATCATTCCTTGAGATACATTGATGGATATTTGTGCTTGGTTTACACTTACAGAGCATTATATAAAACATGACACTCAGATTGCATGGATATTGAGGGATGTGTCATCCTTATTCAAATGTGGGCATGGGAGCATATCCCTCCCATCTCCCCTATTGTTGCAGGTCAGGAGCTGCCAATAGATTTGCTATGTGACACTCTACTTGGATGCTACTATGATCACTCATATTTATTGGTTTATAATGCTAGTAGGAGTTATTTAATTTAATTTATTATTATTTATCACTTTTAATGTTTAATTTTACAGGTGGGGTCAGGAGAACCACTTCATTAGTGCACTCAGAAAACATTTGGGTATATACCATATCATGTTGGAAAGTCTCTTACCCACTGATGTAAGTATTTACAATATTTCATTGACTAACCAATTTCATAATATCATCATTTTTTGTTTTTGGTAACAATTTATTTTGAAAAATATCACATTCATTTAAAATTACTTGGATGAAATACTAGGATTTATTAGACTAATTTCATGTATACTACACTGATGGATTTCATGATTTTATAGTTTTAGTGCCTCTCATTCACTTTCATAGAAATTAGTGGAACCAGTCTAATAAATTCTTGCACAAGTTTGGCTATGTTTAGAGCATTCCATTTCCACTGATACAGTCACTAGAGCTCCATTTCTTGAAGATGGAGAGGAGTCAGGATGTCGACTAGTGTCGAATAAATTCTCAGTATCTCGACCTATGTGGAAGATGAAAATTTCTTCATATCAAGGGTGTACATATGATGTGATTCCATCTATCACAGTAGGTCGAGTATGATCAGTGGTATAGACTAAAGTCTATACTATATCTTACTCCACACGGTAGAGGGATTCGAGATCATGTATGTCAATAAATTTCCATTAGTTTTTTTATTATAATATTTTCTAATTAATTTTCAATATATTTATAGCATACTCGACTATATTGGATTATCTACATGTCTCGTCCATAGAAGGAGGAGGTTGCTATCCTGGTAGCGATCCATATTGTAGTACAGGGGAATATTCCAACTTATCATGTGGTTCATGATATTATCTTCAATTTTCCATCCCAAGGATATGACATTCATATATAGGGAATGGGGGTTCTTACTCAGGAACCTCCTCTAATGGATACTGATGTTAAGGAGCCACGTTGATGACAACATAGACCATGTCATGCTGCACATGAGGCCTCGCCTATTCCATAGGTAGAGGTTATCCCTCTATAAGTCCAACTTTATTCAATTGGGGATGTGAATTAGGAGTAATTTTATCCATTTGTGTTGGAACCATATTCATAGTTTTTCCTGGGGGTATATTATATGAGCTTTTATTAGGGGTAATTTCTCAGGCCTCCATATTTCGTTCCAAAGCCTTAATAGGATGCATGGTTCCCCAGACAATGATGGAAGGTCCTTCTACTCACCTAGTGGTAGAAGGAACAAGTGAACAAGACGACATCCAGTTGACACATCCTCCCATTGAGACACAGGGAGATCATCTGACAGTCAAGGTTCCAATTCCTGAGGATCATCCCTCTCTAGGTCATCATACTTCACCCCAGTGCAAAGGTTACCAATCTTGATACAGGCGTCCCATTCACACACCAGAATGTGGGATGGGACATCACCATAGAGAGTGATTGTACTCATTCATGTATATGTTTTCTATCTAATTAAATTATGAAATTTATTTTACTATCAACAATTTTTACATGTTTATCCACTGTTTCAATTTTAATTTATATTTTATTTACAGTTTATACTTTATAATATTTAAAATTCATCAACTTGAAACATAGGAAGTATTATTAAATTTCTAGTTGGTAACATTAAAATCATATAAAATATAAACTATAAAAACAATCTAAATAAAACATTAAACATATCCTAAGAATCTATAAAGTTTTTGAAAATAAAAATAATTTTATAATTATAGTAAATAATTGAAAATTAAAGGAATGTAAAAAAATATTATAAATAAAATAATAATGTTTTAAAACAAGATTATATTGTACTGCTAAAATTAATTTTAATTAATTTTTTTTAATAAATTCTTGTTATTTTGAATTATTTTTTATATGTTCAATAAGTGTTTCAAATATCATTTAGATTGTATTTATATTTGACAAGTTATATTCTTTCAAATACACCAACTTCAAACATCACTATGTTTCGTGTAGGTGACATTGAAAGCATATAACTTATAAAATATAATTACAATCTAAGGAATATTTGAAAACGTGACTCAAAATATAAAACATAATTGAAAATAAATTAAATCATAAATATTATAAGTAAAATCTAATTTACATGTCACAAAATTTATTTCTTAAAAACATAAAAATTTCACTTTAAAATATTAATGACATAATTCTAAAAAAACACATAATATATATATATATATATATCATAATATAAAAACATATATATTTTTAAATATAAAAACATGTATATTTACAATAAGTTATTTATTTATTTATTCTAAAAGGTGGCAGGGCCTCTTCCACCTTTTTGTAATAATTTTCAAAAATAATTGACCTAGATTTATTAAAAAAATTAGAAAATGCACACACAAACTTGGACATCATGGAATCCTCAAATCATCGAGAACCCAAAAACCTCACCTTAAAACTATTCTGTCATCATCACAACTTTTTCACAATATTCTTTCACTCTCCCCACAAATTCCATTATTCTTCATAGTGACACATGCATGGTGGCATGGTCCATGCTGGCCAAGAAAATCCCAAACCAACCTATGAATTAAGGAATTCATTTATTAGTTTTCAAATTGAAATTAGATTTTAATTCATACTTCCATTTAAATTATATTGATACATGAAATATTCCAATTATTTTATTCTATTCAATTTATTATAATTTATTGGGCCAACATTCATGGTTTGGGCCTAATTTTATTGGCTTTATATTCGGTGGCCTACTCATTTCTTTGGCCTGGTATATTTTGGTTTCCACCTTGGAAATCGAATTATTCTTTTATGATTAAATTTTGGCCATTAATCCATGATTCCACCCATTTGATCAAGTACAACCATTTATATTGGTATGTTTTATGTGGTGTTGGATAGATCATTTAAGTTGGCTTTGTGGCGGTATCTCCTTGTTGTGCAGTTATGACGGTGTGGATCATGTCATGAGGAAATAATTTTCCTCAGTTGTTGAATTCATTTGGTGAAGAACACAAAATAGATCGTGAGATTTCAGTGGGTTCTATATCTTTCTCACTCACTATTGGGAATCATCTTCCTCAGCCAAGATCTTCCCGGTTTTGGTGGCATCATCCTCAACAGAGGTTTCAATCTAGTGGCCTTCTGACCTCCTTAAACACCATAAGTGCACGATTCTTGGTGTAGTCTTAATTTTCACCCTTCCATGTGAAGAATTGTGGTAACACAGATCTAAATACCACTGCATCAGATCTAGAGAGATCTTACCTCATCAAGCTCTAGGAGAACAGTGGCATCACTTAACCTGAAGAGTGAAGACATTGGGATGGATGGACTTTCATGTCTGGTGTTGTAAGTGTCATTATAACCATGTTCCTATGTATGTTATATTTTTTTCCTAATTATTTCATTATTGTCTCTAATTAGTCGCTTCTCACTGTATCATGTAAAACCCTTTTCTGTTTCTTTTGATCATTAATAAAAGTGTTTTTTTGGTGGTGTTCTTTGGTGCATATAGGTCCCTATGGTACTGAAGCATGTAAATCTTTGTATTTCTTGCTATTTGTTTCAATTTCTTTCATTTTGGTTATTATGGTTTTGTAATCATTTAATTATACTGGAAATAAATCAAATGGTCTTATTATGTCTTGGTGTTATGTTATTATCCATTTCACCATGCCCCTTCACATGTGGTATCAGAGCCATCCTGGTTTTCTTTTTCCCTGAATTTATGATTCCTATCTTTGTTTTACAATTCTATTTATTTATTTTTATTTCCGCATTGTATACTCTCTCTTAAATCACCACTATTTTATTAATTTCATTACTTAAAGGAATTAACCCATTTCTATTTTTTTTTATTTCATATCCCTTCAACAAAACATTATTTACCCAAGGGATTGGTTGGTTGTTGGGGGTGTATGCTTTGCGTTGTCAAAAAAAACTCTATATCTACTATGTGTGTAAAAATTTCCAGGATGAGATATGAAACTGAGGAATTTTATGGTGACAAGGACTTTAATCTGTGGAAATTATGATTAGAGCTTTTATTATACATTAGGGCCTTATTTATTTTCTTTGTGGGCCTAAGAAACGAATTATTTCTATAAATAAGACCAATAAGACCACTACATAATAATTATATGTCCCATTGATGTGTCAGTTAAATCACATATCTCATTATTACTATCCTTAGGAAATAAATTTCTAAGAGAGGTTTCCTTTGAGTCTACTACTATTGGTATCTAGCTTAAGATAGCGAAATTGTACATGACTGCTTCACTAGTTGAGAGGATGTGTAAAAAAAATTCATGTTCACATTTAAAATGAATCATGTAAGTTCTATTAAATCCCATATTGAGGAATTTAGTAAAGTAATTTTAGATCATGCCAACATTAATGTAACTATCGATAATAAGGATCAACCAATGATCATTTTAATTTATCTTTATAAAAATTACAGTTATTTAGTCAAAACCATGATGTATGGTTGAGACTCACTAAACCTTAAAGAGGTTACTTCATCCCTCCTTTCTAAAGAAATACACTCCAAATTGAGAATTAAAGGTGAGGCAGAGATCTTATTCACTAGGGGTAAACCTCAATCAAAAGGTAAAAAAGAAACATTTTTATAAGTAAAAATACAGGAACAATAAGCACCCTAAACCTAAATCTAACTCTAGGGGAATAAAATTCACATGTTTTCATTGTGGAAAACTAGGTCATACTAATACTGAATGTAGGAAACTAAAATTTGAGATAGAATCCAAGCATCCCATTAACTAGTCCCTTCTAGTTGACTTAGGTTATGACACCATTGAAGTCTTAAATTTTTCCATCCATACACTCAATCAAGAGTAGGACCTTGACTTAGGCTCTTCCTTTCACATGTATCCTTATAAATATTAATTTTTAGAATTTGTAGAAAGGGTGTAAGGATATTTCCTCTTAGGAAATAATAAGAGGTGCACAGTTGGTGGAAGTGGATCTGTTTTTATAGAACTAGATGATAATTCCATCATCACTTTACTTGATGTAAGGTGGGTTCCCAACCTTCATAGAAATTAAATCTCTTTTGGGGTCCTAGATCAAAAAGGGTTTACCTTTAGATCAGAGACAGGTTTTATTAGGATATCTAAAGTATCAAGAACCATCATTTAGGGATCTCTTACCAATGGGTTGTATGTCTTGAATAGAGATACCCATCCAAGGAAATTCGGTAGTTTCTACCACACCAACAATAAAAATACTATGTTATGGCATAAGAAATTGGGTCATATTAGATCCAAGGCCTTAGAGTAAATCAACAAGCAAGGGATATTGAGTGATATCACAATGACTAACCTTCCTTTATTTGAAGATTGTGTGATGGGTAAAGGAAAGAGGGTTAGTTTCAATAGGTCCTCCTTTAAATATATAATCCCCCTTGAATGCATCCATTCAGGTTTATGGGGGCCATCTAGGACCATCTTTCATGGTTGAGGTTCATATTTTTTTACCTTTATAGATTAATTCTCTAGGAAATTTTGGATTTACATTTTGAAAAAAAATCTGATGTTTACCAAACCTTTAAAACCTGTAAAGATTCTGTTGAAAACCAAATGGGAAAAAAATAAAAACCATGTAAAATGATAATGGGTTGGAATAAATTTACACTAAATTTGATTATTTTTGTGAGTTTTAATGTATTAAATATAGTAGGATTGTTATGGAAACTCTCTAATAGAATGGCATTGAAGAGAGGATGAGCATAACTATTTTAAAGAGATTCTAAAGCATGATTACATGATCAGGTCTCCCTAAATATTTCTAGGTAGAGGTTGTTAGAACTTTTTTTGCCTTATAAATAGGTGTCCCTAATCTTCAAATCAATTCAAAACACTTGAAAATTTGTGGAATAATAAGCCTCATTCCTACACCTACTTGAGATTCTATGGATGTACAACTTATGCTCATGTTAAAACTAATAATCTAGAACCAAGAGCCTTTAAATGCATATTTTTTTGTTATCTTGAGGGTGTTAAGGATTATAAACTATAGGTTAACAAAATAGGTTACCATAATTTCATTATAATTAGGTATTTATCCTTCTATGAGTCCTTTTCTCCCAAAACCAAGGCTTACACACCTAGAAATAGTGATCTAGACCTTGAAAAGGATGATGAAGATGACCCCTATTTCACTTTGTGGATTATGTTCAACCCACTCCACCTTCTCCTCAGCCCACTGATATAGATGATTTTGAGTCTATCTCTAGATCTGATTCTGAATCTAAACCTTCTCCCAATAATAGGGATTATCAATTTACCAGAGACAAAGAAAGGAGAATCCCAAGGCCTCTTACTCAGTTCAGACAGTATGATATAGATTCATATTTCTTTCATTTGACCCAAGATCTTATAGATGATGATCCCAAAACCTACAGGCAAGCCTTAAATGAAAAATACTCAAAGTACATGCTCTTTTCCGTGAATGAAGATATTCACTCTTTATGAAAAAATCACATATGGACCATTTTGAACAAACCACTTAATGCTAAGGTAATTGGTTCCAAGTGAATTTATAACATAAAATAATACAACACCAATGGAAATAAAATTTAGTAAAAATAAAAGTTATTTGTTGAGGGTTTCCTTTGAAGTGAAGTTATTGATAGTGCTAAATTTTTTCCCCTATTTTTAAGTGTTCATCTATTAGGATTTTTCTTCCTATAGTGATCTAAATATTTAGAAAATGAAAGTTAAAACTTCCTTCTTACATGAATATTTTAATGATAAAATCTATATGAAACCTCCTGATGGTTACTATAAGGAATTTAAATCAAATCAAGTATGGATATTAAATAAATAATTGTGTGGTTTAATGCAATATTCTAGGCAGTGGTATAATAAATTTGATTCCTTCATGATAGATAACCATTTTACTTAGATCTAATATGATGCATTTTTTTATTTTAAATCAACTCAAAATTGCATGATTTACCTACTAATTTATGTTGAATTCATTCTTATCATTTGTAAAAATATGAGTTTAATCATTGTTGTAAAATCTTAATTAAAAGGAAATTATGAAATTAAAGATTTAGGTTCTTACAAAAAGATATTAGGTGTTTAAATCATTTGAGATAGACTAAATAAATTGATTTACTTTTCTTAGCATGCTTACATTTTAAAGATTCTAAATAGATACATGTTTGATTATCTAAAGCCTATCAATGTACCTCTTGGATAACACTTTAAACTGTATTTGATACAATAACCCATTATTGATGATGATATTCAATTTATGTTTAAAATTCCTTATGCTAATATAATTGTTAGCATTATGTACTCTATACTTTTCACTAGACCTGACATTGAATATGCAATCTGCACCTTAAGAATTTTTATGGCCCCACCTGGGAAGCCAAATTGGTATACCCTTAAGTGGATTCTTATATATCTCTCATGTAGTTCAAATATGTCTTTGTGTTATGGTAAAAATGTTGATGCTTCTAAAATTCTGGTCAGAACAGACTCTTGAAACACTACATCTCATCTAAGAATACACTTTTGAAAGATGGGTTTATCTATACAGAGCTTATACCCCTTCACCCCCTTAGGATAACCTATAAAGATGCACTTAATAGCTTTGGTATTAAGTTAATCATCTTTAACATGAGCATAGGTAGTGCATCTAAACACCCTAATCTGTTCATCGGATGGTGGTGATTGCTCCAAAATTCTATTGGATTCTTAAAGTAGTTGGCAGGTGAGGGACACCTATTTATTAATTATATGGACATAGTGACAGATTTTATCAAAAAATATTTGGTCAAGATCGAGCCTACAAGCATGCTATGAACTCTCTCTTGAATGGTATAGTTCATACGCTTAGCTAGACCATTTGTCTAAGGAGTATGCCTCGCGGTTCGGTGCCTTAAAATTAATTCATTTTCACAAAACTTGATGAATTAGGTAGATAGGTATTCAAGGCCATTATCAGTCCAAAAATCCTTTAACTTCTTCACATATTTATTTTCTATATAGGATTTCAAGGTTTTAAACACCTCAAAGGCATTATATTTTTTTCTCAAAATATAAACCCAAACTTTCCATGAGAATTCATCTATAAAAGTAAAAAAATGTAGGATCCTCCACCATGAGAGATAGTTCTAGAAGGTCCCTACAAGTCATAGTGAACATAATAAAGTGTGTGACCAGATTTAAAGATATATTCATGAGAACTAACTCTTTTATATGTACCCTTGACACAGTCCTCACAAAAGGTTAAGTTACTTGGTGTATCTTGAGTGATAATCCCTTACTTGCTTAATTCCTCTAGACCTTTAGCACTCACACGTCCCAACCACCTACGATAAATCATAGTTTTGTAATTTTTGGTGAAATAGATGTTTCCAAATTGCTTAACATGTGTTCTTCCATCCAAAAAATACAACCCCTTCAGCAAGAATCCTTTAAGAACTGTAGGAGCTCCCTTAAAGATTCCAATACAACCAGAATCAGATTTAAAGGTAAAACCTCTCTGATCTAAGACACCTAATGAGATCAGATTCTGGTGTAAATCTAGAACCCATCACATATCCAATAAGGTGTAAAGTGAATGGTTTGAGGTCTCTATCAAAACAGAACCTCTACCCATGATGCAACATCCCTTATTATTTCCTAAAATGACCTATCCTTAAACTTCCTCGGTTAAATAAGAAAAGGAACTCCTATCTAGGAATATAGAGAGAGAACATCCTAAGTCTAAGACCCAATTAGCATGAAAATCATTTCAGGACACACACAACACATCAACACTTTCATATCCTTGGTTGCGAAAGAGTGAATTATCACTAAACTCTTTAGAAGGTTTACTAGATTTAAAATCAGATCATTTGGGTATTATATGGCCAGGTCTCCCACAATGGTAGAAGGTAACCTCCTTAGGCTTGGGTTTAGACCAATCTTCATGTGATTGGCTATGAATCTTGATTCCCTTCCTATTTTTACCTATCTTATTCCATTAAAACTCTGAATGACCCCTTACATTCAAACCCTCAGCTTCAGGTTTAACCTTAGCCTTGCTACAAAACTCATGATAAAGAAAGGAAAAATTGACTTCATATAAGGTCAATGAATATCTTCCACACATAATATCATCAATAAGATGTTCATATAAACTATCTAATGAAATTACAAGTATTATGTCTTGGTTCTCATCTTTAATATTATCATTTATATTGGCTATCTCAAATAATATTTTATTAAAATCATCAAAGTGTGTCTGGATGGCAGTTACATGATGCATCTTGAAGGTGTATAATTTTGTCAACTTATGTATACATCCAATTAAGGATATTTTCCTATAAATTTTTTCAATCTTAGATCAAATAACAACTTTGAAAAGTTTCATAAGTAACCTCCCACTAGACTTTATTACATAAAGACATGGTTAAAGAGCTATGTGCTTAAATCAAAATGATGGAAGGGATATCTGAATAGGTTTCACTATTTGACCACTAGTGGATAGTCTTACATGGGGTTTCTTAGGTCTTCAAAGGGAATATTTCAGACCTTGTGGATTAACAAGGCTCTATTCTTTAATCACCACAAATTAAAATCATTTTTCCACCAAAATTTTCTATTTCATACTTAGAAGAATCCATTGTTTATTTAGGTGTCTTTGATACCACTTTGTTATATGGTAACAATGGAATACATACCCCTAATATAATTCCAATGATTGCCAAATAAACAGAATGTTTCAATTAAATATTCAAACCATGAAAATCAAATTTTATTACATTACAAATGAAACAAAATTGAAAGAAATGGAAAGGACACAAGTATTTAATGTGATTCAGTCCCTTTGGGACTTACTGCACAACAAGAACACCACCACACACACATTTTATTATTAAAATATCAAGTAAAATCGAATTATAAGGATTAAAGAAATATCTAAATCAAAAAACAGAAAAAAATACAAAAGGAAACAACAGACGATGGATATGGATAAAGTATTTAGAAAATAGAAGTCAACAATCAAGGGAAATTGGGTTAATTTGAACTTATAATGCAGGAAAATGTCCAGATGTCTATATCTCTTCGAGTTCTTTGAATGAAAATGTTGTTTATATCTGTTTGAACTCGCTAAAGGAGGATATCACTAGATCCTAAGTTTTGGTCTTTGGGTTCGATGGATGGCCTCACTTCTTTGTTGTTGAAGGACGCCGACAAGCTCTACTAGGAACCATGCACTAGCAGTGTGCAAGGAGGTCGACAGGCCACCGAATCTATTCTTAGGTTGAGAAAGAAAACACCAAAACCAAAAATATTGAACAAGAAGCTAGAACATCATGGAAAAAGAGAAGATATTTTCACTCAATCTGTGTCACCTGAAAAATGAACCAGCCAGTGGGGTGATGAAATTCCCTGAAAATACCCTAATTGGTCTATAACTGCATAGTGAAAAGGAGGATGTCACAAAGTTTCATGACCCATCCCAGTTGATCCCATTCCATGACTACCTCAAACCCACCTCCAATAGGCCAAGGGCTGGAAACTTTCATCGAGTAGGCATATCTCACAAACGGGAGGCATTTTACTAAGTGTCAGTACACATGCAAACATCTCCAAATCCACAAATCTAAAAAGGGAAAACACCAACCACCATGCATGAAAAAACTAATAACCAACCACATAGTGTAACAAGAATGTAATGTATAGGAAGGTAAACTAATCTAGAATACAATCCCACTAAATGAAAGACAACTGCAAAGTCTGACCTACAAACAGGGGTACTAAAGATGCTATAGAGAACTACTAGAAACACCTCTACCGTCTAATCTCACAAGGAATTGTCTATTCCTAGTCCTGGTCCTACTCTTCCTAAGACTCCATCAAAGCATTGGTGGTCTACACATGACACGACACATGCGGTAAATTCCTGTGCAGGGGTGAGTAAAATAATACTTAGTAGGACACCCCAAAACCACAAAGGAAAAACCACAAAAGAATGAACAGTCATCTCTACAAAGGTATACGCCCATACATATACCAAGAAACATCCATATATACTCCTAACCATCCACAAATAAATAGAGTATAAGTCATATCCAATCATCAACCACATGATTCTGCTCAAGGAATGCTTGTTCTGGGAGAACTCACTCCTTGAGCCTTGATGTCATCAGGGACTCCTACAAGAGGTCCTACTAATTTGGGCCCCTCCCAAAGAGAAAACACTGGTCAAATATCATGATATACAGATAGGTTAGTCTCTTTAGAGAATACCATGAACCCAATCTTTATTAACCAGCAACATAGGAGATTCTTATCATATAATATCATGAACCCTACTGATGAGTCTCGTAACGTAGGGTATTCTCCTCCAAGAATAATGTGAACCCTTCTAATACGAACCACTATATGGAGGATTAAATCCTTACTCTCAGATGTCACATCAATACCCAAGAAACTCTATCATGGGTGATATAGTATCACTCTTGTCCCAAGTGGGGTTCTACAACTCTATCTGGGACTCTATCCTCTCAAGGGGATTATAGCCTAGTGATGTGGACATAATGTCGTACCGAACCCTCGAGTAAAGAACTAAGGGGAATCTTTGAACCTATTCTTATCCTAATATAAAACCCAAAAAAACATCTCAAATGGATTGCCTCATCTCAAGGGTCCCAATTCCACAAACGGCTCGTCAAACGGATTTACAATTTTAAAGTTATGGGATTTTTAGTGAAAAAGGGTTGGTTGGGTCTAGCCCCGATCCGACCCAGTCCTACCAACCCGACCCGGGGTATGCCGACTTGACCCGCTAGGTCCGACCCAACCCATTGGCCCTGACCCTCTAGCTCCCGCCTGGCCCGCTGCATGCAGGCTGTCCCACCTGCACCAAATGTGGCCCGGCTAGCCACGCCCTACCCTGGTCATGTGGCCACCCGACTACATTACATCCGGTCACCCCAGTCAACGTGACCAATCTGCGATCCATGTGGCGTGTCCACGTGACCAATGCCCACATGTGGCTCTATCGTGATTCCTCCATCTGGCGTGACTCCAGCAAGTTGCATCCCTCTATTGTAGACTCCTACCACGGTCATCTACAGCCGTCATGGCCTGCCTGGCCCCAACTCCCACACACCACTCACAGTTGTGCCTCCAGGGGCTTCTGTCACCGGTCGTCGAGTCGGCAGCCTCCTCCACTGGCACCCAGGTGCCTACATGGCCCATTTCTGCATCCCCATTTCCACTACCGTGGTCATGCCTAGACCACGAGTTTCCACCACCATCGTCCACCCTGCCGACGACTGTTCTTTTGAGACCACTTGGATCATTGAGCCACGAAGAACAAGAAGCGGATTTGGGGGAAAGGAGGCATAACATAAGAATGCACAAAGTGGAAGGATTTGTCCCTTGTTCATGTCAGTCTTGATCCATCCATGTTATAATTGGTGTATGGAGTGCCAAGAACTAAATCAATTCTATCTTAGATTCGATTACCAATAAACATCCTAAAATCAAATACCCATCCCGCAAATATACGCACAATCCATGAATCAATCCGTTCATTGTTTGATTCACATTCGTCGTAAGAATTCAAGAATGGGGAATGAAATTAAATCAAAACACATTCCCTACCTGGGATTTTATCATTATTTGTCATGGATTCATTGTCATTAACGATCTATTAAAGAACAATCTTGATCTATGTCTTCATCTCTGTTCTTCGTTGAGAGGAAAAACATCAGGCTTCTCTCAAGATATTTTATGGATTACAAGGTTGTGAATTGTAAGCTTGGACCCCTATATCTTGGTTTAAAAAAAAGAAACAATGATGCACTACTATGCAACGCCAAATTAAAATATTTTTATTGAATTTTTTAATGATGTTCACGTCCAAAATTTAACTTTTACCCTTGACCTACACTAGTCGATGTTAGTCCCCACCTAAGGTAAATCCATTGTTATGGATGCAACAGTGCCCTCAGATTTTCGATCTGGGCACCTTTTTAAAAGTTATTAAAGTTCAAATTTATCTACTGAGAATTTTTAATTTAAACACTAAACTTAATTTAATATTCATTCTATTCACACTGGGCCTCAGAATCTAGATTTTTCTCAGCACTTGGTCTCAGTAATTTCCCAATTAATTTATTAAAATAAATTGGAGAAAAATACGAGTAATTACATTATCCCCTCTTTAGGGCTTTATGCCCCCCCCCCTAAATCCAAAACAAGGGATACTCAACAAAAATTTGAGGGTACTAATCATGCATCTGAGCCTCATACTCCCAGGTGATCTCTTGAAGATTCTTATGCTACCACCAAATGCACACTAGAGGAATCAACCACCTATGAAGGATATTATCCTATCAATCCTCGATCTCCATTGGGTACTCTGCAAATATTTCCTCATCATCAACGTCCAACTCGCTGCAGTCGATAACGTGTGATGGTTCATGCACATACCACCTCAGTTACGACTCGTGAAAGACATCATGCACCTGGTGCAACTATAGGAATAGAGCAAGGTGGTATTCCACTTCGCCAACACTTCTCATAATCTAAAAAGGGTCCATGAACCTAGGAGATAACTTGTTGCCCCAGCCAAATATATGTAATTCCTGTTGAGGTGAGACCCGAAGAAAAACATTTTCTCCCCCCTAGAACTCCAAGGGCCTCCATCTCCTATCATAATATGACTTCTGCCTACTCTGTGTAGTCCTCATTCACTCCTGGATGATCTACACCATCACAGTGGTAGCCTGTACCAACTCTGGGCCTATAAGTGTTGACTACTCTATGTTATTCCAGTATAATGGTGATCTACAACATCACTTGTAAAATTTCTCAAACGATATCATACTAATGGTGGAGTGGTAGTTGTTGTTGTACACAAAATCAACCAATGGTAGGTGGTCCTACCAACTGCAATAAAATTCCAAGATGTAGGCACGTAGCATGTCCTCTAGAACCTGTATGGTCCTCTCTGTCTGACCATCCATCTAGGGATGAAAATTTGTTCTCAACCATAACTAAGTTCCAAAAGCCTCCTCTAAACCCCTCCATAGTTGAGAAGTGAAACAATCATCATGGTCAAAAACAATTTTCGAGGTCACCCCATGAAGTTGAACTATCTCCTGAATGTAGAGGCATCCCAAGCTCTCTATAGAACTCTGTTTTGAGATGGTTAGGAAGTGGGATGATTTGGTGAGTTCTTCAATGACCACCTAGATAGTATCGTGTCCCCTGGACATGCGTGGTAAACCTATCACGAAGTCCATAGATATCCCATCCCACTTCCACTCTATAACCTTGAGTGGCTGAGTTAAGCCTGCTAGAACCTGGTGCTTTGCCATTACTTTTTGACAATTGAGGCACTGAGAAATGAACTTCACCCCTGCCTTCTTCATCCCTAGCCACCATAACTGATGTTATAGGTCATGGTACATATTCACAACACCTAGATGTACCACCAAGTAAGATGTGTGGAACTCCCTCAGAAACTCCTCTCAAAACACCATTGTCCCAACCATGCAACCTTTGAAGATAATGACGTGCTCCCCACCTATCGAATATCCATTAGGGGTCTGCCCTATGGACAACTGATCACATCGGGACTCGCATTCGACATCCCCAAGTTGTGCCCCCCTAACTCGCATACGAGTGGAGGGGTGACAACCATAGACTGGAGATAAGCTGCTCCACCATCATCCATGAAGGATATCTACAGTGTGGCCAACTATTCTAACACCTCACTCAGTAACTGCAAGTTGGATCTCATGTTGAGTGTGTTTGCCACCATGTTCCCCTTCCTATGAGTATAGACAATATCAAAGTCATAATCTGGGAGGAACTCTATCCACCTCCATTGTCTCATAATCTGGTCCCTCTGAGAAAATATATACTTGAGGCACTTTTGGTCTGAGTAGATAGTAAACCACTCCCTCATCAATTAATTCTTCTGCATCTTTAATGCAAAGACCACTGCTACCAGATCAAGATCATGGGTCACATAGTTCTACTCATGATGTCTCAACTAGTGCAAGCCATATGAAATAATGGCTTGACCCTATATCAGGAAACATCCAAGTCCAGTCCAATATGCATCATAGAGCACTACATACCTGACACCCTCCTCTCATATCCTCAATATGGTAGTGCATGTAAACCTTTGTATCAACTCTAGAAAACACTAGTGGTACTTATCTGTCCACACGAAGGGTTGACCATTCTGTTTCAAAGATGTCAAGGGTGATTTTACCCTAAAAAATTCAGGCACAAACCTCTGATAGTACCCAGCCAAACCTAGAAAACTCCTCACCTCAATCACACACCCTAGTGTCACCCAAGATACCACCACCTAAATCTTTTCTGAATCCACCACAACTCTAGCCTCTGAAATGACATGTCCCAGAAAGTAGACCTCTTGAATCCAAAACTAACACTTCAAGAGCTACCCATAAATATAGTGCTCTCTAAGTGTGTCTAGGTCCATACACAATGATTCCATCAATGAATACCATGATGAACTATTCAAGGTATGACTGGAAAATCTTGTTCATGAGAACCATGAATGCTATTGGGGTGTTGGTTACACCGAAAAACATAACCAAGTACTCATAGTGTCCATAAAGACATATAAAGGTTGTCTTCGGTACATCCTCATCCCATACACGAAGATGATGATAGACATATCTAAGTTCTATCTTCGAGAAACACCTTAATTCCTTCAGGTGGTTGAAGAGGTTGTTAATTCTCAATAGTGGATACTTGTTCTTCACGGTCACCTAGTTTAGGTTCCTGAAGTCTACACATAGCCTCAAACTCCCATATTCCTTCTTGGTAAAAAAAATGGGGTCATACATGGTGAAACACTGGGTCTCACAAATCCCTTCCTCTATAATTCCTCTAGATGTACCCTTAACTCACAAAGCTCTACGGGAGCCATCCGATATATAGGTGTGGATATCAGTGTCGTCCTGGGGTACAGATCAATGCATAAGTCAACCTCCCTATAAAGAGGTAATCCTGGAATTTCCTTAGGTATGATTTCCTTATACTCATCCATCACTTCAAGAAACTAGGGACTCCTCTCCTCCATCACACCAAGGGTGAGGCTAGCCAACTGGTGAGTGATCGACTACACCCTCCTGCGAGAAAGTCCATCCTATGCTGAATGCATTTCCTTTTCACCAGTAAAGGAAAAACTAGTCCTATATATGTAGACACACCACACTTTGCACCTAAAATAGACAATATAATCATGAACTATGGATAACCAGTCCATACCCATAATGAAATCGTAAGGCCTCAACACCGCTACTAGGAGATCCCAGCCGAAGATATTTCCTCCAAGAGTAGTCTAACACTGTCAGTACCAATGTGTGATCATCTAATCCCCTCCCATAGTAGTCTCTAAACGTAAGGATCGAGCCAATGGATCCAGTGAAATCTCTGAGCTCCAAAAAGGTTTGTAGAAAGGAAGGAGTGACTGAAACATTTATCTATAAGAAATACAACTAGGGTGTAAAAGACATAAATAATACCTCTAATCATCTCTGGAGAACCGGGTTCATAAGCCTCCATCGCCTAAATCTGGCCCCGCCTCTATCCACCGGCTCTGGGGGCCTATGGTAGACCACTTGGGGGTGGTGGTGGTAGTACCTTAATCCTCCACCCACCGTCTACTGCTCTACCTTCTCCTATAACACATATGCCGCCCTGAAAACCACCCTTCTCAATCCTCTACCTCTTCCTCAATAGTCCCTCGACTGTCCACTGATCATTCGTATGGCATGTTGGGAAATCATGAGCTATGTGTCCCCAATCACTGCACGTGAAACACAGTCTATCCCTCAATTGTCCCACTCTTCTTTGGGAGCCAGGCCCCACTAATCCCATATCCTAGGGATGTCTCCTAAAGTAATTGGCCCACATGGGCCCCTTATTCTTATATTGGCTACCCACCACCGAGGACACATCTACCTGGTACCTGCTGGTAGCTCCCACTACTAGCATCTACTCCACCAAGAATCTCTCCATGAGCAGAGTTCACTCCAGTACACCAGCCTGAGTAGGGATGCTAAGAGATACCATGGACACCTTGATCTCTTGGCGTAGTCCCTGCTCCAAAGATCTCACCCTCAAAAACGGGTCTCGCACTACATCTTTGGAGAGGCGAGAAAGCTCGGTAAACCTCATCAAGTACTCTACTACTATCTAGATACCCTGCTATAGATACAAGAGCTCTTGTATGCATATTGAGCACAAATTCACTATAAAGAACTCCTCCCTGAAGAGGTTCTCTTATCCAACCCAAGAGAGGGTTTTCTCGTCATGTTTATAGATCACTAAGCTCCACCATCACCCCACTGATACCGAAATAAGACTCACATCTAGGACTTCCATCTGATCAGTAGGCATCCTCACAAGGTGGAATACACATGTAACCACTTCCAGCCAATCCTCAACTACATGTGGTTCTGTCTCTCCCCTAAACTTGGGAGGTCGCTGCCTCTAGAACTCATACAATGCACTCAGCTTACTTCCATTCTCTATCGGTAGAGCTGGCAAGAACTACTTCTCGACAGTTGGCACTACAATAAGAAAACCACCTTTACATGCCATGTATGGTAGAGGTCCATTTACCAACACCTCATTGCTAGGAGGATCATCCTCATGATCACGTATCATAATCCAATCTGGCTATCTATGTAGAGGCATCCTAAAATATATCAAGATGAACCACAGTCAACAGAGTATATCTGGATAGCTGACTCAATAAGGACATAGAAAACATAACCCATTTCTATATGATACATGTACCATTCATTTCCCTAAAACTATTGTTTTTCATGTACCAAATCATATAGCAGGTGTCCAGAGTCTCAGTGTATGGATACGTCGTCCGCTGCACCAACACCGGATTCCCTGGCTTGAAAGCCAAACTTGAAACACATAACACTATTTCCCCAAACTAATCTCACAGACTCCCGGTCCCAATATGGAACCAAACACTCTGATACCACTATGTCATGACTCATCCTAGTGGGGTACATTCTATAACTACCCCAAGCCCACCTCCGATAGGCCAGGGGCTGGAAACTAGCATCAAGTGGGCATATCTCAAAAATGGGAGGCATTTTCTAGAGTAGTTGTACACATGCACACATCTCAAATCCCATGAAGATAAAAAATAGAAAACACCAACCACCATGCATGCATACACTAATAACCCGCCACAGAGTGAAAAAGGAAAGTAAAGTACAGGAAGGTAAATAGAGATAGAATATAATCCCACCAAAATAAAGACAATTGCAAATTCCAACCTACAAATAAGAGTATTGATGATGTTGTAGAAAGATTCTAGAAACACCTCGGTCGTCTGATCTCACAAGGAATCATCCAGTCCTAGTCCTACTCCTACTCCTCTTAGGTCTCCGTCAATGCATTGGTCATCTGTTCAAGACACGTCACGTGTGGGAAAAGCTCGTATAGGGGTGAGTAAAACAATACTCAGTAGGACACCCCTAAACCACAAAGTAAAAAACCACAAAAGAATGAGCATTCAACTCTGCACAGGTATATGCCCATACATATACCAAGAAGCATCTAGATATACTCATAACCAACCACAAATAATGAGAGGATAATTTATATACAATAATAATCCACAAGATTATACATGAGGCATGCTCATTCCAGGAGAACTCACTCCTCGAGCCTTGATGTCATCGGGGACTCCTATAAGAGGACTCACTAATTTGGGCCCCGACCAAAGAGAAATCACTGGTCAATGATCATGATATACAGATAGGTAATTCTCCTTAAACAATAAAGAGAACATAATATGTATTAACCTGCAATGTAGGGTATTCTTCTCAAAGAATACCACAAACCCTATCGATGTGGCTCGTAACATTGGGGATTCTCCTCAGAGAATACTGCAAACCATATTAATACGGCCCAATAGATGGAGGATTAACACCATTATCTTGGAGGTCACATAAATACGTAATAAACTCCATCAAGGGTGATAGAGTATCACTCCAGCCCCAATGGGGATTCCAAAACACTATCTGGGACTCTATCCTCTTGAGGGGATTGATGCCCAGTGATGTGGACACAATGTCGTACCGAACCCTCCAGAAAAGAACCAAGGGGGAATCTTTGCACATATTTTTTTCCCCACTAAAAACGAAAAAATCCATCTAAAAATTAACTCCTCATTGTTAGGGTCCCAACTCCACAAACGGCTCGTCAAACAGACTTACGGTTTGAAAGTTATGAGTATTTTAGGGAAAAGGGGACGGTTTGGTCCAGGTCTGGTCTGACCCAATCGGATCGACCTAACCCACTAGGCCCATCCCAGCCCACCATCTCTAGCCTGACCTATTGCATGTAGTCCAAGACACCTATACCGAATTCATCCCGACTAGTCGCGCCCCACTCTGGTCACACGGTTGAACGACCACGTGCCATTCGGTCGCCCGATCAATGCGGATGGTCTATGATTCACAGTGACAGTTTGTTTGACCAGCACCCACCCATGTCTCTATCATGGGTCCTCCAACCTACATAGCTCTGGAAAGTTGCATCCCTCCATCATGTTCTCTCACCACCATTGTGACCATCCGTCGTCGTG
The DNA here is from genome assembly GCA_963277665.1 of Viscum album. Classification (NCBI taxonomy): domain Eukaryota; kingdom Viridiplantae; phylum Streptophyta; class Magnoliopsida; order Santalales; family Viscaceae; genus Viscum; species Viscum album. Next base: position 2,089,033,523 of record OY728160.1, read on the forward strand.
GCCTGCCTAGACGCAAGTCTCACATGCCCCTCGCAGTCGTGCTGTCGCGAGCTTTCACCGCCGGCCGTCGAGCCAGTGGCCTCCTCAGCCTGCACCCCAGTATCGGTGTGGCCCACTATCACATCCTAATCACCTTTGTTGTGGATATCGCCTACCGTCATGGTCCTTCCTGGACTTCAAGTCGCCGCCACCGTTGACCACCCTATCGGTGGATGTTCTGTCGGAACCACCTAGATCGTTACACCACGAAGAATGAGAAGTAGATTTGGGGGAAAGAGTTGTAAGACAAGAACACACAAAGTGGATGGACTTGGGTCTTGTTTGTTTCATCCTTGATACATCCTCATTATAATTGAAGAATGTAGGTCCAAAAACATAATCAATTCTAACATAGATTCGATTCCTGATAAACATCACAAAATCAAAAATCCATCCCATAAAAATATATACGATTCGTGAAAAAATACATTCGTCGATTGATTTAGTTTCATTGTAGGAATTCAAGAATGGGGAAGGAAATAAAATAAAAACACATTCCCTATCTAGGATTGGATCGTTCGCTGCCATGGATTCATTGTCATTGACGATCCGTTAAAGAATGATCTTGATCCGTGTCTGTTCCATCATTCGTCGTTGAGAGGAAAAACTTTACGCTTCTCTCAATAGCTCTCAGGGAATTATAGAGTTGTGAATTATTACCCTAGACCCCAACCTATAGGTTTAAAAAAAGGAAACAATGTTGTGCCGCTACGCAATTCCAAATTAAAAATATTTTTATTGAATATTTTAATGGCGTTCACATATGAAATTTAACTTTCACCCTCAACCCGCACCGGTCGAGGTTGGGCTCCACCTAAGGTAAATCCATTGTTCTAGATGCAACGGTGCCCTCAAATTTTTTATCCAGACACCCTTTTAGAAATTATTAAATTTCAATGTTACTCTCCAAGTGTTTTTAATTTAAACACTATACTTTATTTAAAAATTCATTCAGTCACACCGGGCCTCAGAATCTCAAGCCATCTTAGCACTTGGTCTCAGTATTTTTGAAATTAGTTTATTAAAATAGATCAGAGAAAAATATGAGTCATTAAATGAATCTTCCCTGAACTGCCTAGCTAGTGAGGTGCACAACCATCCAAAAAAATGAGAACCATGATCTAATGGGGAGTGCACTATCAATGGACAAGAATGAAGGTAACCACTAATTTCCATAGTGTAAAATGAACCAAAAAGGCAAACAATAACTTAACACAAACCCTCAAAACAAATAAATAGGCCTAATAGGTTATAGTAAACCGAGAAAATATTAAATTTGAGTAAACAAATTAATAATAAATTTCATGTAACTAAATAATTAAATGGAAATATAAATGGGATCAGTTTTCAATATGAAAACAAGAAAAAATTAAGTACCCAAATAAACACTTCCTTGATTGTATTTCTAATCTCACCAAGGCCTCTAGGATATGGGGAGGTAAGGAAGACATGTTGGCAGGGCTTGGCTGAACCAAAGTGTTTTGTAAGTGTGAAGAGGATATGATAGGGGGTAGTCTTTTTATTGGTGATCATGCATCGTAGATGGATGCTGCCTAGAGTGGTTATGAACATAGGTTGTGTGTAGGGTTGTAGCAGGTTGCACATGGGATATTAAGATGGCCCTCGACCTTGCATCACACATGGTAGCGGGATCATTCTTGCTTGGGGTTCCTTATTTGTCACCTCTCCTTCCCCGTCTCCTTCAAGAGTGATGAATTGGAGTTCATTCTGGAAGATGCAGGGAGGTTAGTGTCAATGATTCTTTATCTTGTGTTTACTATTAGGTTTCTGAGAATTTCTAAAAATTCCATATCATCATAATTTTATAGGATGTTAACAGTATTCATAATAATAATTTTTTAATTTAGGATTATAAATTTTCCCTTTCTTGTACTGGTTAAGTACACGGACTTAACTAAAGGAATTTACAAATAATCTACTTTAGTTTTTGGTCTGGATTACATTTTTTGTTTGAATGAAACCTTGAATAAACTTTTTTCATGAGTAAAATCTTTCTTTATAGAAATTTGATGATGTGAACTACTTTATTAAATATGGCATGGTATTGGATCTTCATCCTAAATTTTTCTTACATGGAACATGAATTTGATGAAGTTTATTTTTGAAAAGGAATATAAAAACTTAGGATATGTTTGATATGAAGGGATACTAGCCTAAGAAAAGAGATGAGAAAGAGAACAATTAAAATGTAATGTTTCATACGAGACTTGGAAATTCCTGTAGAGATTTATCTCCATATGGTTGTTCCTTATCTGTATAATTGATAAGAATATCCCTTAAAAAGCAAAGAAAAAATATTATATATTTTTATATTATTTAACATATTTTATCACATGTTCCCAATGCATACCAAACAAACTCCCATAAATACCTTTCCTATTTCCTATTCCATGTTTTTTTTGTTATCATCATAAAAACTTCCTCATAGCAAATGTACAACCTTAATTCAAGAGTGTTGATTGGTCATTATTTGCATCAATCTTTCTAATATTAGCTAGAGAAATGTTTGGATTGCAACAACACCACAATTTTATTTGTTCTGATTATTATATCCAAAAGTCTAATTTCGTGAGATTTTATAAAAGGACGCTGAAGGTGCTACTATAGATTAGGTTGATATAAACTTCATGCTGCTAGGGAGTTTCTGATGGTGGTTCTGGATTGGGTTGAAGTAGACTCTTGTGTGCCTACGAGTTGAGTTTATTGGTATCAAATGAGTCTGAATAGTTTCTCAAGTTTACTTACCTTGGATAGGGATTGGTTTCATAATCCTTCTATCCATCAAAGTAGGAGGAATCCTCTTGTTCCCATTTTCAGTGGCCATATAGGACAAGGAAACCTATGCACCATATCCGAGGAGACTCGTTTGGGGATAGTTTTTTTAATGGGTTTTTAAATTTTTTTATCAAAGGGATAGGGATCTTGATATTTTTAAAAAAATATTCCAGAGAAGTATGAACCCTATTCACACTTCTTCCCTCACCAGGAAGCGTGAACGGAGTTCACGCTTCCTGTGTGAATTTTCTGAAGGAAGCGTGAACCCCGTTCAAGATTCCTCCAGAATTTTTAATTAAAAAACTATCAAAATTTATAAATGCTAATAAAACATAAATAAATATTAATTAAAAAAATCATCAATATTTATAAAATATCAATAAATATAAATAAATATTAATACATATTAATTAACTAATAAAAAAATTAATAAAATACTAACAAATAATAATAAATATCAAAAAAATCAGCATTTATAAATATTAATTAAAAATAAATAAACTTTACGTAAAAATTAATAAATATTCATGAATATTAATAAATATCCATTAAATAATACTAAATATTAAATTAATATTCATAAATTTTAATATATTTTTTAACAAGTTGACGGTGAAACCCTCTTATTAAGAATATAAATATTAATTAAATATTAATGAATATAAATAAATATTTTTAAAATATTAAAAATTGTTGAACAAATATTAATAAATGTTAATAATAATTAATAAATATTCATGAATAATATATATCCATTAAATAAATATTTATAAATATTATTAAATATTATTAAATATAAGTAAATATTAATATTTGTGAATATTTAATAACATTTAGTAATATCTAGTAATATTTATTGATATTTATGAATATTTATGAATATTTAATTGATATTTAGTCATATTTAATGATATTAGTACTATTTAATAATTAATTTAAGATGATTATTTATTATATTAATATGTAGTATTATAATCCATATTGTATGTAATAAATAATCATTTTAAATGAATTATTAAATAGTAAAAATATTTATTCAATTCAAAATAATTAATATTATTAATATTTATTAAAGAATTTAAGAATATTATTTATTATACATATATAGATAATAATACTAAGTATTAATATGGAAATAAAATAGTAATTATTAGTTTTACCAATACAATTATTAATATTAATGTTTCTTATTTGTTGAAAATTATTTCTATTAATTTCCAATTATATCAATTATTTGATTTAGGGAACATTATGTAATATATTAGCATTTTTTTTAAATAATGTATAAATAATGATTTAAAAAACATGCAACATTTATCATCAATCTAATATAAATATAATCTATGTATATGGATTAGATGCTCCTATGTCCCACAGCCAAGCGTATATAAGATGTGTCTATGCCTTGTCTATCTACATCTCTACTCTAGCGTATTTTACTCCTGTATATTATCATCGGCACTCACCTTCACATCATCCTATGTGACAAGCGGTGGATGTACATTCTCCTCACCTGTACTCTGTCATGTCTCTAAGGATAGTGGATGTTGACTAGAACTCTAACCAATGTATGATGAAGATAGATATTATGTTGTAGATGCCTGCGAAGTGGGGTCTAATAAAGCATTTAACTCAGACTGGTCAATGTCTAAATCTGCCTCTGGCTGTGACTGAGAAGCCAGAGGATCATCTGGTTGATCATGATGAACATCATCCTCATGTGCAACATCAGCATCCATAACAGGGTCGTCACCCCTGGCACATCAATATCAGGATCAGTAGCCTCAGTAGTATGTGGAAGATTAAAGGAAATACCATGATAAATCCCATCCATTGAAGGAACCAACTTTGTCACAACTATGTGAAAATAAGTTTGGTCAAATGTGCCTCCCTCTACTGGATCAGAGCTATGAATGAGATGAGTGATATGAGCATCCTATAAAAACAAATTCTACCGTAAAGTAATGTTAATAAAATATTTATTCAATAGTGGAAGGAAGAATGATTACCAACTCATGAAATCCCCATATGTATTCTGTAAGAAATTTGACTAGGGACCTATAGTACTAGGATGCATGTTCCAGCTGATCCAATAAATGAATATGTATTGTCCCTACCCCTCGTAATCGAGACTCATGTCATATATCCCATATATCAATATACCATGAATGATACCTCCTCCAATAAAAGTATGTCTTCCCTAACATCTTCAAGGAATGAAGTGAAGGTAATTGATTAGGTGGATGAGGAATGGGCTGAAGTAATCTGAAGTGCATTATAACTCTATCAATCTGATACCACTCAACAATATGAAAATTAATCAATGGAACCATGCAGGAGCCAGTAGCATGTATCGTCGTACAATATTATGGAAGAATGTATATGATATCATAAGTATATGGAATCCATGTAAACTGAAATAAAAAATTAATAATCAATTAATAAATGAATATATGTATAGTAAATAATAAATATTTAACTATATAAATAATAACCACTTACATCGTCTCCCCAAAGTTTTTCCAGCATAAGTTTGTAGGAGTGGACATCATGTCTGGCTATATTTAAATGTTGATTTTCCTGACTCTGCCTATATATAACATTATTATAATTACATTTCATAAGATAAAGTTATATAACTAAGTTAGACATTAGAATGAGGGAATAACATACCATCATCTACAGAAATTCTCTATTACAATATCTGCAGGCAATGGCGTACAATCATATAGTGCTAAGTGAGGGATGTGATCCCATATCCACATCTACAGAAGAATAAAAAACCATGTGATCTTCATCTTATCGATGTGACATGTGATACATAGCACCTTGTATGTATATGAAAGATAAGTAGACCCCCATCTATACTGGCATGCCTGGTCCAAATACTCTAGTAAAGGTAAATACATCATATGTACAAATTTAGTGAAGTGATCAACGAAAATCGTGCCACCGATCAGCCTCAAAATGTAAGAAGGTGAAAATCATAGCACGGTGATCTTGTCGGCACCCTTTGCTAGATGTGTGAAGTGATGGTCTAACCAGGGAATGTGTAATCTACTACTGATGATGGACCTCCCATTGTCGTGGATATCAATGCCTAATAATCTATAAATAAGCTCAAACCAATCTTCTCTGACTCGGCATGTCATAGCTGCATCGTCAATAGGGAGGCCCAATATAATGGAAACATCCTTTAGTGTAATATTCATCTCCCCCACTATAAAATTGAATGTATGTGACTATGGACGTCATCTCTCTTTGAGAACAATAATGAGTTAATGGTCAAAAAAGGTGAAGTTGCACATCACTACACCATAGAACCCAACACGATGAAGATGGGGGTGATATAGGGAGGTTGTGTGGTATGATAGAAATTATGAGATCTGCATACACTCAAAGGAGGCACGAGACATCCCTCTAAAACCTGCTGTGAAACATGAGTATCCTGGGATGTGAGCAATGGGGTCCTACTATCTAAAAAATGATATCATCATTACTTTTTTATATTGAATTCAATAAAAATTGTAAAGTTATTTTTTAATTTATTCTAATTTTTTATATAAATCAGTAGTGATGAAAACCCCACATAGAACATGTGGCTACATGATACATTCATTTCTGTTGTCTGTTTAATTTTTTAATAGTTATAGTATCACAAAATTATTTTAAATAGAATCTATAAATGAAACAAACTATAGTAAAAACATGTAAGAAATAGATCAAGTTATAAATGGAGCAAGTCAAAACTAAAATGATTCATTACTAAAACTTATGCATAGGAAACAAAATATACACTTTCATGATAAAATATGGAGAGACGATCATTGATGACAGGAAGTGGAGCTCTGTCCTACAACTTGGGGACATCTATTTTGAGTTTTTCCTTCTATGTGACAAATTTTGTAGTGTAGCCCCCCTCCCCATTACTGATGATAGTCCATCTCATTTCAAATTTGTGTAGACTTTGGTCTTCCTTAGGGGTGAAACCTGGTAATATCAAGCCATTAATTTAAAAAAAATAGAAATTGAAAAAACATAAATGAAAACAAAACCAAATTAGAGAACCTGGAATTATCAGGGATGAAATTCAGATGATCAGTTGGCAATGGGATAGAATGAAAGTTTCCAACATGCATCCAAGATGCACTATAATAGTTAACTAGAGTGCTCATGTGATGCATCAGATCAACATAGGGTTCCCATGTTATGTTTATTAAAGTACAAGCTGCAACAACATGTGCACAAAGATATCTCAATGCCTAGAAGTTACCACAATCACAGTACCTGTTATCCAACATGACCACAAGAACTCGACCACTGGTGCATATAGCCTGGTCGTAGCACTCTATTACCTAAAAGCTTCACTTTTCCTATCAAAGTTTAGAATGATCCATATTGATGCCTCATATATTATATTATCAATGTCACTTTGGAAATACTGAGTAAAACACATTCCAATTTCCATCCTCTGATGGGCCTTTTGGGACCATTCAACAATGTAGTACACACATCTATAAAATGTATCTTTCCCTAACCCTATGATCAACAATTTTCTCACACCCTTGAGGACCCCATTTATTTATACCATTATATTAGTGGTCATATTCCAATATCTCATACCACCATCATATTTTAATGACCATTTTTCCTTTGAAATCTGCATCATATATTCATACACCTCTTTATTAGCCCTTCGAATCTCTTCAATACATTGATCAAACCTTTCTTGTTGGGGACCATCTGTTGAAACCATATGATAATAATGTATTGAAAATGATATTAAATTGTCTTTCAAAAAAATTAAGTTTAGGAAACCATAATCAACTTGAAGTTTTACTTATTTGTTGCCTCGTCTTTGAAATGCTTAGGAACATTACTTGTAATATGTCTAATTCAATATTGATGATCAGCATTCGGATCTCTCAATGAAACCCTATCACTAATTATGACCTCTATAATATCTATATGGAAATCAGATATCATACACACTCCCTGGTTTTATGTGACATGAATGCTTTGTTCGTGATTTTTCATGACTTTCTTCGCTTCTGGAAGCTTTGAAGAAGAATAATATTCCATTTCAATGGGACAAGTAATGTCAAAAATCCTTTCAAGAGATAAAGGATTTCCTTACATTAGCACCAATCTTGACTTTTCTAGAATCATGATAAGATTACGTGGTGTATTGTGATGCTTTGGGATCTGGTATGGGATGTGTTCTCACGAAAGGAGACCATGTTATTGCTTATGGATCAAGGTAGTTATGAGTGCATGAGAAGAACTACCCAACACATGATTTACAGTTTTTTGTCGTAGTCCGTGATTTGAATACTTTGTGTCATTACCTCTTTGGTGAGAAATTTACTATAGTTACAAATCATGAGAGCTTGAAACATATGTTATCACAAAGGGATTTGAACTTGAGAAAGAGAAGATGGATGGAGTATCTCCAAATGTTTGACTTTGACTTTATGTATACACCTGGTAAGGGAAATTTTATGGCATATGTATTAAGAAAAAATAAATATGCTCAGTTGGGAAAAAAGGCTTCAGATGAGTGGCAGTTGATGTTGGTCCTAGCCAACATGCATGTCGAATGTAAAGATTGAGGTGATGTAGTGGTTTTCTTTCCATTTTTGGTGGTTTCTATTTTGGTAGATATGGTTAGAGAGGCACAACCATTTGATTCAAAATATGTTTTTATGAGTTCAAAACTCAATTGTGGGGAGACCATTGATGTATGGAAGCTGGATGAGACTTTAATGTTGTGTTTCAAAAATTGGATGGTTGTACCTATGGATTTTCAGGAACAACTTCTTCATGCTTACCACCATTTGAGATGGGTTGTTCATCCTGGAATAAAGAAGATGTATAAGGCATTAAAAGCACAATTTTGGTGGGTCGGTATGAAAAGGAAGGTGGATGAGTTTGTTTCGCGATGATTAACTTGCCAACAAGTTAGGGCAGAGTATCAGTGACCAGCAGGTATGTTGTGGTATTTACTTATCCATATTTGGAGATGGGGTAGATATCTATGGATTTTATAACAGATCTCCCAAGAATGATTCGAAAACATGATTCTGTATGGTGATAGTGGATGGGATCGCAAATTTGACTCATTTCATCCCTATTTGTGAATCTCATGCGGTGAAGTACTTATCAAAAATCTATATCCAAGAAATAGTAAAGATGCATGGCATACCATTATCGATCATTTCAGATAGAGATCTAAGGTTTATGTCTCATTTTTTGGAAATCATTATAGAAATCTCTTGGGACCTAGTTGAAAATGAGTATGGCGTATCATCCACAAAATCTGAATGGATGATAGAAACGTTGGAAGACATGATGCAGGCTTGTATAATGGATTTCATTGGGTCATGGGAATAGCATTTTTCATTAGTGGAGTTCTCATATAATAATTACTATCAAGCCTCAATACATATGGCTCATTTTGAATCATTGTATGGGTTTCCTTATCGTTCTCCACTTTGTTGGGTGGAAACAGGTGAGACTTCACTAGTTGGGGTGAACCTTGTCTAAGAAATAATGGAGAAGGTTCAGTTGATCAGGAAATGGATGGAGACGACTCAGAGTCGTCATAAATCATATGCGGGTCATCATCGACAACCATTTTCGTTTGAGGTGAGTGATCATGTGTTCTTGAGGATATCTCCAAGGCTTGGGAATCATCATTTTGGGAAGTAGGGAAAGTAATATCATCGATACATTGTCCCTTTTGAGATACTGGAATGGGTTGGTGAGGTGGAATATCGGTTATCTTTGACACCACAGTTTAGTGTAGTGCATAATGTGTTTCATGTATCTCAGTTGAAAAAGTATCAGTCTGATACTGACCATGTGATTTGATGAGATCATGTTGAACTAGAGCCTAATTATTCATTGGTATATATCCCGGTGTGGATTTTGGATAAAAAATAGGAAGTCTTGTGTGGAAAAATCATCAGTCTTGTGCGGGTTTTGTGACAGCATGGTCGGATCTAGGAAGTGACTTGGGAACATGAGAACGAAATGAAAGAGAAATGGTTATAACTCTTTCAGGGTATCGATGGTTTTCTACTTTTTTAGAATGAAAATTCCAATGGTGGGGTGAATGTATCACCCACAATTTCAAGTAAGTAACCCTTTCTTTATTCTTTTTATGTATTTAAATTTTATGGGTGAAGTTTGGGAGTGTTTGGAGAACTTTTGAGTTGTTTTTAGGGATTTTCTATAGGTGCACAATTGGTTCATGCTTTAGGAAAACCATGAAACTCCTATAATAATCTTTGAACAATGAAACAAGGGCTAAAGGGAAGGTGATGGGTAGCACACGGTTTTTCCAAACCATGTGGCAGCCTAGGAGAACTGTGCTTTTTGAGATAGTGGGATTTGGCATGGTTGGCACATGGTTTGTCTAATCGTGTGAGAAAACTGTGTGAGGTTCGTCATTGAGGTAGTGGCTAATGCATGGTTGGAACATAATTTTCTTAACTGTGAAACTAACCACGCACGGTCATAAAAACTAGATCTTAAAATTGTGGATCTTGGTCGTTTTTATGTTTTAATGCCTCATTTTTTCCCAAAATAGCCCTAACTCGTGATTTTTTCCTCTCAAAGGATGGAGAACCTCTCCCCATAAATTTGGAAGCGATTTGGAGGTGTTCCTTACTGTGTTGAAGCTTGATTCTTATAGTAAGTCATTGTTCTTGGTGAGTTTTAGTGGTTTTCCTTTGATATACTTCTCCCTCTCTCTCAATTTCTTAGATCTATGTCTCTTGTGGATAGATCTAAGATATTTGATGCCAAATATTATTATATTTGGCTTTTTGTTTCTAGGGGAAGATATCAAAGTTGAGTTTTTGGAGTTTCAAACTAGTTTCATTGGCGTTTGAGTGTCGTTCTTCATTTTCTCCATAAATCCTGAGGTAGGTGGCTTCACTCTCAACCCCTTTTTTTAGAACTTGAATGATTGATTTAAAATTGGTTTTTTTGCTTGAAATTGGTTGTGAATTTTGTTGTGTAATGATTGTTTTAAACCCTCTTGAGTGGTAGTTTGTGAAATTGTGGAAATTGGGTGTTTTGTTGGAAAGGAGGTTTGGTAACCTGATTTTAAAATGGTGATTTTAAAAATGATTGGTTGATTTTGCTGCATGGAAAATGGTTTTCAATAAAAATGTTTTTTTATTAAAACGGTTTTTGCACACTTGATTTTGGCATGGGTTTGGCATGGTTGCATGGCGTGTGTTCATATGCATTGGGATGGATAAGGGCATGAAGTACCATCATCCAAAGGTTGGTATGGATATGGGCGTGAAGTACCCCCATCAAAGTGGTCCACAAAGTGATGGATTAGTGGAAGGATGAATCACCACTCATGAGTATAGGGAGGTCCATGATTGCATGCATGGATGGATGTGTGGATATGTAAAAATGATTGGGTTATGCCAAAATCGAATTTATGGAATGTCTTAGAGCATTTTTTGGTTGCTTTCCTTGGAACTTGATATTGCTTGGTGTAAACTATTTGGTTATGGTAGTTATTTTTATTGTGATACAAACTATTTTAGAAATTGTTTTATGTGAACTGTTTTATCACTACTACAAAAACGGCCTATATCAGCGCTAAAAAAGGGCTTTAACAGCGCTAAAAAGGCGTTGTAAAGCTCAGCGCTAATATAGGGGGGTCCCTTTTATCAGCGCTCCGAAAAGCGCTGATAAAGGCCCCTTTTATCAGCGCTAAAAAAGCGCTGATAAAAGACCCCTTTATCAGCGCTTTTTTTAGCGCTGATAAAAGGTGCCTTTATCAGCGCTTTTTTTTAGCGCTGATAAAGGTCAAAAAATATAAAAAAAAATAAAAAAAATATAATATGGGGGGAGTGCTTTTATCAGCGCTTCACACCCCCTTTATCAGCGCTATGAGGTCTCTCGCGCGCTGCCCTTCCCGCGCATCCTCATACGCCCTTCACGCGCATCCTCATACGCACGCACCCCCTTTGCTTCCACCCGAACTTGAACCCGGGACCTCCCCCCTTTCGCTACTGCACCTTTACCACTATGTCATTTCATTTTGTTCTCTATTTAGTGATATATAGTTATATTTATTCATATATTGATTCATATATTGATATAGATTCATATTAATATAAATATATTTATTCATATATTAGTATATATATATTAATTCGTATATTAATATATTTATATATATATTTTTAGTTATAATTTTTTATATGTATATTTATTTGTATATTAATACATACATATAAGATTAGTTTTAAATACATTTACGAAAAAATATGTTTTTTATGTGTGTTTATAAATAAATAAATCCATGCATACATACATAGATATATACAATACACATACATATATATATACAACACACAGACACACACAGAGACACACACAAACACAAACACATTTATATTTACGAATAAATACATATATATGTGTATTTGAAAAGCCATAGAATGTACATATAAGATTAGTTTTAAATGCATTTATGAAAAAAATATGTTTTTGATGTGTATTAATAAGTAAATAAATAAATACATATATACATATATACAATACACAGACACACACATAGACACCCACGCACACACAGACACATATATATTTACGAATAAATACATATATGTGTATTTGAAAAGCCATAAAATGTTAAAATGACCATAACTTATAATCTAGAATTTCGTTTCAACTCCACAACCAGTCAAATCGAAGAAAATGAAACAATATTCGATATGATATGTGGTACAGGCCTAATGGACATCTGGATCAAAAGTTATACTTGTTTGAATGTTAAAAAATCTGGGTACCCCGACTAGAAACTCAGTTTTGGAGGCCTTCTAGGCCTCTTTTGGCCTCTAAAAACGCTTGACTGGGGTTTCTCCAATCATAGCGACGTAGAGCTCGTCTCAGGCTTCGATTTGATATGTTGTTGAGCTCAAACGGACACTCGAATCAAAAGTTATGGCCGTTTGAAGTTTGAGTTACATTTTCAACGTATTTTAGATATTTTATTAATTTTTTTGATTTTTTTTGTCCTCAAATTGTTATTAAATGATTTTTAATCGATAATAATTAGAAAATTATTGATTAATAATATTTTTTAAAAATATTTTGAAGCCATTTTCACTAAATTTCTTATATATTAAATGTAATAGTCTATTTATATGTATCTATAACATATTTAAAAAATATATATTGTATTTATATCAATATAAATATACTTATATAACAAAATATTATTTTTAATGAAAAAATATTTTTTTTGAAACTCAACATTTATCAGTGCTCGGGAAAAGCGATGATAAATCCCCCCTTTATCAGCGCTCAAAAAAAGCGATGATAAAGGCCCCCCTTTATCAGCGTTACTAAAAGAAGCGCTGATAAAAGGGTTCCCTTTATCAGCGCTCCAAAAAAGTGCTGATAAACCTTTATCAGCGCTTTTCCCGAGCACTGATAAAGGGGTAGCGCTTCTCTTGCCAGTTTTTGGCGTAGTGTATATAAATATGCTAACATGTTCTATCCTAGTGGTGTGAGTAGGAAAGTTATTTGGGAAAAGCCTGTCGAGTTTTAGTGCTCACCCCTTCTTTGAAACATTGGTGCTTTTGCAGATATCGTTTGTGTAGTTTCATTTTGATATAAATGGTATTCTTGAGTTGTCCTTCATTTATATCATGCATCATATAGTGGTGTATTATGTTATGTCTTGTTTGGCTAGCTGTTTTATTTTCAAAGGGAAAATTGTCTCCCACTTGTTAATGAAGCACTTTGCATTTATTACCAGCCTTTGAGATCTTAGGGATGTCGCTTAATGCCAAGTAATGTCCTTCCACCTTCTCAAGCCAATGAAAAAAGAGGAATGTTACAATAGCCATGAAGAAGGTGGGAGTCACGGATTTTGATTGGCCTTACTACGCCCATCGACACCTGATTACATCTCATCTCAGGTTTTGGATGGATTATATTATACTGGATGAGACTTAGTTTTTAGAGAGCATTATTAGGTTGGTAGAACCGGCGGAGGTTGGAGGTGACGCATTGAGCTGGTAGTCGTACATTCAGTACGTATCGACGACATATGATAAATACTTTTTTTAAATAATTTATATAACTTTAAATGTAAACTGTTTATTTTATACTCATATAGGCAGTTAAACATTCTGATATTACGATGTTTGACGTTTATAAGAGGATGTACATCAATCTTGTCACTAGAGAGATTACAGGTGGTCGCCAGAGTCAGATTATAGTCAATATAATTTTTTGAGTTTTAAAATTTACTAAAAATAATATTTTAACTATTTTAATTACAAATTGCAATTGAAAAGGTCATATGTGGTCGTGATTTCTCAGGCCTAGGATGAGAGTTAGGCTGAGACCAGGAGTCAGGCCACTGGTGCGAAAGGATTTGATAATGTAGTATGGATGCAGGTGACACGGTATGCTTTTGAGAAGGGTTGAGTGGTTGGTATCGGTTATTGATTGATGTCTGACAGTTTTTATGGTACTGATGCATGGTCGACGTGTTCTCACGATATGAGGAACAACCGCGTGCTCGGAGTGAGGTTACAGAGGTCATGCGTAGGGAGTAGGAAGAGCTTTGTTGACAACACCAACTGCAGCAGGAGGAGATGTGATGATGAAAAAAGCAGTAGAATGAGTACATGTGACGGTTGGTTCAGGGTTTAGGGATGGAGTTCCCTCTCCTTCCTCTTCCAGATGACCCTCCCCCTCCCCCCTCCCCCTCCCCCTCCTCCCCCTCCACAGTGATTGATACATTATGTACATATTTATTATGTTAGGATTTTAATGAAAATATTTGGTGTGATATTTTTATTATTTCAGATGTTTAAAATTTTATTTATTACTTTTTTTAATTTATTTTAAAATATTTATTTTTTTTATTTTTTTAACTTTTTGTGATTAGTTAGTCTCGTCATAAAATATATTTTTGCGACGAATCATTGCAAAAAGTATCTTTTGCGGTGTCATTTTTAGCCACGGGTTTAAGTTCCGAATAATTCATTTTTTAGTTGTGATAAGTTCGTGTGTTTTGCATTTGTAAGACCTATTTGATGTTTGTTGTTTGATGGTTATGTTATATTTGTTTTTTGTTTTTTTTTTTTTGTTTTTTGATTCTTTGACCATTTAATATTTATCACATTTGATTAATTTTAGCCTTGCGAACCTGTTATTAAATTGAAAGGGTGAAAAAAGTTGCTTAAATTTTTAGAGGTTTACTATCACAAAACAACATTCTACTGAAATTACCATTAATCCACCGATATTCTGGAGTTATCTTCCGTACAGGGAAAACAAAAAACAAAAAATCCTGTGCTTTGCATTGGATGTTTATAATTGATGGAGTTCTTCTAGTAGGTGATGTATCTCATTAGTGTGACTTTTGTATCCTCCATGTTAGTTTCCATGTACTACCCAGAAGGAGAGTTTGAGGAGAGAGTCACCCAACTTCATCATCCGCTAATGAGATGTTCTTGGAATGGGGGGTTGAGTCATGAAAAACTATTTATCATTTGACTAGCGATCTACATGATCATCAAAAAATGATTATAAACTATCTCAAATCTATCATGTTGTAACTCGTAATCTTGTTCAAAAAAAGCATCCATTTCATTAAAAAAATTATCAAAATGAGGAATGATCTATTTAAATTTGAGTAATTGATTTTCGACCTTTTGAACTTGCCATTAATATATAATGGTGAAAAAAGTTGCGTAATTTTTAAGGGGAATATTATCACAAAACAACATTTTACTGAAATTATTATTAATTCATAGACAACGTCATTATTGATGGTAGACTGTTTAATACTACATATTTTTTTAATCTCGGGAAACATTCTGAAGTTGGATTTTTTTTTTGTTTACGTTTTTAAAAAAAAAAAAATTTCCAGAAAACGCTTCCGGCAAAACAAATTTTAAAACTGCACCTCAAAGGCGGCATCCGGGATGCCGCCTTTGCATTTCGGGGCAAGGCGGCATCTGCGATGCCGCCTTTGCGCTGCGGGTGAAAGGCGGCATCACGGATGCCGCCTTTCTCTTAAAAATATATATTTTTATTTTTTAATTACATTTATTCATTATAATTTTTAATTACATTTATTCATTATAATTTTTAATTATTAATTAGTAATTATTAATAATTAAATATGTCATAATTAATTAGTTAATTAGTAATATTATCATTAATTATATAATAATTAATTATTAATATAATTATTACATATATAATAAATATTTAGTTAATTAGAAATACAATTAATAATTATAACTAATTAATTAGTAATTATTAATTATTAATTAGCTAATTAGTAATATAAATATTGATTATAATTATTCATTATAATTAGTAATTAGTAATTAATAATTATTAATAAGTAATTAGTAATTATTAATTAGTAAATTAGTAATATAAATATTAATTATAGCTATTCATTAAATTATTAATTATTAATTATTACTCATTAATTATTACTTATATAATAAATAATTAGTTAATTATTAATATAACTATTAATTATATAATAATTAATTAGTTAATTAGTAATATAATTATAATCTTTCAAAGTCACGTACTTGAAACAATTTTAAGTTTCAAGTAGGCGGTTTTGAAAGCTTATAAATTATTTTTCATTAACATTTTTTTGTAAATTGCTTTTGTTTTAAACTATTTTTTATATGTTTAATCCATGTTTTAAGTTTCATTTATATTGGTCTTCTATTTTATGTTTTATGGTCTTTCAAAGTCACGTACTTGAAAAATTTTAAGTTTCAAGTATGCGGTTTTGAAAGCTTATAAATTTCTTTTCATCAACTTTTTTTTGGAAATTTCTTTTGTTTTCAACTATTTATTATATGTTTAATCAATGTTTAAAGTTTCAATTATATTCGTTTTATAGTTTATATTTTACAGTCTTTCAAAGTCACGTACTTGAAACATTTTTAAGTTTCAAGTAGGCGGTTTTGAGAGCTTATAAATTATTTTTCATTAACATTTTTTTGTAAATTGCTTTTGTTTTAAACTATTTTTTATATGTTTAATCCATGTTTTATGTTTCATTTATGTTGTTCTTATAGTTTATCTTTTATTGTATTTCAAAGTGACGTACTTGAAAAATTTTAAGTTTCAAGTATGCGGTTTTGAAAGCTTATAAATTACTTTTCATCAACTTTTTTTTGGAATTTTCTTTTGTTTTCAACTATTTATTATATGTTTAATCAATGTTTAAAGTCTCAATTATATTCGTTTTATAGTTTATATTTTACAGTCTTTCAAAGTCACGTACTTGAAACATTTTTAAGTTTCAAGTAGGCGGTTTTGAAAGCTTATAAATTATTTTTCATTAACATTTTTTTGTAAATTGCTTTTGTTTTAAACTATTTTTTATATGTTTAATCCATGTTTTAAGTTTCATTTATGTTGGTCTTATAGTTTATCTTTTATTGTATTTCAAAGTGACGTACTTGAAACAAAATCCCACATCGGAAATGCAGAATCTACTGCACAGTAAAGATAGAATCTGAATTCCACATCGAAAATGCAGAATGATTTTCAGGGCAAACCCTCTTATAATGAATAATTATAATAAATATTTATATTACTGGTTAACTAATTAATAATTACTAATTACTAATTAATTAGTTATAATTATTAATTATATTTCTAATTAACTAAGTATTTATTATATATGTAATAATTAAGTATTATATAATTGATAATTTTATTACTAATAAACTAATTAGTTATTATATAATTAACGATTAATAAACACTAATTACCAAATTACAAATTATATACTAATTAATTAGTTATTTCGTAATATAAATATTAATTATATACTAATTAAATAGTTAATTAGTAATAGAATTATTAATTATATAATCTGTAATTAGGTAATTAGTAATTATTAATGTTTTATTATTATGTTCGTATGGTTATATAAATATATATAAATAAAACCTAATTTACCCCCTCCTGAGATTCCACTCTGACCAACAAGTAAAAATAGTATTTTGATTTCAGTACACATAAAACATGTAAACAATAATGTACAATCAATGCATATGTCTGTGGCGAGGAGATTCCGTCCCACATGGTGGTCTGCGAATAGGACGTCCGCGTCGAGTGCGCAGTGGAGTCTGATGACCTGGAGAAGGCTGATCCTCGGGCACTGAAACGTCGACTGTCGCATCCTCCATCTGTGTGTCAGTTGGAGGAGCTGTCAACTGCATCTCGTACTGCCATTCAGATCCTTCTCCCACTAGGGTGGTAGAAGGACCTGCCTCCATCGCAGAGGGGAACGAAGCCTGTGATGGAGCTATACCCCAAGACGACGACGGCTCTAGAATCCAAGGCTGGGAAGGATCTGGAACCCAAGATGGAGAGAACTGCGGATATCCTGTCAGGAAAGACGGATCCCATGCCACCTGAGGCACATCCTGAATAGGCTGATCCTGGACTACTAGAGGCCCGACCTCTGCCTGTGGAACAGGTGATGCCTCACGTGCAGCACGACGCTGTCTACGTCGCCGTGGTCGTGGCTCCTCAGCACCAGCAGCAGCTGCAGGATGTTCCTCTGGGGCAGGAACCTCCTGTCTCCGAGCCAGACGCGTGAAGATGCTCCCGGAAAGCGCATGAAAAAATGCCCTCGCCTCCAGCGCTGTAGCATGGACGGCTGCCCGGCTAAAGACCCCCTCCTCCTCTTCATCGCTCATGCGAACAAGCTGCTCTGTGTGACTTCCCTGTAAATAGATTCAAATGGAATTAGAAAATAATTCAATAAACAAAGTAATAGGAATTTATTAACTTACCATCCTCTGCATCTCTATTCCAGCTTGGGTAAGATACAGTATAGATTTTAGTCTATACCAGGGCGCATAGTCAACCTGCTCTGAAAGAGAGAATCGATTTGTAGGAACACCTTGAATACGTAACTCTGCACGTCTGTGCCAGCAGTCGATAAAACTCGCATGTACTTGGGACCAGTCATCATCCTGCCTCCCTGTCAGCTTCATCCCATGAAGCTTGTCTGTCTGTCTAGATGGTAATGGAATCGGCTGAGTACGAAAAAATTGGCGCATGACCCTGTCAGGCTGCTGCCACTCAATAATATGAAAGTGAATGAGGGGCACTACAGCCATAGCATCCTCAAGACCAACAGTGCAGTATGCTGGCAACTGGTCCATAATACTCCAGTATGGAAGCCATGAAATCTGAAATGACAAGTGATTTTTTCAAAAAAACACCCAACTAAAAACCAAAATTGATGTTATTATTAAAAATGTTAGACAGTGATAGATTGTATATACATACCTGATCAGGTAAGAGACAGTCCAACTGTAGCCGATATACGTCCAAATGCTGTCTCGGAACCACGTCGAAATTGTGTCGCTGACACCACCTGTAAAATACAACGATAATGACAAATAATGAGAAATTATAGTCAATAACTCATAGTAGAATAAAAAACCAATAGAAATGACTTATCATACCAGCGTTCACGCGGAGCGTCATGCAGCACCTCCATCTCGACCGGTGGACCAGCAAGGTCAGGGCGGAATGATGGGATGCGCTCCCATGCCCACATCTGAATAAGGATGACGCATCCTCCAAGACCTGTACGGTCCCTATGGGATAGTCTGCATAATGATCTGTACGTGTATGCCAAGCAGGCTGATCCCCAACTGTATGTCCCAGCCCGATCAAA
This sequence comes from Viscum album, assembly GCA_963277665.1. Classification (NCBI taxonomy): domain Eukaryota; kingdom Viridiplantae; phylum Streptophyta; class Magnoliopsida; order Santalales; family Viscaceae; genus Viscum; species Viscum album. Next base: position 2,089,053,102 of record OY728160.1, read on the forward strand.
GTCCTCTAGTAGGGGTAGATACATCATATGCACGTGCATCCCCGAGTGATCAGTACACATGGTCCCACCAATGAGTCGTAAGATATATGCACGGGCGTAACGCATGACGGTCTGCTCATCATCATCATCCTGTAAATGTGGAATCTGCGACTCCAACCAACGCATAGATATGGACGATCCATCTGTAGCCCTACGGTCGGACAAAATATCAACGCCTAACAAGCGTTGAGCAAGGTCTGGCCAAGCTGCACGAGTGGGTCCAATAACGGGTCTCCCCTGGATAGGAAGACCGAGAAGAACTGCGACATCCTCGAGGGTGATGGTCATCTCCCCCTCAGGCAAGTGGAATGTGTGTGTCTCTGGTCTCCATCTCTCAACGAGGGCAGCAAGTAGGTAATGATCTACAAATGTGAAATCTGATACGGCAAGGCCATAGAAGCCAGCACGGCGCAAGTAAGGTCTAATGGCATGTGGAGGCTCCATGTGATGAAAATGGTGCGCTCGACGCACCTTCACAAATCGATCTGGATGACCCTCTAACACGGCCTGCGAAATATGGGTAGGCTGCTGAGTGAGTAGTATGGTATCATCCATCTGCATATAAACAAAGAAAATGAGTCGTAAGTGTAAAATGTAAATATAACATTAATGGGTTAACTGACATACACATTTCAATATGGGTTAAGTGTTCCGCTTTCGGAGTTTTGAAATAAATTCTATTATTTCATATTCAAAGTTATTTCTTGAAAGCATGAATATTAATATGAAATAAGTTATGTTATCTAAAATATTGAGTCTTGAATTTGGTTACACATATTTTGGGGGAGCTTTGTGATTAACTACTTATGGATTGGATTAAGATAAACCATGTCAATTAGTGATGATGTTTTTAGAATTTATCTATTTGTATGTATTCAATATCTTATGCTAATTATTATGATACTATAAATTTGTTATAGAACAGTTTTCTAAAATATCCTGCATGTTTAGATTGAGGTTTAGGTTGGAGGGTTTAGGGTTAAATTTTTTAATATTAACGTCCGGGAAACATGTTAATGGGTTAACTGACATACACATTTCAATATGGGTTAAGTGTTCCGCTTTCGGAGTTTTGAAATAAATTCTATTATTTCATATTCAAAGTTATTTCTTGAAAGCATGAATATTAATATGAAATAAGTTATGTTATCTAAAATATTGAGTCTTGAATTTGGTTACACATATTTTGGGGGAGCTTTGTGATTAACTACTTATGGATTGGATTAAGATAAACCATGTCAATTAGTAATGATGTTTTTAGAATTTATCTAATTGTATGTATTCAATATCTTATGCTAATTATTATGATACTATAAATTTGTTATAGAACAGTTTTCTAAAATATCCTGCATGTTTAGATTGGAGTTTAGGTTGGAGGGTTTAGGGTTAAAATTTTTAATATTAACGTTCGGGAAACATGTTAATGGGTTAACTGACATACACATTTCAATATGGGTTAAGTGTTCCGCTTTCGGAGTTTTGAAATAAATTCTATTATTTCATATTCAAAGTTATTTCTTGAAAGCATGAATATTAATATGAAATAAGTTATGTTATCTAAAATATTGAGTCTTGAATTTGGTTACACATATTTTGGGGGAGCTTTGTGATTAACTACTTATGGATTGGATTAAGATAAACCATGTCAATTAGTAATGATGTTTTTAGAATTTATCTAATTGTATGTATTCAATATCTTATGCTAATTATTATGATACTATAAATTTGTTATAGAACAGTTTTCTAAAAAAGAGATAACAACATTTAGTTTACAATATGGGAATGTCACAATGAAGACAATACATCATTATGAATGAGACTGTGAAGTCGACCCAATAACGTTAGGGCATCGCTTCCGGTTATGACCTTCTTTATGACATATTGTGCATCGCAAACTCTGCCCTTGTTCTTGAGGCCAGTCCATCTCATTACGCATCCTACTCGCCTTTGGTCTCCCACGAGGACGTAACCGATTCATGTCAGGTATCACTATCGGCTGGCCTTCAGGCATTGGGAAATAACGATACTCCCCAATAGGTGTCCATGGTGCAGCATAACAGTTGGCAATGATATCCATCTGGTACACTGGATCAACATATGCTTCCCATGAGATGTTCACAGAGGCACATGCTGCGATGACGTGTGTACATGGAAACCGTAAGGCCTGAAATTTTCCACATTGACATTGCCTTGTTTCCAGTAATACCACCATTTTTTCACCGACGTGATTTGTGATGGGGTCTGAACGCTCTTGAACTTCAAATCGGGAGTCTTCTCTTCGAAATAGACATACGTGATAACCAGAAGCTTCTTCAATATTTTTTTCAATCTCTCGTTGAAAGTGTATTCCATATCTTATCCCTTGATGTATTCTGTCTGATGCTAGTTTTTGTCTATCCACAAAGTACTTCACGCATCGATATAATGTCTCCTGAACTAATGCGGTTATAGGTAGCTTGCGAAGTCCTTTGAAGATACCATTGATGCACTCCACAATGTTTGTCATCATGTGTTCGTACCTCTTTCCCCCGTCGTATGCCAATGTCCATTTCTCTTTTGGAATCTGCATCATATAATCATAAACTTCTTGATTAGCCTGACGAATTTGTTCAAAACGTTCTTCAAATCGTCGTTGGTCCGACTCATATGCGACAAAACGTAGATGATATTTCACATAAATTGATTTTATATTTATATTGAAACAGTAAAACAGAATGAATAAAATACGTACCAAGCCTCGTGATTGCCTTCTTCATCGGTTCGTTGTGGAATTTTTTATGTACATTGCTAGCAATGTGTCTAATGCAGAACCGATGATGTGCATTTGGGTATCTCCATGTATCAGGATCTGCATTGATTGCCTCATTAATTGCTCGATGACGATCAGATATCAAACAAACTCCCTGAATGTTGGTGAAATGGTTGCTGATACATGCCAGAAACCAACTCCATGATTCATAGTTTTCTTTCTCTACAATGGCAAAGGCAAGCGGAAGAGGTGAACGGTTTCCATCTTGGGTTGCCGCAATCAACAATACGCCCTTGTATTTTCCATACAGAAATGTTCCATCAATCTGAATAAATTGTTTGCAAAAACGAAATGCAGAGATACAAGGAATGAATGCCCAGAACAACCGATGAAATTGAACACGAGATGGATCAAGTCGATTATCAGGAGACACATGTTCGTTTGTATCCAGATGGAAGACAACTTGGTTATGATGCCTCAGTATGGCTAGCAATTGCGGCAATACTCGATATGAGTCATCCCAATCACCATATACCTTCACAATTGCCTTCTGTTTCGCCATTCATGCCTTATTATAGGAAATCTTATAACCGAATGTCTGTAGAATCCTCTCTTGCACAAGGGATATTGGAACATCTTGGCATGTCCTAATCATCTCAACAACAATAGATGACACAAATTCTGCATCCAATGAAGTATGATCTTGTGTGAGACTTGGCTGAACGCAACTATGAGCCGCCTCAATCCTTGAGATTCTCCAACCTCCAAAGGTAATGTCTGGAATAGCCCTTAAGCGAAATCTACAATCATCCCCATACTTCACGCACCGTATAACATATTTACTACGGCATGATTCGTGAACTACATAGTTGAAGTTTCTCTCAATATGAAATCTCTTTAACGTGCTTTTTAAGGCATCTTTACTGGGAAAATTCCTTCCAATATATAAGGTTTTGTCCACCTCACTAAACCTATCTGGTACAACTCCAGGGAACTCAGTTGCCGGTGTGAGAACAGTATTATCGAATTCAGGCACGCGTGTCATTGCTTCTGACCAAGATGAAAATAATGGTGGATGATTTATTGACCGAGGTTGATGTACAACAACTGCATTTCTCAAAACCTCCTCTCTATCTTTTGTTGGTCCCTCCTCATCAGCACTGTTGTCGCCATCCGATCCATCATTACGAAACTCCTCATCAGAAGTCGGATTGACATGTATATCCGGAAGATCATTTAGGTTGTCCTCCTCTGCTGCATCATTTGGAATAGGCTCAATGTCATGAGGTAGACTGTCTTCAACCACTCTTGTATTTCTACGTCTTTGTACAAGTGGACGTTGTTGTTGTACAGTAGCAACAACAACGTATAACTCCATCATGGTACCATCTAACTGTTGAGAAAATAAATTAACTGCTTGGACCCACTGCGCATCAGCAACCAATGGACAAGCTATATTCCACATTGTTGTTGGAAATTGCAAATGTCTATAGCTCATAGACATTATCTCTTGATCGGGTCCCAAATTTAAAGAAACATGAATTCTCTCTTGAAGGTCACTTATGGTAACACAATCCACTGTACTAACCACCGTAATTGGTTGTGTACTGTAAGAAGCTCCTTGCTCAGTTTGAATAATCTCCCCATAACAGTACACACAGACATACATGGCTCTCTACGTCAAAAATGTGTTCTTTCATCAAAATTATGATAGTGTAACAAAATATTAACAATTATGTTTGACGATATGATGTTTATTATAATGTAATTTTATTGCGCCTTTCTATACCATAAACTATGCTACTGATGTTTCACCATATGATATTTATTAGAATGTAATTTTAGAGCGCCTTTTTATTTAGTTTGTTTGTTCTTCTTCATTTCACTTTATATGTTCATTAGTATCGTTAGCTAATCATTATATGAATTCATGTTTTAATCCTATGTTATTTATTAATTATTCTAAAATTAACTAATAATAACTAATCGTTAATTATTCTATTATTCTATAATTAACTAATAATAACTTTAATTTGTTAATTCTTATGTCCTTATTTGATTCTATAACATTATACTTATCATTTATCATTGATAAATATACTGATCATTAGTATCGTTAGCTAATCATTATATGAATTCATGTTTTAATCCTATGTTATTTATTAATTATTCTAAAATTAACTAATAACAACTAATCATTAATTATTCTATTATTTTATAATTAACTAATAATAATTTTAATTCGTTAATTCTTATATCCTTATTTCATTCTATAAAATTATATTTATCATTTATCATTGATAAATATACTGATTTGCTTTTTCTTCTCTTAGAAATTTTAGTAGTTTATAAAGAAAATATGAATCATCTTAAGCATATTCCCCGGGAGTGTCAAACCAGGATGCAGCAAGGCCCGTTATCGTGCACCAGTTCCCGTTCGAGTCTAGCTCGAAGCGGTGTTTTCGGGTTTTACCCCTATGTACATCTGTGCCAGAGCCACATCCACCTGTTTGTATCCAGACAGGAATTTAATTGCGTAGATAACCACATAATCTTTAAGCTACCAAAATTTCTAAATACTTAATCTTAAGTTAATCTATACTACCTAACAGTAATTATTTAAAACTATATATAACTAATTACAAAAACTAAATAATCAAATATTAAGAACTACCTAAACTGCTTAACAAATGAAAGATTTAAAACTAAACAAAATTAAATTAATTAAATAAAAACATTAAATTAAATAAAGAAACATACCTCTAAATGAAGCTTCGTAAAAGCTCGCACATCAAAAAAAAAATTTAGAGAGAGAGCAAATTGGAGAGATAAGTTGCAATGAACAAGTGAGGAGAGGGGGGGGTGGCCGCTCTTTTATAGGGACTTTAGGCAAAGGCGGCATCGCGGAAGCCGCCTTTCGCCTCTGCGTATGGCCAAAGGCGGCTTCCGCGATGCCGCCTTTCGCCTTACCCTGAGCCGAAAGGCGGCCTCCTCCCGGCCGCCTTTGCCATGTCATCGATCCGGGCCAAAGGCGGCGCGGGGGAGCAAAGGCGGCATCGCAGATGCCGCCTTTGTAGCGTATTTTTAAAAAAAAAATTAGACCTAGGCCGTTTTTCAGAAAATTTATTTAAGAAAAACGTAAAAAAAAAAAAAAAATCCTTCTGAAGTTATATGTCTTCCCAAATAAAACACAGTACAGGTTAAAAAAAAAAAAAAACAACAACAACGCGGCCACCATAAAACCGTGGTAACGTCCACCGATTCATCGTCTTCATCATCATGGCTTTGCCATGCTAGAAAAAAGAAAATATAGAAGGTGACCGAGTGGTGGAGAAGTTAGTTCCTTGCAGGAACGAGTGGAGACTGCGGGATGGGAGAGTAAGGGGACATCATGGCCTCCTCGAATCGACGGGAACCCGACAGGCTGAGCTTCAAACTATTCTGTCGCCGGCACGGCTTCTTCGCCCTCTGCTTCCCCTCTCCCACAAACGCCTTTATCCTCCGCAGCGCCACCTCCACGGCGGCGTCGTCCATGTTGGCGAAGCAAACCCTAAACCACCCCGGCTCCGAGCAGTGGAACGACGACCCGGGGGAGACGTTGAGCTTCACCTCCTGGATGATGACCCGCCAGAGCGCCGTCTCCGCCTCCACCGTCGCCTCCCTCAACATCCCCTTCAGGTTCATCCACAGGAACAGCCCTCCGCTGCTCCTCAAGCACCCGATCCCCACCTGCCACAACCCGCGCACGAAGCCGTCGTGCCGCGCGCAGAGCCTCCTGGAGCTCTCCCGGAGGAAACCCCGGACGAACTCCTCGTCCCTCAGCATGGACCCCAGCAGGCGCTGCGTCTGGGAGGACACCAGGCCGAAGCTTGACATCCTGCGGGCGCACCGCACGACAGCGTCGTTGTAAGAGTAGATGACTCCGACGCGGAAGCCCGGGAGGCCCAGATCCTTGGAGAGGCTGTAGATTATGTGGACGAGGTCGGGGTTGGGGGAGTAAGAGGAGGAGGTTTTGAGGATCTCGGCGACGCTGGTGAAGGTGGGATGGGCGAAGACGGTGCCGGCGTAGATCTCGTCGCAGATGAAGTGGATGTGGCGTTCTGCGGCGAAGCGGAGGAGGGACTCGAGGGTCGGTGCGTCGTAGACGGTGCCCAATGGGTTGGAGGGGTTGGTGATGAGCAGGCCCTTCACTCGGATGTTGGCAGCCCGTGCTTTCTGGTAGGCAGCTTCCAGGGCGGCGGCAGTGGGCGTGAAGTCGTTGGAGCTCTCGCAAAGCACGGGAAGGAGGCGGACGCCGGTTCGCCACCTCAGGTCCCGATCGAATCTGCAATTTTAAACGCAAAAGCCGTCGTTTAGCTAGAAGTTGATCGTGTTGCTCGGTCTACAGGGATTCGAAAACAATTTCTGTATGACGGCTTTTATAATGCAACATGATGAAGTGCATCATTTACAGCTGGACCTTATGATCTTCTGGATCGTGATTTTCAGATGAAGCTTGAATTTTTAAACCATGGCCGCGTGATTGAGCAGTGAAAAAAACAAAGGAAAGATCGAGAAATGAAATTACCCAGGGTAATAGGGAGTGGGGACGAGGAATGCGTCGCCGCGGTCGGCCAAACAAAAAGCGATCGTCTCATGGGCTCCGGTAGCCCCGCCGCACATAACGATGCGCTCCGGATCGAATGCCACTCGATTCCCTCTCACCATACCCATAAAATTAGCGATACCCTGTGAAATCGATGGAAGTGTATAGATGAGCGGCAGATTGAAGGCCGTTTGAGATTTGTAATGAAGAAAGCATACGTCTCTGCAGTCGTTGAGGCCATGATAGTCCTGAAAGTTAGCAGTTTTGCAGAACCATTTCACCCCATTGGGTGTGCAGATGGAGGCTTCAGGGTGTTTGAGAACCCATTCTTGGATCAAATCGCAGCTCAACTGTATGGGCAAAGAAGGGAACAAGCGATTAGCCAGCAGACACAAATACAGATAGTAGAAGGAATGGGAGTGAATAAACCTGGTTCTCGGCGAGACCCATCTGGATGACGCCGTGGGGGTTGGAGGTGGGGTGGTAGGGATCGGTTTGGTAAGCCTTCCATCCATCGAAGTAAGAGGAATCCTCTCCGTGCCCGTTTCCGGTGGCAATCTTGGACAAAGAAACCTGCGCAGTATCGCGGAGGAGACTCATTTTCGTTCACTGAACGCAGAAGAAGGTGTGTCAGAGGAATGTGGGTTTCTGAGCTTTAGGTTGGTCGGCCTGTTTCAGTGGGCGGTGGCTGTGGGAGGGATGGTCGGGTTAATATAAAGGTGACCGGCCGGATTGTCCGGTGGGGATGTCAGGTGGGGAACCGCCATGAAGTTTCCCCCGTCGTGGAAGTCAAACAATCCGGGTGAGGGCTCCACGCCTAACATGCAAAAAAAGGAATCGTTCTGTTTGCGTGGGTATATTAATGCGCGAGCGTTGCATGACTTGTCGGATAAAATAACATTTTTTTTCCACGCACATATTAAAATAAAGAATTAAGGACAGTCAGTCTTGGACTAAGGAGCGTTCATACTGTTGGGGTCTGGTTGTATTCAAATACTTGAGATGGTAAAACAAACGTGTTAAATATGGAAGTTTTCTTGAAAATTTAATAATAGTTCTCCAAAGGAATTGTCTAAAATTAATTTCTAGTGCTATGGTGTTTTGTGAAACTTTCCAAATGCAACATCAAAACTTGAAAGTGCTTATTTCATTTAACATGATCATCCCATTAAAATATTAAAATAAACAAGTTGAAAAAGAAATGCAAAAAATATTTAGTAAAAATTCCTGAGGTACAAATTTTTCGGCACTACTACAAATATGCCCTTTAACACCACACAAAAAATCTTTTAACAACACTAAAATAGTAATGTTATCCTCAACGTTGTTAAAGATGGACCTTTTTATCAGCGCTCATAAAGACTACTTTTTAGCAACGTTTTCTCTACTACAAAATAAAGTTTTATCAGCGCTAAAAAAGTATTTATCACCGCTAAAAAATGATGATAATCAATGCGCTATTAAAAGTGATCCCTTTTATAAGTGGTATAAAAAACACTAATAAAAGTAAAAAAAATATAAATATATATTTAGTTATATATATATATACATATGTATTTATATTGACATATTTATATATTTATAGTTAGTTATATTTATATATCTATTCATATATTAATATATATTTATATCTATATATATATAGTTATATTTTATTATCCGTATATTTATTCGTATATTAATATATATTTCTAATATTATTTTGAAATACATTTATAAAATATGTTTTTTTTGTGCGTGTACAAATAAATACATATATACAACATACATACCCACATGTATATATTATATATATGTGTATCTGTAAGTATAATCGTACATATTTATATATTTTTACATATATTATATATTAATATGTATATTCATATGTTAGAATGTATTATATAATATATATCAATTTGTTAATACATACACACATTAATACACACACACACACATGTTTGTGCATGTGCATTCTCTTTTATTTGATTACTTGTTTGATTACATGTGATTTCTCATTTAAAAACCTTTCTGTATTTTGATGATTTCTTAAACTACAGTGTATGAATTTCTGTGATTCTTATCACGATGGATAGATAAGAGATTTATCTACATTTAATTAGTTTATGAGAAAGTCTAAAAATGCATTTTTATTACTCTAAAAATTCAATTAAGGTGTTGGTGAGGTGTTAGAATCTCTATAGTTTTTAGTTTTGAAAAATTTTCAATATTTATTTTACTACAACTTCTACAGATATCGAATTTGCATGAAACATGATTTTATAAGAAACTAACATGTTTATATTGATTTAATTAGTTTACATCAAAGTCTAAAAAGGTCGTTTGAATGGTTATAAAATTGGTTGAAGTTCTGCTTTGATTTTTTAGAACCATTGTTTTTCCAGAATGTTTTTGCTTCTATTTTTTTGAGGATATCTGAAATAGCAGATGATGATTTCATTTGATTCTAGATTCATTGGAAAGATAACAAGTTTTTCTACAAATAAGTCTTTTTGAAAAAAATTTGATTTAGCTGTTTAGAGCCCTTAAAAATTCGTTGAATTTTATTAAAGCATGTTGTTCGGTTTTTCACTATGGGAAACCCTACTTTCGCTATAGCGCAAAGTATAGTTCATCAACCCTACGTTATTGTTCATCATCCATACACTATATATTGTTCATGAATAGTTCAAATTATGGTTCATCAACCCTAAGTTATTGTTCATCATCCATACGCTACGTTACTGTTCAGGAATAGTGAAAAGTATGGTTTGTCAACCCTACGATATTGTTCATCATTCATACGTTACATTACTGTTCATGAATAGTGCAAAGTATGGTTCATCAACCCTACGTTACTGTTCATAATCCATACACTACGTTATTGCCCATGAATAGTGCAAAGTATGGTTCATCAGCCCTACGTTACTGTTCATCATCCACACGCTGCGTTACTATTCATAAATAGTGTAAAGTATGGTTCATCAACCCTACGTTATTGTTCGTCGCCCATACGCTACAACACTGTTCATAAATAGAGCAAAGTATGGTTCATCAACCCTACGTTACTGTTCATTTAGTACATTTTTACAGAAAATTGATTTTCTGCATATATATGGATTATTTTCAAAGGTTTTTCTACTGGATAAATTCTCATTAAATATAAATATTTTTATCAAAGACTTAAAATTAACTTTTTTATTAAGGCAACACTTTTAAGAAAAAAGTGAGAAACTAAGATACATGACTTCAACGACTTAAGACATCACACCTTGCTCCAACAGTCCAAAAGTCAAAAAACCATATCAAACAACAAAGAAATGCCCATCCCAGCATATACAACATAAAGTCCAGTTTCCACCATTCCAACGCTCCACGACAAGGTGTCCCGTACAAAGATTTTTATCAAAGATATTTTAAAGTTTTTGGTGCTATATTTTGAGAGAAAAAATATAAATTATTACCACTTATTTTTCCAATTAAGTCGGTGGTTTCAAGATTATTTAAATTCAAAAAAATTGAATTTACTTTCGATTTTTGCTGCTACTTTCCAGGAACTGTATTGAATAAATTTAAAGATGTTTGAATGGATTTAAACGAGTGTTTTGAATCATTGAACGTTGATATTATTCTAAATATTTTATTAGAAGACATACTCAAATTACTTTTAATGCCTTTATTAGAAATTTATTTTATAGGAATAAAGAGGCAACAATGCGGTGTTTTTTATGGAGATATTTATGATAGCTCTTAATTCAATTTATTTTGAATATCCGAAGGAAGAGGAGCAGCTGCAGCTGCTGAATATTTATTTTCTATATATATATATATATATATATATCATTCTCTCTTACAGGTTAAAAATTACAAGAGAAATATAAAGACACACATAAACATTTTTGATACTCTTTTTTTTTCAAAGAGAAAGTGTTGTGAGCTTTGAATCTACTATGAATTTGCAACATCCTACAACACTCTGTTTTCATCACCTACACAATCTCTCAAGGGATGAATTACTTATTCTTCAATAACAATTGTCTTGACGAGACGAGACGATCTAAACCTCAACAACCAGTACCTGTGCCCTCATTGTTTATCTTCTTTCGTCTGGTTTTGAGTTTATAACACTTTCCCCTATCTTTCACACGCACTCTATTATTTTGTTTATGATTTTACACAAAAAAAGCATTATTTGTTATTTTGTTTCTTCGGGTTGTGACTTTCAGATTCTAAAGTCAGGATATAAGGGTTGTGACTCCCTATATCTAAATTCAGGACTATTCGGGTTGTGACTCCCTTTATTTAAAGTCAGGTTGTAAGGGTTGTGACTCCTCATACAAAATTCAATGTCGTGGTTATCACTCCACCTGAAAAGGATTTTGTAATTGGTTTATGATTCCACCATAAAAATCATTTTTAGTGCACACATATCTCTCACCGAGTAGAGATGTATAAGAGTTGAAGTGTGTCCACTTTGGACTGAACTACTATAAAAAACATCCTTGTGTTATTTACTTTTTTCGTTGTTAATTAACCTTAATAATTAACTTTGATAATTAATTTAATTAATCAATTTATTTTTTTTAAATTTTTAATCTGATCTATTCACCCCCCTCTAGACAATCTTCCATTACCCGTTTCGACCTAACATTTGGTATCAGAGGAAAATCATTTTTAGAATTTATTAGCTTTGTTATTATCTTTCTAACATCTTTCAATTTGTATCAAAAGATTATTACTTTTGGAATTATCAAATCTCTCTCTAGAGTCTGCATTGATTTTATTTGTGCTAACATTTTCCTAGACTTCACAGTCTAAGTGTAATGACCCGGACCCGAACAACCACCCGAACAATGCTAAATGGGTCAGGTGTTACTACCTTAGGCGCACCTCCATGAATGCCAAAGGCTGCCGACTAGCAGTGAGAGTCTTATATGTATAGTGGGGAGGCTATACCCTCTCAGAGGATAATAATGGCACCGGTCCAAGTATAACAATAAAGATGTAGTGGAATAAACGACTCAGTAGACTCGAACCAGACTCGCAGAGCAAAAGCACATTCAATATCGATAAACAACGGAAGCAATAAATATAAACAACAACAGCGGAAAGTAAACACAATAGCATGCTGATCACTTGTAACTACTACTGAACAAAAAACATACATCCAAAGCGGGTCATACATATCCATATGTAAATGCGCCAATAGCTAACCAACTGTAGCTACAAAACAAGTAAGAATGCTGATACATGAAAGAAAGCAAAACAAAGTAAACTCCAGCTAGGAAAGACCTCAAGGTCCATACCATCTCCATGAAATAGCTAATGCAGTCTTGCTCCTGATGCTGACCTCTTTCCTGCACGTAAATCCATAAAGTCTGTATGCATCCCGAAGGACCCGTTCAAGGTGTGAGACGAATCTCAGTAGGATACCACCTAATTGTGCGTACCTAATATAAGTGTTTAAGATGTCATACATTTATAAGGAAAATAGTAAATAGTACGATGCACACAACCAAACACAAACTCCACTGGTGCTTAGTAGCCACCATGGAGTGTCACCTGCTTCGGCAAACACCGAAATTTCTTTCATGTAACCCGACACCATGCGCCCCCTGACACCGTGTGTCTCAAGTACCGACGTCCCGAAGGCACACCCAAGAAATAGTAACCCGGAGGAATAATGATGTCTGTCCTCAAATAAGTAACAGGAGGGACAATGATGTGTGCCCTCAAATAAAGTAATCGGAGGAACAACGATGTCTTCCCTCAAATAAAATCACCATAGGAACATCGATGACTGCCCTCAAATAAATTATTTAGAGGAACAACAATGTCTGCCCTCAAATAACGGCGAGCCTCTTCCCCCAACTCGATAGTCTCAATGCTATCCCCTAAAGGCTCCTCAACTTCCACATGGATTCCAACGGTTAGCACCCCCAACCAATAGTACCTAAACCACAACTAACGGGGGCCTTTACCCACACGAGTGTTCAAAACCACCTCATGACGGAGTCTCTCTTTGTGCACACTAATCAAAATCCTGGGTGAGCGGTAATCACCAAAATAGTACCCAAGCCACAACACTTCTGACACCTCGTGTCCCTACGACCATGCCACTCAAGTCTGATGGCCTTTCCATCCAAGTAAACTGGGTCATGCCCAACCTGATAGCCCCCTACCTCAAGCCGACATCCATGACGCCCAATCCCGTGGTCAAAACCACCCAATGTAACACAGTCCAAGCCCAACCTATGATCAACATCACTTAAGAATATCTGGGCCATGCCCAACACAACCGCAAGGGTTCCAACATATGTAATTCAGTAATTACATATAATAATAAAAGGAATCACTTTTAAACAGGAAAAACAAACGAAACAGTTGAAATGCACTACCCAAATGTTGTCCCATACCAGCACAGAGGTCTTTAAGGCCTCTAAAAATTCATATAAAGGTTTAATAAACTGAACTCAATAGTTTTAAACAATATAATTCAATTATAACCATTTTAGCATTCCCCGTACAAAATACCCAGATGAGCAATGACCACTCGCCCGACCCCGCTCAAGAAAAATAGGTAACAGGGCATACCTAAAGGTATCCCATAGGTCAGATAAAAATTAAACATGCAATAATAGATAAAATAGGGTCACACTCAAAATACCCGAAAACGTGCTAAAGGTCGTGCCACCCAAAAGTCTGCAAAAACACAGAAAGAGGTATGCACCACCTACCTTGTACTAGTACGATGATACTTCTCTAATAACAACCTCCAATTTGGTCTAAAATGTAGTAAATCTACAAAAGAATCAAAACTGCTCAAACCCCTATAACTCATCTTAGAACATAAATCAAGAAGAACAGCTCAAGGGGAATCATTGTCTTACTGAGGGGGTTCTAATGGATCAAACAATGTTTGAATCTGACTTCAGATGAAGGAACGATAAGGAATTGAAGTCCTGGATGACTATTCGCGTCTCCCGGATGAAACCCACTACCCATACCTCAAAACGAGGCTACTTCCCATTTTAACGAAAAAAGAAAATACACAGCGTGTACTTAGGACTACACGCCGTGTATCATTTTACTATTCATAAAACAGCTGATATTTCAGCAAGGACTTGCCGACTGACTATACGACGTGTACTTCTCTACCCGGCCGTCATCCCCAACACGCCATGTATATCCCCATACACGGCCCCTCTACACGGCGTGTACAAATAGTACACAACATGTACTTTCTAAAAACATTCTACCTAGCCAACAGGCCTACATGCCATGTATGGCCTCCACACGGTCAAAGGGTACACGACATGTCGAGCAACACCAAATATTGTATACTTGGAAATTCCGACATGGTCATCACCTGGCATGTACTCGGCGAGCGCACAACTGGTACACACCTAACCCACACACGGTGTGTACTTTAGAGTACATGGCGTGTAGTCTGGAAATTTCTAGAACTGCCCAGATATTCCTAGTTTTCTCAGAAACAAGTCAAAAATTCAAATAGGGTTGGGATTTTGACCCATTCTAAAAACCTGGGTTCTTACAATCTCCCCACCTTAACATACCTCATCCCCGAGATATCAAACGACACCTGGAGATGGCACCGAACAGAACACCCCGATCAAGTAACCTGGACTCTCTCGGTCTTAGAGGTTCTGGTTAAATTCTTCAAGGGGCTCCCCACCTTAGGAATTTTTAACTCGATCTCAACCCTAAAAAACTCAACAAAGAAAGGGTTCACTAACCGGTTTCTGGAATCATGGTCCTCTCATAATGCATCGTCACCCCTATGCCTCATTGGTGCTCCCCGTGTCTCTCCCGACACCCCAAACATATTCTGCACCGCATCGGTGTCCGCCTCCACGAGGTCCTGCATCCAATGGATGCTCAAAATGAAACTGGTGCCTAGAACCTCAAGTAACTTGCATCCTCGATGCCCTGATTCCCATGACACATCAAGTAAACTGCATCCTCGATGCTCCGATGCCCAAGGCACCCCAAGTAACTCGCATCCTCGATGCTCCCGATGCTATGCATCTCATACATATATGAAAATATATCACGCACCTGATATGACACCAATCCCAATGACCAGTATCTAGTCAGTCCACATGAATCATGTGAACCTTATGCACTCAAAACAAACATGCCTCAACAGGTCATTCCAAAAGAAAATGAGAAAGTCATGACCACACTTGTGGTGTACCTCTAACCGTCATCGGCTCACCAACCTGCTCAGCCCTTGGAAACTCCACGACGTGCACCTAGCCTGAAGTACGACCGCCTGATGATTGACCTCTCTTTGGTGCTACTCTAGTCACCAGCCAATGACCCCTTAGCTGGGTCCCGCTGTCTCTGTCACATCCTCCGCGTGCAGTTTAAACTCAACTACCCTCTCCTAGTACAGATCCTGAACCAACTCCAGATGCCACAGTCGGTCTTGGTCCCTACCAGCCGACTGTTTGAGAAGGCTGCCTGTAGAACCTCTCAAGATGCCCGACCTATCCAAAAGCCTGACAATCCTTTGGAGGCCTGTCACATTGAGTTCGAACATGTCATGGTTGTCCACATTGAATGAAAATCACTAAAGAAATACTACGAGGTGGTATAGAAGAGTCCTTGGCCCGACTTCCCTGATGAAACACATTCCGTCCCCTCTTCCCAATATCTGAACCATCACCTGAAGATACCGTCTAGCCAACTTGGGGCCTATCCCTCTGGTTTCCCTCTACTATGAGTGCCTGATTCACCACCTCTGAAAAAGAAATCAGCCTGAGGATGTTCACCTAGATCCGAATGGCATGTATTAAGCCATCCTCGATGCGCCTCACCCTTGTTGCGTCATCGCTTACCATACCGAGTGCAAAGCGAGATAGCTCAGTGAAAGTAGCTGCGTAGTCCATAATGAACATGTCACCCTACTAAAGGTTCAAGAACTCCCAAGCTCTCTCGGCCCTTAGTGTCTCTAGATAAAAGTGCTCTAAAAACATGTCCTCGAAGTCTTTCCATGCTAGTCCCTCATGCATACGAGCCAGAACCTACACATCCCACCAGTGTTTTGCTAGTCCTCGCAGCATTTATGTCGCCAGCTTGACCCTCCACCCTGGAGGCATCTCGAGTTGCTCAAAGATCATATGCATGCTCTCTATCCAGTTCTCAGCTGCCTGAGGACCACCCTCACCCTGAAAAAGCGATGGGTGTTGCGACTGGAACTCCCACGTCAGATATTCCATAGATGGCTCTAAACCCTACCGACCTCTGTCAATCCCCTAAAAGACACGTACCAGGCTAGCTCGCAGCTGCTCGTCAAGCCATGGTCCAAACGCTGCCAAACCCTGCTGTTGTCCTGCCTTCACTTGATCTTGGACCTGTTCCTATCCCTAAGCCTATACCTTCGGTTCATGCTCTGCCTGCACCAGATCCTACTCCTACAACATTGTACCATCTCCCGCATGACACTCCATCTTAGTCGACTAAAAGGAACCCGTTGAATACCATAAATAGTTAGACAATCCATATATATATTACAATATATATTCAACGCAGATAAAGAAAGCAGTAAAGAGGCAGCATAAAACTACTACCCTTACTCTCCCCTATCGCAATCCATGCCCATGGCATCCCGACCTCATGGCCTCTTTACCCATCCTTAACAGAGCCAAGAATCAAAAGTACCTCGGGCCATACCCGTCCTGACAACCAACGTTGCCTCAAACTGACGACTGAGTCACCCAATCCCGGTGATCAAAATCACCTCAACCATAGTACCTACCTGCTTGTACAGGAGCCGGGCCTAAATACCCTGCCACATGAAATTCTACAAATATATAAAGCATGACATAACACATTGCAATCAACAAGAAATTATATCAGGAATTTCACCAATTCACATTTCAAAGCACATAAAGCATGAAAATTAGATATTATTCACATGGTATTATCACTTCACAAAGCATATGTGCAGTTATGAAATTTAGATACCCTAAAAATGTGCCCATCAAAAGCCAAACAAACAGCCCTTTCATACCAGTCCAATGTCATATTTTCCCTTACCACACCGGGTCAAGGGTCACATATCACAATCAATAACATCACACAACAAGTGAGCCACTGAGGTGGAAATCATATAAACTGTAATCTGAGAAAAAAGCAAATAGAAATTCCCACCCATGGAAACATGGTCTATCCCTCATACCTGGGGCTGCAGGCACCCAATAACAAGCTAGAAACCCAGTTCCAGAAACAACCTATCTCTAGTCTACCATATCCCAAATAGTAAAACCAGCATAAATAATAGAGAAGCCTCAATCTCATTAGTATCTAGCAAAACACTGCTAATAAATCCCTATCTATAACTCCTATGATACCACTTTGTGATGACCCGGACTTGAGAAACCACCCGAATAGTGTTAAACGGGTTGGGTGTTACTACCTTAGGTGCATCTCCCCGAACACCAAAGGCTGTTGACTAGCAGCGAGGGTCTTATAGGTATAGTGGGGAGGATATACCTTCTCGGAGGATAATAATGGTACTGGTCTGAGTATAAAAACAAAGATGTATCAGAATAAATGACTCAACAGACTCGAACCAGACCCGCAAAGCAGAAGCACATTCAATATCAATAAATAGAGGAAGCAATAAATATAAACAAAAATAGAATACTGATCACTTGTAACTACTACTGAACAAAAAAAATTCATCCAAAGCAGGTCATACATATCCATATGTAAAGGCGCAAATGGATAACCAATTATAGCTACAAAACAAGTAAGCATGCTGATACAGGAAAGAAAGAAAAATAATGTAAAATCCAGCTAGGCAAGACCTCAAGGTCCATACCATCTCCATGAAATAGCTAATGCAGTTCAGCTCCTGAAGCTGATCTCTTTCCTACACGTAAATCAATAAATTCTGCACGCTTTTCGAAGGGCTTGTGCAGGGTGTGAGACGAATCTTAGTAGGATACCACCCAATGGTGTGTACCTAATATAAGTGTTTAAGAAAGCATGCATTTATAAGGAAAATAGTAAATAGTACGATGCACACAACCAAACACAAACTCCACTGGTGCTCAGCAGCCACCAAGGAGTGTCACCTACTTCAGCCAATGCCGTAATCTCTGTCATTAACCCGACATCATGATCCCCCTGACACCGTGTGTCTCAAGTATCGACATCTCGAAGGCATTCACAAGAAATAGAAACCCGGAGGAACAACAATTCTTGTCCTCAAATAAGTAACAAGAGGGAAATTGATGTCTACCCTCAAATAAAGTAATTGGAGGAACAACGATGTCTACCCTCAAATAAAATCATTGGAGGAACAACGATGTATTCCCTCAAATAAAGTATTCGGAGGGACAGTGATGTATGCCCTCAAATAACGGCGAGCCTCTATCCTCAACCCGATAGTCTCAACACTATCCCCTGAAGGCTCCTCACCTTCCACATGGCTTCCTACAACAATCACCCCTACCAATTATACCTAAACCGCAACTAACGGGGAACTCTACCCACATGAGTAGTCAAAAACACCTCATCACAGAGTCTCTCTACGTGCACACTACTCAAAGTTCCAGGTGAGATGTAATAGCCAAAATAGTACCCAATCCACAACACCTCTGACACCTCGTGTCCCTACAACCATGCTGCTCAAGTCCGACAGCCTCACCATCCAAGTAAATCGGGCCATGCCCATCCTGACAGTCACCCTGCCTCACACCGACGTCCATGATTCCCAATCCTGTGGTTAGAACCACCCAATGTAACCTGGGCCAATCCCAACCTGTTATCAACATCACTCAAGAATATCTGGGCCACACCCAACACAACCACAAGGGTTCCAGCATATGCAATTAAGCAATTACATATAATAATCAAAGGAATCACTTTTAAATAGAAAAAACAAACTAAACAGTTGAAATGCACTAACCAAATGATATCCCATACCAACACAGAGGTAGGCCTCTACCAATTCATATCAAGGTTTAATAAACTAAACTCAACAATTTTAAATAATAAAATTCAATTATAACCATTTTGGCATTCCCCGACCAAAATGTCATGATGAGCAACGACCACTCACCCAACCCCACTCAAGAAAAATAGGTAATAGGTTATAACCAAAGGCATCCCATAGGTTAGATAAAAATTAAAAATAAAATAATAGGTAAAAATGGTCACGCTCAAAATACCCAAAAATGCGCCAAAGGTCACACCAGCCAAAAGTCTGCGAAAACACAAAAAGAGGTATGCACTACCTACCTCGTACTAGTACAATGATACTACTCTGATAACAACCTCCAATTAGGTCTAAAACATGGAAGATCTATAAAATAATCAAAACTGCTCAAACCCCTATAACTCATCTTATAACAAAAATCAAGAAGAACGACTCAAGAGGAATCAAGGCCTTACTGAGGGGGTTCCAATGGATCTAACGGTGTTTGAATCCGACTTTATAAAAAGGATCAGGAATGAATTGAAGTCTCAGCAGGCTATTCACATCTCTCAGACGAAACCCACTGCCCCCTACCTCAAAACGAGGCTACTACCCATTTTAACGAAAAAAGAAAATACACGACGTGTACTTAGGACTACACGTCGTGTATCATTTTACTGTTCATAAGACGACTGATATTTCACCAAGGAATTTCCGATTGACTATACGGAATGTACCTAGAGGTACACGACATGTACTTCTCTACCTGGCCATCATCCTCAACACGCCATGTATATCCCCATACACGGCCCCTCTACACAGCATGTACAAATAGTACACGGTGTGTACTTGCTAAAAAAATTCTACCTAGCCAACATTCCTACATGCCATGTATGGCCTCCACATGGTCAATGGTACATGGCATGTCGAGAAACACCACATTCCTTGTAGTAGGAAATTCCTACATGGTCATCACACTGCATGTACTTGGCGAGCACACAACCAGTACATGACTAACCCACACACAGTGTGTACTTTAGAGTACACAGCGTGTAGTCTTTAAATTTCTAGAACTTCCCATATTTTCCCAGTTTTCTCAGAAACAAGTCAAAAATTCAAACAGGGTCGGGATTTTGACCCGTTCTAAAAACCTGGGTTCTTACACTAAGGAAAAGATCTTATTAGATGACAGGGTTGAACCCAAATGATTTTTGAATTCCTCAAAAGCCACCGCACTTTGATGGTAATGATTATGGCTATTGGAGATCCTAAATAGAGTCTTACCTCAAATAGTTGAGTATTGAGCACTAGTCTATCATGTCAAAATAGTATACACTGCCTGCAGTTGACCCATATACTCTTACCTAAATTGATGATTCTAGATATGTTTTAAATTATAAAGTTGTTAATATTTTATATTGTTATATTAATAGAAGTGTTTTTATTCATGTGTCTACTTGTAAGAAAACTCATGAAATATAGAAGATTCTACAAGTTACTTACCTTGGATCTGACAAACTAATCCATACCAAACATAGAATGATTTGTGCTGAGTACCAAGACTTCAATATGGGTGAAGATGAAACAATAAACCAAATGTTCCATAGATTCACAATCATTGTGAATAGAATGAATTAACTTGGAGAAGCTTTGGAAAACCCAGTACTAGTTGAATGGGTTCTATGATCCTTACTAGAGAAGTGGCATGCCAATAAGGTTTCATTTCATCACTGGATAAGGTTAGTAATACTTTTTTTTTATTCTAAATATTCTAATTATGATTGCAATTATGAAACCCCCAATGTTTTTTATTTAAATAAAGAAATTGAAAGATTAAGAAAAGATATTTTTAAAGCTGCTGATTTATATAATAAGCTTAAAGAAAACAATGAGAAACTTGTTTCTGAAAATAAAATACTTTTGTAGTAGAATGAAAAACTAAGTAACACTGTTATTACTTCTCATTAAAAAGTTTATGAAAATTTGAAATCTACTCAAGATTTGAAGGAAAATTTGAAAAATTAAGTTGAATGTCTTAAAAAGAGTTTATTTGCTTTTATTTAAGGTCGTGAAAAATATCATGAGATGATGTCTTTGATAAAAACTGATAAAAATAAAGATGGTTTTGGCTATGATAGAAAACTACCCCAAATTTATAAAAATCATCTTTTTAAAAGTAAAAATGTTTGTACTTCAACTATTACTTGTTTGAAATGTGTCATGAAAGGTCATTATGTAAATGGATTTTCTCTTAGATTTAAATAATCCTTGGGATTTAAAAAAACTAATATTTCTAAATCCTTATTATCTATAATACCATAAAATACATGTTTAAATTTTGTATGGGTACCTAAAAATTTTATAACTAATCCTATTGGACCCAAATTATCTTGGGTACCAAAATTGTCAAGTAATTGATTTTTGTAGGAAAAATGCCTTGGATGTCTCAAGAACAACATATGGTACATGGACAGTGTATGCTCTAGGCATATGACCAGAGAACCATCAAATTTTACCACTTAAAACACATGTGATTGAGGCACTATTACTTTTGGAGACAATTCCAAAGGAAAAGTAAAAAGTTTTTGTAAAGTTGGTATTTCAAATTCTACTTTTATTTCTAAAGTTTTTTATGTTGACGGTTTAAACCATAATTTAATTAGTATATCAAAATTATGTGATGATGGAATGGAAGTTAAATTTCATAATAATAAATGTTTAGTTTTTAAAAATTATTCTTTATTATTTTATGCTAATCGAAATGATAATATTTATACTATTGATTTTTCTAAATTAACTATTAAAAATGTTAAGTGTTTGAATGATGTATAGAATGAAAACATCTTTGCCATCTCAATTTAGGTCATGTCAATTTTAGAATGTTTCATAATCTCTCAAAACACGGGAATGTGTTAAATATTTCTTCCTTGAAGAAAGAACATCTTCATGTATGTGACACTTGCATGAAAGGGAAGCAACACATAATTTATTTTAGACCCATCAATCAGATAAGTACTAATGGACCTTTGTAGTTAGTATATATTGATTTATTTAGTCTCACTCAAATTTCCATCCTTGGTGGAAAGAAATATACTTTAGTTATTGTTGATGATTATAGTATATTTACTTGGGTATACTTTATTGCTCATAAAAATGATACTTTATCTAGATTTACTAACATTTATAAATTAGTTCAAAATGAAAAAGGAAATATGATAATCTTTATTCGTAGTGATAAAGGAGGTGAATTCCATAATTTATATTTTGATTTTTTTTTCTGAATAGAATGGCTATTTTCATAATTTTTCTACTCCAAGAACACCGCAGCAAAATGGTGTTGTAGAATAGAAAAATAAAACTCTTATTGAAATGGATCAAACTATATTGAGTGAATATAATTTTACTAGATATTTTTTGGTTGAGGATCATTTTTCTGCATGTTATATTTAAAATAAAATTCTTTTAAACCTTTTTTAAAGAAAAATACTTATAAATTATTCAAAAATAAAAAGCCTAAAGTTGGTTACTTTAGAGTTTTTGGTTGTAAAGTTTTTATTTTAAATTTAAATGATAAATCAGATAAATTTGATTCTAAGAGTGATGAAGGTATTTTTCTTGGATATTCTAATAATAGTAAATCATATAGAGTTTATAATAAATGAACTATGATTATTTAATAAAATGTTCATGTTATGTTTGATGAAAATAATGTTAAAATAAATTATGATTCTAATGTCATTGATGAAGAGTTTAGATAATTTAATTTTGGTGAAGAAATTACTCAGGATAATAATGAATCAATTGAGGGGGAGCATACTCCTTCTCAACCAAATCCAAAATCCTAGAAGATTCCAAAAGATCATCCTGTTGAAAATGTAATTGGCAATGTTGATTCTAGTGTTAAAACTAAAAATTCTATTTTTATTTTTTGTGCCAAATATGCTTTTTATTTATGATTTTGTTCCTTTTAAAGTTAATTATGCTTTGAAATATGTAAACTGGATTGTTGCTATGAAATATGAATTAAATCAGTTTATTAGAAGTAATTTTTGGAATTTAGTAGAATTTCTTGAGGATAAGAAGGTAATTGGAACTAAGTGGATCTTTAAAAACAAGATGGATGAATCTGGAAAGTTTTTTAAAAATAAATCTAGGCTTGTTGCTCATGGATACTCTCAAGAAGAAGGTATAGACTTTGAAGATTATTTTCCACCTTTTTTCAGGTTAGAGGCAATTAGAATTTTGTTGGATTTTTCTTGTTTTCAAGGTTTTTAAATTATATTAAATGGATGTAATCAGTGCTTTCTTAAATGGTTTTATAATTTAAGAAGTTTATGTTTCTCAACCCCCTAGTTTTAAAAGTGAAAATTTTACTAACCATGTTTTTAAATAATATAAATCTTTGTATGATCTCAAAAAAGCACCACATGCTTGGTATGAAAGACTTTTTTTGTTTTTGTTAAATAATGATATCAAGAAAGGAAATTTTGATCCAAATCTTTTTATTAAAAGAACTTATATTGATATTTTAATTGTTCAAATTTATGTTGATTATATAGTTTTTGGATCATCTATTGAAACACTCTATAATGAATTTTATTCTTTGATGCATTATAAATTTGACATGAGTTTAATGGGAGAATTAAATTTCTTTAATGGACTTCAATTTTTTCAAAGAAAAGATGGATTTTTTCTTAATCAATCGAAGTATTCTAAAGAGTTAGTTAAAATATTGGTCTTGATTATGAAAAATCTATGAAAAATCCTATGGGTACTAATTACAAATTAGATATTGATGTTTCTAGTAAATCTGTTGATTTTAAAGTTTATAGAGTCATGATAAGTAGATTTCTATTTTTAACTATATCTAGATCTGACATCATTTTTAGTATTTTTTATGTGCTATATTTCAATCAGATTATAAAGAAAGTCATATTAATCCTGTCAAAAGAATAACTAGATATGTTAAAGTAAATTTTGATTCTAGTTTATTTTATAAAAAATATAACTGTATTGATTTAACATATTATTCTGGTTATGATTTTGGAGGATGTAGAATTTATAGAAAAATAAAATCAGGTATGTATCATTTTCTGGGAAAAAGTTTAATTTCCTGGTCTTCTAAGAAAAACTATTAGTTACTTTTTGTACGATAAAATCTAAGCATATCTCTACTACTAGTAGTTGTGATCAATGTTTATGGATTAATAAAACATTATGTGATTTTAGTGCTTATCCTGACAAACTACCTATTTATTGTGATAATACTTCTAAAATTTATATTTCTAAAAACCCCTTACAATATTCTATAACAAATCATATTTATCTTAGATTTCATTTTATTAGAAATCATTTGAACAAGGGTGATATTGTTTTAGAATATATACCTTCTGAAAATCAGATAGAATATATTTTTAAAATCCTTTAGAATATTCTCAGTTTGAAAAAATTAAATTTGAACTTGGTATGTTGGAATTTTAATTTTTTTCATTACATTTGTTTAGGGGGAGCTTGTTTTTACTTTTTGTTTATTTACAAAAAGGTCAAGAGATATGAGAAAATTAGGAGAAATAAATTGGTTTTAAATATTTTTAAAATTGGCTTTAATTTTTCAGAATTTTTGGTTTTTTAATCAAAAAAGGGGGAGATTATTTGTGCATGTGCATTCTATTTTGTTTGATTACTTGTTTGATTACATGTGATTTTTCATTTAAAAATATTTATTTATTTTGATGATTTCATAAATACAATGTATGAATTTATATAATTCTTATCATGATGGATATATAATACATTTATTTACATTTCATTAGTTTATGAAGAAGTCTGAAAATTCATTTTTATTACTCTAAAAATTCAATTAATTTTCTACTACCGTTTTAGAATCTCTATAGTTTTCAGTTCTAAAAGTTTTTATGTATTTATTTTACTTCAAATACTATAGATATCATATTTTATTGAATCTTGATTTTATATAAATCCAACATGTTTATATTGATTTCATTAGTTTAAATCGAAGTCTAAAAAGGTCTTTTGAATGGTGATTAAATTGTCTAAAGTTATGCTTTGATTTTTCAAAACTGCTATTTTTTCAGAATGTTTTTACTTATATTTTTTTTGATATTTGGAATAGTAGATGATAATTTTATTTGATTCCTGATTCGTTGGAAAGATAATAATTTATTATAAAAATAAATATTTTTGACAAAAGTATGCATCTACTGTTTAGAGCCCTTAAAAATTCATTGAAGTTTGTTAAAGTATGTTGTCCAGTTTTTCACAAAGTATGGGAAACCCTACTTTCTCTATAGTGAAAAGTATGGTTCATCAACCCTACAACATTTTTCATCATCTATACACTATGTTACTATTTATGAATAGTGCAATGTATGGTTCATAAACCCTAAGTTACTATTCATCATTCATATGCTACGTTACTGTTCATGAATAGTGCAACGCTATCAGATTCAGAGGGCCTAGTCTTGTGGGAAAGTGTAGTAGGTGAGGATCCACCTATTGGTTGGACGGTGGGTGATGATGAGATTTTATGGAACCATGTATGTGTTTGGGTTCTAGTGGATGTACATGAGGAGTTGATGCAGGAATTTTATGCTTCATCTTGGGCAGTGCATCCTGAAGTTAACAATATGTACTGTGACTTGTGACGTCAGTACTAGTGGCCGAGTATGAAGAGAGAGTTGAATATTTTTGTTATGAGGTGTTCCACCTATCAGTAGGTGAAGGATGAACATCAGTGTCCAGCCGAGATTTTATAGCAGTTACTAATTATGGAGTAGAAATGGGATAATGTCGCGATGGATTTTGAGATGGGTTTACCAAGGTCGTCCTGAGGTAATGATGCAATGTGGGTGGTGGTTGATAGACTTACAAAGGTCACTAACTTCTTATCGATCAAGGAGACCTTTGGTGTTGATGATCTTGGGATGTTGTATATTCATGAGGTGGTACGACTTCATGGGGTCCCTCATTCTATCATTTCTAATAGGAACTCCCACTTTACTTCTCATTTCTGGAAGAGTTTTCAGAGGGTTCTAGGTACACAGGTTCTTCTGAGCACAACATACCACCCTCAGACCAATGGCCAGTCAGAACGTACAATATAGGTTCTAGAGGACATGCTGCGAGCATGTGTCCCATACTTTGGGGGACCATGGGAGAAGAATATTCCCCTGATTTATTTTTCCTACAATAATAGTTTTCAGGAAACTATAGAGATGTAACCTTATGAGGATTTGTACGATAGGCCATTCTGATCACCCGTGTTCTAGATGGAGATGGGTGAGGAAGCTTTACTAGGACCATGTCTCATGCAGAAGACTTCTGAGTAGGTTTAGTTGATTTAGAAGTAGATGTGTAACGACCCAAAATTTCATTAATGGAAAATCCCTCTTAATCCAGTTAAATGTTTCTTTATGTTTTTATAAGATGTCAACTTCTTTAGTTTTACGTTAAGATTTGTGACCGTTACTTTTATAGCCGTTGAACATTGATCATCTGGGTAGTTTAAATATAAGGCTTTAACGAAACCATTTTTACTCAGACAAAGGAAGCGATGACCTCATCCAGTAGAATTGCCCCTTACGAAGCCCATTTGTCGGAGCTCGGAAAGGAGGTGGCGTCTTTGGGCTTTGCCCTTGACCAAGCCCAAGCTGAGCTTCATCAAGTCAAGCTCGAACGTGATCGTCTACGGGAAAAATGGAAGTTGATAGAGATCACCACTCGAGCGATGTTATCCGAGCAACCCCAAGAGTCTGTCACCATCGCACACCTTACCCTTAGGTCTTATGCGGCTATTTTAAGGGGTTATGTAACAAATAAGTAGCACCATGTTCATGTACATTATTTTTGTATATAATAATGAATATAATTTCTAGTCATTTTTGATGCATTGTAATTAGTTTTTAAAGTACAAATGATGTTTTTAGTTATTATTTAATTAAGAATTATATTTTATTAAATTAAAGGATTTTTGAATTAAATAATATTTTAATAAAATATTATTATTAATATTAAATTAATTTTTATTAAATATAAATGATCTTATAATTTTATGAATGCAATTAAAATTTTTATTAAGGTTTGAAAGCCATTTCTGTCAAAACCCGTGAATTTTTTATAAATGTCGGTTTTTATTTTAAAAGTGCAAATTCACATATTTAGAAAATTATTTAGATAAAATAAATATTATTTTTGGAATCAGGACGTCGAAATTATCCAACGGTGAATTTTTCATAATTTTCTGAGACAGTCCAATTTTTGGGTAAAAATTAAATACCTTTTAAATATATAATGTGATTTATGACATCATAATGACCCAATGGTGATGTAATAAAATACCATAATCCTTAGGTTCGGCCAATATATGTTTTATCATTAAAATAATGAGGTTTTGGGTTTGTTTGAATCACTTTTCAAAGCATTAATGGAGCCCTCAAGACTTATTCAACACTTTGCCTTTTTAAATTAATTTCCATGGGAGTGTGACTCACCTCCACATAAGCAACCCTAATTTTTTAATAAGTTCGGACCTTGGCCTTGTAAAATATTGTTTTCCTCTCTCCTTTTCCAGAAACCATGGGCAAATACCATGGGATGGTTTGTGGTTTGGATTATTTTAATATAAGGGGTCCCAAACCTAAATAATAAAGAATTCTCTCACCTTTCCTATATAAACCCACCCAAGCTCCCACTTCCTCCTCACTCAAAGCCCTTGAAGTTCGTCCAACCTCTGCCCTACTCTCTCTAGAATCCTCTCAAGGTGCCCCAAGCTCCCAAGAAGCCTCTCACAAGCCTCTCTCTAGCCTTTGGAAGCACACTTCCAAGTAAGGGTTTTTTCTTCCTTTCTCTTTTTTTTTGTCAATTTTCTTTAAGTTGTATTGCCCTTTTAATTTAATTTATGAATGTTGGGGTATGGTTTCGCACCTCCCCCATACTGCCCTCTTATTGTTTGAATGATGGGAGAACCCTTTCTCTCTCATTAAATGCCTCCCATGTACACCCGTTACTATGCCGAAATTCCGAAAGGAACTTCTCTCTCTTCTTTTATATTCAAGCAATACTTTTGTATCATGAATCTAAATTCCATTTCTGTTGTTGGGACATGTATATATATGATCTCCTTACTGTCCATTTCATGTAAATATGATGAGGAACCCCTTTCTCTCTCATCAACCTTTTTTATGAATTCTTATGTCACGCCGTTACGCTGCCGAAATCGCACCAATTTTCTAAGCCAATGTCTTTGTGTAGTGAATACCATGCCCATTTCTCCATCAAGGGTATTCACCTTTATGCACATATACGTATTGATTGTAAAGTTTCATGTATGAATTCCACATTCCTTTATCGTGGAAGAAATGATCATGTTTTATGAATCCATGTTTTATGATCCATGTGGCACACTTATGCATGAAATGAAATGTTTAAGAAGGGTGCGCCCTGATAGCGCTCCAATGCATTGGGTAAAGTATAGTATCATGATACGTCATGTGCAATGAGTGTTGACTCATGCTAATTCAAGTGCAACGAGGGTTTACTCGTGCTTCAAGTGCAATGAGGGTTTACTCATGCTCCATGTGCAATGAGCCTTGGCTCATGCTAATTCAATGTTAAGTGTTGTTGCCACATTTCCATGTTATGATTATCATGCTTTATCATGCCTTTATGTTCATGTCTATCTTATGCTCTATTGATATGCCTATTGCCTAACATGTATTGTACTCCTCATGTTATTCATTATGTACTCCCTTACTGGGCTTTATAGCTCACCCTTTTCTTATGCATGTCCTCAGGCTATCCCATGCAATGCTAGGTACGAAGGAATGTAGTGGTCATGTAAAGGAAGTTTTCAATAAGGATGTTGTATTTCAAGTTTAAAGTTTTTATGTAATAATCCTAATCCCCAAAGACACTAAACCTCTCGATCTTCTTTGTTGTATCAAGTGAAGTTTTATGTAATAAAGCATGTTTAAGTTGTAATAAAAATCAGGGTTGTCATAAGATGGATACTGTGTACTCTCATTAGAAATCTTATGTTGATCGCCATAGATGACCTCTAGAGTTAGAGGTTAGGGATCAAGATTTATTTCTTGTTACACTGAGGCTGGGACATAAGAGGATCAAGAGATAGGGTAAGCTTTAACTGAGATACGTCAGTCCGTTTGAGATTCTGGAGAGGTTCGGGCTGGTGGCCTATTGATTGCAGTTACCTCAGAGGTATGGGTCTATGAATGAAGTCTTCCACATTTCCCAGTTGCGACGTTACTTTTCAGACCTGTATCATACCTTTCAGCCCGAGGAAGTGGAGTTTTGGAAAGATTCATACTTTGAGGAGCATCCCATTCATATTGTGGATCATAGTATGAAGGTTCTCTATGGCTGGTATGTTCCTTTGGTATGGGTTCTATGGAAGCACGACCGAGTGCAAGATGATACTTAGGAGAGGGAGGATGATGTACAATCATAGCGGCTAGATTTGTTCTCAAATTTTTCTTCACCACCCTTGGAAGGGAAATTTGGGGATGATTGCTTTAAGGGGGGAGTTTTGGAAGAACCCGATTATTCCTTTGAGGTATGAATCTTTATTTTTCAGTTTATACTTAACAAAATGGGGGGAAAGAGGTCGAGGGGATAACTGTAGGCCTATTACATGATGTAATTGGGAACTTCACGTCGTGTACTTATAGGTACACATCATGTATTTAACAATACATGCCATGTAATCTCAATACACGACCATGTAAAGGTCGGTACAGAAAACTGTACAGACATAGTGTGTAATCTCAAGTAAACA
Source organism: Viscum album (assembly GCA_963277665.1). Classification (NCBI taxonomy): domain Eukaryota; kingdom Viridiplantae; phylum Streptophyta; class Magnoliopsida; order Santalales; family Viscaceae; genus Viscum; species Viscum album. The sequence continues at coordinate 2,089,083,220 of OY728160.1, forward strand.
CCATGTACTTTTTTTAATTGATTAATAAGTCAGGCAGTACGTCGTTTCACCAGGTGGATAGAAACGGACCTCCCCCTTCGATGAGTAGTGCACCTTGGAGATCTGAATGGTATTTTGGCTTTCAATTATTCGTTCGATATCTGATTAGAACACCGTCAGATCTGTTGGATTCTCCTTAGTGATATCTCAATTCCTCTCAAGCCTTTCTTCCTAATTTATTCTCTCTATTGAGTTATCAAGGGTTGAGAGTTTTTGCTCATTTTATAGATCTTCCCTATTATAGGTTGAATCAATGCTTGATGCTCGATTAGGAGAGTCGTACTACGAAGAGGTAGGTAGTATTGTGCCTTTCACTCAATGTAAATTTGTTTATATATACCGGAGTGTCGCGTGCCCATTTTTAGGTGTCGCCTAAATTGAATTTTGACATATTTTGTTACCTAATTTTGATTAGGTAATTTATTAAATGATTATGAGGCATGTTTGAGATTATTAGTCTGAATTTAGGGCCACCTAGGTGAGTTTTCCCTTGTATGGTCAATATTTAGCCATTTGGCCTTGAATGCCTATGGAAATTACCTTGAATATCTTTTATGGTTTATTTAGAATGGATTTTTTGATTGAATGATTTTCCCACATGAGTTATATTGTTGTTAGAAATGTAATGGTGTAAGTTACATGTGATGTTTTAAATGCTAAAATTCTTATACATTGGTCATGGCCCTGATGCATGCTTAAATGCTTATACAACGAGATTTGACCCTGGCATATGCTGAAATGCTTATACAATGGGTTTAAACCCTTATTGACTGCTGAAATTCTTATATAGTTGTTTTTGATCCAGTTTGGTGTTATGTTGTACCATGCTTATATGGTTTGGGTTAAACGCGTCAGGAGGGACACTTGGATTCCACATTAGGATGTTAGGGAAAGACTCTGTTGAAAATTGGATAATGAAATGAAATGACTATTGGAATGTCTACCAAGACAAAGCATAAGCTTGGATTCGGTCTTCACCCACACTTGATTGTATTGTCTTCCGAGACACCTGTTTTGCTTACTTTTGAGTACATATTGTTTACTAATTTCACTATTGTACACTGCCTGCTATATATATTCAGTGATAGATTGGCACAAACCTTTGGTGGTTTCCTACTGGGATTTAGTCTCATACCCTATTTGGGTCATGTTTTGGGTCCAAATAGATTATATGATTTTAGGTATTAATCTAGGAAAGTGACCTACTATAGGTACTTGATGCGATTCTTAGGAGTCTGAGGGCATGGGACTGAGCCGAGGCTTGAGATGCTTCATAGTCTCATTTTTTTATCTTGTGATTTTGAGAGATATATTGTGTATTACTATAATTTACTTGTTTGGATGATTTTCTAGAACATATGACATGCTACATAATATTTGGTATTGAATGATGCTTGGTTATTTATCTTATCAGTCTTCCTCTATTTATTTCAGTTATATATTGTTCACTACTATTGTTATTGTTTATTATTATTATGCTGTGTTACACTCTACCAATGAGAGTATAGTTTCCCCACTATCACACCTTAGGACCTCATTTCTAGTCCGCAGCCTCTAGAATTTGGGGAAATGGGCATGAGGCCATGTGGACAACTAGGCAAGGGGTACCAATTGAGTGGAATCTGGATCTAGGATGTTAAAAGTTTAATGGTAGAATTAAAATTCTTTCTTGTACTTCAATTTTTTCGAAGAAAATATGGAATTTTTCTTAATCAATCTAAGTATTCTAAATATTTAGTTAAAATATTTAGTCTTGATTATACTAAATCTATGAAAAAACCTATGGGTAATAATTATAAATTAGATATTGATGCTTCTGGTTAATCTGTTGATTTTAAATTTTATAGAGGCATGATAGGAAGCTTTCTATATTTAACTAGACATCGACCTGACATCATTTTTAGTATTTGTTTATGTGTTAGATTTCAAGGAGATTCTAAAGAAAGTCATATTAAATCTGTCAAAAGAATAATTAAATATGTTAAAGGAACTGTTGATTCTGGTGTATTTTATCCAAAATATAACTGTTTTGATTCAACATATTATTCTGATTCTGATTTTGGAGGATGTAGAATTGATAGAAAAATAACATCTGGTAGGTGTCATTTTCTGGAAAAAAATTAATTTCCTAGTCTTCTAAGAAACAAATACCAGTTGCTTTATCTATTATAGAAGCTGAGTATATCATTTCCGCAAGTATGTTTTTTCAATGTTTATAGATTAAGTAAACATTATGTTATTTTTGTGTTTATCTTGATAAATTTCCTATTTATTGTGATAATACTTCTATAATTTCTATTTCTAAAAACCCCTTAGAGCATTTTGGAACAAAGCATATTGATATTAGATTTCATATTATTAGTGATCATGTGAACAAGGGTGATATTGTTTTAGAATTTATAACTTTTGAAAATCATTGAGTAGATATTTTTACAATGACTTTAGACTCTTCTCAGTTTGAAAAAAATTAAATATGAATTTGGTATGTTGGAATTCTAATTGTTTTTCACTGCATTTGTTTTGGGGGAGCTTATTTTTAGTTTTTGTTTATTTATAAAGAGGGGGAGAAATAGGAGAAAATTAGGAGAAATAAATGGGGAGAAAATTGGTTTTATATGTTTTTAAAATTGTTTAAAATTGTTCAAAAGTTTTGGTTTTTTAATAAAACAAAAAGTGGGAGATTGTTTGTGCATGTGAATTCTCTTTTGTTTGATTACTTGTTTGATTACATGTGATTTTTTATTTAAAATTATTTTTTCATTTTCATGATTTATTAAACTAAAGGGTATGGAATTTTAGGATTCTTATCAAGATGTATATATAATACATTTATCTACATTTCATTATTATATGTGGAAGTATGAAAATGCATTTTTATTACTCTAAAAATTAAATTAAGTTTCTGCTGTAGTTTTAGAATCTCTATAGTTTCCAGTTCTAATTTTTTATATATATTTATTTTACTTCGAATCCTATAGATATCAGATTTTCATGAAAAATGATTTTATAGAAATACAAAATTATTATATTTATTTCATTAGTTTACATCTAAGTCTAAAAAGGTCGTTTGAATGGTGATTAAATTATTTAATGTTATGCTTTGATTTTTCAGAACTGCTATTTTTCTAGAATGTTTTTTCTTCTATTTTTTGACGATATTTAGAATAGTAGATGATAGTTTTATTTTATTATAGATTATTTAGAAATATAATAATTTTTTTCTACAAATAATTCTTTTTGAAAAAACTCTGAATTTGCTGTTTAGAGCCCTTAACAACTCGTTGAAGTTTGTTAAAGAATATTGTCTAGTTTTTCACAAAGTATGGGAAACCCTACTTTTTCTATAGTGAAAAGTATGGTTCATTAACCCTATATTATTTTTCATCATCCACACACTACATTACTATTTATGAATAGTGAAAATTATGGTTCATAAACCCTATGTCAAAGTGTGGGATCGGTTAATCCCGGCCCATCGATATTGTCCGCTCTGGCCCAGTTTCTACCCTGGGCCTCACGACTTTAAAACGCGTCGATGAGGGGAAGGTAGGCACGGGATTTTAAACACCCACCAATCTCCTTCCACAACCGATGTGGGATTGGTTCAGTCGGGCAGCGAGCTAACAATCCTAGCCAGGGACCACAACAATCCCCCCCCCCCAAGCCCACAGCGGTCCCGAAACCTCCCTTTGATACCAATTGTGGGATCGGTTAATCCCGACCCATCGATATTGTCCGCTCTGGCCCAGTTTCTACCCTGGGCCTCACGGCTTTAAAACGCGTCGATGAGGGGAAGGTAGGCACGGGATTTTAAACACCCACCAATCTCCTTCCACAACCGATGTGGGATTGGTTCAGTCGGGCAGCGGGCTAACAATCCTAGCCAGGGACCACAACACAAAGTTCATCATCTATACGCTACATTAATGTTCATAATTTAAAGACCCGGAATTTTCCATGTATTTTTTTAATTATATGGAAATATTTTGAGTCCGCGAAAATTGACAGTGTGTGATTCTGAGGACTAGTGTGCCCAAAATGTTTTTCTAAACTTTTTTCTATGTAAGTTCAGTAAAAGCATGAGCAGTGTTTTGTAACTTTTTAACTGGTGTTGGGAATTGAAATCTGAGGACACCATTGAACTCACAGTGCCGATATTCGCTTAAGGATACCTTCACCTTGACTGCAGTAGGTCAAGGGTGGAAGTTGAATTTTCATTTTTTTATGGGAGAATTGAAAAATAAAAGAAATAAATTTTTCTTTTTCTTTCTCGAAACCTTTGTTTTGAATATTGGGGGTGGGGACCACCCGACCTTGAAACCTTTTCTTTTAATGTGAGGTAACTCTTGGAATTCCCCCAATTAATGAGCCGAAATTAATTGGACAAATATAGAACTCTTAATTAAGTTGGTTCCTCACCTCTTGTGGTTGGGGAAATCATTGTCAAGGGATAGAACTTGGGAGAGATTTTGGGAGAACATCATCCAATGAAGAACCCCCCCAACGAAGAACGAGGAACCAATGCTCGGGCTCAGATCAGAAGCGTGTTGCATGTAACACCCCGACCCTAGTTACCCATATTCGGTGCATTATTTCATAACATTGGCATGATATAAGGAATAATTTCCTAAAATACCAATCAGTTTAGTATCCTTGGAAGTACTAGATACACTCATAAGTTTTACATTACATCATGAAATAAAAATATCAACAACATTTTGTCCCCTTTTTAAACACACTTATATCTATAGAATATCCCTACAGGTCAACCATAAAATACTTCTTCACATCCTGGGAAAAATAAAACATAGAAAGGGTTGAGCTCAGATGCTCAGTAAGGATAACAATATAGTGGAAACTTTCATGAATAAGCATAAACATTTAAGGCAATGTATAAGACTAAAACAAAAGCCTTTTAAACTTAAGCCTTAACATAATATGAAAAAGATAAAATAAAATAATTCCATTTACTTATTCACATGGATATTATAATAGTAGAATAATCACATGCAATATCAATAGCTACTTTCATAATGATGGAATGCATAATTTTAGACTTCATAACCACATAGTCAGGGCCTTGTTCCAAGACTACAAATAAGATTTTATCAAGGCCTTATACCAAGACACTAGTTTGTCTCATGAGACCTACCGGTACATCGAGGAGCTATAGCGGGCTCCACCTGTCACTTACTAAGTCCAATGCATTTCTCATATGAAAAGGTTTAAACATAGCATAAACATTCGTGTTAAAACTGGCATACGAAATGTCAATACTTTATCCATAAACCATGAATGTTATAAAAACAACACATCCAGAGTCAAACAAATCACAAAAAATTCAATATAGAATGGAATATTTGTATCATAATAAATCAGCCTCAATCAAAATAATATCCTGTAAAAGATGTTGACATAGTTGAAAATGATCTGTAAAAATCTTTGAGGAAAATATCCATTTTTCATGAAAACATTTAAAAGACTTACTATTTATCAAGAAGTTGTTTAAAATAGATTTTTAATCAAAGTGTCCCATACCACTTTGAAAATTTTAAAATGAATTTCAATTTTAAAACATTAACGTCCATATAAATAAAACCTTAAAACCATTTTTAAAACATGAACATTAATGAGAAATATTTAGAAAAATAAAATTTTAAAACATTTAAAATGATATTTTAGTTAGAGTTCCTAACCAAATGAGAGACGCTTTAATACAAATAATTGAGGTAATAAAAACTTTATAATATCATGATAATAAAGGGATTCATGATATAATAAGTCAAATTATAGTATATACACCAAATAAAAGTGAATTGGAACATAACAATAAAGAAGTCTTAATGGAATGTAAGTTGAGATGAATTCCTTTATAAAGACTGTATCCTTAGGTTAAGGATAAATCAATGACATAATTATGTGTGAAAAATATAAATACACTCAATATTATTGGATATTCAAGGTAAATCAATCAAAGGACATTCACACATATTCTTGTAAAAACAACATTAATGACTTGGATGTTTTACTCAATGAATAGAAATTGAGTTAAAATTAATCTTATCAAGTTTATTCCAATGACTTGAGAATTTATCAATGGAGTGATTATGTGTATAAAAAGTATATCCACACAAATGTGATTGAAAATTACTACATAAGTAAATAAATATTGATTTCACACATAATCTTGGAGTAATGTAATCAATGAAGTTTGCGTAAAACCGAATGAGGGGAAATTGAAATTTGAAATTCCCTTACCAATTTGGTAACTTACGAAAAATACACCCCATGAAAGAAGGATCATACAATGATGATGTAAATACCCATAAATTAAAGTATATTATGCAAAAAATACAATCATGGGTAGTATATACACCACACAAAAGGTACTAGTGGCGAATATTGCATGAATCTCACAGGAATAAAAGTAAGATGAAAACCCCTTACCTTGTACTTTTCCTTGGTCGAGGGTACATTAACCTCCTGTATAAAAGTGAAATAATTTTTATTAAATTATACAAGAAATATATACATAAATATGATATCATATATGATCCTCTAATATTGCTTTGTTAATAATATTTTAGTAGTATTATCGTTTTGGGTGTTAACTGATCCTTTTTACTTTATATACTCGGTTACGTAAGCCATGTTTGTTATGGGTAGGATGTATTTTATTCACATACAGAATGATATTAATTTCATAATCATTATTTTTAATCATAAAATGAAAATTATTCTTGAATGATTATGATGGGGAATGAATCTCATCGCGTTCGTGGAGACGGTAATCCGTATGTATGTACAAGCGATAATATCATTATATTAATGTTGAAATAGTATGTAATTGGATGGTATATCATTTATATAGAATAATTAAAATGTTATATTTATTATTTACATCAATTATACTCATTATTATACCCATCCAAATAATGATGTGTTTGAATAACAAACTACACCATGACGTGGAGACGGTAAGCCGTACGTACATACGTATGGTGACTTTGTCATTCATATGATGGATAGAATAATGAATAGTGTTGTGCCATTTATATAATAACATTACAGTATATAGAAGATACTAGATTTATTATTTTATAATGGAAACAACAAAGAAAGAGGAAGTGGAAGAAGAAAAAAACTTGAAAGAGGTGATAAAATATCTACCTCTTCTTCGGGTTCTTCCTTTTGATTTGATCAAAATGGCTCCTTAGGTTGGCTTTATGACCAAATGAAGGCCTCTAGGATGAAGGGAAGAAATTTGGGAGGATATTTGGGCAGGGTTTGGGTGAGCCAAAAGGCTTTTGAGGTTTGAAATTAAGATAAGGGGAAGTACCCTTTTATAAGAGAGGTGAGGGTCACTTCAGGAGAAGGTTGAAATATTATTTTATAATAAAATAATTTTCGGTTTCTAATGGCTCCAAAATGATTTATTTCTAGGATAAGGTGGGTATGGGTCGAAAATAATTCAACCAATAGGTTTTAGACAGGTTTAGGTCATCATATTAACCTTATCTTTTAGATTTGACTCTTAGTTAAATAGTTTGTCATTTACCATGTCTCTTTGTATTTTTATATTATATGGTTAATAAACTTACGATAACAATCCAACAGAACCCAATGTGGTTTATTATTAATATATATAACCTTATATAAGTCCTTTGGCCGAAACATAGATTTTTAGGAATATTATATCAATTAATAATATAGTATTTGTTTTAAAAAACTCAATTATGTCAATTTTGACACTATTTAGTATTTGATTTTTTTGAAAGCCATAAAAACTTTATCACTTTGAATAAAATTTATTTAACCAACCCTAACATGTCATATTAACCTAAAAATTTAGTTTAATTCATCAAAAGTCTCAATTTACATTTATTTGGATATTTATAATATCAATTATTTTAGTATTTCATTAATAATGTAATCACTGCATCATCATTGTGTCATAAATAAATTAAATTATTTAATGTCTAAAAATTATAAATAAAAAAACATTTTTTTCGGAAATATTTTTATCTTTATAATGAATATTTATAGTCTAATTTATATTATGTTTAACCCTATATTAAAAATGGTTTAGTTATTATACTTTGAATTTAACTCTTTTAACTATTCTTTAACTAAAATAACAATAAATGTCCTAATCTAATCCAAGTGGACCAAAAAGGTTTATATTTTATTCCTAAGGTTGTTTTTTGTTGAATTAAAGTTATCTAATAGAATTTGGACATGTGTTAGGACAATTATGATATCATTTTTACCCTTAATTACCCTATTTACTTTTAACCGTGGTAAACAAAAGTCAAAAGTTACTATTCACCAAAAAATATTTTCATCTTATTGAACCAAATTTTACTTAATTATATTAAAAATGTCTCTTGGATTTTTGAAATTCAATTCAAAGAAGCGGTAAAATTATGTTTTATGCAAATTTGCAAATGATCTTATGAGGTGGGTAAAAGACGGTAAAAAGTTCAATATAATTTTATACATCTAATTTTATTATAAAATGACTCTAATGAGTTACATTGAACTTATATAGGTATTATATATCTATTTTGACTTAAAATAAATTTAAATAAAATAAATAATTATTTAAATAAAAAGTTGGTTTTAAACTATAACGCAGTGTTTTCACTATTCATCAAAATTGAATGTTTTCAGAAAAATACCAAAAATTTACCCTAAGATAATTTTGATATTCCAAATTAAAAAATGAATTATATTTTACCAAATTAAAAAAATATACGTTTCATTAATTAATTTAAAATTAATTCCCATTGTCAAAACCAAAAAGTGGGTTTTTAAAAAGTAAAAACTATCAAAAGATTGATATGTGTTTATGTCAAATTTAAATGTAAAATTACTTATAATGACCTATATTGTATTAAATGATAAAAATATAATCTAATCATACTTCCAAAACATTCAAATACATAATTTAACACTATAAATTATTTCGATTAAAAAAGTTATTTTCAATTAAAATTTAGTATTTTTTAGTATTCTTCAAAATATGAAAGTTATCAGAAAAGTACAAAACAATTATCAAAAATAAATTTTTATGTCCCGATTCAAAAGAAGAATTTAATTTCATTAAATTGAATGTATAAAAGTGTCAAATATTGGTTTTAAAAAGGGTTTTCCATTAAAAGGTGCAAAATTGCATTTTTTGAAAAATACTTCTTTTATCAGAAAAATTAATTTGTTCTTATATTATGTCTAAGAAATACATAATATGGATTCTAAAATTATATGGAGTATATAAAATACAAAATTCAGTTAATAATATTCATAACCACTTTTGAATGACTAGTTTTTTTTAAAGGTTGGGGTCAAAGCCTCATTTTTATTATTATAGCAAAGCAAAGACCTCTTTAACTGGGTAGAGGGAGACCCATTACATAGCCTGTAGGCCCAGTGGGCATTTATCCCATTACATAGCCCGTAGGCCCAAATTTTAGGCCCAATACCCATTCTATGAATATTAATGCTACAATACCCTAGCTGGTACAGTACCCACCGCCGCTACAGTTCCCCTTCCGCCGCTACAGTTCCCCTGCCGCCGCTACAGTGCCGCCATTGCAACAATATCTCGGCTACTACAGCAGTGCTATAGTGCTGCTACATTATCCTGCACCCCATGGGTTTTGAACCCCCATTTTTCATGTATAATTATGGGGTGCTTACCACTAAGTCAAACCCCAACTACATTGAACGGCTAGTTTGGTAAGTCATGGTGCGCTCGAACTCAGTATTGCTTGTAGCGCAAGCTATAGAATTACTTTAAAGAAAATAACTTACTATGAAATCTTAGGGTGTTACATTCTTCCCCCATTTTGGAAATTATGTCCTCACAATTTTAAAATTGGGCTTGGGAACATCATTGAAATTCCCACATTAGAAAAAAGAGTCAATAAAACTATTTTTTAAAAGAAAGAGAGAGAAGTACAAAGGTCACCTGAGATAACCCATACTAGGATTCCATGTAGGAAAACATGGATATGAAAGATAAAATAAGTTTCAAGTTCTAGTGGAGAGTGTTATAAAATATGATCAGGAGAAAGTTAACAACAAGAATACCACAAACTTGTGATTGGATAAACAATCATTAGTTTCCCAGTAGGAAAAGTAAACGGATAACGTTTTTTGTTTTAAGTTTCATTTCATGAAGTTGAGGAATTTATTTATGATATTTACTAAGAACATAAAGAGATATACTTACCTTTTAAGTAGAGTTTCATTCTTTAAAAAATTTCTACCACTAACTCATCTTTTTTTTCAAACGATGAGTATTTTAGATGTCTTGGTCACACCTAAAGCGCTAGAATAAAATTCTAGAGAATCACATAATCCACAAAGGATAAACTATATATATTTAACTTGTCTTTAGAGATTAACCAAAACCAAAATGGTTAGTACAAGATCAGATGATCCCCAAAAAGGATAATCCTTTAGAGAAAGAAATACCAATTTTAATTTCTAAAATTAAACCAAAAATACTCAAAGTTCAATAAATACCATTCAATAAACAATTGTCCTTAAAATCCTTCAATATAATCCAAACTAATATTGAAACCCAAAACATAGAATAATTTGATTACACAGTCTTCCACGTTAAATTGTATCTCTAAATAACACCGACTACTCTTAAAGTCATATACTTAAAAAAGTAATTAACCTAATCACATATTCTCTATGATAGGTTAATCATTTCCATAAATAACCCAAATCACTATAAATACACAATAAAAACATATATAAGAATCCACCATTACTCCTCAAATGAAATCCCATAGTATTCCATTTTCCTTAGTCATATAGTGTTCCCAATAGAGCGAACATCTTCCAAAATAACATTTATCACTCAATCACCAAATCATTTTCCTATACTATGGATATCCATTTGATAAGACATAAGATCCAAAATCAACTTATTATTGATCAATAAAATCATTTAACTAAAAATAATTAGTCACAATAACCCGGGACTTCACGTATTCCAGTGGTAGGCGATAAATCCCAATCACACTCTAGTTGTGGGTTCGATTCCTACAGCTTTGTCTGACGTGATGGGTTGTCACACGGTCTGCGTGTTGTCCTTTTTCAAAAACTATATTTTATAACATTCCCAAAATGAGATAAATTCCTCAAAATGACTATAACATAATTTCACCACAAATGTTATCTCATACCTCGCATTTTCATCCCAAAATTTAATAACTTGTAATTGCCTCAAATTCAAGGATCATATAAACGCAAATGGTTATTTATAACTATATCAACAATAAAAAAGACAATTATTCCTAAAATAGCATTTTCAAATAACAAACTGCAGGGTTACACATACAAGAGAAAAGTCTTCCAAAGTAATCTCATCAACAAAGAGCACTAATACTTTTAAACATTTCACCATCCATTTATTTCCACGTAGGTTCTTCCTTGACCAATAGGTTATCTTATAGAATAGGGAATTCACTCGAGTAATGCCCAGGTCCCCTATATTTACAGAAAATGACTATAAATTGATTCTTGGGATCATTTTTATTTTCTTCCATAGTACTCTTCATTTTTCCTTGACAATTATTTACTTTATTTACTTATTTCCGACACATAAAGCATTTCTTTGTTCCATTGAGACACTTCCCTAGGTGTCTCCTTCCACATTTCCTGCATGATGGAAATTGATATTTCTTTTCTCCATGGTCTCCATTGATGGAGCTCTTATCATTCACCACCTTTCTCTTCTTCGTTGAGTCTGGGATTTGGTTAATATATATGTTGTTGATCATATTTTTAGAAAAATGATTCAGCATGAACACGATATATTTTACTCCTATCAACATTCCATTTGGTTTCTCATTTCCACTGTTGTGCCCACCTAGTACATCATGTTCAATGTTACTATGACTTCCTTGGAATCCAGCCATTGACTAACACAAGAAAGCATAGTGTGAGTCATAAAATCATTTAGAGAATATCATAACACCTTATTTTCAATCTAAAACACATTAGGATTAACCAAGGTTATTTATTATCATCTTATATTAAAATCCTTTAAATAATTTTGTAAAGAAAATGTGAATCATCCTAAGCATATCCCCCAAGAGTGTCATAACCAAAAGTGCAGAAAGGCCCGTTGTCATGTACCAAGATACCCCGGGTCAAGCCTGAAACTCCTTGTCGGTGTTTTCACTCCTAGGTACATCTGTGCTAGAGCCTCCTTTACCTGCTCGTATCTATACAGGGATTTATTTTTTGAAAAAACCACATAAAATTTACATTACCAAATTTTTTGGATGTTCTTCTATACTATTCCTCAATTTCTATCTTAGGGTAGTGTTTTCTAATATAAGTTTATATAAATATAGCTTCCAAGGTTTGTACTAAACTTCCTATGATACCAACTATAATTCCCCAACCCTAGTTACCCCGAGTCAGTGCATTATTACATAAAATTGGCATGATACAAGGAATCATGTCCCGAATGACTGATCAGTTTAGTAGCCCTAGAAGTATGAGATACACTCATATGTTTTTCATTACATTATGAAATAAAAACATCAACAACATTTCCCCCCCTTTTTAAACACACTTATATACTTATCCTATCCCAGGAGTGCAACCATAAAATACTTCTTCATATCCTAGAAAAATACAAAATAGAAAGGGGTGAGCTCAAATGTTCAGTAAGGATAACAATATAGCAGAAACTTCCATAAATAAACATAAACATTTAAGGCAATGTATAAGACTAAAACAAAAGCCTTTTAAACTTAAACTTCAACATAATATGACAAAGATAAAATCAAATAATTCCATTTACTTATTCACATGGATATTCTACTAGTCCAATAATCACATGCAATATCAATAGCTACTTTTATAATGATGGAATTCAAAATGCTAGACTACATAACCACATAGTCAAGGCTTTGTGCCAAGACTACAAATAAGATTTTTTCAAGGCCTTATGCCAAGAGACTAGTTTATCACATGAGACCTACTGATGCATCAAGGAGCTATAGAAAGCTCCACCTGTTACTTACTAATTCTAATTCATTCCTCATATGAAAAGTTTTAAACATAACATAAATATTCGTGTTAAAACTAGCATACGAAATGTCAATACTTTATCCATAATCCATGAATGGTATAAAAATAACACATACAAAGTCAAAAAAATCACAAAACCTTAAATACAGTATGGAATATTTGTTTCATAATAAATCACCCTTGATCAAGAATAATATCTCGTAAAAGATTTTGACATAGTTGAAAATGATCAGCAAAAATATTTGAGGAAAATATCCCTTTTTCAGGAAAACATTTAAAATTCTCACTATTTATCAAGAAGTTGTTTAAAATAGATTTTCGAATCAAAGTTTCCCATACCATTTTGAAAATTTTAAAAGGAATTTCAATTTTAAAACATTAACTTACATATAAATAAAACCTAAAAACCATTTTTAAAACATGAACATTAATGAGAAATATTTAGAAGAATAAATTTTTAAAACATTTAAAATGATATTTTGGTTAGGGTTCCTAAAAAAATGAGATATGATTGAATAAAAATAATTGAGGTAATAAAAACATTATAATATCATGAGAATAAAGGGATTCATGATATACTATGTCAAAGTAAAGTATATACACAAAATAAAAGTGAATTAGCGCATAACAACAAAGAAGTCTCAATGGAATGTAAGTTGAGATGAATTCCTTTATAAAGGCCATATCCTTAGGTTAAGGATAAATCAATGACATAATTATTTTTGAAAAATATAAATACACTAAATATGATTGGATATTTAGTGTAAATAAATCAGAGGATATTCCCACATATTCTTGCAAAAACAACACCAATGACTTGGATGTTGAACTCAATGAATAGAAATTGAGTTAAAATTTCTCTTATCAAGTTTATATCGATGACTTGAGAATTTATAAATGGAGTGATTATTTGTATAAAATGTATATCCACACAAAGGGTAGTGTAAATTACTACATAAGTAAGTAAATAGTGATTTCACACATAATCTTGGAGTAATGTAATCAATGAAGTTTGCGTAAAACCGAATGAGTGGAAATTGAAATTTGAAATTCCCTTAACAATTTGGTAACTTATAAAACCTACAACCCATGAAATAAGGATCATCCAATTATAATGTAAATACCCATTAATTTAATTACATTATTCAAATAATATAATCATGGGCAGTACATACACCACACAAAAGGTAGTAGTGGAAAATATATAATGAATCTCACGGGAATAAAAGTGAGATGAAAACCCCTTACCTTGTACTTTTCCATGGCTGAGGGTACTTTAACCTTATTTATAATAGTTAAATAATTGTTATTAAATTATAAAAGAACTATATACATAAATATGATATCATATATGATCCTATAATATTGCTTTGTTAATAATATTTTAGTAGTATCATCCTTTCGGGTGTTAACTCATTCGTTTTCCTTTATATACATAGTCACGTAAGCCAAATTTTTTATGGATAGGATGTATTTTATTCATATAAAGAATTATATTAAGTTCATAAACATTTTTTTAATCATAAAATGAAAATTATTCTCGATTGATTACGATGGGGAATGAATCTCATCTCATTCTTGGAGAATGTAATCCGTACGTATGCACGAGTGAAAATATCATTATATTGATGGTGAAATCGTATGTAATTGGATGTATTTAAAATATAAAGAATAATTAAAATGTTATATTTATTATTTACATCATTTATACTCATTATTATACCCATCCAAATATTTAAGTGTTTGAATAACAAACTATGCCATGACGTTGAGACGGTAAGCCGTACGCACGCACATATGGTGACTTTGTCATTCATATGATGGATAGAATAATGAATATGGTTGTACCATTTTTATATATAAAATTAAAGTATATATATATATATATAATATTCTGTATTTATTATTTTAGAATGGAAGAAAACAAAGAAAGTGGAAGTGGAAGAAAAAAAGAACTTGAAAGAGGTGATGAAATATTTACCTCTTCTTCGGGTTCTTCCTTTTGATTTGATCAAAAGGTCTTCTTAGGTTGGATTTATGACCAAATAAAGGAATATAGGATGAAGGAAGGAAAGTTTAGAAGATATTTGGTCAGGTTTTATCCAATCCAAAAGGCTTTGGAGGTGTGAAATTAAGAGAAGGGGAAGTACCCCTTTATAAGAGAGGTGAGGGTCACTTGAGGAAAAGCTTGAAATATTATTTTATAATAAAATCATTTTCGGTTTCTAATGGCTCAAAAATGATTTATTTAGAGGATAAGGTGGGTATGGGTCGAAAAAATTTAAACCAATAGGTTTTATACAGGTTTAGGTCATCATATAAACCTTATCTTTTAGATTTAACTCCTCGTTAAATAGTTTGTCATTTACCATGTCTCTTTGTATTTTTATATTATATGGCTAATAAACTTACTATAACAAGACAAGAGAACCCCATGTGGTTAATTATTAATATATATAACCTTATATAATTCTTTTTTCCAAACCATATATTTTTAGGAATATTATATCAATTAATAATAAAGTATTTGTTTTAAAAAACTCAATTATGTCAATTTTGACACTATTTAGTATTTGATTTTTTTGAAATCCATAAAAACTTTATCACTTAGAATAAAATTTATTTAACCAACTATAAAATGTCATATTAACCTATAAATTTAGTGGAATTCATCATAAGTCTCAATTTACATTTATTTGGATATTTATAATATCAATTATTTTAGTATTTCATTAATAATGTAATCACTGCATCATCATTGTGTCATAAATAAATTAAATTATTTAATAAATAAAATTTATAAATAAAATAACATTATTTAGTAAATATTTTTATCTTTCTGATGAATATTTATATTCTAATTTATATTGTGTGTAACCCTATATTAAAAATGGTTTAGTTATTAAACTTTGAATTTAACTCTTTTAACTCTTCTTTAAATAAAATAATAATAAATGTCCTAATCTAATTCATGTGGACCATAGAGGTTAATATTTTATTCCTAAGGTTGTTTTTGGTCTAAGTATTGTTATCCAATAGAATTATGACATGTGTTAGGGTAATTATGATATCATTTTTACCCTTAATTACCCTATTTACTTTTAACCGTGGTAAATAAAAGTGAAAAGTTACAATTCACCAAAAATTATTTTCATTCTATTGAATCAAATTTTACATACTTATATTAACCGTGTCTCTAGGATTTTTGAAATTCATCTCACATAAGTGGTAAAATTAAGTTTTTTGCAAATTTTCAAATGCTCTTAGGAGGTGGGTAAAAGACGGTAAAAAGTTCAATAAAAATTTATACATCTAATTTTATTATAAAATGACTCCAATGAATTAAATTGAACTTATATAGGTATTATATATCTATTTTACTTAAAATAGATTTAAATAAAATAAATAATTATTTAAATAAAAATTTGGTTTTAAACTATAACGTAGTATTTTTCACTATTCATCAAAATTGAATGTTTTTAGAAAAATACCAAAAATTTACCCTAAGATAATTTTGATATTCCAAATTAAAAAATCAATTCTATTTTATCAAATTTAAAACATATAAGTTTCAATAATTAATTTAAAATTAATTCCCGTTGTCAAAACTGAAAAGCGGGTTTTTAAAAAGTAAAAACTATCAAAAGATTGACATATGTTTATGCCAAATTTAAATGAGAAATTACTTATAATGACGTACATTGTATTAAATGATAAAAATATAATCTAATTATACTTCAAAATCTTTCAAATACATAATTTAACACTAAAAATTATTTTTATTAAAGAAGTTGTTTTCAATTAAAATTTAGTATTTTTCAGTATTCATCAAAATATGAAAGTTATATATAAAAGTGTCAAATATTGGTTTTAAAAACGGTTTTCCATTAAAAGGTGGTAAAATTTCATTTTTTTGAAAAATACTTTTTTTATCAAAAAAAATGAATTTGTTCTTATATTATGTCTAAGAAACACATAATATGGATTCTCAAATTATATGGAGTATATAAAATTCAATATTCAGTTAATATTATTCGTAACTGCTTTTGAATGGCTAGTTTGGTAAGTTGTGGTGCACTCAAACTCGATGTTGCGTGTAGCGCAAGCTATTGAATTACTTTAAAGAAAATAACTTACTATGAAATCTTGGGGTATTAAATTCTTCCCCCCTTTTGGAAATTGCGTCCTCACAAATTTAAAATTGGGCTTGGGAACATCATTGAAAGTCCCACATTAGAAAAAGAGTCAATAAAACTATCTCTTTAAAAGAAAGAAAGAGAAGTAAAAAGGTCACCTGAGATAACCCATACTAGGATTCCATGTAGGAAAACATGGATATGGAAGATAAACTAAGTGTCAAGTTCTGGTGGAGAGTGATAGAAAACATGATCAGGAGAAAGTTAACAACAAGAAAACCACAAACTTGTGATGGGATAAGCGATCATTAGTTTCATAGTAGGAAAAGTAAATAGATAAAAAAATTTTGTTTTAAGTTTCATTTCATAAAGTTGAGGAATTTATTTATGAGATTGACTAAGAAAATAAAGAGATATACTTACTTTTTTAAGTAGAGTTTCATCCTTTAATAAATTTCTACCACTAACTCATCTTTTTTTTTTTCAAATGATGAGTATTCTAGATGACTTGGTCACACCTGAAGCACTAGAATAAAATTCTAGAGAATCAAATAATCCAAAAAGGATAAACTATATATATTTACCTTGTATTTTGAGATTAACCAAAACCAAAATGTTTAGTACAAGATCGAATGATCTCCAAAAAGGATAATCCTTTAGAGGAAGAAATACTAATCTTAATTTCTAAAATTAAACCAACAATTCCCAAATTTCAGTAAATACCATTCAATAAACAATTGTCCTTAAAATCCTTCAATATAATCCAAACTAATATTGAAACCCAAAACATAGAAGAATTTTATTACGCAGTCTTCCATGTTAAATTGTATCTCCAAATAACATCGACTACTATTAAATTCACATACTTAAAAGTAATTAAACTAATCACATATTCTCTATGATAGGTTAATCATTTCCATAAATAACCCAAATCGCTATAAATCCATAATAAAAACATAGATAAGAATCCACCATTACTCCTCAAATGAAATCCCATAGTATTCTATTATCCTTAGGCATATAGTGTTCCCAATAGAGAAAACATCTTCCAAAATAACATTTATCACTTATTCACCAAATAATTTTCCTATACTAAGGATATCCATTTGATAAGACATAAGATCCAAAATCAAATTATTATTGTTCAATAAAATCATTTAACTAAAAATAATTAGCCACACTAACTTGGGACTTCACATATTCCAGTGGTAGGCAATAAATCCCAAATGAACTCTGGTTGTGGGTTCGATTCCCATAGCTTTTTCTGGCGCGATGGGTTGTCACACAGTCTGTATGTTGTCCTTTTTCAAAAATTATATTTTATAATGTTCCCAAAATGATATAAATTCCTCAAAATAACTATAACATAATTTCACCACAAATGTTATCTCATACCTCCCATTTTCATCCCAAAATTTAATAACTTGTATTTGCCTCCAATTCAAGGATAATATAAACCCAAATGGTTATTTAAAACTATATCAACAATAGAACAGACAATTCTTCCTAAAATAGCATTTTCACATAAAAAACTGCAGGGTTACACATACAAGAGAAAGGTCTTCCAAGGTAATCCCATCAACAAAGAGCACTAATACTTTTAAACATCTCACCATCCATTTATTTCCAAATAGGTTCTTACTTGACCAAGAGGTTATCCTATATAATAGATCATTCACTCGGGTAATGCTCAGGTCCCCTATATTTACGAAAAATGATTGTAAATAGATTCTTGGGATCATTTTTATTTTCTTCCATAGTACTCTTCATTTTCCTCAGCAATTATTTATTTTATGTCCTTTCCCACACATAAAGAATTTCTTTGTTCCATTGAGACACTTCTCTAGGTGTCTCCTTCCGCATTTCCTCTATGATGGAAATTGAGCTTTATTTTCTCCATGCTCTCCAATGCTGGAGCTCTTATCATTCACCAACTTTCTCTTCTTTGTTGAGTCTGGGAGTTGGTTAATATATATGTTGTTGATCATATCTTTGGAAAACTGATTCAACCTGAACACGATATCTTTTACTCCTATCAACATTCAATTTTTTTTCTCATTTCCACCATCGTTCCCACATTGTACATCATGTTCCATGTTACTATTACTTCCTTGTAATCTAGCCATTGACTAACACAAGAAAGCATAGTGTGAGTCATAAAATCATTTAGAAAATATCATAACACCTTATTTTCAATCTAAAACACATTATGATTAACCAAGGTTATTTATTCTCATCTTATATTAAAATCCTTCAAATCGGTTTATAAAGAAAATGTGAATTATCCTAAGCATATCCTCTAGGAGTGTCATAACTAAGAGTCTAGTAAGGCCCATCGTCATGTACCAAGATACCTCGTGTCAAGATCAAAACTCATTGTCAGAGATTTCACTCCTAGGTACATATGTGCCATAGCTACCTCTACCTGCTCATATCCAGACATGGATGTATTTCTTAGAAAACCCACATAATAATTACATTACCAAAATTTTAGGATGTTCTTCTATACTATTCCTCAATGTCTATCTTAGGGTAGTGTTTTATAATCCGAGTTTTTCTAAATCTAGCTTCCAAGGTTTGAACTAAACTTCCTCTGATACCAACTGTAATGCCCTAACCACAATTAACCAGAGTCGGTGCATTATTACATAACATTTTCATGATACAAGGAATCATGTACTGAAATACTGATCAGTTTAGTAGCCTTGGAAGCACTAGATACACTCATAAGTTTTACATTACATCATGAAAGAAAAACACCAACAACATTTTTTCACCTTTTTAAACACACTTATATCCTTATTCTATCCCTACAGGCCAACCATAAAATACTTCTTCAAAACCTAGGAAAAATAAAACATAGAAAGGGGTGAGCTCAGATGCTCAGTAAGGATAACACTATAGCAGAAACTTTCATAAATAAGCATAAACATTTAAGGAAATGTATAAGACTAAAACAAAAGCTTTTTAAACTTAAACTTCAGCATAATATGGAAAAGATAAAATCAAATAATTCCATTTTATTATTCACATTGATATTCTACTAGTCAAATAATCACATGGAATATCAATAACTACTTTCATAATGATGGAATGCATAATTCCAAACTTCATAACCACATAGTCAAGTCCTTGTGCCAAGACTACAAATAAGATTTTGTCAAGGGCTTGTACCAAGACACTGTTTGTCTCATTAGACCTACCGATGCATTGAGGAGCTATAGCGGGCTCCACCCATCATTTACTAAGTCCAATGCATTCCTTATATGAAAAGGTTTAAACATAACATAAACATTCGTATTAAAACTATCATATGAAATGTCAATACTTTATTCATAAACCATGAATGGTATAAAAATTACACATCTAGAGTCAAAAAAATCAAAAAAACTTCAATACAGTATGGAAGGTTTGTATCATAAAAAATCAACCTTGATTAAGAATAATATCCCATAAAATATTTTTACATAGTTTAAAATGATCAGTAAAAAACTTTGAGGAAAATATCCCTTTTTCATGAAAACATTTAAAAGTCTCACTATTTATCAAGAAGTTGTTTAAAAAAGATTTTTGAATAAAAGTTTCCCATACCACTTTGATAATTTTAAAAGGAATTTCAATTTTAAAACATTAATTTCCATATAAATAAAACCTTAAAACCATTTTTAAAACATGGACATTATTGAGAAATATTTAGAAGAATAAATTTTTAAAACATTTAAAATGATATTTTAGTTAGAGTTCATAACCAAATGAGAGATGCTAGAATAAAAATAATTTAATTAATAAAAACTTTATAATATCATTAGAATAAAGAGATTCATGATATACTATGTCAAAGTACAGTATATACACCAAATAAAAGTGAATTGGCGCATAACAACAAAGAAGTCTCAATGGAATGTAAGTTGAGATGAATTAATTTATAAAGACCGCATCCTTAGGTTAAGGATAAATCAATGAAATAATTATGTGTGACAAATATATATACCCCCAATATGTTTGGATATTTAGTGTAAATCAATCAGAGGACATTCACACATATTCTTGTAAAAATAACACCAATGACTTGGATGTTCAACTCAATGAATAGAAATTGAGTTAAAATTACTCTTATCAAGTGGATATAGATGAATTGAGAATTTATATATGGAGTGATTATGTGTATAAAAAGTATATCCACACAAAGGGGAGAGAAAATTATTACATAATTAAATAAATAGTGATTTCACACATAATATGGGAGTAATTTAATCAATGAAGTTTGCGTAAAACCGAATGAGTGGAATTTGAAATTTGAAATTCCCTTACTGATTTGGTAACTTATGAAAAATACACCCCATGAAATAAAGATCATCCAATTATGATGTAAATACCCATAAATTAATGTATATTATTTAAACAATACAATCATGGGTAGTACATACACCACACAAAAGGTAGTAGTGGAAAATATAGCAGGAATCTCATGGGAATAAAAGTGAGATGAAAACCCCTTACCTTGTACTTTTCCTTGGTCGAGGGTACATTAAACTATTTTATAATAGATTAATAATTGTTATTAAATTATACAAGAACTATATACATAAATATTATATCATATATGATCCTTTAATATTGCCTTGTTAATAATATTTTACTAGTATCATCATTTCAGGTGTTAACTGATCCGTTTTAATTTATATAATCGGTTACGTAAACCATTTTTTTATGAATATGATGTATTTTATTCATATCCAGAATGATATTACGTTCATAAAAATTATTTTTAATCATAAAATTAAAATTATTCTTGAATGATTACGATGAGGAATGAATCCTATCGTGTCCGTGGAGACGGTAATCCGTACGTACCCACGAGCGACAATATCATTATATTGATGATGAAACAATATGTAATTGGATGGTATATAATATATAAAGAATCATTAACATGTTATATTTATTATTTACATCAGTTATACTCATTATTATACCCATCCAAATAATGAAGTGTCTGAATAACAAACTACACCACGACGTGGAGACGGTAAGCCCAACGTACGCACGTATGGTGACTTTGTCATTCATATGATGGATAGAATAATTAATATGGTTTTAAAATTTTTATAATAACATTAAAGTATATAAAATATACTGGAGTTATTATTTTAGAATGAAAACAATAAAGAAAGAGGAAGTGGAAGAAGAAAAGATCTTGAAAGAGGTGATGAAATATTTACCTCTTCTTCGGGTTCTTCCTTTTGATTTGATCAAAAGGGATCCTTAGGTTGGATTTTTGACCAAAGGAAGGCCTCTATAATGAATTGAGGAAAGTTGGGAGGATATTTGGGAAGGTTTTATCCAAGACAAAAGGATTTTAAGGTTTTAAATAAAGAGAAGTGGAAGTACCCTTTTATAAGAGAGGTGAGGGTCACTTTAGGAAAAGCTTGAAATATTATTTTATAATAAAATAATTTTCAGTTTATGATGGATAAAAAATGATTTATTTCTATGAGAATGTGGGTATGGGTTGAAAAAATTTCAACCAATAGGTTTTAGATAGGTTTATGTCATCATATCAACCTTATCTTTTAGATTTAACTCTTAGTTAAATAGTTTATCATTTACTATGTCTCTTTGTATTTTTATATTATATGGTTAATAGACATACTATAACAAGAAAAGAGAACCCCATGTGGTTAATTATTAATATATATAACCTTATCTAAGTTTTTTGTCTAAACCATAGATTTTTAATAAAATTATATCAATTAATAATATAGTATTTGTTTTAAAAAACTCAATTATGTCAATTTTGACACTATTTAGTATTTGATTTTTTTTAAAGCCATAAAAACTTTATCACTTAGAATAAAATTTATTTAACCAACCCTAACATGTCATATTAACCATGAAATTTAGTGGAATTCATCATAAGTCTCAATTAACATTTATTTGGATATTTATAATATCAATTATTTTAGTATTTCATTAATAATGTAATTACTACATCATCATTGTGTCATAAATAAATTAAATTATTTAATGTATAAAAATTATAAATAAAATAACATTATGTAGGAAATATTTTTATCTTTATAATTAATATTTATAGTCAAATTTATATTCTGTGTAACCCTATATTAAAAATGGTTTATTTATTAAACTTTGAATTAAACTCTTTTAACTCTTCTTTAAATAAAATAATAATAAATGTCCTAATCTAATCCAAGTGAACCAAAGAGGTTCATATTTTATTCCTAATGTTATTTTTGGTCTAATTATAGTTATTAAATAGAATTAGGACATTTTTTAGGATAATTATGATATCATTTTTATCCTTAATTACCCTATTTACTTTTAACCATGGTAAATAAGTCAAAAGTTACTATTCACCAAAAATTATTTTCATCTTATTGAACCAAATTTTACTTAATGATATTAACTGTGTCTTTTGTATTTTTGAAATTCAACCCACATAATCGGTAAAATTAGGTTTTATGCGAATTTGCAAATGCTCTTAGGAGGTGGGTAAAAGACGGTAAAAAGTTCAATAAAATTTTATACATTTAATTATATTATAAAATGACTCCAATTAATTAAATTGAACTTATATAAGTATTATATATATATTTTTACTTAAAATAAATTTAAATAAAATAAATAATTATTTAAATAAAAAGTCAGCTTTAAACTATAAACAATGTTTTTCACTATTCATCAAAATTGAATGTTTTCAGAAAAATATCAAAAATTTACCCTAAGATAATTTTGATATTCCGAATTCAAAAATGAATTCTATTTTACCAAATTAAAAAAATATAATTTTCATTAATTAATTTAAATTAATTCTCGTTGTCAAAACCGAAAAGCGAGTTTTTAAAAAGTAAAAACTATCAAAAGACTGACATGTGTTTTTATCAAATTTAAATGTGAAATTACTTATAATAACATAAATTGTATTAAAGGATAAAAATATAATCTAATTATACTTCCAAACCATTCAAATACATAATTTAAGACTATAAATTATTTCGATTAAAATGGTTGTTTTCAATTAAAATTTATTATTTTTCAATATTCATTAAAATATGAAAGTTATCAGAAAAGTACCAAAAATTTATCCAAAATAAATTTTTATGTCCCGATTATAAAGAAGAATTTAATTTCATTAAATTGAATATAAAAAAACTATGAAATATTGGTTTTAAAAAGGGTTTTCCATTAAAAGGTGGTAAAATTTCATTTTTTGAAAAATACTTCTTTTATATGAAAAAATGAATTTGTTCTTATATTATGTCTAAGAAACACATAATATGGATTCTAAAATTATATGGAGTATATAAAATTCAAAATTTTGTTAATACTATTCATAACTGCTTTTGAACGTCTAGTTTTGTAGGTCGTGGTGCACATGAACTCGGTGTTGCGTGTGGAGTAAGCTATTGAATTACTTTAAGGAAAATAATTTACTGTGAAATCTTGGGGTGTTACATTGCAGGAGCGACGAATAATGACATTCCATTCATCGTCTTCATCTTCTTCCTCATTCCGTATCTAATGAACAAATGAGGTAGGGTTTGTTTATAATTGTTCTTTGTGGTTTTAGGTTGAATCATTCCTCTCGAGCCGTATGCTATCAGTCTAACGCGGAGGGTGTGGGCCAAATAAACATGGACCGATCCCTTCACAACTTCATTGTTGACGTGTTCTTCACGAGTGGAGTGATGGGTTGAGCGGAACCCGAACACGTCACTGGTGACCAACGCTGGTAGGCTTCAGGCGGTGGTTGGTACACTGGCCGACCGCGATGGCAGCGGCGACAAAACCACGCCACTGAAGGAGGTTGCGGCCCATCGGCCATGGTGGAGGAGGGTGGCGGCCGACACACTGGCCTAATGCATGGGGGCAGGGCGGTGCGCTTCTGTGCCGCCGGTAGAGGATGAGGTCGCAATTTCTTAGCCGTGGCGGCGTACCCGGTGGGTGGCCGACCATGGGAGAAGCGTCGCTGATGCGCTGCTAGAAGGGGGAGCCGGCTGGACTTCCGGACGACCGCATCATGCCGAGTAGGACCCGCTCTAGCGGGTTACCCAAAACCAAACGGCCCTTCAGCCATTTAGGAATCCAAGGGGGCACCTCCCCGGGTGTCAGCTAGGGCGGACCCCACTACGGAAGGCCACCCAGCCATGGGTCGTACCGTGGGCTGCCCCAGCGGGCTGCCCCAGGGGGCCGTGGCCTAGGCCGGGTCGAACCGGACCCGGGCCCATTTGGACCCAGATACGCCTTTTTGGCCATATCTTGAGAACCAAGCATTCGTTTGATAAACCGTCTACGACACCAGAATACTTGGGTCAAGAAGGTATTTTGGTATACTCCACTTGATTTTTGGATAAAGTTGGAGTATAACTAGGTTGAATCGAACCTGAATCCAACTGGGCCCTTGGAACGGAAATGCTAATAACTTACAGATCGGGCGTCTGAATGACGTGTCGTCTACCGCGTTGGGTCCCTTATAACGTGGTGGACCTTTGGGATAATTCTTCTTGGGAATTTTTGACAGTTTAAGTATATACCAATGGCTTGAGGAGTGGATCCTCCCAGAATCAAGTGTACTTAGTGCGAGAACCCTGGGGTTGGTTGTACTTGAAGCATCTACCAATCCTGTGTGGGTCATTTATTGATCCTATGTAGGCCATATAAAGATCCTGTGTGGGTCATCTTCAAATCATGTGTGGGTCATCTTCGAATCTTGTGTGGTTCAACATCTTCAGATCCTGTGTGGTTCATCTTCAGATCCTGTGTGGGTCATCTTCGATCCTGTGTGGGTCAATAGCAGAGATTCTCGATGAAGTAAGATGATCTAGCTATACAACTAATCATATATACTTTTGTACTTAAGTTATAACTAGTTATGAGATGAATATTCTATCTTTGTGGTACTACCTATGTTTTACTTCTATCTTCGTGGTGTTACCTATGTGGTACTTCTACCATCGTGGCGATGTCTTCATGGAGTTACCTATGTGGTACTTCTAGATTCGTGGTGTTACATATGTGGTACTTCTACCTTCATGGTGTTACCTTTGTGGTATTCTTCCCTCATTTATGAGATGATTATGCCATGATAACTTAGGTATATGTATGGGAATATACCTAAGTAGAGTTGATGTCTATTTCTTCATGCTTGAGATTTGGGTCTTGATTTGTGGTATTTTCTTTGTGGAAATTTGGGAGACCTACGAGGGTATCAGGGTCCCTACTGAGTGTTGTTATACTCACCCCTGCATGGGCTACGCCCGAACATTACTGTGTATTGTGCAGATGAAAAACAACATTGATCGAGGCTGAGGGTTCCAGGATTAGAGGCTACTCAGAGGTGGACCATTAGACGAGACATACCGTAGAGACAACAATTCGAGATCTATACCTACCCTTCATGTAGGATCTGTGGTGGGTGTTCATAGGAGCTGTTTTCAGTTTTTCTTGTACTTTCCAGTTGGGCTTGTATTCCGGTCCCCTTTACTTACTGTACTCACTCGTTTTACTATATAGTTTACTTTGTGCTTGTATCTTGTTGTGTGCTTGGATTGTGTGAGGTTTCAATTTAAAAGGCAATTCCTTCCCGGTTTTAGAGATATGCATTTCCGGTGCTAGTTTCCAGCCCCTGGCCTATGGAAGGCGGGCTTGGGGTAGTCACGACATAGGCCCCAGAGGACGGGTCGTGACAAACTGGTATTAGAAGAGTCGGTTCTACCGGAGAACTTGGACTCTAATCTTTTGATTTGGTAATAGTGTTAAGTGTAATGAGTGTGGTTTCCAGTTTGGGGAAATCTAGTATTGGTGCGGCATCTAACGTATCCATACACCAGGACCCTGACTTCTGATTTTTGACTTAGTGATTGAAAACACTAATTACGTGTGTTTTTTTGAGAATTTTTCTTTGTGATCTCTTTGAGTCAGATCACCAGGTATAACTTATTGACCGTGGTGAACTGGTTTCTTTTTAGGATGCCTCTACGCAGACAAACTTTCAGGGTTCTAGGTAGAGTACGTGATGACAGCCCACCGAGTGACGAGGCTTCAGTGCAGGGCCCCCTTTTGGCAGTTGTACCAACGAGTGGTGTACCAGCATCACAACTACCCATTGGGCAGCCGATGCCACCAACCCTAGCAGAAGAGGGAGCATGCTGATTGAGCATGTTTCACGATTTCCAGTGCCAGAGGACACTGAGGTTCCGGGGTGAGATGGATCCACAGGTGGCTGAGGACTGGCTGGAGGTTGTGGTTAGAGTTTTTCGATTGGTAGGTACACCAGCTAATCTCATGGTCATCCTTGCCACCAGTCTTCTTCTGGCAGTAGTGGGAAGATGGTGGAGCTTGATGCTCTAGGTTCATGGAAAGGTGACTCTCACATGGGTGGAATTCCAGAGCCTTTTCAAGGTAGAGTTCTTCCCAGTGTCCTTACGCTCTGTTCGTATACAGAAGCTTCTCCACCTGTAGTAGGGTAGCATGACCGTGGCTCAGTATTCAGCGAGGTTTGCTGACCTCTCATGCTACTCCACTAACATGGTGTGGGACCCTTTCTTCAGGGCTTGGACCTTAGAGCAGGGGATCAGGTAGAATATTAGAGCTTCTATGATTTCTATCAGCATCCCGATGCAGGCAGGGGTGTTAGAGAGAACACTCTTAGTGGAGAGCTTCCTTGCTGAGCAGTCACCCGCAGTGAGACCCACCACTAGAAATTTTTCAGTAGAGTCATCTGTAGCTGGCAGATGACACAAAGGTCTAAGAGGACCAAAAATATGGGTTTATGACCACATGATACATGGTCGGTTGTGTGGGGATCTCGAGACAGAGCAGGATAGGCGAGGAGCAGGCAGTATTACTCATGCGGTGGGTAGGGTCACATGGATTGCGACTGCCCGACCCATCGTACAGATGACCAAAATACAGTCAAAGGACAACCTGGACAGAGGTGAATAATTGACCGAGGAGGTCTGCAGGCAGTAGGCGGATGTGGCAGAGGAGCTAGCCGTGCCGCAGGCGGTGGGCGCTGATTCGAGGTTTTACCGCCACCACCTCCAGGTGGTCCACCCCGACCACAGGGAGCAGGTGGACATGGACTACCTCAACTCCAAGTAGCTGAGGCCTATAACCATGGCTCTCCAGAGATGATTTGAGGTATGATTTGTTTCTACTCCACCTCAGATTCAGTACTTATAGACACAAGTTCCAACCACTCTTTTATTACCACAACCCTCATTCGGAGCATGGAGATTCCGGTGGATCCATTGGCTTGATACTTATGGCTAGACACTTCTATGGGAGAGGATTTAACGATTACACACTACTACTGACAGTGTGATCTTACTATAGGAGGTGAGATCTTCGGCTGGGATCTCCTAGTAGCGACGTCGAGGCCTTATGACGTCATCTTGGGTATGGACTGGTTATCTACAGTCCATACTTAGTTCGACTTCATTAGGTGCAAAGTGTGGTGTGTACACATGAATGGAACTGGGTTTTCATTCACTGGTGAGAAGGGAACCTTTGCAGCACAGGATGGACTTACCCATAAGAGGTTTCAATCGATCACACATTAGTTGGCCAGCCTTACCCTTAGAGAGGTTGATGTTGATAGTCCGAGCTATCCTGTAGTGGTGGACTAGTATGCTGATTTTTTCCCTGATGATGTATTAGGTCTAACTCCTCATAGAGAGGTGGACTTTTATATCAACTTGTACCCTGGGACGACACCGATATCTACACCAGCATATCAGATGGCTCCTGCGGAGCTTCGAGAGCTGCAAGTACAGCCGGAGGAATTGCAGAGCAAAGAGTTCATTAGGCCCAGTGTTTTACCTTGGGAAACCCCAATTTTGTTCTCCAAGAAGGTGGATGGGAGTTTTAGACTTTGTGTGGACTATCGATGCCTGAACTAGGTGACCATGAAGAACAAGTACCCACTCCCGAGGATTGATGATCTCTTTGATCATCTGAAGGGAGAACGGTAGTTTTTGAAGATAGACCTCAGATCAGGCTATCACCAGCCCAGGGTACAAAACGAGGATGTGAAGAAGATGGTCTTCAGTTGTTGGTATGACCATTATGAGTTCTTGGTTATTCCATTTGGCATGACCAATTCCCCAGTAGTGTTCATGGGACTCATGAATAGAATCTTCCAGCCATACCTCAATCGCTTTGTGGTAGTCTTCATCAATGACATCCTAATATACTCAGGCATGGAGGAGGAGCATGACTATCATCTGCAGATAGTTCTGGACACACTCCGGGAGCACTAGATTTATGGTAAGCTCTAGAAGTGTTAGTTCTAGATCTGAGAGGTTCACTTCCTGGGACACGTCATATCGGAGGCTGGAGTTGTGGTGGATCCAGTGAATATTGAGGCTATACTTGCTTGGGAGCCACCTAGGAGTGTGACAGAGGTGCGGAGTTTCCTGGGTCTAGCCAGTTACTATCAGAGGTTTGTTCCTAACTTTTATAGAGTTGTGACACCCTTATCAATGTTAACGAAGAAGGGAAAACCCTTCGTGTGGTCAAAGAGATTCCAATTGAGTTTCTAGGAGCTGAGGCAGAGACTGATGAGTGCCCCCATCTTGAGGTTACCAAAGGAGGGTGTTGGGTATGTAGTCTACTGAGACGCATCAGGGAACAGGCTTGGATGTGTCCTAATGTAGGATCGAGAAGTGATCGCGTATGGTTCTAGACAACTAAGACAACATGAGAAGAACTATTCTACCCATGACCTGGAGTTAGCAGTAGTGGTCTTTGCCTTGAATATGTGGCGACATTATTTTATGGGCGAACATTTTATAGTCTACTCTGATCACAAGATTCTCAGGTATAACTTCTCCCGTAAGGACCTGATCCTGAGATAGCAGCATTGGCTTGAATTCCTCGAGGACTATAACTTTGAGATAGTCTGTACTCCTGGGAAGGGGAACATAGTAGCAGATGCTCTCAACAAGAGATCTGGTATATAGTTTCTGAGTGTGGTAATAAAGAAACTAGCCACTTTGCAGATATCCAACATGGATCAAGATGGGGAAACTTATCTTTAGTCACTGACAGTCACTCCCCCACTCCTTCATTGATTCAGGTAGGCACAACATGGGGAAACTGAATGTGAGGCACGACGTGCTCAGATATCCACAGGGCATGCACATAATGGATTTTCTAAAGGTGGGGAGCACATCATCCTCTTTAGAGGGTGTACTATGGTACCAGTGGCGCTATGGGAGGAAGTGTTGAGGAATTTCCATACATCCCCTCTAGTAGTACATCTAGGAGTGGCGAAGTTGTACCAGGACCTTCAGCATTAGTACTAGTGGCTGGGAATGAAGAATGTAGTAGCAGAGTTTGTCTCACGGTGCCTCACTTGTCAGCAAGTGAAGGCAAAGCATCAAGTTTCAACGAGCTTAGTTCAACCACTAGAGGTGCCATAGTGGAAGTGGGATGGAATTTCCATGGACTTCATGACAGGACTTCCACGCACGTCCAAGGGACATAATTTCATCCGGGTGATCGTTGACTGACTCACCATGTCGTCCCACTTCCTACCTATTAGAGAGTAGAGTTCAATAGAGGACTTGGGACGCCTCTATGTGCAGGAGATTGTATGGATTCATCTAGTTCCTTAGACGATTGTCTCTTATCATGATGTATATTTTACTTTCAGGCTATAGAAGGGGTTGTAAAAAGCGTTTAGGACTCATCTTCGATTGTGCACCTCCTTTCATCCCCAGATGGATGGTCAGACAAAGTGGACCATTTAGACCCTTGACGACATGTTGCATGCTTGCATCCTTGATTTAGGCCATAGCTGGGAGGATCACTTTCCTTTGTTGGAGTTCAGATATAACAATAGTTATCACTCCACTATCGATATGACACCATTCGAGGCATTATACAGTCGATCTTGCAGATCACCTCTGTGCTGGACTGACCCAGGGGAGTCAGCACTCATGGGACCAAAGATGCTATAGGATACCACGAAGAAGGTGTAGATCATCCAAGAGTGGATGAATACTGCACAGAGCATAGTGAATTATTATATTGATAGAATAAGGAGACCTCTAGATTTTGAGGATGGTGACCATGTCTTCTCACGGGTCTCAACTCGACGAGGTTTGCAGAGATTTGTTTGGGGAAGTAAGTTATCTCTGAGGTTCATCGGACCCTTCCAGGTCCTCAGCAGAGTTGGTGAGGTGGCATACCACCTAGCTCTTCCCCTTCAGTTCCACTGGGTGCATGAAATTTTCCACATATCCCAGCTGAGGAGATACATACATGATCATTCACACATATTTGATTGGGGCGATTTGGACATCAAGGATGGGGTGACGTTTTTATAGGTTCTAGTAGAGATTGAGGATCGATAATAGAAATTCATTCATGGGTGATCGATACATCTGGTGCATGTACGTTGGCAGCACGGGAACCTCCAGGAGATCACATGGGAGTAGGAGGCTCAAATTCATGCTTAGTACCCCCACTTGTTTCCCTAGTTTGTATTGTGGATTTCATGGATGCAAAGCCCTGAGGTGGGGAGAATGTAAAGACACAAAATTTTACATGTAATTTTTTTAATTATATGGAAATATTTTGAGTCCACAAAAATTGACGGTGCGCGATTCCAAGGCCCGGTGTGCCTGGAATGTTTTTCTGAACATTTTTTAGGTACATTCAGTAAACACGCGAGTGATGTTTTTTAACTTTTGAACTGGTACTCGGAATTGAAATTCGAGGACACCGTTGAACTCACAACACCGAAATTCGCTTAAGGAGACCTTCACCTCGACCGCAACAGGTCGAGGGTGGAAGTTGAATTTTCTGTTTTTTGTGGGAGAATTAAAAAATATAACTTTTTATTTTTCTTTCTTGAAACCTCATTTTTGAATCTTGGTGGTGGGGACCACCCAACCATGAAACCTATTCTTTTAATGTGAGGTAACTCTTGGAATCCCCCCAATTAATAATCCCACATTAATTAGACAAATATTGAACTCTTAATTAAGTTGTCTCCTCACCTCTTGTGGTTGGGGAAATCATTGGCAAGGGAGAGAACTTGGGAGAGCATTTGGAAGAACATCATCCAATGAAGAACCTTCCCCAATGAAGAACGAATAACCAACGCTCGATCCCGGATCGAAAGCATGTTGCGGGAGCGACGAACGTCGGTGTTCCCTTCATCGTCTTCATCTTCTTCCCCACGCCATCTCTAATGAAAAAACGAGGCAGGGTTTGTTTATAATTGTTATTATTGGTTTTACATTGAATCATTCTTCTCGAGCTACATGCTATAGGTTTAATGTGGAGGGTGTGAGTCAAACAAAGATGACTCAATCCCTCTAAAACTTCTTTGTTGATGTGTTCTTCACGGGAGGAGCGATAGGTTGAGCGGAACCCGACCACATCTTCGGTGACAGATGTTAGTAGGGTTCATGTGGTAGCTAGCGCACCGGCCGGACACAATGGAGGCGGTGGCACAACCATGCCCCCAAAGGAGGTTATGGCCCGTCGACTGTGGTGGAGGAGGGCGGCAGCCAGCACGCCGACCGACCACATGGAGGCAGGGCAGCGAACATCTACGCCACTGGTAGAGGAGGAGGTTGTGGATGCTTAGCTGCGGCGGCACACCTGGAGGGTGGCTGGAACCCAGACAGCTGTGAGAGAAGTAGGGCTAACATGCCGATGGAAGGGGGTGTCGACCGAACTTTCAGCCGACCACGTCATGATGACCAGGACCCGCTCCGGCGGGTCCTGAGTGCTAGCAGGCGGCGCCACATGGCACCGCCAAGTTGGCCAAATCTGAACGGCCCTTAGGCCATTAAGGAATTCGGGGGGCACCTCCCCATGTGTCGGCTAGGGAGGACCCCGACATGGTGGGCCACCTGGCCGCGGGTCGTGCCCAGCGGGCTACCCCAACGGGATGCACCGCGGGTAGCCCCAGCGGGCCGCTCAGAGCGGGCCACTTCGAGCAGGTTGTGGCCCAGCGGGCCGGGCCCTCCATGACCTAGCCCAACCAGGCCGGACCTGGGTCAGGCCAGGGTGACCGAAACTAAGCCGGGTTAGGCCAGTCCAGGTCAATCCGACCGGGTCGGACCAGGCCCGGGCCCATTTGGACCCAAATACGTCTTTTTGGCCATATCTTGAGAACTGGGCGTCCATTTGATGAACCGTCTATGGCACCGAAATCCTTGGATCGATAAGGTCCTTTTGGTATACTCCAATTGATTTTTGGATAAATTTAGAGTATGACCTGTTTGGATCGAACCCAAATCTAACTAGGACCTCAGAACGGAAATGCTAATAGCTTACAGACCATGTGTCTGATTGACGCGCCATCTGCCGTGTTGGGTCCCTTATGATGTGGAGGACCTTTGGGATACTTCTTCATAGGACTTCATGAATGTTGAAATATCTTCTGATGGCTTGAGGAGTGAATCCTCCAGGAATCAAGTGTGCTTAGTGAAAGAACCATGTGGCTGGCTGTACTTGAAGAATCTATTGATCCTGTGTGGGTCATCTACCGATCCTATGTGGGTCATCTACAGATCCTGTGTGGGTCATCTTGAGATCCTATTTAGGTCATCTTCGGATCCTGTGTGGGTCAGTATCTTCAGATCCTATGTGGGTCATCTTCAGATCCTATGTGGTCATCTTCGATCCTGTGTGGGTCAACAGCAGAGCTTCTCGAAGAAGTAAGGCGATCTAGAAATACAGCTAATCATCTATACTTTCTTACTTAAGTTATACCTGGTTGTGAGCTGAATCTTATATCTTTGTGGTGTTACTTATGTGGTACTTCTATCTACGTGGTGCTACATGTGTGATACTTCTACCATCATGGTGATGTCTTCGTGGATTTACCTATGTGGTACTTTTAGCTTCATGGTGTTACCTTTGTGATACTTCTACCTTCATGGTGTTACCTTTGTGGTATTCTTCCCTCATGTATGAGATGAGTATGCCATGATAACTTAGGTATATGTATGGGCATATACTTAAGTAGAGTTGATGTCTATTACTTCGTGCTTGAGATTGGAGTCTTACTTTGTGGTATTTTCTTTATGGAACTTTGGGAGACCTACGAGGGTCTCGGGGTCCCTACTGAGTATTTTTATAATCACCCCAGCACGGGCTACGCCCGCACCTTACTGTATCATGTGAAGATGACAGACAACATTGATCGAGGCTGAGGGTGCCATGACTGGAGCCTGCTCGGAGGAGGACTATTAGACGAGATATACCACATAGATGACAATTCGAGAGTTGTACCTACCCTTCAAGTAGGATCCGTGGCGAGTGTTCATAGGAGTTGTTTTCAGTTTTTCTTGTACTTTCCAGTTGGGCTTGTATTCCATCCCCCTTTACTTACTATACTTACCCTTTTTACTCTATAGTTTACTTTGTGCTTGTATCTTGTTGTGTTCTTGGATTGTATGAGATTTCAAGTTAAAAGGAAATGCCTTCCCAGTTTTAGGGATATGTCTTTCCGGTGCTAGTCGTGAGCCCCTGACCTATGGAAGGTAGGCTTGGGGTAGTCACGACACGGGCCCTGGAGGATGGTTCGTGACACATAAATAGTTCAAAGTATGGTTCATCAACCTTGGATTACTGTTCATCATCCATACATTATGTTACTATTCATGAATAGTGCAAAGTATGGTTCATCAAACCTACATTATTGATCATTATCCATACGCTACATTACTATTCATGAATAGTGAGAAGTGTGGTTCATCAACCCTATGTTACTGTTCATCATCCATAGGATACATTACTATTCATTAATAGTGAAAAGTGTGGTTCATCAACCCTACATTACTATTAATTTCTGAAGTTACTATTCATTTGTTTATTTTTTCTAAAAATTGATTTTTTGCACATATATAGATTATTTTCGAAGGTTTTTTATTGGATAAATTATCATTAAATCTATGGATTTTTATCAAAGATACTTCAATGTTTTTTATGCTATATTTTGAGAGAAAAATTAATAGATTATTTCAACATATTTTTCCAATTAAGTCAGCAGTTTCAAGATTATTTAAATTTAAAAATTTTGAATTTACTTTTGATTTTTGCTGTTAGTTTCAAAGAACTATTTTGACTAAATTTAAAGAGTCTTGAATGGATTTAAATAGTTTTTTTAAATCATGAAATTGTAACATCCCGGATCCGAGTGCCACATAACGGGTGCCCCGAACCCAGTTGGTCACATGACCTCAAGCGCATTTCCCCAAATTCCAAAGGTTGCCAACTAGCAGCGAGGGCCCAGGTCTGATAGTGGGGAAACTATGCCCTCATTTTTCAAATTCTAATGCAGGGGAAAAGATAAATAACATACAATAACAGAAGCAGTAAACAATATACAACTAAAATGGAAAACTGAAGTAAAGAGAGCCAGCGGTCATATATATAAATATGTAGCATGTCACTAATTATATGGAAGCAGCCAGAACAGGATACACTACACTACAATACAATACAACTCAAAGGACAAGGTACAACCAAACAAAACAAAGCAGAGTAAACAGAACGCAGTAGCATCGCAAGCCTAATCTTAGTCCCATACTCTCCTACTCCTCTGCTATAATCATATACCTATATAGGGACCCTTTCCCTTGTCGACACCTGTAGAAATGTAATCTGTTTGGGCCAAAGACATGACCCAAACAGGGTGTGAGAAACAAATCCCAGTAGGCACCCACTAAAGACCCATGCCCAAATGTCTATGAAAATATGCAACAGTAGTGTGCAAAAGTAAATGCAATAAACTAATAAGTGCTCAAAAGTAACTAACTTTATCAGTCATATTGCCATTTTAATATTCATTTAGCCATTAAATTTAATAACATTCTGTTCTCATCAAAACCAAGCCCTCAGGCCAATCTGAACCTTGCCCTCAGGCTAATATAATAAAACCACGCCCACAGGCTTGCCCTCAGGCTATCAAATATTTCCCTTAGGCATACGAGATATTGCCCTCAGGCATAAAAGTCACTACCCTCAGACATAAGAAGTGTTTCCCTCAAGAGAAATAGAACATTTCCCTCAGGAAAAGCAGTACCTTGCCCTTAGGATAAACAAACAATGCCCTCAGGCTAAAAAGAACACCGCCCTCAGGCGCAAGTAACCGGGCCGAGCCCAAATCATAAACAAGAAATTTATATAAAATTCCTCTTAAGTAAATTTAATACACATTATAATCATGGCATACACTGGGGTATCCTATCCAAACATCTAAATAGAGGAACGCACCCCCGGGGTGGCCCTGGATCCAAGCAATAATCCCAAACAACAGTTTTAATTTATCCACAGATTATCTATGCAATTCTAGATATCTATCATTAAAGGCCTCAACCATACGATACCCCAAACATGGGTTCTTAGTACAATGGTACACAAAACCACACAACAGTTGGAAATAAACACCAGACCACCTACCTATATCGTCTCTGATCGGTATATGTGAATGAAGCCTCCCAAAACAAACGAGAACGGCATAGATATGAGGTGAACATAATCTCATTCAAACTCAAATAACTTAACTTAGAGGAATAATTAGTAATAACAATGCAATGAGAAGGAAGAGCTTACCCGTGGGGTTCCAAAGAGATCGACGACGTAGGAATCGGGTTCCCGGTGTGTGGTCGAGAGATCCTCCAAGCTCCAGCTGTCTCTCCTACTCTCCACCGGCGTTCTAAGCTTCCACTATGAATAGAGGAGGCTACTTCCCATTTTAAGTGAAAAAATAGACTACACGGCATGTACTCTCAACTACACAACATGTACTTTTCTCATTTAACTGTTCCTCTGGCAACTACTTTTTCACCGCTGAACTGTTCACTTGTCGACAAGAGTACACAGTGTGTATTTCTGATTACACGGCGTGTACTGTCGCTCTGCTGGCGGATGCCTCCACTACCTTACTAATCACCTGTCGACTGAATACACGACGTGTAAATACCCTATACATGATGTGTAGTCATTTTTTATACCCTTCATTGCTGAAATGCCTACAATCCCTCTGTACCCATCCCACATGGCCAAAGTACACGGCGTGTGGAAAAGTACACGGCGTGTAGTCACAAAATTTGGGGGTTTTCCCCATTTTACTTATTTTACCAAAAACACTTAAGCAAAAAGGAAAATAAGAAACTTGTACCTCAAGAATAAGAATCGGGTTCTTAAAAACTTCCCCCCTTAAAGAAATTCTTCCCCGAATTGCCCTTCCAAGGGTGATGAAGATAAAGCTGTGAATAACTTTGGCCACTGAGCACGTACTTTGGTCTCCCTCTCCCAGGTTTCGTCCTGCACTCAGCCATGCTGCCATAGCACCCGTATGAGAGGAACTGTCTGGCCTCGGAGGACCTTCGTGCTCCTATCAACAATACAAATCAGATGCTCCTTAAAGGATGCATTGATATGTAGCTCAACCTCCTCAGGCTGAAAGACGTGAGACAGGTCTGAATGATAACGGCGTAGCTGAGATACATGGAAGACGTCGTGCATGGCCCGGTACCTCTGTAGTAACTGCAACCGATAGGCAACTGGCTCGACTCTCTCCAGAATCTCAAATGGCCCCACATACCTCGGTGAAAGTTAACCCTGTCTCTTGATCCGCCTGTGTCCCAACCTCGGTGAAACACGCAAGAAAACCCGATCCCCGACCATGAACTCTAAGGGTCATCTGTGACGATTAGCATAAGATTTTCGACAAGACTATGTAGTATCCATCCTCTTCTGAATCAACTGGACCTACTCTGAAGTCTCCTGCACAAGGAATGGTCCCAGCAAAGCTGCCTCACCTACCTCTAACCAGTACAAGGGTGATCAGCATAGCCTACCATATAAAGCCTTGTAAGGTTCCATCTGAATAGTTTCCTGAAAACTGTCATTATAGGAAAACTCGACCAAGGGTATGTGCTTCTCCCAAGAGCCCCCAAATTATAGGACACATGCATGTAGAATATCCTTAAGAACCTGAATCATACGCTCTGACTGGACATTGGTCTGAGGGTGGTAAGTTGTGCTCAGAAGCACCTGTGTACCCAGTGCCCTCTGAAAACTCTACAAAAAAAAAAGATGTAAAGTAGGCGTCCCTATCTGAAATGATAGAACGAGGGACCCCATGAAGATGTACGACATCTCGGATATAAAAATTCCTAAGATCGTCAACACTGAAGGTCTCCTTGGTCGGAAAAAAGTGATCCACCTTCATGAGTCTGTCCACAACAACCCACACAACATCACTACCTCGAGGTGACCTCAAAAACCCGGTCATGAAGTCCATCGCGACATCATCCCATTTCCACTCTGGGATGGGTAACTGCTGTAACAGTCTAGCTGGCCTCTGATGCTCCACCTTCACCTGCTGACAGGTGGAACATCTCATAACAAAACCAGCTACATCTCTTTTCATACCTGGCCACCAATACAGACGTCTCAAGTAGCGTTACATCTTGGTGACTCCAGGATGAACTGCCCAAGATGAAGCATGAAACTACCACATCAGCTCCTCGTGTATGTCCCCTGGAACCCACACTCGTCTGTGGACATGTAGTACCTCATTATTTCCTATCTTCCATCCAGGAGGAGGGTCCTCACTTGCCACTGACTCCCGTAGAACTAGGCCTTCTGAATCTGATAGCTGTCTCATCATCACTCTATCTAGGAGGGTAGAAGTCACAGCTAAGGATGAAAGGTAGGTTTTCCCCTGACTCTCGTGCACCTCCAAATGCATCTCAGAGAACAAATCCATAAGCTTCCACTCACCACTAGCCTCATGAACTGCATGTATCTGAGTCTTTCTGCTCAGTGCATTAGAAACTATGTTACCCTTACCAGGTTTATAGGTAAGCTCAAAGTCGAAGGACTGTAGGTATTCAACCACCCCCGCTGTCTCAAGTTCAAG
Organism: Viscum album; assembly: GCA_963277665.1. Lineage (NCBI taxonomy): Eukaryota > Viridiplantae > Streptophyta > Magnoliopsida > Santalales > Viscaceae > Viscum > Viscum album. Next base: position 2,089,122,385 of record OY728160.1, read on the forward strand.
TCACGCTAGGTAAAGATATACTTGATACTTTTTTGGTCCATGAACACCACAAAATTATCTCCCAAGAGATAATGTCTCCAATAGTGTAATGCATGAACAAATGTAGCCAACTCGAGATCATGAGTCAGGTAATTCCTCTCATGTGGCCTCAACTGTTGAGACCCGTACGAAACTACTCGATCGCCCTGCATCAACATATCTCCAATCCCAATACCTGATGCATCACAGTAAACTGTATAGCTCTTCCCTTGCTCTAGAAGTATCAAGACTGGTGCTGATTTCAACCTTCCCTTCAGCTCCTGAAAGGCAGTCTCTCAATCTTTTGACCAAACAAACTTCACACCCTTCTTAGTCAAACCCATCAATGACGATGATAAGTGGAAGAAGTCCTATATAAAATTCCTGTAGTAACCAGCCAACCCCAAGAAACTCCACAGTTCAAACACGTTCTTAGTATGCTCCTAGGAAACTTCTTCTCTCACTTTCTCTAGGTCCACCGTAACTCCTGCCTCTGAGATAATATGACCCAGGAAGTGTATCAGGTCCATCCAAAAGTGTCACTTTGAGAGATTAGCCTATATCCGATGCTTTCTCAGTGTACTCAGTACGATCTCAAGATGGGTGGCATGGTTGTGTCGAGTATGAGAGTACACCAAGATATCATCCATGAAAACTGTAGAGACCCGAAGCTTAACGTACATTGACATTACATTACTTTTGTGGAATACTTAGTACATAACAAAAACACACACACAAGGACCGTAATAGTTTAGTGTCTTTGGAAACTCGGAATATAATCTTCTAATCGTGGTGAAAGATCTTCAACATCTCCCATAAAGATCTTCCTTTTTTTACCTAAAACCTTTCTTTATATCCTGGGGAAAAGAAAACATAAAAGGGTGAGCTCAAATTCTCAGTAAGGGTAAACAAAAGAAATATTAATCACATCATATTCATAAGAACATAACATTTTGGAAATCTTAACCTGCAAAAGAGATCATAATATCATAACATGGGATAAATCATAGTAGTGAAATGTAATCCCAATAATCATAACTTAAAACATGAAACTTTGTGGCATACACACATAATCATAGAGAATCATTTCTTATTAGTCAAGACTCATTTCCAAGACTATCTTAGTGGACAAAGTCCCTTTTTGAACCGAGTTCACTCCTCGTTTCAGTCCTGTTTCACTGAACCGGTATAACCTACCGTTCCAGCCATGTCTATCTCATGAGATATAAAATCTTTACCCAATGCATTGGAGGGAGATATAGGTCTCACCCATCTCATAATGATACCATTCTTATGTGTGCCACAAAATCATAAATCATACATCATTGCATAACCCATGTAATAAAAATGGGAATCTTAAACATCGTGACATCATAAAACAATTCATATAAGATAAAGGAATTCATAAATATAATTCCATCACAACATAATCAAATCAATGTAATAATAGGGATGTAAACAGAACCCTTTATTATCTTAGATGGAAAATAATTTTGATAAAACACTTGAACTCCATTCTTGATGAAAATATCATTTCTACTTCAAAAACATTTTTCCTTTCTTAACATGTCATAGAATTTTAAACTAAAAGAAGTTAAAAAAATAAACTTGAAAACTTGTAAGGGAAGCTTCTTGGAAATAATTTTTTAAAAATCCATTCATTCTGTATAAGTTAAAAGAAAACATTCTTCTCGTACTTTTGTCGGAAAAGTAAAAAAGTACCTCGTACGAAAAACGACAAAATATTCCTTTCATATCTTTTACTAAAAAATCACCAAAGGGTAAAATTTGATATAGACTATTGTAGAAGGATATAAATATTACATATTGAGGAAAAATGGATGTGGATGATAAAATACACCCCATTAAATACCAAAGAATAAACAATCTCGGATAAAAATGAGATTGTGATATTTCCCCTTACCTTAGGTCCGATTTGATTCGTAAGTGTCCGAACCTCCTGTATAATGATTTAAATAATGTTATTGACTTATTCCAGAATCATAATTATTGTTATGATATCATATATGGTCATATTATTAGCTTCTTATTAGTAATATTTTATTACTACTTGTTATTTGGGTGTTTATTACTTTTTGTTCTTATGCGTGTTTTGTCGAATAAATTCTTATTATTCTCTTTAGGTTATAGATACCTGATTTCCAGAATGTTATTAGTGTAATACATATCATTTTAATTCATTCAATTCATTTATATAATCATTATGCAATGAATATCATGTAGAACGAGTCGCATCACATCGTGGAGACGGTATTCCGTACGTACGCACGAGTGATGATATCGTTCCTATGATCATGGAATTGTATTGGAGTGTATGTATACTATTTCAGAATCATTATCACTTTATAATAGTCATATATAGTCATTATTTACACCATTATAACCATCCAATTAAGGTGGTGGTGGAAAATAGATTACACCACGGCGTGGAGACGGTATTCCGTACGTACGCACGCGCGGTGATTTCTTTTTCCGTAGGATGGATAGATGGTGAAATAGGGTTGTTTAATACTAATAATAACATATCAGTATATGATTGATACTGATTTTATTACTTCATAATGAAACAACTAAATAAGAATAAGTGGAAGAAGAAATAAATATGAAAGAATCGGTAACGGAAATTACCTCTTCTTTGAAGCGCCTCTTTGAGACCTCCTCTTAGGGAACTAAAATTGGTCTTTAAGGAAGACCAGAACCTCTAGGATGTTTCTAGGGAAGTGGATAAGAGAATTTGGCAGAGGTTGTCCGAGCTTTAAGGCTCAAAGTGTTGTGAGGAAGAGAGAGAGGGGGTTCCCTTTTATAAGGGAGGAGAGGGGTACCTTTGGAATAAAAAAAAATATTATTTTATTATAAAGCCAAATTCGGTTTTAAATAGATCCAAATTGATTTATTTAGAAGCTAAGGTGGGGATGGGTCGAAATACTCTCATCCAATAGAATTTAGACAAGTTTAGGTTCCTATTTTAACCTTATCATTTATATTTAACTTTAAGTTAGATAAATTTACTTTTACCGTGTCTTCTTGTTTTCTTACACTATAAGGTTAATAAATTTACTATATAAAGACAAAAGAACCGCAAGTTGTTTATTATTAATATATACAACCTTATCTAAGTCATTTGGAAGAACCTTAGATTTTTAGGAATAAAATAACAATTAATAATATAATATTTGTTTTAAAAACTATTTTATGTCAATTTTGACACTATTTAGTAATTGATTTTTGTGAAAATCATAATAGAATTATTAGTTTGAAAAAAGTTAATTAAATCAATACTAACATGTCATATTAACCTATAAAATTATTTTAACTCATAAAAAGTCTTAAATTATATTTATTTGGGTATTTATAATATCAATTATGTCAATATTTCATTAATAAGATAATTACTGCATCATCTTTGTGTCATAATAAATGATAATTATTTAATCCCTAAAAATTCTAAATAAATTACTATTATGTAGATAATTGTATTATATTTCTGGAGACTATTTATGTTCTAAGTTTCATTAATTTTATCACTAAATTAAAATTATTATACTTATAATATTTAAGAAAGTGACATGTTGTCACATTCTTTGGTTTTAATAAAAATTAAATTATTTTCATGGACAAAAGTCCATTAAATGAATCTAATCCGACCCTTAGGTGATATGGGTCGACTTTTAGTCATCCAATAGTATTTTTACATGTGTTAGGGTAATTTTATAATATTATATTTACCCCTAATTACCCGATTTACCTTTAACAATGGTAAATAAAATTTACCGTAGTTACTATTCATAATTCCCAAAAATAGAAAGTAGCTTATTAACATAATTTGGATCCACTGATTCCAAATATGGAATCCATTTTTCCAAATTCAATACACAAAAGTTTCAGAAATTAAATTAAAATTAATCCCGTTGTCGAAAGAAAACGGGTTTTTCTTTAAAACATTACAAAAGATTGAATTGATTTATCCTACGAATTCAAGGTAGAATCAATGCTAATGACATAAATTATATTAAATGGTAAAAATATATTCTATTTATACTTTAAAACAATTAAATATTATAATCTAACCATATAAATTATTGTGACGAAAAAAGTTGTTTTTAATTAAAATATAGCGTGTTTTTACTATTCATCAAAATATGAAAGTTACCAGAATGATATGAAAATTTATCCAAAGTAAATTTTTATTTCATGATTCCAAAGAAGAAATTTATTTTGTCAAATTTAACTTATAAACATGTCAAAAACTAGATTTAAAGTGGGTGAGCCATCAAAAGGCGGCAAAACTGCATTTTTTGAAAAATACTTATTTTACCCGAAAAATTTATTTTGTTCTTATACCATGTTTTAGAAAATGTGCAAGACGAATAATAATGTTATAAGATTCAAAATTTAGTTAATAATATTCATAACGGCTAGTTCATAATAATTTTATAATAATATATCATTGTTTAGTAAAACCCGGTATTGCGTACAACACACGCTATTGAGGAAGGTCGCGATTGCGTGTAATGCAAGCCAAGTCAGGGTTGCGTGCTTTTCAAGAATCCTTCGTTGTTTCGTATAACATAATCCAACCATATTTCATTTATACATTGAATATATATATATATATATACTCAATGTTGCGTAGAATAACTATTATCAAAATTGTGTGTAACACGATCCCAGAATAGTGTTGCGTATTCTGCAAGCTAATACGGTGTTGCGTATAGCACAATGTAATCTTGGTGTAGCATACAACACAAGAAATTAATGAAATTAAAAGAATATCTTTCATAAAATCTTGGGGTGTTACATTCTACCCCCCTTAAAATGAATTTTGCCCTTGAAATTCGTCGGGGTTATAAATGGTTTACTATTCGAAAGTTTCTTTAATAGAAACCCACATCGTAAAAAGGAATACCAAAACCAATCTTTAAAAAAAAATTATGAAACGTAACGGTTACCCAAATAAACTAATCACCGGGTTTCCACATAGGTGAAAATATGGATATGGAAGAGAAATCCAACCATCATGTTCTGATGGAGAGTGGTAGAGAACATGGCTATGGAAAAGCCAGCAATCCCAAAGCCATAAATTTGTGACGATCTAAGGTACCATCTGATTCATCAGATATAGAAGCACTAGGAAAACATTTTTGGTTTTCAAGTTCATTTCCCTAAAGTTGATGAAATTGGAATTAGAATAAATACTTTCGTGATTTTGGTATAGTCTCACCGTTTGTCGTTATTTGGACAATTTCCACTTCATCTATTAAAGAAATGAAGTTGAATTTGTCATTCGTGATGTGTTAGCAGATCGTGTGATAGAATGATGGGTCATTCCATCTGTCTCAAACAAAAGGTTAGAAAAGTTATCAAAAAATACATAAATCCATCTATAGTGAGATTAATCATATATGGTTTCTAAAATGGACTTATACTTCATATATCATACTGCTTAATATAATAAAACTAGTTTCTACTAAACAGGGACTTCCTGTAGGCCAGTGGTAGGCGATAAAGGCCAGTCGCACTTCGGTTGTGGGTTCGATTCCCACAGCATTGTCCGACGCGATGGGCTGTCGCCCGTCCTGCAGGTTGTCCTTTTTCTAAAGCTATATTACTATAACATCCCATCAACAATATCAAAAAAGTTTTATCCTTAAACAATACTAACTTATGTCCAACATAATCCATTCCAATATTTAGGATTATCTAAAATACTTCGGTCCAAGATCATAGTATAAAGAAAATGATCACGTGAATGCCATCATTTATCCCCCATATATCATAAGATATATCTTGTTGGTCAAATTACAAACATGTGAATACCTTAATCATGTATTCTCTTGAAGAATGAATACCCATTGAACCTTAGTGAAAACATGAATGCAGTCAAAATTTAACTCTTTCCACATACCAAAATCAAAAAATTCTATATACTCAAACCATGATATAACCTTCTCCTTATATCAGTCATGATCTCATGAATACTATCAAACATTTAATTTTCTCCTTATCCCTTCACTATGCGCATATCATCTACATTCCAAAAATATCTGAATAACCTTTCATGGATACTTGTACCATTAATCATACACTTTAAAAACTCAAGGAAAGACAACAGTGTAACAATCCTTAGATGTATCTTTATTCCATAGTACCATGAGATTACTTATACAGCATTACACATGATAAACATGTTATCATTCCACTACATTCTTAAACCATTGACCGAGCTTCAACAATTCTTTCATCTCACATATCATTTGTAGTATCTTCATCATCATCAACATAAATACTACCCATACGACCATACTGATTCTCTTCATGAGACTTTCCCTTAGGGAATTGGTTTGCATAATGCCCGTACATTCCACATTTAAAACATTTAACCATTGTTGATATCGTAGCAATACCATTATCCTCATCCCTGGTGTTAACTGAACCTTTTCCTTTGCACTTACTGGCTTTGTGTCCTTCTTTTCCACACCCAAAGCATCTTCCAATTCCTTTGAAACATTCTCCTTGATGCCTCTTCCCACATGATTTATATAGGGAAAATTGAACATTCTTTCCTCTATGATCATCATGAAACTCTATCTTTCTCTTATTAGCCGAGTTAGGAAACTTACCAAATTTTACTTTATTGATCATATTATGAGATTGATGATTCGGCATAATAATGATGTTTGGACTTCCAAATCCCATTTCATTTGGTTTATAATGAAGAATATCATTCCATTGTCCATCATATCCTCCATTATCGTGAATCATCTTGTTTCCAGCTATTTTCTAAAACCCAAAAAGAATAGTGTGAGAGGCAAAAATCATAATAAAGGGGGAGTAACTTCAATATCTAAAATCTTTGGTTTAATCTAATATCGTTACCATAGTTCTAGGACTATATCCTATACGCATACTTATCCTTAGGGTCATCCCTAGACATACCTTAGAAATATCTCTAGGGATCTCACTAAAGTTCTCGCATCCTAGTTTCCAAAGGTTGACTAAACCTTTCCTTTGATACCAAATGTAGAGACCCGAAGCTTAACGTATATGGACATTAAATTACTTTTGCGGAATACTTAGTACATAACAAAAACACACACAAAAGGACCGTAATAGTTTAGTGTCTTTAGAAACTCGGAATATAATCTTCTAATCGTGGTGAAAGATCTTCAACATCTCCCATAAAGATCTTCCTTTTTTTTTACCTAAAACCTTTCTTTATATCCCGGGGAAAAGAAAACATAAAAGGGTGAGCTCAAATGCTCAGTAAGGGTAAACAAAAGAAATATCAATCACATCATATTCATAAGAACATAACATTTTGGAAATCTTAACCTGGAAAAGAGATCATAATATCATAACATGGGATAAATCATAGTAGTGAAATGTAATCCCAATAATCATAACTTAAAACATGAAACTTTGTGGCATACACACATAATCATAGAGAATCATTTCTTATTATTCAAGACTCATTGCCAAGACTATATTAGTGGACAAAGTCCCTTTCTGAACCGAGTTCACTCCTCATTTCAGTCCTGTTTCACTGAACCGGTATAACCTACCGTTCCAGCCATGTCTATCTCATGAGATATAAAATCTTTACCCAATGAATTGGAGGGAGATATATGTCCCACCCATCTCATAATGATACCATTCTTATGTGTGCCACAAAATCATAAATCATGCATCATTGCATAACCCATGTAATAAAAATGGGAATCTTAAACATCGTGACATCATAAAACAATTAATATAAGATAAAGGAATTCATAAATATAATTCCATCACAACATAATCAAATCAATGTAATAATAGGGATAGAAACATAACCCTTTATTATCTTAGATGGAAAATAATTTTGATAAAACACTTGAACTCCATTCTTGAGGAAAATATCCTTTCTAATTCAAAAACATTTTTCCTTTCTTAACATGTCATAGAATTTTAAACTAAAAGAAGTTAAAAAAATAAACTTGAAAACTTGTAAGGGAAGCTTCTTGGAAATAATTTTTTAAAAATCCATTCATGCCGTATAAGTTAAAAGAAAACATTCTTCTCATACTTTTTTTCAGAAAAGTCAAAAAGTACCTCGTACGAAAAACGACAAAAGATTCCTTTCATATCTTTTACTAAAAAATCACCGAAGGGTAAAATTTGATATAGACTATTGTATAAGGATATAAATATTACATATTGAGGAAATATGGATGTGGATGATAAAATACACCCCAATAAATACCAAAGAATAAATAATCTCAGATAAAAATGAGATTGTGATATTTCCCCTTACCTTAGGTCCGATTTGCTTCGTAAGTGTCCGAACCTCCTGTATAATGATTTAAATAATGTTATTTAATTATTCCAGAATCATAATTATTGTTATGATATCATATATGGTCATATTCTTAGCTTCTTATTAGTAATATTTCATTACTACTTGTTATTTGGGTGTTTATTACTTTTTGTTCTTATGCGTGTTTTGTCGAATAAATTCTTATTATTCTCTTTATTTAATAGATACATCATTTCCAGAATGGTATTAGTGTAATATATATCATTTTCATTCATTCAATTCATTTATATAATCATTATGCAATGAATATCATGTAGAACGAGTCGCATCACATCGTGGAGATGATATTCCGTACGTACGCACAAGTGATGATATCGTTCCTATGATCATGGAATTGTATTGGAGTGTATGTATACTATTTCAGAATCATTATCACTTTATAATAGTCATATATAGTCATTATTTACACCATTATACCCATCCAAGCAAGGTGGTGGTGGAAAATAGATTACACCACGACGTGGAGACGGTATTCCGTACGTACGCATGCGCGGTGATTTCTTTTTCCGTAGGATGGATAGATGGTGAAATAGGGTTTTTTTGTACTTATAATAACATATCAGTATATTATTGATAGTTATTTTATTACTTCATAGTGAAACAACTAAATAAGAAGAAGTGGAAGAAGAAATAAAGATGAAAGAATCGGTAACGGAAATTACCTCTTCTTTGAAGCGCCTCTTTGAGACCTCCTCTTAGGGCACTAAAATTGGTCTTTGAGGAAGACCAGAACCTCTAGGATGTTTCCAGGGAAGTGGAGAAGAGAATTTGGCAGAGTTTGGCCGAGAATGAAGGCTAAAAGTGTTGCGAGGAAGAGAGGGAGGGGGTGCCCTTTTATAAGGGAGGAGAGGGGTACCTTTGGAATAACAAAAAATATTATTTTATTATAAAGCCAAATTCGGTTTTAAATAGCTCCAAATTGATTTATTTCTAAGATAAGGTGGGGATGGGTCTAAATCCTCTCATCCAATATAATTTAGACAAGTTTAGGTTCCTATTTTAACCTTATCATTTATATTTAACTTTAAGTTAGATAAATTTACTTTTACCGTGTCTTCTTGTTTTCTTACACTATAAGGTTAATAAACTTACTATATCAAGCCAAAAGAAACCCAAGTTGTTTATTATTAATATATATAACCTTATCTAAGTCATTTGGAAGAACATTAGATTTTTAGGAATAAAATAACAATTAATAATATAATATTTGTTTTAAAAACTATTTTATGTCAATTTTGACACTATTTAGTAATTTATTTTTGTGAAAATCATAACAGAATTATTAGTTAGAAAAAAGTTAATTAAATCAATACTAACATGTCATATTAACCTATAAAATTAGTTGAAATCATAAAAAGTCTTAAATTATATTTATTTGGGTATTTATAACATCAATTATGTCAATATTTCATTAATAAGATAATTACTGTATCATCTTTGTGTCCTAATAAATGATAATTATTTAATCCCTAAAAATTATAAATAAATTACTATGATGTAGATAATTGTATTATATTTCTGTATACTATTCATTTTAGAAGTTTCATGAAGTTTATCACTAAATTAAAATTATTATACTTATAAGATTTAAGAAAGTGACATGTTGTCACATTCTTTGGTTTTAATAATAATTAAATTATTTTCATGGAAAAAAGTCCATTAAATGAATCTAATACGACCCTTAGGTGATATGGGTCGACTTTTAGTCATACAATAGGATTTTGACATGTGTTAGGGTAATTTTATATTATTATATTTACCCTTAATTACCCGATTTACCTTTAACTATGGTAAATAAAATTTACCGCAGTTACTATTCATAATTCCCAAAAATAAAAAGTATATTATTGACATAATTTGGATCCAATTATTCCAAATATGGAATCCATTTTTCCAAATTCAATACAAAAAATTTTCAGAAATTAAATTAAAATTAATCCCGTTGTCGAAAGAAAACAGGTTTTTCTTTAAAACATTGCAAAAGATTGAATTGATTTATCCTAGGAATTCAAGGTAGAATCAATGCTAATGACATACATTATATTAAATGGTAAAAATATATTCTATTTATACTTTAAAACCATTAAATATTATAATTTAACCATATAAATTATTGTGACGAAAAAAGTTGTTTTTAATTAAAATATAGTGTGTTTTTACTATTCATCAAAATATGAAAGTTACCAGAATGATATGAAAATTTATCCAAAGTAAATTTTTATTTCATGATTCCAAAGAAAAATTTTATTTTGTCAAATTGAACTTATAAACATGTCAAAAACTAGATTTAAAGTGGGTGCACCATCAAAATGCGGCAAAACTGCATTTTTTGAAAAATACTTATTTTACCCGAAAAATTTATTTTGTTCTTATACCATGTTTTAGAAAATGTGCAAGACGAATAATAATGTTATAAGATTCAAAATTTAGTTAATACTATTCATAACGTCTAGTTCATAATAATGTTATAATAATATATCGTTGTTTAGTAAAACGCGGTATTGCGTACAACACACGCTATCGAGGAAGGTCGTGATTGCGTGTAATGCAAGCCAAGTCAGGGTTGCGTGCTGTGCACGAATCCTTCGTTGTTTCGTATAACATAATCCAACCATATTTCATTTATACATTGAATATATATATATATATATATACTCAATGTTGCATAGAATAACTATTATCAAAATTGTGTGTAACACGATCCAAGAATAGTGTTGCGTATACTGCAAGCTAATACGGTGTTGCGTATAGCGCAAGGTAATATTTGTGTAGCATACATCACAAGACATTAATGAAATTAAAAGAATATCTTTCGTAAAATCTCAGGGTGTTACATTCTACCCCACTTAAAATGAATTTCGCCCTCGAAATTCGTCGGGGTTATAAATGGTTTACTATTTGAAAGTTTCTTTAATAGAAACCCACATCGTAAAAAGGAATACCAAAAACAATATTTAAAAACAAAAGTATGAAATGTAACGGTTACCCAAATAAACTAATCACTGGGTTTCCACATAGGTGAAAATATGGATATGGAAGAGAAATCCAACCATCATGTTTTGATGGAGAGTGGTAGAGAACATGGCTATGGAAAAGCCAGCAATCACAAAGCCATAAATTTGTGACGATCTAAGGTACCATCTGATTCATCAGATATAAGAGCACTAGGAAAACATTTTTGGTTTTCAAGATCATTTCCCTAAAGTTGATGAAATTGGAATTAGAAGAAATACTTTCATGATTTTGGTATAGTCTCACCGTTTGTCGTTATTTGGACAATTTCCACTTCATCTCTTAAAGAAATGAAGTTTAATTTGTCATTCATGATGTGTTAGCAGATCATGTGATAGAATGATGGGTCATTCCATCTGTCTCAAAAAAAAGGTTAGAAAAGTTATCAAAAAATACATAAGTCCATCTATAGTGAGATTAATCATATATAGTTCCTAAAATGGACTTATACTTTATATATCATACTGCTTAATATAATAAAACTAGTTTCTACTAAACAGGGACTTCCTGTAGGCCAGTGGTAGGTGATAAAGGCCAGTCGCACTTTGGTTGTGGGTTCGATTCCCACAGCCTTGTCCGACGCGATGGGATGTCGCCCGTCCTGCAGGTTGTCCTTTTTCTAAAGCTATATTACTATAACATCCCATTAACAATATCAAAAAAGTTTTATCCTTAAACAATACTAACTTATGTCCAACATAATCCATTCCAATATTTAGGCTTATCTAAAATACTTCGGTCCAAGCTCATAGTATAAAGAAAATGATCACGTGAATGCCATCATTTATCCCCCATATATCATAAGATATATCTTGTTGGTCAAATTAAAAACATGTGAATACCTTAATCATGTATTCTCTTGAAGAATGAATACCCATTGAACCTTAGTGAAAACATGAATGCAGTCAAAAGTTAACTCTTTCCACATACCAAAATCCAAAAATTCTATATACCCAAACCATGATATAACCTTCTCCTTATATCAGTCATGAGCTCATGAATACTATCAAACATTTAATTTTCTCCTTATCTCTTCATTATGCACATATCATCTACATTCCAAAAATATCTGAATAACCTTTCATGGATACTTGTACCATTAATCATACACTTTAAAAACTCAAGGAAAGACAACAGTGTAACAATCCTTAGATGTCTCTTTATTCCATAGTACCATGAGATTACTTATACAACATTACACATTATAAACATGTTATCATTCCACTACATTCTTAAACCATTGACCGAGCTTCAACAATTCTTTCATCTCACATATCATTTGTAGTATCTTCATCATCATCAACATAAATACTACCCATACGACCATACTGATTCTCTTCATGAGAATTTCCCTTAGGGAATTGGTTTGCATAATTCCCGTACATTCCACATTTAAAACATTTAACTATTTTTGATGTTGTAGCAATACCATTATCCTCATCCCTGGTGTTAACTGAACCTTTTCCTTTGCACTTACTGGCTTTGTGTCCTTCTTTTCCACACCCAAAGCATCTTCCAGTTCCTTTGAAACATTCTCCTTGATTCCTCTTCCCACATGATTTATATAGGGAAAATTGAACTTTCTTTCCTCTATGATCATCATGAAACTCCATCTTTCTCTTATTAGCCGAGTTAGGAAACTTACCAAATTTTACTTTATTGATCATATTATGATATTGATGATTCGGCATAATAATGATGTTTGGACTTCCAAATCCCATTTCATTTGGTTTCTCATGAAGAATATCATTCCATTGTCCATCATATCCTCCATTATCGTGAATCATCTTGTTTCCAGCCATTTTCTAAAACCCAAAAAAATAGTGTGAAAGGCAAAAATCATAATAAAGGGGGAGTAACTTCAATATCTAACATCTTTGGTTTAATCTAATATCGTTACCATAGTTCTAGGACTATATCCTATATGGATACTTATCCTTAGGGTCATCCCTAGACATCCCTTAGAAATATCTCTAGGGATCTCACTAAAGTTCTCGCATCCTAGTTTCCAAATGTTGACTAAACCTTTACTCTGATACCAACTGTAGAGGCCCGAAGCTTAACATACATGGACATTACATTACTTTTTCGGAATACTTAGTACATAACAAAAACACACACACAAGGACCGTAATAGTTTAGTGTGTTTGGAAACTCGGAATATAATCTTCTAATCGTGGTGAAAGATCTTCAACATCTCCCATAAAGATCTTCCTTTTTTTTACCTAAAACCTTTCTTTATATCCGGGGGAAAAGAAAACATAAAAGGGTGAGCTCAAATGCTTATTAAGGGTAAACAAAATAAATATCAATCACATCATATTCATAAGAACATAACATTTTGGAAATCTTAACCTGCAAAAGAGATCATAATATCATAACATGGGATAAATCATAGTAGTGAAATGTAATCCCAATAATCATAACTTAAAACATGAAACTTTGTGGAATACACACATAATCATAGAGAATCATTTCTTATTAGTCAAGACTCATTTCCAAGACTATCTTAGTGGACAAAGTCCCTTTCTGAACCGAGTTCACTCCTCGTTTTAGTCCTGTTTCACTGAACCGGTATAACCTACCATTCCAGCCATGTCTATCTCATGAGATATAAAATCTTTACCCAATTAATTGGAGGGAGATATAGGTCCCACCCATCTCATAATGATACCATTATTATGTGTGCCACAAAATCATAAATCCTACATCATTGCATAACCCATGTAATAAAAATGGGAATCTTAAACATCGTGACATCATAAAACAATTCATATAAGATAAAGGAATTCATAAATATAATTCCATAACAACATAATCAAATCAATGTAATAATAGGGATATAAACATAACCCTTTATTATCTTAGATGGAAAATAATTTTGATAAAACACTTGAACTCCATTCTTGAGGAAAATATCCTTTCTACTTCAAAAACATTTTTCCTTTCTTAACATGTCATAGAATTTTAAACTAAAAGAAGTTAAAAAAATAAACTTGAAAAATTTTAAGGGAAGATTCTTGGAAATAATTTTTTAAAAATCCATTCATGCCATATAAGTTAAAAGAAAACATTCTTCTCGTACTTTTGTCGGAAAAGTCAAAAAGTACCTCGTACGAAAAATGACAAAAGATCCCTTTCATATCTTTTACTAAAAAATCACCGAAGGGTAAAATTTTATATAGACTATTGTATAAGGATATAAATATTACATATTTAGGAAAAATGGATGTGGATGATAAAATACACCCCAGTAAATACCAAAGAATAAACAATCTCGGATAAAAATGAGATTGTGATATTTCCCCTTACCTTAGGTCCGATTTGATTTGTAAGTGTCCGAACCTCCTGTATAATGATTTAAATAATGTTATTGACTTATTACATAATCATACTTATTGCTATGATATCATATATGGTCATATTCTTAGCTTCTTATTAGTAATATTTCATTACTACTTGTTATTTGGGTGTTTATTACTTTTTGTTCTTATGCGTGTTTTGTCGAATAAATTCTTATTCTTCTCTTTAGGTTATAGATACCTAATTTACAGAATGGTATTAGGGTAATATATATCATTTTCATTCATTCAATTCATTTATATAATCATTATGCAATGAAGATCATGTAGAACGAGTCGCATCACATCGTGGAGACGGTATTCCGTACGTACGCACGAGTGATGATATCATTTCTATGATCGTGGAATTGTATTGGAGTGTATGTATACTATTTCAGAATCATTATCACTTTATAATAGTCATATATAGTCATTATTTACACCATTATACCCATCTAAGTAAGGTGGTGGTGGAAAATAGATTACACCACGGCGTGGAGACGGTATTCCGTACGTACGCACGCGCGATGATTCATTTTTCCGTAGGATGGATAGATGGTGAAATAGGGTTGTTTAATACTTATAATAACATATCAGTATATTATTGATACTGATTTTATTACTTCATAATGAAACAACTAAATAAGAAGAAGTGGAAGAAGAAATAAAGATGAAAGAATCGGTAACGGAAATTACCTCTTCTTTGAAGCGCCTCTTTGAGACCTCCTCTTAGGGAACTAAAATTGGTCTTTGAGGAAGACAAAAACCTCTAGGATGTTTCTAGGGAAGTGGAGAAGAGAATTTTTCAGAGGTTGGCCGAGCTTGAAGGCTCAAAGTGTTGTGAAGAAGAGAGGGAGGGGGTTCCCTTTTATAAGGGAGGAGAGGGGTACCTTTGGAATAACAAAAAATATTATTTTATTATAAAGCAAAATTCGGTTTTAAATATCTCCAAATTGATTTATTTCTAAGCTAAGGTGGGGATGGGTCGAAATACTCTCATAAAATAGAATTTATACAAGTTTGGGTTCATATTTTAACCTTATCATTTATATTTAACTTTAAGATAGATAAATTTACTTTTACCGTGTCTTCTTGTTTTCTTACACTATAAGGTTAATAAACTTACTATATCAAGCCAAACGAACCCCAAGTTGTTTATTATTAATATATATAACCTTATCTAAGTCATTTGGCAGAACCTTAGATTTTTAGGAATAAAATAACAATTAATAATATAATATTTGTTTTAAAAACTATTTTATGTCAATTTTGACACTATTTAGTAATTGATTTTTTTGAAAATCATAACAGAATGATTAGTTATAAAAAAGTTAATTAAATAAATAATAACATGTCATATTAACCTATAAAATTAGTTTTACTCATAAAAAGTCTTAAATTATATTTATTTGGGTATTTATAACATCAATTATGTCAATATTTCATTAATAAGATAATTACTGCATCATCTTTGTGTCATAATAAATGATAATTATTTAATCCCTAAAAATTCTAAATAAATTCCTATGATGTATATAATTGTATTATCTTTATGGAGAATATTCATTTTCGAAGTTTTATTAAGTTTATCACTAAATTAAAATTATTATACTTATAAGATTTAAGAAAGTGACATGTTGTCACATTCTTTGGTTTTAATAATAATTAAATTATTTTCATGGAAAAAAGTCCATTAAATGAATCTAATCCGACCCTTAGGTGATATGGGTCTACTTTTAGTCATCAAATAGGATTTTGACATGTGTTAGGGTAATTTTATAATATTATATTTACCCTTAATTACCCGATTTACCTTTAACTATGGTAAATAAAATTTACCGTAGTTACAATTCATAATTCCCAAAAATATAAAGTAGCTTATTAAAATAATTTGGATCCACTGATTCCAAATATGGAATCCATTTTTCCAATTTCAATACACAAAAGTTGCAGAAATTAAATTAACATTAATCCCGTTGTCGAAAGAAAATGGGTTTTTCTTTAAAACATTGCAAAAGATTGAATTGATTTATCCTACGAATTCAAGGTAGAATCAATGCTAATGACATAAATTATATTAAATGATAAAAATATATTCTATTTATAATTTAAAACCATTCAATATTATAAATTAACCATATAAATTATTGTGATGAAAAAAGTTGTTTTTAATTAAAATATAGCGTGTTTTTACTATTCATCAAAATATGAAAGTTACCAGAATGATATGAAAATTTATCCAAAGTAAATTTTTATTTCATGATTCCAAAGAAGAATTTTATTTTGTCAAATTGAACTTATAAACATGTCAAAAACTAGATTTAAAGTGGGTGCGCCATCAAAAGGCGGCAAAACTGCATTTTTTGAAAAATACTTATTTTACCCGAAAAATTTATTTTGTTCTTATACCATGTTTTAGAAAATGTGCAAGAAGAATAATAATGTTATAAGATTCAAAATTTAGTTAATACTATTCATAACGGCTAGTTCATAATAATGTTATAATAATATATCGTTGTTTAGTAAAACCCGGTATTGCGTACAACACACGCTATCGAGGAAGGTTGCGATTGCTTTTAATGCAAGCCAAGTCAGGGTTGCGTGCTGTGCAAGAATCCTTCGTTGTTTAGTATAACATAATCCAACCATATTTCATTTATACATTGAATATATATATATATATATATATACTCAATGTTGCGTAGAATAACTATTATAAAAATTGTGTGTAACACGATCCAAGAATAATGTTGCTTATACTGCAAGCTTATACGGTGTTGCATATAGCGCAAGGTAATCTTGGTGTAGCATACAACACAAGACATTAATGAAATTAAAAGAATATCTTTCATAAAATCTTGGGGTGTTACAAAAACTACCACAAAAGAATACAAATAAGAATGGAACAAACGATTCATCAGAGCCATGAAAACTGCTGGGGCGTTCGTGAGTCCGAACGACATAACCAAGTACTCGCATAGATCATATATGCTCTGAAAAGATGTAAGCGGTATATCCGATGGTCTAACGTGTAACTGATGATATCTGAATCTCAATTCAATCTTCTAGAACACTCTTTCTCCCCGAAGTTGATCAAAAAGATCATCAATACTTGGCAAGGGATATCAGTTCTTGACCGTCAACTGGTTCAGCTTCCGATAATCCACACATAGTCTGAGGGTACCATCCGCCTTCTTAGAAAACAGGATAGGCGAACCCTAAGGAGAAGTATTGGGTCAGATGAAACCCTTTTCCTGTAACTCCTCTAACTGCCTCTTAAGCTCTTGAAACTCAGGTGTAGCCATCCTATAAGGAGGAATGGACATCGGTGCCACTCCTGGCACAAGCTCAATAGAGAAATCCACCTCTTGCTATGGAGGAAAACCAGAAAAGTCGTCCGGGAAGACATCCCTCAACTGATCAACTACTTGAGGGAAATCCTTCTGAAAAGTCCCATGATCATCCAGATATAAACTCACAATCTTGGTTGTCACTCCACCTCGTCTACAATGCTCGGGTCCAGTTCGGCTCACCTGGACATCCCATTCGACCTTGTATAGAAACTCTCCATCCTCTGGTGATGTGAAACTCACCCAGTGATGATAACAGTCTAGAAATGCTCGAAAGGGAACCAACCAGTCCATCCTGAGAATCACATCATAAGTTGTGATCTCCAAGACATGGAGGTCCCATAGAAAGTGACACCCACCAACCTCAAGGGGGCACTCCTTGCACCGACGCACACCAGTCGTTCTAGTCCCCAACGGAGTGTCTAGCGTCATCACAACAAAAGAAGAAGAAACATAGAGCCCAAGGATCTGCACAAAGGGCACAGATATAAAACTATGTGTAGCACCTGTATCAAAAATAACTGAAGATAAAAAAAGAAGCTACTAGAATAGTACCTCTGACAGTGGAAGGTCCAAGATCCTGCTTTTGTTGGGTCTGTTGCACTGCATATGCCTGCCCAGTTCCGCGGCCCTGTAACACAGCCTGGCTACCCTGAGCTGACCTGCCCTACTACCTCTGAGATCCTGGTGTTTGGCTACCATGACCACGACCACCATCTCTGCCTGCATGCCCCAACGTATTCCAATTGACCGACTAGTAAGAAGCTGCTGGTCCTTCTCCCTCACATGGAGTCTACACAAAACCCCTCTCACTAGCCACTGGTGGAAACACCCTGCAAAAGCGCTGCAGATGACCCATCTTTCCACAAGCTCGGCACTCCACTGGGTCTCGGGGACACTGAGGCTGCTTGTGCCCCTCTCTACCACACTGGTAGAAAATAACCTAGCCACATGAAGTATTCTTCTGACTAGTACTATCGTCGTGAGAGAATTCCATCTTTCTCTTCCTCTTGCCGGTATAAATAGTACTAGAAACTAGTGTCGAACCGCCCTGGCCCACACCACTAGCTTCCTGCAGGTTCCGCTCTGTAATCATTTCCTGGTTCACAATAGCATGCACTGTAGGAAACCTGAAAACATTCACCAGCACTCGGATGTCATATCGAAGACCATCCTTAAAGGGTATAGCCCTCAACGTTTCGTCACACACTAGAATGGGTGTAAAATGCTAAATATCGGTGATGTGAGCAGAATAATCCATCACTAACATGACGTCTTGCTACAGACTCATGAACTCTCGAGCTCAATCTTCCCTTAGCATCTCTAGGAAGAAGAATTCATAGAAAGCTGCCTGAAAATCTTCCCACACCATGTCTTAGTGATGCTTGGACTGGGTGGTAACATCCCACCAACTCTTGGCAGAATCACGCAGCATGTATTTAGCGAGCTAGACCCTCCGACCTGGAGGCGTCTCAAGATGCTCGGATATCGTCTACATAGAATCCAGCCATGACTTCGCAACCTGTGGTCTACCATCCCCCGAAAATTTAGGCGGATGTGTAAGGGTTGGTGTCCTGAGAACCAACTGTTTTTTACTTTGATTACATGAATGTACTCTTATTATATATTGTTCATTGTTTTTCATGACTATAATATAATAATGTCCTAGAATATTTGTTGCATTAATAAGGTCATGGAATATCCCCACTATGATGAGAAACTTTAAATGCTATAAAAATATTCTTAAATAAAGTTCTACAGTTGGATGACATACTATGATAGGACACATAGTATACATACCATCTTGTGCGAGTACTCGTAATAAGATGAGACTCTCTCTCATGGACTTCGCACTTGGTAATCTCCAAGATGGGAGATTATGAGAACAGACCTGCTAGTAGAAATTCCGCATGTCTTAGTGTCATCAGACATTGCTATCTATGAGAGTGTGTAATGGTCCTTAGACTGGAAGATTATCATTAACTCATTTCATGACTCGCACACTTAGATTTGCTAACGAAAACTATCACGAAGAGAGTTGGTGGGAAGTAGGGTACGTTGGGTGCATCACGAATGACATGTTGTTAATGGATAATTCGAGGAAAGATTTTTCACTTCCATATTTATGGAATTAGATATCTCGGGCCCTTTGATTGAAATAGAACTGTCGCACAAATTCCATGGACATGGTGTCACGATGAGTTTATTTCTAGAAGTCAAAGAATGACAGATCAAGAATATAGTTTTATGACACTTACATGAAACCTTCTTGATGAGATATTGAGATAAAGAGATTAAATTACATAGTAAGAATCTGTATGAGGTGACACGTCAATGTGGCATAACTTTTTTTCTCTTGGGTGCCTTGACCCATTGTTAGACAGTAATCTTGGATTTTAGGCAAGCCCGCCCAATGCCAATGAGAAAGAGGCCTAGAGGGTCAAACACTAAGTGTATTCAAGTATCTCAAGTAGAATAAAGATTATTCATGTACATAGATTAATAATTATTCAATGAATCCTAAATTGATTTAATGTTCGAGGAATAATAAAATAAAAAAAGTACACGCCGTGTATTAATGATTACACGCCGTGTAGTTTTTATTTTAAAAACAAGTACACGCCATGTATTATTAAATGTACACGTCGTGTAGTTTTCATTTTGGAAAGGAAGTGAATAAATGAAAACAAGATATACACACCATGTACATTTAATGTACACGCCGTGTAGTTTTCAATGAAAAGACAAGTACACACCATGTATTTATGATTATACTCCGTGTAGTTTTTCCAGTCAGGATTTTGAGGAAATATATTTTTATTAAATGATATTTATTATAATCAGTGTGGGCGCATGTCAAGGAATTAATGACTCGACATGGGGTTTTCAAAAAGAGTTAATGAAATAAATAAAACGTGTAATGCGTTTATATATTGTCATAACTCTACAACCTCAAACCCGATTATAAACATCCTCACAACCCCAACTCTTTTCCCAAAAAGAGAATCGTTGTGCACAACAATTAAGGAGAATTCTTTCAAGGACGAAAGAACCTCTTCCTCCAAGAATGCTCTCAAGACCGAGAGAGATCATCTTCCATCGGATCAAGATGGTCTAAGGCGGACAACGTAAGCAAAGGTTTCTCCATGGTAACACCCGGAGACTCCTTTGGCGACGTCCAGAGATACGAGGTGCACGTGTGGATCACTGCTAGAGAAAGTATATACTTGGATTCTGCAACGCAATGATGAATCACATCAGAAGGTGATCAAGAATATCAATAAAGAAAGAACACCCAAAAAGTACTTCATTTCAATTAATTAAATTAATTATAATCAACTTGTGACGATCCACTTTTGTGGTTCCAGTACCTTTCTTATTCTTTTTCTATTTCTGTGATTCGATCCATGGAGACTGGAGTTTATCATCGTATTGATCCTAGATTGATCATTGATATTGACAAAAATCCAAGTGGGCACAACCACCCATGAGCTTCCACTGTGCCCGGAACCTTCAATTGGTATCAGAGGGAGGTTACAACGTTGATTATAGTTATTTAATTTTTGTTTATAATTTACACATTTATATTTGATTCAATTCGTGATAAATCGTTCTATTAAACTAAATGAATGAGATCTTTTCTTCCTCCTTCGTTTTTCGATTCACATAACAGAAATGACCTTTTAATTTTATTTTTGATTAAAATAAAAATGAGGAACTCATCCGGAGGATCCACTCTTTCTGTTTGTACAACATGAGAATACATGGTGTGTAATGAAAACTATATGTCATGTACTTAGGTTCAACAAGACGATACTGGTCCACCAAACCACGCCGTGTGAATTGAGTATACCTATGTTTTATTGCACCATGTTGACCAGAAATGAACGGCGCGTGGAACCGGAATACACAACGTATATGTTGAATAAACACGCCGTGTAGTCTGATCTGGCCCAAGTGAAACCGTGTACAAGGAGAAGCCGTGTTGCGCGTACATGGGATTTCCAGGACGGTAACCACGTAACAATGAGGTACACGCCATGTTAGATTAATCTACATGCTGTGTAATCCAAAATTTCCAAATTAGAGAAAACACGTCAAATCCCCTGACATGTACTTTGGATAAAGGGTGAAAATAAATACACACCGTGTAATATAAAAACTACACGCCGTGTACTTTCCAGAAATGGAATTTCACCAGGCTTCCTTCAAAAGTACAAAGACTTTTACAAGGGATATGGATGAGAATAATCTCAAGGAAATTCATAAAGGAATTTAAGATAAATAATTGATTAATTATAAGAACATAAGTAATTAATTTCAAGCACGACTTATCTTAAATAATAGAATGATTAAAATAATTTGAATTCTAAATATGCGTAAATGTCATTTCATGCTCTGGATGATCATGAGATAGACCAAATTACCTTTGTATGTGTGTTTGGTTTCATTTAAATTTGTTTAATTAAAATTCGTTGGCCTGTGAGCCTTCTTCCAATAAAATGTAGGGCCTGCGTGCCCATGGTTTCTTTAATGTAAACCCCATGTAATAGAGGATCTACCAAGCCATATGAGATGGTTCAAAAAGACAAAGCTGAGGCGAAACCAACCCAAGAAGATACAAAGGCGGACAGGTGGGAGCTGCAAAACACGAACCATCGGTTCAAGGTGTTTTTCCCTAGTTCAGGGTTAGCTTATCAAACCGCTAGATAAGCTAACCAATAAAAGCTCATGATCATGCCATTTTATTTTATTTTTGTCTGATTTCATGTTTTATTTATTATGTATATGTTTTCACGATCACATAGTTAATAAAATGAACAAGCATGAAAAGATGGAATAAAATAAAAACCGGACTATGCGTAAACATTATCAGAACATGGTTAATCACTTAAGCAAGCATCACTTAATATTAACAAGCATGTGATAATGAAAAACTACGCATAAATGATTAAAATACCTCAATACCATATTAAGTCAGACCAAGCCTTCTGTTACTTGATTAAGGGAAAGACTCAATAAAACTATGTGTTTGACCAACCCTTGTTGGGACACTTACTTTTATAAAGGAAGCCCTTATGAAAGGTTTCAGGTTGAATTAACCATATCACATCAAGATGAGTATCCCTTGATATAATTGATGTAATATTGGAGGCAAGAGTTGAGGAAATCCAAGTCAGGATTTCAGGATTGGGGAGTCCACTCAATAGATCAAGGAATTGTAAGCTCACAGTTACAAAGACCTGCCTACCTAAATACCTTCAAATAGCTTGACCAACCCTTGTTGGGGTTATGCGAAGGGGAATATGGATCATTTCCACTAGAATGTCAAAGCAAATGGACATTCTGAGTTCAATGGTGAGGGCCATTTGGGACTTGATAAAATAGTGGGAGAATTAATAAAAATTTATTATTTCTCATAAAATGTAATCAAGAAAGTGCTGATAAATCTGCTCTTTTAAATTTTAGAATCAAATATGAAAAGCTCGTCAACCAAATTTTCTCTGCGATCAATTCTGGATAAAGACAACATCCCCACCGATAGTAACTTTTAGGAATGGTTTAGTCACCTTCGGGTTATCCTACGCCATGAACGAAAGTTTTACGTGCTGGAGTCCTCACTTATCGATTCTCCTTCCCTAGGGGTGAGTGATGAAGATTTCATGGTCTATGATCAACATTTGAGAGATGCACTCGACGTTCAATGTTTGATGTTGTCATCAATGTCTAGTGAGCTCATGAAGTCTCATGAAGACATGGATGCCTACAGAATGCTCGAGCACCTCCGTGGTCTATACCAGGAGAGAGAAAGACAAGAAAGGTTTGAGATATCCAAGGCTCTATTTCAGAGAAAGCTTGGAGAGGGTGCCCCAGCTGGGCCTCATGTAGTCAAGCTCATTGGCAACATTGAGTTCTTGGAGGTTCTAGGGCTTAAACTCCCCGTAGAACTGGGTACTGATCTCATTCTCACATCACTCCCCCAGAGCTTCTCCAACTTTGTTGTAAATTTCAACATGAACAACATTGAGAAGTCTCTATCTGATCTTCTTATCCTTATTCGCCAAGTGGACAATGATATGAAGCATGAAAATCATTCTGTCCTTATGGGGAATAAAAGAAAAGGTAAGGATAATAAATTTAAGCCCAAAGCTTCTTCAAGGCCTTCCAAGAAAAGGAAGATCAAAGGGGAGGCAAGAGAATGGGATGCCGTTTGTTTCTCATGTGGCAAGAAGGGCCACTGGAAGAAAAACTGCACCCAGCCAAGGAAGCAAGGGGAAGCTTCAGGTGTGTTTTTTATCGAATGAAATCTATCTATTTCTACCAATTGGGTATTAGATACTTCTTTTGGTGCTCACATCTGTATCCAAATACAGGAACCAAGTAAATTCAGAAATATTGACCAGGTGAGGTGGATATACGAGTAGCCAACGGAGCCAGACTCGCTGTTATAGATGTCGGAGACTACCACTTCAAATTTCCTACTAGGATGGTATTGGTTTTGAAAGGATGTTATTATGTACCCTATGTAACCAAAAAAATTATTTCAGTATCCATATTAGATACTTATGGATTCATCTTCAAGTTTGGAAGTGGATGTTTCTACTTTTATAAAGATAACATTTGTTTTGGTAGGGCACATTTATATAACAACCTTTATGTGTTAGACTACATAAACCAAGTAATGGAAATCGATGAAAAAGTTAATTCAAATGAATTATACCACACCCAAATTTGGCATCACCGGCTAGGTCATGTTAATGCACTACTGGAAACATGATCTTTCCCAACACTTCTATACCAACGGTTTGTAAAAACCGTTGGTATAGCTACCATTTCCCAACGGTTCACCAAAACCGTTGGGAAAGGGTGTGTTTTGAGACCCTTTCCCAACGGTTTTGGTGAACCGTTGGGAAAGGTCACTCTTTCCCAACGGTTCTCAAGAACTGTTGGGAAAAAGCACCAAAAAAATCCAACATTCGGCCAACTAAAATACACCCCACCAGAACCTATCCCAACGGTTTTGAAAACCATTGGGATAGGGCTATCCCAACGGTTTTGAAAACCGTTGGGATAGGTTCTTTAATTTTTTTCCAGATCCACTAACCGAGAACATTATATAAATCAAAATTTTAAATAATTATGATAATACATATATATATTTATGAAATTATGTTTACAAAAGTGATGTTAGCTTAGTGGTTAAGTCGTTCGATAATAAACGAGGGGTCCTGGGATCAAATCCCAGCGGATGTTTTATTTTTGGAATTTATATACCAACGGTTCCATTACCGTTGGTATAGATTTCATATTACCTATACCAACGGTTTCCAAAACCGTTGGTATAGGTCTATACCAACAGTTTTTGGAAAACCTTTGGTATAGGTCTATCCCAACAGCTTACTTGGCTACAGTTCTCCAAACCATTGGTATAGGCTATACCAACGGTTTGGAGGCCTATACCAATGGTTCCAAACCGTTGGTAAAGGTTAGTTTTCCAGTAGTGATGAGAAACATTTGACAAAATTACATCAAGATGGGTATTTAGATTCTTTCGACCTAAAACCACTTGGTGTATGTCATGTGTGTCTACAAGGAAAAATGACCAAAGCCCCATTTAGTGGGAAAGGTGAAAGGGATAAAGAGCTTATAGAATTATTTCACACAGATGTGTGTGAACCATTTCCAGTTGAATCAAGGGGTGGGTTATCATACTTCATAACTTTTACTGATGATTTTAGTAGATATGGATATATTTAATTAATGAGGTATAAGTTAGATTCTTTTGATCGGTTCAAAGTGTTGGATATGAATCTACAGATTATATACAAGAGGGGGGTTTTGTCTTTTGCAATTTTTTCAATAACTCTTCTCTTGAACGAGTTCTGTCCTTTATAATTTATCAGATTTGATCGTGCAGTGGAAAAAGTAAAAACAAGAACACAAATATGTATAGTGGTTCAGGGAAAAGAAATCCCCTAGTCCACTCCACCAACGCTCTACTCCACGAGCTTGGTGATTTTCACTATCTGGTCCTCTTTTCCACAAACCGATTCACAACTGAGTATAGGCAGTTGACACCTTTACAATCCAAGGAAAAACAAAGCCTTCTGGTTCAAACACAAACCTACACAGCTTAGAACGAGAAGCTGGTTACTCAATAATAAAAAAAATAATTTCAGAAAGAAATTTTCGATTGATCTTCACAATTGCAATAGAATGCAATTGACAGCAGATGGATCAAAGTCTCTAGAAATATTGATCTTCAAGATGAAGCAGTTCTGAGTTGATCCAGTTGTAGTAGATATAGAGATATAGTTCACAACCTCAGCATTAGTAGATCCACAGTAGATATTCGATGTAGAACAGGTGAATCTTCTATCGAGTTCCTTCTTCTTGAACAAACAGAGCTTTTACACTCCTGTTGAATCAGCAGATCAATCGTGAATAGTTTCAATCTCTGTTTTCCACCTTTTTCAATAATAGATCGATCACACCATCTTTTTTCTAGTGTTTCAGAGAGAGCATATATAATAAAGCATATCTCCTACACATTTAGATCCATAAAAGTCGCCTTCTGATTCGCGATATTCAAAAATTTGAATTTACAGAGAAGTCGTAACTTCCCTTAAGACTCGGCATAAAAAAGATCCTTTTAATTTGATCTTAAATCCATTAATAAAATGGATTTGAATCAGTCAAAGTCATAATTTAAAAACGACTTTAAATCCATCTTGAAATCCGCCCAGAAATCATCTTCCTGATCACTGTACATAAAAACCGTCTGCCAAAAATTCCGACGCCAAACATAAGGTTGATGACGTGGCCTCCAAACGTAGGGTTAATAACATAGTCTTCAAACGTAGGGTTGACAACGTAAGGTTGATAACAAAAGTAGGGTTGATCATCCATACTTTTTCTTCAACATTTAAACGTACGGTAAAAGATCCATACTTTTACTTGATCCATACTTTTCCAAGAACGTATGGTTGTTTAAAAAAGTAAGGTTGATGAACCATACTTTTGGGAAATAAATGTAACCTTTAGAATTTACGTACGGTTCTCCTTCCATACTTTGCCGATAACCAAAACGTAGGGTTACTTCCTAAAGTAAGGTTCTTCTTCCATACTTTGCTGAAAACATATGGTTTTTAACCATACTTTTCTCTTATCTCAAAAAGTATACATGATTTCATCCTTACGCTACGTTAACTATGTAGGGTATGAACAGTGATTCCAGAATGCGCTAAAATAGATTCCGCGCTATAATTATCTACGTAAGATGTGAACAGTGTTTCCAGAACGCGCTAAAATAGATTCCGCACTAAGTAATAAATTCTCATTATTTCAAGAGTAAAATAAATTAATAACCTCCTGCAAAATACTAAGTAAAATCATTAGAAAATAACTAAGGGTATTTGTGAGCATCAAAATTATCATAAAGAGACAGAGTATTATTTTCAATAATCTCTCCCTTTAAATAACATTAATACGCATTGTTGAAAACAATACTTTGCTCAACAATCTCCCCCTCTTTTATGATCAAAAAACCCATAAAATAATTAAAATTATTTAAACAAAACAAAATTAACTTTCAAAATTCGTTATAAAGTTTTAAATAAAAACTTCTCCACCAAAAAGATAATTATAAATCCAAATGTCTCATCTAATTTTCTCCCTCAATAAAATGAATTCTCCTCCTAAATATTGATGTTGTGTTTATCCAAATTCTCCCCCTTTTTGTGATATCAAAAAGAATGAAAAATTATGGATTTTAACACGTTTAATATTGCACTGAACTATTAGTAAATGCTTTTACGAACTGTTTATCAATAATTAAATCTGGAGTACTGGCATATTAAAAATAATGTTAGCAAAACAAATAAGGAAAGAGACAAATAAACAATAAAGGAAATTTTCATTCAAAAACAGTAGTATATACATGATAATGATATACACAGGAATCAAGGTTTGGGTAAGATAGGCAACATAGTCTATCTCCTCTCAATTGCAGACTTGATTTCTGTAAACTGTTCCCGAAGTCTCTTTATTATCCCATCTCCAAGATTGATAATGAGCTCTATGTTCTATTGATTCATATGAATATCCTCAATTAAATTGACTTTGAAAGACTAATGTATCCTTTCCTCTTTTTCAACAAATACTGACAGCTTCTCTGATAACTGATCTAACAGAATTCTGATTGATGGATCACTAGATGTTAGTTGATCCACTAAGAATTTCTGATTGTCTAGCAACACTGAAAAAGGAGCACTGTTACATTGAAGATCTTGTATCTTTTCATTCATATTGCTCAACGCAGTTGTGATAGCCTGAAACCTTCTGATTAAATCAGGTGAAGTACCTGATCCACTAACAGCCTTATTTTTAACTGATGCAAATTGGTTCTCCATAAACAACTTCAGATATGATAAATATGACTTCATAACCATTTCAGATTTTAATTGAGCAACAACAGTGGGCAAATCCTCTTTAAACATTTCAACTTCTTGCCTTGAAACTGTATACTCCTTCAGCTTTTGAAACTTCAAATGTTCTAAGTCTAAAGCATTTCTCAAAGAAGCATTCTCAGATTCCAACTGAGATACTTTTCTGTACAGTTCTTCAACTTCTTCTTTCCTTGAATCAGATGAACCCTGTGCTTGGTTCACATTCTCAGGTTGATGCAGAAATACCAAAGGCAATGATTCAGCATCATATTTCTCTTTTTCTTTGTCCTGAGACGGTTGGTCCATAGATTTTTCCTTAGAGTTTTCAAACTCCGCCACAGAAAAATCCTCTTGAAGTACCTTTGTTTGAGCTTCAGAAGCATGATCATCACATTCATCTACATCTTTGTCTTCCTCTGGAATTTCAAGAACAACATCTTCAGAAGTTTCCTGAGGTCTGGCCACTTGTTCACCAAGCACTGCCTCCATCTCCTATTCCTGTTGAAGTGCAACTTCAACATTAGCAAAAATCTGTTCCTGATTTTCCCTTTGAGCTTCTTCTTGAGCTCCTGATTT
This sequence comes from Viscum album, assembly GCA_963277665.1. NCBI lineage: Eukaryota > Viridiplantae > Streptophyta > Magnoliopsida > Santalales > Viscaceae > Viscum > Viscum album. The sequence continues at coordinate 2,089,151,504 of OY728160.1, forward strand.
CTCTATTGGAGCCATTCTCTCAGTAACATCTTCTATGGTTTTATCAGCAACAACTTCTCTCACAAAAGAATAAGAAAATAAAGGTTCTGTTGGAGTTTCCAAAGCAGTGGAAGTGACTTCCTCATTTACTGGTCTTTTTCTTCTTGATTGAAGTCCCTCCTGGCTTCTGTCTTCCTCAACATCTGACACTTCAAAGAGAATCCTTCTTGCTGCATTGATGACTATGGATTCAGCTTGTCCCTCCTTGGACTTAGTAGGTTGAGCCTGAGCACTCTCTGAGTCTTCCTCATCTCCTACTGAAAAAAGTTTTCCTTTAATTGTGCACCGTAAATATCCAACTTTCCTCAAGGTTCCATCATTAAATGTATTAATGTGATGACAGTTAACTCTTGCATCCACTAATCTCACCATGTCTTTCTTAAACAATAGCTTAGAAATAAATATACCAAAGGGATAGAAATTCATCCTGGCCTCACTTTGACAGCAGTAACTGAGATACCTTATCATGTATCTTGGAAAGTTTAACTTAATATCACTTAACAAAAGAAACATTATATACATATCAGGGTACAAAATCTTCTCCATTTTTGTCATCCGTGGAGCTATTCCGGTCTGAATAAATTTTACCAAAATCTTCTGATCAGGCTCCAAATACTTAACAAACATTTTCTTTATTGTCTTGGTACCAAAAAGAAAAGACATAATGTCTTCGGATTTATGCACAGAATCTCCTATATTCTTCAAGTCAAAATGAAAAACTCCCTCATGAGGGAAGTTGAGAATCTGACTAATCTCTACTGAAGAAATTGAGAAATCCCTATCCTCTATTTTATCCATCATACTATCTTCGGTATCTCCCAGACTAAACTGTACAGATTTTTAGAAGTATCTAAGTTCTACTTCATATAGAAATTCCGTATTTTCACTGTTGAACATCTGTTCAATATTCTGAAATGACAGTGCTTGCTTCAACAACAGATTCGTCTGAAATAACCAGTCAAGATCGATTACCTTACCCTGTAATATTTTTCTTCCCTCATTGCGTTGTCTCTTGGCATTGCTCAGCTCGACCTCACTAGCTCTTTTTGTCCTTACCATTGCTGCGAGAGTCTCTGAAGGTTTGAAGGTTAAGGTTTCAGAAGTTCGAAGGTTAGGGTTTCAATAGAAGTGAAAGGGTTTAGAAGTCGAAAAGGCTCTGACAGCCTTGATTCCCATGTAATCACTCATCATTACATATATTTAAAAACAAATAAATTTTTCATACGACGAAAGAAAGAAAAACTTAAACAGTATTCAATAAACAAAATAAAATTTACAAAAAATAAAAAAAATTATTTAAAATTAAATAAACATAGCTCCCCCTTAATAAAATCAAAACTTGCAGTGGGAAGAGGTTTAGTAAAAATATCTGCTAATTGAATTTCAGTATTTATAAATTCTAAAAATATATCCTTTTTAATAACATGATCTCTTAAAAAATGATGCCTTATATCAATGTGCTTAGTTCTAGAATGACTAATAGGATTTTTTGAAATATTAATTACACTCGTATTATCACATAAAATAGGTGTATTATTAAAATTCAATCCAAAGTCCATAAGAGTGTTTTTCATCCACAACACTTGTGCACATCAACTACCAGTGAAAACATATTTTGCCTCAGCTGTTGATAGGGCAACTGAATGTTGTTTCTTACTAGACCATGATACTAAGGAATTTTCTAAAAAGTGACATGTACCTGATGTACTTTTTCTATCTAATCTACAACTTTCAAAGTCAGCATCTGAATATGAAATCAAATTAAAATCAAAAGTTTTAGGATAAATAAGAGATTGAAAAATAGTTTCTTTTAAATATCTAAAAATTCTTTTAACAGTAGTTAGATGGGATTCTTTAGGATTTGATTGAAATCTAGCACAAAGACATACTGAATACATTATATCTGGTCTGCTAGCAGTAAGATATAACAAGATACCAATCATACCTCTATATAACTTGTTGTCAAATGATTTCCCAGTTTCATCCAAATCAAGTTTTATATTAGTACACATAGGAGTTGTAAATGTCTTGATGTTCTCAAGTCCAAATTTCTTAAGTAAATCAGTAATGTATTTGCTTTGATTTAAAACATTTCCAAAATCTTTTTGAAATATTTGAAGATCCAAAAAGAAATTTAATTCTCCCATCATACTCATTTCAAATTCTTCTTGCATTAATTTTGAAAATTCATGACAAATAATTTTATTAGTTGATCCAAATATTACATAATAAACATAAATTTGAACCAATAAAACATTATTTTTCACAGTTTTCTTAAATAGTGTTGGATCTTCCATACCAACAGTAAAATAATTTTTCAAAAGAAAAGAATTTAATCTTTCAAACCAAGCTCTAGGTTCTTGTTTAAGGCCATAAAGAGATTTTGTAATTTTAAAAACAGAATCAGGTTTTTGAGAGTTTTCAAAACTAGGAGGTTGCTCAACATAAACTTCCTCCATTAAATAACCATTTAAAAAGGAAGATTTGACATCCATCTGAAATAATTTAAAATTCATATAAGATGCATAGGCTAAAAGGATTATAATGGATTCTAACCTAGCTACAGGTACAAAAGTCTCATCATAATCTATTCCCTCTTCTTGATTATATCCTTTAGATACTAATATTGCTTTATTTCTAGTTATTGTGCCTTGGTCATCCTATTTATTTCTAAAAACCCATTTGGTTCCTATTACAGGATAATTCTTAGGTCTTTCCACTAAATACCAAACTTCATTTATTTTAAAATGGTTTAATTCATCTTGAATTTCTATTACCCAAATTTCATCACCTAAAGCTTCTTCTATAGTCTTGGGTTCTTGTTGAGATAGGAAGGTAGAGAATTCCACTAGGTTTCCTAAGTTTCTTCTAGTTTGAACACTAGTTTCTAAGTTACCTATTACTGTTTCTAAAGGATGATTCTTTAGGGTTATAGACTGTCTAGGTAATATATTTAAAGGTTCTTCAGTATCATGTTCCTCTGAACTGGACTGGATTTCTTTTATATCATTTTCAAAATCATTCTTTAAATTCTCAAGTCTCATGTTATCATTAGAGTCAAGTTTATCCATATGTTCTGTCCTTTTCTCAAAAGGATAAGATTCATCAAATTTCACATGAACTGATTCTTCAACAATCCTTGACTTCTTATTATAAACTCTATAAGCTTTGGAGGTAGCAGAATATCCTAAGAAAATACCTTCATCAGATTTTGGATCGAACTTACCAAGATTATCCTTGGTGTTTAAGATATAAACCTTGCATCCAAAAACTTTAAAGTAATTTACTTTAGGTTTTCTGTTATTCCATAGTTCATAGGGTGTCTTTTTCAAAATAGGTCTAATTAAAACTATATTAATTATATAACAAGCTGTATTCAAAGCTTCTTCCCAGAAATATATAGGTAGGCTATATTCATTTAACATAGTTCTAGCCATTTCTTGAATTGTTCTATTTCATCTTTCTACAATCCCATTCTGTTGAGGTGTTCTGGGTGCAGAAAAGGTGTGTTTAATACCCATATTTGAGAAAAAGGAATTAAATTCCAGATTCTCAAATTCTCCACCATGATCACTTCTTAATGAGATTATATTGAAACCTTTTTCATTTTGAACAGATTTTCAGAAACTTTCAAATGAAGTAAAAGATTAATTTTTAAATTTCAAAAAAAATCCATGTAAATCTTGAATAGTCATCAACTAAAACATATACATATAATTTACCAGCTAAGTTTTCTAATCTTGAAGGTCCAAAAAAATACATATGAATAAGTTCTAGAGGTTTAGATGTAGAAACCTTATTAATAGATTTGAAGGATGATTTGTGTTGCTTTCCAAGTTGACATGCATCACAAAATCTGTCACTTTCAAATTTGAGACAAGGAAAATCAGAAACTAAATGTTTCTTGGATAACTTATGTAAAACATATACTTTTCAATGACCAAGTCTTCTATGATAGATCTAGGATTCACTTACTTTAGCAGTCAAGCAGTTTACTTGTTGTTTACACAAAAAATTTAAATTCAAAGTATAGACATTTTCAGTTCTTGGTGCTTTAAATTTAAACAGTTTATCTTTAGAAACAGTACAACAATTGTTAGTAAAATCAACAGTATATCCATCATCACAAAGTTGAGAGATACTTATCAGATTGTGTTTTAGTCCTTGTACATAAAGTACTTTTTTGATTGAGACTGTTTTTGGATCTCCAACAGTTCCAATGCCAATGATTTTTTCCTTTGGCATTATCACCAAATGTGACAAGTCCTCCTTCCTTTTGAGTGAGTGAAGAAAAATTCAATGAGTTTCCACTCATATGTCTTGAGAAGCCACTTTCCATGTACCATATATCTTTTCTTCTCTGGTGACCTGCTACCTGCAAATACATTCAAACAAATTGCTTTGGTACCCATATTTTGTTGGGTCCAGGAGTGTTAGCTAGTAATGATCTGGGTATCTAGATTTTCTTTGTTATTTTAAAATTAGCTAAATCATATAAGTCTTTTGAAACATAGGATTTCTTAATACCAAAAATTTTAGGTTGTCTTAAGAAACAGTTTTTAGCTACATGTCCCTTTGCCCCACAAAAATTACAATTAATCTTTTTAGAGCTTGGAACAAAATAATTTTTATATAGATTTGGTTTTTATCCTTTACTGCCAATTCCAAATCTCTCCTTTTTAATGACAGTTTTTTCAATAATTTCATTTAATGAATTCTCTCCTTTTGTAAAAACCAATGCAGCCTGTTTGTAAGATTCTACTTCATCCTGCAGTGATTTTATTCTTGATTCAAAATTAACATAGTTAGTGTTAATAAAATTGTATTTATCAGTTAATTATTTATGTTGTTTCAACATTGTGTCTCTTTCATCTGAAACAGATTTATGTATATTTTTCTTTGACTTATGTTTCGTAAATAGTGAGTCATATCTTTCTTCAAGCATATTGCAGTAGGCTGCAAGTTTTTCATTTGCGTAGCTTGATTCAGAATGTGATTTAGAGGAGTAATATGAGTCTACCTCATCAGTTTCTACCATGAAACACAAGTTTTCTTTTAGATTTACTTATTCTTTCTCTGATCTTGAGTTAGAAGAGCTACTAAAGTCTTGAGATACACTCCAAGTGGATTTCATAGCTTTCTTGTCTTTCTGATCAAAGTCATTTATTTTGAAGAATTTATTCTTCTTTGCATCCTTCAATTGTGGGAAATATGGTCTGATATGTCCCATATTTTTGCATTCATAACATCTCACTTCATTATTATCTCCCTTAAAGGATTTTTTAAGCCTCTTTTCTTGCTGTATAATTTTCTAAATTTTCTGGCTAGTTGATCCAGTTCTTCATCTGAGTTGGATGAGTCAGAGCTTTCTGATTTAGTTTAGACTTCTTTGCTCTTTATCTTTCTATTCTTTTGTAGTGAAGTTACCTTCAACGCAGTATCTTATATTTTGATAATCACTTTATGTTCATTAGATTCATCTTTCATTTCAGCTTCATACATCATCAGTGTACCAATCAACTCTCTCATAGTTAGATCTTTGACAGGTGTTGATTGTCTGATTGCAGCAGAGATACCATTCCATCTACTAGGAAGTACTCTCAGTACTTTTAATGCTTGATCAGCCTGCTTGATAGGTTCTCCTAGAGAAGTTATGTTATTGAAAATTTCTGTCAATCTCCCATTCATTTGGGTAATGCTCTCACCTTCAATCATTCTGAAAGTATCAAATTTCAGTTTTTCAGTTGCATATCTCATTTTCCTTACATTATCTATTCCTTCATATGCCACAACTATTGTTTGCAACATCTCATATGCTGTCGGGCACTGAGATACTCTGTTAAATTCATCTGGTCCTAGACCGCAGATAATTGCATTCATAGAATTCGAGTTCATATCGTACTCTTCCTCTATAGTAGCACTCCATGCCTCAGGATTTTCAAGAATTTCATAAGGAGTCAGAATCTTTGAATAGACTCTATATCCAAGGTTTTTCAGATATATTATCATGCGCGATTTCCAGCAACCATAGTTGTCTCCATTAAAATATGGTGCTCTAACCATCGACATCCCTTCTCTTGTATCATTCATGATGCTCTATTTTATAATCCTTAAATGCTTCTATATTTATAAAGCTATATCAGAAACTCCTCCTCTGATACCAATTGTTGTATCTGAATCTACAGATTATACACAAGAGGGGGGTGAATTGTGTCTTTTGTAATTTTTTCAATAACTCTTCTCTTGAACATGTTCTGTCCTTTATAATTTATCATATTTGATCGTATAGTGGAAAAAGTAAAAACAAGAACACAAAGGTGTATAGTGGCTCAGGGAATAGAAAGCCCCTAGTCCACTCCACCAATGCTCTACTCCACGAGCTTGGTGATTTTCATTATCTGGTCCTCTTTTCCACAGACCGATTCACAACTGAGTACAGGCAGTTGACACCTTTACAATCCAAGGAAAAACAAAGCCTTATGGTTCAAACACGAACCTACACAGCTTAGAATGAGAAGCTGGTTACTCAAGAATAAAAAAAATAATTTCAGAAAGAAATTTCCGGTTGATCTTCACAATTGCAACAGAATGAAATTGACAGCAGATGGATCAAAGTCTCTAGAAATATTAATCTTCAAGACGAAGCAGTTCTGAGTTGATCCAGTTGTAGTAGATATAGAGATATAGTTCACAACCTCAGCAGTAGTAGATCCACAGTAGATATTTGATGTAGAATAGGTGAATCTTCTATCGAGCTCCTTCTTCTTGAACAAACAGAGCTTTTACGTTCCTATTGAATCAGCAGATCAATCATGAATAGTTTTAATCTCTGTTTTCCCCCTTTTTCAATAATATATCGATCACACCATCTTTTTTCTGGTGTTTCAGAGAGAGCATATATAATAAAGCATATCTCCTGCACATTTAGATCCATAAAAGTCGCCTTCTGATTCGTGATATTCAAAAATTTGAATTTACAAAGAAGTCGTAACTTCCCTTAAGACTTGGCATAAAAAGATCTTTTAATTCGATCTTAAATCCATTAATAAAACTTATTTGAATCAGTCAAAGTCATAATTTAAAAACGACTTTAAATCCGGCTTGAAATCCTCCCATAAATCAGCTTACTGATCGTTGTACATAAAAACCGTCTGCCGAAAATTCCGACGCCAAACGTAAGGTTAATGACGTGGCCTCCAAACGTAGGGTTAATAACATAGTCTTAAAATGTAGGGTTGACAATGTAAGGTTGATAACAAACATAGGGTTGATCATCCATACTTTTTCTTCAACATTTAAACGTACGGTAAAAGATCCATACTTTTACTTGATCCATAATTTTCCAAGAACGTATGGTTGTTTATAAAAGTAAGGTTGATGAACCATACTTTTGAGAAATAAACGTAACCTTTAGAATTTACGTACGGTTCTCCTTCTATACTTTGCTGATAATCAAAACGTAGGGTTCCTTCCTAATGTAAGGTTCTTCTTCCATACTTTGCTGAAAACGTATGGTTGTTTAACCATACTTTTCTCTTATCTCAAAAAGTATACATGCTTTTCATCCTTATGCTACATTAACCACGTAGGGTATGAACAGTGATTCCAGAACGCGCTAAAACAGATTCCGTGCTATATTCATCTACATAAGATGTGAACAATGTTTCCAGAATGCGCTAAAATAGATTCCGCGCTAAGTAATAAATTCTCGTTATTTCAAGAGTAAAATAAATTAATAACCTCCTAAAAAATACTAAGTAAAATCATTAGAAAATAACTATAGGTATTTGTGAGCATCAAAATTATCATAAAGTGACAGAGTATTATTTTCAATAATCTCCCCCTTTAAATAACATTAATACGCATTGTTGAAAACAATACTTTTCTCAACACAAAGAATACAAGAATGAAGTTGATAACTAGCTTGGTATGAAGATTAAGAAACTCCACTCAGATAGAGGAGGATAATATCTTAATTAGGACTTCATTTATTTCTTATGGGAGTTTGGGATTCTATCTCAACTCACTCCTCCTTACACACCTTAGTGTAATGGTGTACGTGAAAGGAGTAACCACACCCTGTTGGACATGGTGAGATCAATGATGAGTCATGCGAGTCTTCCATTATCCTTTTGGGTATATTCATTACAAACAGCAACACACATACTAAACCAAGTATCAACTAAATCGATAAATGGTATTCCATATGAGTTATGGAGTGGACGTAAAGCCATGTTTTCGAATTTACATGTATGGGGTAATGAAGAATTTGTTAAGGCCTCTTCAGGTAACAAACTTGCACCCCGAGGCACAAAGTGCATCTTTATAGGATATCCTAAGGAAACAAGGGGATATTACCTATACAACCCCTCAGACAAAAAAGTTTACAGTGTCAAGACACGCCATATTCCTTGAGAGGGAGCACATCTCCAAAATAGATAGTGAGAGAGAGATAGACTTCGATGAAGTTGAGGCTCGAGATACAAAGGAGTTGGTACAAGAACAGATTCCACAAAGCCCTGTGGAAGAACAATCCGTTCTAGAGACACAATAACTACATAGGAGCACGAGAGAGGTGAGTGAACTATAAAGATATGGTTTTATTTTCACTGAGGATGGTGACTCATTATTGGTTGACAATCATGATCCTCTTTCCTACAAGGAAGCATTTGAAGGCACAGACACTGCCTTGTGGCAAGAAGCCAGGAATTCTGAAATGGATTCCATGTACCAAAACCAAGTCTAGATTTTGGTAGATCCTCCCATTGATGTAACGCCCGTTGGTAATAAATGGGTATTCAAGAAGAAACTGGACATGGGGGGGGGGAGTCAGCACCTATAAAGCATGACTGGTTGCAAAAGGTTTTAGACAACGTCAAGGAATTGACTATGATGAAACCTTTTCACCGGTTGCGATGCTGAAATCCATCAGAATCCTATTGGCCATTATCACTTACCGTGACTATGAAATTTGGAAAATGGATGTCAAAACATCATTACTTAACGAGAACCTCCAAGAAGATGTCTACATGACAGAACCTGAAGGGTTTGTGACTCCAAAGGATGCCAATAAAGTATGCAAGTTGCAGAAATCCATTTATGGATTAAAGCAAGCATCAAGGTCATGGAACATTCATTTTGATGAATCTGTAACATAATTTGGCTTTATTAATAATGAATGTGAGACTTGTGTCTATAAAAGGTTTAGTGGAAGTGCGGTTTTTTTTATAATAGTATATGTTGATGACATATTACTAATTGGAAATGAAGTACCTATCTTATAGTCAGTTAAGGCATGGTTGGATAAATGCTTCTCTATGAAAGAATTATGCGAGGTAGCATATATTCTTGGGATCAATATCCATTGTGATAGATCCAAGAGAATGCTAGGCCTAAGTCAAAGTGCATACATTGACAAAATACTAAAGAGATTCAGTATGGAACAGTCCAAGATGGGATTGTTTTCAGTATCACATGGAATTCATCTTTCCAAGAAAATGTGTCCTTAGACACATAAGGAAAGAAAGAAAATGGCAAGGATCCTTTACACATCTGTGATTGGTTCAGTCATGTATGCTATGCTATGTACAAGGCTAGACGTTGCTTATACATTAAGTGCGGAAGACAAATATCAAGCTGATCCAGGAGACCACCATTGGATGGAAGTCAAGACTATCCTTAAGTATCCGAGGCATACTAAGGATATGTTCCTAGTTTATGGAGGACGTGAGGAACTAGTCATCAGAGGACATGTAGATACTAGTTTCCAGACTGATCAAGATGACATGAAGTCATAGACTAGATACATCTTCAGTTTGAATGGAGGTGCAGTGAGTTGGAAGAGCTCAAAGCAAAGTGTGGTGGTAGATTCTACAGTGGAGTCTGAGTATATTGCAGCTTCTGAGGTAGATAAATAAGTAGTATTGATGCAAAGATTCGTCCAAGAGTTAGATGTAGTACTGAGCAGTAAAGATCCTATCACACTGTATTGTGATAATACTACAGCGGTGACACTTGCAAAAGAGCCAAGATCACATTTTCGGAAAAAGATCATACTTCGGAAGTATAATCTCTTTCGGGATTTTTCTTAAAGAGGTGAAGTTTCAGTGAGCAGTATTTCCATGGAAGACAACGTGACAGACCCCTTGACTAAAGCCTTGACTCAGCAGAAACATGATCATCTTGTGAGGTCTAGCAGACTAAAAGTCGTAGGCAGTTGGCTCTAGTCCAAGTGGGAGTTTGTAAGGGTTGGTGTATTGAGAACCAACTGTTTTGTACATTGATTACAAGAATGTAGTCTTATTATATATTGTTCATTGTTCTGCATGACTATAATATAATAATGTCCTGGAATATTTTTTGTATTAATAAGGTCATGGAAGATCCCCGCTATGATGAGAAACTTGAAATGCTATAACAATATTCTCAAATAAAGTTCTACAGTTGGATGACATACTATGATAGGACACATAGTATACAGACCATCATGTGCGAGTACTCGTAAGAAGTCGAGACTCTCTCTCTCATGGAGTTTGCACTTGGTAATCTCCAAGATGGGATATTATGAGAACAGACCCGCCAGTAGCAATTCCGCATGTCTTGGTGTCATCGGACATTGCTATCTATGAGCGTGTGTAATGGTCCTTAGACTAGAATATTATCATTAACTCATTTCATGACTCGTGCACTTAGATTTTCTAACAAAAAATGTCACGAAGAGAGTTGGTGGGAAGTAGGGTACGTTGGGTGCGTCATGAATGACATGTTGTTAATGGATAATTCGAGGAAGGATTTGTAACTTCCATATTTATGGAAGTATATATCTCGGGCCCTTTTATTGAAATAGAACTGTCGCACAAATTCCATGGCCATGGTGTAACGATGAGTTTATTTCTAGAAGTCAAAGAATGAGAGATCAAGCATATAGGTTTATGACACTTCCATGAAACCTTCTTGATGAGATATTGAGACAAAGGGATTAAATTAAATAGTAAGTGTTCGTATGAGGTGACACGTCAATGAAACGTCAACTTCTTTCTCTTGGGTGCCTTGACCCATTTCTAGATAGTAATCTTTGAATTTAGGCAAGCCCGCCTAATGCTAATGAGAAAGAGGCCTAGAGGGTCACACACTAAGTGTATTCAAGTATCTCAAGTAGAATAAAGATTATTCCCATACATGGTTTAATAATTATTCAAGGAAGCCTAAATTTTTTTAATGTTGTAGGAAGAATAAAATGAAAACAAGTACACGCCGTGTATTAATGATTACACGCCGTGTAGTTTTTATTTGGAAAATAAGTACACGCCATGTATTATTAAATGTACACACCGTGTAGTTTTCATTTTGGAAATGAAGTGAATAAATGAAAACAAGATATTCACACTATGTACATTGAATGTACAATCTGTGTAGTTTTCAATGAAAAAACAAGTACACGCCGTGTATTTATGATTACACGCCGTGTAGTTTTTCCAGTTGGTATTTTGAGGAAATATCATTTTATTAAATGATATTTATTATAATCAGTGTGGGCACATGTCAAGGAATTAATGACTTGACATGGGGTTTTCAAAAAGAGTTAATGAAATAAATAAAACGTGTAACGCGTTTATTTATTATCATAACTCTACAACCTAAAACCTGATTATAAATATCCTCACAACCCCAACTCTTTTCCCAAAAAGAGAATAATTGTGCACAATAATTCTGGAGAATCATTTCAAGGCCGAAAGAACCTCTAACTCCAAGAACACTCTCAATACCGAGAGATATCCTCTTCCATCAGATCAAGACGATCTAATGCAGACAACGCAAGTAAATGTTTCTCCACGCTAGCACCCGGAGAATCCTTTAGCGACATATAGAGATACAAGGTGCATGTGTGGATCACCTTTATAGGAAGTCTACACTTGGCTTCTGTGACACAACGACGAATCACATCGGAACGTGATCAAAAATATCAATGAAGAAAGAACACCCAAAAGTTACTTCATTTCAATTAATTAAATTAATTATAATCAACATGTGATGATCCAATTTTGTGGTTCCATGACCTTTCTTATTCTTTGTCTATTTCTGCAATTTGATCCATGGAGACTGGCGTTTATCATCATATTGATCCTGGATTGATCATTGCTAATGACAAAAATCCAAGTGGGAACATCCACCCACGAGCTTCCGCTGCGCCCGGAACCTTCAGGATGCTGCTACTGGAATATACGTGTCAGCTCTGCCATAGATGTGGCAGCCTGCGGTGCTCCCTAGAAGGTCTGCATGAACTGCATAAAGACTTCACAGAACTGCTCATCCGCACCTGTGTCTGGTATAATGGATGGCACCACATCTGGCACTGCAAGAGGATCCATTGGTATCCCATGACCCACTATCTTAGGAGTATAATCATTACCTCTCTCCTGGTGAAAAACCGATGGTCGTCTTGATTTCATGACTCTATAAGGTCAAATGCACACCTTAGATCAATATTATCAAAGACCAAAAATGAGGAGTCCAAGAAGGGGATAGAAGAAATAAAGCATTCAAGATTTATAAAACCTCACTACACTGCGTGTATAATTACTGCACGATGTGTTCTCACAAGCCATTCACATTGGCGTGTACTCCAGATAAAACTGGTCGTGTAACATCCCAAACACACGGCGTGTCTCTTAACTACACATCATGTACGTGAATCTTTCTTACCTTCCCGCGTCCTTTTAAACGACTGAGCCACACGACTCTCCTAAAACTAGACTACACGGCGTGTCCCATAGGTACACGACATGTACCCAACAGGCTTTCACCATCCCATGTTGTTCATGAAATGGCCTGTGTACCCAGGTCACACTACACGGCATGTTTCAAAAGGACATGGCGTGTTTAAAGAAGACCTAGATCGACTCGTGTTGCTTGCTACATGGCTGGCTACACGACTGACACTACACGACATGTTCCAGGCGGACACGGCGTATACTAGGAAAGATAATGTCGACCCGTGTTGTTCGTGACAGGGCCGAGTACCTGATTCAGACTACACGGCGTGTTCAAGGTTGACATGATGTTTATGTCTTAAGGTTCCCTCCATCTGTGTTGATAGTTACACGGGCAGACACCGGGTCAACACTACACAATTTGTACAACCGGTACACGACATTTTTCCCCAAGCCATTCCCTACCCCGTGTCCCCACCCACATGGTCTATGACACGGGAAGAGACTACATGGCTTGTACTAAGGGTACATGGCGTGTACTTAATTTTTTTTCATTTCTTCCCAAACAGAAGAATACACGACATGTGTCCATATAACTACACGATGTGTATCCTAGGTTTTCCAGACAATAAGCCTCAGATACTACTCCGTAACCCATAAAAACACTGAAACCAACATCTAAGTTCCAAATTCTGATCCGTGAGGGCCCATACTCCCTGCGAATCAAATCTTGTCATCTTACACATGTTATAACAAAATAAACTCATCAATGATCCACCAAATTTTGGTTATTGAGGGCCCATACTCCCCAAAAACCAAAGTTTTGAATTCATTCTATCAAGGCCTCACACAACAATACCCTATAAAATTGTAGGTATTTATCAAAGAAGCTATCACAACAACATGCTTTTCTAGCACAACAACTATCACAACAACATGCAATTTCTAATGCACCTACATGGCATGGAAAGAATCCATGACATGCGATTTCTATCATGTTCCTAAATGATGCATGAGATGGCATAACCTCATCTAATTGGGTTGAAAATAAATATAACCCAAGTATAACATATAAACATCACATCACAAGTGTGTCACCCAAGGGTGAAAATCAAATCAACTGTAAAAGTGAAAAATCAGAAACATTGTAATAACGAGGTAGACTGGCTTTTCCCTGTACACGGGTTAGCTACTCCTGGTAACAACTTATTACCAACTACCCTTTCCATCCTAACCCTGAAGAAGGTTCCAAACAGTAAGTTAAAGAAAATAACTCCTTTTATACCACTTTGTAATGTCCCTGATCTGGGTGCCACACAATGGGTGCCCCGAACCTGGTTGGTCACATGACCTCAAGCACATTTCCCCAAATGCCAGAGGCTGTCGACTAGCAGTGAGGGCCTAGGTCTGATAGTGGGGAAACTATGCCCTCAATTGTCAAAATTTAGTGCAGCAGAAAAGATAAATAACATAAAATAGCGAAAGCAGCAAACAATATACAACTGAAATGGAAAACTGAAGTAAAGAGAACCAGTGGTCATATATATAAAGATGCATCATGTCACTAATTCTATGGAAGTAGCCAGAATAGGATACACTGCAATACAATACAATACAACTCAATGGACAAGGTACAACCAAACAAAACAAAGCAGAGTAAACAGAACACAGCAGTATCGCAAGCCTAAGCTCGGTCTCATGCTCTCTTACTCCTCTACTACAATCATGTACCTGTATAGGGACCATTTATCCTATCGACACCTTCAGAAATGTAACCTATTTAGGCCAAAGACATGACCCTAATAGGGTGTGAAAAACAAATCCCAGTAGGGACCCACCAAAGGCCCGTGCCCAACTATCTGTGAAAATATGCAACAACAGTGTGTAAAAGTAAATGCAATAAACTTAGTAGTACTCAAAAGTAACTAAATTTACCAGTTATATTTACATTTTAATATTCATTTAACCATTCAATTTAATAACATTTTGTGCTCATCAGAACCAAGCCCACAGGCCAATCAGAACCTTGCCCTTAGGCTAATATAATAAAACCACACCCCCAGGCTTTCCCTCGGTCTATCGAATATTTCCCTAAGGCATACAAGATATTTCCCTCGGGCACAAAATTCACTTACCTCAGGCATAAGAAGTTTTTACCTCAGGTGAAATAGAACATTTCCCTCAGGCTAAGCAGTACCTTACCCTCAAGCTAAATAAAAAATGCCCTCATGCTAAAAAGAAGACTTCCCTTAGGCACAAGTAACCGAGCCAAGACCAAACCCTAAACAAGAAATTTATATACAATTCATCTTAATGAAATTTAATACACATTATAATCATGGAATACCCTTGGGTATCCTGGCCAAATGGCTAAACAGAGGAACGCACCCCCGGGGTGGCCCTGGATCCAAGCAATGATCCCAAACAACAGTTTTAATTTATACACAGATTATCTATGAAATTCTAGAAATATTTCAGCAAAGGCCTCAACCATATGATACCCCAAACATGGGTTCGTATCACAAAGGTACACAAAAACACACCGTAGTTGGAAATAAACACCAGACCACCTACCTCGATCGTCTCTGATCGGTATATGTGAATGAAACCTCCCGAAACAAACGAGAATGGTGCGGATCTGAGGTGAACATAATCTTGTTCAAAATCAAATAACTTACCTTAGAGGAATAATTGGTAAGAACAGTGCAAGGAGAAGGAAGATCTTACCCGTACGGTTCCAAGGAGATCGACGACGTAGGAATCGGGTTCCCGGTGTGCGGTTGAGAGATCCTCCAAGCTCCGACCATCTCTCTCACTCTCCTCCGGCGTTCTAAGATTCCTCGGTGAACAGAGGAGGCTACTTACCATTTTAAGCTAAAAAAACAGACTACACTATGTGTACTTTAAAGTACACGGCTTGTACTTTTCTCATTTAACCATTCCTCTAGCGGCTACTTTTTCACCGCCGAACTATTCACTTGTCGACATGAGTACACGCCGTGTATTCCCGATTACACGGCGTGTACTGTCGCTCCGCTGGCGGCTACCTCCACAACCTTACTGATCACTTTCCGACTGAATACACGGCGTGTAAATACCCTATACATGACGTGTAGTAAGTTTTTACACCCTTCATTACCGATAGGCCTACACACCCTATGTACCCATCCCACATGGCCAAAGTACACGACGTGTGGAAAAGTACACGGCATGTAGTCACAAAATTTGGGGGTTTTCCCCATTTTCCTTATTTTACCAAAAACACTTAAGGAAAAAAGGAAAAGAAGAAACCCATACCTCAAGAATAAGAAATGGATTCTTACAGGAATGACGATATTATTCTGGTGATTTTATTGGAATACTTATTCAAATTTTTTTGAATGCCTTTATTAGAGATTTATTTTACAGGAATAAAGACGAAATGGTGCTTCATTTTTTATAGAGATATTTATGATAGCTCTTAACTCAATTTATTTTGAATATACGAAGAAAGAGGAGCTACTAAAAATGTGGAATATTTATTATATATATATATATCATTCTCTCTTGTTGGTTAAAAATTACAAGAGAAATATAGATACACACTTTAACATTTTTTATACTTTGTTTTCTCAATGAGAAAGTGCTATGAACATTGAATATTCTATGCATTTGAAACATCCCGCGACACTCTGTTTTCATCATTTTCACGATCTCTCAAGGGGTGAATTACTTCTGCTTCGAATACAATTTCCTTGACATGATGAACTGATCTAAACCTCAACAACTAGTACCTATGATCTCGTTTTTTATATTTTTCGTCTTGTTTTGATTCTGTATCACTTTTTACCATCTCTCACACGCACACTATTATTTTTTTTTTCACACAAATGAATTATTTTTTATTCTATTTCTTTAGGTTGTGACTCCTAGATTCTAAAGTCAGGATCTAAGGTTTGTGAATCCCTGTATCTAAATTCAGGATTTTTTGTGTTGTGACTCCCTTTTTCTAAAGTCGGTTTGTAAGGATTGTGACTCCACATACAAAATTCACTGTCATAGTTATCCCACCACTAGAAAAAGATATTTTAATTGGGTTATGATTCCCCTATAAAAATGATTTTTTGTGGACATGTATCTCTTAATGAGTAAAGAGATATAAGAGTAGAAGTAGACCCACTTTGGACCAAACTACTATAAAAAACATCTTTGCGCTATTTAATTTTTCCACTACTAATTAACCTTAATAATTAACTTTTATAATTAATTTAATTAATCAATTTATTTATTTAACTTTTTAATCTAGTCTATTCACCCCCCTCTAGACTATCTACCATTACTCTTTCTGACCTAACAACACACACACACACACATTATATATGTATATAAATATTCATATATTTGTATTTTAAATAAAATGGATATTATTTTTTATTAATAAAAGGATTATATATTGAGATATATATTTTATATGTGTTAGGATCAAAAGGGGCCTAGATACCCTGAGAGGGGGGGGGGTAAATTAGGGTATGGATATTCAATTTCAAAATTATTCCTTCCCCACTAGATCTTGACCTCTATATTATAAGGGTCAATTTTTTTTCTCTTATGTTGTTAACATTTATATTGTTTTTTTATTATTTATCTAATAATGATGCTTTGAATGCAATGCAGGGAAGCAAGCATACAAATATAGAGTTTTTTACTTGGTTTAGCCTCACTGGGTTACATCCAAAAAACATACAATGACGATGTTCCATTGTACCAAATCCACTAAATCTCGCTACCAATTTACAATGTTCAGGATAGATCACATCTATGCCCATGCTCACTTCCTTTACAACATTTAGGGTTAGCTCACAGCTTTCCCAAGGGCCACTCATTGTTCCTCTCTCCCTAGATCACTGCCGGTAGAAAGGATCACATTCTTCCTCTTCCATTACTCACTACTCTAGAAAGGATCCACTCATAGTTTAAAGACTTGTAGGTCCCTTAATTATCACAAATTAATGCATCTTCCACTATATGTATATGCTCTGTTCAAGTTCCACTTTTATTCACTAATGAATATAACTTTACCATGGGTGTACTAGCCAATATACTAAACTTTGTGCAACCCTAGAATGACTGGAATTCTTCTCAATTCCTGGCACGTAGGTTTCACCAAACCACTTGTGCAACACTCCCTTCTCCAATGCAAAACTTGGGTGACTCACACCCTTTTACGATAAAACCAATATTGGCACGCAACTATCAACTGGCGTGCTTCTCCTAGCCTGGCGCGCAAGCGTCACCAAACCACTTGCACAACATTCCCTTCTTCAACTCAGAACTTGGGATACTCACATCCTTTTATACCCAAACCAATATTGGCATGTAACTATCAATTGGCATGAAACTTCTAAATATCTTTATAGTTGTGCGACCAAACCACCACTTGCACGACCAAAACACTCGCATGAATGGAGCTCTATTTTCTCTAAGTGTTGAGCTTATATCCAAATGAGGAGGGGTATCACTCTATTTATAAGCATTTTGGGCACCCTGAGCACCTCATGCAAGTATTCTCCTGGCGCGCTAGTCTAGTCACCCTAGCCTTAGTCGCCCTAGTCACCTTGCATGCCCAAAACAAAACCTGGGTGCCTCTCTTTACATTTATATATTTTGATGTTCTAATCATGAAAAACATATGGTGCGAAACTTTCCAATCCTCCAAGAAACCAGTGCACAAGTCCCTTTGTAACACCTCTAGATCGTTCATTCTTTTTTCAAGATTCTTCTATGAATAAAGGATTTTCAATAACATCTCTTGAACTCGAAAACTCACCATGTAAACCTCCTTTGTCAAGAATTTGAACATCATGGACTGCTTTGTCCACAAACACAACATGGGGGCCCACTTTGTCAACAAACACAATCACCTCAAAAATTCTTCAACGATACCTTGAGGTATTTTTTCCCAACAATATGTAAATATGTTTAATTATTAATTTATAAAATTATTTTTTTATGTGTGAATATATAAAAAATATGTATATATGTTATATATTTGATTATAAATAATAGTACATTGTGAAAAATGATAAAAATTTCAAAGCCATGATATCAATATGAATGTAATATCTGGGAATATATTCATTCCCCACTGAAAAAGGAAAAAAGACCACCTTAAACGAGGATGAAATTCCATATAATGTTAAAAACTTTAGTTATCCCAACTAAAAAATCAATTTTTGAGGACTTCTAGGCCTTTTTTGTCCTTGGAAAATATGACATTGGGTTTCCCTCTATTATTAGTGCATATATCACTTCAAAGACTTCGATTTGATATGTGGTAAAGCTCAAACGGACACCCGGATCAAAAGTTATGGTTGTTGGATGTCCAAGTTACATTTTAAACTTATTTTTGATCTTTTATTAATTTTTTGATTTTTGTGTCTTCAAATTGTTATTAAAAGATTATTACTCAATAATAATTAGAAAATTATTAATTAATAATATTTTTTAAATATTTTATAAGCCATTTTCACCAAATATCGTATATATTAACTATAAAATTTTATTTATACTTATCTAAAATATATTTAAAATATAAATATTATATTTATATCAATATAAATATATAAATATATAAATATATTTATATATTTATATATTAATTTTAATTTTTTTAATATAAAATTTATCAAGTACAGAAAAAAACACTGATAAAGACCCTACTTTAGCAGTGCTACTAAAAAAAGCGCTGATAAAGGGGGTACCTTTAATAACACTAAAAAAGAACTGATAAAGTGGTATCTTTATTAGTGATGAAAAAGCATTGATAATGGGATACTTTTAACCACGTTTTTAGTATTCTCAAAAGTACCCTTTATCATTGCTTTTTTTAGCGCTGTTAAAGGGAGGCGCTATGAAAACCCATTTTTGTTGTAGTGTATTTCTAGCGCTAATGAAGGCCCAACCTGCTATAGTGTGATGTTTGTATAACAACACACTACGAAACATACCTATAACATGTATGAAAAATATATAATTTAATTGAAATAAATTTCACATCATAAATACAAAAAAACCACTAATATATACATTTCAAACAATGTATTGTATTGTTACATTTACAATTACTATTTAAAAACATTTAAAAACATCAATGTTTCATTGTCTTTGGCACCCATGATCCCATCTCAAAATGGTATAATCTTGGTATTAGTTTTCGAACAACTCAACTCAACTTGAGAAAAAGAATCCACCTATATAAAAAAACAAATCTTATGTTAATAATACCATAAAGAATTAAATCAAACATTAATATGAAAGAATACGTTAATAAAATTCCATTTTTTAATTAAAAGATGTACTTTGAGTTATATCGGTCACACCATATGGTGTATTGAGGTGTGGTTGATTCTTACATGTCACAAATGAGTTATGGATCATTTTCCTAAATTATCAAATCAATCCAAATGAGTTTACTCGGTTTTAAGTACGTCACTTGTTCTTTTTACTAAAATTAATATCAATTTTAAATAATGACACACTTGGAGTTATACCGGTCACACCATGAGATGAATTGAGGTGCGGCTGATTCCTACCTATCACTAATTACTTATGGATCATTTTCTTAAAGTATCAAAAAATTTCGAATGTGTTTTCTCAGTTTTTAGTATGTCACTTATGTTTTTTACTAAAATGTAATTTCAAACTTGAAACACACACTTTGAGTCATACCGATAGCATCATGTGTCGATTTTATGTGAGGATTATTGTTACATGTTACAAATCACTTATGAATCATTTTATTATATTATTAAGACAATCAGAGTTCATTTTCTTGGTTTTTAGTGAGTGACACATGTTTTGAACTAAAATGTCAATTCTAAATTGATAACGGACACTTTGAGTCATACTGATCACATCATGTGTCCAATTGTGGTGTGGTTGATTTCTACACATCACAAATGACTCATGGATTGTTGTCTTAAAGTATCAAAATAATCCGAATGTGTTATCCTTGGAGTCATATCGATCACACCATGTGTCAGATTGAGGTGAAGCTGATTCCTACACATTACAAATGAGTTATGGACCACTGTACTAAATTATTAAAATAATCCGAATATGTTTTCTCAGTTTTCAATATGCAATTTTTTCTTTTTTACTAAAATTAATGTCAATTTTAAATAAAAAGTTTTATTTTTCATTATATTGGTCACACCATGCATCATATTGTATTGTGGTTGATTTTTACAAGTCACAAATGACTTATGGATCATTCTCCTAAAGTATCAAAACAATCTGAATGTGTTTGCTCAGTTTTCAATATGTCACTTGTTATTTTTACTAAATTATTGTCAATTTTAAATAAAATGACACAATTAGAGTTATAACAGTCACACCGTGTGTCATATTGAGGTGATTTTGATTCATATATGTTAGAAATGAATTATATATCATTTTTCTAAAGTATAAAAAATACCTGAATGTGTTTGCTAGGTTTTTATTATATCACTTGTGTTTTTTACTAAAATTAGTGTCAATTTTAAATAAATAGACACACATGGAATTATATCGGTCACAATGTGCATCAGATTGAGGTGTGTATATTTCCTATACATCACAAATGACTTATGGATCATTTTCTTAATGTATTAAAATAATCAGAATGTGTTTTCTTAGTTTTGAGTATGCCACTTGTGTTTTTTATTAAAATGTTATTTGAAAATGGAAACATGTACTTTGAGTCATAACAGTCACATAATGTGTCATTTTTACATGAGACTGATTTATACACATTAAAAATGACTTATAAATCATTTTCCTAAATTATCAAGAGAATATGAGTGTGTTTTATCAGATTTTAGTGAGTGACACTTTTTAGACTAAAATGTCAATTTTAAACTGATAACGGACACTTTGAGTCACACTGGGAACATATTGTATCAGATTGAGGTGTGGATAATTCCAACACATCAAAAATGACTTTTGTATTATTTTCCTAAAGTATCAAAATAATCCAAATGTGTTTGATCGATTTTGAGTATGTTAGTTGTCTTTTTTACTAAAATTAATGTCAACTTTAAATAAAAAGACATACTTGGAGTCATACGAGTCACACTATGCATCAGATTGAGGTTTGGATGATTCCTACACATCCCAAATGACTTATGAATCATTTTCCTAAATTATCAAAACAATCTGAATGATTTTTCTCAATTTTGAGTATGTCACTAGTCTTTATTTACTAAAATGTCATTTTAAAATGGAAACACGCACTTTGATCAATACTGGTCACATCGTGTATCAGTTTTATGTGAGAATGAGTCCTACACATAATAAATGACTAATAAATAATTATACTAAATTATTAAGAAAATATGAGTGTGTTTTCTAAGTTTTCATTGAGTGACACTTTTTAAACTAAAATATAAATTTTAAACTCATAACAAACACTCTGAGTCATACCAGGAACATCGTGTATCAGATTGAGGTGTGGTTTATTCCTACACATAAAAAAATGATTTATAGATAATTAAAACAAAGTATAAAAATAATTAAAATGTGTTTGTTCAATTTTGAGTATGCCACTTTCCATTTTTTACTAAAATCAATTTCAATATTAAATAGAAAGACAAACTTGGAGTCAAATCTGTCACACCGTGTATCAGATTGAGGTGAAACTGATTCCTACATGTCTCAAATGACTTATGGATAATTTTCATAAAGTATAGAAATAATATTAATGTGTTTTATTAGTTTTGAGTATGAAAATTGTCTTTTTTACTAAAATCTCATTTTAAATTGGAAATATACACTTTGAGTCATACCGGTAACATCGTGTGTCGGTTTGATGTGAGATTGATTCCTACATGTCACAAATTAATTATGAATAATTTTCCTAAATAATCAAGGAAATCATAGAATGTTTTCTTGATTTTCATTGATTGGCACTTTTTAAACTAAAATATCAATTTTAAACTGATAACGGACACTTTGAGTCATATCGGGCACATCGTGTATCATATTGAGGTTGGGAAAATTCCTATATGTCACAAATGACTAATGGTTCATTTTACTAAAGTATATAAATATTATGAATGAATTTTCTTGATTTTGAGTATGTAAGTTTTCTTTTTTACTAAAATTAATGTCAGCTTTAAATAAAAAGATGCACTTAGATTCATACTGGTCACACCGTGTGTCAGATTGATGTGTGGTTTATTACTAAACAACCCAATTAACTTATGGATTTTTTACAAAAATTATCAAAAAATATGAATTTTTTACTCAGTTTTGATTAGGTCACTTTTTATTATTAAAAATTCATTTTAAACAGGAAACACATACTTTGAGTCATACCGGTCACATCGTGTATCAGTTTTACAAGATATTGATTCCTACAAATCAAAAATGAATTACTAATAATTTTCCTAAATTATCAATATAATACAAGTAATTTTTCTCAGTTTTTAGTGAGTGACACTTTTTGAATCAAAATGTTAATTTTAAACTGATGATGGACACTTTGAGTCATACTGGGAGCATCGTGTATCAGATTGAGGTATGTCTGATTCCTACACATAAAAATTGACTTATGTAATATTTTACTAAATTATAAAATCAATACAAATTTTTTTTCATGGTTTTGAGTATGTTAGTAATCTTTTTTACTAAAAATAATGACAATTTTAAATAAAAATAAGCACTTTGAGTCATGTCGGTCACACCGTGCATCTAATTGAGGCGTGGATGATTCCTACATGCCATAAAGTCTCAAAAAAAAATCTCAATTTCCAAAGTTTCCACAATTTTCATTGGATTTATTATTTTAATTTCCAACACTACATATTGAGTTGATGTTTTTATCCAAAAAACTTTTCCAGCTAAGAACATTGACTCAATATGTAGTGTTGGAGTTTGATAAAGAAATCCAATGGAAAGTGAGGTAACAGAGGAATAAAAGAACATTTTATCTCTTTTTTGGCTTGTTGTGGATAATTGAAATACAAATATGACTTCTTAAAATAATCCACCTGTATACGAAAACAATTCTTATGTGGGTAATACTAAAAAGAAATAAATTAAACATAAATATGAAACAATACATTAATTCTATAGAAAATAATTTTGCTATGAAAACATTGACATTAACTCTATAAGGAATAATGAAAATTAAATCAACAATTCATTATATATTTTTTTTGTAAAATAGAGAAAGGATATCGTAACATTACCTTTACATATTTCCAAAGGGTTTCCTTTGTTATAGTATGTTTTTCCATGGGATTGGTAACATCCTCATATGGAGAAGAAATTGTATGCATGAGTATTAAAACATTTCATTTAGATTATATTAATTTAGTATAGAATAGATAATATTTTGAGGAAAACATGGTATATTAAAAAATACATTTACCTTCTAATTGAACACTTTTTTGTATCCTCGAAGTCCAATCCTTGAAGTCCAATCCCCACAAGTATGAGCAGCTTCGAACTAACCACCCCATCTCAAGAAACAGAATACATC
This sequence comes from Viscum album, assembly GCA_963277665.1. Lineage (NCBI taxonomy): Eukaryota > Viridiplantae > Streptophyta > Magnoliopsida > Santalales > Viscaceae > Viscum > Viscum album. The sequence goes on from OY728160.1 coordinate 2,089,175,756, forward strand.
TATTTAAGAAAACAATTCTTATGTGAGTAATACTAAAAATAAATAAATTAAACATAAATATGAAAAAATTCATTACTTTATGAAAGTCACATCTTCATTCTATTTGTGTACATTCTTCCATTAGGTATGCTACCCATTAATTTCTAAGAAAATCTATACCATATTATGAATATGTGTATTTTCAAAAGTCATAGTAGTACTGGAAAAATATAAATACATGAATGATTGATAAATATTTTAAATTAAATATCAATTATCTTTCAAAATACCTTTTCGAGGATGCTAGGTTATTGATGGAATATGATCTCTCTCATAAATTTACAAAAATAATAACCACAATTTTTTCCATTTGATTATTTCAGACACTGAAAAAACATTGATAAAAATAAGTAAGTTGTTTTATGTGTTTGAATAGTCAAATATTATTATATATACCCTAATACTTTACCACTTGTATAAATTTTTATCCTCCTTGTGCGCATGGGTTATCCTCATTCCATGAATTTCATGATATTCAAACACCACTCTATAATAATTGAATTCTCATTAAAACATAATATAAAATATATAACTTGAATTTTAGTTCTAATACATTGGATGTAGTGTACTATAATTTGAAAAACACCATCATGTATGGTCGGTTTGTTGGGTATCCATGCAGTGAATCCAGCAAATAAATATTTAGAGTATCCAAATTGACCATAATGAGTATCCAATGTTTCTAAAAACAAAAAATGGAATAATAAATGAAATAAATGAAAATATATTTGATATAATTTAATTTTAGAATTTTACCCCTGTATCATGGGTATTAAGAATATTCTATCATCTATAAGTTTCTTTTCAAATTATTTGGCCAGTTTACCCACTATTTCACCTTTTTTTAATTCTATTTATTTTTGTTCTGTAGAAGTCGCGTGAGGAATAATGAGTCCAAATTTATGTTCATAGGTTAATCCATTAAATTGGTAGTCATATATACACCTAAAAAAATGAAATTTATTTAGTCATAATTAACATAGTATATCAGCTATTAGAAAATCAAATCATGAAAACACACCTCTTGTATACATTTACAACTCAGACACCTAGCCATTCATAGTTCAGTATTTGATTTACATTCTCAAGAGAAATTTAGTTTGTAACATCCTCTCTATACATTTTTTCCTCAAAATCTACCATGTGATTACTACCATTTTGTAACTTTGTATCTGCATGAACCTTTAATGTTAGTAAATATAGATGTTGAATGGGTAGGGTAAATGTGCTTTTGGAAGATATTTTCAATCGGTTGGTTGATCCTTTAGATAGTTTGAGTCAACCTTTCATTTCACCCCTTCCCTTTGTTTGTCTATAATAACATTCATCAGTTGAGAATTATTTTCTTTAACTATTAAAGTTTTATCATGGAAAATAAATTGGAAATGAATACCTCCTTACCGATGTGTTTTAACTAGATCTGGTGGCTATGCTATGAATGTTATAATAGCTTGGTCTACCATATGAATATTTTCATCATCAATTGGAAAAATTAGCTTAGTGATCAGCTCATGAGCTATGGTAATCCCCACTCTCACATGACCTTTTGGAAGTGGTCTGTTGTGCAGACTATCATCTTGGATATTTAACATGGTATCCCTAAAAAAGGCGAGGAATGGGTGTTGATAGATATAAATCACAATCATTTTTACCCTTTAGATTATATGTATAGGAAAGGTATCAGTATCTATTAGATTCATATTTAATAGAAATAACTATTATAATATTGATTACCTCCACTAAGAAAGATCTTTGAGGGGAATGACTCACCTTAATGATGGTGGGTATGGGGTAGGATCTTTATGTAATGGTTGTTCTTGAGTTGTTTTATATCATTTCTTCCTCCATGTAATAGTTTATAGAAACTCAGTCTAACAATGAAAATTTTCATCAATGGTATATAATCTTGTTTTCATCTCTACCATTTCTTTATCTTTATCCTTCTATTGTTTTTTTCTCAAAATATGTTCAGGGTGTCACCCCAAAACCCACACCTCTAACGTGTCCATACTGTTCTGGCCTCTTCAATACCACCGATAGTAGGTGTTCATTTGGTACAGGTGTTGATGATTCTTATGTCTAATTGGGATATAAAATATAGGAAAAATAATTAATCATTGTTATGTAATAGAGATTTAAATCAAAACGAATTTTTATTATGTCATACTTGCACATGTTTCTAGTACATTTTGTGTGTTTTCATCAATTAATATCCCATCTTTAATTACAAGTGCCTCCTACCATAACACATGATGTGGGATGGAAGTGGATTTGGATTTGGATTCATCAATCTGCATATAAATAGAGGAACATAATAATGTTTTTGTTTTATGTCACATAAAATTATTACAGAAGATTTAAAATGCATACCATTTTTTTCAAGTGAAGTGTGCTATGGTAGTGTTACATTGGTTTTATTGTTTGTTCCTTATTTTCAACACTTAGTTACTATTTCATAAATAAAAAATTCTCAAAGTGATGAATATATGTATTGGCAAGTAATATATTACCAGCCACAATGTAGCTGAAAAGAAATCTCCACACGAATACCCGTAAATTCATCCCATGCTTCATAGTTTATTAGGTGTGCATACATAAGTGGTGGGTGCATGTTTATTTTCCCTTTAACATATTTAAGATGAAATCTTTTTAGAATTGTGAGACTACCTCTGTGAATCCTTCTAGAAATCATTAATACATATTTATTGTGGGAGTCATCTACTATAAATGAACTCTACAAGGGATGATGAAAAGTAAGTCAATGTTTCATTATTTTATTTTTTAGTAAAACAAAGAAAGGAATTCCTAATTTTATCATAATATATTCCTAAATCAGCACCTTAAGCATGGTAACAACCTGGTGCCATGAATCTACATCAATTGGCACACGTTACCGAGTGACGAGGCTAATATAACTACTGAACATGGACTTGTTGGAGTTAATAGGATGGTTGTCTGCATTCCATCCAACCTTGAATTTGATGCATTTTCTTTCCACCTTAATAATTTTTTCTAACACCATCACTCTAGGACACTCATTTTTTCTACAGCATTTTTCTTTATCATCTACCATTTACTTGGATTCAATATTGTCAATATATTGTTTCTTTGGATTGGTAGCATCGACATGTGAAGAATTTCATTGTTCCTCTGCACTCGAAGTAGCAGTAGGTTAAGAAAACTATTATTCCTCAAGATTGTGAGCATCAACACATGCATAGATTATTATCGGCAGATTTGGTTTAACATTTAATTTAGATTATATAAATAAAAAAATGAATAAAAAATAACATGATATAAAAAATTTATATTACAAAAAAATATAACCTGATTATAGAACTCTTTTTTAAAGGTTGAAGGAATATGAACCTCCTATCGAGTATCCAAATCCCTTCATTGCGACCTCTACTAACATACAAAACCTCATCTACATTGGGATCACTATGAAATGATTGCAACGACCCAATGAAAGGTTCATCCTTAGTTGAATTTTCATCTAACCCTTCAGTGGTTTTGGTTGATAATTGAATAATTGACCACTTTCAATTTACGAGATCTGGAATATAAAATAATTTTACTACCTATGATCCCATTATAAATTGTTCTTCTTTGTTCCCTTGCTTACTAAAATCCACTTTCATGAATCCCAATTCATTTATTTTAATAGAACTCTTATTATCAACTCACTTGCATTGAAAAATTGGAACTTGGAATGTTGTATAATCCAACTCCTGTATTTTTTTGATGATGCCAAAGTTTTCCATATTCGTATGAATTGGATTTATGTCCCAGCCACAAGTTTAACTCCACTATTTTTCATGGTACTTACTTCATCAAGTTCATTTTTATAGAACGTATAACCATTAATTACATAACCATTGTAAGATAATACATACACACTTGGTCCTTTCGCTATCCATCGAAGTTGTTCTGAAATTAAATCCAAATTTTCATCTGAATCCTTAAAAATATGGTCCCAAAACCATCTTATAAACTTTTGATTTTGTGTATTTGATATCCTCATTTCTACCCTTGATGGATTCAAATGACAATGAATCTATTTGTGGGTTTTAATATATGAGGTAACCTATAAACTGTTATAAAAAATGTAAAGGTGGTCCTGCTCCTGATTTATAATATTGACTGTGATAACATCTCTTCCAGAAATTCCTTCACCCACAAGACGCCAAGTGTGATGAGATTTAGGTAGACCAATGATTCCGAAACTTGATAGGTAGTCGGTACAGTATTCAATGGCTTCCTCAACAATATATTGCTCTGAAATACAACCCTCTAACTGAATTTGATTTTTTACATACCCTTTAAAGATCTTCACATACCATTCAATGGAGTATATCCATCTATAACATACGTGACCACATAGTTAAATCTCTCTCACCATGTGAGACATCGAGTGAATCATCATATCAAATAATTCTGATAGGAAGAACATTTCCAATTCAAATAATATGAATGAAATTTCCTTTTCCATAGTTGGAAATTTCTTCAGGTTTATAAAATTTATACATATAGATTTGAAAAAGAAATAGATCTTGGTTAATATATGATGGAAATTCTTGGAAAAAATTCACTGTAAAGCTATAGGAATTATATCTTATACCAAAACATGACAATCAAGTGATTTTGGAACCTTTAAATTTAAATCATTTATTGACATGATATTCTTGATATTTGATGAATACCCCTTTAGAACCTTTACATCATTCAAGAAGTTGAAAAACTTATATCTCTCCTACTTGTAAATATTGTAAGTATTTGGAGGAAGAAAGTTTTGGTTTTCACCCTTCACTGGTGCCAACTCTTCTCGTATTATCATATCAACCATATCTAACATATCCTTAACTCCTTCCTTTGTTTTTCCATGTGCATTTAGTAACATTCCAATTACACAATCACATACATTTTTTTTCAACATGTATAACATCAAGAAAATTTCTGACATATAAACAATTCCAGTATGGTAATTCAAAAAACAGTGATCCCTTTTTTCAATTGGTTTTCATATGTTTTTTTTGAAAATGGTTTACCAAAAGCAGTGTGAACATATTTTACTTCTCAAACCGTCGATCACTTATTAGTGGAGACAATTTTGTATGTTCTTTTGAACTTCCATCAAATGATGTTGTCCAAGATCGATACTTATATCATCATGGTAGAAATCTAAGATCTCCTAAAAAAACATTATTTGATGAATGTTTCAACCTAACTGACCGTGTACCCTGTTCAAAAATGGGAAAAAATTTATTTCCTTTAATACCATATCTTGACAAATTTCCATAAGTAGGAAAGTCATTTATCATCCCATACAACATGGCTCTCAATGTGAAAAATTCGTTTCTATTATAATTATACAACATAACACCTGAATCCCACAATAATTTCAAATCTTAAATTAATGGAGCCAAATAAACATCAATATAATTACTCAGTTGTTTTGGTTCTACTATAAGCATAAACAACATAATGTATTTTCATTTCATGCATAACAACGGTGAAAAGTTATAATTTACCAACATAACTGGCCATGTACTATGAGTGCTATTTTGAAAACCAAAAGGATTCACTCAATCTATAAATAACACAATAAGAAGGTTTCTTGACTTATTTCCAAATTCAAGATACTTGTGATCAATTATCTTCTACTTAGGAGAGTCCTTCGAGTGAAGGAGTTTCCCATCTTTATTTCTTGTATCTATGTGCCACGTCAATTGCTTTGTAGTCTTCTAACATTCATATAGGTACCTAAACCATGGAATGATTTGAAAGTACCATAACACTTTTATAGGACATAATTCATATTTCTTATATCAAGAAGCACCACACTTTGGGAATTCTTTAAGTGATTTTTTGTCTTTGAAAATAATATAAAGTTGTTTGGGTAGACATGTATTCTTTTAGAGATCATACCCAGTGAATGTAGCATTCCTTTAGTGTCATATGTTTGGCTAGGGAGCTCATTATATTCTGGGAGCTTATCATTCAAGAGAGACATCAGTACAGTAAAACTGACATCACTCTATATGTTTCCATATTTTAAATTATACAGCTTCAGTATGGCTGAAAATGCTATATATTTAATGCAACCAGCATACAATGACATCTTTACAAAACTCTTTAAGTTCTCAAAAAAAATTTGGACAATCACAAAGTTCGTATTCAACTATCATTTCCATTTCCTCAATATGGTCTTTATCATCAATCACACCTATAATCACATCCTCGATATGGTATTATTTATTATCCATACCTTTAATCATATCAGATGATCCATAAAACAAAATGGTATTCAATTCACTAGATACATTCTCCTTTTCTCCATGTTTGTTCTATAATTTATAACATTGATCAATTTCGTGATATTTCATGTGTTCTCCCAACTCCTATGGACTAATTAGTCTTGAATAAAAACAACATAAATATAAACAAAAGATTTGAGAAGGGTCAAATTCATGATCTTTTATAAACGTGATGAACTCTTTCACCTCATCTTCATACACTTTTTTCATACGCTTGACATCCATCCATTCTCTATTCACATCCATCTTATTTGATTCACTAATATTAAAATTTGAATAAATAAATAAATAAAAAAAAGGGGTTTGTCAAATTAGGGGAACCCAAAATTTGAATATTTTAAATAATTTCATAATGAATTAAAGGAAATGTGTAATCGAATTTAAGAAAAGAATCACTCTACTGGTGGTAGGTGTTATCCTCTGAATTTATCGACAATGTTCACCAGTACTTGGTTAGGGATGAATACAACTCATAGTAGTTCAAGAAACATAGGTGCATGTCTAGAATATATGAGGGGTGAGTCTCAGGAAAAAAATTCAATGATAACTGTTCGGGAGATGAAGCTAATGAGGATGATAGTTATTATTTCATTTTGTTGTCTAAGACTCATCCCCTTAGAAGATAACACCAAACTAGAGAGAAGATATAGTTGTGGAGGACTCCCCTAATTCAAACCATGCAGGTGATGTTGGATGAAAAGTAGGTTTAGGATTTTTAATGGGGTTAAATATTAATTCATCTTTTGTAGGAGTGAGGTCATGATGGATATCTTATGGGTTGGATAGATTTAGTGACAATTCCTCACGAAATTGTTATTATCAATCTATATTATGTAGGAGGTGATATTCTATGTATCTAGGAGGTCTCTGAAAGTTAATATGATTATATAAATATAGATAGTGCCCTTTATGAGTAAACCCTGATCTACCGGTGCAATTATAAAAAGGAATCGAATAAGTTCCCTCTTAGATACATTTCTAAACATGAAATCCAAAAAAACAAAGCAAATTTTGAAACTCATTCAATGCTTAATTAAAAGCATACATCCAACTTCTATCTGTTATGATTTAAAAAATAAAATTTTTCATATAATAAAATAACTCTTAAATAGCCAAATAAATTTGTTGAAAAAATATAAAAGTATAATTTATAGATATAAAATTTATGAAAGTATAAAAAATTAAACTATTAGTAAATTGAAAAAAGTATACAGGTATAAAATTATAAATTATAAATGTATCTATATTTATATCAACATATAAAATTATAGATGTATATAGAATTATTAAATTATATATAATTTATAAAATAATATATTTTTTAAAGAAATATACATAATTTATAAATCTATATAAATTTATAAAACTATACATAAGTATATATATGTTATAAAAGTATACATAATTTATCTAAATAGATAGTTTTATAAATTTATAAAAGTATAAAATTGTAATATATAACAGAAAAATTTATGAAAGTATAAATGTATAATAATTTATAATGAATGAAACTATAATTTTAAATTAATTTATAAATATAGATAACTGTAAAAGTACAAATAATTAATAAAATTTTATATTTAAATTATATATGTAAATGTGATATACTAAAATTTTTATAAAGTATATAAATTTATAACTGAATAAAACTATAAAATTAAAAATATTTAACAAAAAATTATTATTAAATTATATTAGTATAATACGATATACTATAAAATTTATAAAAGTATATAAATTTAAAAATATACAAAACTCTAAATTTATAAATGTTTAACAAAATTTATATATAAATTCTATGAATATAATGAAAATAATTCTTCTAAAAAAATTAAATTATAAATTAAGCCACCACAATGAAAGACACAACCTTAGAAATCCCCAATTTTTTTAAAAATTCACACACTTTACAGGAAAATCCACAATGAATTTCCAAAAATATCACTAATAAAAAAATAAATATTCATAAGCACTCTAAATCCATTTATAAATTATTAAACTTATTTTTCCAAAAATTTAACATCTAAGTTGTCGCAATTTCTCACAAATTAGTGTATAGAAGAAGCCACCACCATAATTATTATACCATGTAGAAAACTCACATCTTCAATTAATATATTAACCCTAATGATCCTCCTTTGATAGATAGGAAATAAATCACGAATTCATCGTAACACATAACATTTGATTCCATAAATCTTTATTATACGAGTCACCTATGAACCTGAAATTGTTTCAAAATAAGTGTTCTATGTCTATGAACCATATCATACAAGGAAAATAAACCTCAATGGATATTCTAGATGTTTCATAAAAAAATTAATGGTAGACCTAGGGCACAACCCATGTCAGTTTGGGAATTGTATTCATTTCCCCAACAAATGCACTATTTCCCTACTCCATTCTCATAGATTCTTTCTCAGTAAAGAAGAACAAAAATAAAATATAAAAAACCACAAAAATTAAGAAAATAAAGAAAGGGAAGGGGGAGTAGGAAGAAACATTTTTGTGGAATGCTAGATACTCCAACCCTGAAGAAGACATGAAGACGAGGTGCAAAATACCTTAAATTTGGAGAGGGTTCGACGAGAGCTGTAGGGTTCGGTGGCAGCAGAGGTAGTGGTTGGTAGCAGGGGTTGCGACGATGGCAGCGGCGGCGGCAGCAACAATGGTAGGGTTTGTCGGTGGTAGCGGTAGGGTTCAACGACAGCAGGGGGTTGGGTTCGGCGGTGACACCAGTCGAGTTTCGCAAAAGCTTGTAGATGCGAGAGAATGGGACTCTATTAGGGTTATTTTTATGACATCGGGGAAGTCTTTTATCAACACTTTCAAAAAAATGCAGATAAAGAGTAGTTTTATCAGTGCTAAAATAGAAAGTGCTAATAAAACACCTCTTTATCAGCATTTTTTAGCACTGATAAAGATACCCATTTATTAGCATTTTTTATCACTGATAAAGATCTAATCCTAATAATTTATTTATATCATTATATATATTAATAAAATTATATATATAATAAAGATATATTATTTTGTTTATAATTATAACTATAAAAAATATATTTATTTATAATTATATATATAATAAATATATTTAAAAATATTTGAATATATTTATATAATTATATACAATTAAATATAATTATAAAATTATAAATATAATAAATATATTTATTATAATTTTATAATTATTTAAATAAATAAATACATATTTTTTGTTGATAAATATATTTATTCTAATTTTATAATTATTTAAATATTTATATAATTATAAATATAAATATTTGAATATATTTATAAATATTTTGTATATATTTATAAATATATTTATAAATATATTTATATAATTATATATGTTTATAAAATTATAAATATAATAAATATATTCATTGTAATTTTATAATTATATATATATATATATATTTATAATTATACCCAAACTGTTAAGTCATGGGGTTGGAGACCCAATTCCATGACCCAAAATTTATTAATAAAATAGAAACGTATAAGGGAGATAAAAAAGAACCGGTACAAAGTACCCAAACATGCACCCAAATGGACCAACTCCCCACCCAAAGACCAAGAAAGATACCTCAAGAAAAAACATATGAAAGGCTTAATGGCCTGGAGACCACTTATGGCAACAATATATCCATCGAATAACCTAGCCCTACCAACCGCGGTCCCCTCATAAATCATCGAGGACCAAAATCACATGCTCCAAAAATTGGACCTGCACGCGTTGCTAGGTGTCAAGTCACCTCATCCTTTGCCTCGAGATCTCACATTTTTGTGCCCTTGAGTCGTCATATCCCCCGAGGTCATCGTCGTCAGCTATCGTCATTGCCATCTTTCTCCCCTGCATCGAGGTTGTCACCAGGTAGTCACCATCAGCCAGTTTTCTACCGTCACCGGCAACACCCACAATGTCGACCTGAATATGATCCTAGATGCCACCCTCGATCTATACACTTGACCGTCGCCTGTCCCGTCCACCATCAAACTTCCTGTTCAGAGAGATCTAGTCGTCGTACACGATCCAAACACCTGACCTTGGTCCCACCCACCGTCGAACCTCCACCGTCACCTCCTGACTTCACTAGCCGGATATCGCAATCGCTTGCCTGCTTCTGAGTGTCGTCACCTTCTTAATCCTATAACAATCCCCATAGATGGGTGGGGTAATTCCATTGCCAATACCATCCCAGCGTCATCATCGACCCAAATGCCGCCGTAATATATAAATATATATAATTCTAAATACAATAACTTTATTTACTATTTAAATATATTTATTATATTTTTATAATTATTTAAATATATATTTTTTCTTTATAATTATAATTATAAATAAATATATTTAAAAAGTATATATATAATTTATAATTTAAAATTTATAATTATAAAAACAATAAATATATTTATTATTTAAATTTATTTATTGTAATTTTATAAGTATTTAGGAGAACATAATAAGTTTATGAGTATAACATGAATGAATCATACCTAGTAAGGTATAGATCATACAAAATCGTCGTCACATATATGGAAAACATGGATGATAAGGGTGTCAATGACCAATGAGCATGTACCCGAGTGGTAGAGGATCATTATTGGCATTCAAAAGACTTAGGATCAAATCCGGGTGGGGGTGAATTTTTGGGCCATTATAGAAGTTACTGTATTAGGTAATGTGCGGTACTGTAGTAACCAGAACTATTCATATGATTTGGGCATGACGATGCACTCTGAATCAAATACCACTTGATTCCCTCTCACCTTACCCATAAAATTTGCAATACCATGTGAAATTGATGGAAATCTATACATCATTTCTATATTTAAGCCAACAAATATCATCATCAAATCCAGTTCATGAAGAAATCTTACATTTCTGTAGTCCTTGTGGCCAGGATAGTCTTAAAATTTAGCGGTTTTGAATAACTATTTAACCTCTTTTACAGTGAAGATAGAGGCTTCAGGGTGTTTGAGAACCCATTCTTGAATCAAATCGTAGCTCAACTGCATGGGAAAAGAAGGGAACATGCGATTAGGCACCAGACACATAAAATATTAAAATGAAACCTTCCAAATGAAACACTTTAAAATTGAATGTTATTATTTCATTTGGCCTGACCCTTCCACTAAAATATTAAAATGAAACAATTCAAGTAGAAAAATAAATCGAAACCTTTTTTTATTAAAAATTAACGGGGGCCAATTTTTTTCTAGAACAACTACATATGTACTCTTTAATAGTGCATAAAAAGGCTTTTAACATAGCTAAAAAGGTGATGTTATCCTCAGTGCTATTAAAGGGTGTCCACTTTACAACGCTAGAAATATCGCTGATAAAGACCAAACATACTGCAGTATGATGTTTTCATAACAGCACACTACAACACATACCTTTAACCTGTATGAAAAATATATATTTTAATTGAAATAAATTTTACAACACGAAAACAAGAAAACACTACTATATACATTTCAAACAATATTTTGTATTATTACATTTATAATTTATATCCACAAACATTTAAAAACATTAACGTTTCATCGTATTTGGCACCCACGATCCCCTCTAAAAAATGTATGCCCACACTACTATAGATATTGCTTTTATCAGTGATAGAAAATGCTTTTAACAGTACTAGAAAAGTGTTGTTAATATCAATGAAGATAAAGGGGGTCCCCTTTAATAGTTCTGATAAAAGGTTTCCTTTATCAATGATAAAAAAACTCTAATAAAGGCCCCCTTTATTCGTTCTATTTTAGTGCGGATGAATGATACTTTTATCAACACTCTTTTTAGTTCTGATAAAAGACCACTTTATCAGTGCTTTAATTAGCACTGATAAATGGTGCTTTTATCAGCGCTCAAAGTAGTGCTGATAAAGGGGGCCTTTATCAGTTTTCAAAATAGCATTGATAAAGGAATTGCTGCCATTGATGTGATGTTTATATAAGAGCACTCCCATCAGTAACACCTGCACGTAGAAACAACACACCCACTACCAGTACCTGCACAACACACATGCCACTTACACAAAACAACACCTACACAGCACACACAAGAACAAAGAAACGCACACAATAGTGCACACAAGAACAAAGCAACGTACACAAGGGTTTGAAAAACAATGATATATACATTTAAAACAATGTTTTATATAATTACATTTACAATTATCTTACAAATAGATAAAAACATTAATGTTTCATTCTTTGACATTCGTGATCTCCTCTAAAAAATGTCCACCCATGGTATTAGTTGTCAAACAAATCATCTCAACACAAGAAAAAGGCTCCACCTATATAAGAAAAAATATATTATGTTATTAATACTACAAATAAATAAATTAAACATTAATATGAAAGAATACATTAATAAAATGTCATTTTTTAATTAAAAAGACACATTTTGAGTTATATAGATCACACTGTGCGTTGTATTGAGGTGTGGTTGATTCCTATATGTCAAAAAATGCGTTAGGGATCATTGTCCTAAAATATCAAAACAATCCTAATGGGTTTTCTTGGTTTTGAGTATGTCCCTTACTTTTTTTACTAAAATTAATATCAAATTTAAAAGAAATATTTGGATTTATACCAATCATATATTTAATTTTATTGAGGTGTGGTTGATTCATAAATGTCACAAATAACTCATGGATCATTGTTCGAAAGTATCAAAACAATCTGAATGGGTTTTCTTGGTTTTCAGTATGATAGTTGTGTTTTTTTACTAAAATTTAATTTCAAACTGAAAACAACCATTTTGAGTCATACCGGCTGCATCGTGCATCCGTTTGAGGTGAGGATACTTCATACATGTCACAAAGGTCTTACAAACCGCTCTCTAAAATTATGAATACAATCGAAGAGAGTTTACTTGGTTTTCAACGAGTGAAACATTTTGTGCTAAAATATCAATTTTAAACTGATAACTGACACTTTTAGTCATACTGGTCACACCATGCATCATATGGAGATTAGATTGATTCCTACAAATCAAAAATTACTCATGGATCACTTTATTAAAGTATCAAAACAATCCAAATGCGTTTGATCGGTTTTCAGTATGCCACTCGTTCTTTTTTACATAAATTAATGTCAATTTTAAATAAAAAGACATTTGTATTTATGGAGGTATCATAGTTCATCGGATTTAGGTGTGGTTGATTCCTAAACATCACAAATGACTTATGGATCCTTGTTCAAAGGTATCAAAACAATCAAAATGCATTTTCTCAATTTTCAGTATGTCAGTTGTGTTTTTTTACTAAAATATCATTTCAAATTAGAAACAAACTTTTTGAGTCATACCGGTCACATCGTGCATCAATTTGATGTGAGAATAATTCATACACATCATAAAGGACTTAAGAATCAATTTCCTAAATTATGAAGACAATCAGAAATTGTTTTCTAGGTTTTTAGTGAGTGACACATTTTGAGCTAAAATGTAAAATTTAAAAAGATAACAGATACTTTTAGTCATACCGGTCACACCATGCATCATATTGAGGTGAGATTGATTCCTACAAATCATAAATGAATCATGTATCATTTTACTAAAGTATCAAAACAATATTAATGTGTTTACTTGACTTTCAGTATGTCAGTTGTTCTTTTTTACTTAAATTATTGTCAATTTTATATAAAAAGACACATTTGGATTTATAACAGTCACATCATGCATTGTATTAAGGTGGGGTAGATTTATACACATAAAAATGACTCATGGATATTTTTCGTAAATTATGAAAATAATCCAAATGCATTTTCCTAGTTTTCAGTATGCTAGTTGTGTTGTTTTACTAAAATTAATGTCAATTTTAGATAAAAAGAGACACTTTGAGTCATATCGGTAGAACTGTGCATCAGATTGAGGTGTGTTTTATTACTAAATATTGGAAATGACTTATAGATCATTTTACTAAAGTATAAAAACAATCATAATGTGTTTGATTGGTTTTTAGTATGTCAGTTGTGTTTTTTTTACTAAAATATCATTTCAAACTGGAAACATGCATTTTGAGTCATGTCGCTCACATCGTGTGTCCGTTTGACATGAGACTGCTTCATACATGTCAAAAAGAAATTAGGAATAATTTTCCTAAATTATAAAGATAATCGGAGTGAGTTTTCTTGGTTTTTAGTGAGTGACATGTTTTGAACTAAAATGTCAATTTTAAACTGACAACAGACACTTTTAGTCATATCGGTCACACCATTCATCGTATTGATATGTGGTTGATTTCTACACATCACAAATGACTATTGGATCATTTTCCTAATGTATCAAAACAATCCGAATGTTTTTTCTCAGTTTTCAGTATGTCACTTGATCTTTTTGCTAAATTTATTGTTAATTTATTATAAAGATACACACTTAAAGTCATAATGGTCACACCATGTGTTGGATTTAGGTGTCGTTTATTCCTACACTTCACAAATGACTTATGAATCATTTTACTAAATTATCAAAACAACCATAATGTGTTTTCTTAGTTTTTAGTATGTCACTTGTTCTTTTTACTAAAAATATTGACATTTTTAAATAAAAAAAGACACTTTGAGTCATACCAGTCACATATTCATGATATTTATATACATTCTTCCATCAGGTATGTTTATAATTTATTTCTAAACAAATATATCTTATCTTGTGAACAAGAGTCTTTATAAAATCATGGTAGTACTGGGAAAATATAAATATGAAAAATATTAATAAATATTTTAAATAAAATAGTAATTATCTTCGAACATACCTCTTTTGGGATACTATTTTGTTCATGGAATACAATATCTTTCATAAATTTACATACATAATAACCATAGTATTTATCATTTGTTTGTTTCAGACACTCCAGAAACATTGAAAAAAATAAGTAATTTTTTATACGTGTTTGGATAGTGAAATATTATCATATATACCCTGATTTCTATTCATTAGTAGTACTTGTGATGTTATTTTTCCTTTTCCACTGGCCTCATTCCATGATGTAGATGATATTCACGCACCTCCCTTTCATAATAGAATCCCCATTTAAAGATAATATAATTTATATAACTAGATGTTTAGTTCCAAAATGTTGGATGTAATGTATTACAAATTTAAAAATTTCATCACTTGTGGTTAGTTTGTTAGATATCCATGCATTGAATCCAAAAAATAAATCTTTGGAGTATCCAAATTGACCACAATGAGCATCCAATGCTGCCTAAAAACAAAATAAAGTAATAAGTAATGAAAGAAATTAAAATATATTTGATATTATTAAATTTTACAGTTTTACCCCTGCATCATTGGTATTAAGAAGAGTCTTCCATCCATAATTTTTCTATTAAAATATTTGAGCAGGCCTTCCACTATTTCACCCTCTTTCTCGGATTCTATATCTTTTTGTTCTGTAGAGGTGATGCAAGGACTAACGAGTCCAAATTTTTGTTCATGGGGAAATCCCTTCAATTATTTTTCATATATACGCCTGTAAAAAAATATGAAATGTATTTATTCATAATTATCATCATATATCAACTTTTGGAAAATAAAATCATGAAAACATACCTCATGTATACATTTTCAACTGAGCCACCTAGCCAATCATGCTCCAGGATTTCACTTACATTGTCAACACTAAGTAAATATCAATATTCCCCACTATAAATATTTTCATAAAAAATAATTGTGTGAACCCCACCATATTTCAACTTTGTATTCACATGAGCCTGTAATGATAATAAATGAGGATATAAAACGGGTAGGTTTAAGTTGATTTTGGTAGATTGTTTTG
The DNA here is from genome assembly GCA_963277665.1 of Viscum album. NCBI lineage: Eukaryota > Viridiplantae > Streptophyta > Magnoliopsida > Santalales > Viscaceae > Viscum > Viscum album. The sequence goes on from OY728160.1 coordinate 2,089,191,915, forward strand.
ATTGGGTGGTTGTTCCTTGAGATGGTTTGAGCCGTTATTTATTTTCACCCCCTTCCATGTGTCGATCTGTAATAACATTCATCAGTTCAGACATTTTTTCATTAAATGTTAAAGTTTTATCTTGAAAAATAAATTGGAAATGAATACCTCCTTGTCGACATATTTTTTTACAAGCTGTGATGGCCATGCGATGAATATTCCAAGAGATTTTTCGAACTTATGAATATCTGCATCATCAATTGGAGTAGGTAGTTCAATGATTGGATTATGGGATAAGTTAATCAACACTTTGACATTACCTATTGTAAGTTGTTTATTGTGGAGTATAACGTTCTGGATATTGAACACTATAGCCCTCACTACAAGGTAATGGGTGAGTGTTGATAGATATAAATCACAGTCATTTTCACCTTGTATAATATCAATACAAGAAAGGTATCGATGTATATCTAATTGAAAATTCATGGAAAAAATTATTAGAACATCGATTACCTCGTCTAAGATAGGTTTTTGAGGGGAATGGGTTGCCTTAAAGCTAGTGGAGGTGGGGCGGGATCTTCACGCACGGGTTGTTCTTCAGTTGTTTCTTCTCTTTACCCCCCTGCCATCATATTTTCCATGAAATATCTCTAAAGTTTCATATTTTCTTAAAGGATATATATTCTTTATCTCATAATTTTTATTTCTTCAGTTTTATCCTCCTCTTGTTTTTTTTCTCAAAAAATTTTGGGGGTGTCACCCCAAAACCCGCACCTCTGATGCGACCATACTTTTTTGGCTTCTTGAAGGCCATTGAAAGTTTGTCCGTGTCTGTTTTGGGTGTTTCTGATTCCCATGACTATGTCAGATTGAAAATATTGGAATGTAAGTAATCATTATTATGTAATATCGATTTAAAAAAAAAATATTTATTATGACATACTTACACATGTTTACCACACTATTTATGTGTTTTCTTCTATTAGTATTATATCTTTATTTACACACACCTCCTTCCATAGAACATGGCATGGAATGGAAGTGACATTGGATTTGGATTAATCAATCTAAATATAAACAGAGGAACATGGTTATGGTGTTGTTTTATGTCACATAAAATTGTTACGGTAGATTTAAAATACATACCAATTTTTTTTCAAGTGAAGTGTACCCCATTCTTGCTTTACCATTGGGGTATGCTGGTTTTTCTACTTGTTCCATATTTTCAGCAGTCAGTTTATATTTCATAAATAAAAAACTGTCAATTAAAGTTATGAATACACGTATCATCAAATAACGTAATACGAAACACAATGTACCTAAAAATACTTCTCCTTACGATGGATAGTAAACACATACCACACTCCTTGGGTTATTAGGTGTACATAAATAGGAGGTGGGTGTGGGTTTATTTTCACTTTAGCATCTTTAAGATAACATTTCGTTAAAATTGTGTAAAATCACCTGTTAATCCTTATATAAATACCCAATAAATAGTCATTGTGCGGGTCATCCACTATAAATTCACTCTACAAGGGATGATGAAGAGTAAGTCAATGTTTTATTATTTTATTTTTTAGTAAATTAAAGAAATGATATCATAATATTATCATAATGTCTCCCCACATCAATTTCATAAGCCCGATGACAACATGGTGCTACCAATGTACATCAATCAGCAGACGTTTCTGAGTGAAAATTCCAATTTAACTACTGAACATAGCCTTGTTGGGGTTAACATGTTGTCCCTTCTTATTCCATATGACCTTTTATTTGATGTCTTTCGCTTTTTCCTTAAGTATTTTTGCTAACACCGTCGAACTATTGTGCTCCTATTTTTTCTGCACCGCCAGTGTTTCATTTCCTACTATTTCCTCTATTTCAACATCATCAATATGTTCCTCTAAAATTCTAGCATCGACATGTGAAGATGGTGGTTGTACCTCTACACTCAGAGAATCAACAACAACAAATTGAGAAAACTGTTGGTCCTCTACATTGCGAGAAACAGTAGGTTGAAAGACCTTTTGTGCCTCAGGATTGGGAGCATCATCATGTGGAGAATTCATTATCTATAGAAGTATTTTAACATTTAATTTAAATTAAATAAAAGTAGCAGTGGAAAAATAATAACATAAGGTAACATGATGTATATTATAAAAAATATTACATGATTATTGAACTCTTTTTTTAAGGCTAAAGGTATTTGACCCCTTTATCAGCTATCCAAATCCCTTCAATGTGGTCTCCTATAACATACAAAAAACCATCTACATTGGTACTTATATGAAATTATTGTGATGTCCCAATGAAAGGGTCATCCTCCATTTAATTTTCATCTAACCCTTCAGTGGTTTTGGTGGATAATAGAATAATTGACCAGTTTTGGTTTGTGGGATCTGGAACATAAAATACTTGTACTACCTGTGATGCCATTATAAATGGTTCTTCTTTATACCCTTCCTTACTAAAATCAACTTTCACGAATCCCAAATCGTCTATTTTAACAAAAATCCTATTATTAACCCACGCTCATTGAAAAATCGGCACATGGAAGTTCATATACTCCAACCCCCATATATTTTTTATAATACCAAAGTATGGCATATTCACATAAATTAGATTTATGTCCTTAGCACTAGAAACATATATCACTTCAGCCACAAGTGTAACTCCTCTATTCTGATTGGTATTATATTCATAATTTTCATTATTATAGAATTTATAACCATTAATTACATAAGCATTATAAGATAATACATACACACTTGTTCCTCTGGCTATCCATCAAAGTCGTTATGAAATTGATTCCATATTTTCATCTAACTCCTTAAATATATGGTCTCGAAACCATCCTATAAACTATTATTTATGTGTATTTGATATCCATTTTTCATCCCCTGATGGATCCAAATGCCTAATAATTTCTTTATAGGTTTCTACATATGGGTCAACCTCTAAAATGTTACACAAAACGTAAAGGTGGGACTTCCCCTGATTTGTAATATTGATTGTGACAACCACTCTTCCATAAATTCCTTCACCTGCAAGCCTCCTAGTGTGACTAGATTTCGGTAGACCAATGCTTTCCACACTGGATAGTTATTAGGTATAGAATTCAACACCTTCCTCAACAATATATCTCTCCACAATACAACCCTCTGGATCACTTTGATTTTTGACATACCCTTTCAAAATCTTCAGATACCGTTCAATGGGGTACATCCATCTATAGTTTACAAGACCACATAGTTGAGTCTATCTCACCAAGTAAACCCTCAAATTAACAATAATATCAAAGAATTTTGGTAGGAAGAACATTTCCAATTCACATAATATGATGACAATTTCTCTTTATATACAAAGAAATTTCACTAGGTCTATAACTTTGTTGCATATAGCTTTGAAGAAGAAACATAGGTTCATTAATGTATAACATACATTCTTGGAAAAAATGCAATGTAAAACTATAAGAATTAGATCTTTCATAAAAATGTGGAATTCATGTGATTTCAGACCCTTTAAATTCCAATCGGTCATTGACACGATGTTCTTAATATTTCATGAATACCCCTCTGAAACCTTTACATCATTCAAGATGTTGTAAAATTGATATCTTTTTTCCTGGAAGGAGTGTAAGAATCTGGAGGAAGAAAGGTTCATTTTCACCCTTCACTAGAAACAAATCTTCTCATATTCCCATTTCAACCATGTCCAAATTAGACTTAATTACTTCTTTTGTTTTTCCAGGTTCATTTAGCAACGTGTCGATGACACTTTCACATTAAGTTTTTTCAACATTCATAACATCAAGAAAGTATCTTACATACAAACAATTCCAGTATGGTAATTCAAAAAAAAAACTAATCTCTTCTTCCAATTGGTTTTCATAAGGTTTTTCAAAAATGGTTTACCAAAAGCAGTGTCCACATCTTTTAATTTCTCAAATAGTTGATCACCAGTTAGTGGAGATAGTGTTTTATGTTCTTCTAAACTTCCATCGAATGATGTCATCCAAGATTAGTACTTACGTCATCAAGGTAGAAATCTGCGATGTCCTAGAAACATAGTTTTCAATGAATGTTTCAACCTAATTGACTGTGTACCTTGTTCACAGATGGGACACCAATAAATTCTTTTAATGACATATATTGAAAAATTACCATAAGTAGAAAATTCATTTATTATCCCATACAACATGACTCTCAACCAGAAATCTTCATTTCTCTAAGCATCATACAATGTAACACCTGAATCCCATAATAATTTCAAATTCTCTATCAATAGAGCCAAATAAACATCTATATCATTACTCGGTTATTTCGGACCTAATATAAGCATAGATAGCATGATGTGTTTTCATTTCATGCATAACCATAGTGAAAATTTATAATTTAACAACATAAATAGCCATGTACTGTGAGTGCTGCTTTGAAAACCAAAAGGATTCAGTCCATATGTAGATAACACAAGACGAAGGTTTCTCGGATTGTTTCCAAAATCAGGATACTCATGATCGATTATCTTCCATTGAGGAGAGTCTACTGGGTGATATAGTTTCCCATATTTATTTATTCTGTCTGCATGTCACATAAATTTCCCTATGGTCTCCTCACTTCCATATATGTCCTTAGACCTTCGAATGATTTGAAAGCACCATACAAATTTTTTAGGATCAGATTCATCTTTCTTGTATCCAGAAGCACCACACTTTGGGCATTATCTAAGTGATTTTTGGTCCTTGACAAATAGTATACATTCATTCGGGCAGTTGTTTATTCATTCAGAGATCATACCCATCTAAAGTAGAATTCTATTGGCATCGTATGTTCAGATCGGGAGCTCATTATCTTAGGGGATCATGTCATTCAATAGAGAAAGTAATTCGGTAAAAATGGAGTCACTCCATCCATTTCCTGTTTTCAAATTATACAGTATCAGTATGGATAAAAATGATATATATTTAGTGCACCCACCATACAAAGGAATCTTCTCACAACTCTTTAACTGCTCAAACAATTTTGGGAAATAATGATGTTAATCTTCAAATATCCTTGTCATTTACTAAATATGATCTTCATCATCATTCACATCTTTAATGACATTATCGATACTGTCTTCATCATTATCCACACTTGTAATAATATCAGATGATCTATAAAATGAACTATTATTCCAGCCACTAGATACATTATATTTTTCACCATGTTTATTCCAACATTTATAACTTTGATCTATTCTATGAAAGATCAAGTGTTCTTCCAACTCTTATGGACTAAATTGTTTTGAATAACAACAGTGTAAACATGGACAAAGGATTTGTTTTTCAAACTTGATGAACTCTTTCACTCCATCTTCATACTCTCTTGTCAAACGATTGGCATCCATCCAGTATTTATTCGTATCCATCATATTTAATTTTGTGATATTAGTATTAAAAAAAATACACAAAATATTGATATAATGTAATGGTTTTCCTAATTCTATAAAAATCTAAACATAAAATATTATGAAAAAACAATAGTTCAAATGTCCTTCAAAAACTATTTAAAAAATCACACTTGAAATCCCATTAAAAAACAACCATTTACACAAATTCCTATTTAAAATAACACGACCTTTTTAGAATAAATAAATCAGTTCCAAACACTCTTTCACAAAACCACAATTCCTTTTTTAAAGCATTCAAGACAACTTCATGACCCATCAATCTTAATCATTTAAAATGAGTGACATCTCTCTAAGAAACATTTCAAAACACTTGAATCATTTTAAAAGATCAAATTAGGAATTTTCAGAAAGACATAGATCCCAATAGAGACATTTTATAAAGGATACATAGAAAAAACCTCGATTCATCCCAAATCAATCAATGTTATAAGATTCCATCACATTATTTCAAAGGTAGGTGTTATAATAATATTTTCTAAAACCATTGGATATTGTTCTCCCTACCATTGGATATCCATTTTTCATGCTTCCATTATCCATTTATATCAATTATACTTCACCACAACACCAGAGTCCCAATGGATATGTTCCATAGTAGGTGACCACACTCACAACCATGAAACACTCATGTTCCAGTTTACTACAAACACTGCATTATCCCAAGGATCCTTGGATAACACCAAATCAATTGGTTGTACACCCCAAGAACAATGTATATTTCTCTCACATGAAGTACTATTAGTTCCTTCCTTTATAAATACACCTAAGAAAATCTATAATCATGAACGCATTACATAATCAAAAATTTATCAAGTGTCATTCCTTTCACCCGGAGAATTTCCCTATGCAACTCATCACTAGAATAAACAATGTTGCTTTCCCGATCCTTTTAAGTACATCATGTCTCAAGTAAAAATAAGAAAAGAACTATGGTACTACTCTAATAGATGGCATGATTTTCCATAGTATTTTTTCTAAAATCTTTAAAAAGACTTTATAAATGACATTAAAAATACTAGTCGTTCTAAAATTCTTAACTTAACTCATACCAGTAACCTCTAGAATCAAAGTTATGAGAGTATCATTATAAGTCTCAAGAGAATTCTTACCTCTCCAAAATTCATTCATGAGGTTAAAAACATCAAGTACCAAAATAGTATAGAACCTTTTAAAGAAAATTTCATAAAGAAAATATAGGTTTGGTACCTTTGATGGATGCATCAACCTAAATATCACAACCACTTCATAACATTGACTATCTATAGTTAATAATTCATTCATATAATTTTTTAAATTTGTAATAAAATAATAACTTATATATTTTTATATAAAATTATACTAATAAGTAAGTATGATTTGATAATCAATCGAATTATATCATTTTTCCCTTTGAGGGGATTCACCATAAAGTTCTTACAGGTGGAAGGATTCATTACATGTGTTGTTATGGTAATTTGACTAGGGTGTTTAGAAAGTGTCTCATGTTTCTTTGGATAGGTTGGGCTAACAAAAGATATGTTTCCATTATAAATCGATTTATCCCCTAATTAAACAACATCTAGATTTCTTATTTTATACTCAGTCATCAGCTCATGTAGGGTTCTATCCACTAACAACATCTAGATTTCTTATTTTATACTCAACCATCAGTTTCACCCTAATTAAATTCCAACTTAAACTTTGTGTATGATACTACATCAAATCATGTAGGGTATTCTTGACTAACTCATCACTAAGACAGGACAATGTCATATTGCGTGTGATATAGATCTTTGAAAATCCATTTACATAAATTTATTTATCATGTAATCTTAAATTACACTCAATAAAATTATATTTCAACTAAATTTGAACTACATGGAATATGGTTCATCTTAGATGACCTTTAAACTTCTTATAGAGGTCCATTGAATATGTCAGGACATTCCAACCACCAATATTCAACCCAGAATTCATAAGAATCATACCCCCTTCCCCATAATATAGTAACATAATCCATATCTGGTCTTAAAATCTTAGATACTAAACATGGATAAAATATATTTAATTAAAACTACATCCTAATTAAAATAAATTAAGTTATGATTTACATTGTTCTCATTCCTTGTTCGAAGGTGTTAGAGAACTCCAAGATCTTGAGGTCCATTTTGGTAGTAACATCATACCCTTCATCATTGGTTTGTGAACTATGTCCATAAACTCCACGAACCCCTTCTTGTGGCTGTTTATAATAATATATCCCACTACTCCTTCATGTCGATTTATCTCCTTTCACTTACCATTAAATAAACTACCTCAGCTTTTCTATAACAAGAACTATAACCATAAACTACGTGAACCTCTCTTAAATGATTTCTACGCAAGTATTGGGTTCTCCAATCATGAAATGTTTACATAAACTATGTTATTATGTAGTTCACCACATCTTTTTTATAAAATTTTTATGACATTAAACACCAGCCTCATTTTGGTCAAAGTTGTTTGATTGTAATCATCAGTTTCATTAGTCCAAATTGCATGAAATCAAACTCGAAAAGGAAAGAGACATGGTACTAACCCTATTGAAAACATTCAAAGGGAATCTTATAAAAAATTCAAGTCCCCACCCACTAGGTATACACATATCCTAGTTCCAAATCTATTATTATAGAAATAAAGGGATTTGACAAGAAATTGATGGAATTGGAAGGTTCATTTTGAAAGGACAACTTCCAAAATATTCTTAAATTCCCATTGATAAAAAAATGATGGCTAATTTTATATCTACTTTTTGTCATCCCATATAAGACAGGTCAGTTGGATTTAGGGTTATCACCACTCTTAACATCTAAGAAAAATAAGCAGATTTTTTATCCAATGAGTTTTGATTGTGATGATCTCGTGATTGTTTGAGAAGTGGTGGCACTATCATTAATAATAAAAAAAATTAAATTACCGTAACATGTCCTTGAAATGTAAAAAGTGATGGAAAAAATGTGTGTTGTGGGGATCTCAAAGCTAATATAATCAAATAAAAAGTCATCATTGGAATCTCACTAGATCCTTGGATGTGAAAATATTAGACATATACTTGTAGAATCAACAACCCAAGGGTTCCCATAAATACCAACACCATCAGAAAAGAGATAAGGATATAATATCCCTAACACTATAGGTGACGCAACATGAGAATTACTCACTAAATGTATGGGAAAATCAATAAGGGATTCATGTTCAGTCACAATGACACACAAAATATTAGTAAAATAGTTACCTTGGGTCATATGGCATAGTAAAAGAGGAGCTAAGAAAAAATTTGAACATGATCAATTTATAAATTGATAATAAAACCTAAGTAATAAAACTTATCTCACCTCCAACACCCTCTAAAGAAATATCCACAAATAACATCATATAAGAATCAAATAATAACAATCAATACACATCCCATAAAATGGAAATAACCTATAGAAAACACTAACCCAAGAGTTTCCTAGTAAGTGTGATAAAATTATAATGATTTTTTTAATAAAGTGATAGCATACCCTTCTGGTGGTAGCAGTAGGGTCTGGTGATGGTGGAGTTGGGGTAGGTAATAGTGATAGTGGCAGGAATAGTGGAGGTCTTCAGAGAAGAGGTGGGGTTTGCGGCTGAGGAGTAGCAGGTGAGGGTTCAAGGCGGAGGTGGGTTTGTGGTAGAGGAGCGACGAAGGAGCGGTAGACACAGGTTCACAGTAGAGGTGGGTTCACGGCAGAGGAGGAGTTCACAACAGCGGAAGAGGCGGTGGCGGAGGAGGGGTCAATAGTGACCGATCTCAGGTTGGGGTAGAGTAGAGGTCGACAACGCAGGGGGCAGCTTCCGCGAGAGCCTTAGGGGTACAAGAAACAAGGAGACTGTTATGTTTTTTTTCAAAACCTGGCGAACCTTTTATCAGCGCTAGCTAAAAAGTGAAGATAATGGATTTATGTCAATAAAATATTTATATTAATATATATATTTATAAAATTATATATATGATAAATAAATCTTTATTTATTTATAATTATAAATATAAATAAATAAATAAATATTTATATTTATAAAATTAAAATATAAATAGTTATAAAATTATAAGAAACATACTTATTATATTTATAATCTATGAATATATATAATAAATATATTAATTAAATATATTTATAAGATTATAGATATATACAACTATATTTCTTCTTATTTTATAATTATTTATATGAATATATATCTATTTATAATTATAATTATAAATGAATATATATATATATATTTAAATAATTATAAAATTATTACAAATTAACATTTCTATATTTTATAATTTTATCAATATATATATTTAATATATTTCTTATAATTTTATAATTTTTTAAATATATTTGAATTTATTTATAACTATAACTATAAATATTTGTATTTATTTATCAATATTTCTATATAATTATAAATATATTTATTTAATTATATATAACATTACATATGAAATTAATAAATATTTTTTTATAAATAAATAAATATTTAAATAAATAAATATTTATTTTTATTTATAACTAATAAATAAATAAATATTTATTTGTAATTAAAAATTATAATAAATAAATATTTTTTATATTGGTAATTATAAATTTATATGTGTCTATATATATATATTTATCTAATTATTAAATTATAAAAAATATATTTATAATTTTATAAATATATATAAATATATTTATTATAATTTTTTAATTATTTAAATATATTTACATTTATTTAGAATTATATTTATAACTATTTGTATTTATTTATAAATATTTTTATATAAATATATATAATTAGTATATTTATTATAATTTTTTAATTATTTAAATATATCTATATTCATTTAGGAATTATAATTATAAATATTTTCATATATTTATAAATATATTTATTTAATTATATTATAACTTTATAAGTAGTATAATAAACAAATTTATTATAATTTTATAATTATTTACATATATATAGTTATTTCTAGTTATAATTATAATTATAAATAAATATATTTATAAATATTTGTATATAATTATAAATAAATAAATATAATTATAATATATGTATTTATTGTAATTATATATATATATATATAGTTGTAATTATAATTACAAATAAATAAATTTTAAAAGTATTTATATATAATTAAAATTTAATAATTATAAATATAATAAGTATATTTATTTTTTAAAATATTTAATTTAATTTTATTAGTATTTTTTAGAAAATAATAATATATATGGGTAACATGAATTAATCATATACCTAGTGAATATACATAATAAAAAATGAGCCATCAATGGACACCGTGAATAATAAGGGTGTGATGTATAAATGAACATTATGATACATAAAATATGCATGTATGATCAATATATTTATTGACCAAATTCATTGGAAACACATATATATTTTATAATTAATATAAATATATATTTAAAAATATAAAAAATATAATTAATAAATCTAATAAATCTAATAAATATAAATCTAATAAATCTATAATAAATGCAATAAATCTAATAAATCTAATAAATCTAATAAATCTAATAAATATAATAAATATAATAAATCAAATAAATCTAATAAAAATATTTATTATTTAATGAAATTTATTATAAACTTATTATTACTTAAATATATATATATATATATAATTGTAATCTAAAAAATAATTTTTTTAAAACATTATATATATATATATATTTGAATTATTAAAAATATATATTAATTATAAACATGCTTTTTTTATTTAATGTATATAAATAAACATTATTTTTTTTATATAAATCTAATAATTTTATATAAATTATTATGAAAAAATTGTATCAGTGCTAAATATAGCACTGAAAAAGGATACATGTATCAACCTGAATGGTCTGAAGACCTTCATTTTTTATTTTATTATGGATAATCCCCCTTTTAAGGGATGAAGGGGAACCCGTATATGACCCGTAGGTCCAAGGCACATGGTCTGACATGACCTGCAATACATGAACTGAAGGCCCAGAGGCATTCCATGCCCAATACATGACCCGTACACTACTGGAATTTGAGGTATTTGTGACGGACTAATTTTGATGGGATCCCATTGCAAATAAGCATTAGCGATAGGGTCCCGTTGCAAATAGCTTATGGAAGAAAACGATGTCGCAAAAACTAGTTTTTGCGACAGGCCCATCACAAATAAGTCTCTAATTATATACATTATATATATAAATAAAACTTTTTCGACGGTCCTGTCACAATAGTATTTGCGACGGGAGATCCCATCTCAATCGGTCCCATCAACAATAATCCTCCGATTATATACACTATATAAATAAATCTTTTGCGATGGGCCCGTCACAAATAGAATTTGTGATGGGAGATCCGATCGCAATAGGTACCGTCGCAAATAATAAACAAAGTAAAAAAAATTAATAAAATTATGATTAATGAAAAAATAATATTAATATTATTAAAATAATAAAAAAATAAAAAATTATAAAATTATCAATATTCTCAAAAAAATATAAAAAAATCATCAATTATTATTATTATTATTATTATTATTATTAGTAAAATAAAAAAACATTAAAAAATATAATACTAAAAAAATATATTTAAAAAAATTCTGATTAATGAAAAAATAATATTAATAATATTAAAATAATAAAAAAATAAAAAATATTAAAATTCTCAATATTCACAAAAAAATATAAAAAAAATCATAAAAAACCATCATTATTATTATTATTATTAGTAAAATAAACAAAAATTAAAAAATATTATACAAATAATAAATAATAAAATATTAAAAATAAAATAATTAAATTATGCAATATTCTCTCCAATATAAAAGATAGAAATTGTAAATAGTTAATATTCCAACAAATCTTGAATTCAAATGTTTTTAACATAAAAAAATCACTGGGGGGTCCTCTTCTGAAGGAGGTGTAGGAGATGTAGGAGCTGGTGGAGGAAACTCCATCTCTAAACTACGAGTCAGATGGCAAATGTACTCCATCTAGTCGCGCTGCTACTGTTGCTGCCATCAACGCATATCCTCCTCGTACTGCTGCTACTGCTGCTGCTGATGCATCTCTTCATGCTGCTTCTGCAAACTCTCTATAAGATCAGTCTGAGTTCGCAACTGCTCCTGATACTGTGAGGTATAAGATGATGCCTCTCCATGAGCTCCTCTGATGATGGACGCCGACATCGCAACAGTACCATAATAAGTACCAGAAGTCAAATGAGAGTCGATACCAACTACTCGGCCCTTCTCAAAGCCATATTGAGTTGCCTGCATCCATGTCGCCTCATTGAAATGGTAGACACTGATCTGATCAGTCGTCTCGTCCAGAATCTCAGCCCGTGTCTGAGAGGTCACAACCTTATATGACTCCTTCAATTCCAATTTGAAATTAAATTTGTGTAAATATTATATGCAGTTAATTGTCATACTGAAAAAATAATACTAAGCACAATCTGACGCTAACGATCACCTCTAATCTCTCCAGTGGATGGATCAATATACATCTTCCGATAAACATCATACTCCGAAATATCGAGATACACAAATACCTATAGAAATATAAAATAAACTGTCTATATTTAAAGTTATATAAAATATTTAAAAAAGATACTTACAAGATGCTCTCTATGCGTACTGAATGTACAACTACCAGCTCGATGTGTCATCTCCGGTCTCCCCTGGTTCTGCCGACCCACTGAAGATCTCCTCTGAAATCCTCCACCCAACCAGTGTAAACATAATCCATCCCAAACATGAGATGAAATGTACTCTGGTTGGTAGGCTCTACATGAGTCATCAAATTCTATCACTCTTTCTTTCTTAATGACTGTCCTTCTCAAATTGTGCAAAAACTGAGGGAAATGGTCATGCGTAGACACCTTCCAAGCCGCGTGGATAGCATCACGCATGCTATCATTGATGGGATACCATCAAACCGACAAATAATTTATAATATCAAGTTATTAAAAAATTAAATTTCAAAATAAATACTATTTATTTACATACTAGACAATGATTGAACATGTCGAGCTCCACATCAATGGGAATATGTTCCCATGTAATCCATGGTTGAGAAAAATAATTGCACAAGATAGAGCTCCCCTATCCAACACCTACATGTGAAAAACTGTGAAAAAAGAATAAATAATCAAACAATTATAATATATATAAATAAATTAATGAAATCTAACTAAAATATATAGGTTATAATGCCTCTGTGTGCGTGGATCAAAGTCAAGACGTGGACATCGCTCAGGAATAGGGTCAGGAATCATCAATCACGCAAGACCATGCCCCCTCCACGTACCCCCTGAACCGCCAGTAGGCTGAGGGTTAGATGATCCCAAATCCCCCTCATCCAAAGGTAGCTCAGCCTCCTCCAACTCACAAAATAGATTAGGGTCCATCTGAAACACAAAATAATTGTTGCTAGCAGATAGTTGAGAATAACTATTATATATAGATATTTATTAGTTATGATTATAACCAACATTTAACTGTGTCAATTCTCACCTTCATGATCATCTTCATATCTGACGATGTTAATGTCTTCATATTCCTCCTCAGCATCATCAATATCCATATGAGTTTCATTTTCATCATCTCTTGTCATTTAAAATTAATTTGTAACATCATTAACATCTTCGTCACCATCGACCCTTAATTGTGGGGTTTTATCATCAATATTCATGTCTCTGTGAAAAAGATGTATTTTGAGTAGTCTCTTAAAAAATTTCAATTCCATTCACTTTAGTAGAACCACATTCAGTTTGAGTAAACTAATTTTCCCAAGATTTCATTTTTATTATGCTCCATCAATCAATCAGGTCTCTTGAAGTAGAACAGTACTTTGCATAATAAATTTGATGTGCCTGTTGGGCTAGTAAAAGTGGTTCATTTACTTCAAGAAGACTTTTATATTTAACATATATGATTCCATGAGTCAGATGAACATGCAGGCCTCTCTCAGTATCCAACCACCAATATTTAAACATCGTTATGTAATTCTGTCCTAGATAACACAACTCAATAATTTCATCCAGAATGCCATGAAAATTAACTTTAGTTTCTCTATGATACGATCCTCTCAAGAAAACTTCATTTTTCATTGTTTTTTTTGATTCCCCATATGCACGTGTATGAAATCGAAAACCATTAACCACATATGCATTATAAGATTTAACCATTTTAGATGGTGGGTTACTCAGTATACACAGTCGCTTATCAATTTTTTCAGCATGTTGAGACACCATAAATTTTTTAAAACAATTATCAAAATAATAAATAATAAAGTTAATTGATATTAAACCATAAATAATTTATGCTACCAGTTTTTGAAACCATTGAGATTTTTTTTTCTACGTTATTCAAGAGAAGCTGCTGTAATTTGTGGAACTTGTTTCTTGATATGATTATCATATAACCTACAAATAAAATAAGTTTACATATTGTAACATAAATTATAAAATAAGTGATAGAAGCACTCACAATATAAATTATTTCATTTCTTCACAGTTGAGCAGAACATATGTATGAGCTATGTGATGTTTATCATCTGAAATCCATTGTTCATGAACTCCACCGAAGGCAAGATTTGGCTGATTAAAAACAGATAATAGATTGTCCATTTTTTCAATAACATTACCCTCGTTCCATACCATGTAGTTGTGTTTTGAGGGATATTCAGATTCAAAATAATGAGAGTAGAAAAAAGCAATTTCCTCTTTCCAATAAGCTTTAGCAATTGAGCCTTCTACTGATTCTTTGTTACGTACTTTTTTCTTCAATTTCTACATGCATCTCTCAAATGGGTACATCCATAGAAACTATACTATCCCTCCACATTTAGCTTCATGTGAAAAATGTAATATCAGATGTTCCATTGAGTCAAAGAAAGCTGGAAGAAATATTTTTTTCCAGTTTACATATAATTACAAAAACATCTTCTTCCAGTTTTCTTAGCACATTGTAGTCTGTTTTCACTACATAAATGACTCGAAAAAATATGACATGTCTATTATCGAATCCCAAATCACAGAATTCAACAAACCTCTGAATCCAATTGGAATAATTCTTTCCATTATAACATGACAATCATGACTTTTTAATCCGGTAATATGACCATTCTTAACACATCTTACCAAATTAGAAGCATAACCATCTGGAAGTCTCAAATCTACAATCCACTGACAAAATAATAAGCGACTCTCTTTGGAAAATGTATAAGAAACTTTTGGATTCATTAACCTACATGATCTGACATTTTCAAATAGTTCAAGTTTTGGTCACTTGTAAATTTGGGCAAGATCTAATCGTGCCTTTACAATATCTTTGGTCTTACCTGGTGTATCCAAAATTGTATGAAATAAATTATCAAAACAGTTCTTCTCAATATACATGACATCCAATATGTGGTGGAACAAAAAATCAGACCAATATGGAAGATCCCAAAAAATGATTCGTTTTATCCAATTATGTTCTTTCCCAAATCCATGAATTTTCTGTTGGTTTATTGTAGGCCCAAATGTGATGGGAGGTAATTAAAATACAAGTGATTTTAACTCTGTACCTGATATCATTTTTGGAGGTTCATCCCTTTCAATTTTTCCTTTTCTGAAATGAGATTTGTTCCTCTGAAAAGGATGATCAGTTGGAAGAAATCTGCGATGACAGTCAAAATAGTAAGGTTTTTTTTCATTGATGATCATAAAGAATTTTTTGTCTTTCATACAGTAAGGACATGATTTCAGACCCTGTGTACTCCAGCCAGATAACATTCCATATGTTGTAAAGTCACTAATTTTCCACATCAATGCTGCTTTTAATATGAATTTTTGTTTCGTAACAACATCATATGTACTAACACCATTACTCCACAATGAATTTAACTCATCAATCAATGGTTTCAAATAAACATCAAAATTTTTGCTCATATTTCTTGGGATTAATAAGGTCAGAAAGATATAGGGCTCCTTCATCAACATCCATGGAGGTAAATTGTATGGAGTTATAAAGACAGGACAACATGAATACTGATAACCATAAGAACCAAATGGATAGAAACCGTCAGTAGAAAAACCCAATCACACGTTTCGGGCTTCTAAAGAAAAAGACAGATACAGATGGTCAAAATGTTTCTATAAATCACCATCAGATGGATGATTCAAGTTTTTATAAGTTGAAATCTTGGTTTTGTGTCATGAAATCATTGACGCTGTGTTCTGAGACATAAATAAACGCTGCAACCTGGGTGTAAGGGGGAAATATCTAAGCTGTTTTAAAGGAATCGATCCAGACTTCTCTAGTTGATCTTCTTTATACCTTAATTGTCCACATGTGGGACAACTATCCAAAGACTTATTTTCACCAGAATATAAGATGAAACCATTTGGACATGCATGAATCTTCTGATTACTAAGTCCCAAATTATGAACTAGCCCCTTGCTCTTATAGTAATTTGCAGGAAACACATTTCCTTTAGGTAACAGTGTTTTAACCAAAGAAAATATTTGATCAAAATAGTTGTTTGACATTTCATTATCTGATTTAATAGACATAAATATTTCAACCACTTTTAATTTGATTATCTTACAACCAGGATATAATGAATCCTCAGCAAACCTCAACAACTCATAAAATTCAGATGGTGCCATCTTAGTAGTTAAATGAATATCATCTTGAGTTTCAGTTTGTTGAACAGATGGACCTGAAACATCATGTAATAAGTTTTGAAACCATGATGGATCGATAATCAAGTAATTAATATCTTCTCTAAAAAAACATTCACCGTGTTGATACCAAAAAACAAAATATGGTGGAAAACCAAACCGCAAGAGATGTCCCCCAACCTTGTCAAATGTGTTAAACGTTCTCAGAGCACATTTTTTACAAGGAAACTTTATTGTTCCTTCTAAAACATATTCTAGTTTTGATGATGAAAATGATAAGAAAGATTCAACACCCTCAATATATACAGGATTTAAACCAAAACCGTTTGGATTTCTTACGCTGATTTATCCAAGCGCGATCATCTAATAATGACTGTTGTCGACTTCCTTGTTCCATATTTTTCTACAAAATATAAAATCATTACTGTTTTTGAATAATTTGAAATTATAAAAACACTATATAAAAAAAAGATAAATAATTACAACTACTTCTTAATAATTTCTATTATTTACGGGCGACACAATTTCCAGTTGATTGAAGACTACTCTTTTGTCTGACAGCTCATTTACTTGTAACTTTCTCACACTGAAATCACAATGAAGAATCTACTCGGAGGTACAGATATTCATTCTCGTGCATACAAGAATGTATAACCGTACCTCCGATCAGATTCTTCATTTTGATTTCAGTGTGAGAAAGTTGCAAGTAAATGAGCTGTCAGACAAAAGACCCACCTTTTAATCGATAAATTATCTTCTTGCAACTATCACTGCCTGAAAACATTATAAAAAATGTAGTCCTATGAATGTTTATTCAAAATCATAAATATGAGATTGGATATGCATACGTAGAAGCATACATTTCATAATGTTTTGAGTTGGTGAAAGTTGAAAGGAGGAGAATCATCGAGCAAAAGGAGTGCCGCCAATCCACTGGAAATTGTGCCAAGTTATTAAAAGTTATTACAATTTATTATAATTGATTTTGTTCCTAATTGTTCCTATTTCTTACTAATTGTCCATATTTCTTACTAATTGTTCCAATTTCATACTAATTATTACTAATTGTTACTATTTATTACTATTTCTTACTATTTATTACTATTTCTTACTATTTATTACTATTTATAACTATTTATTACAAATTATTACAAATTATTACAAATTATTACTATTTATTACTATTTATTACAAATTATTACAAATTATTACAAATTATTACAAATTATTACAAATTATTACAATTTATTACAAATTATTACAATTTATTACAATTTATTACAATTTATTAGTATTTATTACAATTTATTACAATTTAATAGTATTTATTAGTATTTATTAGTATCTATTACAATTTATTAGTATTTATTATAATTTATTAGTATTTATTATAAATTATTACAATTTATTATAAATTATTTCAATTTATTACAAATCATTACAATTTATTACAAATTATTACAAATTATTACAATTTATTAGCATTTATTAGTATTTATTACAATTTATTAGTATTTATTAGTATTTATTACAATTTATTAGTATTTATTACAAATTATTACAATTTATTACGATTTATTACAATTTATTACAATTTATTACAATTTATTACAAATTATTACAAATTATTACAATTTATTACAACTTGTTACAATTTATTACAATTTATTACAGATTATTACAAATTATTACAGATTATTACAAATTATTACTAATTACTACTAATTACTACTAATTACTACTAATTGTCACTAATTATTACTAATTATTACTAATTATTATAAATTATTACTAATTATTACTAATTATTACTAATTATTACTAATTATTACAAATTATTAATAATTATTACTAATTATTACTAATTATTACTAATTATTACTAATTATTACTATTTATTACTATTTATTA
Source organism: Viscum album (assembly GCA_963277665.1). NCBI lineage: Eukaryota > Viridiplantae > Streptophyta > Magnoliopsida > Santalales > Viscaceae > Viscum > Viscum album. Next base: position 2,089,210,950 of record OY728160.1, read on the forward strand.
CTATTTATTACAATTTATTACAATTTATTACTATTTATTACTAATTATTACAAATTATTACTAATTATTACTAATTATTACTATTTATTACTAATTATTACTAATTATTACTAGTGATTACTAATTATTACGAATTATTACTACTTATTACTAATTAATACTAATTATTACTAATTATTACTAATTATTACTAATTGTTACTATTTATTACTAATTATTACTAATTATTAAATTTTATTACTAATTATTAGTAATTATTACTATTTATTACTAATTATTACTAATTATTACTATTTATTACCAATTATTACCAATTATTTCCAATTATTACCATTTATTACCAATTATAACCAATTATTACCATTTATTACGAATTATTACCAATTATTACCATTTGTTTCTAATTTTTACTAATTATTTCTAATTATTACTAATTATTACTAATTATTACTATTTATTACTATTTATTACAATTTATTACTAATTATTACTATTTATTACCAATTATTATCAATTATTACCAATTGTTACCAATTATTACCAATTGTTACGATTTATTACCAATTGTAACCAATTGTTACCAATTATTACTATTTATTATCATTTATTACCAATTATTACCATTTATTATCATTTATTACCAATTATTACTATTTATTATCGATTATTACCAATTATTACCAATTACTACTAATTGTTATCAATTATTACCAATTACAACCAATTAGTACCAATTATTACCAATCATTGCCAATTATTACTATTTATTACTATATATTGATATTTATTCCTATTTATTCCTATTTATTCCTATTTAATACTATTTATTACTAATTACAGCTAATTATTACTAATTACCCCTAATTATTACTAATTAGCGTTAATTACTATTAATAACTACAAATTACAGCTACTAATTACTAATTACTGCTAATAATTAATATACAATACTAATTATTGTTAATAATTTTTAATTATTACTAATTATTAAGAATTAGTAGTAATAATTTCAATTTATTATTACAAATAAATAATGACAACAAATCAATTTAAACCTAATTTAATTACAACAAATCAACAATAATTTAAATTAATATAAAAAATGAAATAAATAATAATTTAAATAAAATATAAATACCATCAAACTTGTTCTCCTATTGATGTAGACGAATTCACAACTTTTTCTTAAAAAAAACTAACAGAGAGAAATTTTCACTCTAAAAATAGAGTTTAGAGAGAGAAATGAAGTGAGAATTCAGAGGAAGAGTAGGAAAAACGGATGGAGGTATATATATGTTATATTAGTTGCAACAGTACTATTTGCGACGGGACCCATCGCAAATACCTTTGCCCGCATTAATTACTGTCAGCGGTTAAAATGGTATTTGCAACAGGACCCATCACAAATAGTTGCCTGCCGACACACTTTTTGCGACGGGACAACATCTCGTCGCAAAAACCTATTTATCGCCGTCGGTATTTGAGACAGGACCCGTCGTAAATACCCTCTGGCCGATGCACTATTTGCGACGGGGGAATCACCCCGTCACAAATAACCTTCCCGTTGTTTGGCGCACAAACCGCTCCAAACCACACCTTACTTTTTGCGACGAGACCCCAAATCACGTCACAAATAACCAATTATTTGTGACGGGTCAAACTTCTAGCTGCAAATAATCTCTGGGATGGACTATTTGTGACGGGAATTATTCCCATCGCAAATAGCCCATTGAAAAAAGCTATTTTTCCCATAGTGGCAGATCCAACCCTCTAAAACTGCCCCTCCCCAGCTTCTGTATCATTGATCGCCTAGCTCCCCACCTTGCACTGCTGATCGACTAGCATTTCCCCGCACAAAGTTGCACGGTGCCTGGTCACGATGACGGTTGCCATTCCCTCTTATTCTTCCAATCTTGTTAGCTCTGCTTCTGGTGACTGCTATTCTTGTTGCTCTGATCCTCTTTTGGGGACTACTCTGTGAGTACTGGGCTACTCCATGGTCTCTGTGGCCTAAAGGCCCTGTGGCCTGAAGGCCTTTGATGACCTGAAATCCCTTGAGACCCATAGGCCCAAACCGGGTGAATAGTTACGACTGATATAGTATCAAACAGTACCTGCTATAGTACCTTCTACAGTACCTTGAAATTCGCCTCCACTCGGTTTTGAACCTGGGTCTCTTGGATGCCAAGCATGAGCCCTTTCTACTCGAGTAAGAGCTCGTTGGCGGTATACATGTATCAACATTTTTAGCTAGCACTGATATAGCCTCCCTATTAGTGCCTTTTGCTTAGCACTGATAAAATGAGGCACTTCTCTTTCCCTATTGTGTGGTGGTGCCATGGTATTAGTTGCTGAAAAAATCCCTTTAACCCAGGCAAAAAAATACACCTATACAATAAAATAGATCTGATGTTAATAATTTTTTTTAAAAATTAAATATTAATATCGAAAAATACATTAATAAAATGTCAATTTTTAATCAAAAGACTCACTTGGAGTTATACCTGTCACACTGTATGTCGTATTGATGTGTGGTTGATTCACACACACCACAAATGAGTTATGGATTATTATCCAAATGTATTAAAACAATTAGAATATATTTTCCGAGTTTTGAGTATTTCACTTTTTCTTTTTACTAAAATTAATGTCAATTTTAAAGGATGATACACTTGGAGTTATACTGGTCACACCATGCATCGAATAATGGTGAAGCTGATTCCTACCCATTAACAATTAATTAAGGATCGTTGTCCTAAAGTATCAAAACAATTCGAATATGTTTTCTCATTTTTTTAGTATCACTTATGTTTTTACTAGAATATCATTTCAAACTGGAAACACACACTTTATTCACACAGGTTACATCGTGTGTCAGTTTGACATGATACTACTTCCTACATGCCATAAATGACTTATGAATCACTTTCCTAAATTATCAAGACAATCAGAGTTCTTTTTCTTGGTTTTTAGTTAGTGACACATGTTTTGAACTAAAATGTCAATTTTAAACTTATAACGAATACTTTGATTCACATCGGTCACACCGTGCATCCGATTCAGATGCGGTTGATTCCTACACATCATAAATGACTCAAGGATCCTTGTCCTAATGTATTAAAACAATCCGAATGTGTTTTATAGGTTTTTAGTATGTCACTTGTTTTTTTAATAAAAATAATGTCAATTTTAAATAAAAGGATAGACTTGGAGTCATATCAGTCACATCATGTGTCAGATTGAGGTGTGATTCATTCATATATGTCACAAATGACTTATGAATCATTTTCCTAAATTGTCAAAATAATACGAATATGTTTGCTCACTTTTCAGTATGTCACTTGTTCTTTTTACAAAAATTAATGTCAATTTTTAATAAAAAAGAGACACTTTGAGTTATATCAGTCACACTGTGCATCATATTTGTAAGAACCCGGACCTTCGTTCATGTATGTTTTTCCGTTTTTCTGGAGTTTTTAAGAAAAATGGGTTTTCTGGAAATTTTCAAAGTACACGCCGTGTAGTTTCTGAGTACACGCCGTGTACTCTGTTTCGGCTCGAAGCCGTGTGCTGGCCGTGTCCGGGCTACACACACGGTGTGTAAGGCTGAGGTGGAGGCTGATTTTTTTCAGAGTATGGAAAATTTTAAGTACACACCGTGTAATTTCTTTTTTTTTTCATTAAATGGACCGGGGTCGCGTCTAACCCCCATATTCATCTTCTTCTCCAGTTTTCGACCGTCCAGGAGCGTCTGTATGGCCAGATCTTCGACAGAGTCCTGCCTCACCGTACATTCTCTGATTCGAGCACAGTCGATTGCGATGGAATCGTAGCGGTGAGTTCTTCCTTCTGCTTGAGCCTTGTTTCTTGATTCCTCATCATTTCCAAGTTATCATGAGATGAATGTTTTGTGCGTTTTCTCAGATCTACGTCGTTCTAAGGTGAATCTGTCGTCGAGGTTCACGTATATCGATCTCTTCGGATCGAGGTAGGTGGTTTGTGACTTTCAGTTGAAAGTTGATGAATATTATGTGAAAATTCCACCAATACCCTTGAATGGGGTATTGCGTGTTTCCTGTTTTTCCCTTGCTGCTTGGCTGCTTTCCTTGATTGCTTTAGTAGAGGTTATTGCGTGTGATTAGAGTATTTTGTTTGTGCTCAGTTTTCTTTTCCATGCCTAGTTGTAGGATTTTGGACTGCTGTTTTACTTTTTCTGTTGAGCCTTAGTTGATAGCCAAGTAGTTCTTGAGGTTTACTTGGACGATATACACGCGTTGAGCATGTTTAGTTACTCAGTACTGTGAGAACCTAGAGTAGCAGACCAAAGGGAGAATTGACGGAAGGGCTTCTCCAGAGTGTCTTTTAAATAACGATGCGAGACCAAGTGGAGAATTGACAGAATGGCTTCTCCAGAGAGTCTTTTAACTACGACGCGGGCCACAGGGGGAATTGACGTTTAGTGCTTCCCCAGAGAGCCTTTAGCATGATACGAGACTATAGGGGGAATTGACGGTGAGTGCTTCCCCAGAGAGTCTGCTTAATTACTTAGCTGAACCAGAGGGGTGAGACTGTGTGTGCCTACCAGAGGGTTGATAGTTCTTAGAGGTTGAACCATAGGGGTGAGACTGTGAGAGCTACCCAGAGGGTTACCTGTTTACTTCTTGTTGTTGACTGCTCACTTGTGTGCCTTACATGTTAGAGCTATGGATTGTAGCTGTTTTGTGTTTTTCTGTTTACTGCTTCTTGTTTTAGTACTTCCATGTATTCATTGACTGTTAGGCACAGGTCTTTGGGTGGTTGCCTACTGGGATTATATCTCACACCCTGTTTGGGCCATGATTTTGGGCCCAAGCAGACTATGTTACTGCAGGTATAGACAAAGGCAAGCGCCCTTCTACTTCAGGATCTTGACTGCACCAGGAGCTGTGGAGCATGGGACCGAGCCGTGGCTCGCGATGCTGAGGAGCTTTCTTTGTTTTTCTTTTGAACTTGGTTTCAATTGTATTCCATCACGTTGTTGTGTTTGTTGTTTTCCATAGATACTTGTACCTGCTGCATTATTTTCATCATTGTTATATATCTGCATTTCTTCCGCTGTTTGGTTTCTGTTGTTATGCATGTTGTTTACTGCTTCCACTGTTTATTATTGTTTCTTACCTTGTATACCTTACCGAATGGGGGCATAGTTTCCCCACCGACTCACCAAGGCCCTCGATGCTAGTCGGGAGCCTCTGGCGTTCGGGGAAACGTGCTTGAGGTCATGTGGCGAACTGGGTATGGGGCACCAGTGGAGGGGCTCCGGACTCGAGACGTTACAATATTACAATGAAGTTGATTCTTACTTGTCAAAAAATGACCATTATTCTAAAGTAACAATACCATCTGAATGTGTTTTCTTATTTTTTTGTATACTACGTGTTCTATTTACTAAAATTAATGTCATTTAAAAAAAAAGACACACACAATGGATCAGATTGAGGTGGGGTTGATTCTTACACTTTAAAAATAACTTATGGATTGTTTTCCTAAGCAGAAAAACAATATGAATGCATTTTCATAGTTTTGAGTATGTCACTTGTGCTTTTTACTAAAATTAATGTCAATTTTAAATAAATAAACACACATGGAATTATATCTGTTACACTGTGCAACATATTGAGATGAAGCTAATTCATACCGATCATAAATGACTTATGGATTGTTTTCCTAAATTATCAAAACAATCCGAATGCATTTTCTTAGTTCTGAGTATGTCACTTGTGTTTTTTTATTAAAATGTCATTCGAAACTTGAAACACGCAATTTGAGTCATACCGGCCACATTGTGTGTCGGTTTGACATGAGGATGATTCCTACATGTTACAAATGACTTATTAATAATTTTACTAAATTATAAATATAATCCAAACTAGTTTTTGTCAATTTTTAGCGAGTGACACTTTTTGAACTAAAATGTCAATTTTAAACCAATAACGAATACTTTGAGTCATACCAAGCACATAATGTATCAGATTGAGGTGAGAATAATTTCTAAACATAAAAAATAACTTATTGATCATTTTCCTAAAGTATCAAAAAAATATAAATGTGTTTTCTTGTTTTTGAGTATGTCAGTAGTTTTTTATACAAAAAATAATGTCAACTTTAAATAAAAAGACACACTTGAAATCATAATGGTCACACTATGCATTGGATTGAGGTGTGGTTGATTCCAACACATCCCAAATGACATATAAATCATTTTTCATAAATTATAAAAATAATACAAATGAGTTTTCTCAATTTTTAGTATGCCACTTGTCTTTTTTACTAAAATGTCATTTTAAATTGGAAACACACACTTTGATTCATACCGGTCACATCATGTGTCTGTTTGATGTGAGAGTGATTCCTACATGTCAAAAATGACTTATGAATCATTTTTCTAAATTATCAACACAATCTGAGTTTGTTTTCTCAGTTTTCAATGAGTGACACTTTTTAAACTAAAATATCAATTTTAAAATGATAAGAGACACTTTGAGTCATACCAGGCACATCGTGTATCAGATTGAGGTGAAACTGATTCCAATATGTCACAAATGACTTATATATCATTAAAATAAATTATCAAATCAATCCAAATTCTTTTTCTTGATTTTGAGTATGTCATTTGTCTTTTTTTACTAAAATTAATGTCAAATTTAAATTAAAAGATGCACTTGGAGTATTACTGGTCACACCGTGCATCGAATTGAGGTGTGGATTATTTCTACATGTTTTAAATGACTTATGGATCATTTTAATAAAGTATCCAAACAATATGAATGCGTTTTATTGCTTTTGATTACGTCACTTTTATTTTTTACTAAAATATCATTTTAAACAAGAAACACACACATTGAGTCATACTAGTCACATCATATGTCATTTTGATGGGATATTTATTCTTATTCATAAAAAAATGACTTATGAATCATTGTTCTAAATTATCAAGAAAATAATATTTTTTTCTTAGTTTTCAATGAGTGACACTTTTTAAACTAAAATGTTAAATATAAACTAATAACAAACACCTTGAGTAATACCAGGCACATCGTGTATCAAATTGAGTTTTGGTTAATTCCTACATGTCACAAATGACTTATGGATCATTTTCCTAAAGTATCAAAACAATATGAATGCATTTTCTCAATTTTTATTAAGTCAGTTGTTTTTTTAATAAAATTAATGTGAACTTTAAATAAAAATATGAACTTGGAGTCATACTGGTTACACCATGCATCAGATTGAGATAAAGATAATTTCAAAACATCCCAAATGACTTATGGATCATTTTCCTAAAGTATCAAAATAATCTAAATGTGTTTTCTTGGTTTTGAGTTTGTCACTTGTCTTTTTTACAAAAATTTAATTTTAAATTGGAAACACACACTTTGAGTCATACCAATCACATTGTGTATCAGTTTTATGTGAGATTGATTCTTACATGTCAAAAATGACATAAAAATCATTTCACTAAATTATCAATACAATCCAGGTGCATTTTCCAAAATTATAGTAAGTGATACTTTTTGAATTAAAATGTCAATTTTAAACTGATGATGAGAACTTTGAGTCATATCCGGCACATCATGTAGTATATTGAGGTGAGACTTATTCTTAAATGTCAAAAATTACTTATGGATCATTTTAATAAAGTATAAAAATGATCCAAATTTATTTTATTAGTTTTGAGTATGTCAGTTTCCTTTTTTACTAAAATCAAGGTCGATTTTAAATAAAACAAAGTACTTAGAGTCATACCGGTCACACCATGTGTCAGATTGATGTGCGGTTGATTCCAAAACATACCAAAGTCTCAAAAAAATACAAATTTCCAATGTTACCACATGTTTCATTTTCTTTATTTGTCTAATTTCTGACAATACATATTGAGTCGATGTTTTCATCAGATTTTTTTATAGCTATGAATATCAACTCAATATGTAGTCTTGTAGCTTGATAAAGAAATCCAATGGAAAGTATGGTAACATTGGTAAAAAGGAACATTTTATATCATTTATTTATTATTATAGATTATTGAAAGAAAAATATGACTTCCCAAATGATTCCACCTATATAAGAAAATAATTCTTATATGAGTAATAATAAAGAGAAATAAATTAAACATAATATGAAATAATACATTAATTCTATGAACAATTGATTTTACTGTTCAAACATCAAGATTACCTTTGTAAGAAATAATGAAAATTAAATCAACATTTCATCACATAATTTTTCAGTAAAATAGAGAAAGTTTATCATAACATTACCTTTACATCATCCCAAAGGGTTTCATTTCTTATAGTCTATTCTTCCGTGGGATTAGTAACATCATCATGTTTAGAAGAAATTGTTTACATGAGTAGTCAAAAATTTAATTTAGTTTATGTTAATTCAGTAGAGAAAATATAATATAATGAGAAAAAATATAGTTTATTAACAAACACTTCTACCTTCTCATTGAACTCTCAGTTGCAGCCTCAAAGTCCAATCTCTCATGAGCATGAGAAGCTTCAAACAAACCACTCCATCATGAACAAAGGAATACACCTATATAAGAAAACAATTCTTAAGTGAGTAATACTAAAAAGTAATAAATTAAACATAAATATTAATCAATCCATTACTACTATGGAAGTCACATCTTCATGTTATTTGTGTACATTCATCCATCAGGTATGTTGTCCATTCATTTCTAAGAAAATTTGTATCATCTTTTGAATATGATTATTCCCGATATTCATAGTAGTACTAGAAAAATATAAATACACAAATGATTAATAAATATTTTAAATGAAAAAGTAATTAACTTCGAAAATACCTCTTTGGGGATACTAGTTTGTTTATGGAATGTGGTCTCTCTAATAAATTTTCAAACATAATAACCACAATTGTTTCCATTTTTTGTTTCATACACTACATAAAAATTGATAAAAATATGTAATTTATTTTGATATGTGTTTTGATAGTGAAATATAATTATATATACCTTGATACTTTCCACTTGTAGAACTTTTCAGGCTCTTTGTGTGCTTTGATTTTCCTCATGCCATGAATTTCATGATATTTAAATACCACCCTATCATAAAAAAAAATTATCATTAAAACATAATATAAAATATATAAATTGAAGTTTATTTCTAAAATGTTGAATGTAGTGAATTAAAAATTGACAAACGCCATCATGTATGGTCAGTTTTTTGGGTATCCATGCAGTGAATACATGAAATAAATCTTTGGAGTATCCAAATTGACCTCAATAAGTATCCAGTGATACCTAGAAACATAGAAAGAAATAAGTAATGAAAGAAATGAAAATATATTTGACATGATTAAATTGTATATTTTTACCCCTACATCGTCGGTATCAATAAGAGTCTGTGATCTGTAAGTTTTCTTTCAAACGATTTGGCCTGTTTTTTCTACCGTTTCATCCTTTTTTTACTCTATTTATTTTTATTCTATAGAAGTGATGTGAGGACTAACGAGTCCAAATTTATGTTTATAGGGTAATCAATTTAATTGGTAGTCATATATACACCTACAAAAAATATTAAATGTATTTATTGATAATTATTATAGTATATCAGCTATTAGAAAAACAAATCATGAAAACACACCTCATGTATACATTTACAACTGAGACTCATAGATATTAATAATTGAGGATTTAATTTACATTATTAATAGAAATGTAGTCTGTAACTTCTTCTCCATACATTTTTCTTCAAAATCAACTATGTGATTACTACCATTTTGTAACTTTGTATCCACATGAACCTTCAATGTTAGTAAAAGTAGATATTTAATGGATGAGTTAAAGGTGATTTTTGAAAATATTTTAAATCGGTTGGTTTATCCTTTAGATGGTTTTGAGTGGGACCTTAATTTAACCTCTACCCTTTTTCTATCTATAATAACATTCATCAGTCCATATATTGTTTCATTAATTGTTAAAGGTTGAGTGTGAAAAATAAATTGGAAATGAATTCTGCCTTATTGACATGTTTTTTACAAGATCTGATGGACATGATACGAATGTTCCAATAGATTGGTCGACCAAATGAATATCTGTGTCATCAAGTGGAATAGGTAGCTTGGTGCTCGGCTCATGAGCTATGGTAATCCCCACTCTCACATGACCTATTGGAATTGGTTTATTCTGTAGACTTTCATCTGGGATATTGAACACGATATACCTCAATACAAGGGGATGGTTGGGTGTTGATAGATATAAATCACATTCATTTTCACCCTATAAAATATCAGTACAAGAAAGGAATCAGTGTATGTCTGATTGAAATATCAAAAAATCAAATTATCAGAATATTTATTTCCACAACTAAGACAACTCTTTGAGGGGAATGGATTGCCTCAATGATGGTGGGGGTGGGGTGGGTTCTTTATGTAATGGTTGTTCTTGAGTTGTTTCTTCTCTTTTATCCCACATAATAGTTTCTAGAAACTCAGTCCACCAATGAAATTTTTCTTTAAGGGAAGGTAATATTGTTTTCATCTCTTCTATTTCTTTATCTTTATCCTCATGTTGTTTTTTCTCAAAATATGTTCGGGGTATGACCCCAAAACCCACACCTCTAACACGATCATACTTTTCTAGCTGCTTCAAGGCCACTGATAAGAGGTGTTCATATGGTATAGGTGTTGATTATTCCTATGTCTAATTTAGATAAAAAATATAGGAAAATAAGTAATCGTTGTTATGTAATAGTGATTTAAAGATATTAAATTTTTATTATGTCATACTTACAAATTTTTCCAAACTTTTTGTGTGTTTTCATTTATTAGTATCCCATAATTATTTACATTTCCATCCTTCCATAGCACATGACATGGGATAAAAGTGTCTTTGGATTTGGATTCATCAATCTGTATATAAATAGAGGAATATAATTATATTTTTGTTTCTTGCCACATAAAAGTATTACGATAGATTTAAAATATGTACCATTTTTTTTCAAGTGAAGTGTACCCCATATTTGATTTAAGGTAGGGGTATGTTGGTTTTGATGCCCGTTCCTTATTTTCAGAACTCAGTTTATATTTCATAAATAAAAAATTATCAATAAAAGTGATGGATATCTGTATTGGAAAACAATGTATTTCCAAAAACAATGTACATGAAAATACATATCTATATGAAGGCTAGTAAATGCATCCCATGCTTCTTGGCTTATCAGGTGTGCATAAATAAGTGGTGGGTATGAGTTTATTTTCCATTAAGAATCTTTAAGATTAAATCTTGTTATAATTGTGCAAAAGACTCTGTGAGTCCTTCTAGTAAGAATTAATACATATTTCTTGTGAGAGGAATCTAATATAAATGCACTCTACAAGGGGTTATGAACAATAAGTCAGTGTTTCATTATTTTTTTAATAAAATAAAGAAAGTATATCATAATGTTACCATAATATCTATAAAAATTAGTGTCTTAATCATGGGCACAACATGGTGCTATGAATCTATATCAATCATCACACGTTTCCGAGTGATGATCCCAATGTAACTAAAGAACGTGTCCTTGTTAGAGTTAGTAGGATAGCTGTACGCATTCTATCCGACCTATAATTTGATGCCTTTTCCTTTTTCCTTAATAATTTTTTCTAACAACGCCATGCAATGATGATCTTCTTTTTTTTGCAGTATCGATTGTTTTTTTCTAGCATTTCCTTGGATTCAACATCATCAACATGTTGTTCCTATAGATTAGTAGAATCAACATGTGTAAAAGGTCATTGTTTCTCTACACTGAGAGAAGTAGCAGGTTGAGAAACCTATTGTTCTTTAGGATTATGAGAATCAACATTTGCATAGGTCATTATCCACATAAGTGGTGTAACATTTAATTTAGATTACATAAATGCTATAGCGGAAAAATAATAACATGAGGTAACATAATGTATATTACAAAAAAATACAACCTGATTATTGAACTCTTTTTTATTGGTTGAATGGATTTGACCCCTCTATCGAGTATCCAAATATCTTTATTGTGATATCCTCTAGTGTACAAAACCCTGTCTACATTGGGATTGCTGTGAAATGATTATGATATCCTAATGAAAGGGTCATCCTTAGTTGAATTTTCATCTGACACTTTTGTGGTTTTGTTCAATAACAGAACAATTGAACACTTTTTATTTATGGGATATGGAATAAAAAATACTTATACTATCTATGATTCCATTATAAATGGTTCGTCTTTATACCCTTATTTACTGAAATCCACTTTCATGAATCCCAATTCATCAATTTTAACAACACTCCTATTATCAACTCACCTGCATTGAAAAATAGGAACTTGGAATGTTGTCTAATACAAATCCCACATTTTTTTTGATGATACCAAAGTATGAAATATTCACATAAATAGGATTTATATCCTTATTACTAGAAACATGAAACACATCATCCATAAGTGTAATTCCACTATTTTTCATGGCACTACCTTCATCATGCTCATTTGTATAGAATGCATAACCATTCTAAGAAAATACATACAAACTTGGTCCTCTGGCTAGTCATAAAAGTTTTTCTAAAATTGAATTCATATTTTCATCTGAATCCTTGAAAATATAGTCTCGAACCATCCTATAAACTATTGATTATGTTTATTTTATATCCATATTTCAATCCCTAAGAATTTATTTGTGGGTTTCAACATGTGGGGAAACATCTAAAATATTATGCTAAATGAAAAGGCACTCCTTCTCCCAATCTATAATATTGATTGTGACAATATCTATTTCAGAAATTCCTTCACCCAAAAGATTACTAGTGTGACAAGATTTTGGTAGACTAATTCTCTCCACGCCTAATAGGTATTCAATACATAAATCATCAGCTTCCTCAAAAATATATCACGCTGAAATAAAAACATCTAGATTACATTATTTTTGACATAACCTTTCAAAATATTCATATACCATTCAATAGAGTACATCCATATATAATGTACAAGACCACATAGTTGAATCTCTTTCAGCAAGTGAACCATCAAGTCAACCATTATATCAAGGAATTCTGGTGGGAAGAACATTTCCAATTCAAATAATATTATGGAAATTTCTTTTTCCATAGTTTTAAATTTCATCAGGTCTATAACTTTTCTGCATATATCTTTGAAAAATAAATGGAGCTTGGTTAATGTATGATGGAAATTCTTGAGAAAAATGCAATGTAAATCTACAAGAATTAGATCTTACATAAAAACCTGAAAATCATGTGACTTTAGATCCTTTATATTTAAATCTTTTTTTGACATGATATTCTTGATATTTGATGAATACCCCTATGGAACATTTACATAATTGAGTATGTTACAAAACTGATATATCTCCTGTCTGAAAAGAGTGTAAGTAGTTGGGGGAAGAAAAGTTCATTTTTCACCATTAACTACCACCAAATCTTCCTGTATTCCCATGTCAACCATTTCCAACTTACCCTTAATTACATCCTTTTTTTTCAGGTGCATTTAGTAATGTGCCAATTACACTATCACATACATTTTTTTCAACATGAATAATACCAAGAAAATGTCTGATGTACAAACAATTCTAGTATGGTAATTCCAAAAAAAATGATCCCTTTTTCCAAATGATTTTCGTAAGGGTTTTCAAAAATGGTTTACCACAAGTAGTTTTCACATTTTTTAATTTCTCAAAAATCTGATCACTTGTTAGTGGATATGATGTCAAACATTCTTATGAACTTTAATCAAATGATGTCGTCCAAGATCGGTACTTATGTAATCGAGGTAGAAATACGTGATTCTCTAGAAACATAGTCTTTAATGAATGTTTCAACCTAATTGGACATGTACCTTGTTCACAATTGGGACACCCTTGAGTTCCTTTAATACTATATCCTGAAAAATCTCAATAACTAGGAAAGTCATATATCAACCCTTAAAACATAGATCTCAATGTGAAATCTTCATTTCTATAAGCATCATACAACGTAACACCTAAATCCCATAATAATTTCAAATATTCGATCAATGGATCCAAATAAACATCAATATCATTACTCAGTTGTTTTGGTCCTAATATAAGCATAGATAAGATAATGTATTTTTGTTTCATGCATAAACATGGTTGAAAAATATAATTTACCAACATAACCAGCCATGTAATGTGAGTGCTACTTTGAAAAAAAAGGGTTCACTTCATTTGTAGATAATAAAATAAGAAGGTTTCTTGGATCCTTTCCAAATTCCAGATACTCATGATCAATTATCTTCCACTGAGGAGAGTCAGTTGGGTGATAAATTTTCCCATATTTATTTCTTTTATCTGCATGCCATGTTTGTTGCTTTGCAGTCTCCTCACTTCTATATATGCACATAAACCTCATAATGATTGGAAAGTACAATAAAACTTTCATTGAAACTGATTCATTTTTCTTGTATCAATAATAACCATACTTTGGGAATTATTTAATTGATTTTTAGTCATTGAGAAATATTATAAAATCATTTGTGAAGTCATGTATTCTTTTATAGATCATACCCATTGAACATAGAATTCATTTAGCATCATATGTTCGGTTAGGGAGCTCATTATACTCTGGGAGAATATAATTCAAGAGGGAAATTAGTTCAATAAAAATGGTGTCATGCCATCTATTTCCATCTTTTAAATTATACAGCTTTAGTATGGCTAATGATGTTGTATATTAAGTGAAACCAGTATATAATGGTGTCTTTACAGAAATCTTAAATTCTAAAACAATTTTGGATAATCACAAAGTTCATCTTCAACTAAAATTATCATTTCCTCAATATTATCTCCATCACCATTCACACCTATAACCACATCCTCGATATGGTATTCTTTATTTTCCAAAATTTTAATCATATCAGATGATCCATAAAATGCACTGCTATCCTAGTCACTAGCTACATTTTCTTTTTCCATGTGTTTATTCCAACATTTATAACTTCATTAAATTCAATGATAGATCATCTGTTCTTCCAACTCCTATGGAATAATTAGTCTTGAATAACAACAACACAAACACTGATAGAGGATTTGATAAGGGTTATATGCACGATCTCTAACAAACTTGATGAAATCTTTCACTCCATCGTCATACTCTTTTATCATACGCTTTATATCCATACATTATCTATTCATGTCCACCCTATTTGATTAAATAATATTAATATTTAACAAAATAAATAAATACACAAAAAAGGGGAACCCAACATTTGAATGTTTCAAAAAAATTTCATCATGCTTTGAAGGAAATGGGTAATTTAATTTAAGAAAAGAATTAATCCACTGGGGGTAGATGTTCTCCTCTTAATTCATTGACAATGTTCACTATTACCTGGTATGGGATGAATACTACTTAGATTAGTTCAAGAAATATAATTTCATGTCTAGAAGAGATGGTGGATGAGTCTCAGGAAACAAAATGCAATGATAACTATTTAGGAGAAAAAGTTGATGAGGATTATAGTTATTATTTCATTTTGTTTTCTGAGACTCATCCCATTAGAATCTAACACCAAATTAGAGATAATATGTAGTTGTGGAGGACTCCCCTAATTTAAACCATGCAGGTGATGTTGTATTCAAAGTAGGTTAAGGAGTTTTAATGGGGTTAAACATTAATTTACCATTTATAGGAGTGAGGTAATGATGGATATCCTATGGGTTGGATATGTTCGTGACATTTCCTTTCCATGGTGTTATTATCAATATATATTATGTAAGAGTGATATTATGTGTATCTAGGAGGTCTCTAAAAGTTAATATGACCATATAAATATAGATAACACCCTTTATGAGTAATCTATTATCTACCGATTCAATTATAAAAAGGAATTGAATAAGTTCCCCCTTATATACATTGTTGAACATGAATTCAAAAAAAAAACAAAGCTAATTTTAAAGTTCATTCAACACTCAATTAAATGAATAAATCTAATTTCTATATATTATGATTTAAAACATAAAATATTTCATATAATAAAATAACTCTTAATTATCCAAATGAATTTATTGAAAAAATAATAATCATATTAAAAAATTATAAAAATATAAAATTATAATTTATAGAAATAAAATTTATGAAAGTATAAAAGTATTAAGCTATTGATAAATTGAAAAAAAGTATACATGTATAAAAGTATAAATTACAAATGTATATATATTTATATCAGTATATAAATGTATAGACATATATAAAAGAATAAAAGTATATATAATTTATAAAATAATATATATTCTAAAGAAATATACATAATTTATAAATGTATATGAATTTATAAAACTATATACAAGTACATAGAAGAGATTAATTGGTTGAGGATGGATGTTGATCGAGAGCAGGTGTAGCATCTCCATGGTGTCGCTGGATAGGGTGCCTTGATTAAAATGGATTTACCACATTTTTTGGGATTCAATCAGCTACCTAAAAGACATTCACCTGCTGGTAAGTGGTCCACTATAGATGTTCATAACGAATTTGTATCCCTAGATGCGATTTCGAAGGGTCATAAGCCGAGAGAAACTAGTGGTCGATGCTCCCTTGCATCACTTTGGAACTCATCCCTTGGTCAGATTCTCTGTAAAGGATCAATGGAGCATTTGGATGCTAATATGGGGGCATATTTGGAAAGAATGATATTGGTAAAAAACTCCCTTATTACACGGTTAGTTCTTTACAAAGGAGAAAAACCACTGTGATTCGGGGAGATGGTTCATAGTGTTTCTTCTATTTGGGGATTCTTAGACTGGAGGTGAATCTCCCTTGGTTGAGGGTTTTTTCATTGTATGTTCCCATTATATGATTCCAGACATTGGGCTTGGGGTATTGGATCCATTTTCTCGAATCCTGGCTCGCTCCATATTCACGAGTGGTCCATTGAATTCAATCTATTGTGGGATCCAAATTATTTTGTGCGAGTATGGATCATGATCCATAGTCTTAATTGAATTCTATGGAATCCCAAGATCCTCCATGAAATTTCAATGAAAATTGGAATTATCATTATACTCGATAAGGAGATAAAATAGATATGCTTTGGGAATTATGCCCTAATGCTTGTCGAAGTGGACTTTAGCAGCACTCTTATCGATACAATTATGTTTTCAACACCTTATGATGTTATTATTCTGGATGTAGAGTATGAGAAACCTTCAAAATTCTGTGGAACTTGTAAGTTTGTTGGGAACTCGAAGGAGTTCTTCCAAAGGGGCCTTTCTTTGCAAACCTTTGGTGTCAAGGGAAAGGTATTTCAATGTAAGGGAAAGGGAAAAAAACTAATAGAAAACAAGCCTTAGGTGAAAATATTGATTTCTCTAACAAATGATGGGAATACATCATAGATTCTAGGAGATATGAGGGTCTCCCTTTATACTAGAATCCACAATACTAAGTAGGTTGGGGTGGATTCATCCCATATTCCCATGAAGCCCTAATCATGGGTTGATATTATTGAAGGGAATTATGCTCCCTATACTATAGTACCTATTAAAGAATCCCTTTTCAGGGAAGATTATGAGTAACCTAGTGATGATGAATCCATTGGTGATAAATCTACTCATGGGTTGGAGGCTCAAAGGAATATGGATAGTCAAATACAGTAAGATCATGACCATATTCTTTCAAAGAATATGAAAGGTAAATTAAAAATGGTCTCAGCTTTATCAAGAAAAGATAATATAGTGATGGGTAGCAGTGCTCCAAACAAGGGCACTGATGATCCTTCTTTGGCCATTCATAAGGTTTCTGAAATGTTAGAAGGCCCTCATAGTGCTCCCTATTTTGGTATTATGTAGGATCAAACCCCCCTGGGTGGGATTCAGACTCCATTGATGATGGATAAAAGTAGTGATGATGTAATTCATATGGGTTTAGGCAAAGAATTACAATGTGGATCCTATAAATAAATGTATGTGGAATCACCCATGAAGGGAGTATCACCCTAGATGGATGATGTAATATGGTATTTTCTTGATCTTGATAATAATAAATTTATCCTTCTTGAAATTTTGAACAGGTCTAACAACAAGGAGGTGTTTCGTGAAGATTTTGGAAACCCTCATAGGGCTCTTTGTGCTGATAAAGAACTAGATGGCTCTGATCTGGAGGGAGAGGATACTCAGCCTCGTGAGGACCCACCCCCACCAGATGATCATACTGAGACTCATGTTGATTAGAAAGCATGGTATCAACCAAAATCATGGAGGAGGGGAAATCATCTGAAATGAAGTGGTAATGGAAGAATCCATAGATGATTTTATTTCTTTGAATTGGATTATTTATTGCTCCAATCTTAACCTCATATATATGTTTTGACTCTTTTTCTATAATAGATTTTTGAACCATGGGTTTTAACCCATGGTTCGTGCTATTTGGTATATAAAAGTACATATATTTTATAAAAGTATACATAATTTATAGAAGTATGTAATTTTAAAAACTTATAAAAGTAAAAAATTAAAACATATAATAGTAAAACTTATGAAAGTATAGAAGTATAATAATTTATAATGAATAAAACTATAACTATATATTAATTTATAAAACTAGAAAACTAAAAAATTATAAATAATTACTAAAATTTTATGTTTAAACTATACATGTAAATATGATATACTAAAAGATTTATAAAAGTATATAAATTTATAAATGAATAAAACTATAAAAGTATAAATATTTAACAAATAATTATTATTAAAATATATTATTATAATACGATATAATATAAAATTTATAAAAGTATATAAATTTAAAAATGTAAAAAACTATAAAATTATAAATGTCTAATAAAATTATATATATAAATTATATAAATATAATGAAAATGATTCTTAAAAAAATTGAATTATAAATTAAGCCACCACCATGAAAGATGCACCCTTAGAAATCCACATTAAAAAAAAGGAAAACTCTTTCCAGGAAAATCTATAAATAATTTTCAAAAATGTTACTCATAAAAAAAGAAATATTCATAAGCATTATAAATCCATTTATAAATCAATTTAAAATGGTTAAACTCATTTTTTCTAAAATTTAACATCTAAGCCTTCACAATTTATCACAAATTAGCATATAGAATGAGCCACCCACATTAATTATTACACCATGGAGAAATATCACACCTACGATTAATATATTTAGCCTAATAATCCTCTTTCGATACCTACGAAACAAGTCCACAATTCATCTTAACAAATAACATTTGATTCCATAAATCCTTATTAAATTAGTGACCCATGAACCTTAAAGTATTTTAAAAATAAGTGTTCTATGTCTATGAACCATCTAAAACAAGAAAAATATAATTCAATGGATCTTCTAGATGTTTCATAAAAAAATTGATGGTAGACCCAAGGCACAACCTAAGTCAATTTGAGAATTGTGTCCATTCCCCCTTAAAATTCATTGTTTCCCTACTCATTCTTCATAAATTCTTTCCTGGTAAACAAGAACAAAAGGATAATATAAAAAAACCTGAAAAATATTGAAAATAAAGAAAATAAAGAAATGGTAGGGGAGGAGGAAGAAATGCTATCGTGAAACACTCAACACTACAACCTTGAAGAAGATGTGAAGATGAGGTGCAATATACCTTAGATTTAGAGAGGGTTTTATGACAATTATAGGGTTCAGTGGTAGTGGAGGTAGTGGTTGGAATCAGTGATGCTACCGGTAGTGGTAGTGGAAACAATGGTAGGGTTTGGTGGTGGCAATGGTAGGGTTTAGCAGCGACAAAGGTAGGGTTCAGTAGTGGCAGTAGTAGAGTTCCACAAAAGCTTGAAGGTGTGAGAGAATAAGACTATGTTAGGGTTATTTTTATAACATTGGGGAAGGATTTTATTAGCACTTTCAAAAAAGCACTGATAAAGAGTACTTTTATCTGTGCTAAAATAGAAAGCACTGATAAAACACCTCTTTATCTGTGCTTTTTTAGCACTGATAAAGATACACTTTTATCAGCACCTTTTTATAGATGATAAGGATCTAATTTGAATAATTTATTTATATTATTATATATATTTATAAAATTATATATATAATAAATAAATAAATATTTTTGTTTATTATTATAACTACAATTAAATATATATATTTATGTAGTAGGGGGCTTACCTGAGTGGCAAAGGCTCCCCGTAATCTTGCACCAGACCCATGGTTCAAATATGGGTGTGAGCGAATTTCCACCGGAAGACACTGACATAAGCATGGCGCATGCAGGTGGTGATGCAGGTATAACGCAGGCAGATGGTGACCCAGGCTTGATGCAGGTATGACGTTGCACTGAGCATTCAGGCCAGTTTGTGGGCCATTGGGCCACGTAATAGGCTTCATGCCCATTGGGCCTTCAAGCCATGTATTGAATTAATAAGGCTTGATGGGTGGGCTATCTCTTAGGGGGCTATGGTTTTGCTTTCCAGTCTATGTGTGTGGTGTGTGTATGTTTAATTTAATTTTACCCCCAAGCACCTAATATATATAAAAATAAATTTATTTATAGTTATATATATAATAAATATATTTAAATATATATATATATATATATATACATATTTGTATATATTTATATAATTATATATAATTATAAAATTTAAAATATAATGATTATATTTATTATAATTTTATAATCATTTAAATAAATAAATAAATATTTATAATTATAATTATAAATAAATATATTTATTATATTTAAATTATTATAAAATTATAATAAATATATTTATTATATTTATAATTTTATATTTATATATAATAAATATATTTATTATAATTTAATAATAATTAAAATATATATATATATATATATTATAATTATACTTATAAATATTTGTATATATTTATAAATATTTGTATATAATTTATAAATATATTTATATAATTATATATATTTATAAAATTATAAATCTAATAAATTTATTTACTATAATTTTATAACTATTTTAATATATATATATATATATGTATGTATATTTAAAATAAAAATTATATATATATATAATTATAATTATAAATAAATATATTTTTATATATTTTTATATAATTATAAATATATTTATATATATGTTTACTATTATATAAATATATATTTTTAAAAATTTATAATATACGTTTTTATTGTAATTTTATATTTATTTAAATATATATATATTTTTTTATAATTATAATTATAAATATATAAATAAATATATATCTATATATATACTCAGAACTGTGCGAACTATGGATATACATATATATATGTATAATTATAATTATAAATAAATATATTTATAAATATTTGTATATAATTATAAATACATATATATATATATTAATATATAAATAAATAAATAAATATATATTTATAATTTTATAATAAATGTAATTATTGAAATTTTATAATTATTTAAATAAATAAATAAATATTTATAATTATAATTATAAATATATATATATATATATAATTTCTATATAATTATAAATTTATTTATATAATTATAAACAAATATATTTAAAAATACTTATATATAATTATAAATATATTTATGTGATCATACCTCATTGTCCGCACCACTTTTCACATATTTATATAATTATATATATTTATGCCAATATGTAAATATATATAATTATAAATATAATAATTGTATTTATTATTTTTTAGTTGGGGGCTTACTCTAGTGGTAAAGGATCCCCATAATTCTGAATCAAACCCGGGTTCAAATCCAGGTGGATGCAGGTACTATTACAGTACTATACAGGTGGTGAGGTAGACGATGACGTAGGCAGGCAGTGGCACAGACTTGGTGATGCATGCAGGATGATGCAGGCATAGCGCTACACTAGGCCTTTGAGTAATGTTATGGGATTTATGACCACTAGGCCTACAATCCATATACTAAATAAATAATGCTTGATGAGTGGGCTCTCTAGTGGGGGGCTGTGGCCTGCCTTTTCGACCTGTGTGTGTGGTATGTGTGTGTTTGAATGTAACTGTACTTCCAAGAACCTAACATATAACTATATTTATTATTGAAATATTTTTATTATATTTTTATAATTTTTTAAATATAAATATAAATATATTTATTATTATAATTATAAATAAATATATTTAAAATGTATTTATATATAATTAAAAAATTATAATTATAAATATAAAAAAAATATTTATTATTGAAATATATTTATAGTAATTTTTAAGTCTGTATGAGAACATAGTAAGTTCATGGGTATAACAGAATGAATCATATTGATTAGCTGCTGAATGAGGCTAATATTCATTGTTAATATCATAATATTCATGTGTTTTAAAGTCCATAAACATAAATTTTAGTGCATTTTATAAATTGAACTTCTTTTCTCATCATAAGTACAATTCAAGTTTAAAGTGAAAATTTGGGCCCAATCAATCATCTTTTTGTGGAATTCATTTATTTAATTTTTTAAATTTAATACTTTTATATATTATTTATCACTTTGTTTGGAACATTTTATCTTTTAGGATCGATGAACGAAGCCTAAGGAAAATGGGGATTTTTTTGGCATGAATGCAAAAATTTTCTAGACAAAGCATAATGGGCCTAAGGCCCATAAAAAAAGTGGGGCCTACAATCCAAGCCCAATGAAGCTCAAATTTTTTCGATAGAAATAGAAAAATATGGGGATCATTTAATTCAACTATGGCCGGAGCTAATTCTTAAGTTTTCATGGAGATAAATGGATCTAGAGTTGAAATTTAAACGGTGGGCCAAATTTGAACGCCCATAAAGTCATCCCACTAGATGGAGCATAACATCCAAAATAATGTCCCAATTTTCCTGAAATTTTTACATACCTTATAGGACACATGGAAGAAGATATTTTATTTATATTAACCCTTAGGATTTGACCATCTTTAGTTACAAATTTACATGTCAAAAATGGGAATGGATTGGGATGAATTTTCTGGTCAACTTTGAAACGTCAAATTTCCCTTGATTTTCTCACCATCCTTTTGACACTCTCAGTTAATTGAGAAGGAATGTATTGATTTTGGGTTTAACTAATGCTCCAAATATTCCTATATAATAATCTAGCAGTGAAGGGAATTAGAATCCATGTTTTTTTTTCAATGCAACTCTTTCTTTCAATTGTAATTTACCTCTTTAATTTTGTAATCACATCATCATTTTTTCCATGTATGTTTTCAGTAATTTTAGTTTCTTAATAAAATTTGTTCTTCTTCTTCACTTATTATTTTCCTTTTCTTCACATGTTGATACCGTTGAGTAAATGTATGAATTTATTTACACCAGCAGTTGCGAATTCATCACACAACGGTGGGGTGTTCATTTTTCAATGTTTTTCTTCGTCAATCCCACTTATTTAAGTCGACTACCCGCTTCCATTGATATAATAACATCAATGGAGGGATAAAATTTTATGGGTTTACCCTAGGGAGTTATATGGGGTGGATTGAATGTTATTTTATGTTCTTAAATTCTTAAATATTTTCTTCATTTTAAGAGATATTTCTTTGATCTATCTTCATCATTTTCTTAACCGAATTTAATGAAGACACATTTTGAGTGCTAGTACGATCCAATTCCATAGAGCGATCATGGAATTGATCCTCTAAGTACATTGGTGATTATACTTGAAATTGTGTATGGATTAAATCAGAGAATGATATTGAGGAATTATTCTATTTAATGGATACCTCTTGAACCAATGAATAAAAAATCCAAAGAAAAACAAATACATCCAATCAAACCCTATAGACAACCTAGGATAGACTATTCTTAATTAATTTTTTTAATTCAAGTCATTTTTTTCTTGGTTTTTTAAATCAAATCATCATTTCTTCAAATCAATTAACATAATATTTTTCCACTTCATAGCCAAACTTCCCAATCCCACATCCAATCATAATGTCTCAAGGTTTCTTCTTTGGTCCCTGTGGATTCAACCCCCATATGTACTTCAACGACCGATTATATGTATTGGGTAAATTTGATTAAAATCAAATTTTAGCACCGTTTCCGGGGACTCGAGTAAGTGCCTTAGACAATCATCTTTTTACCTCACCCAGATTTCTCTTCTCTTTCCCCTTTTCTATTTTCATGCACCCAAACAATCTCAAATCCTCATTTTCATCTAATATAATGGAGTATCATAAAAAATTCCCCATAATAAAACCTAGATATAATCAAATGACAAATACAAATTGGGAAAGTACTAACCTAAGTAATTTCTCTGAACATACCTTCTATTATTACCCACAAACAATGAGATGTACAATCAATGGGATAATGAATGTTTAAAAAATAAATTTCCATCCCTCTCAAGGATGATTTAAGGGATCAATATTAGGTAATTCCTTGATTTTAATCATCCTAACCATTATATTTCTCAAACATTGATTGAAAATTTGATTAATCAAATGGAGATAATTAATTCTAAGGTTTCATCTTTGAGTTTAAAACTACAAAACATTAAAACTTATGTGGACTCCATTCCCAGTCAAACTATCCCTTACCCAAAATTTATAAAATAATCTAGTTACCCACAAACCTCTCATAATTTTTTTGAAAAAAACCTTTTAATCTATGGGACTTGAAGAACATAAAGGATCTGTTGATGTTTCTTTAAATCAAGAGGAAATTGATTTTTTGGATTCGAAAGAGGGAAATTTGTCATCATGGATTAGATATTATGAATATGGCTCCACGGTTGATTTTTTAGGACCATTGATCACTTAACCATTGGGAGAAATAATAGACATTGAGTCCATAACCACATTGGGCATTCAAATTTCCAATTTTTTGGATTAATCATATTTTCAAAAGGAGCCAATTCTTTCTAAATTTTTTGAAGAAGAAAGTTATTTTAATTCATATTTTCAATTTTCTTTTGGAAATTTCAATCATCCCAACCTCATAATTATAAACCTTACATACCCAATAAATTATCCCTTTATAGGGTAAAACCAAGACCTTATAGTTTTCATTAATCCATCTCATGAAACCAATAATTTAGGGATGATTCTTAATGTCTTAGGCAAGACTATAGAAGCAACTCGATCAAAAATTTCTGATATTTCATGGATTTTCCCACTCAATGTATAAAATAGGATTTTACATGAAACAATTGTTAAAAAAATTCTCAATATCAATTTTTTTGAAGTAGAGAAAAATGTGTTCATTAAAATGTTGAATGTTGGAATTGGATAATTTTTGGGTTCTAAGTTGAGCTAAAGACTTTAAAATAAGCAGTTCTTGGGTGGCAACACATTTTTTCATTTTTTTATTTTTTATGTGCGTTTTTGTTTTTTTGGTTAAGGGACCAATTTGGGGTGTATAATGTGATATAATGGATCTTTTTTGTGAAATTAAGTATTTTCATAATTTTAATGTTTCCAAATAAAACCCTTTATTTCTAATGTTCAAACCCAGCCATCAATCATCACTGAGAAGTCTACATGTGATGTGAAGCCAAAGAAATAAACTTCTTATTAATGGGTCATCAACAGAACAACATGTGGTTTTATTATATGGTTTAATTTCAAATCACATCTCCCCTATTTATTCCCAATTCTAATATCTCTATTTTCTTCTCTTTCAAAACTGAGGGCAGTTTCATTCTAAGTTGGGGGGAGTGAAAATATGGGATTTCAAAAAAATGGCCTTTGATAAAAAAACTCAATTAAAGAAAAACTCAATTCATTATCCTTGAATGCATTAATACACAATGTGAAACATGAAAACTGAATTTAAAATGATTTTGAATGCCTTGATTATGATTATAATGCATGTTTAAGCTCATGAACATAGTTTTTGGAAAGTGTGGTTGTTCGATGTGAATTTTCAATGTTTACATTTTCATCCTCTTAATCAAAATTAAACAAATCATGTCCATTGGATATTGGGTGTAAATTTGAGTTATTGGGTACCTTTAATCATATCATAGAGTTTGGGGTCACTTTTAGTTTAATTTGAGTATCTCAATTTTTTGAAATAATGATCACAGAGAGCACTGTTTTGTCAAAATGTGTGGCGTCCGACACTTGGAGATTGAGACTCCATAGTTGTCTTACCCAGAGATAGGCTTTATATCTATATTTCAGATCATGGAATTGAAAATTGTTTGACATTCAAAAATTTGGGATCGTGAATCCATAGTTGTCTTACCCAGAGTTAAGCTTTATATCTCTATTTTAGAGCATGGAACTGACTATATGTGTGGCGTCTGACACTTTTGGATTGTGACTCCATAGTTTTCTTTCTCAAAGTTAGTCTTTTCATGTATATTTTGGTTAAAAAAAGTGAAAAAATAGAAAAAAAAAATAAAAAAAAATTGGATACTAATCTAAAGGTTTAATGAGATTTCCACCCAGCGCTTCCATTTTTTCCCTTGAACAAGAAAATGGGCCCCATGTCTTTTGTGATGCACAAAAAATCATCATGCTTAATTGAAATTGAATGAAATGTGACAATGAATTTGAATAAAGGAATGAGATTTGGATAGGTATATTATCATGAACATGGATTGTGTGAAATTATTTTGATAGGTTTCAGGGTTGTTTGTCATGATGTATTTTTTGAGCAATGTATGTTAAAATATTTTTGGAAAAGGAAATTCAATTTCATATTTTTGAGATAATTTTTTCTTGGGGCTAGAAAAACTCAAGTTGGGGGGTGTGATTAGCTGCTAAAAGAGGCTAATATTAATTGTTAATATCTTAATATTCATGTTTTTAAAATTCCATAAACATCAATTTTATTACATTTTATAAATTAAACTTAATTTCTCATCACAAGTACAATTCACGTTTAAAGTGTAAATTTGCGCCCAATCAATCATCTTTTTGTGGAATTTATTTATTTAATTTTTTTAATTTAATATTTTGGGATATGATTGATCACTTTGTTTGGAACATTTTGTATTTAAGGATCGATGAATTAATTTCAAGGGAAAATGGAGATTTTTGGGCATGAATGTAGAAATTTTTTGGACAAAAAATAATGGCCCTAAGGCCCATAAAACAAGAGAGGGGCCCACAATATAATCCCAATGAAACACAAATTTTTAATTTATAAAGATAAAAATATGGGGATCATTTAATTATATTTTTTATGGATCTAATTCTAATATTTTCATGGAGAAAAAGGGAAACGAAGTTGACATTTTAATGGTGGGGCAGATTTGAACGCCCATAAAGTCATCCAACTAGATGGATAATAACATCCCAAAGGATGTCCTGATTTGCCTAAAATTTTTACACCTCTTAGAGGAAATATTTAAGAATATATTTTATTTCTATAACCCCTTACTATTATGCAATCCTCATTTACAAATTCACATTTCAAAAAGGGGGATTGATTTGGATGAATTTTTGGTCAAATTTGAAACATCTAATTTCCCTTGATTTTCTCACACTCCTTTTGACTCTATCAATTAATAGGGAAGGAATATATTGATGGTGGGTAGACCTAAGGCTCTAAATATTACCATATAATGATATGGTGGTGAAGGGAATTAGAATCCATGTTTTTATTTCAATGCAAGTCTTTCTTTCAATTGTAATTTCCCACTTTCATTTTGTAATCGCATCTTCATTTTTTCCATACAAGTATTTCAATAATTTTAGTTTCTAAATAAAAGTTGTTAGTATAATTCAATTTTTCTTTTCCTTTTATTCACACATTTATACCGTTGAATAATGGTGTGAATTTATTCACATCATCACTTTGGAATTCATCACACAACGGTGGAGTGTTCATTTTTCAATGTTTTTCTTCGTCAATCCTGATTCTTTAAGTCGAATAACCATTTCAATTGATAGAATATAATCCATGGATGAATAAACATTTATGGTTTGATCCTATGGAGTTTCATGGTGTGGATTGAATGTTATTTTTATTTTCTTAAATTCTTAAATATGTTCTTCATTTTAAGAGTTACTTTCTTTGATTTATCTTCATATTTTTCTTCACCGACATTAACAACGACACATTTTGAGTGATAGTATGATCCAATTCCATAGAGTGATCATGAAAGTGATACTCTAAGTACATTGGTTATTATAGTTGAAATTGTATATGGATTAAATCAGAGAATGATGTGGATGAATTATTTTATTTACTAGATA
The DNA here is from genome assembly GCA_963277665.1 of Viscum album. Taxonomy (NCBI): domain Eukaryota; kingdom Viridiplantae; phylum Streptophyta; class Magnoliopsida; order Santalales; family Viscaceae; genus Viscum; species Viscum album. Next base: position 2,089,239,101 of record OY728160.1, read on the forward strand.
CCTCTTGAACCAATGAGATATACAATATTTGGTATGATGATCATTTAAAGGACAAATTTATATACCTCACAAGGATGGTAGAAGAGATCAATCTTAGGGATTTTGATGATGTAATAAATCTTATCAAAAATTTTACCCAACTAATTTTTGAACAATTCTGTGATAAAATGGAGATAATGAATTCTGAGGTTTTATCTTTAAGGTTAGAAAAACAAAACATTAAAAATTGTATGGACCCCATTACCACTCAAACTATCCATTCCTAAACATTTATAGAAGAATCTTATTACCGAAAAAACCCTAATTAATTTACTATAAAACCAACCTTAGGATTTGGTGTATCAAAATAAGATCAAATAATTGATAAAGAGTCTTTAAATTATGAGGAAATCGATTTTTTGAATTTATAAGAGGATAATTTAACATCATGGATTTATTGTCTAGAATATTGCTCCAATTTTGATTTTTTAGAAACACCATTCAATGAAAAAATTGTATAAATAAAAAACTTTGAGGCTATACCAATTACTGAAAATGATTTTTCCAATTTTTTGGTTGAAACATTAATTTAAAATGAACAAATTATGTTATTAAATTTTGAAAATGAAAATCAATTCGATTCAAATTCCCCACTTGTTTCTAAATGTGTTAACAAAACCATGCTAAAATTAAAATTTTGTACATCGTATCACAAAACTTCCATCATAAGGCATAATCAAAAATATTTTATCATAATTTCATCCACTCTTGAAACCAATAACATTGGAATGATCTTTTATGTCATAAGAAATACAACAGAAGAAATCAGATCAACATTTTATGATATTCCTTGTACTTTCACACTCATTATTAAACATGTGACTATACATGGAAAAAATTAAAAACAAATACTCAATATCAATCATCGATAAGTTGAAAAAATTGGGTCCTTAAAATGTTGAAAGTTTGTATTGGATAATTTTGGTGGTCCAAGTCAATCTAAATACATTAAACCAAGTGCTTTCAGGGAGGCAACCTAGATTCTGCATTTATTTATATTTTTTTGTGTTTTTGTGTTTTATTTCTCAAGGTAACCCCTTAGGATTTCCAATGTGATATAATGTCTCTTATGTTTGAGTTTTTATAGTCAAAGAATTTTAGTATTTCAAAATAAAACCCTTTCCTCTTAATGATCAAACCCATCCTTCAATCATCCCCGAGGAGTCTACACGTGACATGAAGAAAAAGTGATAAATTGCTTATTGAAAAATCATCAAAATAAAACCAGGTGATTTTTTTGCATGATTTAATTTCAAATAACTACTCCCCTTATTTCTCCCCAATTATGATCTATATCTTCTCTTCTCTTTCTAAACTGAGGGATGTTTTATTCTAAGTTTGGGGAAGCAAAAATATGGGATTTAAAAAAAAATATTCGGATTTTATGATAAAAAAATTTAATTAAAAAAATGAATTCCTTATCTTTAAATGTATTAATTTACATTGTGAAACATGAAAACTGATTTTAAAATGATTTTTAATCCCTTGATTATGATTTGAATCCATGTTTAAGTTCATGATCATAGTTTTTTGTAAGTGAAGATGTCTGATGTGATTTTTCAAATTTTACATTTTCATCCCCTTAATCAAAATTACTCAATGAAAATCCATTGGATCTTGGGTATAAATTTGAGTTATTGGGTACCTTTAATCATATTATATGGTTTGGGGACACTTTTAGTTTAATTTTAGTTTCTAAAAAAATGAAAAAATGACCACATATAGAAATGTTTTGTCGAGATGCGTGGCATCCAACACTTGGGGATCATGTCTCCATAGTTGTCTTGCCCAGGGTTAGGCTTTATATCTCTATTTTAGAGCATGAAATTGACAATATATGTGGCGTACGACACTTGGGGATCATGAATTCAAAGTTTTCTTGCCCAGAGTTACTCTTCTCATATCTATTATGGTTAAAAAATGACAAAAAAAAATTGGATACTAATATTAAGGTTTAATGTGATTCCCACCTAGAGATTCCATTTTTTCTCCTTGAATAATAAAATGGGCCCCATGTATTTTGTGATGCACAACACATCATCATGCTTAATTGAAATTGGATAAAATGTGATGATTAATTTTAACAAAGGGATGGGCTTGGGCTTGGGATATGTTTGTGAACCTATCTTCTGTGAAATTATTTTGAAAGGTTTCCTGATTGTTTGGAATGATGTATTTTGGTGATAAATTTATATTAAAATGATTTTGAAAATAGGAATTCAATTTCATATTTTTGAGATACTTTTTTCTCGAGACTAGAAAAACTCAAGTTGGGGGGGGGGGTGTGATTAGACACTAAAATGGGATAATATTCATTGATTATATATTAATATTTATGTGTTCCAAAAAGCCCATAAATATTATTTTTAGTTCATTATATAAATTGAACTTCATTTCTCATCTTAAGTGAAATTCATGTTTAAAATAAAAATCTGGGTCCAATCAGTTATCTGTTTGTGGAGAAAATTTTATTAATTTTTTGAACCTATTATTTTGGTATATTATTTATCACTTTTTTGTAACATTTTATCTTTTAGGATCTATGGATGAATCCAAAAGGAATATAAATATTTTTTTAGCATGAATGAAGAAATTTTTTGAACAATTAATAATGGTCCTAAGGCCCATCAAACAAAAGTGGGGCCCATAATAAAATCCCAATGAAGCTCAAATTTTTTACTTTTGAAATAGAAAAATATGGGTATCATTTCATTAAACTTTTTTCCAGAGCAAATTTTGACGTTTTAATGGAGACAATTGGATCTAAAGTTGACATTTAAATGGTGGGCTAGATCAGAATGCCCATAAAGTCTTCTCGCTTGATCGAGCATAACTTCCAAACGAATGTTTCAAATTTCCTGAAATTTTAAAAGATCTTATAGGACACATTTATGGAGATATTTTATTTCTACGACCACTTCAAATTCATACATATTTAGTTACAATTTCACAATTCAAAAAAGGGGATGAATCCGGATAAATTTTCTAGTCAACTTTGAAATGTCAAATTTCCCTTGATTTCCTCACCCTCCTTTTGAATCTCTCAATTAATGGGAAAAGAATGTATTGATGGTGGGTAGAAATAAGGATCCAAATATTCCTATATAAGGATCTGGTGGTGAAGGGAATGAGGATTCAAATTTTTCTTTCAATTCAAGTATTTCTTCCAATTGTAATTTCCCGCTTTCATTTTTGTAATCACATCTTCATTTTTTTCAATGTAAGTTTTCCAATAATTTTAGTTTCTTAATAAATTTTTTTCTTATTCTTCACTAATTATTTTCCTTTTCATCAAACATTGATACCATTGAATAAATGTGTAAATTTATTCACACCAGCACTTGTGAATTCATCACACAACAGTGGAGTGTTAATTTTTCAATATTCTTCTTCTTCAATACCACTTATTTAAGTTGAATACCCGCTTCTATTGATATAATAGCATCAATGTAGGGCTAAAATTTAATTTTTTGATCCTATAGATTTTTATGGGGTGTATTGAATGCTATTTTATGTCTTTAAATTATTAAATATGTTCTTCATTTTAAGAGTTCATTTCGTTTATTTTTCTTCTTTTTTGTCTTTATCAACTTTAACGTTGACAAATTTTCAGTGCTAGTATGATCCAATTACATAGAGTGATCATGAAAGTGATCCTATAATTGAAATGTTTATTATCCTTGAAATTGTGTATGGATTAAATCAGATACTAATATTGAGGAATTGTTTCATTTAATGGACACCTCTTGAACCAATGAACAGAAAGTCCAAATAAAAACAAATACATCCAATCAATCCCTAGATACAACCTAGGATCAAATCATCTAAATAAATTGTTTTAATTAAAGTAATTTTGTTTTTTATTGGTTATTTAAATAAAATCACCATTTTTTCAAATCAATCAACACCATATTTGTCCACTTCATAGCCAAACATCCCAATCCCACATCCAATCATAGTGTCTCAAATTTACCTTGATTTTATCACCCTCCTTTTGACTCTATTAATTAATGGGGAAGGAATTTATTGGTGGTGGGTTAAACTTAGGTCCAAATATTTTTATACAAATATCTGGTTGTGAAGGGAATTAGAATCCAAGTTTTTCATTCAATGCAAGTATTTCTTTCAATTTTAATTTCTCACTTTCATTTTGTAATCGAATATTCATTTTTTCCATGTAAGTTTTTCAATAATTTTAGTTTATTAATAAAAGTTTTTCTTATTCACTTATTCTTTTCATTTTATTCACAAGTTGATACCATTGAATCATGGTGTGAATTTATTCACACCAGCACTTTGGAATTCATCACACAATAGTGGAGTGTTCATTTTTCAATGTTTTTTCTTCATCAATCCTACTTATTTAATTCAATTACCCACTTATATTGGTAGAATAACATAAATGTAGGGATAAAGTTATATGGGTTGATACTATGGAGTTTCATGGGGTGTATTGAATGTTATTTGATGTTTTAAAAGTCTTAAATATGTTTTTCATTTTAATATTCCCTTTCTTTTATTTATCTTCATCTTTATCTTTACCAAAATTAATGACTAAACATTTTGAGTGCTAGTACAATCTAATTCCATATAGTGATCACATACCTAGTAAGGTATAGATCATAAAAAACGATTCATCACATATATGGAAAGCATGAATAATAAGGGTGTCAATGTATAAATAAACATTAATGAGTCATAAATACATAACATATACATGCATCATCATAATATAGGAAATATTAACATTTGTAACATGGAAACCCACAATCATGTCTAAAAATAAACATATGATCATATGAAAAAGAGGTTTCTATTGATCTTGAGAGTCTAGTGGATGATTAAACTATTAGACAAAACATTGATGTGATTGACGAACTAGTGGAAACTGATGATACGAGTGGTGTGTGGGAGAACCCAAAGCAGTGGGGGAGGGGAAGGAACCCAAGAGGCCAAGGAGGATATCATGGAAGGGGTTTTTGAAATAAAGGATGAACAATGTTATTCTATATTTTGTTTTAGTGGGGTGTTTTTCCACTTTTACCTCACATCTTCTATTTTTTCCTATTGTACCCTTTTTATATTAATATTATTTTTAGTTAAAAAATTTATCACTACTAAGAATATAATTTATAAAGATAAACATTTATCAGTGCTAAAACAAGTGTTGATAAAGGGTACACCTTTATCATCACTTTTTTAGTACTCATCAAAGTCACTTTTATCATCACTTTTACCTAGCACAGATAAAGGTGATGTATTTATTAGTGCTTTCTATTTAGCAAAAATAAAATATGTCACCGCTATTGTGCCAATCTATGGTAGTTTGTAATTTTATATTTGTGTTTTCACAAGAAGAAAAATTGACTTTTGTGTAGGATGAATTCAGAAAACCATTTGGCGTTCACTATATATTGACCCTATTAGAAAATACCAAATAGTGGTCGATAGGCTTTCTAACTCTCTATCCAATTTTTCTCCTTCCATCGTCGACTCGCCCCAAACCCCCCATCATCCCCCACCCCCTCCTCCCTCATCAATCCCGCTCACCTCACCCCTCCCCTTCACCCCATCAATCCCACATCCCACCCCTTCCTCTCCCCAACCTCTACACTATGATGCCCATCATCCAGCCGCTGTCAATCCCCCATTCCACCCCTCTCCCCATCGCCAATCCCCCTTCCTGTATCCTACCCCATCCTATCCACATCATTGATACCCCATCTCCTTCATACCACTACTTTCTTCATCATCAAACCCCATACTCCTCCCACCATGGATCCTCCATCCCCCCTTTATCATGGATCCCCCTAGAAGCCACTTACCGTCGATCCCCTAGATGCCCTCCAACCACAGACCTTTTCCTGTAAGGTACACTAGGTCCCCCTAATTTCCTTCCCTCAAGTACTACTATATATATTTCAAAAAATGTTATGTATTATTATATTTACAATTACTATCCATAAAAATTTTAAAAAATTAATGTTTCATCTAATTTGGCACCCGTGACCCCCTCTTAAAAAAGCATTCCCATGGTATTAGTTACTGAACAAATAACCTCAACCTAAGAAAAATAATCTAGATATATAAGAAAACAAATATTATGTTAATCATACTATAAAGTAATAAATGAAACATTAATATGAAATAATAAATTAATAAAATTTAAAATTTAAATAAAAAGACTCACTAGGAATTTTATCAGTCACACTGTGCATCGTATTGAGGTGTGGTTGATTTCTATACATCAAAAATGAGTTACGGATCATTTTCATAAAATATCAAAATAATTTGAATGTTTTTGATAAGTTTTGAGTATCTCACTTTTTTTTACTAAAATTAATGTCAATTTTAAATAATGACATAGTTGGAGTTATTCTAGTCACACCATATGTCAGATTGAGGTATAGATGATTCCTACCCATCAAAAATTACTTATGGATCATTTTCCAAAAGTATCATTGTAATATGATTTTTTTCTTGGTTTTTAAATATGTCACTTATGTTTTTTAATAAAATTTCATTTCAAACTAGAAACACACACTTTTTGTCATATCGATTTCATTTTGTGTCAGTTTGTGGTGAGACTACTTCCTAGAAATAAAAATAGACTTTTGAATCCATTTCCTAAATTATCAGGATAATTGGAGTGTTTTTCTTGTTTTTTAGTGAGTGACATATGGTTTGAACTAAAATGTCAATTTTAAACAGATAACAGAGACTTTGAGTCATACCAGTCATACCATGAATCCAATTAAGGTGTGATTGATTCCTAAAAAACACAATTGACTAATTTATCATTTTCCTATAGTATCAAAACAATATGAATGCATTTTCTATGTTTTCAGTATGTCACTTATTCTTTTTACTAAAAATAATGTCAATTTTAAATAAAAAGATAGAACTGGAGTCATATTGGTCACAATGTGTGTCAAATTAAGGTTTTGTTGATTCCTACACATCATAGATGACTTATGGATCATTTTTATAAACTATAAAAATAATTAAAATACATTTACTTTTTTTTAGTGTGCCACTTATTATTTTTACTAAAATTAATGTCAATTTTAAATAAAAAGAGATGTTTTGAGTTATACCGGTCACACCATGCTTCATATTGCAGTGAGGTTTAAACCTGCATGTCACAAATGACTTATGTATCCTTTTCCTAAATTATCAAAATAATATGAATTCATTTTCTCAGTTTTCTGTATTCCACTTGTTCTTTTTTCTAAAATTAATGTCAATTTAAAAAAATACACACGTAGAGTTATACCGGTTACACTATGCATTAGATTTAGGTGGAGTTTATTTCTACACATTATAAATGATTTTTTACCTAAAGTATCAATAAAATATGAACATGTTTTCTTGGTTTTCATTATGTCACTTCTGTTTTTTACTAAAATTAGTGCCAATTTTAAATAAATAGATACACTTGGAATTATAACATTCATACCATGGATAATATTGAGGTTAAGAGGATTTCTACATGTCAAAAATTACTTATTTATCGTTTTTCTGAACTATCAAAACAATTCGAATGTGTTTTGTTAGTTTTTGGTATGTCACATGTGTTTTTTATTAAAATGTAATTTGAAATTGGATACATGCAATTTGACACATACCGGTCACATAGTGTGTTAGTTTGATGTGAAAATAATTCCTACACATCAAAAATTACTTATGAATAATTTTCCTAAATTATCAAGATAATATGAGTGCATTTTCTTGGTTTTTAGTGAGTGACACTTTTTAAAATAAAATATCAATTTTAAACTAATAACATACACTTTGAGTCATACCAGACACATCGTGTATCGAATTGATGTGGGATAATTACTACACATAAAAAAGTACTAATGGATCATTTTCCTAAATTATAAAATCAATAAGAATATTTTTTCTTGGTTTTGATTATGTAAGTTTTCATTTTTACTAAAATTTATGTAAACTTTAAATTAAAAGACACACTTAGAGTCATACCAGTCACACTGTGCATCAGATTAAGGAGTGACTAATTCATGAACATCCCAAATGGCTTATAGATAGTTTTTCAATATTATTAAAACAATATAAATGAGTTTTATCATTTTTGAGTATGTCACTTGCATTTTTTACTAAATTGTCATTTTAAACTAGAACCACACACTTTGAGTCCTACTGGTGACATCGTATTTCCGTTTGACATTAGACTGATTCCTTCATGTCAATAATGAATTATGAATTGTTTTCTTAAATTATCAATAAAATATGATCATTTTTTCTTAGTTTTCATTGAGTGATACTTTTTAAAATAAAATTTCAATTTTAAATTGATAACAGACACTTTGAGTCATACCGAACACATCATGCATTATATTGAGGTGAGGCCAATTACTATATGTAAAAACTCTCTTATAGATTGTTAAAATAAATTATTGAAACAATATGAAAGTTTTTCCTCAGTTTTGAGTATGTCAGTTGTATTTTTTACTAAAATCAATGTCAAATTTAAATAAAAAGGCATACTTGGAGTCATACAGGTCACACCATGCATCTGATTTAGGAGAGACTAATTTTTACATGTATCAAATGACTTATGGATCATTTTAGTAAAGTATCAAAAAAATCCGAATGTGTTTCCTTGGTTTTTAGTATATTAATTTTCCTTTTTACTAAAGCATCATTTTAAACTGGAAATGCACAATTTGAGTCATACTAGTCATATCATGTGGTAGTTTGATATGATACAAATTCCTAAAAATTTGAAATTACTTATGAATTGTTTTACTAAAGAATAAAGACAATCCAAGTATGTTTTTTTAGTTTTTAGTGAGTGGCACTTTTTAAAATAAAATATCAATTTTAAACCGATAAATGAGACTTTGAGTCATACCAGGCGCATCGTGTATCAGATTGAGGTGTGGCTAATTCCTAAATGTCAAAAATGACTTATGGATCCTTTTAATAAATTATAAAAACAATATGAATTCAATTTATTAGTTTTGAGTACGTAAGTTTTCTTTTTTAATAAAATTAATGAAACTTTAAATAAAAAGACGCACCTATAGTCATATCGGTCACACCATGCGTCATATTGAGATGAGGATAATTCCTAGATGTCCTAAATTACTTATGGATCATTTTTATAAGGTATCAAAACAATCTGAATATGTTTGCTTAATTTTGAGTATGTCCCTTGTCTTTTTTACTAAAATGTCATTTTAAACTAGAAACACACACTTTGAATCATACAAGTAACCTCATGTATTGATTTTACATGAAACTAATTCATACACATCAAAAATGACTTATGAATTATTTTCCTAAATGATTAAGATAATTTGAGTGGGTTTTCTTAGTTTTCATTAAGTGAAACTTTTTGAATTAAATATTCAATCTTAAACTGATGATGGAAACTTTGAATCATATCAGAAACATCGTGTATCATATTGAGGTGTGGATGATTATTTTAATTTAGAAATGAATTATCGATCGTTTTCCTAAAGTATCAAGAAAATCAATTTTTTACTTGGTTTTGGAGTTTTTCAGTTGTATTTTTTACTAAAAGTGATGTAAATTTTAAATAAAAAGAAGCACTTTGAGTCATACCAGTCACACTATGTGAAATATTGAGGTGCAGATGAAAACTAAACCTCCCAAAGTCTAAAAACAATATCAAATAATAATGTTACCAAAATTTTCATTGGATTTCTTTATTGAATTTGAAAAACTACATATTGAGTCTATATATTTAGCCAAAAAACTTTTTTTGGCTAAGAAAATTGAATCAATATGAAATTTTTTAGTTTGATAAAGAAATCCAATGGAAATCATGGTAACATTGGAATAAAGGAACATTTTATCTCTTTTGTGGCTTGTTGCAGACATTTAAAATTAAAATATGACTTTCCAGAGGAATACACTTTTATAAAAGAACAATTATTATGTGAGTAATACTAAAAATTAATAAATTAAACATAAATATAAAATAATAATTTAATTCCTGGGAAAATGATTTTACGTTGAAAACATCAATATTATCTCTGTAATGAATATCGAAAATTAAATCAACATTTTATTTTATAATTTTTCATTAAAATATAGAAAGTATATCATAACACTATCTTTGCATCTTCACAAAGGAATTTATTTTTTATAATATGTTCTTCCATGGGATTGGTAACATCATAATATGGATAAAAAATTATTTACATGATTAGTCCAACATATAATTTAGTTTATGTTAATGTAGTATATAACAAATAATATTATGAAGAAAAACCTAGTATGTTAAATAATACTTTTACCTTCTCGTTGAACTATCAGTTGTATCTTCAATTTCCAATCTCTCACAAGCATGGATAGATTCAAACAAACCATACCAACTACAAAAAAGTAATCCACCTATATAATAAAACAATTCTTATGTGATTAATACTAAAAAGAAATAAATTATACATAAATATGAAACAATCCCTTACTTCTATGGAAATCACATATTCATGCTATTTGTGTACAGTCTTCCTTTAGGTATGCTGGTTATTTGTTTCTAAGAAAATATATATTATCTTGTGAATATGAGTATTTTCTATAGTCATAGTAGTACTGGAAAAATATAAATACACAACAGATTAATAAATATTTTAAATGAAATAGTAATTATCCTAAAAAATACCTCTTTGGGGATTCTAGTTTTTTGATAGAATGTGAACTATATAATAAATTTAAAAACATAATAACCATAATATTTTCCATTTATTTGTTTCAAACACCACATAAACAATGATAAAAATAAGTAATTTGTTTTGAAATGTTTTTGGATAGTAAAATATTATTATAAATACCATGATACTTTCCAACTTGTAAAACTTGTCAGGATCCTTGTGCACATGGGTTATCCCCATTCCATGAATTTCATGATATTTAAACACTTCCTATCATAATATAATTCTCATTAAAATATAATATAAAATATATTAATTGATATTTAGTTCTAAAAACTTGAATATGGTTTATTACAAATTGAAAAATGCCATCATGTATGGTCAATTTATTGGGTATCCATGCATTGAATCTAGGAAATAAATCATTGGAGTATCTGAATTGACCACAATGAGATCAAATATTTCCTAAAAAAACAAAAAGAAATAAGTAATTAAAGAAATTAAAATATTTTTGATATGATTATATTATATATTTTTACCCCTAAATCGTTGGTATTAATAAGAGTTTTTCATCCATAAGTTTTCTTTCAAATGATTTGGCTAGTTTTTCCACTATTTCATCCTTTTTATTATATATTTTTTTCTATATAAGTGATGTGAGGAATAAAGAGTAAAAATATATGTTCATGGGGTAATAAGTTCAATTAGTATTCATATATATGCCTTTAAAATATATGAAATGTATTTATTCATAATTGACATTGTAAATCTGTTATCAAAAAAACAAATCACGAAAACACACCTCATGTATACATTTAAAAATGAGACTCATAGACATTCATATTTGAGGATTTCATTTATATTCTGAAGACAAATGTAGTCTGTAACATCCTCTATATATAGTTGGTCTTCCAAATAAACTATGTGATCACTGCTATTTTGTATCATTTTATTTGCATGAACTTTTAATGTTAGTAAATACGGATATTAAACATACAGGGTATAGGTGATTTCAAAAGATCTTTTCAATTGGTTGGTTTATGATTTAGATGGTTTTGAGTCAACATTTCATTTCACCCCTTCCCTTTTTTCATTTGTTATAACATTCATCAATTCATACCTTTTTTCATTAACTATTAAAATTTTAGCATAAAAAATAAGTTAGAAATGAATACCTCCTTATCGACATGTTTTTACAAGATATGATGGTCATGATATGAATGTTCCAAGAACTTGTTTTACCATATGAATATATTCATCATCAAGGGGACTAGGTAGTTCAATATTCAGATCCTGAGCTACGGTAATACCTACCCTCACATGACCCATTGGAAGTGGTTTGTTGTGTAGACTGTTGTTTTGGATTTTGATCAGGATAACCCTTTCAACAAAGAGATGGGTGGGTGTTGATAGATATAAATCATAGAAATTTTTACCCTGCATAATATCAGAATATGAAATGTATCAGTGTTTTTCTGATTCAAATTTTTCAAAAAAATTATTAGAATATTGATTACCTCAACTAAGAAAACTCTTTGTGGAGAATGGATCACCTCAATACTAGTGGGGGGGGGGGGGGGTCTTCATGTTATGGTTGTTCTTGGGTTATTTCTTCTCTTTTATCCCCCCATAATAGTTTTTTTTAACTAAGTATTCCAATGAAATTTTTCTCCAAGGGTAGGTAATCTTGTTTTCATCTCTTCCATTTCTCTATCTTAATCTGCATCTTATTTTTTTCCTTAAAATATATTTAGGGTGTCACCCCAAAACCGGTACCTCTGATATGACCATACTATTTTGGCCATTTCAAGACAACTGATAGTTGGTGTTCATATTTTATAGGTATTGATGATTCCTATGTATTATTCAGATAAAAAATATAGGAAAAATAAGTAATCATTGTTATGTAATAGTTTTTTAAATCAATTTTTTATTATTTCATACTTACACATGTTTCCCACACATTTTTTGTGTTTTCATCTATTAATATTCCATCTTTATTTTCACACGCCTCCTTCTATAGCACATAACGTGGTATGGAAGTTGTTTTGGATTTGGATTCATCAATATACATATAAATAGAGGAACACGATTTTGTTTTTTTTCATGTAACATAAAAGTATTATGGTAGATTTAAAATAAGTAATATATTTTTTCAAGTGAATCATAACCCATCCTTAATTTATAGTTGGGGTAAGTCATTTTTTCTTCCTGTTCCTTATTTTTAGATCTTGGTTTCTATTTAATAAATAAATAATTCTCAATCAAAGTGATGAATACATGTATTGGAAGAAAATGTATTACCAACCATAATGTACCTGAAAAAACATATCCTCATGAAGGCCAGTAAACACATCCCATGCTTCTTGGATTATCAGGTGTACATACATTAGTGGTGGGAGAATGTTTATTTTCCCTTAATAATATTTAAGATGAAATATCATTAGAATTGTTAAAATTCCTCTATGAATCCTTCCAATAACCATTAATACACATTTCTTGTTGGAGTTATCTACTAAAATTCACTCTCTAAGGGATGATAAAGAGTAAGTTGACGTTTCATTATTTTATTTTATTTAGTAAAATAAAGAAAGGATATCATAATTTTATTGTAATCTCTTCCCAAATCAGTGTATTAATCATGTAAACAACATGGTTCCATGAATCTATATCTATTAGCATATGTTGTCGAGTGATGAGCCCACTATAACTACTAAATGGCCTTTTGGGTTTAATAGGCTGGCCACGTGTATTCCATCTGACCTTGAATTTAATTCCTTTTCTTTCCACCTTAACAATTTTTTCTAACACTATCCCACTACAACACTACTATTTTTTTCTCTAGTATCAATTCTCTATTTTCTACCATTTCCTCAATCTAACATCATCAATATGTTGTTCCTATAGATTGGTAGCATCAACATGTGTAGAAGGTCATTGTTCCTCTACATAGGGAGTAGTAGTAGGTTGATAAACCTGTTGTTCCTTAGTATTGGGAGCATCTACACATGCATAAGTCATTATCTATAGAAGTGGTTTAACATTTAATTTAGATTAAATAAATGAAGTAGTGGAAATATAATAACATTAGGTAACATAATGTAAATTACAAAAAAACTAATCATTGAAATATTTTTTTAAGGTTGAAGGGGCTTAAACCCTCTATCAAGTATCCAAATCCATTCATTGTGATCTCCTCCAATGTAAAAAACACTTTCTTGGTTGGGACCACTGTGAAATGATTACAATGTCCCAAATAAAGGGTCACCCTTAGTTGAATTTTCATTTGAACCTTCAATGGTTTTGGTTGATAAGTGAACAATTGACCACTTTTGGTTAGTAGGATCTGGAACATAAAATACTTGTACTACCTGTGATTATATTATAAATTTTTTGTCTTTGTACCCTTCCTTATTGAAATACACTTTTAAAAATACCAATTCTTCTATTTTAACAGCACTCAGGTTATCAACCCACTTGAATTGAAAAATAAACACTTGGAATGTTGTATAATCTAAAGCTCATACTTGTTTGATGATTCCCAAGGTGGCCACTATAGGCCCTCCCACGATGACCATGGTAGAAGTTGTTGGGAATAATATTAGAGACCACTTTGGTGGTCACTAATGCCTTAGAAATATAAAGGATGTAGTGAACACCAAAAGTGGTCGCCAATGCTATCAGAATTTTTAAAGCATTAGTGACTATCCATGGAAGTCACTAACCTTGAGTTTTTTTAAAAAAAAATTGTAGTTTAGCGGCTTACAAAGGTGTTAGGTAATGCCTCAGAAAAATAAAGGAGTTAGAGACTACCAAAAGAAATTGACAATGATCTCAAAATTTTTAAATCATTAGTGAGCACCAATGTTGGTCGCAAACATAGAAAATATGTTTTAAAAAAGATTACAGTTTGACATCTACAAATAGCCAAAACTAAAAAATAGCCAGCAAAAATAAAAAAAATAGCAGATAAAAAATAGGCATCTTAAAAAAACCAGAAATCCAAACAACTACAAATCCCATCCAATCTTTTGTATCAATCAACCTACAAATAGGATACAAAAAAAAACAAAAAAAAAACAAATTAATTTTTTTTACATTACTTGTATTTATTCAATTAATATATATATATAGATAAAAATCAATATATTTTATATCGTATTACCTATAAAAATCATCATAAATACTAAAATGAGGAAAATATCATATGAAATATCCGTTGACAACATTTATCAGTCAAAAAATGACTATAAAAAGTTGAAAATCAAGTTTAACATATACCAATCAATCAGGGAATAATATTGATGCTTGATTGATTCCAATAAATCACATATTATTTTTGGAATGTTCCCCTAGATTTTCATTCCAATCATAAATCATTATCTTGTTTTGACCCCCTCATGGGAGATATGCCATTTTAATAACACCCAACAACGTTACCCATCATTTTTCATTATATCGGGCGACACGAGCATCCGATGGATGCAGTTTTGATTCCTAAAAATAAATAATGGCTCTGTGATCATTCAAACATGATTTCATGTCAATCCAAGTGCATTTTATTGATATTTTCATCTTTTACATTATCTTTCACTTAACTCCAATTCTGAGGTACAAACATCACTTGTGATCCTAATGAGAAATTTAGGTATTTGACCCATGAAATGACACATCATATTTATTTTAAATGATATAATATCATTTTCCTATGATTTAATGTCAATCAGAGCTCTTTTAGTTAGATTTTACCCCACACACATGATTTTACCATTATTACAAAAATGATAATAAATGTGAAAATGAACTTTTAATTGTACCGACCAATCCAGATATTGGAATGATGTTTAGGTTTATTCCAATATATAATATATGATTCAAGGAATATTTTTCTAGAAGAATGTTTTTCTAGCTTCACAAGTCAACAAAAATTCATTTTCTCATTTTTGACCCCCTGATAGAAGGTCAGTCATTTTAATAACATAAGACAGTGTTACCCATCATTTTCCATTATATCAGGCAACATGACTGCCCAATGGATGTGGCATTGATTCCCTCAGATCAAAAAATGGAACTGTGATAATTATTCAAGGATTTATTATCAATATAATGTGTTTTCTTGGTACTCACCCCTTTAATGTGATTTTTCACTTAACTCCAAATCAAAGATACAAATGTCACTTTTGATCATAATGATCAATTCAGGTATCTGATCTATGTGTCGATGCTTCCTTTAGATTTTAAATGACATAAATTTCATTTTCCTAAAATTTCATGTCATTCAAAACTATTTTGGTCAGTTTTGACCCCTCCACACATGATTAACTCATTATTACAAAATGGTGACAAATGAGAAAATGAACCATTAATTGTATTGACCAATACAGGCATCAATTTGACTTGTGGTTGATTCCAATATATCACAAATTATTTGAGAAATGTTCTCCTAGATTCATACATCAATCAGAAGCTGTTTTATCATTTTTTACCCCTAATGAGAGATATGCCATTTTAATAACACAAGAGAATATTACCCATCATTTCCATCAAATCAAGAGACACAAACATCTAATGGATGAGATGTTGATTCCTAAATATCAAATATGTATCAGGGATTGTTCTCCTCTGATTTCATGTCAATAAAAGTGTGTTTTATTGGAATATTGACCCATTTTATATGATTGTTCATTTAAATCCAAATTTGAGGGAAGAATTTAATTTTTGATCAAACCGAGCAATTAAGGTATGTGATCCATGTGATGATGATTCCTATAACACCTAGATGAACCCATATGTCCTCTTACCGAATCAACATATTTTTTGTAGTAATTTTAATCTATTCCATGAGAAGTTTTTTCTAAAATTTAAACTAACAGTTGAATCCTACTATTTATAGTGGTCCTCAATTGGTTATCCATTCATCACCACCATTATAAATTTCTGGATGATCCTTAATTGGCATGATCAACATCTAATTTTCATTAAAATTTGTTAGATCAAATTTAAATAGTTGTTGAATAAATTCAAGTCTTCTCTATTACACTAAAAATGACTTTATGGAATCCCCCTTTACCTATTTCACTAGTAAATTCATTGAAGTCCTATCATCAATGTTGATGGAACTCATGAAATTCTATAATTACTTCACCTACATTTACTACATCTTGTTGGGAGATTTGGTAGGTTCATAATGAGAAGCGACAAAAAGGTATCCAACCCCTTAAATAATACATAAAAGACTAATTCATGGATTTTATTATCTACCTTTATCCACTATACAAGAATATTGGAGCCACCCCCTCACATATTCAATCATATTGATATCTTAATTTTACAGAATGATCTTGTCCACGTCATTAGTCATGGTCACCAGGTGTTATGAAAACCAACTCATCAAGTCCTCAAGCTCAAATCCAATGAGTCATATGTCCAAGGGCCCATGCATATAGGTTGTTTTTTTCATGATCACCATGGGTCTGTCATCATGGATTTTTCTTCTTTTTATAGTAATTAATGTTAACTAATGCTTGAGGATAAGGCCCTATTATCTGGACTATCTCTATTCAAGTGGTTCAATATGATCATTTTAGAGATTTAATTAGACACAATATTATTTGTGATACTCATTAGAGAATTTACTACAAAAAATGAGGTTTTAGTGGTGGTTTGATGGGTTTTCAAGCATCTTGGATGAACAGAGATGATGTCGGAAGGGATTGGAATGAGGTCTTAAAGAAAAGATGATTCAGCTGCACTATTGAAATAGTGAAGTTTAATTTTCAAGGAATAGGCTTTACCATGGTCCAGTGATTGTACTATAGTGATTTCATTAATAAGTTTGTGGGAAATGACTAACTAATTGTTGCAATGAAGAATCTAAGAAAAATGAGCCAACATCCTCATCTATAATATCTAACACAATCAGTTGACCCCATATTCAGGAAACCAATAATAATAATATGGTGACATGAGCCATATTAAACAAAATCCTCCATCTAAAGTGATTTTCGTGGTACTAGAACATTAGTGAATAGCATGAGAAACCCACAACCCAGTTGGTTTTGCTTGCAGAATACACAAAAAATTATCTTGTACTAGATATCCCTTCATGGAAACCTTGGTGAATAATGACGTGAACCCTCTATGTTGATCCCAAGATGAACCCCCTTCCAGAACAGCCGTATTCATGAACTAACTCATCCAGCTCCTCTTCGTGCTGTCAACTAGAAAAAAATACCTCTTCAGCCTCATATTAGAGATTTTTAAATCCATACATCTAAAGTGGTGATCCCTATATCAAGAGGTATTAATTTATTTTGGTACTCTAGAGGAAATTTAGATCATCTCCTCAGTTAATCAGCAACACACACATGACACACTTCTAATTGCGAATCCACAACCATCTTGGATTATCACTCCTATGCAGTGGAAGATGATAAAACCTCTTGACCAGCAAAATATCATAGGAAGTGACGGATTTTAGGGTTGGATAGCCCCTCCTCCACGCCTCTTTTGATGAAAATGATAATTTTTTGATAAATTTTCACTCAAAGAATAAAAATCATAAACATTAATTTGGGGTATCATCAACTTGGAAGTCTGGAGAGGGGGTAACTTATACACCAGAGCTCCTATATAGATTAGTTTTTTCTATCTCTATCTATTATCCCCCATGCGATACATTTAGTTGTTGAAATTCCATATATCTAAAACTTTATCAAGAAAATATATCTTACTCCAAAACCAATAGAATCATCTAAAGGGGATATGGTCTGGTAAACATTAGGATGATGGACATAATTATTTCATTAGAATCATGGAATATATTCATGTTGATAATATGAATCGATACATTATAAAATAATAATAATAGTTTTATTTTTTCATTATATTTTAATATAAACGATTTGGATCTTTCCTATGGTATTATGATAGGTGACAATTCATCCAAAGTCTAGATTATGAATATAATGAGGTGTTTTTTCTAGAAGTATTAGAACATGGGAATAATAATGTTAATTGAAATTAGTCAAATATCACATTACAAGTTGATCATAGTAAAAAACTGGAAGGAAAAAAGATATAGAGATCATATGGTTTGGAAACCTATAATAAAATTGTTATTCTTAGACTATACAATGTAAGAAAAAAATCATCTTCATTGAACCATTATCATTGAAAAACATCACTACCACTTTACCAATGATCTACTATGGTTTCCCAAAATGGTTTAAAATATGATATGGACCCTTCTATTAATTTTGGAGATGATTTCACTGTGTAATTGAAGTTATCTAACTACTAACTTTTTGTATTCTCCACATGTGATGCACGGTTTAAATTTAAATCTAAAAAAAATTAATGATTATTTTGTTAAATTTTCTCATAAATTTAAATTTATTTAGTTAGTTTTGAATAACTAACTGGTCAAATATTATTTTAATGAAAATGTAAATGTGATTTTTGACATCACTAAAAACAAAAAAACAAAATGTGATAGTCAATTTGAACAAGAAACCAACAAGATAAAACAAAAAACACTTCATGAATCTGAAGCACAATGCGGTTTCATGGCTGCTACCTCCATTCGATGCAGAAGGTTCCTATAAAAAATAAAAATTATGAAGATAATAATAATGAATGAATTTTAAAAAATAAATAAATTTAGTATAAACCAGCGTTATATAATCCCCTGCACCATTACCCTAGTGCATATATTCTCGTAGTACTCTAACCTCAGCTTGCAGATGCGCATTTACCCACTCAGAAGCATCCATATGTGCCTCCAAATATGTCACATGCTATGTCATCCCTACAAAAATAGGATCCATAGCCTCAGTGCATGAAACTATAGAATGATTAATCCCCATTCCATATGTCAAAAATGTGTCCATGTCCATAGAGACCAATAATGAGATGGAATATATCATCCCTTTACTTGGAAATTTGTCACTTGTCCTCTAGAACCTATGCTAAATCAACATCAAATTGAGCCAACATAATATATAAATATAAATATGAATGTATATATAGATTTATGTAAGTATTGATAATTAGTATAAAAACTTACTATAATAGCTATACCTTCTGGATCATTTTGATCACAAGTCATCATTCACACCAACATTTTATCAATCAGTGCACCTTGATCCCATAACTGTATATGAATAAGATATAAATATATAACACAAAATCCATATTCAATAATAAATTTAAAAATTTAATATTAAATATATATTTTCAAATTTGGGACTCGTGATGATTCCCAAGCCAATGAGGTGGTCCTTACAATGCACGATTCTCATAATGACGTGTTTCCACCTCTTATATTCAATTAATTTAAATTTCAAACATGTAAAATTATAAAAATTATTTGGAATATATATATAAAATAGAATAACCATTGCCGATTTAGTGGACCAATATGAAACTATCTCACGCCATTGAAACGAGAGAACACCTCTTGGGTCTCTGTCCAGAATGTATGGGGCACCCACATTTAGAACCCATTTCTCCCTATTGACTCTCCCTTTACGATATTTCGGAATTTTACAAATTTTTTCCATAAACAGTAGTTGAAAATCATTGGGGGCACACCCTCATATTATTTTATTTGATAAAAAAATTATTACACATGTTAGTATATTTAAAACATAGATAAGAAACTAAAATGGTCATCTTACCTGAACTTCCATCCATATCCAATTTAATGTATCCTAATGGAATGAAGCCCAATCATGTGTAGTCAACAAAAATATGTGTGGGTCTCATATGATAGGACCTAAATGAAAAATAAATGCAGGGTAATCTACTCCCACGAGATGGTATCTATTGTCAAATGATGCGTCAAGGGTTGTGTGAGAATTCCAAGATGAAATACCATGACTAGGGCCTCTCCTATGAGAGTAATAAGCAGTTTTGTCTAATCCTATTGAAAAAAAATTCATACATAATTAGACATATGTGTATATATATATTTATAACTTAATTAAAAAATAAAAACATTTACATTTGTACATACCTCGACCCTTAGATGCAAATGACTCTACAGAATGATGTGGATCTAGTGCCTAATCCCCTGACATGTATGCAATCATAGAAAATATTATTAAGGAAAGGATTCATTTCCTATTATAGTGAAATATAATGTGAACTACCAAGGACTCGTGCAATTTTTATCTATCACACACATATTTCATCCAATATAAAGTGGTGATGAATTTTATTGATGTTATTTATTATTAAAAACAATTAATATTGACACATCAAAATGAAGAGTTCTTGAAGTCACCATTGTCTATCATCATCAACATAAACCACCTTGTAGCATATGATTCCATAATAATAGAAAATGGAAATATTCAAATGGAAGTACCACTACCACATGAGGTTGAAAATGAAAAAGAAGTAGTGGTTTCAACTTTTTTCACATCCATGGAAGTTCACAATATTTCCTTACCTTCATCCTTATAATCTATTATATTCCCTTGGTTCTAACACATTATTCTATGCATTGATATTATTTATTTTTCCACATTTAAATATTGTAAGGATTCAATCATTCAATAGGCATTAGTCCTTTTATTTTCCTCAATAATTCTTCAATTTTTAAACCAAAAAATGATGTTGTAATAATGTATACGTACAGTTCCTTTATGTATCCTCCCTCCCTAAAGTGATTATCAGGCTGTTTCTTGTGAATAGTGTGTCAGAAGGATCCATATCCCCTATGTTTCTCCTTAATTTGGAATTGTGTTGGCCGACTAGGGTAGGGATTCATCGCTATAAGTGGTTTTCAAGTGGGTATCTCTTCTTTAGCTGATTCCCTTGAGGGGTAGTTTCCTTTTTATGATAATGGTTGTAGGGTTATTTTATTTTATATCCAAATCATGCTTTTATTTATTTATATATGACTTTATTAGTATGAAAAATATTTAAAAATATTTCTTAAATTCAATAATAATGAAAAAATTATTTTCATAATGAAGGAGTTTATGAACCTCCAAAAAATATTTAGGGTGAAGGAGTTTATGAACATCATAAAAATTTTGATGTCAATAAAGGAATTTACCACAACATTTGTTGACCTTAAATGATTCACTCCTTATATGAGGAGGGATAAGGAGTCTATGGCACATTTGTTTTACCTGGTATTTAAAGAGATTCAACATACACATGTGAATCTCATTAACATAACTACCTTCTCTGATGTGGTAAAGAAAAACATTTTAGCTGAGACAGGATCATGAGTAGGCTTCAATTTTAGTGTCCCAATTCCTAGAAAATCTTCTAGGGATACATCATCTACCACACCAAAATTATTTCAAGAAGAGGGAATTAAAAATCACTCATTTTAGGCTATTTTGAAAAGTGTTCCACAATATTATAGTTTAGGTAGGCCTTCTATTTAGTGTCACCAATTAATGTATAAAGATTATCTCAAAATCAAATGTAATTTATAGGCAAATATTTTATCATTCATATGGATTTTATGATCACCCTCATAATATTTTCTAGTATAGTGAATCTAGGGTAATTATAAATATAGTTAAGAAGATCCATGCCTTACAGGCTCAGGAAGCTAAGAATTATACTTGGGTAAGTCAATCACTATTTAGGAGGTTAATTATGCCTAAAATAGAGGATATAGAAGGTTAAATACCTACCTCTTAAATCAGGATTCCTCCTAGGATATTTGACCATACAATAAGGTTTACAATCTGAATTCAAACAAGGTGATGACTCAGTTATAAATTAATTTGACTATAATTTTCATGAAATTGATTTTAATATCATCAGATTAGAATCTTCTGATGACATTAACTTTTTTATTCTCAGTATCCCTTAAAAAATATCTAAATCTTTAAGTTATTAGTATTATATATAGTTAACATGAACAAAATTATGTTTTTAGTGTTTTTAATTGAAATGTTTTTTCCTCTTGGATGAATTTTCCTTCACTATAAATGGATCAAAAAATTATAAATATTTCATTGAATTTACAATTTTTTTTATAATTTTCCTATGAAACATATTATGGGGTGAGTGGGGTTGTAACCTAAGGGAAAGTGAACATCTGTATAGACCTATAAAAAAACTCAAATTAAATATAACCAAAAGAAAATAATGTTATTGAAACACTAATGACAAAAATGGTGTGATATGTAGTGACTAATGAAATAGTAAAATAAATAATAGTGTGAGATAATAGAAACTAGAAATTGGAAACAAAAGGTTAACAATGAAAAGATTATTATATTTAAAGGATAAATTTGATTGTATGATTTTAAAAACATGTTCACTCATAAAAAACGTGTCTCGATCATCCTACTATAAAAACATGTTCACTATATTTTTTAAAGTTTTTGATAGGTAAGATGTAAAATTTGGTAGTCTATAGTCCAAAAATTTTAATTCAGTCACTTGAAATTTGTGAAATTAATGTCACAAAAATCAGGATTTTGCAAAATCATGGTGTTATATTTTTTTTATTTTTTAAATTAATATCAGAATATTCTAATGAAAATTATCCAAATAGATTAATTTTTTTTGGAATATTTACTGAATACATCAATGTTAAACAATTAAAAATTGTTAAATAGTTCATAAAAATTGAAACAATAAAAAAAGGGTTTTTAAATGAAGAGCCAGAAAACAATAATACCATACATTAAACATTTAATTTGACCATTTATCCTTCAAGGGTATCTCCAAACTATTGAATATATTCTTCAAGTTGAACAATGTTGTGTTGTTCGAGCTATTATGCAATAAAGGTAACAGTCTCAAACTCATATCAATGAATAAAACCATTCCTCACCTTGAAATTTTCACAGCAACATGCCAATTCCGATTATATGGAAAGGGATGTCAAAATGAAAGGTTCATTACTAACACGTTCATCTCTGTATAACATAATATTAAAATTCACCAAATTAAACAGATATTGATTGACTTTACATCCACATACTGGATCAACCTAATTACTCTTTAACAATATGAATTTAAACCTGTGCATGTATACAACTTCAATGGTGTATTTCAATTGAACATAGTAATAACAAGAATCGAAATATGGACAACCAATTCCACTATTTTGTGTTGCTCATTTTTCATCGATATATTTAATGCGAAACTAAATAAAATTATCATCTAAAGCTTTGTAACAACAAGCCATTATAGATGGACCCTCAGTTAGTTGGTTAAATTATTCTGTTAGTGTAGGGTCACCTAACTCCCACAAGTTATGTGCCTATATATTTCATAGAATTCAATAATAATGTTATGTAGAAATAAATTTGTATTATAATTAAATCATAATTAAAATCTATTTAAATGTACAAAATCCTCGAAATAATCATGAATTGTTGTATAATGGGATTGTTGAATTTGATAATCACTCATGCATGAAATCTCTTGTTTTAGATCATTAAAGTGTTTCCAACAAATGATAATGCCATGTTTAAATGATAAACTTTATATATGCAAACCGAACATATAAATGTTAAAAAATAAAATTGATAAGACACTTACAACATAAATGGTGCAACAAATGATGTGTTGAAAAAAATATACCGATGATATTGCATCTACTTGATGCTTCTAATATCATATTTTGTTGCTTATCCAACTTGAAAATCATGAATCTGAGAGGGATTACCTAATTTTATTTTAGAATCCATAAGATATTCTACACAAAAAAATAGTAAACTCATCCATTAAATAATTATTTTCTATTTATGCCTCTAGACAAGTTATGTTATGCATGAATCATTTTAATGTTTTCAGATAACACTAAATAGGATACATCCACCTAAATTTCATGAGACCATCATTCATTAATTCATATATTAGGTGCACTATCTAGTGAACCATAAAATCAAAAAATTTGGGTGGAAATAATTTCTCTATGTGAAAAATAATAAGTACAATTCTTTCTTTGAAAATTTTGAAATCGCCTATTCATTGATTTCTTAAACAAAGTTGTGTAAAAAAATTCTCATCTCAGTTAATGGTTGAAAAGAATTGGGCAATAAACAATAATGAATTGAGATTGGAATCAACTGGTGAAGTAGTATGTGATTTTCATGACATTTCAAACCTTGGAATTTCATGCTCATCACATTCACAAATGTGGAAATATTAGAAGAGTAACCATCAGGCACCTCAAGAATATTAAAAATGGAAAGAAATTCCTCTTTATCTTTTTTAATCATTGTATACTATACAGTGGGCATGCATGCCTTGTTCCCCCACCCAAATGTAATTTCAATTATTTCCTTAAACCCATTTCTTCTAAATCACATTTTGAATTAACATGATCCTTTGTTTTTCCACTGACACCTAAAATGGTCTATAATATATTACCACAAATATTTTTTAAATGTGCATGACATCAAAATTATGCCTTGGCATGTTTTTTCCCAGTAAGGGGGATTAAAAAATACTTTTCTTATTCCAATTATAATATAACTATATAGCCATTCTAAGAATATTAGGTAATGGATGTGCCACTAAATACTGAAATTCATATACCATGTTGATGGTTTCTTCCTCAATCTGCACTAATATTTATACTCTTTTCATGACATTTGGTGCTAGGTTTAATTCTCTAGAACCATCAAATCCCACTATGTCCTTTTTGAATGTGTGATGAGGGGGAAGAAAATGTCTATGACCCATGTATATCCACTTTTTACAATGCTTAATCCATGTAGAATTTTTTACTTTATTGCAGAAAGTAAAAGAAAATCCCCCATTCATACTCTAACCTGAAATTGTTTCATAATCTAGGAAGTAATTTATTGTCCACAATAAAGAAGCCTGCAGTTTGAACATTTCATTCATTTCACAGTCGCAAGTCATCACACCATCACCCCAAAATTCATTCAACTCATCAATAAATGGCTGAAGAAAAACATAAATCTTATCCCTTCGACTTCTAGGTCCATCAATAATTGTGGAAAGTAATAGAAATTTTTTTTAATACAAATCTCTGAAGAAAGATTGCACAGAACCAAAACCATGGGACTTGTGCTATGAGTTTCACTAAACATAGAACTGAATGGATTAAAACCATATTCTTCCAAACCTAATATTACATTATAACCATCTTTAGAAATTTCAGAGTGTCTTTGATCAACGTCTTTCCATCAAGAGAGTCTACTGGGTGGGTTATCATATCAATTTTCTTATTTCTTTCCACATTCCATCTCATTAAATAAGAAACATTAGACGATATAAATAATACTTTCAACCGCAGTTTTGGTGGAAAGTAATGAATTTTATTTACGACAATCAGTTTTCCCTATTTTGTAGACTTACTTTGATTAGTCTAATTTCTCCCATTATCTTTACATTTGGAAGAGTAATAGATTGCACAATTATCCAAATGAATAATTTCCTTTATAAACCACATAAAATTGTTTTCACATGCATATATGGTATCATATATAAAACCTAAGTTCTCTATCAACTTACGATCATGATAATATGACTCAGGAATATTAACGTCATTAGGAAGTACTTTTTTCAATAACAATAACAATATGTCAAATGATGTATCTAACAACTGATTAAAAGTATTCAAGTGAAACAAATTCATGATAAATGAAATTTTACTCTAATCAGTACATGCAAAATATAATTCAGTTTTTGAATCATCAAGTATTTCATAAAACCTCAACAAATCATGATATGCACCAAAGTGAGGATTGATTTCACTGGTGTCCATATTTTGGATGCCAAGGCCTTCAAGAGCCAACCTAAGTACCATTTCATTAAGCATTTCATGCTTCAAGTCAGTAATCCTCACAACAACATCCATCAGAACTCTTTCTGTTTGATGAAAAAGAATACATTATTCCCAATGAAAAGTCCAAATCTTATATTTTTTCATAAACCTATTGAATAATATGTTCTCTCTTACAGTATCTCAAACAAATTGATATCTATTTTCTTATTTTCTACAAGTAAAATTGATATAGTCACTTTTAAATACTCTAGGTAAATAAATAAACCACATAATTCCTTTAAATTTTTATCTAGACAATCTATTTGGAATATCAATCCAAATCTTAGCTATATTTGTATCTATACAACAAGCAGTAACATTTACCCAAGACTTCATATTGCAAGAAATTTTAGAATTTATATCACAAAATATATTTAAAATAAAGACTAATAAATTGCATGTAGACTTCAATTAATACACATCCAAAATAAAAGAAATTCACAAATGACACGATCATTGCATTATATTTAATTAAATATATATTTTATTTTTAAAGTTTTATTTTATACATGACTAAATATTTTGTAGAGAGGTTATTATAAAACATGTCCAGATAAAAAAAATACTTTTAAGAGAAATAAAATATTGATCAAAAGAATATATTAAATTAAAATCAACTGAGATATATTTTTGTTGGAAAATGTGTTTTTTTGTTAAAATTTTTAATAGATAAGGAAATAATAATATCTAGTTAAATTACAAGTAAATATAAAGACAAAATTCAGTGTCTATTATAATATATGAATAAACACATTTTCAAGAAACATGTTTTCAAGAGATGCAATTTCAAGAAATTTGAAAACACATACACAAAAGAATTTATCAAAACAGATATTTACTCTAAGAGGATTTTAAGAATTAATACCAAATAGATCATAAATATTGATTTGTTTCTAAAAAATATTTTCACATAATTTTCATATAAATTTTACAAGAAACCCACTTAAATAACAGAAAAACACATTTTCAAGAAAATTTCTATCACTTATACTAAATCATTTATCATGACCACTAAGCACTATCAACAATTTTTAGTCCTGGTGACACATTATCATTTCTTTACAAAACACATACAAAAAATCCCTCAATCCCAATATTAAAACCTATAATTCAACATGAATCAAACCTATATTAATAAATGTATACAACCAAAAACTTCCAACATGAGGAATGCACAATTTTCTCAATGAACACAACTGACCTTCATATAGTTTTTCCAAGGATACATGAACCCTTTATAAGGACTATAAAGAGGATTCTATTTATGAAATCTCAATTTTACTTAAAATTTTTATTCTTAGATAAGGTAAAACATTTTATTCATTCCAAATAAAAATGAAATGGTAAGAAAACATTGTTATATAGAATAATACTTGTAAAATAGATCATTAGAATCTTAATATCTTTTGAGGGGACCCTTTTGTATTCAACATTGTTTAGGTTAGGAGTGAATCATCATAAAATTATACCACAATTAAATTAGTAATGAAATATGAAGAATAATAACAACAACTATCATAGTTCTCTTTATTTAAAGCTTGATATTCTCATAATAGTAATGTTCCATGAGATAAAATTGAGTTTTTGGATTACTAAATAGTCAAATAAATAATAAACCTTCATTATAAATTATAATAAAACATTTTGTATCATCATACTTAATCTATTAATATTTTTAGGTCATTATTCTATTCACATAATGGGAAGAAATATATTTTACCATTTTTATCATTGTTTATTATTTTTATAGAAGGATGAAATTTACTAACTGTAACAAAAAACCTAACCTCATCCAATAACTAAATTCGATATTCACTTTTCTAATAAATTTTTTTCTACTATGTGTTCCACTTTACATGCAACCATTATTCACATTCATTCATTTAAGAAAACATTCCACACAATGGTATGCATTCCATAAACATGGTGCCTACCCTGATATAGAATGTTAGAGTATTTAGATATTATTAATATAAGTATTGACTATTTCTATCATATGCCATATTTTCCTCTAGTTTGAATTTGGAATTTATATTGAACAGATATAACAACTGAATTTTCCGTGATTTGATGCTCATATTTTCTATGAAATCCTTCATCAGAGACAAACATAAAATATCAATGACTTTAATCATTATACACACTTTTCAATTAAATAAATAATAAAAATAAAATTGAAAAAATATTTCATGCTATGAAATATGGTATGAAAACAAACTCAGAACCTACCACCCAACTTTTAAAAAAATCTATAAGTAAAGATATAAATTAGCCAGATTTTAATTATTAATTCAAAAAAAAGAATTTAAATCATGAGGTCAATATCAATAAATATTTTTCTTACCAAAAAAAATAATAAATATTTAAAACTAATAATTTATAGAATAATTTTTTTAACAAATAGAAGAAAATTAAATTTTATAATTTCATGATAACTAATATAGATTCTAAGATTGTGTCGAAATTGGATATTTTTTATTCTAAAAGTAACTTTTTGTCTAATTTAGATTTTTGGAAGAATTATTGATAAGTAACTGAATCATAACATTCTTATTTGAGAGAAACCTACTTTATATTTATCTTAAAAGTGGTTGGGTCATCAGAATGTAAAAATAAAATGTTAAGTAATACAACAAGTGAAGAATTAACCATATGCAATGTAAAGACAATTCAGAAGAAAAATTTGTGTTTATATTATAAGTTGTAGTTTCATTTTATTTTATACATGCATAATTCATATTTATTTATCCTGTAAATAGAAAATGATAATTAATATGCCAATTGAATAGGTAAAAATATTTGACTTGAATCCCTTGACTGGACCATCCTATTTCATTACCACCTAATAGTTTCCAAAGTTTAAAATTTATAGTAAACCTTGTAGGAAATCTTAGAGAAACAAACATAGAGTTTTCCAAGGAAGCAATGGTGTTGGATTTCTATGTTTGAGTATATTTAATTATGAACTATGATAAACTTAGTTATAATAGAAAGTGTGAGTTTGTGAGTGTGTGTTTGGTAAAATGTACTAGAAAGATTTTCTATGATTACCAGATGGAATAAATTTATGTATTGGAAATATGAAATATAAGAATGGATCGTATATTTTATGTAATTGGTAACATCAAATAGGATTTAAAATAGGGGTGTTCATGTTGTTCACACCAAATTTGAAAGAAGTATGAGGAAGAAATAAGAAAGAAATTCATTTTACAAAGACTAAATAATCAACAAAAAATAAATCGCCAAGTTAGTTAATTATGAAATCTGGGTGATGGAAGTGCCTGAAATCAAAAGCCTAAAATTGAAATTAGGTATCGCCTAATATTACGAAAAATATGGAACCAATTGAATATAGAGGTGGAGTCAAAGGCCAGGTGAGATGCGAGTTAGGGGTGGCGGTGAAGGTGGATGGGTGACGTGAGTCTCTAGGGGCATTCACGACGATGAGAGAGGTGCGAGGAAGGGAGCCAGGGGAAAGGGAGGCAGAGTTGGGCTGGGTAGTTAGGGAGGGAGAGGGAACCAGAGTAAGAGGGAGCTAAAGACGGAGGCTATGGTGAGTTCAGTGAGGGAGAAAATAGGCGGCATAGGAGGAATGGTTTACCGAGAGGGGGGATGTGTGTGAGAGAGGTCGGGGTGGGGGGATATTGTTGAGTCAAAAGTCTTCTTTTGACTTCTATATCATGTTTTGGAAATCAAAAATGCATTCTATCATATTTTGGAAATTACAATTGTCTTCTATTTTGTTTATCGTATCGTACAATGATGATCGTACTATCCATATCGTATCGTACGATACTAATCGAACTGATCGTACTGATCATGCTGATCGTACTGATCACGGTGATCGTACTGATCATGCTGATCGTACTAACCATATGATATCGTACAATACTGATCGTACTGACCATATCGTATCGTACAATACTGATCGTACTTACCATGCCAATCGTACAATGCTGATCATACTAAATATGAAAATTGTATTTATTCTGTTACTCAAAATTTTTATTACATTCTTGTTTTAATACTTAGTCAAAAACACTTATTGAATATGAATCGTAATCATGTTTTTCATTTCTATATATCTTATGTCCTAACAAAATGATGTCACTGAGTTAGTTACAAACTAATCAAAATGATGTCGTGCTTTCTGTTTCAATATGACTGTTGGAGGCAATATGACCGTTGGAACCCGAGGCCTATAAATAGGAGGTCATTTGAAGCTGAGAGAACAACGATTGATGATGAAATGAATGAAGAGACTTCGTGAACTACAAAGATTCTAGAGAGAGACACTGTGACTTCTCTCATCTGTCATGTGCGTCCGATCATCGTATCGAGGGCTGCCGGGGATAGGCAGACAGACGTGCCGATCATCGTATCGAGGGCTGCTGGGGATAGGCAGACAGACGTGCCGATCATCGTATCGAGGGCTGACAGGGATAGGCAGACAGACGTGTCGATCATCGTATCGAGGGATACCGGGGATAGACAGACATACGTTCCGATCATCGTATCGAGGGCTCACCATGGTGTTGGTGAGACAGACCCTTTTATCCTAGGTGAAAGGATAACCCTTCTCTTTGGGTTAAAATAATTGTAATACTTTTACATTTCTGCTGTTACTTGTATTAGAAAGGAATTTTTATTGTTTCCTTTCTTCTTTACATTTTAAATTGTAATTGTTTCAATTACAATCATTCTATTACATATTGTATTAATTGATTCTATACGCTTTAAGGTAGAATCATTCATCTTTGTATTACTCTGATTATTGTTTTCATCTTGAATACAATTGTTTTACATTACATTAGTATTACAATACATCATACCTTTTTACATTCAATACGATTGTGGGTGTTTGTATTTGTATTAGTTTAAGATCATTTAAACTAATCTCTTAGTTGCTAAAACTCAAAGGTTTTTAAACCTACAATTCACCCCCCTCTTGTATTGTTCCATCTAATAAACATATATATCTACATATTCGATCCAACAATTGGTATTAGAGGAGGTTTTCCACTGATTTGTATTACTAGCTTTATTTCTTTCTTATTACTATCTTGAATACTTACTACACTAACGTGTGGAGTGGAAAATTTTTTCTTGTATTAGATGGAAGGAATGAATATCGGGTCAATAGACAATCTGAATCCTTCTAGACCACCAATCTTTGATGGGAATGATTATGAGTATTGGAGAGATCGTATGAAGACTTTCGTTATCAATACTGGTGTAGACAATTTTATTATGCTTACTGGAGGTTACAAAATTTCTGACAAAGAAGTTAGTACTTTCCCCAACCAAGAGAAGCAAGAATATCAACTGAATTACAAGGTACACAATACTTTATTATGCTCTATGACCAGGAATATATACAGTCAGATATCTTCATGTGAAGTAGCCAACTGTATTTGGAAGAAATTTGAAGTCACTCATTTTGGTACATCCAAGGTTATAGAAACAAGGAGAGCAATGCTTCGAGCAGAGTATCATGGATTTGTTTTTCCTTATGGAGAGCCAGTATGTAAAGTCCAACAAAGGTTTATGACAATTGTCAACAGCTTAAAATATATGGGAGAAAAAGGTCTTGATGATGAATCTCTTGTTGATAAGATTATAGATATAATTCCAAATGAATGGGAGTCAAAAAGGACAGCTATTGATGAAAATAAAAAAGTTTCCCATATTACTCTTGATGAACTCTTTGGAACTCTTCTACGGCACGAGACAAGAATGAAGAGAGATGCTGATTTCAACAAGAAGAAGAATGGGAATGGAAGTGTATCCTTTGCATCTAAAGCTAAAACACCTGAAAGTCTTACAAGGTTGAAATCCAAGAAAGTTGTTATATCTGATTCAATTGATTTTAATCTTTCGGATAATGAGTTATCCAATCTTGCTAGAAGGATGAAGAAGATCGCAGGAAAGAATGGTTTTTAATATAGATTCAAAAATAAAGATAGG
Organism: Viscum album; assembly: GCA_963277665.1. Classification (NCBI taxonomy): domain Eukaryota; kingdom Viridiplantae; phylum Streptophyta; class Magnoliopsida; order Santalales; family Viscaceae; genus Viscum; species Viscum album. The sequence goes on from OY728160.1 coordinate 2,089,271,549, forward strand.
AAGGATAGGAAAGATTCAGAGGTAACTTGTTATGAATGCAAGAAATCAGGACATATAAGGCCTGATTGTCCTTTACTGAAGAGGAAAGATAGAAAGGAGAAACACTCTGAAAGAAACAAGATTAGGTTTTATAAGACAAAGAAAGTCTTAAAAGAAAATGATACGTGGAGTTCAAGTGGTAGTGATTCCTCAGACGATTCTTTAGAATATGAGACATCAGGACAAAGGAATATCGGACTCTTAGCCAGATTACCAATTAAAGATCATTGTCTCATGGCTAAGGTACATAATGATGAAGCTATTACAAATGTCTCTTTAAATGAAAATTGTAATGATAATAGATATTATGAATCTTCAAATGATGAATCCTCATCATCAGAGGATGATACATTACCTTCTTTTGAAGAGGTCTCTAGATTTTCCAAATTACTTGAAAATGAAAATTCTAAACTCAAAAAGAGATTTGAAAAAGAAAATTCTAGAATTTCAATCTTGACTAAAGAAGTATCAGATCTTTCTAAATATCTTGATGTGAAAACTTCTGATTTTGAAAGTATTTTAAAAACCCTTGAGAAAGTTAAATTTGATAAGGATAAACTTTCTAAGGATCTTGAAACTGTAATTTCAAAGAGAAATATTTTAGAGCCTAACTCTAGTTCAAATTCAAATGTTTTCGAAAATAATAATTTGGTTTTAAAACTAAAGTCGGAGATTTTATCCTTGAAAAAATGTTTGTCAAACTTTACTCATGGAAAAGAAAACTTTGACAGGATGTATTCTCAAATTAGACCTTTGAGAAATCGTTCTGGTCTTGGTTATACTTATTCCAAACCTGTTTTTAGCAATAACTATTTTGTTCCTCAAAAAACCTTTTTTTGTTCTAAGTGTCAATGTGGTGGACACTGGAGAAGATATTGTTCTCTTAACAAAAATCAATCTTTAGGATTTCATAAAGCTCATTTTGCAAAACTAATGTGGATTCCTAAAATTCTTTTATCTAACCTTTCTGGATCCAAACAAGTTTGGATTCCGAAAAACTAATTGTTTCTTTTTTAGGAAAATGAGAAGTGTACCAATAAGAATATTTGGTACATGGATAGTGGTTGTTCTCGGCACATGACTGGAAACAAAGATCTCTTTGAAAATGTTATCAAAACAAAAGGTGGAAAAGTTACCTTCAGAGATAATGCTCAAGGAAAGATTGTTGGTGTAGGTAATATTGTTTTTCTTGGAAAAGTTCTTATCTCAAATGTTTTGTTTGTTAAAGGTCTTAGGAAAAATCTCATCAGCATAAGTCAATTATGCGATGAAGGTTACCTTGTGAATTTTAGAAATGATAAGTGTCTTGTTCACAATTCCAAGGATGAGTTCATTCTATCTGCCCATAAGCAAGAGAATGTTTACACTATTAACTTAGAAGACCATAGGAACCAAAACTTACCTTCCTTAAGTGTAATAGAAGACCAATCGTGGCTATGGCATAGGAGACTAGGACACTGTAATATGAGAAACCTAAGTAAACTCTCAAAGAAAGGACTTGTAAAAGGGCTACCAGATCTTAAATATGATTCTTCAAAAGTCTGTGATCCTTGTTAATTTGGAAAGCAACATAAAAATAGCTTTAAATCAATTAATGAAGTTTCAACTTCTAATGCATTACAGTTAGTGCATATGGATCTTTTTGGTCCTTCACAATCTGGAAGCATTGGTGGAAAATACTATGTATTTGTTTTAGTTGATGACTTTATTAGATTTACATGGGTCTACTTTCTCACAAAGAAATCTGAAGCCTTTTCCTATTTCAAAACTTTTAGAGACCAAGTTAAAAATGAGAAAAACCTACCATTGATAACTATTCATAGTGATCATGGTGGTGAATTTCAAAATTCAGATTTTGAAACTTTTTGTAGTAAGAAAGGTATTACTCACAATTTCTCAGCTTCAAGAACTCCTCAGCAAAATGGTGTTGTTGAAAGAAGAAATCGTATTCTTCAAGAAATGACTCGAACCATGTTGAGTGAATACTCAATTGCTAAGCACTTTTGGGCTGAAGTTGTTAGTACTGCCTGTTATACTATAAATCGTGTTTTAACTAGACCATTTCTTAATAAAACCCCTTATGAGTTATGGACTGGCCGAAAACCTAAAGTTTCATACTTCAAAGTTTTTGGATGCAAAGTATTCATTCTGAATACAAAAGATAATCTACACAAATTTGCACCAAAATCTGATGAAGGAATCTTTCTAGGCTATTCTACAACCTCTAAGGATTATAGAGTTTTCAATAAAAACACTTGTACTGTTGAGGAAACAGTGCATGTAAAATTCTATGAAACTAATCCTTTTGTTTTCAACCAACCCAATCCTACATCCTCAAATGTGTTTTATAAAAATGTTTATCAACCTTTATTATAAAATCATTCTGATAAGGAAAATGTTCAAGAAAGTTTTCCTGAAACATTTACCACAGAATATTTTCTACCATATGTTGATGAACAGGTTTTACAAAACCCAAATCAATTGTTTCTTAGGAATCATCCCAGTGATAACATCATTGGTGATGTAAATCAACCTGTAAGGACCAGAAATTCCTTAAGAAATGAAATAGAACATCTTGCTTTTCTTTCCCAATTTGAACCTAAAAGTCCAAGTGAGGCTTTAGGTGATGATGATTGGATCAAAGCAATGCAAGATGAACTAAATGAATTTGAAAGGAATCAAGTCTGTACTTTAGTTGATAGACCTAAAGAAACAACTGTGATTAGTGTAAAATGGGTTTTCAGAAACAAATGTGATAAAAATGGAATCATTGTAAGAAATAAAGAAAGACTTGTTGCTAAAGGCTATAATCAACAAGAGGGAATAGACTATGAAGAAACATATGATCCTGTAGCTAGACTTGAATCTATTCGTATTCTATTAGATTTTGCAGCGTATTTCAATTTCAAACTATTTCAAATGGATGTCAAATGTGCTTTTCTAAATGGTTTTGTTCAAGAAGAAGTTTTTGTCGAACAACCTCTTGGTTTTCAAGACCCAAAACATCCTGATCATGTTTTTAAACTTACCAATGCTCTATATGGTCTTAAACAAGCCCCTAGAGCATGGTATGATAGACTTACAGGATTTATTTTACAAAACAATTATACAAAATGTACAGCAGATCCAACCCTTTTTATAAAAATGGAAAACAAAAATGTTTTGATTGTCCAAATCTATGTTGATGACATAATATTTGGATCAACTCAGAAATATTTAACTGATTCTTTTGCAAACTTAATGAAATCTGAGTTTGAAATGAGTATGATGGGTGAGTTAACATTCTTTCTAGGTTTTTAAATTTCTCAAAAACCAGAAGGAACTTATATATCTCAAAATAAGTATATAAAATATTTACTCAAAAAGTATGGATTTGAAAAAACTAAAAGTATTAGTACTCCAATTGGTACCTCTAATACTCTTGATCTTGATGAAACTGGGAAACCAGTAGATCAAACAATCTTTAGAGGTATGATAGGAAGTTTGCTATACTTGATAGCTAGTCGACCAGACTTGATGTTTTCTGTATGCTTATGTGCAAGATACCAATCTAATCCAAAAGAGTCTCATTTAAAAGCCGCAAATAGAATCTTTCGGTATTTAAAAGACACTATGGATTTAGGTCTTTTTTACTCTTCTGGGAATGATTTTGTTTTAAAAAGTTTTTCAGATGCTGACTTTGGTGGTTGTAAAATGGATAGAAAAAGTACATCTGGAACATGTCACTTTATAGGAGATTCCTTGGTTTCTTGGTCCTGCAAGAAACAACACTCAGTAGCACTATCCACTGCTGAAGCTGAATATGTAGCAGTTGGAAGTTGCTGTGCTCAAGTATTGTGGATGCAGCACACACTCACTGACTATGGTTTGAGTTTCTCCAAAACTCAAATTCTTTGTGATAATACAAGTGCCATAGCTCTTAATAAGAACCCAACACATCACTCACATGCAAAACACATAGATGTTAGGCATCACTTTCTTAGGGATCACACACAAAAAGGAGATATTGTTTTACAATTCATCGGAACGCAAGAACAACTTGCTGACATTTTTACAAAACCTTTACCTTCCGATAGATTTGAATTTATAAAACAGAAGCTAGGAATGATTACATTAAAATAATCATTTATATCTACTTCCTGTTTTACATCTCTCCTAATAGTAAGAAACTCCTCGTAGAAAGGGGGAGAACATTTCATTCTATGTTTCACACTTTATTTCATTTTATCTTATGATTTTCATTTTTTTCTTGCTATGTGTTTTCTGTTTATCGTATTGACAATTTTATTGTAGCATTCATTTTTTTTTCTGTTTATCGTATTAACAGTTTTATCGTATCGACCGATGATGGTAATGATTTTCTTTTCCATCGTATCGACCGATGATGGTAATCAAATTATTTTTTATCGTATCGACTGATGATGGTAATGATTTTCTTTTCCATCGTACTGTCCAATGATGGTAATGGTTTTCTTTTCCATCACATCGACCGATGATGGTAATCAAATTCTTTTTATCGTATCGATCGATGATGGTAATCAAATTCTTTTTTATCATATTGACCAATGATGGTAATCAAATTCTTTTCCATCATATCAATCAATCATGGTATTGAATCAACCGATGACGGTATTGAAATTCTTTTCCATCGTATCAATCAATCATGGTATTGAATCAACCGATGATGGTATTGAAATTCTTTTCCATCGTATCAATCAATCATGGTATTGAATCAACCGATGATGGTATTGAAATTATTTTCCATCGTATCAATCAATCATGGTATTGAATCAACCGATGATGGTGTTGAAATTCTTTTCCATCGTATCAATCAATCATGGTATTGAATCGACCGATGATGGTATTGAATTTCTTTTCCATCGTATCAATCAATCATAATATTGAATCGGCCGATGATAGTATTGAATTTTTTTTCCATCGTAATGTCGTTTACTAATTCTATTGTATTTTATTTCATACATTTGTATTTTCTTTTGAAATATATCGAAACCAACAATTACCTTACATTCTCCGACAGGTATTTTTTCATTTTTTTTAATTTTTGTTCCTTTGTTTTAATCCTAACCATTGATCTGGTTTTCTCTAATCTTGACCGTAGAAGATCAACGGTCACTCTTTTTTGACCGTAGAAGATCAAAGGTCACCCCTTTATCGCCTATAAATATCCCCCCTCTCCTCCCCAAACCCACATTGTTTTTTCAGGATTTGAGGCGAAGCTCTGCTCCACCAGCTATAAATCATCGTACGATCTTCTCATCGGCAGCACCTTTATGTCTCAATCCTCTGCTAACACTCCCTCCGAAATGTCTTCAAAGACTTTTACAGAGAAAGACTTTAACAGAGAAAGGTTAGTATCTCGGGACTTTTTCGATACGTACGATTCTACAATCAGGAGGATCATTTTGTTTCAAGAGTGGGAACATCTGTGTGTTGAAAATCCTGATTCTGAAGATCCGGTTCTTTTTGATGAAGTTTTTCAATTTTACAAAACCGTTTCTTTCGACAAAGACATGACTATAAACTTTTCTGTGTACGATGGAAAATTGTCTATGTCTGTGAAACAAGCGGCACATTTTCTGAATGTTTCTGTAGAAGGGGATTCTTTCTGTCCATCGCACAAACTACCAGAGGAATTTGGTACGTTTAATAGAGAAAGTGATGAAAAGACTTTGTTTGTTATTAATGAGGAAAAGAGAAAAGTGTCTCATCTTTCTCCGGACAATCGTTTTGTCACTTTATGCATTCAAGGTTTTCTTATCCCAAGGAAAGGGGATAGAGAAACTTTGAAAGTTTCTGATATTTTCATGCTTGACTATCTTGTGAATATGAGAAAAGTAAATCTCATGGGGTATGTTTTTGAAACCATTAATAATGTCAAGACGGGAGGGATTAAGTCCTAGATGATTATGTATCCAGCTATCCTTACGAAGTTCATTTTCGAGAGTATGAAGTTTTGTAACATTCCTTTGAAAGGAAACCCCATAGATCTGAAGCCTTCTTGGATTAGCAAAAGTACAATGAAAAAGTTGAATATTTGTTTTGATCACAATTCAAAACTTTTTGTTAGAGATGTAGAAGCTGAATTGGCATAGAATCAATCAACACCTATGCCATCCAAAGACATTCAATCTACTGGAGTTACTCAAAAATCTGATCCGCAAACCAGTTCAAAGCCCAAGAAGAAGCCAAGGTACAGTAAGGAGGTTGTAGCCAAATGGAGAAAGGATAAGGAACAGAGAAAGGAAGGTGATCCGAAGTTTGGTCTTGAACCTTCTGAGGCTTTTGCAGAAAGAGTAAGGGTAGAAGAAACCCTTCAAGCTGAAAAGAAGAAGAAGGTTATTTTGAAAAGAAAGGCTCAGGACTTTGATGTCTCTAAAGTCTTGAAAACAGTAGAGGAAGCTAGTGCTCAACTAATAGAATAAGTGCACCAAGAGCCCATCGTACAGAGTCTCCCTGAGAAAGGAAAACAAAAACAAGTGATGAAAGAGATAGAAGAAGTGGAAGAAGAAGAAGGAGACTTTCTTTTAGAATTTCTTCAAAGTTCAAAGAAGAGTAGAGAGGAATCGGTTCAAAAGCTGAGTGAAGGTGTTCAAAAAACTCCTCATGCCGATCAAGCACGATCTCCGAACAGAATGTCATCTCAAGAAAAGCATGGTGCTCAATCCTCCCACTCTGATAAAGTTGTTGTCATTAGTGACAGAGTGGAAGAAGAAAGAAAGCAGAAAGAAAAAGAAAAAGGGAAACAACCAGTTGTCGACTCAAGCAGATCGTATGAACTAGAATCGTACGATGAAGATACTGATTCAGAACATACAATCTCTCTCAAGAAGAGTGATTACATTGTTCATGTTTTGAGAAGGGTTGAGAAGACCATTCCTTATTTCCCGAGGCTGGAAGGGAAGATTGATTTTATTACTGACAATCAAAAGAAGAAGTTTGGCTCTGTAAAAGAATTGAGGAAGAAATTTTTGTCAGTGGAAGCCGATATGAAAGTTCTTTCATAAAGTTCGATTGCTCATAAGAAGGCCTGCAATAAGATGACCAAGTGGTCATACAAAACAGAGAGCTCAATCAATGATCATGAAATAGCTATTGAAGATATAAGAAGGTTGTCAAATGAGCTTGCAGTTGATTTCAATAAGCTTGACAGAGAAACAGTCGAAAGGTTGAATCTTTTGTCTTCTCAAAGAGCCGATGTTCCTTTAGTGAAAGATTTGCAAGAGAGAATGAATGTTTTTCAATCTGAATTCTCGAAGGTTTCATCTTTCAAAGATGAAATGGTTTTGATGAAGAATCAAAATTCAGTGTTATCCAAAGATAACAAGAATTTTCAAAACAGAATTGATACCCTTGAAGAAGTAATCAGAGTCCAGGAGGAGACTATCAGAAATCAAGATCAGATTTTTGCGGACCAACAAGAGCTTCTCAAAACTCAGGGTGCATCAATTTCTGAAGACAAGAAGGAGATCAAGAAGATGAAATCTGTTCTTCATGAGCTTATAAAGAAGGAGAAGGAAAGAGAAAAAAAATGATTGTTGTCTTTGTTTTCCTTTGGAATTTGTCATTGTTTTGTAATGACTTTTATGATCCTTTTCTTTTATCCATTGTCTTGTGTTTATTTTCTAACTCCCTCAGACAATTCAAGATTACTCCTTTCTTTTTGTAAATCATAAAGGGGGAGAATGTTTACAAAGGGGAGAATGTTTTATAAAGGGGGAGAATTCTTTACAACACTCTTAAGGAAAATCTACGAATACAGTCCTTAGGAAAGTCCATACCTAAGGGGGAGTTAGTTGTATTCAATTTCTTATTCAAAAGAGTTTCCAATAACTCAGGGGGAGATAAGTTTTTCTTGTTACATTTACTTTGTGTGTTGTGCTTTCCAAAAAGGGGGAGATTGTTGAGTCAAAAGTCTTCTTTTGACTTCTATATCATTTTTTGGAAATCACAAATGCATTCTATCATATTTTGGAAATTACAATTGTCTTATATTTTGTTTATCGTATCGTACAATGATGATCATATTATCCATATCGTATCATACGATACTAATCGAACTGATCGTACTGATCATGCTGATCGTACTGATCATGGTGATTGTACTGATCATGCTGATCATACTGACCATATCATATCGTACAATACTGATCGTACTGACCATATCGTATCGTACAATACTGATCATACTTACCATGCCAATTGTACAATGCTGATCATACTAAATATGAAAATTGTATTGATTCTGTTACTCAAAATTTTTATTACATTCTTGTTTTAATAATTAGTCAAAAACACTTATTTCATATGAATCGTACTCATGTTTTTCATTTCTATATATCTTATATCCTAACAAAACGATTTCGTTGAGTTAGTTACAAACTAATCAAAAAGATGTCATGCTTTCTGTTTCAATATGACTGTTGGAGGCAATATGACCGTTGGAACCCGAGGCCTATAAATAGGAGGTCATTTGAATCTGAGAGAACAATGATTGATGATGAAATGAATGAAGAGACTTCATGAACTACCAATATTCTAGAGAGAGACACTGTGACTTCTCTCATCTGCCTTGTGCGTCCGATCATCGTATCGAGGGCTGCCGGGGATAGGCAGACAGACGTGCCGATCATCGTATCGAGGGCTGCCGGGGATAGGCAGACAGACCTGCCGATCATCGTATCGAGGGCTGCCAGGGATAGACAGACAGACGTGCCGATCATCGTATCGAGGGCTGCCAGGGATAGGCAGACAGACGTGCCGATCATCGTATCGAGGGCTTCCGGGGATAGGCAGACAGACGTGCCGATCATCGTATCAAGGGCTCAGCAAGGTGTTGGTGAGACATACCCTTTTATCCTAGGTGAAAGGATAACCCTTCTCTTTGGGTTAAAAGAATTGTAATACTTTTACATTTCCGCTGTTACTTGTATTAGAAAGGAATTTGTATTGTTTCCTTTCTTCTTTACATTTTCAATTGTAATTGTTTCAATTACAATCATTCTATTACATATTGTATTAATTGATTCTATACGCTTTAAGGTAGAATCATTCATCTTTGTATTACTCTGATTATTGTGTTCATATTGAATACAATTGTTTTACATTACATTAGTATTACAATACATCATACCATTTTACATTCAATACGATTGTGGGTGTTTGTATTTGTATTAGTTTAAGATCATTTAAACTAATCTCTTAGTTGCTAAAACTCAAAGGTTTTTAAACCTACAATTCACCCCCCCTCTTGTATTGTTCCATCTAATAAACATATATATCTACATATTCGATCCAACATATATGTTGTGTTAAAAAAAATTAGGCTTATTACCACTTTTGGTGGTCACCCGTTCCATGGGGATCAAAAACTTAAATTTCTAATAGGTATTCCAGTTCTATGAAATGACTCCCTACCCATAAATTCCTCTTCTGTATAGTGACCCCCACCTTTCTTATAGAAACCCACACTCCCTTAATAAATATGAGCCCTTGTCCATTTATGTTTTTTTTATATTTTTTATAATGAAATCATGATTTATCATGATTTTCTTTTTTTGGTTTTGATATAGTATTTATGTTAGATTTGATAACTTCCTCAACTAGATTAACATCACTGTGTATTTGTTTCCTCATATTCTTCAATATTTTACTCAGACTGTAGCTTCATTGGTTTGTATGTTTTAATGATATGAGTTTCCTTAGAATCAAAATAAGATATTAGTGTTCAATAATATTTTTCATCACATTCCATTTATGTTACGTAGATTTTATTTTTGAAAGGATATTATGATTGAATCATTCCAATTATTTTACATATCTTTTTTTTCATTTGAATTATTCCCTATTTGTTTTTTAAAAGAAGGAAGAAATAGTTAAAATATCTCTAAAAGTGATAATTTATAATAAAGGAAGAACATTCAAATATTGCGAGCGTCAAAATTTTTATTAATAATTGTCTTCCCAACAAAATGATTGTCAACAATTAATTTACATAGGCTAATAAATTTAACTATATAAAATATCCTTGTTTTACTAGCACAAGTATCTATTTAATTGATTTATAACACATTAATATTACATTTGATGTGACATTCATCTATTATTACATATTTCTTTTTTTATATTTATTAATTTTTCATATTTGTAGAAATATAATTTGGATCTTTATTTGGTTTAATCATGATCTCACATATTGTAGGCATAATTATCCAAACTTGTATAAAATAATAATTTTTTTAATTTTATGTAATTTTTTAATCATATATGGTTTTATATAATTTTATGGTAACTGTATTGTTAAAACTTATTATAAAACACATGTTTTATATTTTTATTGATTTTAATAGAATAGAAATTATTTATAGTTTATTTGATTTTTGAACAAAATAATGGTTTAAAAAAGTTTAATATTTTATCATTGTTAATTTCATTTTAATTAAATAATACATTAATGTGTTTTAAAAGTCATTATATCCACTTATTAATATACTTAAAATGTTTAGTATGTTGTTTTTATAATAATATGTTTATGATATATATTTTTGGAAAATTTTTAGATTTTTTTAAAATACAGTTTATATATTTCAATTATTTTATTTCTATTAAATAAAAATATGGATAATAGATGGAATGATTTTTCAAATAAGTTTTCTACTAAATATTTTTAGGGGATTCAGAAATTTATTTACTTCACCAAGGGATTTAAAAAAGATTTGATTAGTGGTCCGTGATGAAAATGTGCAAACAAATATCTCTTTAAAGAAGATACTATTAGGGAACATCTATTTTTAAATAGGTTTTTGAAAAACTATAAGATATGGACATGTCATAGAGAAGATATTTTTTTGTGTCACCAATTAAAAAGTATTCATAAGGATTTTTATTCAATAATAATTGATCTGATAAACATAATGATCGATGATATAATGTAAAAATTTCAACCTAAATATAGTAATGTCATAAAAGGTGATGTTGGAGGGAGTAATCATCATTCTTATACATATGGTGAAGCATTTAAATTATTTTAAATTCTTGATGACATGCTTACTAAATTATATTTTGAATGTAGTAAATTTAGTAAAAAAAATCGTTGTTAAATTATTACACTTGAATACCTTGAATTAGTGAACATATACTTCCTTTGACATGTTATTGGTATAGTTGGATAAGTTATTCCCTACCAGAGAGAATATTATGGAGTCATGCTATCAATATCTAAAATTGATTAATGAACTTGGTTTAATATATTATAACATATATGTGTGCCACAATAACTTTATATTTTTATAAAAGAGAATTTAAAACTCAATACTTGTATTGTTTAATGCACATCTAGGTAAATAGATAATGAGACTAATCAAGGTAGTCAGATTCTTCCCATAAGGGTCTTGAATCAAGGGAAACAAGTTGTATCAAAGAAGATGTGTTATTTCACACTAAAAATGAGGTTGAAGAGATTCTTAATGAAAACTAAAATTACTAAATTAATAACTTATAATTCAGAGTGAAAAAGAGGTTGATAAATTAGATCACGAGGAATATTCTTTATCGTGGAAGTATTTTGATCAAAGACACCATGTTTTTTCCTAGTATATTATTAAGGTTCAACTAGGTTTTCTAGCAGATGGTTTTAACCAATTCAGGTGCATGGTCGGTGCGACATATAGTACGTGGCCAATGGTGTTTGTTCCACACAACCTTCTCCCCATGGGTATGTATGAAGAAACCATTTTTGTTACTTTAGACTCTAATTGATGGCCTAAGAGGACCTAGTGATTAAATTGATGTTTATATGCAACTTTTGATTGATTATTTTTAAGAATTTTGGGCGGATGGTGTACTAAATTTTGACTCGATAACTAATGAAATGTTTATACTTCAATCCTCTTTGTTACGGAAAATTAATTACTTCACAGTGTATGCTAACTTATCAAGTTGGAGTAAAAATGAGATTTCTCTTGGAATTTTTGTAATAAAAGTAAAAAATCTATATGGATTAAGAAATATATAAAGTGGGAATAACTTGGTCACAAATGCATTCTTACTCCACTTAATAGGTTTAAAAAAGACAGTGCATCATTGGATGGTAATAGAGATCAGGAACTGACACCAAAAATAATGTCCAAGGATAAAATTCATGAACAAAATGATCAAGAAAACATTTACACAATGTATGATTTTCAGGATTTATTGGATCATACAGTTCCTTCCTTTCCCACTGCAAATAGATAGAACATTCATAATTGAAAGAAATGATGTATTTTCTTCGAATTACCTTATATGATATATAACATTTTAAGATATAATTTTAATTTAATACACATTGAAAAAATATGTTTGATAATATTTTGTGCACCATTTTAGGTGTAAAGGGGAAATAAAATGATAGTTCGAACGCCTAAAATGATTTACATGAAATAGTATTGAGAAAACAAATACATTTATAGTTGGGTGTGGGTAATTGGGAATATTTGTTTGCTACATATTACACAATGAGTCAAGAGGTAAAAGAAACATTTTGATCAATTTTAAAGACCATCAAGGTGTATAGTGGTTATTTCTCTAAAATTTTGAAGCATGTTAATGTGAAAAGCATGAAATTATAGGGGTTAAAAAGTCATGATAATAATATTATGATTCAAAATTTAATCCCAAGTGAAATTCATGATTGTTTGACTACCCATGTTGTTGAGACATTAATTGAAGAAACTAATTTTTTAGATAACTTTGTTCCAGGAATCACCACATAAGTGATTTGAAAAATACACTGGATATGATTTTTCTCGCACTATGTCACTTAGATAAACTATTTCTACCATCTTTTCTTTTGATTTCATGGTCCACCTGATCATGTATTTAACTGGTGAATTAATTTTTTTCTACCCTGTAAAATTCATGTGGATGTATCGAATAGAGAAATACTTAAATACATTGAAATGGTATGTGCACAATAGAGAATTTCTGGATACATTTATTTCCAAGGGATATTTCATGGATTTTTTTTTAAATTTATATGCATCATATATTGATGAGGTTGAAATAATTTTAGATAAAACCCATCACATTGATAAAGGTACAATTATAAAAGTGAAAGCATTTGACATGAACAATGCTTACTAGGTTCAAGCTCATTGATATGTGTTTTTCAACACTCCATTCATATGAATTTATCAATATTATGACATAATGTTCTTTTTATTGGGTGTCTTCACACATTTCAAGATAGTAATCTTGAACTTTATGATTACTCACCTTATTCAAATGAGAAGGAATCTTAGAGGGTTATAAAATAAGTGGTTTTTTTATATTTATTAGATTTTATTTGAATTTAATTATTGGAATAAATATTATTATCAATATTGAGAAATAATTTTATTCAGTTTTTAATATTGTTATTATTCCCTAGGTAATAAATAATTATTTATTTGTTAAAAAAATTTATTTTATTACATGAATATTTAATAAATATTTATTAACTATATTTTGAATAAAAATATATATAATTTATTTATGAATAAAATAATTAAATAAATATTTATTCGGGTATTCAATAAATTATGAGAAATTGGGGCAGAATAAGATCATGTCCCATGATGAAAATTTATTTGCAAGATATAAATAATATTTTTCATTACGTGAGTTAAGAAAAACCGTAAAATAATATCATTATTGTTATTGTTGTATGGTTAATTATTTAATAATGATTATTATATTATTTAAGGGATGGTAAATAATTAAATAATATTCTAATCTAATCCCTAACACTAAAAATATAAAGTTTTGTCTACTATATAGGGTTAATCAAGATTTGAGAATCATTGGGCATAACAAAATTCTATCTCAATTCCTCATCATGTATTCCTCTCAGTAATGATAAGTGAAAGAGATATTCCATCAATCTTGAAGGATCTAGAAGTGATAAATACAAACAGTTTGAGATAATTGATCCACCATGGTAGAACCCAAAAATCAATTGCCGTCGTTCGGAGATAAAAGGAGCACTTGTAAATCATTGATAGAGGGATTCTAGACTTAGATCCTACCAATGAAATAAAGGTAATCCGAATTGATTTTTTTTGGATGATCAAAATAATCTATTAATAAATATCCTCTAACCAAGTATTCATTTCTTCCAATCTGAATAAATTAATTATAAATTTAACATGAAATATCCTCTATCTAGGTTTCTAGAAACACTATGCTAAAAGAAATTTTAATATAACACCCACCACATGAACTTCCATAACACCTAGAACCTACAATTTGTATCTAAAGAGTAACATTTAAAATTTATAATGATTTATTTGATTGTTGATCTATATATGAAATAGTGGTAAGATATTTAATTTTAAGGATATTAATTATTTAATCCATTTTAATTAGCCAATTTTTGACATTTTAATTATCATCATTCAAGATTTCATTTTATTAAAAGACTAAGAGAAGATGAAGAATGATCAGATATGACTTTGGGAAATACCTTGGATTCTAGACATATATCATGGGATTACATGATATGTATCCATATTACATGTTGTCTATCCAAGTGCATTTCACCTAGCAATGTCACAGGATACACAACGTACCAAACAGTAAATAATACACAGTTTATTTATTGCACACCACATGTTGATCGATGCAACTTAGAACACAATTTATCAGATTATATGGTGTTTAGCTGACATAAAAATCATGTAGTCTACACGATTTAGTAATAAAATATGCAAAAATCATGTATACAAGGTTAAAACCACGTAACAATAACATCGTTGAGAAATAATGGCATACACGATGTGTATCAGGTATACACAGCATGCATTTCATTATTTTCTACATTTGAAAAACATGCTGATCCATTTAGTGAGTAAATAAGACACATGAAAAGTGTAATACATGATGTGTAACTGTCTTGTACACACTGTGTAGTCTAACTAAGGTACATGATGAAACCCATGATGTATATTTTGAGTACATGACAACCGAGATAAATGACATGTAGAGTGTAAGTACATGCTATGTAGTCTTCTAATAATGAAAAAAAATTAAATTACACTAAATTTCTAATTGAATCATTAAAAACTTATTATATTTATTTTAACCTATTTTTTTTGACAATTTAATAATGGTTTTAAATAATTATTATATTCTCAATTAATTTATAGTAATTATCAATCATTATTTGATCTCCCATTTATTTTCCATGAATTTATTTTATGATGGGTATCTCAAAGAGAATTCAGATGGTCATTAATATGAATGGTAATTAATTAATTAATCAATAAATTTATTAATGAAAGTTTTTTAATTTAAATTTATTTCATGGATTTTCAATTATTAGTTATTAAATTAAATATGATGGCTTGTGTGACATCCGTCCCTCTTTATTATATTGGACCTCTGTGTCCAATGTTAGTTATGTATTCCCATTAACCAATCCATTGGTTCCCCTCACATGCATGTGAGTTATAAATACATGTTATAAATGGTGTATTTAAATGTTCATGGATGTAGTTCAAGACATTACTGGGATGATTCCAACCTAGGTGTTACATAAGTGGATAGATGGAATGCTACAACTAATTCCAAGATTAGAGAAAAGAGTTATTCCCTTAGGGTCATAGGTTTATTTATTATCCCCTCAATAAATCAACAGTCAGATAAACTCATGAATGGGTCATTTATTTATTTCCTGGATGCAAGACTACAATCACATAAATAAAATAATTATTGTAAAAATATGGAATATAAATTAATGTTTTATGCATATTTTTTTTATCAAACATGGTTAATCACTTAAGTAAAATCTACTCAATATTAAAAAGAATGTAAAAGATAAAACAAAATAATTTTAAGCATAATAAAAAAATCCCTCAACTAAAATATTAAATCATATTTGGAATTACATTAATTGATTATGAAAGAAACAAATATAACTAATTTCTTGACCAACCATTTTTGGGATACTTACTTTTATAAGGGGGGTTATTATGATGTTTTTTGGTTGAATTAACCATCTTACATCAAGATGAGTATCCCTGGATAGACTTGGTGTAATTTGGAGGCAATTTTTGATGAAATCCAAGTCAGGATTTCTAGATTGGGGAGTCCACTCAATGAATCAAGGAACTGGAAGCCCACAATTGGAAAATACCTACCTACCTAAATACCTTCATGTTACTTGAAAACCCTTTTTGGGGTTATGTGAAGGGGAATATAGATCCTTTATATAAGAATGATATAGAAACTAGACATTATGAGTTAAATGGTGAGGGTTATTGGAACTTGATAAAATAGAGGGATATTTAGTAAGAATTTAATTATTATTATTTTTCACATAATTTGTAATCATGAAAAGTACTAAAAACTAATTTTTTAAATTTTACAATAAATGGAAAGTTAATGAACCACATTATCCATACTATTTATATTGGAGAAAGACCATCTCCTCATTGGTAGTAACTTCCAAGAGTGGATTAGACACCTTTTAGGTCATGCTGCACCACGAATGTAAATCTTATGTTCTATAGTCCTCAATATATGATATGCCTACTAAGGAGTCAAGTGATGTAGAGTTCCTTATCTATGAAAAAACTATAAATGATTCAGTCGATGTTCAATGTTTTATGTTTTCATCTATGTTGAATGAAATCATGAAGTCTCATGAAAAAATATATGATTATCGCATGCTCATGTATCTTTGTAGTCTATACCACGAAAGAGCTAAACATGAATGATTTGAGATATCCAAGATTTTTTTAGATAAATATTGGATATGGTGCACTAGTTGGGCCTAATGTATTCAATATCATTGGCTATATTGAGCGTCTAGAGGCTCTAGGGTTTAAAATACCTAATGAACAACTCCATGATCTCATTCTTGCATCACTACCTTAGAGATTCTATAGATTTTTTGTTAATTATAACATGAAAAAAATTTATAAGTCTCTACCATATCCACTCATTTCTATTTTCCAAGTATATAAGGATACGAAGCATGAAAAAACTTTTATCCTTATGGTGAAAAAATAGAAAGAGAATGTGAATAGATCTAAGCCTAAAGCTTCTACATTCCCTTACAAGAAGATAATGACTAACAAGAAAGAAAGGGAGAATAATGCTATTTGTCTAACAAGTGGAAAGAAGGTCCACCAGAAGAAAAACTGCCCCAACCTAAGATTCAAGGGTATTTTTTAGGTTTGTTTTTATTGAGTGAAATTTATCCATTTCTAAAAATTGGGTATTATATACAAATTTAGTTCTCACATATGAATTCAAATAAAATAACTAAGTAGATTTAGAAAGAATGACCTATGGGAGGTAGATCTGTGACCATTAAAAGAAGATAAACTTATTGTTGTAACTATTGTGGACTACCACCTCACATTTCCCACTGGAATAATCTTGGTTTTTAAAGGTTGTTATTATGTTTCATACATTACCAAAAACATTATTTCTATGTCCAAACATGATATAGATGGATTTATTTTCAAATCTGGGAATAAATGTTTCTTTATTTATAAGGATAGAATCTGTTTTTGGTAAGGAAAATTTAAATAATGGTCTTTATGTATTAGATTACACAAACCAAGTAATGTAAATTTATAATGAAATTATTTAACATTATTCATATCACACCGAAATTTGGAATCACTAGCTTGGTTGTGTAAAAAAACAAAATTGAATAAATAACACCAAGATGGATATTTAGATTATTTTGGACTAAAAACACTTTGTGTATGTAATGAATGTTTACAAGGTAAAGTGACCAAATCCCCATTTTAGTTGGAAATGTAAAATTATAAAAGATATTCTTGAATTAGTTCATACTGATTTGTGTAGACCATTCCCTATTAAAGCATGCGGTGAATACTCACACTTTATAACTTTTATTGATAATTTTATTAGATATGGATATGTATGCATAATAAGGTTTAATTAATATTCCTTTAATAAATTTAAGTAATAAAATAATGAGGTTAATAAGTATCTTGGTAAGAATATTATGAGACTCCCTTCATACTATGGTGTAGAATATCTTAATCAAGACTTCATTGATTATTTATGGTGTTTTTGAATCTTATCTCAACTCACTCCTCCTTATACACCTCAATGGAATGTTGTAAGTGAAAGGAGGAATCACACACTATTGGACATGTTGAGATCAATGATGAGTCATGTGAGTCTTCCATTATACTTTTGGAGATATGTGTTACAAACAATAGAACACATATTAAACCAAATACAACCTATTCGATAAATTTTATTCCATATGTACTTGGGATTGAAATAAAAACCATGTTGTTGAATTTATATGTGTCAGGTAGTGAAGCATTTGTTAAGGCCTCTTTAGGTAAAAAAAATTACAACCTGAGACACAAAGTGTACCTTTATAGGATACCCCAAGGAAATAAAGGATTATTACCTATAAAACCCCTCATAAAAAAAGGTAAGAGTAGAAATAAACACTATATTCCTTGATAGGGAGAACATATTTAGAAGATATAGTGGGATATAGATATAATTCGATGAATTACAATTTAATATAAACAAGAGTTGGTACATGATCAAATTCTACAAATCCCCCAGGAAGAAGAAGCAGTTTTAGAGACATAAATATTGCAAAGGAGTAAAATAGAGGTTATAGAACCAAAATGATATGGTTTTCTAGTAACTAAGAATGGTGAATCATTATTAGTTGATAATAAATATCATCTAACCTAAAATTAAGTAGTAAGTGGAACAAATATAACCAAGTGGAAAGACTCCATTAATTATGAGATAGATTCTATGTACCAAAATCAAGTCTGAATTTTGGTATATCTTCCAGTGTATATTAATCATGTTGGTTATAAATGGTTATTCAAGAAAAAACTGGGCAACACAACTATAATTTAGGCCTTTATCAGTAGTAAAAGCCGACATTAAAAGTGCAAGAAAAGCGCTGTAAATGACGGTGAAGATAAAGGGGGGGGGGGTCCCCTTTATCAGCACTCCAAAAAGAACTGATAAAGGCAACCTTTATCAGTGCTAAAAAAATCGCTGATAAAGGCCACCCTTTATCAATGTTTTTTTAGCGCTGAAAAATGTAGCATTTATCAGTGCTTTTCAAAGCACTGATAAAGGGTACCCCCACCCTTTATCTTTTCCGATATTTACAGTGCTCTTATAGCACTGATAAAGGGACCTATTATCAGTGCTCAAGATAGCGCTGACAAAGTTCCCCATTATCAGTGCTCATGATAGCGCTGATAAAGGTGTCCTTTATCAGCACTCAATATAGCGCTGATAAAGGCTCCTTCAGCTACACCTGTAGAACCATCACCTGTAGAACCAACACCAGCACCTTTACAAAACAGCAACTACACACCTATACAAAAAAGCACCTGCACACAATATTTTGACAAAAAATCCTATATACATTACTTAACATCATGAATACAAAAAAATACACTGCTATATACATTTCAAACAATGTTTTACATGGTTACAATTATGATTATCCAACAAAAATTAAAAAAATTAATGTTTCATACTTTGATTTCCATGATCCTCTGTCAAAAATTGTCACCCACGGTATTTGTTTCCGAACAAAGCATCCGAACTCAATGAAAAAAATTCACCTATATAGGAAATCAAATATTATGTTAGTAATACAATAATGAAATAAATTAAAACATTAATATGAAAGAATACATTAATATGGAAATGTGAAACTAAAATATGGAAATGATAAACTCAAATGTTTTCATTCTGATAACAATTAAAGGGAATAATGTAAAATCAATATCGTTTTGGATGATTTATCTCATTTAATAAATACTGATTCTTTATCTAATGAAAAGATTTATCGGTCACACCGTGCATCAGATTGAGGTGCGGTTGATTTTTGCACCTCAAAAATGACCCATGGATCATTGTCCTAAAGTATCAAAACAATCCGAACGCATTTTCTTGGTATTCTGTATATCAGTAGTGTTGTTTTCTAAACTTATTGTCAATTTGAAACTGGTATCAGACACTTTTAGCCATACCGGTCACACCATGCGTTGGATTGAGGTGAGATCGATTTGTACACCTCAAAAATGACTCATAGATCGTTTTCCTAAAGTATCAAAACAATCCGAACGCGTTTGCTCGGTTTTCCGTATGTCACTTGTGTTGTTTTCTAAAGTTAATGTCAATTTGAAACTGGTATCAGACACTTTTAGCCATACCAGCCACATCGTGCGTCAGATTGAGGTGTGGTTGATTTGTACACCTCAAAAATAACTCATGTATCATTGTAATAAAGTATCAAAACAATCTTATTGCATTTTCTTGGTATTCCGTATGTCATTAGTGCTGTTTTCTAAAGTTAAAGTCAATTTGAAACTAGTATCAGACACTTTTAGTCATACCAATCAAACTGTGCGTCAGATTGAGGTGCGGTTGATTCTTACACCTCAAAAATGACTCATGTATTGTTTTCCTAAAGTATCAAAACAATATGAATGCATTTTCTCAATTTTCTGTATGTCACTTGTGTTGTTTTCTAAAGTTAATGTGAATTTGAAACTCGTGTCAGACACTTTTAGCCATACCGGTCACACCGTGCATCGGATTAAGGTGCAGTTGATTCTTACACCTCACAAATGACTCATGTATCGTTGTAGTAAAGTATCAAAACAACCTGAATGCATTTTATTAGTTTTCCTTATGTTAGTAGTGTTGTTTTCTAAAGTTAATGTCAATTTTAAACTAGTATTAGACACTTTTATCCATATCGGTCACACCGTGCGTTGGATTGAGGTGAGGTCAATTCGTACACCTCAAAAATGACTCGTGGATCGTTGTCATAAAGTATCAAAACAATCCGAACGCTTTTTCTTAGTTTTCCGTATGTCAGTAGTGTTGTTTTCTAAACTTAATGTCAATTTGAAACTGTTATCAGACACTTTTAGCCATACTGGTCACACCGTGCATCAGATTGAGGTGTGGTCAATTCGTACACCTCAAAAATGACTCATGGATCATGGTACTAAAGTATAAAAACAATAAGAATGCATTTTCTCAGTATTCCGTATGTCAGTAGTGTTGTTTTCTAAAGTTAATATCAATTTGAAACTGGTATTAGACACTTTTAGTCATACCGGTCACACCGTGCGTCAGATTGATGTACGGTCAATTCGTACACCTCAAAACTGACTCATGGATTGTTTTACTAAAGTATCAAAACAATCTGAACACATTTTCTTGGTATTACATATGTCAGTAGTTTTTTTTTCTAAAGTTAATGTCAATTTGAAACTGGTATCAGACACTTTTTTCCAATGAGTTATGCTTTACTAGAAAGACAAATCATATCTAAAACCATTCTTTATAACCTAAGGATATAAAAAATAAGAAAGGGTGATCATATATGCTTAGTAAGTGTAAACAAGGGAGATATCAATGATCATATATGGATAACATTAATAGGAATTCACCTTCATCCTATTTGTGTACAATCTTCCATCAGGTATGTTGCCCATTTGTTTCTAAACACATCTATATCATCTTATGAATTTGAGTTTTTGCGACAGTCCTGGTAGTACTGAAAAAATATAAATACACAAAGGATTAATAAATATTTTAAATGAACTTGTAATTATTTTTGAAAATACCTCGTCAGGGATGCTATTTTGTTGATGAAATACAATCTCTTTCATAAATTTACAAACATACTAACCACAGTCCTTTCTGTTTATTTGTTTTGGACACTACAGAAACATTGACAACAATAAGTAATTTGTTTTTATATGTGTTTGGATAGTGCAATGTTATTATATATACCCGAATACTTTTCTAGTTTTATATCTTGTATTCTTTCTCATCCTTATGCCCTAGATTCATTCCATGCGTTAGGAGATATTGATGCTCCTCCCTATCATAACAGAATCCTCATTAAAAGATAACATAAATTATATAACTAGATGTTTAGTTTTAAAATGATAGATATAGTGTATTACAAATTAACAAACGCCATCATGCGTGGTCAGTTTGTTGGATATCCATGCGTTGAATCCAGAAAATAAATCTTTGGAGTATCCAAGTTAACTGCAATCAACATCCAATGCTCCCTAAAAATACAAAAATGAATAATTAAAGAAATGAAAATATAGTTGATATGATTAAATTTTAGAGTTTTACCCCTGCATCGTTGGTATTAAAAAGAGTCTATCATCCATAATTTTGTTTTCAAACGATTTGAGCAGGGATGACATTATTGCAGCCTCTTTATCAGAATATATTTCTTATTTTGAAGAGGTGGTGTGAGGACTAACGAGTCCAAATTTTTGTTCATGGGGAAATACCTTCAATTATTTTTCATATATATGCCTGCGAAAAATATAAAATGTATTTAGTCATTATTATCAGAGTATATCATCTTTTGTATAATAAAATCATGAAAACATACCTCTTGTATACATTTACAACTGAGGCGCCTAGCCATTCATACATGAGGATTTCATTTACATTTTCAGCACTAATGAAATCTGATGTTTCCTCACCGTACATATTTTTTTCAAAAACAACTATGTGAGCATTATTGTTTATCAACTTTTTATCCACATGAGCCTGCAATGATATTAACTGTGGATATAGAACGGGCGGGGTGAAGGTGATCTCAGTAGACCATTTCAGTCGGTTGGTTGATCATTGAGATAGTTTTGAGATGATATTTTGTTTAACCCCCTTATTTTTGTCGTTATGTAGTAACATTCATCGGTTCATACCTTTTTTCATTAACTGTTAAAGGTCCATATTAAAAAATAACTTGTAAATGGATACCTCCTTGTCGACATGTTTTTTTACAAGAACTGATGGCCATACGATGAATGTTCCAACAGCTTGTTCAACCTTATGAATGTCATTATCGTCATTTGGAACAGGTAGCTCGGCACTCAGCACATTAGCTACATTAATTGACACTCTGAAATGATCTGTTGGAAGCTGTCTGTTGTGTAGCATGTCGTTCTACGTATTGAACACCGTAGTCCTCGCTACAAGGCGATATGTGGGAGTTTCAAGATATAAATCACAGTCATTTTCACCATGTAGAATATTAGTATAGGAAAGGTATCAGTGTATATGTGAATCACATTTCACAGAAACAATTATTAAAACATTGATTACCTCAGCTAATTCAGCTTTTTTAGGGGAATGGCTTGAATCAAAGCTGGTGAGGGGGTGGGGTAGGATTGTCACGCATAGGTTGTTGCTGAGTTGTTTCTTCTCTTTGCCTCTCCCCCATCAATGTTTCTATCATATCTCTTTGGTATTGTAATTCTTCTTGAAAAATAGTTAATTTTTCTTGCAGCTTTTCCATTTTTTTAGTTTCATCATCTTCTTGTTTTTGTTTTTGAAAATATGTTCGGGGTGTCACCCCAAAACCCGCACCTCTGATGCAGCCATATTGGTTTGGCCGCTTCAAGGCTGCTGAAAGTATGTCTGCATCCGGTGCAGGTGTTGTTGATTCCTGTGACTATGTCAGATAGAAAATATAGAAAAATAAGTAGTCATTGTAATTTAATAGTGATTTAAAACAAATAAAATTTATATTATGTAATACTTACACATGTTTCCCACACTTTTTGTGTGTTTTCGTATATCAGTATCCCCTCTTTATTTACATGAGCCTCCTTCCATAGCACATGGCATGGGATTGATTTGGATTTCAATTTTGATTCATCAATCTGTATATAAATATAGAAACATGGTTATGGTGTTGTTTTATGTCACATATAAGTAGTACGGTAGATTTAAAAGACGTACAAATTTTTTCTCAAGTGAAGTGTACCCAAACCTTGCTTTACGTTAAGGGTACGCTAGTTCAGCTGCACGTTATTTATTTTCAGCACTCAGTTGCTATTTCATAAATAAAAAACTGTCAATCAAAGTGATGAATACAAGAAACATCAAACAATGTATTACCCCACACAATGTACATGAAAAGTCTGATCCCCATGACGGTTGATAAATGCATCCCACGCTCCTTGGGATATCAAGTGTACATAAAGAGGAGGTGGGTGCGACTTGATTTTCCCTTCAGCATCTTTAAGATGATATTTCATTAAAATTGTGCAGAAACCTCTCTAAATCCTTCCTTCAAATCTTAATACATATTCCTTGTGCGAGGCATCTACTATAAATGTACTCTGCAATGGATGATGAAGAGTAAGTCAATGTTTTGGTATTTTATTTTAATAAATTAAAAAAACGATATCATAATGTTAGCGTAAACTCTTCCCATATTAGTGTCTTCAGACCGGTGACAACATGGTTCCACGACTGCACATAAATCGGCACACGTTGCCGATTGATTATTCCAATTTAGCTACTAAATATGGCTTTGTTGGGGTTAACATGTTGGCCTCACTTATTCCATCCCACCTCAAATTTGATGCCTTTTTCTTTGGCCTTAAGGATTTTGGATAACATTGTCAAACTATGGCGTTCTTGTTTTTTTTCACTTTTAGGGTTTCATTTCCTACCATTTCCTCATAAGTATCATTAATATATTTCTATGGAGCACTAGCATCAGCACTGGGACCTGCAAAAACAGGTTGAGAAACTTGTTGTTGCTCTGTACTGGGACCAGCAACAATAGGTTGAGAAACTTGTTGCTGATCTGCACTGGGACCACCACTAGCTGGTTGAGAAACCTATTGTTTCTCTGCACTGGGACCACTAGCAGGTGGTTGAGAGACCTTTTGTGCCTCAGGATTGGGCACATCAGTAGGTGCAGAATTCATTATTTGTAGAAGTGGTTTAACATATAATTTAGATTACATAAAAGCAGCAGATGACAGATAATAACATAACGTAACTGTAACATCCCAAGTAAGTAATGAATAATATATATTTTTATCTATGTCTATTTATGAATTATATAGTGTTTTAGAGGCTTAAAATGAGAATAAATCCAATCTTAAGCATGGAATACAATAATATTTTTAAAAGATTGTTTTACTGCCTTTTGATGGCAAACCATTTTTTAAATCAAAATTTTGACAATTTTATAATATATATTTGTCAAAATAAACATATTATTTATGATTGGGATATTTAAATTTAACTTGGGTTAATTTTTGGTATTTTTCTGATAATGTTCATTTTTTTAATGAATAGTGAAAAAATACTGCATTTTACATCAAAACTGCCTTTTCATATAATTTAATTATATGGTTAGATTATCTTTTTATTTGGTCCTAAAGTGTAATTAGAATATTTCTTTACCATTTAATCCAATTGTGGTCATTAGAATTAATTTAAATTTGGAATTCGGCATAAAAAAGTGCCAAACTTTTCATAGATATTGTTTCTAAAAAACCCGCTATCTATTTCGACAACGTGAATTATTTTTAAATTGATTATTTCAATTTCTGTGTTTGGAATTTGGTAAAATGGATTACATATTTTGAATCAGAATGTCCAAATTATATAATCAAGACCCTTTTGTTTTTGGACATTATGAATAGTACTGACGGTAATTATCTTTAATTATCTTGATTAATTAGTAATAGGGTAGTTAAGGATAATAAAATAATATCATAATAATAACAAATGACCCCAACATGTGTCCTAATGTTACTGGTTGTGTCATTTCCGACCATGGGATGCCTTGTTCCAAACTTGGGGACCCCATGGAATCACTTTTGTGTGATAATGACTTTTTATCTTTTTATTTTTAAAGAAAGTTAAATATAACAAAGAATGTATAACCTGAGTAATTTTTTTTTAATTTTTTATACAGAAATGATCTATTGGACTATAAATAGTCATTGGAAAGATAAAAATATTTCCTACATCATAGTATTTTTTTATAATTTTTAGACATTAAATAAATTAAATTATTTATGACATCATGATGATGCAACGATTACCTCATTAATGAACGATTTAAATAAAATGAAAAGATAAAGTAAAATATAAGACTTACATTTGTCAAATACCTATTGGATGAGTATATTTCGAACCCTTATCACCTTATACTCGAAATAAATCAATGTGGGACCTTTAAAATCTGAAACACATTTCAATATAAAGTAACATTTTGTAACTTTCCAAGAGTGCCCCTCCTCTCCTCTTATAAAAGGCCCCCACCTCTACCTCCTTACCCACACTTCTCAAGCCATTGGCTCGGCCAAGCTCTGCTCATTTAATTATCCACATCCCTCTCTTCATCCTAGAAGCCTTACCTTAGGCAGAAAGCTCTTCAAGAAACCCTTTTGTTTCAAACCAAGAGGAGTTACCGATTTAAAGGTAATGTCTTCACTTGTGTTCTTGTATTTTATTTTGCTTCTCCAACCCCCTAAAATATTTTTATTCATTTATTTTTTAACAAAACCAGTATTTTAAATATACTAGGATTTTTTTATAATAATTATTCGAGCTACAGTTACACACACCTACATATAATGGTTAAAGAACATACTGTTTCCGTGGATGAAACATTTCTGCCTCACGAAACGATGATTGTTCAATATTCTTATAACACCTTCAAAGGTGGCTATTAATATGTCACTATATTTATATATGATATATAATATGTTTATGTTTTCCTTAATCTTCTGTATTTTTCATTTATGGCATACCTTTATGGCTTCCATTATGGGTATACGTGATATCTTCATTTTAGGAAGTGCGGACTACCGCCCCTTCAAAGTGATTTGATTCATTAATTCCATATGTGGGACATATAAAGGATGGAATTAATGATATTATATATTATATTATACTGTAATTATAATATATCTTTATATCATTACGATTCCATTCCATAAAATACGAAATAGAAATGAAAGTAGCGTTCATGCGTACGTACGACTTACCGTATCCATGAATGGTGCATTTCATTTCTTACCTCTAAATGTTATTTAATATTGTAAATGCATGTATATACTAGATATATATGACATATATGATATCTACATCATGAATATAATTATGGATATAATGGATATTTTACCACATGAACAACTTGTAATTATAAAGAGTTTATTTTTGACTTAAGTACCAATGATCAAAAAAATGACCATTATTAACTTAAATAATTAAATAGTGTTCATAACATGGTAATAAGTGATATAAAAGGAATAATGAACTTGAAAAAGGTTCTTAAGCAAGTAGAAGTTAACTCAAGTTTATTATTCAGGACATTAAAGAACGATCAATTCAAGTCGGACCCGAGGTAAGGGACTTCGTCGCAATCTCCTTTAATTGAGGAATATTATGTTTTATACACAACTTTATTTTATACGGTGTATAAACCCCTTTGACTTTTACTTTTATTCAAAAAGGAATATTTTTTATATGAAGCATTTACTAAATGACAAAAGGGAATGTTTTTTTGTTGTACGTATGCGGCGACAACGACTTCTCCGCCGCCGTGACCATTATTTGAGCTTCGGCTTCCTCTACAAGCCATAACTTTTTAAAAAAATGAAAAAATAAATACCATGTTTTACTTTTCTTTTATTTTGGTATTGAAAATGGTTTTCATAATGTTTTTATATCAATGTGTTGTATTGATATCTTGTGATTGAAAAGTGGAAATGTTATGTTTCCTTTATACATGTTTTATGTGATATGATTATGTTATGGTTCTTGGGCATTGTTATGAAGACGGGTGGTTCCATGATAAACTAAGGGCGGGTGAGCCCGATATAGCTCTCCAATGCATTGGTCAGCGCGAAGGAGTTAAACATTAAGGTTTCTCTGAAGAGATTTAGGGAATATACTGTGATGGGTATTCCAAACGTAACCATGAGGGTTACTCCCTATGTAAGAATGTTATGAATGCCTCAAGTTACCTTTATGTCTTATGATTTCTATGATTTATTCATTATTTGATGAGGTATGTTAAAATTCTTATGTTTTATGAGTAAAGTATGATTTCATACATGGACTAATGTTTTCATTTCATACTGAGATTTTTATGCTCATCCCAAGTTTTTGAAATGTTTTTCACAGGTCAAGGGAAAGGTACATGATGTGATGATAGGGTGAAGGAAGTGTCATGAAAGAATCCATGTTTTGTTTTAAATATGTTTCCGTTGATGGGAAAAAAATGAATACTATCTTTTATGTAACCACTTTGTTTAAATGTGGAATGTAATGCATGATTTATGATCTAATTCTCTAAAACTCTAAACCTGAAAAGATCCTCAATGTGCAATCTTTTAATAACTCAAGATTATGTAATGTTTAAGGCTGGGGCCCTATAGTTGGTATCAGAGGTCGGTTTAGATTACTTTAGGAGTTATAATTCTATTATATGATTATCCAAAAATATTTTTTTATGGTCAAATTTAAATGATATAGCATTTGAAGATTACCATGTTGCTTCATCTAAGACATGTTTGTTCAGAATGGTTTTCTGCATAGGAAACAGGGAATCAGTGCTAGGAAGGAATACAGAAGGAAATAACCTTCCGAATCAGCATCCTGAGATGGTCGAAATTGGAAATGAATAGTTTGTTGCAGTAATGGCGCAGTTGAATCAAGCAATAAATGGTGGTGGTATCCATGCATGAGATCAGCCAGATCAACCACAGAGGAACATGTCAGTGGTGGAACATTTCATGAGGCAACATCCCCCATCATTCAGAGGATCATCTGACCCTGTGCTAGATGAAGGGTGGATTAAAGCACTAGAGAAGATTTTCGATGTCATTGGGTGTTCAGACAATCAAAAGGTTAGTCTTGCTATTTACCGTTTGGAGGGTGAAGCAGATCAGTGGTGGTCGATGGTTAAAAATATCAGGGACGTTGATGAGATTTATGCTCTCGACTGGGATGAATTCAAATGTATGTTTCTTGGGAAGTATTTTCCTAAGGCTGTTCGAATTAGGATGGAAAAACAATTCCTATAATTGAGGCAAGAGGAAGTCTCAGTGGCTGCCTATGAAGAAAGGTTCACTCGATTGGCAAAGTATGCTCCAAATTTTATCCGAGACCTTGATAGTAAAATCAATCGTTTTTACTCAGGATTAAAGCCAAAATATCGAAGGGCTTTAGCTTCTCGCGAGTTTAAGAGTTATGAAAAGCTTGTTCGATGTGCTGAGAAGGTGTAAATGGAGTTTTACAATGATCAAGTGTTCTATAACAACCAGCAGAAGAAGAGACCGAGGTGGAAGGAGAAAGGAAATAATTCTTCAAAAAGGTCTGATGGTAAGAAAAATAAGTTTCCAGTTTGTGATAAATGTGGTAAAAGGCATGCTGGGTAATGTCTTCTAAATTCTAGAAAGTGTTACCGATGCGGTAAGATGGGACATAAGGCTCGTGATTGCACTGAAAAAGATCAGGGTGATGGTAAGACCAAATTTGATTTACAGTTACTGAAATTTTTTAAGTGCAATGAGATGGGTCACTATGCAAACGAGTGTCCGACAAAGAGCTTGAGTGATGGGAAGTAGTTATACTATAAGCAGAAAGGGGTGGTGAAATCCTTTGAAACTACTTCAGCAGATGTCGGTCCATCAAATGAAGTGGTATCATGTACTTTTTTTGTTTTTTCAGATTATGCTAGTGTGTTGTTTGATTCAGGGTATACACATTCTTTCATCTCTAAAAACTTTTCAAGTAAAATGAGAATACCATCTCAATAATTGATTCCTAAACTTGTGGTAAAAACACATGGGGGAAATTTTGAGGCAAAAAGAATTCATAAGAATATTCCTATCCTTATCCGTGGAAAGAACCTAATTACAAACCTTATTGTTTTACCTCTAGTAGAGTTTGATGTTATCCTGGGTATGGATTGTATCTCTATTTACCATGCTAATATTGAATGTAGAGCTAAAGAAGTTTCTTTTTAGAAAGACTTTCAGTTTGTGTACAAGAATGAACCCTTACTGTAGATAACACATCAAGAGGCCGACAAACTTGTAAAAGATGGAAATGAATGTTACCTTGCACATATCATTGAAAACAAGAGAACTATTCAGATTAATGATGTTCCAGTTGTAAATGGGTATCCTGATGTTTTTCCTGATGATTTTCAAGGAATAATACCAGACCGTGAAGTTGAATTTACTGTTTACTTAGTTCCTGATGCTAAGCCAATTTCAAAACCCCCTTATCGAATGGCTCAAATTGAACTTTTAGAGTTGAAGGAGAAATTTCAAGATTTATTAGAGAAAGGTTTCATTCGACCTAGCACATCACCATGGGGTGCTCATGTTTTATTTGTTAAAAAGAAAGATGGTTCAATGAGACTTTTCATTGATTATAGAGACTTGAATAACATCACTGTTAAGAAAAAATATTCTTTCCCTCATATCGATGATTTGTTTGATCAGCTCCAGGGAGCTCAGTTTTTTTCAAAGATTGACCTGAGATCGGGGTACCATCTGTTGAAGGTAAAGGAAGCTGATATTCCGAAGACCGCGTTTCGTACAAGATATGACCATTATGAATTTTTAGTAATGCTTTTTTGGCTAACCAATGCACCAGCTGTATTCACAGACCTTATGAATAAAATTTTCCATGAGTTGTTGGATAAGTTTATGGTTGTTTTCATTGATGATATTTTGGTGTTTTCTAAAAGTAAAGAGGAGCATGAAATACATTTAAGGGTTATCTTGCAAATCTTAAAAGAAAAGAAATTGTATGGGAAATTCATAAAGTGTGAGTTTTGGTTGCAACAAATTTCTTTCCTTGGTCACATTGTTTCTAAATATGGGATAACTATTGATCCTGCAAAAACAAAGGTTGTTGAAGAATGGCCAAGAACCACAAATGTAACTAAGATTAGTAGCTTCCTTGGTTTGGTAGGCTATTACCGAAGGTTTGTTAGAATTTTTTCACGGTTATTTAGTCAATGACTAAGCTAACTCAGAAGGGTGTTAAGTTTATTTGGACAAAAGAATGTGATGATTGTTTTCAGGAACTGAAAAGAAGATTGGTGAATGATCCAGTTTTGGAACTACCTTCCAGGAATGGTGAGTTTGTTATCTACAGTGATGCTTCATTGAAAGGACTTGGTTGCGTCCTAATGCAGAATGATCAGGTAATTTCTTATGCTTCATGATAGTTGAAAAATCATGAGGTAAATTACCCTACACATGATTTGGAATTAGCTGCTATTGTTTTTTTCTTTAAAAATTTGGAGGCATCATTTTTATGGAGTAAATTGTGAAATATATACCTATCAAAAAAGTTTGAAATATATATTCACTCAGAAATAATTGAACATGAGACAGAGGATATGGTTAGAATTAATCAAGGATTATGATTGTACAATTCATTACCATCTGGGAAAAGCAAATAAAGTGGCTGATGCTTTGAGTCGAAAAAGTAATGTTTCATTAACAGTGTTGCATTTGGAACGCGATCCTTTGGTTAAGGATTTGATGAAATTTGGAATATAAGTTGTTGGTGTAGGATGTTCTTCTATTTTTTTTTTCAGGTATCAGTGAAATCTTCTCTATCAGACAGAATTAAGAAAGTATAGAAGCAAGACAACGAGTTATAGAAAAAGGTAGAGCTGGTTTATAAGGGTAAGTTGCCTGAATTCAACATTGGTAATGATTGTGTTTTGAGATTTGAGAAGAGATTGTGTGTGTCATGTGATTCATAGTTGAAGAGAGAGTTGTTATGTGAAGCTCGTTGTTCTCCATTTTCAGTTCATCTAGGTAGTATTAAGATGTATAGAGATCTTCGGGAGTATTACTGGTGGGACAGAATGAAAAGAGACATTGCTGATTTTACTGTGAAGTGTTTGAATTGTCAACATGTTAAATCAAAGTGGAAGTTACCTAAAGGGATGCTTCATCCTTTACCAGTGCCAGAGTGGAAATGGGAGAATATATCCATGGACTTTTTTGTAGGATTATCGAAGACACCTCGAGGTAATAATGGAATCTGGGTTATTGTTGATTGCTTGACTAAATCTACTCATTTCCTTGCTATTCGAGATACTTTTTCCCTAGATCAACTTTCCTGTTTGTATCTTAAAGAGATAGTCAGGTTACATGGAGTTCCTCTCTCCATTGTATCTAACCGTGATCCCAGGTTAACTTCTAACTTTTGGAAAGGCCTTCAGAAGTCATTGGGAACTGAATTAAATTTTAGTACGGCTTTTCATCCTCAATCAGATGGGAAGTCAGAACGAACGATTCAGACTTTGGAGGATATGCTACGTGCTTGTTCGATGGATTATCAGGGAATTTGGGACCAACATCTTTCTTTGGTTGAGTTTTCTTATAATAACAGTTTTCATTCCAGTATACAGATGGAACCATTTGAGGAATTATATGGGAAGTAGTGTCGAACTACAGATTTTTGGGATGAAGTAGGTGAAAGGAAGTTGATGGGACTAGAATTGGTAGAAGAGTTGGCAGAAAAATTTCAGCTGATACAGAAACACATGAGAACAGCTCGGAGTAGGCAGAAGAGTTATGCAGACAACAGGAGGAAGGATCTCTTTTTTGTGGTAGGTGATCATGTTTTTCTCAAAGTTTCACCATGGAAAAGTGTGATGCGATTTGGTAAGAAATGAAAGCTAAGTCCAAGGTTCATTGGACCATATAAAATTATGGAGAGAGTTGGATCAGTTTCATACAGAGTGTCTTTACCTCCGAGTTTATCTCAGGTACACAATGTTTTTCATTTTTCAATGTTAAGGATGTACATGCCAGATCCATCTCATGTTTTGAGTCCAGAGGTAGTTCAGCTGGAAGAGAATCTATATTATGAGGAACAACCAGTCCCGATTCTTGACCACAGGGAGAAAGTGTTGTGGAATAAGGTGATTCATCAAGTAAAGTTTTTGTGGAAAAACCACATGATTGAAGAGGCAACATGGGAATCTAAAAATGCAAAGAGGGATAAATAACCCCACTTATTCGATAATTAAATAAATTACGGGGACACAATTTTCTAAAGGGGGGAAGAATGTAACATCCCAAGTAAGTAATGAATAATATATATTTTTATCTATGTCTATTTATGAATTATATAGTGTTTTAGGGGCTTAAAATGAGAATAAATCCAATCTTAATCATGGAATACACTAATATTTTTAAAAGATTGTTTTACTTCCTTTTGATGGAAAACCATTTTTAAATCGATATTTTGAAAATTTTATAAGCTCTATTTGTCAAAATAAACATATTATTTATGATTGGGACATTGAAATTTACATTGGGTTAATTTTTGGTATTTTTCTGACAATGTTCATTTTTTTAATGAGTAGTGAAAAAATACTGCATTTTACATCAAAACTATTTTTTCATCTAATTTAATTATATGGTCATATTATCTTTTTAATTGGTCTTAAAGTGTATTTAGAATATGTTTTTACCATTTAATACAATGGTGATCATTAGAATTAATTTCACTTTGGAATTGGGCATAAACAAGTTCCAAACTTTTCATAGATATTGTTTCTAAAAACCCTCTATCTGTTTTGACAACGAGAATTATTTTTAAATTAATTATTTCAATTTATGTGTTTGGAATTTGGTAAAATGGATTAAATATTTTTAATTAGAAGGTCCAAATTATGTAATCAAGACTCTTTTTTTTGGACATTATGAATAGTAACAACGATAATTATCTTTAATTATCTTGATTAATTAGTAATCGGGTAGTTAAGGATAATAAAATAATATCATAATAATAACAAATGACCCCAACATGTGTCCTAATTATACTGGTTGTTTCATGTCTGACCATGGGATTCCTTGTGCCAAACTTGGGGACCCCATGGAATCACTTTTGTGTGATAATGACTTTTTATCTTTTTATCTTTAAAGAAAGTTAAATATAACAAAGAATGTATCACCCGAGTAAAACATTTTTAATTTTGTCTACATAAATGATCTATTATACTATAAATATTCATTGGAAATATACTTATATTTTCTACATCATAGTATTTTTTTATAATTTCTAGACATTAAATAAATTAAATTATTTATGAGATCATGATGATGCAGCGATTACCTCATTAATGAACGATTTAAATAAAATGAAAAGAGAATGTAAACTCTAAGACTTACACTCATCAAAGACCTATTGGATGAGTATATTTCTAACCCTTATCACCTTATCCTCGAAATACATCAATGTGGGACCTTTTAAATCTGAAAAACATTTCAATATAAAGTAACATTTTGTAACTTTCCAAGAGCGGCCCTCCACTACTCTAATAAAAGGCCCCCACCTCTACCTCCTTACCCACACTTCTCAAGCCATTGGATCGGCCAATCTCTGCTCATTTTATCTCTCCACATCCCACTCTTAATCCTATAAGCCTTAACTTAGGCATAAATCTCTTCAAAAAACCCTTTTGGTTCAAACCAAGAGGAGTTACCCGATTTAATGGTAATGTCTTCACTTGTGTTCTTATGTTTTATTTTGCTTCTCCAACCCCCTAAACTCTTTTTATTAATTTATTTTGTAACAAAAAAAGTATTTTAAATATACTAGGATGTTTTTATAAGAATTATACGAGCTACACTTACACACACCTATATATAATGGTTAAAGAACATACTGTTTCTGTGGATGACGAATTTCTGCCTCACGAAATGAGGATTGTTCAATATTATTATAACACCTTCAAAGGTGGCCATTAAGATGTCAATATATTTATATATGATATATAATATCTTTATGTTTTCCTTAAGCTTTTGTATTTTTCATTTATGGCATACCTTTATGGCTTCCATTATGGGTATACGCGGTATCTTCATTTTAAGAAGTGTGGACTACCACCCCCTCAAAGTGATTTGATTCGTTAATGACATATGTGGGACATATAAAGGATGGAATTAATGATATTATATATGATATTATACTGGAATTATAATATACCTTTATATCATTATTATTCCATTCCATAAAATACAAAATAGAAATGAAAGTAGCGTTCATGCGTACGTACGGCTTACCTTTTTCATGAACAGTGAATTTAATTTCTTACCTCTAAATGTTATGTAATATTGTAAATGCATGTATATACAGGATATATATGACATATATGATATCTACATCATGAATATAATTCTGGATATAATGGATATTTTACCACATGAACAACTTGTAATTATAAAGAGTTTATTTTTTACTCAAGTACCAATTATCGACAAAACGACCATTATTAACTTAAATAATTACATAGTGTTAATAACATGGTAATAAGTGATATAAAATGAATAAAGAACTTGAAAAAGGTTCTTAAGAAAGTATAAATTAACTCAAGTTTATTATTCAGGACGTTAAAGTACGATCGAGTCAAGTCGGACCCGAGGTAAGGGACTTCATCTCAATCTCCATTCATTGATGCATATTATGTTTTATACACAACTTTATTTTATATGGGGTATAAACCCCATTTAATTTTACATTTATTGAAAAAGGAATCTTTTTTATATGAAGCGTTTACTAAACGAAAAAAGGGAATGTTTTTTTGTCGTACGTATGCAGCGACAATGACTTCTCCGCCGCCATGACCATTATTTGACCTTCGGCTTCCTCTACAATCCATAAATTTTCAAAAAAATGAAAAAATAAATACCATGTTTTACTTTTATTTTATTTTGGTATTGAAAATGGTTTTCATAATGTTTTTATATCAATGTGTTGTATTGATATCTTGTGATTGAAAAGTGGAAATGTTATGTTTCCTTTATGCATGTTTTATGTGATACGATTATGTTATGGTTCTTGGGAATTGTTATGAAGACGGGTGGTTCCATGATAAACTAAGGGAGAGTGAGCCCGACATAGCTCTCCAATGCATTTTGTAACATGAAGGAGTTAAATGTTAAGGTTTTTCTGAAGAGATTTAGGGAATTTATTGTGATGGGTATTCCAAACGTAACCATGAGGGTTACTCCCTACGTAAGAATGTTATGGATGCATCAAGTTACCTTTATGTCTTATGATTTCTATGATTTATTCATGATTTGATGATTTATGTTAAAATGATTATGTTTTATCAGTAAATTATGATTTCATACCTGGACTAATGTTTTCATTTCATACTGAGCTTTTTATGCTCATCCCAAGTTTTTGAAATGTTTTTCACAGGTCAAGGGAAAGGTACATGATGTGATGATAGGGTCAAGGAAGTGTCATGAAAGAATCCATGTTTTGTTTTAAATATGTTTCCGTTGATGGGAAAAAAATGAATACTATATTTTATGTAACCAATTTGTTTAAATGTGGAATGTAATGCATGATTTATGATATAATTCTATAAAACTCTAAACTTGAAAAGATCCTCAATATATAATCTTGTAATAACTCAAGATTAAGTAATGTTTAATGAAAAGACCTGTAAAATTCAAGGAATTTTTTTTCTTAATTTTCTTTGGAATTTTACAAAAACGCAGTTTCTGACGGTACCTGATTCTGAGGCCCGGTATGCTCGGAATCTTTTTCTGAAGTTTAGCTCAGGTACGTTCAGTGAACGAACGAGTGGGGTTTTCTAACTTTTGAACCAGTGCTCGGAATCAAATTCCGAGGGAACCGATGGAATCGAAACGCCGGTATTTTTTTAGAAATGCCTTTTCCAGAGTTGCGTTTGCTCGGGTGTGGTTTTTAATTTTTGGGGTTAAGTTAAGAAATAAAATAAAAGTGGTGCAACACTTTATTTTATCTCACTTAAAGACACTTAAAGCCACTTAAGCAATGTTATGTGGATAGGGTGGAACCCAAAAATATCCTACCCACTTGGTAGGATATTTGTGAGGTGGGGCCCGCACAAGCCCCACCGTTTTTTCCCTCCTAAGTAATGCACCCGCAACCCCCTATTTAATGAAAGTCAACCATGCGTTTTTATGGTTAAGAAACGCCCCATTAAATTAGGCAGTTAAATTGTTAGAATTAATTCTTTGAATTAATTGTTCGTTTCTTATCTTTGAATTTCAAATCGTTGGCATGGGAATAAAATAAGACCAACACTTTTTGTTGAGGGGTTTCTTGTTGAGAGGATTTGGAGAAACTCTAAAGCTTGAAGATCTTCATCCTTCTTTGCAAAGAACGCAAAGAACGCTGACCTTTGACGAAGGGCGATGAAGAATGCCAAACCCTCAGAGATCGACGACGCGATGCTGTGTACCACGACGCCGACGATTGTCCTTCCGCGACGTTTCTTCCGCGACGTTCCTTCCCCGCGACAATCTTCGATAAACAACTGATTGAGGTAGGAGATTGCGGTTCTTTTAATTCTTTGTGAATTATATCCTCGACATGGTTTCTTTTGGTGCATCTTAAATCTGTGTGATTTTAATCCTCAGAGTTTGTCTACGCAACGCCGTGTACCGCGACGACAGCGGCACCCCCCTTCCGCGACGCGACGATCCTCTACTTCCCCGACGGTTAATTCCGCGACGAACTCACATTCGACGACAACGTTGAGGTAGGGGTTTTGTTCTTTTTAATCTATGTGATTATATCTATGGTTTGTTTAAATGATTGTTGTGAGACTTTTAAAACCGCTAACGTGGTGGGTGCAGACCAACGAACAAGTTCGAACCCACTGCCCTTTTCGTTCTTGGTGTGCGGAACGACGGATGACGTCAAAACAAGCCGCACGGGCGATATGAGGTCCTCATAGTGAAGGACGGGCCCCAGGAGGGCCATTGGAGAAGACGACACGCTTTTCTGACCACCGGAACTCGTTCGGTGGTCTGCGGAGTAGCCCGCCGGCGCGCCTCGCCGGCATGGCGGCGCCAGCGGCAGGCGGCGGCGGCGCCTGGCGCGCTGCCGGGAGGAGCCGTCGCGGCTGAAGCCACGACGGTAGGGCACGGTCCCACGACCGTGTGGGACCGGAGGGGGACGGGACGCGGCAGCCGGCCGCGTCCGCTGGCAAGGGCGGCCCCACACGGGGCCGCAACTCCTTCACGCGGGGGCAGCGTGCCCCCCGCTGGCCACTCGGCCAGCGCCAGCCGGGTCGCGCCCAGGTCGGGCCGGGCCGCGTCGGCCGGGCTGGGTCGCGCCATCCGGGTCGGACCCAGACTCGGGTCGGGTCGACCCGGTTCGGGCCGGCCCAGGGCGGGTTGGGCTGGGTCGGTCCGGGCCCAGACCCCCCGTTTTCGGCCCCCTTTCGGTCTTTTGCCCATATCATGGGATAAGTACCTCAGATCGATGCACTGTTAGTGGCGATGTGATCCTTGGATCGAGACGGTCGTTTCGGTATATCACACTCAAGGTTTCGGAGTACTTTGGGTTCAGCCGGGTTGGTTCGTACACGAAACCAACTGGGCCCTCAGAGCGGAAACACTCATAACTTGAACTCCGGACGTCCGATTGATGTTCCATCGACTTTGATGGATTTTTCTAAGTGATACAGATCTTTTGGATTACTCTTCCCGAGGTTTGGACGCAGGTGGAGTACGGTTGGGTTGGTTTTGACTTAAAAACCAACAGGGCCCCTGGGACGAAAAAACCAATAACTCTCAGACCGGGCGTCCGATTGATGCACCGTCTGTGGCATTGAGTTCCTTCTGACGATACAGAACTTTTGGATACATCAACTCTGGACTATGTGTCAGTTGATGTATCATCTTCTCGGCTCGTGGAGCGGACCCTCCCGAACGAGCTTGCTGTGTGCGAGAACCCTTGAGCTGGCTGCGACTGCGATGACGATGACGACTGTACAGAGATCCTCAGTGGATTCGATGGCGATGACTACAGCACTCAGTGATCCTATGTGGATCATTGCTACCAATCCTGTGTGGGTCAGCGCTCAGCGGTCCTGTGTGGGCCAGCGCCTACAGATCCTGTGTGGGTCTTTGCGGGGGTTAGTTACCTATCGATCCTGTGTGGGTCAGATCCTTTGTGGGTCATTGTGGAGGTTAGTACCTATCGATCCTTTGTGGGTCCGATGACTTGGATGAATTAGTGGCTATATCTGATCATCTCTATCGTCATATGAAGAAGTATACCTGTGTGAGCTGAATCCTGTTTTTCTTTCCTATGTGGATTGTGTTGTGCTATCCTGTGTGGATTTATGTTTTGATTCCTGTGTGGACTGGGTTGTACTTGGGCTCAGATGTTGGAGCCGAACGAGAATTGGTGACTTAGGTATATGTATGGGCATATACCTAAGCAGTGTCGAATGTTACTTCATGTTTGTATCTTTCCTTTGTGGATTATCCTTTCTGGATTCTGGGAGACCTTTGGGGGTCTCAGGGTCCCTACTGAGTAGCTTATACTCACCCCTGCATGGGCTATGCCCACACTACGTTGTGTTTGTTGCAGACGACGGACAACACTGATCGTGGTTGAGGTTTGCGGAGCAGGACTGTACCTGGAGGTAGACCACTGGGCGGGACGTTCTCGGAGCAGACGACTGGACCCGAGGAGCTGTGGAGGCTATCTGTACTCACCCTTCAGGTGGGATTTCCATTGGACAGCTAGACGTTGCGACTTTACTTTTCAGTTGTTGTTTTCCCTTCCAGTTGTAGTTTACTTTCATTTTGGGTTTGTATACTGACCCACTTACTTTTCCGCACTTACTGTTGTACCCAGTTTTTACTTAGTGTTTACTTCTACTGCTTGCTTGCTCTGTGGTGTTTTTTTACTTTACAAAGGCAATGCCTTCGCTTTTTACCGGGATTTACGCCTTAGTGCTAGTCGCCAGCCCCTGGCCTATGAAAGGCGGGCTTGGGGTAGTCACGGCATGGGCCCTGAGGAAGAGTCATGACATTTAAGGCTGGGGCCTTATAGTAACACAATATATATTACAACAAACAAATAACCTGATTATTGTACTCTATTTGTTTCTTAAAAGGTTGAAGAGATTTGACTCCTCTATCGACTATGTAAATCCCTTCATTGTGGTCTCCTCTCACATACAAAATTCCTTCTACATTGGGACTGTGTGAAATGATTGTGAAGTCCCTATAAAAGGGTCATCCTCCATTGAACTTTCATCTGACCCTTCAGTTGTTTTGGTTGATAACAGAACAATTGACCAATTTTGGTTTGCGGGGTCTGGAACATAAAATATGTGTACTGCCTATGATTCCATTATAAATGGTTTGTCTTTCTCCCCTTCCTTACTGAAATCAACTTTCATGAATCCTAATTCATCTATTTTAACAGAACTCTTGTTATCAACCCACTTACATTGAAAAATAGGCACTTTGAATTTCGTATAATCCAACTCCCATATTCGTTTAATGATGCCAAAGTATGACATATTCGCATAAATTGGATTTTTTCCTTAGCACCGGAAACATGCATCGCCTCAGCCATACGTGTAACCCCACTATTCTGCATGGTACTATCTTCATCATGTTCATTAGTATAGAATGTATAACCATTAACTGCATAAGCATTGTAAGATAATACATACTCACTTTCTCCTTCGGCTAGCCATTGAAGTCGTTCTGAAATTGAGTCTATATTTTCATCTAACTGCTTTAAAATATGGTCCTGAAACCATCCTATAAACTGTCGATTATGTGTATTTGATATCCATTTTCATCCCTAGATGGATTCAAACGCCTAGAATTTCTTTATGGGTTTGAACATATGGGTCAACGTCAAAACTGTTATGCAAAATGTAAAGGTGAACTTGCTCCCGATCTGTAATATTGATTGTGACAACCAGTCTTATAGAAATTCCTTCACCCTCAAGTCGCTCAGTGTGATGAGATTTTGGTAGGCCAATGTTTTCCACACCAGACAGGTATTCAACACAAAATTCAATGGCTTCCTCAACAATATATTGCTCTGCAATACAACCCTCTAGCCGAATTCTATTTTTGACATACCCTTTCAAAATATTCATATACCATTCAATGGGGTACATCCATCTATAATGTACAGGACCACATAGTAGAATATATCTCACCAAATGAACCATCAAATGAACCATCATATCAAAAAATTTCAGTGGGAAGAACATTTCCAATTCACATAATATGATGGAAATCTATCTTTCCATAGTTGGCATTTTCTCCAGGTCTATAACTTTGCTGCATATAGCTTTGAAGAAGAAACAAGGATTCATTAATGTATGGCAGGCATTCTTGGGAAAAAATCATCTTAAAGCTATTGGAATTATATCTTGCATCAAAACATGCCAGTCATGTGATTTCAGACCCTTTAATTTTAAATTGTTCATTGACACAATATTCT
Source organism: Viscum album (assembly GCA_963277665.1). NCBI lineage: Eukaryota > Viridiplantae > Streptophyta > Magnoliopsida > Santalales > Viscaceae > Viscum > Viscum album. The sequence continues at coordinate 2,089,312,736 of OY728160.1, forward strand.
TGATATTTGATGAATACCCCTCTGGAACCTTTACATCATTCAAGAAGTTTCAAAATAGATATCTCTCCTGCCTAGAAAGAGTGTAAGTAGCAGGAGGAAGAAATGTTCGTTTCTCACCCTTCACTGGTGCCAACTCTTCTCGTATTCCCATCTCAACCATGTCCAATCTAGCCTTAATTTTATCCTTCGTTTTGCCGGGTGCATTTAGCAATGTGCCAATGACACTATCACATACATTTTTTTTCAATATGCATAACATCAAGAAAATGTTTGACATACAGACAATTCCAGTATGGTAATTCAAAAAAAAAACTGATCTCTTCTTCCAACTAGTTTTCATAAGGTTTTTTGAAAATGGTTTACCAAAAATAGTGTTAAAATCTTTTACCTTCAAAAACAATTGATCACCTGTTAGTGGATATGATGTTTTATGTTCTTATGAACTTACATCTAATGATGTCATCCAAGATCGGTACTTATGCTGTCGGGGTAAAAATCTTCGATGTCCTAAAAACACAGTTTTCAATGAATGTTTCAGCCTAATTGACTGTGTACCTTGTTCGTAAACGGGACACCCTTGAGTTACTTTAATGACATATCCTAAAAAATTTCCATAAGCAGGAAAGTCATTTATCATCCTGTACAACATGGATTTCAAAGTGAAATCTTCTTTTTTGTAAGCATCATACAACGTAACACCTAAATCCCACAATATTTTCAAATCCTCGATCAATGGAGCCAAATAAACATCAATATCATTACCCATTTGTTTTGGTCCTGATATAAGCATAGATAACATGATGTATTTTCGTTTCATGCATAACCACAGTGGTAAGTTATAATTTACCAACATAACCATCCATGTACTGGGACTGCTGCTTTGAAAACCAAAAGGATTCACCCCATCTGTAGATAAAGCCAGACGAAGGTTTCTCGGATCGTTTCCAAATTCAGGATACTCGTGATCAATTCTCTTCCACTAAGGAGAGTCTGCCGGGTGATGTAGTTTCCCATCTTTAATTCTTGTATCTGCTTGCCATGTCAATTGTCCTGCAGTCTCCTCACTTCTATATAGGCGCCTAAACCTTGGAATGATTGAAAAGTACCATACAACTTTCATAGTACTAGAATAATATTTCTTGAATCGAGAAGCACCACACTTTGGGAATTATTTAAGTGATTTATGGTACTTGAAAAACAATATACAATCATTCAGGCAGACATGTATTCTTTCAGAGATCATAGACATTGATCGTAGCATTCGTTTGGCATCGTATGTTCGGATTGGGAGTTCATTATCTTCTGGGAGCATGTTATTCAAGAGAGAAATTAGTTCCATAAAACTGGTGTCACTCCACCCGTTGCCTACTTTAAAATTATACAACTTTAGTATGGCTAACAATGCTGTATATTTAGTGAAACCAGCATACAATGGCGTTTTTGCACAACTCTTCAACTTCACAAACAATTTTGGGCAATCACCAAGTTCATCTTCAACTGACCTTGTCATTTCCTCAATACGATCTTCATCATCATTCACATCTGTAATCACACCCTCCACACGATCGTCTTCACCGTTCACGCTTGTAATCATATAATATCTTCCATAAAATGTCGTGTTATCCGAGCCACTACCTACATTCATTTTTTCCCCGTGTTTATTCCAACATGTATAACTGTGATCTATTCCGTAACAAATCAGGTGTTCTTCCAACTCCTCTAGACTAATTTGTATTGAATAACAACAACATAAACACTGACAAAGGATTTGAGAAGGGTCACATGAATGATCTCCTGAAAACTTGATAAACTCTTTCACGCCATCTTTATACTCTTTTGTCAACCGATTGGCATTCATCCATTCTTTATTCATATTCATCGTCTTTATGGGTTCGATCTAGAACTTTCATAATATTATGTTTTAATTAATCTAGTAGCATTGTTTGGGTTTTATAAAAAAATCATGGTACAAATGCCTCTACAATGAAATAGATGAACCCACCCAAAACATGTGAAAGTACTTGAACTCTATCTATATACGGGGGATTGTGCCCTGTCTTTTGTATATCTCCATGGGGTACCTAAAACCTATACATGTAGGACTCTTCACCAAAACATGGGGGAGTACCATACTCCATATTTTCTCCAAACATCCCACTTGTCACTTTTCAAATCTAAAGTAGAGTGAAGATAATTAAAATATCCAAACCACATCGTGTGCAATTTCCAATGAATGGGGGAATCATAATATTGTGATCTATATGAGAATATATTTATAATGGGCTACTCATAAATGAAATATTACCATCTAAGTGAAAAATAAATAATAATAATGAAATTAACATAGCACACAATTTTCTCAATGGATACATAATGTGTAGGGTTCTCAGTCGAGGTTGGTTTTATACTACCATTTCTAAACTCATGTAAAATCCATATACATGGTGTGTCCAGTAGGGTGAACATCGTCTATGGATAAGATACCTGATTTAATCTGACACATATCAAATTAATTCCAAGTTAGTCCTACAAAGACTGTATGATGCCTTTGAAAATATATGACATATAGAACAACTTGAGCTAAAGGCGTGTACTTTAGATACAAAATGAGTCACTTCACCGGCTATGCATCACATTTTTGTGGAATACACGGTGTGTAGTCCTTACATGAACACTAGGGGTGTATAGTCTATACACATCAAGTTTATATGGTATCTATACATGGTGTGAGTGAAGTAAAACACATATCATATGGTTCTACCATTATTTCATGGCATGTACATGGTTTCATGCTGAAGTATATGTCTTGGAGATACACTGTGTGTGACCTACGTTCACATGACATGTAACATTTAAAATAAAACTTATTCCAAGTTTGAGTCAGAAGATGAGTCATGTGGTGTAAATTTTGGAGATAACTGTTGTCTAACATTAAAATCTATATGAAATCCATGTATGGTGAAGCATTTTCCATTTAACAAGACTATATACCATGTATTTTAAAAATATATAGAATCTAAAAAACATCATCTTCACACCATAAAGTGTCTCATAGAGTCATCTAGAAGTGGTTTTTTAGGATTCATTAGAATTGCAATAGTAAAAAATTGGTGGTACCATTGAAATGGGTAAAGTTTGGATTGATATTCAATGGTGGAAGAACTACAACATGGAAAAAAATGGCATATCAATCATTCCAACAACTGCAACACCATACAAAAACACAATCCTGCTCACAATCGCAACCCCATACAAACCAAATAATCACAATTTTAGATTTTACAAAGCATCCCTTATTCAATTTTTTTGTTAATTTAGGGGTTATCACATAAGTTTTATCATCCTGGGGCGTTCATTCATAAGTCAAGTATATGTAAATTACCAATTTTTATATACAAATGTTCAACAAGAACCAACCAACATTCACTTCATTTAGTGTGAAAAAAAGGACCACCAACGACCATGATTTTCAGCGGGGCATTTAGCCCATACATTTCACATTATAACCATCAATATCAAATAGTAATAACATGAGAACAAGAGGAAATAAATGAGTAACAAGAGAAAACTCACCACGAAGGTGTCGTTAAGCACACGACAGAGATGCATTCATGGAAGAGGATAGGCACACAACAGAAGAGATTTCCAACTGAAAAGAAAACATAATATAGAGGAAACTCATGAGAATAAAATAATCTAAAACCGATTACACCATTTACCACATCCCACAAACCCCAAGAACCCACTAAAATTGAAATAAACCCACACCATGGTTAAACAAGCCTTAAGATAACAATAAATTATAGAACCCACCTTCTATAGAACGAGTTCAACAGACTTTTTAAAATATAAAAGACGAACATAAAATGTGTAATCCCTGAACAATAGGTCCTCATTACTAGGTATAATCCCCAAGTTTATTCTAGATAGCATATCCCAAATGAGTTAGCCCAGATCAATCCTCTGTTATCACACCTTTCACGACACATACATCCTAATTGCATGAATTTAAACTTCATGGTACAATCTTTTCAACAGAACACGTGGTATCTAGTGAGTAGGATCATATCCTTATTCAAACTCAATGAGCCTACCCGTACATCTTGACAAAAATTAGGGGGAACACACATATTTCCAAGGGGACACCCCTGGTACTCTTTTCCAATCTTAACATCAAACCATGCCAAAACTCACCACATGATCACCAGTTACCCAACATTATTCCAAAACCAAAGTAATATACCCATGCTTCATTACCCTAAACCCATCCATCTAGGTTCAATAGTGATGGTCACATTAAAACCATGCTATAAATCAATAAGGTTAGGAATCCAAATGATCATGTCCCTCAACCCAGTCATAACACCAAAACTCAATAATAGAGAGTGATTCCCTTATACAAATCAAGGGCATGACCATTCCTTCTCTATCAAACTATATCCATTTTATACTACGAAAGATTTTTTAACCTCAGAGAAATCTCTATGAAGGTCATGATATTCTTCCGAAGGTGTAGAATCTCTTAGATACAGATTGAGCACTACTTTTCTAGATAAGACTTTACCCAAAAAAATAACTTAATATTCATCCAAGTGAGTATCACCTCATTATGGTTATTCATCACCAGAATTAACCATTGACTAGCTAATACCAGAAAAAGAATTATCATTAAGACCACCATTTTATTGAGAGGTTTCATCACAAGGTGTGGAACATATGTGAATCTATCAAGCCAACCATCAACTTCCTGGGGTCTAGCTCACACCAATACATGGGAGGAATCTTCCTCTAAAACACATGTAGAACAATAAGCTTGTTCACATCCTCATATTTTAATGTCCTCATAACCTTCTACTCAATGGGTAGCAAATGGATTGGAAAACCACCCAGAGGTACCACCTCAAGACCAATTACCTACACTAAATCCTCATCCCAAAGAGGTTCATCATCAAAATCCAACTATAGAAAACAATCTTATGTTTGTAATAGTATAATCCTAAAATTGAATAAATATTATCTATAGTTAATGATTATATATACTCCTACACTGACCAGTGGTGGTGGAGGTGACGACGACGGAGAGAGCGGCGGTCGCGGTGGCGGAGGCAGCGACGGTCGCGGTGGTCGCGGCGGCGGTCGCAGCGGCGGAGACAGTGGCGGTCATGGCGGAGGAGAAAAACCAACAACATGGAGGCAACAGAGGAGGAGAAAAACCCAACAGCGGTGGCAGCAGAGGAGGAGGAAGAGGAGGAGTAGGACGAGGAGGAGGAGGAAGAAGAGGACGAGGAAAAGAATTCGCGGTGGAAGAGGGTCCTGGTTCAGCTTCCGCGAAAGCTTTACAGTGTGCAAGAGAGAAGTGCCTGTTAGGGTTATTAAATAGAAACCGTTGGAACCTTTATTAGCACTCGTTAAAAGCACCAATAAAGGTATGTTTTATCAGCGCTAAAATAAAAGCGCTGATAAACCATATATTTATCAGTGCTATAATTATATCACTCATAAATATATGGTTTATCAGGGATTTTATTTTAGCGTTGATAAATATTATAATTTTATATAAATTAAGAATAAAAACTTTTATCAGTGCTAAAATAAGTGCTGATAAATGTGCCCAATTATCAGCGCTAAAAAATGCGCTAATAAAGGGTATACCTTTATTAGCGCTTATTTTAGCGCTGATAAAGGTTACATTTATTAGTGCTTTTAACTTGTGCTGATAAAGGCATACCCCTTTATCAACGCATTCTGTTTAGTGTTGATAAAGGGAATCACTTCTCTTGCCCTGTTTTTTGGTAGTGCAAGGTTGGGAAAGTCAGTACTTATAAGGCATGAATGGTATAAAAAGAGTTTAAAAAGTGTCAAGACATTGAATATGATGTAACATTTTCACCATTTTCAATGGTGAAATACATCATAATTATAATTTCATTTGCAGCCTTCCATGATTATGATATTTGGAAAATGGATTTCAAAATAGCCTTCCTTAATGGGAACCTTTAGGAATATGTCTATATGACACAACCTGAAGGGTTTGTGATTTTAAATGATTCCAAAGACTTTTTCAAATTAAAAAGTTAAATTTGTGGATTAAGTAACGAATCTAGGTCATGGAAAATTCCTTTGACTGAATCCATAACATAATTTTATTTCATAAATAATGGATGTGAGCCTTATATCTATAAGCATTTTAGTGGGAGTATGGTCATTTTCATAATAGCTTATTTCAATGACATATTACTTATTGGAAATGAGATACAAGTATTTCAGTCTATTAAATATTACCCGAATGAATGCATTTACCAAATGTACTTAGGTGAGGAAACATATATTATTTGATTTAATATTCATCATGATTGATCCAAGGGACTACTCATCCTTGTTCAAGGTTCATATATTGACAAGATACTGAAGAGATTCAACATGGAACAATCCAATAGGGTATTGTTTCCATTATCACATGGAATTTATCTTTCTATGAAAATGTGTCCTCAAACACATGAATTAATAAAAATAGTGGAAATTATTCCATATTCACCAAATATTGGATCTTTCATGTATGTCATGTTATTTACCAGGCTATATGTCACCTATGAATTGATTTTGGTAGAAAAATATCATGCTGACCTAGGTGACCACCATTGGATATAATTAAATACCATCCTTAAGTATATAAGGAGTACTAAAGATATGTTCCTAGTCTAGATATAATATAAGGAACTAGTAATTATAGGATATATATATTCTAGTTTCCAAATATGTCAAGATTATATGAAATTAAAAGCAGGATATATATTTATATTGAATGGAGGTACTATGAGCAAGAAGAGCTCAAAGAATCCTATAGTTGCAGATTCTACAGTAAAGTTTGAGTATATTACCACTTCTAATGCAGCTAAATAAGTAGTATGTATATGAAACTTCATCCAAGATAATTACAAGGTACCTAGTAGTAAAGATCCTACCACACTTTATTATGATAATATTGCAACTGTGGATCTATAAAAGGTACCAAAGTCATTTCAATTTACAATGTATATACTTAGTATGTATCATCTCTTGAGGTATTTTTCATAGAGAGGTGAAGTTGTAGTGATAAGTGTTTACATGGAGGAAAACTTGGTGGACCCCTTGATGAAATCCTTGACTCAGCAAAAACATGATTATCCTATGAGGTCTAGCAGACTGAAATTCATAGGTAGTTATCTTTAATACAAGTGGGATTTTGTTAGATTTAATTTCCTAGGACCAAGTGTTTTACATTAATTACATGTATATTCAAATTATTAAATATTAATAAAACCTATCATTATATATTTTTCATTATTCTTCATGACTTTGATGTAATAATTTCCTAGGGTATCTGTCACATTGATAAGGTCATAGCAGTTCCCCACTACGATGAGATCCTTGAAATGCTATGATGATATTCTTAAACATAGTAATATGGTTAGATAAAATTATATGATAGGAAACATATAATGTGAATTTCTAGTACAAGTGCTCATAAGGGGATGAGGCTTCTTCTCATGAATTTTATATCTAGTAATCTCGAAGACAAGATATTATAAAAATAGATCTACAAGTAAAAATTCTGCATGTTTTTATATCATCAAATATTTTTATCTACAAGCATTTGTAATGGTACTTTGACTTTAATATTATGAATAATTCAGGTCATGACTCACACACTTAGATTTACTAACCAAAAACTTTTATGTCATATGTTTTTGTGAAGTAGGTTACTTTGGGTGCATCATGAATGACATGCTATTAGTGGATAAGTTGAGGAAGGATTTTCCCTTCCATATTGATAGATGTTGATATATAATCCCTTTTATTGGAATAGAACCATCACATTAAATTTCATGTCCATGGTGTAATGACGTGTTTATTTTAGAAAGTTAAAGAAGGAAATATTGAGCACATATATTGATGAAATGAATGTGCAACCTATATGATGAGATATTGTGAGAAAAGTATTATATTACATAGCGAGAATTAGTATGTTTTTTTCATCAATGAGACATTAAGTTCTTTCTCTTGGGTTCCTTGATCCGTTGCTAAATTGTAATATTAGACTTTAGGATTAGCCACCTAATTTCAATGAGAAAGAATCCAAGAGGGTCGCATACTATGTTTTTCAATTGATCTCGATTAGATTCTATTTAAATTTAATTATTGTAACAAATATTATTCTCAAGACCAAGGAATAATTTCATCCATGTTTTATTGATTTCTAGTATTTTAAAGGTAATAAATAATTATTTGTTCATTAATAAATTATTTTTTAATTATTTGAATATTTGATAAATATTTATTCTTTGGATTGTGAATTAAATATTTCTTTTACTTATTGATGAATAAAATATTTAATTAAATATTTTTTTGGGTATTTAAAAAATGATGAGTAATTAGAGCTGACCAAGATCTTATATGGTGATTAATATTTATTTGCAAGATACTTCCCTCGGAAATGAGTTAGTGCCCCTAGTTTGGGAGATAAGTTGCCTGATGCTGATAATGATTCAATTATTATTTTATTAGATGATTTCACACAAGGTCCACCATTTTTTTTTCTGATTTTAGGATTGATTTTGGGGTTGGAGTATGAGTAAATAGTGTTTCACACCAGGTTCACCATTTTCATATCTTATGAAATCTACCAATAGTTCCCACATTCATAACAATGTATGGACCTACTTTCCAAAGGCAGAGCATCATTTGGGGTTTCGGACCCAACAACACTTAAGAACTCACATTGGCTGATAGGATGAGTGGTCGGGCTCATCGAACCCTTTTGGGGGGATTATTTCCTATTCTGGGAATCTTTTATAGATTTACCATATGTTCATGAATCTCTTCCAAATCCTGTATAGGACAAGTTACCCTAATAAAATTATCAGGTGTTGAATCATTCTATATGTAGAGGGGGTTCCATTAATGAAACCATATGTATATATCTAAGGTTCTCCATATATTTCCCATTATTTCTTTGAAATGGATAGTTTATTATATTTTTGAAACTATATAATGAGGCACTATAGAGTTTACTACCATACAGGGAGGTGATCAGTGTTTCTAGGATGGGATTAAACCTTCATGAGGTGTCCTATGTATCTTGTGTATAATTGGAATAAAAAAACATTTTGTTATTTATGATTATGAAATAAAATTTAACATCATGTAAAAAGTACATATATAAAGTCACTTAGACATAAAGTATGGATCTTGAGCCATAGGAAGGTGTCCTGTATACCCTACTTATTATAGAAAATATATTCATCATAGGTTGATCCTCCCTCGACCTACTGATGAGTGGTGAAAGATAAATAATACCCATGAGAGTTATCTCCCTAGAGTTTACCAATATGGGAATGAATTTTGGACTTACACCGAGGTTGATGACCATATATAAGGCAATCATATCATGTCACTAAATAGGGATTACACAATGAGGTTTCCCTAGTTGGGGGAAATTTATGTTGTGAGTTATATGATGGTTAGAAATACTTAATCCCATGTGAGTCATGATTATTCTAAGAAAAAAGGGATAACTAGTGATTAGACTCACTATATATGGATAAAGGACTTATAAAATGGGAAAACCCTAATGGGGTGTTTGATATAGAGATTGGGCCTTCAAAAAGAATCCTATGTATACTACTTATAATAGTAATTAGAGTCTTCATAGTTCAATTAATCTTCTCAATCCGTTGATAGATGAGGAAGAAAAACAAACCCATAGTAATGTTTGGGTCCCATGGGTTAGAGTGATTGAGATATAGAGTGAATTATACTAAGGTGGATACTGAATTAGAGCTCAGGAATTAGGAAGGAATCCTACATATCATATTTAGATAGGAATCAGAGTCTTCTTAGTTTATTTTGGTGTATGCACAAGTTCATCTGTTGAACAAGGTTATCATGTCCCAAGGTGTCTTCTTGGCCTATGTGACACATCATAGGGTCTGTGATGGACACAATTAAAATATCAAGGATTTTTTTTCCTGATGTGTCTTCTTGGCCTATGTGACACATCATAGGGGTTGTGACTAACAAAATTAACATATCAAGGATGATTTCTAGAAATGTCCTTGTTGTCTGCCAAACATGTATAAGGATTTCTGGACATGTCTTAGTTGTTTCTCGGATGGATCTGAGAATTGTCACATGATCTAGCTAACTTATATGGGGACCACTGCATGACAAGGTTGACATGTCCAATGTGCATCGCATGACTGAATCATACATGTCAGAGGGATGCCACCAGAATCAGATGACCTATCTAAAGGACCTCTATGTGATTGACACACACACATACAAGGTTTTCACATGATTAGGGTTGATAGATCAGAGGGTTGCCTCATGATTTGGAAGACATGTCTGGAGGGATTCACGTGACATGTCTAAAATTTTTGGAGGACATCATGTGATCCACCAGACATGTCTATATGGATTTAGGTGATTTTGATGATATTTCTGGAGGCCTTCACATGACTTGGCTGACATGACTAGGTGTTGTCTCATGATCTGGAAAAAATGCATGGGTGTTGTCACATGATCTAGATAGGTCATGTGAAGAACATGATGCCTTCATATGAATATCATTGTATCCATATTTGGGTAAGGATTCATCCATTTTAAGCCTTTATTGTATAAATGCATCAATTTTTTCTTGGAATTGACCTATTTAGACTTCACATTATCAAGTCGACATGTGGAAAATCCATTGTGTAATCTTACCAACACATCAAAATTCTTTCAGATGATTAATATGGAGATCATGTGAAGCAATTATACATTCTACATAATCCCTTAAGTCATTTCCAAGATTTACTTTGTGGAAGACCCTTGCGATTGCATAGATTTATACTCCTAGAAATATTTTCTCGCTTTTTCACTTTTGTGTGTATTCTCTTGCTCACATGTGTTTTTTTTGATGAGGTAGAGGAATTTATAGGCCTTGCTACCCCAGTTCTATGCTACCTTTCATGGAGCCTATATCATAGATATGGTCTTGATTCTATGGTGGGAGTATCGCATCATGCACTTTTCATGATCTTTTCTTGTTTCATCCATAGTTCCATCATTGTGTCAAAAAATAAACAACAAATATGAGTTCACTCATGCATAACCATATTTTTTGGACCCTTGACTTGTCAAAAGGCCTTCACATGATCAAATTTTCATGTTAAAGGTCCTTCACAAGACCAGGATGAAATGTTTTGGAGTCTTCCACTAGTGGAAAAGGTATTTTCACATCATTTTTTTATAATTTTATACTGTTTTTAATCGATGTTTATAAATGAGACCTTAAAAATAGTAGTTTCAATGTCAATTTTCATAAAACCAATGTCTAAAAATTGATTTAAAAGCTAGTTAAATTCATTTTTAGCATTGGTTTACAAAAAATCTGATGTCAAAAAGGTTTTTTGGCATAAATTTTTGTGAAAAAAAATTCCCAAAAACCAACACATATATTTTTGATGTAGGTTTCTATAAAAAACCACACCAAAAATCATTTTTAGTATCTTTTCAGCATCAGTTTCTATGAAAAATGATGCAAAAAATATGACCTTCGTCAATATTTTGGCATCGATTTATCTAGAAACTGATGCTAAAAAATTAATATTTCAGTTTTTGGAATCAGTTTCTATAAAACCAACGTCGAAATACTCTTTCCTCATAGAATCAATGTTGGTGTATATAAAACCCAATGTTGAAATTTTTATATTTTTTTAAAAAAATTAATCATATACATAAATTTCCCATAATATGAAAACCTATAAATAAAATGTACATAATATATACAATAGAAAAAATAGAACTCGAAACACAAAAAAATCATCAACAGAGAAAATATCCTACATGAATCATCCTCATGCTATACTCTCTCTCACAATAAACTATAGTAACCTTACTTACAACAAAAACATTGAGATAATCATAAACCATCTAAAAAATACAACTATAATTCAATTGTAACATGTAAAAATAAATAAATAAATAAACAACAACAATAGTTACTCATAGATCAAAATATTTTATTTTTTACACCATTTTGTATTAAGAATTTTTTTTAGATCCACACAAATAAGGTACCCAAAACAAAACTATTTTTTTTAAGTGTTGACTAAGTGAAATAATATATTCAATAAAGTTTAGTTAATCTTATATATATGGTCTCAAATATGATATAAGTTTTTTTCAACTAAAGTTTAAACCAAAATTGTAAAAAATGTTTTATTAAAATTTTAAGAAAATACTATGGTTGTTTTTGATTAATTTGATCTTGAAAAATGATGAGGTAAGTGGTTGGATGATGGAGTTGACCCAAACCACCATGTATAAGTTTTTAACACCAAAAGTCAGATAAAAACCAACATTTTTTAATCAATACAATGCTTTTTTGGTTTTGAAGTGGATGATTGACATAGGGAAGTCAACACATAGTTTTTTTTTTCATATAGTGTTAGAAAATATGTTGGATAATATACCTTGGGAATAAATAAAAATATTTTTGATATCATGACAGTGGAAAAATACATTTTTTCAATGTCAAAACAACGTGTTATTAGAGTTGAAATGGTTAGTTTTTATGGTGTAACTTCTACATCTAATCTTATTACCACGTGTTTAAGAAAACCACCATGTGTAAATGAGGCATAAATGAATCACTTGAAAACTATAAAAAAATATAATATACAAACATTATTAAAAAAATTAGTGTATTATTTCTCATCTTTAAAACTTTAACTAGATGATACAAATCTGACAATTTAAAGGCTGCTGTATTGTGGAGTTTTTTTATAAATCCATAACCCTTTATACATTATATAACCCTATAAAAATAACCAGAATATACCAAATTAAAGAATAAAATAATTTTATAAATACTCATTATTTTAATTTAATTAAAAAATACATACCCAATAATTTAAATAAAAATCATACTTAACAAATATTTTGCAAACAAAATACAATGATGGGTAAGTTCATCATTTGTATTCGACTCGGTATTATTGAAAAGATACAATAATAATTTTTTTTATCATATTATAAAATATAATATTTTGATATAAAACAAAAAAAATTAATATATATAACCTTATAAAATTATTTTTTCCCCAGTTGTGAATATCTCATACATGAATCTTAATATATAATAACAACATTCCACACTTCCTTTTTGACGTTGACATTGGGGTTATAAAATATTAAATTGAAACTAAAAACCTATATATATATATATAATAAATATTATATATGGATTATTTATGATTAACTTTTACATTTATAATATCATTATTAACCCTTTGTGATTAAAATATTGGTTATCATGGTTAAGGTCAAAAATAATTAACCAAGGGGTTAATAAAAAAGAAGAGTATTAAAATGATATAAAAACTTCTATAAATTTAATTGGTTGATTTTATATCAACCCTACAAACTTTTTATTTAAATCTCATGACCGTTTATAATCATTTGGATCTAGAATACTCTTATTCTATTTTAAATTTTAATGGAAATTCAAAAAAGTGTCCCTCACCTAAATTATAAAAGAGAACCCCTTGATTCCCTTATTTACACCACATTGAGAAATCTATCTCGACCAACCCCTGACAATTTCTGTTCTTAGAGTCCTTATCCAAGTTATTGAGGTTCTGGTATCCCTAAAAGACCTACCCTAGGTCCCTTAAGAAAATATCTAGAGGACTTCTACTAAAGAAGGGGTAATCATCTTTACCGAGTCCTTCAAATTTATTCCATATTCTACTTCCTATTAAAGTGTTTTAACCATACTAAAATAATAAATACAATATCATAAATATACTAATATGTTATTAGGATTATGTGAAAACTATATTCCATCCCATTTTCATCCTAAAAAATAGAAAATATCTCTCGTGTGTACGTATGACTTACCATCTCCACATAGCAGTGTAATTAGTTTTTCTTCACCACATTTTTTGGATGATTATAAATATAGAACTAATGATTATTTATAATATTTATGACATAAATATAATTCTATAACTATAATACCAAATATATCTCCTTACCTTCAAATCCATTGGAAAATAATAATGTCCTTCATGCGTATGTATGGACTATCACCTCCATGAACCGATGTGATTTTTTTTTTCATTTACGTTTTATGTGGATGGTAATAAAGACGAATTTAATGAATATGTATTATATATATTATCTAATAATTATTCTGGAAAGATTAATTACTATTTATCTTTCTTTTATTCCATCAATTGAAAAGTGAAAACAACATTCATACATATATACAACCTAGCGTCTCCATGAACAGTGTAATTCATTCTTCTATCATTATATATATGTATTATTATAAATATATATTTATTGTATATATGTGATATAATTATAAATAAATAAATATATATATATATTAAATAACATTATAAATGTTATGTAACTATGATAATGAGACAAGGATCGATACTACCAAATCAAAACAAACAAGAAAAACAAAGCAGTTTACACCCAAAATAATGATAAAAATAAAATATTATTACAAAAATGTTATTTTTTTATAAATGGATCATATATGATATCATAGACATGAATATAGTTCTTTTATATAATTATAATAAATTTAAATTTATTATGCATTAGGATAGATCACCTACATGAGAAGTTAGACCCGAGTTAAGGGATTTTGTCTAAATTTTGACCTCATTGAGACATATTTGTTATTATAAACCTATTTATTTTTATATGGTTTATATAATAACCCTTTTTGATAATTAATATGATTATTTTTTTACTCATTATGATTAAAGTTCATTTTAATTTTACACTTTTATATAGTTTGTACATTTTCTTCCAACTTTTCTTCTCTTTGGAACTTGAATGAAGAAAAGAATTGTTTAAAAGAAAAAATAATCTCATTTCTATTTTTATTGGATATATTTTTCTTCCACATCCATATTTTCTCAAAAAATTCATTTTATTTTATAATTCTACAATGATTTATCAAAATAAATTTTTACCCATGTTTTACTTTACAAAACGGTTTGAAGGAAATCTTTTTTCGTTTCCCAAACAAGATAATTTATGAATTTTACAAAACAATTATAGAAGGAATGTTTTTTTAACTTATATGGAATGATATTATTTTCCTACCATCATGAATAATATTTTATTTTAATCCTTATTTACAAGTTTATAAGGTTATTTTCAAATAAAATGTTTTACTTTATCATTGTGCTGTTTTTTTTAAATAAATGATTCCAAAAAATAGAAAAGTCATGTTCATAAATAATGTTTTAAGAATATTTTAATGGAATTTATATTCATCAATGAAAATAACCATTTATTTTACTTATTAAACACTAATTATATTTTTTAATGATACCATACTTTGAAACATTCACTTGTGATTGTTGGATATTACCTTTCTCTTAAATATCCACATTCTTTGTATCATAGATATGATTATTGCCTAAATCATATACCATTTTTAGATACAATGTTATACTTTGAAAGTAATTTATTTAATGGATAATCATTGATAAATCCATAGTGTTTACTCAATATGTATATTTATTGATAAGGAATATTTTTCATGAATTAAACCAATCACTCGATATATATAAGGAATGTAACAGATATACAATGATGGGTGGGGATAAAAATTATATATCCCCTTGATGCATTGATAGGTCTCCCGAGACAAATCAATAAGCTATAAATAAATGGGGTTTCAATGTATTCTTACCCCTAGTTTGAAAAATTCTTGGCATAAGTTCTCAATGATATAGATACCATGATGTATGAGATCATGGCGTCCAATATTAAGAATTTCCTTTATTGAGAATTTAATTACTATTATCATTCACGAGATTACTACATTAATACTATCCATGGATGAATTATGTGATAAAGTTATTATATAAATTGCCTATATTTTTTGTTATTTACCTTCCTATATTGATTATTCCTTATTTACTTATAGCACCTTGACTCAAATATCCACCTAAATAGTGATTTCAAGCTAAGTTCCACTGGCCTTAGGTGCACCTCCCTGTATGAAAAAGGCTACCGAAGAGAAGTGAGGGTGCGAGAGAGTAATAGTGGGGAGAATATACCCTCAGGTTATTATATCATAATGGTCTAATAGATACAGAAGTTGAATAATAATCCAAAAGACTCAATACCAGTGACCCACAAAAGGTGGAATCATAATAAATATCATAAAATAGTAGAATAATAACTAAATAAAAAGAGAAGAAATAATTAAACACATAAAAACTCAATTTATAGAAACTAAAAATAGAAAATTATTTTAATATAGGTCGTACCATGAAATAAGTAGTAAATCGTTTCCATTGGAAGAACACAATATATACATATACATAACAAGCTGAAATAGAAAGGAAACTAAAAAATGTAACCCTAGCTGAGGTAATAACATCAAGGTTCCATTCATACCATTCATGATAACTCCACAACTAGGATCCAACTCCAGATCTCTAAACCTTACCTGAACATAAAATCATAATGTTTACACGCATCCTGAAGGGCCCATGTAGGGTCTAAGTATAATTATCTGTTGGGTACCACCCACGTCTGCGACCTTACACTTGTGATTAAGCTGGTGTGAACTATACATAAATAAATAACAACACATGAATATAAATAAATACACACTTCACTGGTGCTCAAAATAAACTAGGAATATGTCACCTACCGCAACCAATAACAGAATGATGTAGTGGAAGGATCATTTTCTCATAGCCTAAGGAATACCCTAATTTCATTTATTCCCAAGTGAACCCTTGGGTTCCACCTCTAGTGTCACCCAACACCTCATGCCATCAACCAATTATCGACGTCCTGAAGGCACACCCAAACAATACATGTCTAGTCCCTCAGACCCCAACTCGAAAGCACCCATCGAAATGAATCCCAACATATAGAGGCACATGGATACCTATACCCTAAGTAATAGTACTGTCATCTCAAAGCACAACTGACATCCCAAGTAACGATGATTCCCATCCTCCAAAATGATATTGTCTAATGTCCTCAAGTACGACAAGACTTATCCCCCATCTTACATCCTCAACACTATCATCTGATGGCTCCTCACCATCCCTATAGCTTTCTAAAGTAAGTTCCCATAAAAAAATTACCTAAGCCGCACTGTAAGGGGCCTCTACCCATGAGAGAGGTCAAAACCAATTCATCACTAGGTCAAATTGTGTGCACATGACTCCAAATAGAACTTTGGCCAACACGGGTCAGCGAAAATCACCGATTCTGGTACCTCATTCCCCTACGACTATTCCACTCAAATATTATGGAAATGCCATCTAATAACTTGGGTTATTCCCTCAACCTGATGGTCTTGCAGTATCATCTGATGACCATGTTTCCTAACCTATGATCAAATCACCCATGTAACTGAGGCCAATACCATCCTAAAAATCACATCACCTCAATTCTAGATAGAAATATCCTCCTTAACCTTAGTCCAAGCCCATCACGACCCCATAGATCTCAAAAGTACATCAAAATAATTTCATATATATATAAATGACTTCAATTTTTCTTTAAATAAATTCATTTGAATTGAACAACTTGGATTAAATAAAATTTTTAATTTATATAAAAAATACACCCCATATTATCTATCATGTGGTCGAAAGCCACTAACCCTACCTCACACATATAAAAAAGGTGAGGTAATACCCAATAACAACCCATATGATTAATGCAATTAATTAAAATAAACCATTTAAATTTCAATGTCTCAATCAGTCTAAAAAATGGTGCGCTAAAATTTGAACCCCTCCAAACACTCGTGAAATATTAAAAATAATAATACACCACCTACCTTGGAGTTGTAGACATAGGACCATCTAATTTTAGCCTCTAACTCTGACCAATTTGGAAGAAATCAGCGTTTTCAATGAATTCCATGAAAACAGGGAAAAATTAATTGAATTGATTCAGAATACCATCATATGATAGTAAGGAAAAATAAAATAATGTGTGTAGAGAGCCTTACCTAGATAGATCTAACACCACAAAGGGCTTGAATAATGGATCCTGTAAGAAGAAGATGGATCAAAACCAAGGGGGGGGGGGGGGGTGGGGTGGGGGAAGGGGGAGCTCCCCCTTATTGTGTGTGACCAATAAAGGAGAAAATATGGGATAATTAGGTTTAAAGAGAGGAGGGGAGTTTATTAAATTCACTATTTTAAGAGGCTTCATAGTTATCTTGTATAGTTTTCTAAACCGTGCAACAACCGTGCATGATACAGTGTGAGGGTACTTCCTAAATGACACTTCCTATGTGGTCTGAGTAAGGTTTTCCCTAATCATGTGAAAGATATGTGAAAGTCCTCTGAAAAAATTATAGACGTTCATGAATTCTCATGTAACACATCTCACATGGTTCAAAAAACCATGATTTAGTGAAAAAATTAGGGTGTACAATTTTCACTAAGAGGACGTAAAATTATATCTAAAAGTGCGCCTCAACTTGAAACATTGAAAACTAGGCCTCTGGGCATCTGATGGACTTGAAAAACCTTATGAACACCTGTCACACGTGAAAAGACTTCAAAAAAGACATAAAACAAGGTATTTGTTTAAAATTAAACTCCTAATTCAGTTATGATGATCAAAAAATAAATTAACATACCCACCAATTCCAAAAAAACAAAAAGGGAGAGGATTTTGACCCGCTCCAAATGCCTGAGAAGTTTCAATATCCCCACCTTAACATATCTCATACCCAAGATATAAAACAAAACCCAAAGATGTTACTAAACATAACCATCCCATTAAAATTAACTCAGACTACCCTGGTCAAAAAGGGAACATGTCAACTACCTCAAGGGGGCTACCCACAATTAGAGTGACCTACCTCAGTCACATCCTGACCCAAAACTCAAATAAAACTAATAGTACATATACCATCCCACGACTCAAGGTCCTCATGTGACACATCGTTACTCCTAAAACTCATCAGGCTCTCCCTTGTCATACCTGAAACTCATCATAATTATGCACTACATCGATGATCTTCTCATGCCCATGCCACACATGGAACCTATGAGGCCCCAAATCTCAATAGATGCTCAAAACTCCTGGTTCCTCATGCCTCAGTCAAGTACCACATCATAATGATTCCCATATTCCAATTCACCTCAAGTAACCTGAATCTCGTCGATTCCCTGATGCTAATGAACCTCACTAATCATACATCCAACGATGCTCTCATATGGAACTTGGTTTCACACACCTCATAAATAAATAAATAAATAAATAAATAAATAAATAAATAAATATATATATATATATATATATATATATAACACCTGATCTAGTATCAACCAACTAACCAATGTCTTGTTAGTCCATACATATAACCTGTGCACCCTGTGCACCCAAAAAAGACATGCCTAAAAAGGCCATGCAAAAATAAAACAAAAAGGAACCGCGATCATGGCCATGACATACCTATGAATTTCACCAGCTCACCAGCCTATTAAGTACTTGGGAAATCCATGAAATTAATGTGGATTAAATCTTGGAAATATGAATCCTAACATCCCTATGGTTCTATAACACCCATCGGCCACTGACCCCATTGCTAGGTCCCATCGCCTCTTCTAAGATCTCTATGTATAGCTGCAACTTGGATACCATAATCTAGTACTACTCCCACTCTGACCTCATCTACCCTGATCCTTGACTACTCTCTGTACGAGAATACTTCCTAAATAACTTCTTGAGATTCCCGACCTTTCTACATGACTAACACTCCTTTTTTAGGCTGCTCACACAGAGTCTGTACATTTCTAGGCTACCCACACTGAAATAAAAATGTCAACAACCCACTCTAAGGTGGTTTTCTCGAGACCTTATCCTAAAAACCCTCATAGAATGCATCCCAGCCTCACATCCTTATATCTGAAGCGTCACCACTGAAATCACCTTAAGTCATCAACTAGATCATGTACGACCTGTTCGTCAAGTTCCCTTCAACTATGATCACTAGATTCACTATCTCTAAGAATGAGGCCATCCTAAAGATGTTAACCTGCACTTCAATGGCATGTTGTAAACCATCCTTGAAATGACTCACACTTACGGTGTCATCCCTCACCATACCAAGTGTAAAGTGAGAAAATTCTATGAACACTGCTTCATAGTTAATGATGGAAATGTCACCCTGTCGAAGGCTCAAGAACTCCTGATCTCTCTCCACCTTCAGCATCTTTAGAAGAAGTGCTCGAAGAAACTGGCCTCAAATTCCCTCCAGGACAGTCGCTCATGTATTCCCACTTGAACCTACACATCCAACCAATTCATAGATGGTACTCTAAGAGTTTAGGTTTCCAACTTCACCATCTACCCTATATCCATCTCTAGCTGGTCTAAAATCATATTCATGGAATCGATCTAGTTCTCAGCTGCTAGTGGACCACCGTCACCCTAAAAAATGGAAGGTGATGTGATTGGAACTCTAAAGTTAGGTACAACATAGAATGATATTATCCCTAGTATCCCCTGTCAATCCCCTGAATCACACATACTAGGCTTGCTCTAAGATGATCATCAACCCATGACCTAAAAGTGGTCAAGTCTAGCCACTTCCCCGCCTACACTAGAGCCTATACCTGAGCCTGTTGCTTTGCTTGAACGTCAGGGTTCTCTACATTCTAATGCTCCCGTGACACCACATCATCACTCGCCTAATGCTAAATCTGATCCATCAAGGTGGTAACCCACTGAATACTATTACATGGTTATACAACCCATATAACATACATATATAATGTAGATGAAGAAATGAGCAATAATTAGCACAATCACACTACCCTTACCCTTCCCCATTACAACCATGTCACCAGAAATCCGAGCCTCATGTCCTCTATACCCAACCATATAAGATCCAAGTATCAAATATTCCTTGGGCCATGCCTGTCCTAACGAACTATATCACCTTAATCCAACGACCACATCACCCAACCTGGGGATCAACATCACCCCTTGTAACAATACCTACCTTCTCCTATAAGAGACAAGATCATATATGTATGCACATACATACATACATAGATATATATATATATATATATATCACATGACACATCATATTTCACAAGGAATTTTTATGGTAGGAACATGTATATACATAATTAAACATCCTACTATGTTCCTAAATAGAAGCAATATAAAGAATACAATCATCCCCTTACAGTTTCAGGCTAGGGGTCCAAATCTATTTCATTATCATACCAAGTAGAGGTAACATATTATAACATGTAACAATTCTCATTTCAAGTGTACCACTTAAGGTGTAAATCATATAAACTATAAAATGAGAAAATAAGAACAACAATTCCCACCCCAAGAAACTTGGTCCATCCCCCATGCATGGGGCTACAGGCACCCAATCATGAGTTGTAAACCCTGTTCCAATGACATCCTAATCTTCATTCTACCATAAACCAAATATTAAGACTAGAAGAAAAGAAAAAAAACTTGATATCATTAGTAGCCAGCTAAACAATGATACTAATTCCTAGTCAATAAGTCCTCTGATACTATTTGTAGCTCCCCGACCAGATTATCCACCCAAATAGGGATTTTGGTCTAAGTTCCACTAGCCTTAAGCCCGCCACGCTATACGACAAAAGCTACCGACTAGAAGAGAGGTTGAGAAAGATTAATAGTGGGGATAATATACCCTAAGTTGATGATATTATAATGATCTAATATATATAGCAGTGGAAGAAAAGACCAACACACTCAATACCAGTGACTCGCCAAAGGTAGAAGTGCAATCAATA
The DNA here is from genome assembly GCA_963277665.1 of Viscum album. Lineage (NCBI taxonomy): Eukaryota > Viridiplantae > Streptophyta > Magnoliopsida > Santalales > Viscaceae > Viscum > Viscum album. The sequence continues at coordinate 2,089,334,581 of OY728160.1, forward strand.
TCATATAATAACAAAAGAATAACTAAATAATAGCAGTGGAAACAAATAAAAAAACATCAAAATTCTATTTGTAGAAACTAAAAGAAGAACATGCTTTCAATATAGTTCATACAATTCAATAAGTTGAAAAGGGTCACCAATGGAAGAACACAGTATATTTATATACATAACAACATGAAATAGAAAGGAAAATAAAAAAAATAACCCTAGATGAGGTAAGAACCTCAAGGTCCCCTGCCTTCCATCCATGCCAACTCAACAACTAGGATCTAGCTCTAGAGCCCAAACCCTTACATGAACATGAAATCATAAAGTATAAATGCGTCCTGAAGGGCCCATGTAGGGTGTGAGAACAAGTCTTAGTAGTGTACCAACCACGTGTGAATACCATAAATTTGTGATTAAGTTTTTTGGAACTATACATAAATAAACAAAAACATGTTAATATAAATAAACAAAAACTTCATTGGTGTTCAAAAGCCACTAGGAAGCTGTCACCAGTGTCAGCCAATGCCGAAATATTATAGCAGAAGGATACTTAGATCATAGCCCAAGTCATCCCCTGATTTCATATAGTTTTATGTGGACCCTCAGGTTCCACATCTAATTTCACCCATCACCACCATCCATCAACCAATAACCAATGTCCTGAAGTCATGCCCAAAAAATACATGTCTTGTCCCTCAGACCCCTTCTCGAAAGCACCCGTCAGCCCAATTCCCGATGTTCAGAGGCACAATGATACCTGTACTCAAAGTAATAAGAATGCCAACTCAAATCACAAATAACATATCAAGGAACAATGATTCCCATCCTCCAAAATGATCCCGGCCCAATGACCTCAAGCATGAAAGGCCTTAGCCCCCATCCGACAGCCTCAAGACCGTCATCCCAACGACTCCTCACCATCCATGTGGGTTTCTAGTGCAATATACCCCAAAAAAATACCTATGACACACTACCAAGGGCCTATTCCTTGATGTGTATCCAAAACCATCTCATCTATGACTCATCCTATGTAAACATGACTCAAAATGTCACTTTGGACAACATGGGTGAGTGGAAATCACCAATTTGGTACCTAATCCAGTCAAAGTATGACAAATCATACTCCTACGACCACATCGCTCAAATATTATGGAAATTCCATCTAATAACATGGTCTATTCCCTCAACTTGATGGACTTTCTATCTTATCTGATGAGCATGTATCCCAACCTGTGATCACATCACCCAAGTAACCTAGGCCATGCCCATCCTTTCGATCACATCACCTCAATTCTAGATGGCCATCTCCACCTCAACCTTGGTCTAATACCACCATTTTCCCATGGATATAAGTATTACATCACTAGCATTTCATATATAAAAATAACTTCAATTTTAACAAAACAATTCAATGAATTTGAAATGAAAAATTCAAATTAAATCAAAAAAATCAATTTAATTAAACAAACACACCTTGGTTTAGATACCCAGGTGGTTGATGACCTCTAAACTGTCCTCACATGTATAAATTAGGTGAGGTAATTCCGAACAACAACCTATATGATCAATTCAATTTATTAAAATTGACCATTTAAATTTCAAGGTCTTTATCAGTCAATGAAAAGATGTGCTAAAAGTTTCACAACCAAAACATTATTGAAATCTCAAAAAAAAAACATGAACCACCTACCTTGGATTCGTAGATGTAGGAACATCTGATATTATCCTTGAACTCTGACTGATTTGGAAGAAATTTTCTTTTCTGAGAAATTCCCTAAAAATAAAGAAAAATGACTCAAACAAAATTAGTATTCTGGGAGGAGAGAGTAAGGAAAAATAAAACCATGGGTGAGGAGAGCGTTATCAAGACCGATCCAATGCCACAAATGACTTAAAGAACAAATCTTGGATGAAAAATATGTATAAAACCAAAGGGATAGGGAAAGGAGAGAGCTCCCCATTGTTTTTAGTGATCCATATAAAATAAAAGATAGGAGAATTATGTTTAAAGAGAGGAATAAAGTTTCATAAGTTCTCCATTTTAAGAGGACACATGGTTATCTCACAATGTTTTACAAACCATGCAGGCTATAGTGCCAGGGTACTACCTAAATGGAACTACCCGTGTGGTCTGTGCATAGTTTTACCTAACTGTGTGCATGCCATGAAAATGATCACTCCAAAAAATGAATAGTTTTATGCATGACCATGTGCCTAATCTTTCACAGTTCACAAAACCATTATTCAATGAAAAATAAGGGCACACAGTTTGAACTGAGAAGGAACACGGTTGAATCTAATAGTGTGCATCAACCACCAACATTCAAAATAGGTCTTTCATGCCTCTAACACACCAAATACCCTTCCAAACACCCGTGACACTTTCCAAGACTTCAATAATGACTAAAATCATGGTATTGGGTTATAAGGAAACTTGGAATTTGGTTCTGATTATTGAAAAATAAAATGGAATACCCACCAATTCCGAAAATTCAAAAAGGGAGAGGATTTCGACCCATTCCAAATACCCGTGACCTTACAATACTCATGATATATTCTGATATATATAACCCTTACTAAGCATCAGAGATCACCATTTTATATTTCTACTTTTCCCTCTGAAATGAATAAGGATTTTATGAATAATATTGAGTATGTAAGAGTGTTATTATGTTATGTATTTTATATTTCCAATGTAATATAGGAATCTTTCATGCATATGGATCTTCAAGACTAATAAAATATTCATCTCTCTGGGATGAGATTATTTGTATCAAGTGTCAACATAATAAAATAACCACCAAATATGGCCTACTAGGGTTAGGGTTGTTATAAAGATTGTGGTTTTTGAAATCAACCCCTTTCTTATTGTAGTCACCTTTAGTTAGTTTCATGTTTTTGAAGTTCTTGTTTGGATTCGTTATTGGCTATTTATGTTATGAGGTAAATTTTATGTTTATGGTGTGTTTAATTTCTTTATTGATGACAACATATTTGATTATTGATAGTAGATTTAGTTTTTCATTTTTCTTCTTGTTTTTTTTTTCAAATCATGTCTTTCATGATAAATTCGGTCCTTTTTTCTTTTTTTATATAAATATTTCATTAAATACATTCAAGGGGTGGGAAGTTATTTAGTGGAAAAATTTTCATTCCCTGACCATGAATTTCACATTTATTTTATTTACTTATTGATAATTGACCTTGTCTTTGAGTTTCAGGAAAAAACCCATTGAATTTTCAAGTTTTATAGTTTTAGTATTAGGAACATGATTGACACATGGTTAGTAGAAACTATGTAGAAACCATGCATATGCATATAAAATTCTAACAGAGTTGTTTTTCATTGTTAGTGTGTGGTTTTCTTAACCATGTGGTCAAACTATTCATTATTATATGGTCAATCTAATGAGGCTTTCATTTTTGGCATAGAATTTGTTAAACCATATGACAAAACTAATAAGTGTTGGTCTCACCCAGATTTACCCACGTTTTTAGGGTAAAGTGGTCGCTTGTAGTTTAGCTTGGGTGGTCGAATCCTCAGAGACCTAAGAATTAACCCACAGACACGTACATTTTATGGATTGTTTTTGGATATGAAGTGGAAAAATTGGGTTAATTTTATATGGGTTTAAGTGAATTCTAAGTGACTTAAGTGAATTAAATTTAAAAGAATGAGTTGATCCTTGGTTATAACTTGGGGCAAATTTGGATGAAATTCTTTTTTAACAGTTTCAATTTCTTATATTTGAGATGGGTTTACTCAAGAAGATCAAACAACTTCATCACTTACTAGTTTAATACCAAAACACCATAATAATAATCACTTATACACTTTTAGTATCAAATTCATTAGCACTCCAAGGTAAAGGTTCGTATTAGCACTTGAAGTATGTGGCCTTAAAATTCAATAGGGACGAAGATGTTTTAAAATAAACAAATAAAAGTATAAATTTAAAAAATTGATTAGACATTAATGGGGTGATAAATTACATATAATCCAACCCCTTTATACTCCCTTGGATCAACCCACAAGAGGTTTATCCCTCCATTGATGCTATGGTTTCAATGCAAGCGGGAAGTAGACTCATGAGGGAGGAAATAGAGAAGTAAAAAAGAAAACAATGAAAAAAAACAATCACTCCACTATTGTGTGAATAATTTCACATGGTTTGGTAAGAATAAATTCAAAACATAAAGCAATGGTCTCAACATGATAATAATAATTACATAATAAGTGAAGATGAAGATTTTTTATTGAAAACTGAGGTGATTCGAACAACTTACAAATGAAGAAGAACATTACAAAGGAAAAGTGGCAGCATAACACTAAAATGAAAGAAAGAATCAAAGATGAATAAATCCTTCCACAAAACAACCTTAAATAGGAATTTTTGGATCCTTGGGCCGATACTCCAGTATTTAAAGTCATTCCACTTGAGTATGGTAGGCGTAGAGTGGTGGAAATCTTGTGGAAATTAGACTTTTCCACCCTTGACCCGAAGTGGAAGGCAGATTAAATCCACAGAACATATGCATAGAAATGACCTCTAGTTGGTCGAATTAGAGTGGGACATAGGCTAATAAAATGGATCTCCAAATTTTTCCAAACATCCTGTAATATTTCATCCCAAAAAGAATTTTGTTTTACGAGATATTCTCAAAATCGTGGGCTGTTTTTCTGGGCCACAGAATCTAGCCTAGAATTTTATCTCCAACATGGGCTGCCTGGAACTCCCTTAAAACATCTGAATTTTCAATTTTAACTGTTTTATGAAATGTTCAAAATGATTCGATATATCTTTAATTAAAATTTTATAATAATTGGGATTGGATATTGTCTATTACAATAGTTTTATTGGGCTGCTGTTCATTTTACTTCACCCAGAATGTTGTTGGTTCATGGCCAAATTTGGGGGTCTTCTAATGTGAATCTTCTAGTGATCCAAAAACATGAATTGTTACTTATAGCATGGGAGACCTGAAAATAAAATATTAAAATAAAATCAAGACCATTTTGTATTTTAGGATGTGTTCAAATATGTACCATGTAATAGTGCACTTTATCAAATAATTACAATCATAATGTGAAATAATGTTCAATGTGTAAAATGCACTAAAATGGTGTTTATGAATAATTAATCTCATGGATATTATAAATATTAAAAATTAATATTATCCTATTTCAGCGGCTAATCAAACCCCTAAACTTGAGTTTTTCTAGTCCCGAGAAAAATTTATCTCAAAAATATGAAATTCTAATTCCCTTTTCCAAAAACATTTTAATACACAATGATCACCAAAAACCATTATACCCTACAACTATGAAACCCATCAAAATCTTTTAATACAGGATATTTTCATAAGCATATCACAATCCTAATCCCATTCCTTTGTTCAAATTCATCGCCATATTTCATCTAATATCAATTAAGCATTAGGATGTGTTGTGTATCAAAATAGACATGGGGGTTCATATTAATTCAAGGGGGAAATGACCGAAGGACTAGGTGGATTCACATTTTAATATTAAGATAAGTATTCAATTTTTTTTCAATTTGTCCATGGTAATTGAAATTGAACTCAATAGATTCAACCCATGTAACAAGACTTTGCCGATGACTCCCAGGCTCAAAGACCATACGGCACCAAGTGAAGCACACATACTCGGGCATCATCTTTAGTTAACTCGGTAAAAAACAAAGTCAAATTACCACAAATAGAGATAAAAATAGTAACTATAGGCCAAAAAAACTATGGATTCACGATCCCCAAGTGCCTAAAGCCATTCATTAGGTCATTTCATTGCTCTACATGCAAATTTATTGTTTTTATTTTATTTTATTGAATACTCATATTAAAACTAAAATGATCACCAAATCTATGCTATTTATTTTGGTGAACCCCTGAACTCAACCTAATACTCCACTATCCAAAGGACGTGCATTGTGATCTTTTTTTGGATGAAAATATAAACGATTAAATTCCACATTAGATGACCAAACTTTCCAAAATCTATGATCATGAAATTATACATGGATTAAAATCCAAATCAGGGCATGCTAAATTATTTCATATTGAGTTTCAAAGTGTGCAATGTGTATTATCATGTTCATGGTTAAAGAAATCATTCCATCCACACATTTTTTATGCACACAAAATTAATATTTTTTTCTTTCCTTTCACCCCCCAACTTAGAATAACACTATCCCCACTGTTTAAATAAAATAAAATTTATAAGGGGGTAGTGGTAGAGGAGAGGAGTTATAAACAGAATTTGAAATAATAAACATGTAAAAAAGTTACTTGGTGGTTAAATTTGAAGTTCTCGCTACTCTAATTTTGTCCTTTGATATCCATGTCACTTGTAGAGTTCCCTAGTGGAAAAAGGAAAAAACAAACAACTAAAAAAACAATATATATATATATATATATATTCATATAATAAAAAAATAAAAATATAAGTATATATATAAAAAATTTAGAAAAAGGGAGAACTATAAGTTTTAGGTTAGTGGTAAACATGCTCCCCTGTCTCCCTTCATACCCAGGTTCGAGTCCTGACATCTTCACTAATTGTGACAGGGTTTTCCCCACAACCTACGATGTTTCCTTTTAATTTTTTTAATTATTTTTTTATTTTTATTTTAAGCTACAACCACATAAAAATAAAATGAACTGATGATACATTGTCTTTTTTTAATTTCTGGGTAAGGTATTACTTAAGGATCACACCACGTGACATGGATGAATATGGCGCTCCCCTTTCATACCCATCTATACTCATAATAGAAGAACATGTAAATAGTCTATTTTTTTAAAAGAAAATTTATTTATTAATACTATTTGAAAAATATGGTTCAAAATGATTGGAACCATGAAAACCATGAGTTGCCTCCCGTGCAACGCTTTTGCTTAACGTCGCTAGCTCGACTTAGACTCTTAATTGTTTAAGTATTTTCCTCATCTAAGTTTGGTTCATACAAGTCATCATATAATTCATGTTTTTTGGAAAGGTTCAATGAATGGTTTGAATCTATGACCCTTAAATTTAAAGGATTGACCATTGGTGGGATCTTGAATTTCTATAGCCCCATGGGGGTACACCTTATGCACTATGTATGGACCTGACCATCTAGACCTCAAATTTCTCAGGTGTAAATGAAGTTTAGAACTATAATGATGTTATTAATATTTTTATGACTTATTATATACTCCATTTAATTATTTTATATGAAATGTGCATAATTTGTGTGAAATATTAATGTTTTAATATTAAGTATAATTTTTGAGCATTTTTAGAAGTAGTCCAATTGAGTCAGTTTAATGTTTTAATAATAACTATCCCTATACTGATCCAAATTGTGTGGTTCCTATTTTTTAGGATTCTAGTTTCAATATAAAACATTTCATTAGAAGGTACCATGAGCCAATTCTTCCTTTTGAAGGATCATATTGTCCTCACAAACAAGACCAAAGAATCTGTGAACAAAATGGACCATCCTTGAAGGTTGATTTACTGGGCTCAATCCAGAAGTCCAAAAACATTAAATCTCCACATTAATTCGGGGTACACTACATGTCATCTTGGATAAAAATTTTAAGGCCCAAATCTAAGTACAAGGGGCCCAAATGAAGCTTTGAAGTTCATCCCACCATTCTGGCCGAGAATTAAAATCAGTATAGTATGCATGACATATCTCATGATGTAAGCATCAAATCGAGCTTATATTTTTCATTGTGAAATAGAAGATATAGGCGGACGACTTTTTTGAAGAACCCATTCGGATTTGAAGGTATATTAATATTCAAAGACCCTTTCACATTCTGGACTTCAAAAAGACTAGATTGAAATGGACAGTTTTACTTTGTCTAATCAACCGACCATAACTTTTGATCCCTAAGTCCAAATGACTCCAAATTTTTCAAGTAGTCTTCCAACGTTATTATCTACAACTTTGAAAAAGGCGATTTCTCGAGATTCGGCTGTCTTAATTTCCATATATGCGAGCCAAGTGGAGGGGTATTTATGGAATGTAAACAGTCCACCACCTTGGGCTATAAATACACCCCCTCCTCTCCTTTCAAAAGGGTTGGAATTTCAGAAGAGAGGATAAAATATTGGCATGACCAAAGCCTTTAAAAAGTCTTGGGATGACCTTCCATACTCAAGTTTTCACTTGAGAGACCTTTCCTCCTCTCTTTGTTTTCACTTACTTTTGTTTTCTTCGTTTTTGTAATCTTGTAAGTATCTTTGTTTGTAATTATGTTTTAATGAAAGTTTCTTATTCAATATATCTTATTCTTCTCCAACTTCTGTAGTTTAATATTAATGTTATTAACATAGTTCAAATTCAGTTGAATCCCCTTCCCTTATTTTTCTTCCTCATTCAATCAAAAATCCATTTTTAATTATCATCATTGTTCGTGTGTGTATGTTCGACGTACCACTCTTTTCTAATCCCTTTCTTTTTCTTCTATTATTAATTTATCATCATAATTATTATAACAAGAATATTAAAAACCCAAATGTATGAGTAAATATCTCATTGGGGTGAGTGATAATTTAGGGATGTTAAGTGATTGAGAGTATTTTCTCGATGAGTATTCGTTAATTTAACATTGTGTATGTTGGAATTAATTTGTCAGGGATTAATGACATATTTTGTTTAGCATGTGGTTTCCATGGATTATTGGAACCAAAAATACACTACCATAAACATTTACTGATTGAGATTATAATCCTAATTAAGTTAAGTCTTGGATTAAAGCTTTAACACTTAAGAATTCTAATCAACATCAACTTGTGAAGTGGGTGTTAATTTAAATGCAATATAAAGCAAAGATCAAGGATAACAAAAGATTAACTACCTAATGATGAACTCACCCAAATATTTATCAATTTGTTAAATCAATTATATACAATCAATCATTTAAATTAATCTCTGTAAACAAACCCCCCAATCAGAATACAATTAACTAAAAACAAACGACTATTACAAAGTATCATCATCGAGGATTTGACCCGAGTGCTTCTACACACATTAGCAGAGCACCAGAACTTTGACCGGTCGATAGGCTATAATCGGCCATGCATTTAAAATGGCGCCATTTCCAGGGATGGTGATTTATGTAGTCATTAGTTTCGGGTTATTGTAAAAAAAACCCCAAAAAACAAAATTTAAAAAAAAATTGAAAAAAACACAAAGAAAAACCCGTCTTCCTCTTAAAAATCATAAACTGAAAAAAATACAAAGAAAAAACCGTCTTCTCCTTTCTTCTAAAATCTCTCTGAATGCCCCGCAGCCTCCCAAAAAATCCCTCGGTTTTGTTTGACCCTAAAATTGAGCGAACACTTCACCAACTTAGGAGGAACATAAGAAATACTCAAATAATTCAAGAACCAGTCCTCATCCAAACAGTTGAAATTGAAATGGCCAATCCTAGGGAACAAACCCTAAAAGAACTTGCTGCCCTTGATATGAATTAACAACCTATTGGTATTCAATATCCAAACATAGAAGCTGACTTCGAACTCAAATCAGGTTTTATTCATCTTCTCCCTCATTTTCACGGGTTATCCGGTGAGGATCCACATCTTCACCTTAAAGAGTTCCAAGTAGTGTGCTCTACCATGAAGCCTCAAGGGGTTTTTGAAGAACAAATCAAACTTAGAGCCTTCCCTTTCTCCCTAGCTGACACTGCTAAGTCATGGCTCTACTACCTTCCTCCTGGTTCCATAACTACATGGAATGACATGAAGCGACTCTTCTTAGAGAAATTCTTTCCTGCTTCTCGTACTGCTTCTATCCGAAAGGAAATAAGTGGTATCCGTCAGTTCCCAAGTGAATCACTCCATGAGTACTGGGAGAGGTTAAAAAAGCTTGGTGAAACCTGCCCACATCACCAAATCCCTGACCAACTTTTGATCCAATACTTTTATGAGGGGTTATTGGCTATGGAGAGAACTCTCATAGATGCCGCAAGTGGCGGTGATCTTGTTGATAAAACTCCTGCAGCAGCAAGAGATCTCATAAGTAACATGGTTGCAAACACACAACAATTCCATACTCGAGAACATGCTCAAGTCAAACAATCCCAAAATAATCAATAAATTGAGTCGAACAAAATGACCGAGTGGATGAGTGAACTTACAGGTCTTGTGCGACAACTAGCTGTGGCTACCAAATCCCCAACCTCATCTTCTCCACAATCAATTTTTCTTGGACCTGTCAAAAACTGTGGAATCTGCAACTCTCCATCTCATCCAACTGACACATGTCCACAACTTCAAGAGGATCAACCCGATTCATCTGGACCAATGGAGCTCAATGCAGCATATGCTCAGCAGAACACCAATCCTCAACTATGAGGACAGTTTGTTAGAAACTTTAACCAACCTCACTTTGAGCCCTTCTCTTCTTCCTATAAACAAGGCCTTAGTTATGGTAATCCCATATCTCACCCCCTCAATTCCCTCCTCAAAACCCAAACCAATTCCAATATGGTCAAGGTGGTGGTAACTTCCCTCAACCTTATCTTTTTGTTCCCCAACCTCAAAGGAACAATCCTCCTCCTGGATTCCATTATCCTAGTGAGCCATCCCAATTCCAAAACCAATACAATCAATTTCCCAAGAACCAAAATCAAGGCAATCCCAACCAGGGACAAGACTCTTCTTCCAAGCAACCATGGGAAAGTTCAGTGGAAGATCTTGCCTCCTTCACCCGTTCTAGCCTTAAAAACATTGAAACTCAAATAGGTCAACATGGATCCCACCTGAGCCAACAACAACAATCAAATTCTTCCCAACTCCCAGCTCAACCAATACCCAACCCCAAGGGTAATGTAAGTGCAATTGCACTTAGATCAGGAAAGAAACATGCTATTCCTCAAGATAAATCTTCAAACCCTCCTTTGAATGTTGGCCTAGAAAATGAAAAGAAAAAGAAACTTGAAAAGGAAGATGAATCCATTCCATCACCTCCTTCCATTCCACTTAGGAACCCAATTCCTTTTCCTCAAGCTGTTTCTAAGACAAGGAAGTCCTTTGAACCTGATCCTGAAATGCTTGACATGTTTAGACGTGTTGAAGTAAACATTCCCCTCTTATATGCCATAAAACAAATTCCTAAGTATGCCAAGTTTCTCAAGGAGTTGTGTACCCACAAGAGGCAACTTAGGACCTTTGAAAATGTTTCCACCCAGCAGTCCATACCCATTAAGTGCAAAGATCCAGGTACCTTTACAGTTCCATGCCAAATTGGAAGTTCCAAATTTGATGATGCACTCATAGACCTATGAGCCTCAATTAATGTCATGCCCAAATCCATATTCTCCAACCTTGGTCTAGGTCCCTTGCACCCAACAGGTGTTGTCATTCAGTTATCCAATCGAAGCACAACCAGTCCTGAGGGAATAATTGAGGATGTCCTTGTCCGAGTCAATGATCTTATCTTCCCTTCTGATTTCTATGTCCTTGACACGGAAGGTGAGACGAACTCTTCTCGATCTCCCCTAATTCTAGGAAGACCATTCCTCATGACTGCGAGAACCAAGATTGATGTCCATTCAGGCATCTTATCCATGGAATTCGGTGACCAACTGGTCAAGTTTGACATTTTCCAAGCCATGCGATACCCATATGAGGACCACTCTGAATTCTCAATTCATACTTATAAGGACACTTATAAGAGTCAATCGAACCCCAATCCACCATATTCTTCATGTTCTAATGACAAAGGATCTTGTGAAATCTGTACTACGATTAACCAAGTCATAAATGGTGATGTTGATATGGACCTCTCATTCATAGACTCCATCAATCTAGAGGAACTTGAAAACTCTCTTGAATTCCACATCAATTCTGATCTCTACTGCTCCACCTTGGACAATATTAAGGAAAATAAACCTAAAGCAACTGAAGTCCCTTCTTCCATTCCTGAGTTATCGAGCCCAAAAGTGAAAGATGAGACTGATTTGAAACCTCTTCCTGCACACATGAAATATGCATTCCTCTTCCATGATCACTCATATCCTATCATTATCTCTGCCACACTTACTGAAACCGAGGAGTCCAAACTGGTTCAAGTGTTAGAGAAAAAGAAAAAGGCCTTAGGTTGGACCCTAGATGACATACCAGGAATCAACCCTGCCCTTTGCATGCATCACATCCATCTTGAGGAGTCATCCAAACCAATTAGACAACCACAAAGAAGACTCAATCCACTCATCCTTGAGGTATTTAGGGAAGAGATCACCAAGCTTCTTCAAGCTGGTATTATCTACCCAATTTCTGATAGTGAGTGGGTTAGTCGAATTCAAGTTGTACCTAAGAAGGGTGGGATAACTGTTGTCACAAATGAACATGGAGAGGTAGTCACAACTCGACTGAAGAACAAATGGCGTGTATGCATCGATTATCGAGAATTGAATGCTGAAACACGAAAATATCACTACCCTCTTCCATTCCTTGATCAAATGCTAGAAATATTAGCCAGAAAGTCACACTATTGCTTTCTTGATGGATACACCGGCTATTTTAAAATCCCAATCGCACCTCAGGACCAAGAAAAGACTACTTTCACATGCCCCTTTGGAACATATGCATATAGAAGAATAACTTTTGTACTTTTCAATTCTCTTGCAACATTCCAGAGATGTATGACGAGTATCTTTTCTGAATTCATTGAACACTACATTGAAGTCTTCATGGATGAATTCACCATTTATGGTGAGTCATTTGGATCTTTTTTGAATTCACTCTCTCTAGTCCTTCAGAAGTGTGTCAAGTGTAACCTTGTGTTAAATTTTGAAAAATTTCACTTCATGGTTGCAAATGGGATTGTTCTAGGGCACATAATTTCAAAAGATGGTATTGAAGTCAATCCTTCCAAAATTGAAGTGATCCAATCACTTCCTGAACCCACTTCTATTCGAGACATCCGTTCATTCCTTGGTCATGTCGGTTTCTATAGGAGATTCATCCATAACTTCAGTAGGATTTCCCTACCACTCACTAGGTTACTAAAAAATGATGTGACTTTCCATTTCGATTAGTTTTCCAAGAGAGCCTTTGTTGAACTCAAAACTTCTCTTACAACTGCCCTAATAATCCAACCCCCTGATTGGTCCTTACCCTTTGAGTTAATGTGTGATGCTTCTGATAGAGCTGATGGGGCTGTTCTTGGTCAAAGAAGAGAAAGAATTCCTCATGTCATCTATTATGCCTAAAAAACATTGGATGAAACTCAATCTCACTACACTATTACTGAAAAAGAACTTTTAGCAGTTGTTTTTGCCTTAGATAAATTCCAGCCCTATCTCTTAGGTGCCAAAATCATAATATTCACAGATCATTCTGCTATAAAGTTCTTACTCAAGAAAAGTGATTCCAAACCGAGGCTAATAAGATGGATCCTAATTCTCCAAGAGTTTGACCATGAAATCAAAGATAGACCTGGAAAATAAAACCCTATGGCTGATCACTTGAGTAGAATTTCTAATTCTTCTCATTCCGAAATCATTGATCCTGAATTCCCCACTGATCACCTTTCATCTCTCACTCCAAAGTTACCCTGGTATGCCCCAATTGTAAATTATTTGGTTTCTGGTGTTTTTCCTGAAATGTTTTCAAAAGAACAAAAAATGAAGTTGAGAAGTGATTCAAAATACTATTTTTGGGAAGAAAAGAAACTTTGGAAAACTGAGGCTGACATGGTAATAAGGATATGTGTCGATGAAAATGAACATTATTCCATATTAGAATTATGTCACTCACTTCCCGGAGGTGGCCACTTTGGACCACAAAGGACCTCCCGAAAGGTCCTAGACTCTGGATTCTTTTGGCCTTCAATCTTCAAGGACTCACATGATTTCTGTCAATCATGTCCCACTTGCCAAAAGTTTGGCACAATTTCCAAGAGAAATGAAATTCCCCAAAATCCTTTAATTTTCTGTGAGGTCTTTGATGTTTGGGGTATCGATTTCATGGGACCATTTCCCCCTTCCAATGGATTCTCATACAGTCTTCTTGTGGTCAATTATGTTTCAAGGTGGGTTGAGGCCAAACCCTCTAGGAAGGATGATGCTCATACTATTAGTGAGTTCCTAAAGACCCACATCTTCCAAAGATTTGGCACACCACGTGCCTTGATCAGTGACTTATGAACCCATTTTTTGTAATAGAACCATGGAATCTCTTCTGAAAAAGAATGGGGTTGTACATAAAACTTCAACTGCATATCACCCTCAAAAAAATGGCATGGCTGAACTCTCTAATAGAGAAGTGAAAAGGGTACTTGAGAGAATTGTTAAGCCCACCAGAAAAGACTGGCCTGAGAGACTTGGTGAGGACCTTTGGGCTTATCAAACTGCCTATAAAACACCCATTGGGATGTCTCCTTTTAGGCTACTTTTTGGTAAAGCGTGTCACTTACCAGTTGAAATCCAACATAAGTCTTTTTGGGCTGTGAAAACTGTAACACCCTGAGATTTTACGAAAAATATTCTTTCTAATTTCATTAATGTCTTGTGTTATACGCTACACCAAAAGGAGCTTTCACAACACACATCTCTGACCTGGCTTGAATTACACGCAATCACGACCTTCCATGATAGCATGTGTTGTACGCAACACCAAGTTTCGCTAAACAACGATATGCTATTAAAATATTAATAAAACTAGCTGTTATGAATAGTAATAACCACTTTTTGAAATTTTGTAAATTTTATTTTTCAAAATGGACTTCATTTATGGATTCGGAGTATCGAATTTAGCCTAAGGTGAAATTTTGGTACTTTTCGGATAACTTTCATATTCTGATGAATAGTGAAAATTACTAAATTTTAATTAAAAACAACTTTTTTAATCGAAATAATTAATAGTGATAAATTATTAATTTGAGTGGTTTTAAATTATATTTAGAATATATTTTTACAATTTAATACAATTTTAGTCATTGGATGTAATTTCACATTTAAACCAGTTATAAACAAGTGTCAATCTTTTGATAGTTATTATCTCTTAAAAACACACTATTTGTTGTGACGGTAGAAATTAATTATAAAATTAATTAATGCAACTTATATGTTGGGAATTTTGTAAAATAGAAATCATTTTTGAATTCGGAATATCAATTATAGCTTAGGGTGAAATTTTGGCATTTTTCTGAAAAACTTCAATTTTTGATGAATAGTGAAACCACTAAGTGGTAGGTTAAAAACTGAATTTTGCATAAAACTTAATTTTACCGCTTCTGTGAATGGAATTTCGAAAATACGACAGACACGGTTGATATTAGTAAGTAAAATGTGGTTTAATGAGATAAAAATAATTTTTTGGTGAATAGTAACTTTTTACTTTTTTTTACCGCGGTTAATAGTAAATATGGTAACTAAGGGTAAATATGATATTACTATTACCCTAACACATGTCCTAATTCTATTGGATAAGTGTAATTCGACCAAAAACAACCTTATGAATATAATATGACCATTTAGGTCCACTTGGATTAGATTATGACATTTAATATTATTTTATTTAATGAATAGTTAAAATAGTTAAAATCAACGTTTAATAAGTAAATCATTTTTAATATGGGGTAATACATAAGATAAATTCGACTATAAATATTCATTAGAAAGATAAAAATATTTCCTATATAATGGTATTTTATTTTTAATTTTTAGACATTAAATAATTTAATTTGTTTATGACACAATGATGATGCAGTAATTATCTTATTAATGAAATATTGACATAATTGATGTTATAAACACCAAAATAAATGTAATTTGAGACTTTTTATGAATTACACAAATTTTATAGGTTACTATGATATATTAGTGTTTATTTAATCAACTTGGTTCGAACATATAATTCTGTTATGACTTTCACAAAAATCATATATCAAATAGTGTCAAAATTGACACAAAATAGTTTTTAAATCAAATATTATATTATTAATTGTTAAAAATCTAAGGTTATTCCAAATGACTTAGATAAGGATATATATATTAATAATAAACAATTTGGGGTTCTTTTTGCATGTTATAGTAAGTGTATTAACCATATAGTGTAAGAAAACAAAAAGACACGGTAAAAGTTAAATTATTTAACTTAGAGTTAAATCTAATTGATAAGGTTAAAATAATAAAATAAAGTTGTCTAAATCCTATTGGTTGATAGGATTTCGACCCATCCCCACTTTAGCTTCGAAATAAGACCCTTTGGAACCATTATAAACCGATTTTGACTTTAAAATAAAATAATATTTTGAGATATTCCTAAGGTGCCCCTCTCCTCCCTTATAAAAGGACACCTCCTCCCCCTCCTCCTCGCACCAATTTGAGCACTCAAGCTCGGCCAACCCCTGCCAAAATCCCTTCTCCACTTCTATAGAATAATCCTAGAGGTCCTGGTCTTCTTCAAAGACCAATCTTAGTTCCCTAAGTGGAGGATTCAAAGAGGCGTTTCAAAGAAGAGGAGGTTTGGACACTTACAAAGCAAATCGGACCTAAGGTAAGGGAAATATCACAATCTCATTTTTATCCGAGATTGTTTATACTTTGGTATTTACTGGGGTGTATTTTATCATCCACATCCATGTTTCATCAATATTTCATATTATTTCCATCCACCTACAATTGTTTAAATCCAATTTTACCCTTCGGTGAGTTTTTAGTAAAGGATATGAAAGGAATCTTTTGTCGTTTTTCGTACAAGGTACTTTTTGACTTTTCCGAAAAAAGTACGAAGAATGTTTTTTTAACTTATACGACATGAATGGATTTTTAAAAAATTATTTCCAAGAAGCTTCCTTTACAAGTTTTCAAGTTTATTTTAATCAACTTCTTTTAGTTTAAAATTTTATGACATGTTAATA
This sequence comes from Viscum album, assembly GCA_963277665.1. Lineage (NCBI taxonomy): Eukaryota > Viridiplantae > Streptophyta > Magnoliopsida > Santalales > Viscaceae > Viscum > Viscum album. Next base: position 2,089,351,455 of record OY728160.1, read on the forward strand.
AAGGAAAAATGTTTTTGAAGTAGAAAGGATATTTTCCTCAAGAATGGAGTTCAAGTGTTTTATCAAAATTATTTTCCATCTAAGAAAATAAAGGGTTATGTTTTTATACCTATTCTTACATTGATTTTATTATGTTGTGATTGAATTTTTTTTATGAATTCCTTTATCTTATATGAATTGTTTTATGAAGTCATGATGTTTAAGATTCCCATTTTTATCACATGGGTTATGCTATGATGTATGGTTTATGATTTTGGTGGCACACATAAGAATGGTATAATTATGAGATGGGTGGGACCTATATCTCCCTCCAATGCATTGGGTAAAGATTTTATATCTCATGAGATAGATAGGGCTGGAACGGTAGGTTATACCGGTTCAGTGAAACAGGACTGAAACGAGGGTGACTCGGTTCAGAAAGGGACTTTGTCCACTAAGATAGTATTGTCAATGAGTCTTGACTAACAAGAAATGATTCTCTATGATTATGTGTGTATGCCGCAAAGTTTCATGTTTTAAGTTATGATTATTGTGATTACATTTCACTGCCATGATTTATCCCATGTTATGAAATTATGATCTCTTTTGCAGGTTAAGATTTCCAAAAGTTATGTGTTTGTGTATAGGATGAGATTTATATTTCTTTTGTTTACCCTTACTGAGCATTTGAGCTCACCCTTTTATGTTTTCTTTTCCCCAGGATATAAAGAAAGGTTTTAGGTAAAAAAAAGGTAAGATCTTTATGGGAGATATTGGAGATCTTTCACCACGATTAGAAGATTACGTTCCGAGTTTCCAAAGACACTAAACTATTACGATCCTTCTGTGTGTATTTTTTGTTATGTACTAAGTATTCTGCAAAAGTAATGTAATGTTCATGTACGTCAAGCTTCGGATCACTACAGTTGGAATCAGAGGAAAGGTTTAGTCAACCTTTGGAAACTAGGATGCGAAAACGTTAGTGAGATCCCTAGAGATATTTCTAAGGTATGTCTAAGTCTAGGGATGTCCCTAAGGTTAAGTATATGTATAGGTTATAGTACTAGAATTACGCTAATGATCATAGAATTAAACCTAAGATGTTAGATATTGAAGGTACTCCCCCTTTACTATGTTGTTTTCTCTAGCATTATTTTTGCCTCTCAGAAGATTCTTTTTGTGTTTTAGTTAATGGAGGGAACCAGAAGGAATTCGGCTAACATTGAATCCAATGGACAAATTGGTGACTATGATCAACAAAATTGTGTAATTCCTAGAGAGAAAGATATTGTGATTATGCCGAATCAGTCATCGCGATATATGATTAACAAGGTGAAATTTAGTGGTATGCCTAATTCATCAAAGAAGAGGAAGATAAACTATTATTCATGTTCCCATGTTGAGGAGCATAAAGAAATAAAGATTGAGATTTCTAAAGAAGGGAAGAAGAACCTTGAGGAATACCTCAAATGGAGGGACCGATGTTATCTGTGTGGAGAAAAGGGTCATAGAGTGACAGACTGTTATGGAGTTCAATGTCTTATTTTCGGAGAACATGGGCATTACCCAACTCAATGCCCTGACCTAAAAAGTTACTTCTAAATCAAGGAAGGACTTATTCCAGGACAATCATTGAAGTGGATGGACTGAAGTGTTTATGTATTGGTATTGAAGAATAATGTTGTTGAGGTACTTTTATGGTGTATTGAAATATTTACGTATTGGTCTATTGTGGTTTTCAATAATTTTAAGGTACCGGTAACCATGAAAAGTGATTCAAATATTTTTTGGAAAGTAGATGATATGCGCATAATGAAGGAATAATAAGATAATGAGGTATTTGATTGTATTCATGAGCTCATGACTGATATAAGGAGAAGGTTATATCATGGTTTGAGTATATAGAATTTTTGGATTTTGGTATGTGGAAAGAGTTAACTTTTAACTGCATTCATGTTTTCAATAAGGTTCAATGGGTATACGTGATTAAGGCCTTTGAATGTTTGGAATGTGACCAACAAGACATATCTTATGATATATGGGGATAAACGACAGTATTAAATCTCTGGTAATCGTTTTCACTATATTATGAGAGTGGACTGCAGTATTATGGATAAGCCTAAAGATTAGAATGGATTATATTGGACATAAGTTAGTATTGTTTAAGGATAGAATATTTTCTATATTATTGATGGGATGGTATAGTAATGTAGTTTTAGAAAAAGGACAACTTGCAGGACGGGCGGCAACCCATCGCGTCGGACAAGGATGTGGGAATCGAACCCACAACCGAAGTGCGACTGACCTTTATCTCCTACCACTGACCTACAGGAAGTCCCTGTTTAGTAGAAACTAGTTTTATTATATTAAGCAGTATGGTATATGAAGTATAAAGTCCATTTTAGAAACCATATATGATTAATCTCACTATAGATCGACTTATGTATATAACTTTTGCTAACCTTTTGTTTGAGACAGATGGAATGACCCGTCATTCTATCACATGATCTGCTAACACTTCACGAATAACAAATTCAACTTCATTTATTTAAGAGATGAAGTGGAAATTGTTCAAGGCACGAACAACAATGAGATTGTACCAAAATAAAGTAAGTATTTATTCTAATTCAAATTCTTCAACTATAGGGAAACGATCTTGAAAACCAAAAATGTTGTCCTAGTGCTCTTATATCTGATTAATCAGATGGTACCTTAGATCGTCACAAATTTGTGGCTTTGTGATTGCTAGATTTTCCATAGCCATGTTCTCTACCACTCTCCATCAGAACATGATGGTTAGATTTCTCTTCCATATCCATATTTTCACCTATGTGGAAACCTAGTGATTAGTTTATTTGGGTAACCGTTACGTTTCATACTTTATTTTTTAAAAACTGGTTTTGGTATTCCTTTTTACGATGTGGGTTTCGATTAAAGAAACTTTCGAATAGTAAACCATTTATAACCCCGACGAATTTCGAGGGCGAAATTAATTTTAAGGGGGATAGAATGTAACACCCCGAGATTTTATGAAAAATATTCTTTTTAATTTCATTAATGTCTTGTGTTATACACTAAACCAAAAGGATATTTCACAACACACATCTTTGACCTGGCTTGAATTACACGCAATCACGACCTTCCACGATAGCGTGTGTTGTACGCAACACCAAGTTTCGCTAAACAACGATATGCTATTAAAATATTATTAAAACTAGCTGTTATGAATAGTAATAACCACTTTTTGAAATTTTGTAAATTTTATTTTTCAAAATGGACTTCATTTATGGATTAGGAGTATCGAATTTATCCTAAGGTGAAATTTTGGTACTTTTCGGATAACTTTCATATTCTGATGAATAGTGAAAATTACTAAATTTTAATTAAAAACAACTTTTTTAATCGAAATAATTAATAGTGATAAATTATTAATTTGAGTGGTTTTAAAGTATATTTAGAATATATTTTTACAATTTAATACAATGTTGGTCATTGGATGCAATTTCACATTTAAACCAGTTATAAACAAGTGTCAATCTTTTGATAGTTATTATCTCTTAAAAACACGCTATTTGTTGCGACAGCGGAAATTAATTATAAAATTTATTAATGAAACTTATATGTTGGGAATTTTTTAAAATAGAAATCATTTTTGAATTCGGAATATCAATTATAGCTTAGGGTGAAATTTTGGCATTTTTCTGAAAAACTTCAATTTTTGATGAATAGTGAAACCACTAAGTGGTAGGTTAAAAACTGAATTTTGCATAAAACTTAATTTTACCGCTTCTGTGAATGGAATTTCGAAAATCCGACAGACACGGTTGATATCAGTAAGTAAAATGTGGTTCAATGAGATAAAAATAATTTTTTGGTGAATAGTAACTTTTTACTTTTTTTACCGCGATTAATAGTAAATAGGGTAACTAAGGGTAAATATGATATTACTATTACCCTAACACATGTCCTAATTCTATTGGATAAGTGTAATTCGACCAAAAACAACCTTATGAATATAATATGACCATTTAGGTCCACTTGGATTAGATTATGACATTTAATATTGTTTTATTTAATGAATAGTTAAAATTGTTAAAATCAAAGTTTAATAAGTAAATCATTTTTAATATGGGGTAATACATAAGATAAATTCGACTATAAATATTCATTAGAAATATAAGAAGATTTCCTATATAATGGTATTTTATTTGTAATTTTTAGACATTAAATAATTTAATTCATTTATGACACAATGACAATGCAGTAATTATCTTATTAATGAAATATTGACATAATTGATGTTATAAACACCAAAATAAATGTAATTTGAGACTTTTTATGAATTAAACTAATTTTATAGGTTACTATGATATATTAGTGTTGATTTAATCAACTTGGTTCGAACATATAATTCTGTTATGACTTTCACAAAAATCATATGTCAAATAGTGTCAAAATTGACACAAAATAGTTTTTAAATCAAATATTATATTATTAATTGTTATTTTATTCCTAAAAATCTAAGGTTCGGCCAAATGACTTAGATAAGGATATATATATATTAATAATAAACAATTTGGGGTTCTTTTTGCATGTTATAGTAAGTGTATTAACCATATAGTGTAAGAAAACAAAAAGACACGGTAAAAGTTAAATTATTTAACTTAGAGTTAAATCTAATTGATAAGGTTAAAATAATAACCTAAACTTGTCTAAATCCTATTGGTTGATAGGATTTCGACCCATCCCCACTTTAGCTTCGAAATAAGACCCTTTGGAACCATTATAAACCTATTTTTACTTTAATATAAAATAATATTTTGAGATATTCCTAAGGTGCCCCTCTCCTCCCTTATAAAAGGACACCTCCTCCCCCTCCTCCTCACACCAATTTGAGCACTCAAGCTCGGCCAACCCCTGCCAAAATCCCTTATCCACTTCTCTAGAATAATCCTAGAGGTCCTGGTCTTCATCAAAGACCAATCTTAGTTCCCTAAGTGGAGGATTCAAAGAGGCGTTTCAAAGAAGAAGAGGTTCGAACACTTACAAAGCAAGTCGGACCTAAGGTAAGGGAAATATCATAATCTCATTTTTATCTGAGATTGTTTATACTTTGGTATTTACTGGGGTGTATTTTATCATCCACATCCAGATTTCCTCAATATTTAATATTATTTCCATCCACCTACAATTGTTTAAATCCAATTTTACCCTTCAGTGAGTTTTTAGTAAAGGATATAAAAGGAATCTTTTGTCGTTTTTCGTACAAGGTACTTTTTGACTTTTCCGATAAAAGTACGAAGAATGTTTTTTTAACTTATATGAAATGAATGGATTTTTAAAAAATTATTTCCAAGAAGATTCCTTTACAATTTTTCAAGTTTATTTTAATCAACTTCTTTTAGTTTAAAATTTTATGACATGTTAATAAAGGAAAAATGTTTTTGAAGTAGAAAGGATATTTTCCTCAAGAATGGAGTTCAAGTGTTTTATCAAAATTATTTTCCATCTAAGATGATAAAGGGTTATGTTTTTATACCTATTATTACATTGATTTGATTATGTTGTGATGGAATTTTTTTTTATGAATTCCTTTATCTTATATGAATTGTTTTATGAAGTCATGATGTTTTATCACATGGGTTTTGCTATGATGTATGGTTTATGATTTTGGTGGCACAAATAAGAATGGTATCATTATGAGATGGGTGGGACCTATATCTCCCTCCAATGCATTGGGTAAAGATTTTATATCTCATGAGATAGACCGGGCTGGAACGGTAGGTTATACCGGTTCAGTGAAACAGGACTGAAACGAGGGTGACTCGGTTCAGAAAGGGACTTTGTCCACTAAGATAGTCTTGGAAATGAGTCTTGACTAACAAGAAATGATTCTATATGATTATGTGTGTATGCCACAAAGTTTCATGTTTTAAGTTATTATTATTGTGATTACATTTCACTGCCATGATTTATCCCATGTTATGAAATTATGATCTCTTTTGCAGGTTAAGATTTTCAAAAGTTATGTGCTTGTGTATACGATGAGATTTATATTTCTTTTGTTTACCCTTACTGAGCATTTGATCTCACCCTTTTATGTTTTCTTTTCCCCAGGATATAAAGATAGGTTTTAGGTAAAAAAAAGTGAAGATCTTTATGGGAGATATTGGATATCTTTCACCACGATTAGAAGATTACGTTCCGAGTTTCCAAAGACACTAAACTATTACGATCCTTGTGTGTGTATTTTTTGTTATGTACTAAGTATTCCGAAAAAGTAATGTAATGTTCATGTACGTCAAGCTTCGGGTCACTACAGTTGGTCTCAGAGGAAAGGTTTAGTCAACCTTTGGAAACTAGGATGCGAAAACGTTAGTGAGATCCCTAGAGATATTTCTAAGGTATGCCTAAGTCTAGGGATGTCCCTAAGGTTAAGTATACGTATAGGTTATAGTACTAGAATTATGCTAACGATCATATAATTAAACCAAAGATGTCAGATATTGAAGGTACTCCCCCTTTACTATGTTGTTTTCTCTAGCATGATTTTTGCCTCTCACAAGATTCTTTTTGTGTTTTAGTTAATGGAGGGAACCAGAAGGAATTCGGTTAACATTGAATCCAATGGACAAATTGGTGACTATGATCAACAAAATTGTGTAATTCCTAGAGAGAAAGATACTGTGATTATGCCGAATCAGTCATCGCGATATATGATTAACAAGGTGAAATTTAGTGGTATGACTAATTCATCAAAGAAGAGGAAGATAAACTATTATTCATGTTCCCATGTTGAGGAGCATAAAGAAAGGAAGATTGAGATTTCTAAATAAGGGAAGAAGAACCTTGAGGAATACCTCAAATGGAGGGACCGATGTTATCTATGTGGATAAAAGGGTCATAGAGTGACAGACTGTTATGGAGTTCAATGTCTTATTTGCGGAGAACATGGGCATTACCCAAATCAATGCCCTAACCTAAAAAGTTACTTCTAAATCAAGGAAGGACTTATTCCAGGACAATCATTGATGTGTATGGACTGAAGTGTTTATATATTGGTATTAAATAATAATGTTGTTGAGATACTTTTATGGTTTATTGAAATATTTACGTATTGGTCTATTGTGGTTTTCAATAATTTTATGGTACCGGTAACCATGAAAAGTGATTCAAACATTTTTTGGAAAGTAGATGATATGTGAATAATGAAGGAATAATAAGATAATGAGGTATTTGATTGTATTCATGAGCTCATGACTGATATAAGGAGAAGGTTATATCATGGTTTGAGTATATAGAATTTTTGGATTTTGGTATGTGGAAAGAGTTAACTTTTAACTGCATTCATGTTTTCACTAAGGTTCAATGGGTATACGTGATTAAGGCCTTTGAATGTTTGGAATGTGACCAACAAGACATATCTTATGATATATGGGGATCAACGACAGTATTAAATATCTGGTAATCATTTTCACTATATTATGAGAGTGGACTGCAGTATTATGGATAAGCCTAAAGATTAGAATGGATTATGTTGGACATAAGTTAGTATTGTTTAAGGATAGAAGATTTTCTATATTATTGATGGGATGTTATAGTAATGTAGTTTTATAAAAAGGACAACTTGCAGGACGGGCGACAACCCATCACGTCGGACAAGGATGTGGGAATCGAACCCACAACCGAAGTGCGACTGGCCTTTATCGCCTACCACTGACCTACAGGAAGTCCCTGTTTAGTAGATACTAGTTTTATTATATTAAGCAGTATGATATATGAAGTATAAAGTCCATTTTAGAAACCATATATGATTAATCTCACTATAGATCGACTTATGTATATAACTTTTGCTAACCTTTTGTTTGAGACAGATGGAATGACCCGTCATTCTATCACATGATCTGCTAACACTTCACGAATAACAAATTCAACTTTATTTATTTAAGTTATGAAGTGGAAATTGTTTAAGGCATGAACAACAATGAGATTGTACCAAAATAAAGTAAGTATTTATTCTAATTCAAATTCCTCAACTTTAGGGAAACGATCTTGAAAACCAAAAATGTTGTCCTAGTGCTCTTATATCTGATTAATCAGATGGTACCTTAGATCGTCACAAATTTATGACTTTGTGATTGCTAGCTTTTCCATAGCCATGTTCTCTACCACTCTCCATCAGAACATGATGGTTAGATTTCTCTTCCATATCCATATTTTCACATATGTGGCAACCCAGTGATTAGTTTATTTGGGTAACCGTTACGTTTCATACTTTTGTTTTTAAAAATTGGTTTTGGTATTCCTTTTTACGATGTGGGTTTCGATTAAAGAAACTTTCGAATAGTAAACCATTTATAACCCCGACGAATTTCGAGGGCGAAATTCATTTTAAGGGGGGTAGAATGTAACACCCCGAGATTTTATGAAAAATATTCTTTTTAATTTCATTAATGTCTTGTGTTATACGCTACACCAAAAGGATCTTTCACAACACACATCTCTGACCTGGCTTGAATTACACGCAATCACGACCTTCCACGATAGCGTGTGTTGTACGCAACACCAAGTTTCGCTAAACAACGATATGTTATTAAAATATTATTAAAACTAGCTGTTATGAATAGTAATAACCACTTTTTGAAATTTTGTAAATTTTATTTTTCAAAATGGACTTCATTTATGGATTCGGAGTATCGAATTTAGCCTAAGGTGAAATTTTGGTACTTTTCGGATAACTTTCATATTCTGATGAATAGTGAAAATTACTAAATTTTAATTAAAAACAACTTTTTTAATCGAAATAATTAATAGTGATAAATTATTAATTTGAGTGGTTTTAAAGTATATTTAGAATATATTTTTACAATTTAATACAATGTTGTTCATTGGATGTAATTTCACATTTAAACCAGTTATAAACAAGTGTCAATCTTTTGATAGTTATTATCTCTTAAAAACACGCTATTTGTTGTGACAGCGGAAATTAATTATAAAATTAATTAATGAAACCTATATGTTGGGAATTTTGTAAAATAGAAATCATTTTTGAATTCGGAATATCAATTATATCTTAGGGTGAAATTTTGGCATTTTTCTGAAAAACTTCAATTTTTGATGAATAGTGAAACCACTAAGTGGTAGGTTAAAAACTGAATTTTGCATAAAACTTAATTTTACCGCTTCTGTGAATGGAATTTCGAAAATCCGACAGACACAGTTGATATCAGTAAGTAAAATGTGGTTCAATGAGATAAAAATAATTTTTTGGTGAATAGTAACTTTTTACTTTTTTTACCGCGGTTAATAGTAAATAGGGTAACTAAGGGTAAATATGATATTACTATTACCCTAACACATGTCCTAATTATATTGGATAAGTGTAATTCGACCAAAAACAACCTTATGAATATAATATGACCATTTAGGTCCACTTGGATTAGATTATGACATTTAATATTATTTTATTTAATGAATAGTTAAAATAGTTAAAATCAAAGTTTAATAAGTAAATCATTTTTAATATGGGGTAATACATAAGATAAATTCTACTATAAATATTCATTAGAAAGATAAAAATATTTCCTATATAATGGTATTTTATTTGTAATTTTTATACATTAAATAATTTAATTTATTTATGACACAATGATGATGCAGTAATTATCTTATTAATGAAATATTGACATAATTGATGTTCTAAACACCAAAATAAATGTAATTTGAGACTTTTTATGAATTACAATAATTTTCTAGGTTACTATTATATATTAGTGTTGATTTAATCAACTTGGTTCGAACATATAATTCTGTTATGACTTTCACAAAAATCATATATCAAATAGTGTCAAAATTGACACAAAATAGTTTTTAAATCAAATATTATATTATTAATTGTTATTTTATTCCTAAAAATCTAAGGTTCGGCCAAATGACTTAGATAAGGATATATATATATTAATAATAAACAATTTGGGGTTCTTTTGGAATGTTATAGTAAGTGTATTAACCATATAGTGTAAGAAAACAAAAAGACACGGTAAAAGTTAAATTATTTAACTTAGAGTTAAATCTAATTGATAAGATTAAAATAATAACCTAAACATGTCTAAATCCTATTGGTTGATAGGATTTCGACCCATCCCAACTTTAGCTTCGAAATAAGACCCTTTGGAACCATTATAAACCGATTTTGACTTTAATATAAAATAATATTTTGAGATATTCCTAAGGTGCCCCTCTCCTCCCTTATAAAAGGACACCTCCTCCCCCTCCTCCTCACACCAATTTGAGCACTCAAGCTCGGCCAACCCCTGCCAAAATCCCTTCTCCACTTCTCTAGAATAATCCTAGAGGTCCTGGTCTTCTTCAAAGACCAATCTTAGTTCCCTAAGTGGAGGATTCAAAGAGGCGTTTCAAAGAAGAGGAGGTTCAGACACTTACAAAGCAAGTCAGACTTAAGGTAAGAGAAATATCACAATCTCATTTTTATCCGAGATTGTTTATACTTTGGTATTTACTAGGGTGCATTTTATCATCCACATCCATGTTTCCTCAATATTTAATATTATTTCCATCCACCTACAATTGTTTAAATCCAATTTTACCCTTCAGTGAGTTTTTAGTAAAGGATATGAAAGGAATCTTTTGTCGTTTTTCATACAAGGTACTTTTTGACTTTTCCGACAAAAGTACGAAGAATGTTTTTTTAACTTATATGACATGAATGTATTTTTAAAAAATTATTTCCAAGAAGCTTCCTTTACAAGTTTTGAAGTTTATTTTAATCAACTTCTTTTAGTTTAAAATTTTATGACATGTTAATAAAGGAAAAATGTTTTTGAAGTAGAAAGGATATTTTCCTCAAGAATGGAGTTCAAGTGTTTTAACAAAATTATTTTCCATATAAGATAATAAAGGGTTATGTTTTTATACCTATTATTACATTGATTTGATTATGTTGTGATGGAATTTTTTTTATGAATTCCTTTATCTTATATGAATTGTTTTATGAAGTCATGATGTTTAAGATTCCCATTTTTATCACATGGGTTATGCTATGATGTATGGTTTATGATTTTTGTGGCACACATAAGAATGGTATCATTATGAGATGGGTGGGACCTATATCTCCCTCCAATGCATTGGGTAAAGATTTTATATCTCATGAGATAGACAGGGCTGGAACGGTAGGTTATACCGGTTCAGTGAAACAGGACTGAAACGAGGGTGACTCGGTTCAGAAAGGGACTTTGTCCACTAAGATAGTCATGGAAATGAGTCATGACTAACAAGAAATGATTCTCTATGATTATGTGTGTATGCCAAAAATTTTCATGTTTTAAGTTATGATTATTGTGATTACATTTCACTGCCATGAGTTATTCCATGTTATGAAATTATGATCTCTTTTGCAGGTTAAGATTTCCAAAAGTTATGTGCTTGTGTATACGATGAGATTTATATTTCTTTTGTTTACCCTTACTGAGAATTTGAGCTCACCCTTTTATGTTTTCTTTTCCCCAGGATATAAAGAAAGGTTTTAGGTAAAAAAAGGGAAGATCTTTATGGGATATATTAGAGATCTTTCACCACGATTAGAAGATTACCTTCTGAGTTTCCAAAGACACTAAACTATTACGATCCTTGTGTGTGTATTTTTTGTTATTTACTAAGTATTCCGCAAAAGTAATGTAATGTTCATGTATGTCAAGCTTCGGGTCACTACAGTTTGTATCAGAGGAAAGGTTTAGTCAACCTTTGGAAACTAGGATGCGAAAACGTTAGTGAGATCCCTAGAGATATTTCTAAGGTATGTCTAAGTCTAGGGATGTCCCTAAGGTTAAGTATACATATATGTTATAGTACTAGAATTATTCTAACGATCATAGAATTAAACCTAAGATGTTAGATATTGAAGGTACTCCCCCTTTAATATGTTGTTTTCTCTAGCATGATTTTTTCCTCTCGCAAGATTTTTTTGTGTTTTAGTTAATGGAGGGAACCAGAGGGAATTCGGTTAACATTGAATCCAATGGAAAAATTGGTGACTATGATCAACAAAATTGTGTAATTACTAGAGAGACAGATATTGTGATTATGCTGAATCAGTCATCGCGATATATGATTAACAAGGTGAAATTTAGTGGTATGCCTAATTCATCAAATAAGAGGAAGATAAACTATTATTCATGTTCCCATGTTGAGGAGCATAAAAAAGGAAGATTGAGATTTCTAAAGAAGGGAAGAAGAACCTTGAGGAATACCTAAAATGGAGGGACCGATGTTATCTGTGTGGAGAAAAGGGTCATAGAGTGGCAGACTGTTGTGGAGTTCAATGTCTTATTTGCGGAGAACATGGGCATTACCCAACTCAATGCCCTGACCTAAAAAGTTACTTATAAATCAAGGAAGGACTTATTCCAGGACAATCATTGAAGTGGATGGACTGAAGTGTTTATGTATTGGTATTGAAGAATAATGTTGTTGAGGTACTTTTATGGTGTATTGAAATATTTATGTATTGGTCTATTGTGGTTTTCAATAATTTTAAGGTACCGGTAACCATGAAAAGTGATTTAAATATTTTTTGGAAAGTAGATGATATGCGCATAATGAAGGAATAATAAGATAATGAGGTATTTGATTGTATTCATGAGCTCATGACTGATATAAGGAGAAGGTTATATCATGGTTTGAGTATATAGAATTTTTTGATTTTGGTATGTGGAAAGAGTTAACTTTTAACTGTATTCATGTTTTCACTAAGGTTCAATGGGTATACGTGATTAAGGCCTTTGAATGTTTGGAATGTGGCCAGCAAGACATATCTTATGATATATAGGGATCAATGACAGTATTAAATCTCTGGTAATCGTTTTCACTATATTATGAGAGTGGACTGCAGTATTATGGATAAGCCTAAAGATTAGAATGTATTATGTTGGACATAAGTTATTATTGTTTAAGGATAGAAGAGTTTCGATATTATTGATGGGATGTTATAGTAATGTAGTTTTAGAAAAAGGACAACCTGCAGGACGGGCGACAGCCCATCGCGTCGGACAAGGATGTGGGAATCGAACCCACAACCGAAGTGCGAATGGACTTTATCACCTACCAATGACCTACAGGAAGTCCCTGTTTAGTAGAAACTAGTTTTATTATATTAAACAGTATGATATATGAAGTATAAAGTCCATTTTAGAAACCATATATGATTAATCTCACTATAGATCGACTTATGTATATAACTTTTGCTAACCTTTTGTTTGAGACAGATGGAATGAACCGTCATTCTATCACATGATCTGCTAACACTTCACGAATAACAAATTCAACTTTATTTATTTAAGAGATGAAGTGGAAATTGTTCAAGGCACGAACAACAATGAGATTGTACCAAAATAAAGTAAGTATTTATTCTAATTCAAATTCTTCAACTTTAGGGAAACGATCTTGAAAACCAAAAATGTTGTCCTAGTGCTCTTATATCTGATTAATCAGATGGTACCTTAGATCATCACAAATTTATGGCTTTGTGATTGCTAGATTTTCCATAGCCATGTTCTCTACCACTCTCCATCAGAACATGATGGTTAGATTTCTCTTCTATATCCATATTTTCACCTATGTGGAAACCCAGTGATTAATTTATTTGGGTAACCATTACGTTTCATACTTTTGTTTTTAAAAATTGGTTTTGGTATTCCTTTTTACGATGTGGGTTTCGATTAAAGAAACTTTCTAATAGTAAACCATTTATAACCCCGACGAATTTCGAGGGCGAAATTCATTTTAAGGGGGGTAGAATGTAACACCCCGAGATTTTATGAAAAATATTCTTTTTAATTTCATTAATGTATTGTGTTATACGCTACACCAAAAGGAGCTTTCATAACACACATCTCTGACCTGGCTTGAATTACACGCAATCGTGACCTTCCACGATAGTGTGTGTTGTACGCAACACCAAGTTTCGCTAAACAACGATATGCTATTAAAATATTATTAAAACTAGCTGTTATGAATAGTAATAACCAATTTTTGAAATTTTGTAAATTTTATTTTTCAAAATGGACTTCATTTATGGATTCGGAGTATCGAATTTAGCCTAAGGTGAAATTTTGGTACTTTTCGGATAACTTTCATATTCTGATGAATAGTGAAAATTACTAAATTTTAATTAAAAACAACTTTTTTAATCGAAATAATTAATAGTGATAAATTATTAATTTGAGTGGTATTAAAGTTTATTTAGAATATATTTTTACAATTTCATACAATGTTGGTCATTGGATGTAATTTCACATTTAAACCAGTTATAAACAAGTGTCAATCTTTTGATAGTTATTATCTCTTAAAAACACGCTATTTGTTGTGACAGCGGAAATTAATTATAAAATTAATTAATGCAACTTATATGTTGGGAATTTTTTAAAATAGAAATCATTTTTGAATTCGGAATATCAATTATAGCTTAGGGTGAAATTTTGGCATTTTTCTGAAAAACTTCAATTTTTGATGAATAGTGAAACCATTAAGTGGTAGGTTAAAAACTGAATTTTGCATAAAACATAATTTTACCGCTTCTGTGAATGGAATTTCGAAAATCCGAAAGACACGGTTGATATCAGTAAGTAAAATGTGGTTCAATGAGACAAAAATAATTTTTTGGTGAATAGTAACTTTTTACTTTTTTTACCGCGATTAATAGTAAATAGGGTAACTAAGGGTAAATATGACATTACTATTACCCTAACACATGTCCTAATTCTATTGGATAAGTGTAATTCGACCAAAAACAACCTTATGAATATAATATGACCATTTAGGTCCACTTGGATTAGATTATGACATTTAATATTATTTTATTTAATGAATAGTTAAAATAGTTAAAATCAAAGTTTAATAAGTAAATCATTTTTAATATGGGGTAATACATAAGATAAATTCGACTATAAATATTAATTAGAAAGATAAAAAGATTTTCTATATAATGGTATTTTATTTGTAATTTTTAGACATTAAATAATTTAATTTATTTATGACACAATGATGATGCAGTAATTATCTTATTAATGAAATATTGAAATAATTGATGTTATAAACACCAAAATAAATGTAATTTTAGACTTTTTATGAATTACACTAATTTTCTAGGTTACTATGATATATTAGTGTTTATTTAATCAACTTGGTTCGAACATATAATTCTGTTATGACTTTCACAAAAATCATATATCAAATAGTGTCAAAATTGACACAAAATAGTTTTTAAATCAAATATTATATTATTAATTGTTATTTTATTCCTAAAAATATATGGTTCGGCCAAATGACTTAGATAAGGATATATATATATTAATAATAAACAATTTGGGGTTCGTTTGGCATGTTATAGTAAGTGTATTAACCATATAGTGTAAGAAAACAAAAAGACACGGTAAAAGTTAAATTATTTAACTTAGAGTTAAATCTAATTGATAAGGTTAAAATAATAACCTAAACTTGTCTAAAACCTATTGGTTGATAGGATTTCGACCCATCCCCACTTTAGCTTCTAAATAAGACCCTTTGGAACCATTATAAACCGATTTTGACTTTAATATAAAATAATATTTTGACATATTCCTAAGGTGCCCCTCTCCTCCCTTATAAAAGGTCACCTCCTCCCCCTCCTCCTCACACCAATTTGAGCGCTCAAGCTCAGCCAAACCCTGCCAAAATCCCTTCTACACTTCTCTAGAATAATCCTAGAGGTCCTGGTCTTCTTAAAAGACCAATCTTAGTTCCCTAAGTGGAGGATTCAAAGAGGCGTTTCAAAGAAGAGGAGGTTCGGACACTTACAAAGAAAGTCGGACCTAAGGTAAGGGAAATATCACAATCTCATTTTTATCCGAGATTGTTTATACTTTGGTCTTAACTGGGGTGTATTTTATCATCCACATCCATGTTTCCTCAATATTTAATGTTATTTCCATCCACCTACAACCGTTTAAATCCAATTTTACCCTTCGGTGAGTTTTTAGTAAAGGATATGAAAGGAATCTTTTGTCGTTTTTCGTACAATGTACTTTTTGACTTTTCTGACAAAAGTACGAAGAATGTTTTTTTAAATTATACGACATGAATGTATTTTTAAAAAATTATTTCTAAGAATCTTCTTTTACAAGTTTTCAAGTTTATTTTAATCAACTTCTTTTAGTTTAAAATTTTATGACATGTTAATAAAGGAAAAATGTTTTTGAAGTAGAAAGGATATTTTCCTCAAGAATGGAGTTCAAGTGTTTTATCAAAATTATTTTCCATATAAGATAATTAAGGGTTATGTTTTTATACCTATTATTACATTGATTTGATTATGTTGTGATGGAATTTTTTTTATGAATTCCTTTATCTTATATGAATTGTTTTATGAAGTCATGATGTTTAAGATTCACATTTTTATCACATGGGTTATGCTATGATGTATGGTTTATGATTTTGGTGGCACACATAAGAATGGTATCATTATGAGATGGGTGGGACCTCTATCTCCCTCCAATGCATTGGGTAAAGATTTTATATCTCATGAGATAGACAGGGCTGGAACGGTAGGTTATACCGGTTCAGTGAAACAGGACTGAAATGAGGGTGACTCAGTTCAGAAAGGGACTTTGTCCCCTAAGATAGTATTGGCAATGAGTCTTGACTAACAAGAAATGATTCTCTATGATTATGTGTGTATGCCACAAAGTTTCATGTTTTAAGTTATGATTATTGTGATTACATTTCACTGCCATGATTTATCCCATGTTATGAAATTATGATCTCTTTTGCAGGTTAAGATTTCCAAAAGCTATGTGCTTGTGTATACGATGAGATTTATATTTCTTTTGTTTACCCTTAATGATCATTTGAGCTCACCCTTTTATGTTTTCTTTTCCCCAGGATATAAAGAAAGGTTTTAGGTAAAAAAAGGGAAGATATTTATGGGAGATATTGGAGATCTTTCACCACGATTAGAAGATTACGTTCCGAGTTTCCAAAGACACTAAACTATTACGATCCTTGTTTGTGTATTTTTTGTTATGTACTAAGTATTCCGCAAAAGTAATGTAATGTTCATGTACGTCAAGCTTCGGGTCACTACAAAAACCCTGTAATTTTGATTGTGAATAATATGGTGAAGAAAGATTGTTGCAATTGGATGAACTGGAGGAGCTTCAACTTGATTCTTATGAGAATTCTAATCTCTACATAGAAAAATCCAAGGCACTCCATGATAAAAACATCCTGAGAAAGGTATTTCCTGAAGGTGAAATGGTAATGATTTTCAATTCTCGATTTCAGCTTCACCCAGGTAAGCTTAATTCTCATTGGGAAGGTCCTTTTGTTATTACTAACGTTTACCCATTTGGTGCAGTGCAAGTCCAAGACCCCTCTTCCAAAAGGAAATTCACGGTTAATGGACATCGGTTAAAGAATCACCATGAGAGGATGCACAATCTTGGATCAACATCGTCTTCCACTGGATCCCCAACTTCTCTATCCGACCTACCACTAGATGGAGAAGGGGACCCGCCAAATCCAAACTCGGGGCACCTCTTTCCCTTTAACTCTCTCTATCTCTTCCTCTCTCTACCTCTTTCTTCTTCTTCCTCTCTCTTTCATTTTTTTTACCATTTTCTTTATCAAAACCCTTATTTTTCACTTTCTCTTTTGTGTGGGTGTATCTTTACAAAAATAAAAACCTAAAAAACAAAAAAAAAACCAAAAAAAACATTCACTTAAAGAAATACAAAAAAATTACAAGTCATGCTTACTCACCATCGAGTTTTGAAATTTTGTACAACCATTTTGGGGAGTTAACAGATATGTTTTAATATCAAAAATTTTCTATTTTCATTATGACTTTGGATAAATAATTTTGTGTCAAAACTAACACATTTTGAATGTTCAATTTTTGATTTGGAAAATGATTTTCCCCAACCGTGAGAAAAAACATTTTCTTTCATGCCAAGGCCACCTATGGCCATATTTTCAAAATGTGTGTTTTCACCCCCATCTGTGAGTCTTGAGTTTTTGGACCTTCGAGCTGAATTTCCTACCTTAGTGTGTTTTAATACGATAGAGGCATTTTCTGAACCACATGAGAATCAAAATAGCCAAATACCCTCCCATTTCCCTTAAATTAATCCTCCTTTTGAAAGCCCCTTCGAGCCTATGAAAAAATTTTCTTTGATATCCACATTACAAGCCCAATACCTTTTTCCCAACCAATATCAACATGGATTTTCATTGCATAATTTTTTGAATTTTAAGTGTAGGGGGGAATGGATTTCGTTTTTGGGTATCATTTCCTTACTTTCTGGTGTGTTTTCATATGCTTGAGGGAAATAATCCATTTTAGTGTGTTTGTGTGTGTGTGTGTGGGGGGGGGGGGGTCCTTCAGTGGTATTTTGGAATGTATTGTATAAATGATATTGAAAAGTGTTAAAAAAATTCAAAAAAAAAATCCAAAAAAAATCCAAAAAAAGAAAAAAATGGGTTGTGTCTTGTGTAGGTCAAAAATAAATCTTCCTCAACCTTTTATCTTGTTATAACTATTACAATTAGTGTCGTGAGGAGATCAAAAATGGGTTGGGATATGAGTGTGAGATCTGTTTCAAGGTCAACTTTCGAAAAAACAAAGAAAAAAAGGAAAAAAAAAGAACACTTGCATTATATTCTTATTGGGAGAAGTTTTTTGTTTTGTAAATATTACATATTCTCATTACCTTCATATTTTCTTCCTCTATTGTGTCTTTCTTCACACAATCATTCCCTTGTAAATATGTGTTTTCATTTCCTTCTATGTTTTATTTCAAAAAAAAATGTGCATTGCTTTTTCTATGTTGGTATTTTGACCCTCTTATTCTCTCTCTTGGACATTATATTCCTACCGTCCCATATCCACAGAAAAACCCCTTTAAAAGACCTCTTGATTCTTTTTCACTTTGGATAGGGATTGGAAGCTGAGAGCTCTTTTCAAACTCTAAGATTTTTTACTTTTGGTTGGTGAAAGAGTGAACCTCCACAAATAAATTTTATCATCTTGTGAGTGTCCACATTTTCAATTTATAAATTTGAGCATGAAAAAATGAATTAGTTTTGGAACTTTGTTTCTGTAAAAACTTGTGGTGGATTTCAAAATGGATGAGTGAAATAGTCTAAACCTCCCCGGATTGCAGAAAACCAAATTTGAATATCTGTTGGTGAGTAAAAATGATTTTGTCATGTTTTTATATTTGTTTCACATGAGGACATGTACAAAACTAAGTGTGGGGGAGTTTATGTTATTAATATTTTAATGACTTATTATATACTCCCTTTACTTATTTTATATGAAATGTGCATAATTTGTGTGAAATATTAATGTTTCAATATTAAGTATAATTTTTGAGCATTTTTAGAAGTAGCCCAATTGATTCAGTTTAATGTTTTAATAATAACTATCACTATATTGATCCAAATTGTATTGTTCCTGTTTTTTAGGATTCTCCTTTAAATATACAACATTTCATTAGAAGGTACCATGAGCCAATTCTACCATTTGAAGGGTCATATGGTCCTCACAAACAAGACCAAAGAATCTGTGAACAAACTGGACCAGCATTGAAGATTGATTTATTGGGTTCAATACAGAAGTCCAAAAACATTAACTCTCCACAATAATTCGTGGTACACTACATTTCATCTTGGATAAAAATCTCATGGCCAAAATCTAAGTACAAGGGGTCCAAATGAAGCTTTGAAGTCCAGTCCACCATTCTGTCCGAGAATTAAAATCAGTATAGTATGAATGACATATCTCATGATATAAGCATCAAATAGAGCTGCTATTTTTCAGTGTGAAATAGAAGATATAGGCGGCCGACTTTGTTGAATAACCCATTCGGATTTGAAGGCATATTAATATTCAAAAACCCTTTCACATTCTGGACTTCAAAAAGACTAGATTGAAATGGACAGTTTTACTTTGTTTAATCAACCAGCCATAAATTTTGATCCGTAAGTCCAAATGACTCCAAATTTTTCGAGTATTTGGAAAACTTTATTATATACAACTTTGAAGAAGGATATTTCTCGATATTTGGCTGTCTTAATGTCCATATCTGTGAGACAAGTGGAGGGGTATTTCTGGAATGTAAACAGTCCACCACCTTGGGCTATAAATACATCCCCTCCTCTCCTTTAAAAAGGGTTGGCATTTCAGAAGAGAGGATAACATATTGGAACGACCAAAGATTTTAAAAAGGCTTAGGAGGACCTTACATACTCAAGTTTTCACTTGAGAGACCTTTCCTCCTCTCTTTGTTTTCACTTACTTTTTTTTCTTCGTTTTTGTAATCTTGTAAGTCTCTTTTTTGTAATTCTGTTTTAATGAAAGTTTCTTCTTCAATATATCTTATTCTTCTCCACCTTATGTAGTTTAATATTAATTTTCTTAACATAGTTCAAATTCAGTTGAATCCCCTTCCCTTATTTTTCTTCCTCATTCAATCAAAAATCCATTTTTAATTATCATCATTGTTCGTGTGTGTGTGTTCGACGTACCACTCTTTTCTAATCCCTTTCTTTTTCTTTTATTCTTAATTTATCATTATAATTATTATAACCAGAATATTAAAAACCCAAATTTCTGAGTAAATATCTCATTGGGGTGAGATTTAATTTAGGTATGTTAAGTGATTGAGAGTATTTTCTTGATGAGTATTCGTTAATTTAACATTGTGTATGTTGGACTTAATATGTAATGGATTAATGACATATTTTGTTTAGAATGTGGTTTCCAAGGATTATTGGAACCAAAAATACACTACCATAAACATGTACTGATTGAGATTATAATCCTAATTAAGTTAAGGCTTGGATTAAAGCTTTAACACTTAGGAATTCTAATCAACATCAACTTGTGAAGTGGGTGTTAATTTAAATGCAATATAAAGCAAAGCTCAAGGATAACAAAAGCTTAACTACCTAATGATGAACTCACCCCAATATTTATCAATTTGTTAAATCAATAAATATACAATCAATCATTTCAATTAATCTCTAAAAACAAACCCCCCAATCAGAATACAATTAACTAAAAAAAATGACTATTACAAAGTATCATCGCCGAGGATTCGACCCGAGTGCTGCTATACACATTAGCAGAGCACCAGAACTTTGACCGGTTGGTAGGAGACAATCGACCATGAATTTCATATACAAAAGAATAGGTTTAACCTGTATAATGTGCCTGGTTTTATGATTTAGAGATTGGAAGGCTTGTACTTTAGCTTTGTTGATCCTTGAATTTCCATAATCCTCCATCCTAAGTTTCTCAAGTTCATTGAGATCTAATTTACTTTTTTTTGGCCAATGAGAGGTCATAATTCATTTTCGTAATTTCCCAAAATGCCTTATGTTCAATCTCCACTAGAAAATTTCATGCTTTACCATAATCCAACATATATGGGGACATTTCTAAAATGGTTTTATATTCGGTACGATAGGCCCAAAGAGCATCTAAGAGTTTTCTAGACCAATATTTCCTAGATGGATTAACAATTTTATCAATAATTTGTTTGATTTCTTGATTGTATAACTCATTTTGAACATTGGTCTATGGGTGGTAAGTAATGGACACTTTGTGAGAAATTCCATACATTTCGATCAGTGCTGAGAATGGACGATTTCAAAAATGAGTTCCACGATCACTAATGATAGCCCTGAGAATTCCAAATCTAGAGAGGATGTTTTCCATGAGAAATCCAATCACATTTTGATGATCATTGGATTTTTTAGGAATGGACTCAACCCTTTTGGAGAAATAATCTACAACTAAAAGGATGTACATATATCCCCTAGAGTTTGGGAAGGGACCCATGAAATCAATTCTCTATCAATCAAATATTTCATTCACTAAGATGGGAGTGAGTGGCATTTGATTACTTTTTGTGATGGACCCTACTCGTTGACACCTAGACAGCTTTGAAAAAATTTGTAGGATTCCATTGAGAGGGTGGTCCATAAGAGACCACACTGAAGAACCATAGAAGAATTTTTCTTAGAGGGAAAGTGACCTCCACATGCCTCACTATGATAGAATTTAAGGATGGGCTCTTGTTCGGATTCTAGGACACAACTCCAAATGACTTGGATAGGGCAGAAATTATAGAGGTATGGATCATCAAACACATAGTTCTTGACATCAGAAAGGAATTTTCTTCTATCTTGAGACCCTGATAATTTTGGAATGACTCATGTTACTAAGAAGTTGGCTATGTCAGCATACCAAGGGCAGTCACTCAGAGAATATAGGTGTTCATTAGGGAATGAATCAGACACATAAAGGAGAGATAATTTTTCATTAAATTCTATCATAGAGAGATGATCAACTAAAACATTTTCAACACCCTTTTTTTCCTTGATTGCGAGGTCAAATTCATGTAAGAGCAGGACCCACATAATCAGTCTAGCTTTAGAATCTTATTTCTAGAAGAGGTATTTTAGTGCAGAATGGTCAGTGAACACAATGATGGGGGATCCTAAGAGGTAGGAACTAAAATTTTATAAGGAAAACACAACAAGTAACTCCTTCTACATGGTGGTGTAGTTAATTTTTGCATCATTTAAATATTTTCTTTCATAAGCAATGACACATGGAGTTTTCTCACACCATTGTCCTAAGACTGCTCCTACGGTGAAGTCACTAACATCACACATGAGCTCAAAAGGAAGTTTCCAATTTGGAGATTTCATTATAGGTGGTGAGATAAGATCTGAATTGAGTGTAGAGAATGATTCCTCACATGTTACACCCCAAGCTTCCATGGTATGCTTCTCTTTGAATTATACAATAGTGTGCGATGTGCGCAACACCGAGTTCAAGCGCACCAAAACCAATAAAACTAGACATTTAGAAAGTGGTTATGAATAGTAATAACCACATTTTTAGTTTTATATATATCTCATATAATTTTAACATTCATTTTTTTGTTTCTTAGACATAATATGAGGATAGATTCAATTTTTTTAGATAAAAGAAGTATTTTTCAAAAAATGCAGTTTTTCCTCCTTTTAATGGAGAACCCTTTCTAAATCCAATATTTGACACTTTTATATGTTATATTTGACAAAATAAAATTCTTCTTTAGAATTGGGGCATCAAATTTTACTTTGGGTAAAACTTTGGTATTTTTTTGATAAAATTCATTTTTTATGAAAAGTGACAAATATTGTATTTTAATTCAAAAATACCTTTTAATAGAATTTATTTATATTTTTATACTATTTTTTTAATTAGTTTTAATGTTTAATTAGATTTTATTTTTACCATTTAATCCAATGTTGGTAATTATAAGTAATTTCCCTTTTAAATTGAACACAAAAAACTGTCAATCTTTTGATAGTTATTATTTCTTAAAAAACACGCTTTTTGTTTTGACAACAAGAATTAATTTCCAATTAATTAATTCAAATTATATGTTTTGAATTTGTTAATATAGAATTAATTTCTTAATTAATAATATCAAAATTATCTTAGGGTGAATTTTTGATATTTTTCTGAAAACATTCAATTTTTGATGAATAGTGAAAAACACTCCGTTATTATTTAAAATTGAATATCTATTTAAATAATTATTTATTTTATTTAAATTTATTTTAATTCAAAATAGATATATAATACCTATATAAGTTAAATTTAATTCATTGGAGTCATTTTATAATAAAATTATATGTTTAAAATTTTATTGAACTTTTTAACGTCTTTTACCCACCTTTTAGGCACATTTACAAATTTACATAAAATGTAATTTTACCGCTTCTGTAAATTGAATTTCAAAAAATCAAGAGACACAATTTACATCAGTAAGTAAAATTTGTTTCAATAATAATAAAATAATTTTTGGTGAAAATTAACTTTTGGCTTTTATTTACCACGGTTAAAGGTAAATAGGGTAATTCAAGGTAAAAATAATATTATAATAATATTAAATTACCCTAACATGTGTCCTAAATCTATTTTTTGAAAACTTTAAGACCATGGGAATCCTTGGGTTGATTTTGGTACCCCATTGAGCCACTTAAGAGTGACAATGACACTTTATATTAATTAATTTAAAGTAATGACAACAATGACAAAAACATATATCTTTTAGTAAATAAATTCTTATATGGGGTTATATAACTTATATATTAAACTATAAATATTCATTTGAAATATAAAAATATTTCCTGCATCATGATATTTTTTTTATAATTTTTAGACATCAAATAAATAAAAGTATATATTACACAATAATGTTGTAGTGTTTACCTCATTAATGAATGATTTAAATAAACAATATAATAAAGATTAAAAAAATATCCAAAACCTATACAATTATTATTTTTTGTTTTTAATTAGAACAAGAGTCATCTTATATTGGAATTTAATAAGTTTTTGACCTTATGAAACTGAAAACCATTATATAATAAAATAATATTTTCAAACATTCCTAAAGAGTCCCTCGTCCCCCTTATAAAAACCCATCACCTATAACCCATTAATCACACCTATAAATCCCCTGGATCATCCAAATTATGCCAAGTTAAGATCTAAAGATCCCTCTATTCCATCTGTATGCCTTACCTTAGGCAGAAGGCACTTTAAGAAATACTTTTTTTTCAAACCAAAAGGAGTTACCCGATTTAAAGGCAATATCTTCTCTCAAGTTCTTTTCTTTTATTTTTCTTATCCAACCCCTAAACTATTTTATTACTTTATTTTATAAAAATAAAAGTATAATAAATATACAAGTTTTTTAATTTTAGAAGGATTCAAAATAAACTTACCCACACCTCCGTCTAATGCGTAAAGTACATATTGTTTCTGTGGATAGTGAACTGCTGCATCACGAAATGATGATTATTCAATCTTCTCCTACCACCTCTTATGGTGTAAATTAATATGGAAATGTATTTACATGTGATATATATTATATTTATATTGTCTCTATACTTATGTAATTTTTATTTATATCAACCCTTTATGGTTTCCATAATTGGTAAATACAATAATTTCATTTGAGGAAGTGCGGACTACCGCCTCCTCAAAGTGATGTGACTCGTTCATGTCATATGTGGAATGTATAAAAGATGGAGTTAATTAAATTACATAATATATATATTATACTATAATTATAATATACCTATGTATTATTATGTTTTCATTCCTTTAAATATAAAATATAAATTAAAGTAAAGTTCATGCGTATGTACGACTTACCGTCTCCATGAACGGTGCGTTTCATTTCTTAACTTCAAATGATATGGAATATTATAAATATGTATACAATCAATATATATAATATATATGATATCTAAATCATTAATATTATTATGGAGATAATTTAATTTTGACCACATGGACAATTTTTTATTATAACACGTTCATTTTTTGACTAAAGTTCCAAACATCGACAAAATGTCCGATATGAACTAAAACAATTAACTAATTGTTATTTCAAGGTAATAAGTGATATAAAAGGAATAATAAACTTGAAAAATTTTCTTAAGGAATTAAAAATTAACTTAAGTTTATTATTCACGAATAACATAGAAAATATGAGTCAAGTCCCACACGAAGTAAGGGGTTTCTTATCTCTCTTTTAATTCTGTGAGATTTCCATTGTTCGCCACTTATTTATTACATGTGGTGTATTGTATACTATAATTTGATATAAATTATCATGATTATATTTATATTCATGGTATTTTGTGATTCATTTTGTGGTTAATAACTTTTGGTCATATGACTCGATTGATTACAACGTGGTAAGGGGTTTCTTATATCACTTTTAATTCCGTGAGATTTCCATTGTTCACCACTTATTTATTGCATGTGGTGTATTTTGTACTGATATTTGATATTTATTATCTTTATTATTTTTATATTCATGGTATTCTGTGATTAATTTGGTGTTTATTAACTTTTGGTCATACGACTCGATTGATTACAACGTTGTAAGGGGTTTTCATCTCACTTTTATTCCAGTGAGATTCATGCTATATTTGCCACTATTTCCTTTTGTGTGGTGTATGTACATCCCATGGTTGTATTATTTGTGTAATTTAATTTAATTTATGGTTATTTAAATCTTAATTTTATGGTCCTTCTTTCATGGGATGTATGTTTTGTAAGTTACCAAATCGGTAAGGGAATTCATAATTTCAATTTCTCTTCTTTATTATTTTGAAGGGAATTTCCATGTATGGAATTTTCGAACCCTCCACACATGGTAATCCCCTACCCCATGAAGAGGTCACTTCCCTAAGGTAGATTCCCAGTCAGGGAAGGATCCATTTCCAACTTAGATGGTAGATCATCCCGAAGGGTGATAGCCCGATCGATGATGGTTCGTCAAAGAAATCCATCAACACATTGGGCCATGCCTCATTTTTCCCTCCCAGTTGAGTCCGGGTGACCCAACAAGATGGGTGGATCCTGGGGGAGAGGATTGATATGAAATAGAACTCCCAGGATTCAAACCCTGAACCTCCCAAAGAACGGAATTGTTGTACCAATCTCCTTCACCACCATGCCACCACCAAAGTGGCATTTCTAATTTCAATTTCCACTCATTGGGTTTTATGCAAACTTCATTGATTATTTTACTCAAATATTATGTGTGAAATAATAATTTATTTATTTATATAGTAATTTCCCCTCCCCTTTGTTTGTATATACTTTTGATACACATAATAACTCCATTGATAAATTCTCAAGTCATAAATTTGAACTTGATAAGAGTAATCTTAACTCAATTTCCATTCATTGAGTTAAACATCCAAGTCATTGATGTTGTTTTTACAATAATCTATGTGAATTTCATCTGATTTATTTACACTAAATATCCAATCATATTTATTGTATTTATATTTTTCACACATAATTATGTCAGTGATTTATCCTTAACTTAAAGATATTGTCTTTATAAGGGATTTCATCTCAATTTACATTCTATTGAGACTTCTTAGTTGTTATGCACCAATTCACTTTTATATGGTGTATATACTATAATTTGACATAGTATATCATGAAGAAATTTATTCTCATGATATTATAAATTTTTTATTACCTCAATTATTTGTATTAAAGCATCTCTCATTTGGTTAGGAACTCTAATTAAAATATCATTTTAAATGTTTTAAATATTTATTCTTCTAAATCATTCTCATTAATGTCCATGTTTTAAAAATGGTTTTATGGATTTATTTATATGGAAATGAATGTTTTAAAATTAAAATTCTTTTTAAAAGTTTCAAATTGGTATGGGACACTTTGATTCAAAAATATATTTTTAACAGCTTCTTGATAAATAGTGATACTTTTAAATGTTTTCAAGAAAAATGGGATATTTCTCTCAAATAGTTTTACTGGTTTTTTCATCTATGTAAATATAATTTATTGTTATTGATTGAGGTTGATATACTGTATTAAAATCTTAAATATTGTATTGAATGAGTTATGTTTGACTGTGGATGTCCAATTTTTATACCATTCATAGTTTGTGGTTAAAATATTAATATTTCCTGTGCTAGTTTTAATATGAATGTTTATGTTAGGGTTCAAACCTTTCATATGAGTAATGAATTAGACTTAGTTAGTGTTGGGTGGAGCCCTCTATAGCTCCTCTATTAATCAGTATGACTCATGATACAAACTAGTGTCTTGGCATAAGGCCTTAACAAAATCTTATTTTTAGTGTTGGCACGAGGCCTTGACTATGTGGTTTTGATGTCTGACATTATGCATTCCATCATTATGAAATTAGATATTAATATTACATGTGATTATTCGACTAGTAGAATATCCATGTGAACAAGTAAATGGAATTATTTGATTTGTCTTTTCCATATTATGCTGAAGTTTAATTTTAAAAGGCTTTTCTTTTAGTATTATACATTGCCTTAAATGTTTATGTTTATTATTTTTATCCTTACTGATCATATGAGCACACCCCTTACTATGTTTTATTTTTTCCAAGATGTGGAGAATTATATTATGATTGACCTTCAAGGATAGGTTAGGGGATATGAGTGTGTTCAATGGGGGCACAATGTTGTTGTTGTTTTTCATTTCATAATGTAATGTAAAACTTATGTATGTATCTAGTACTTCCAAGGCTACTAAAATAATTGATCTTTAGAGACTTGATCTATTGTGATCATTCCAATGTTATTTAATAATGCACTTAATCTAGGTAACATGGGTCAGGGCGTTAGAGTTTGCATTAAAGGAAGTTTAGTATAAACCTTGGAAACAAGATTTAGAAAAAAAAACTCTGATTAGAGAACATTGCCCAAAGATAGATGTTGGGGATTAATATAGTAGAACATAAAAAAATTTTGGTAATGTAAATATCATGTGGGTTTTCCAAGAAGTACATCCCTATCTAGATACGAGTAGGTAGAGGCGGCTCTGGCACAGATGTACCTAGGGGTAAAACATGAAAACACTGCTTTGATCTAGACTCGAACAAGAACTGGTGCATGACAATGGGCCTTGCTACACTCTTGGTTACGACACTCCTAGGGGACCTTCTTAGGATAATTTACATTTTTCTTTACAAACTTATTTGAAGGATTTTAATATAATATGAGAATAAATAACCTTGGTTAATCTTAAGGTGTTTTAGATTGAAAATATGGTGTCATGATATTCTCTAAATGATTTTATGACTATTTTTACTCACACAATAGTTTCTGGTTTTAGTCAATGGATGGATTCAAAGGAAGTCATAGAAACATTGAACATGATGTACAAGGTGGGCACGATGGTGGAAATGAGCAACGAAATGGAATGTTGGTAGGCATAAAAGATATCGTGTTCATGCCGAATCAGTTTTACAAAAGCATTATCAACAACATATATATTAACCAACTTCGAGACTCAACAAATAAGAGAAAGGTGGTGAATGATAAAACTTCCAACAGTGGATACCATGGAGAAAAGAATGCTCAATTTCCATTGTGCAGGAAATGTGGAAGGAGACACCAAGGAAAGTGTCTCAATGGAACAAAGAAATGGTTTATGCGTGGGAAATAAGGACATAAAGTATAGAATTGCTGAGGAAAAATGAAGAGTACTATGGAAGAAAATAAAAATGATAACAAAAATCCATTTACAGTCATTTGTCGTAAATGTAGAGGACCTATACATTACTCGAGTCAATTCCTTATTCTATAGGATAGCCTCTTGGTCATGGAAGAACCTATGTGAAAATAAATGGATGATGAAATGTTTAAATGTATTAGTGCTCTTTATTGATGGGATTACATTGAAATACTTTTATCTATATTTGTAACCCTACAGTTTGTTTTGTGAAAATGGTATTTGAGGAATAATTGTCTTTTCTTTTTTGGATATAGTTATAAATAACCTTTTGGGTTTATATGATTCTTGAATTTGATGCAATTACATGTTATTGATTTTTGTGATGAAAATGTAAGGTATGAGATAACATTTTTGATTAAATTATGTTATGGTTATTTTGAATAATTTATCTCATTTTTGTAATGTTATAAAATCTAGTTTTTGAAACAGGAAAACACACAGACCGTGTGACAACCTGTCACGTCTAATAAAGCTGCGAGAATCAAACCCACAACCAAAGTGCGACTGGGATTTATCACCTACCACTAGACTATGTGAAGACCCTAGTTGGTGTGTCTAATTATTTTTAGTTAAATGATTTTATTGATCAATATTAATTTTATTTTTGATCTTATGTTTTATCAAATGGATATCCTTTGTGTAAGAAAATGATTTGACGATTAAGTAATAAATGTTATTTTGTAAGTCATTCCCTTTGTTGGGGACACTATATGCCTAAGGAAAATAGAATACTATAGGATTTCATTTGAGGATTAATGGTGGATTTTTATCTATGTTTTTATTGTGGATTTATAGCAATTTGGGTTATTTATGGGAATGAATAACCTATCATAGAGAATATGTGATTAGATTAATTAATTTTAAGTATGTGAGTTGAATATTAGTTGATGTTATTTGGAGATAAATGTTATGATTTACTATGAAAGACTATGTGATTAAATTCTTATTAGTTTTGGGTTTCAATATTAGTTTATATTATATTGAAGGATTTTAAGGTCAATTGTTTATTGAACGGTCTTTATTGAACTTGGTTATTATTTGTTCAATTTTGGAAATTAATATTAGTATTTCTTTCTATAATGGATTATCCATTTTGGGGATCATCTGATCTTGTAGAAATCATTTGGTTTTGGTTGATCTCTAAATATAAAGGAAATATATAGTTCATCCTTTGTGGATTATGTGATTCTCTAGAAGTTTATTCTATCACTTCAGGCGTGACCAAGTCATCTTGAATACTCACCATTTGGAGAAAAGATGAGTTAGTGGTAGAAATTTATTAAATAATGAAACTCTACTTAAAAATTAAGTATATATCTTTATGTTCTTAGTAAATCTCATAAATAAATTTATCAAATTTATGAAACTGAACTTAAAAGAAACTTTGTCCATTTACTTTTCCTACTAGGAAACTAATGACCATTTAACCCATCACAAGTTTGTGGTTTTCTTGTTGTTAAATATCTTCTGATCATGTTTTCTATTACTCTCCATTAGAACTTAACACTTATGTTATCTTCCATATCCATGTTTTCTGACATGGAATCCTAGTATGGGTTGTCTCGGGTGACCATTGTACTTCTCTTTCCTTATTTTAAAGTAATAGTTTTATTGGATCTTTTTCCAATGTGGGACTTTTAATGATGTTCCAAAGCCCAACTTTAAAATTTCAAGAATGTAATTTCCAAAATGAGGGAATAATGTAACACCCCAAGCTTCCATGATATGATTCTCTTTGAATAATACAATATTGTGCGATGTACGCAATACCGAGTTCAAGTGCACCATGACATATCAAACTATCCATTTAGAAAGAAGTTATGAATTGTAATAACCAAATTTTGAATTATATATATCATAGAATTTTAACATTCATATTTTGTGGCTCTTAGACATAATATAAGGATAGATTCAATTTTTCAAATAAAAGAAGTATTTTTCAAAAAATGCAGTTATTCCGCCTTTTAATGGAGAACCCTTTCTAAATCCAATATTTGATAATTTTATATTTTATATTTGATAAAATAAAATAATTTTTTAAAATCAGGACATCAAAATGTACTTTGGTAAATTTTTGGTATTTTTCTGATAAAATTTATTTTTTATGAATAGTGAAAAATACTATATTTTAATTCAAAACTCCCTTTAAATCTAATTTATTTATATGGTTAGATTATCTTTTTAATTGGGTTTAAAGTGTACTTAGATTATATTTTTACCATTTAATCTAATTTTTTTCATTGTATGTAATTTCACTTTGAAATTGGACATAAAAAAGTGTCAATATTTTGATAATTATTATTTCTTAAAAAACACGCCTTTTGTTTGGAAAATGGGAATTAATTTTCAATTAATTAATGAATCTTCTATGTTTTGAATTTTGTAAAATAGAATTCATTTTTTAATTCATAATATCAGAATTATCTTAGGGTGAATTTTCGTGTTGGGAAAAAATCCCTCAAGGTAACATTGCAACATTTTTGGGTTGATTGTGTTTGTTGACAAAGCATGTTTCCCTGGAGAATTGTCGAGTTTCCGAGAAGTTGTTGACAATCCTTGTTGACAAAGAACGAGGACAAAGGAAAGGACGATCTGGAGGCGGTACAGAAATAGCAGTACAAGGTGGCGCCGTTTTCCAGTGTTTGCCATATTTTTGGGGTCCAAAATTTGGAGTTTGGTGAGCATCGGGAAAATAGGATTTCCATGAAGATCATAATTTAATATGGAAAATGCATGAATTTCGTGAAGATAGGATTCATGGTTTGGAAATCACGAAGACCAGAAGAATGGAGGCGGTGATGCTTCGCGATTACGTCAAGCTTCGCGAATGGCAGAGGCTGAAGCGCATCGCGGCGGTGAAGGGCTTTGCGAGGGAGCTTCGCGGAGAAGGCGCGAAGGAATGTTGGGATTCGCGAGGGAGCTTCGCGGAGAAGTTGCGAAGGTATATTGATGGTGATTCTTTGCGACTACATCAAGCTTCGCGAACGGAAAAGTGCCATGGTGCTTCACGATTTGGACAGAATTCCGGCAGAATCTTTGGAGCTTCGCGATTTGAGATGACGTGGCGTTGACTTCGCACGGAAGGGACGAGGGTCGGTGGAATCGCCTATAAATAGAGGATGACCCCCTCGAGAGAAGCAGAGAGCATTTACATAGAAGATCATTCGCTCTCGATTTGAGAAGGTAGTTCACGGAGCCAGTGTGCTTCGCGAAAGAGGAGCTTCGCGGCGGCTGTTGTAGCTCCGCGAAAGTTGTGTGCTCCGCGTTGGCTCAGTGAGCTTCGCGAGGGTCGTTGCTCTGCGACGTCTTGAGCATCGCGAGAGTGCTTTGTGAGAGTGCTTCGCGAGAGTGCTTTGCGAAAGAGCTTCGCGAAAAGGCAGGATCTTCGCGAAGGCTTGTTTGAGCTTCGCGAAATTGGGAGCTTCGCGAAGTAGGGTGCTTTGCGAAGGTGTTTCCAAAAGGAATTGCCCAGTGTTCAGAGGCAAAGAGGTATTCATCAGTGGATGAAAGTTGAACATCAATAGAGCATCTACATACAGAGAAAGATGCATTCTTTAATGGAAATGAAGAGACCTACAGGTCTATAAACTGTGAGTGAATCCCTTCATAGAGCAGTGAGCTTAGGAAGAGGAAGAAGGTGATCCTCTCCACCGGCAGTGAGCCAGAGAGAGAGAAACATGGAGTGACCCTTGGGAAAGTAGTGAGCTGACCCTAAACCATGTAAAGGCAGTGAGCCTGGGCATAGAAGTGATCTAGCCCAAACTTTTTAATCCATAGCTAGTGATGTTTAGTGGAATTGGTATGACCGGCAACTTGTCGGCGTATGCTCCTTGGTCGTAGCCCTTTGCGGTGAACCAAGTAAAATTGCAGTGTCCTGTGCATGCTTTACTTTCGGTTTACTTTGTGCAACAGGAAAGAGAGAGAAGAGTGGTTTTCTTAGTAGTGAAACAAGATTAGAACGGGCATTTATTTTTAATCATTCATACCCTGATTCACCCCCCCTTTTAGGGTATTCAGCCCTGTGGACCTAACATTTTGGTATTTTTCTAAAAACATTCAATTTTTGATGAATAGTGAAAAACACTTCATTATTGTTTAAAACAAACTTTTTATTTATTTAATTATTTATTTTATTTAAATTTATTTTAATTAAAAATAGATATATAATACCTATATAAGTTCAATTTATTTCATTGGAGTAATTTTATAATAAAAATAGATATATAAAATTTTATTGACCTTTTTAACGTCTTTTACCCACCTTTTAGGCACATTTGCATAAAACATAATTGTACCACTTCTGTGAATTGAATTTTAAAAATACAAGAGACACGATTGACATCATTAAGTAAAATTTGGTTCAATAAGATGAAAATAATTTTTTGTAAATAGTAACATTTGACTTTTATTTAAAGGTAAATTGGGTAATTCAAAGTAAAAATAATATTATAATAAAATTAAATTACCCTAACATGTGTCATAAATCTATTGGTTGATACATTTCTGACCCTAGGAATCCTTGGGTCGATTTTGGGACTCTATAAAGCCACTTAAGAATGATAATGACACTTTATTAATTAATTTAAAGTAATGAAAAAATGACAAAAACATATATATTTTAGTAAATCAATTATTACATGGGGTTATATAAGCTATCTCTTCAACTATAAATTTTCATTTGAAATATAAAAATATTTCCTACATCATGGATTTTTTTTATATTTTTTAGACATCAAATTAATAAAATTATATATGACACAATAATGATGCAGTGTTTACCTCATTAATGAATGATTTAAATAAATAAGATAATAAAGATTAAAAAAATATCCAAAACCTATCCAATTCTTATTGGATGATTTTATTTAGAACAAGATTAATCGTATCTTATAATTTAATAAGTTTTGGAACTTTAAAAACCAAAAATCATTATATAATAAAATAATATTTTCTAACTTTCCTAAAGAGTCCCCCCCCCAATAAAAATACATCACCTCTAACCCATTAATCACACCTATCAATCCCCTTATATCATCCAAACTCTTCCCAAATAAGATCTCAATATCCCTATATTCCACATAGAAGCATTACAATAGGTAGAAGGCACTTCAAGAAATCCTTTTGGTTCAAATCAAAGGGAGTTACCCTATTTAAAGGTAACATCTTCTCTTAAGTTATTTTCTTTTATTTTACTTCTCCAACAACCTAAACTATTTTATTACTTTATTTTATAACAAAACTAGTATTCTAAATATACTAGGTTGTTTATATGAGAAGTATTCTAACAAAACTTACACACATTTCTGTCTGATGGGTAAAGAACATATTGTTTCTGTGGACGACAAACTTCTGCCTCATGAAACGATGATTGTTCAATGTTGTCCTACCACTTATTATAGTGGCCATTAATATGGAACTTTATTTACATGTGATATATATTATATTTATATTGTCTATTTACTTCTTTATTTTTCATTTATATCATACCTTTATGGTTTCTATAATGGGTAAATATGATAATTCCATTTGGGGAAGTGTGGACTACCACCCCCTCAAAGTGTTATAACTCATTCATGCCATATGTGGAATGTATAAAGGATGGAGTTAATTAAATTACATAACATAGATATTATACTGGAATTATAATATACCTATGTATTATTAAGTTTTCATTCCTTTAAATATAAAATAGAAATGAAAGAAGTGTTCATGCATATGCACGGCTTACCGTCTCCATGAACGATGCATTTCATTTATGAAATTCAAATGATATGGAATATTATAAATACATATATTCTATATATATATATGTGATATATATTATATCTAAATAATTATTATCATTATGTAGATAATTTAATTTTTACCACAATGAAATTTTTTAATTATAACAAGTTCATTTTTTGACTAAAGTTCCGAACATCGACAAAATGTTTGATATGAACTCAAAAAATTAACTAATTGTTATAGAAAGGTAATAAGTGATATAAAAGGAATAATAAACTTGAAAAAATTCCTTATGGAAGTATAAATTAATTTAAGTTTATTATTCAGGAATAACATGGAACATACGAGTCATGTCAGACACAAGGTAAGTAGTTTCTTATCTCGCTTTTAATTCCATGAGATTTCTATTTTTCGCCACTTATTTATTGCATGTGGTGTATTGTGTACTACCATTTGATATATAATATAATTATTATTTTTATATTCATCATATTCTGTGATTCATTTGGTGGGTATTAACTTTTTTTCATACGACTTGTTTGATTACAACGTGGTAAGGGGTTTCTTATCTCACTTTTAATTTCGTGAGATTTCCATTGTTCGCCACTTATTTATTGCACGTTGTGTATTGTGTACTTACATTTGATATATATTATCATTATTCTCTTTATATTCATGGTATTATGTGATTTATTTGGTCTTTATTAACTTTTGGTCACATGACTCGATTGATTACAACATGGTAAGGGGTTTTCATCTCACTTTTATTCCCCTGAGATTCATGTTATATTTTCCACTATTTTATTTTGTGTGGTGTATTTACTGACCATGGTTGTATTATTTGTGTAATATAATTTAATTTTTGTGTATTTAAATCTCCATTTTATGATACTTCTTTCATGGGATGTATGTTTCGTAAGTTACCAAATCAGTAAGGGAATTTTTAATTTCAATTTCCACTTGTTGAGTTTTACGCAATTTTTTTTGATTTTTTTACTCCAAGATTATGTGTGAAATTACTATTTATTTATTTAGGTAGTAATTTCCACTCCCTTTTGTGTTAATATAATTTTTATACACATAATCACTCCATTGATAAATTCTCAAGTCATCAATATGAACTTGATAAGAGTAATCTTAACTCAATTTCCATTCGTTGAGTTAAACATCCAAGTCATTGGTGTTGTTTTTACAAGAATATGTGAGAATGTACTATGATTGATTTAAACTGAATATCCAATCATATTGAGTGTATATATATTTTTCAAATATAATTATTCCATTGATTTATCCTTAACTTAAGGATACAGTCTTTATAAGGTATTTCATCTCAATTTACATTCCATTGAGACTTCTTTGTTGTTATGAACCAATTCACATTTATATGTTGTATATACTATACTTTGACATAGTATATCATGAATCCCATTATTCTCATGATATTATAATGTTTTAATTACCTCAATTATTTGCATTCAAGCGTCTCTCAATTGGTTAGGAACTTTAACTAAAATATCATTTTAAATGTTTTAAATATTTATTCTTCTAAATATTTTTCATTAATGTCCATGTTTTTAAAATGGTTTTAAGGATTTATTTATATAGACAAGTATATTTTAAAATTAAAATTCTTTTTAAAAGTTTCAAAGTGGTATGGGACAATTTGATTCAAAAATCAATTTTTAACAGATTCTTGATATATAGAGAGACTTTTAAATGTTTTCATGAAAAGGGGGATATTTCTATCAAATAGTTTTACTGGTTATTTTCATCTATGTTAATATCCTTCATTATTCTAGATTGAGGTTTATTTATTGTAATAAAATCTTACATATTGTATTTAATGAGTTATGTTTGACTGTGGATGTGCTATTTTTATACCATTCATGGTTTGTGGTTAAAATATTAACATTTCATATGCTAGTTTTAATACGAATGTTTATGTTATGTTTATACCTTTTCATATGAGGAATGCATTAGACTTTGTAAGTGATGGGTGGAACTCTCTATAGCTCCTCGATGCATTGGTAGGTCTCATGAGACAAACTAGTGTCTTGGAACAAGGTCTTGACAAAATCTTATTTTTAGTCTTGGCACGAGGCCTTGACTATGTGGTTATGATGTCTAGCATTATGAATTCCATCATTATGATATTAGCTATTGATATTACATGTGATTATTCTAATAGTAGAATATCCATGTGAATATGTAAATGAAATTATTTGATTTATCTTTTCCATATTATAATGATGTTTAATTTTAAAATGCTTTTGTTTTAGTCTTATGCATTGCCTTAAATGTTTATGCTTATTTATGAATGTTTCTGCTATATTGTTATCCTTACTGAGCATATGAGATCAACTCTTTCTATGTTTTATTTTTCCCAGGATGTGAAGAAGTATATTTTATTGACTTTTAGGGATAGGATAAGGGATATGAGTGTGTTCAAAGGTTCACAATGTTGTTTTTATTTTTTATTTCATAATGTAATGTAAAACTTATGTATTTATCTAGTACTACTAAGGCTACAAAACTAATCCGTCTTTCAATATTTGATCTATTGTGATCATTCCAATGTTATGAAATAATGCACCAAATCTGGGTAACTACGGTCAGGTCATTACATCACAACTTTCTATCCATAAAAATGGAGCATGTTTCACTAATAGAGCACAAAATGGTCGAGAAATAGAGATGAAATTACTAATGAAACTTCTATAGAAACTAGAATGTCCTACGAAAGACCTCACTTATTTGAAATTTTTGGGTGATGAAAGGTGATAGATTATGTCATCCTTGGCTTTATCAACTTCAATCCCCTTACTCGAGACTATATTGCCAAGTACTAGTCCCTCTTTAACCATGAAATGACAGTTTTCCCAGTTTAGGACCAAATTATTTTCTTTACATATTGACACGACACTCTCCACATTCCTTTGACATCCCTTAAATGTATCCCCTAACACAAAGAATTCATCCATGAATACCTATATAAAATCCCCTACCCTGTCTGAGAATATTCCCATCATGCACCGCTTGAAGGTTCCAGGGGAATGGCATAAATCAAAGGGCATATGTTTGAAGGAAAGGGTGCCAAATGGATAGGTGAATGTAGTCTTCCCTTGATCCTCTAGGGAGACGTCAATTTGATTGTACCCTGAGTACCCATCTATGGAATAGTAGAAGGTGTGACATGCAACTCTCTCAAGGACTTGGTCAATGAATGATAAGGGGAAATGGTCCTTCTTAGTAAATTATTTTAGCTTCCTATAATTGATGCAGACTATCTAGCCACTACTCACCCTAGTTGGAAGAATCTCTCCATCCTTATTGGTTATCACTATGATTCCAAACTTCTTTGGGACATCTTGAATTGGGATCACCAACTCACTCTTAGTAATGGGATAGATGATACCATCTTTTAAAAATTTCATAAGTTCTTTTCTCACTACATCCATGATATTAGGATTGAGTCGCCACTGAGGTTGATGACATAGTATTGAATCAGACCTGAGAACAATCCTATGAGTCCCAATAAGTGGGGTAATCCTAGGAATATCAAACAGGGTCCATCTAATGGATTTCTTGTGTTTCCTTAGGACATCTAGAAGCATTCTCTCATGATCTACTTGAATAGAATAAGAAATGACAATAGGATGTGTTCCATTTTATCCTAGGAAAGAAAACTTAAGTGCAGTAGGAAGTTATTTCAATTCAAGATCAAGTTGGTTCAAAATTTCAGTAGATGATTGGTATATTGGCTCATGATTAACTTATTTTTTTACAGTTTTAGATAGCATTGATTCCCCACATGTAGAAGTTTTAGCTTCTAGATTGGTTTGATCAGTGTTAGGGAAGGGAGTTGGAGTGGTCTCCATGAACGTGGTTTCATAAAACATTTAACTAATTGTGGGTCTTAAGATTTCATCATAGGAGAAATCTAAATGTGATTCTATCCAAGGATATAAAATTCCTTCATGTGAACAAAGGAAATTAATCTCATCCTGACTAAAGAATTCCTTAAATATTCTTTGATGTTCTATAGATCCATTATCATTGCTTCCTATCATGTTTACTTCATGAATATCCTCATCATCCCATATTGGTGATATTTCATTATAGATGTTCAAGTCTAGACTCATGTTTCCAAAGGTGATGGTCATGTTCCCATTTTAGACTTGGATAATATATTTTATTGTTGCAAGGAAGGGACGACTAAGGATGATTGGGGTTTGTTCATTGTTTCCTAAGTTTAGATTATTTTCAAGGAAAATGAAGTGAGTAGGGTAGATGATGTTTTCTTCTTTTACAAGAACATCCTTTAAAATCCCCTTTAGAACCCTAATGCTATGATTAGAAAGTTGAAGTGTGACAGATGTGGGTTAAAGCTCTTCTAGGCCTAACTGGGAGTACACGTCATAGGGAACTAGATTGACACTGGCACCTAGGTCACACAACTATTTGACAACTTTGTTTTCTCCTAGTTCAACATTGATGTAAGGACATCCTGGGTCATTCATCTTTGGTGGAAGCTTTCCTTGGATTGTTGTACTAACATTTTCTACTAGAATGACTTGGTTCTTATGTGAGAATTTCCTTTTAAATGTGGATAGGTCCTTCAGGTATTTTGAGTTTGCAGGAATGTTTTTAATAACATCAAGGAGTGGAATGTTCAGTTTGACTTGTGAGAATATTTTCCCCAATGTTTCATCCAATTCAAGCTTGGTTTTCCCCCTCATGCATTGAGGAAATGGTGAAGGTTGTGGGTTTTTTGTTGAAGGGTTGTTTATTTCACATTTTTATCAGTTTCCTCAGTTTGAACCTGTGGTTCATTTAAATTTTCATTAGAGTTTGAAGCTTCATATGGTTTTTGACTTATTTGTTCAGGTTTCTCAATTTATTTACCACTTCATAAAACTGTCACATACTTTAGTTTTTCATGAGTTGTTTGAGTGAAACCCGACTCTCCCATTAAAGTTGAGGATGGTACCACCTAAGTAGGAATGGGTGCCTTTCCAATTTTTATGGTTTTAAGTTCTTGTTTAAGGGAATATAATTTTGAGTTCATTTTGTCCATTTGTTTACACAACTTTTCAAGGATCGATTGAGGTACATATTAGGTAGGGGCTTGTGCTGGTTGGTTTATCCTAGGAGGATACTTTGGCTATTGGATTGGTTGTTTCATGGGTTGTTGGTATTGGATAAAAGGGTGTTGGTGTTGGACTGGTTGTGGTTGTAACTAGTTATGGTTTGGAAAATTTTGTGGGAGGTAGGTGTTTGGTCCTTGTGGTTGATTTGGTTGTTGGTTATCTTTCCAATGGAATCCTAGATGGTCATTGTACCTTGGATTGAATGTGTTTTGGTACTGTGGATTTTGAAAGTTCAGAGCATTGGCATCCTCCGGTGGTCCTCCTAAAAGGAAATATTTGATGGATTGAATGGTTGGGTAGTTTTCAGTCTCGTGGTAATGTTTTTCACAAATTGTGTAAACAGGGTCAACAGTTTGAATTTCATAGACCTTCCTAAGATCAATCTTCTCAACCTTCCTTGTGAGGGTAGAAAGTTTCACTCTAAGGATTTCCTCCTCCCTACGTGTGTTAATTCCACTAGATTTTGGGGGATTCTCATATTAATTTGACATTCCCCATGTTTGGATTTGTTTAGAAAGGATTTCTATATACTCATAAGAATCATTTAGGGATTTGTTTTTAAAGGTCCTATTACACATCAGGTCAAGGAATTGTTTGTTCCCTGGGACCAACCCTTCATAGAAAATTATCACTTGTTTAGAAATAGAAAAAACATGGTGTGGAACCATGTTTAGGGTGTATTTGAACCTCTCCCATGTTTCATATAATGACTCTCCCTCTTTTTCAAAAAAGTTTTGGATGCTCTTTTTAAGTGAAATTATTTTGTGCTGGGGAAATTATTTTTTGTAGAATTCTCTTTGTAATTTCTCCACATAATTGATATATGATGGTATCAAATTTTTTAGACAATTTTTATCTCTATCCTTTAAAGAAAAATGAAATATCCTGATCTTAGGTGATTCTATTTGATGTGGGGGACACATGGTTTCTACAATGTCACTGAACTCCTTAACTTGAAGGTAGGGAATCTTGGGCACCATTCCATGGAATGTGGGAAGGTGTTTTAGGACATGGTGTTTAAATATGTAGTTTTTATCTCCTAGGTAATTGTTTCTAATTAATGAGGGGTCATTGTTCTAGGCATGTGTGAGTTAGTCATTCATGGTTTGATCGACTCAATTCCCCATGTTTAGGGCTGGCTCATTTGGATTTCCATTTTGGTTCCCACCTGGGTTTATGATTTGGTTTCTTTGAATACCTTCCATTGAAATGGGATCAATTTTTGACTCTTTAGTATTATTAAGATTAGTATTTAATGAAAATATTTCCCTTACTTTCCACCCTAACTAGACGATTTAATTGGTCACGAGTGTAGGCGGACATGCACCAAAAGAAAAAAAATGAGAAAGGGAAAAGAGAAGAGAATTTGGATGAGAAAAGAAGAAATGGGGGAGACTAGAATGGGTATGTAGATGAATTAATTTGGTCCTTGTAAATGGTTCCAAATTTTGGTCTCGCCCAAATTTACCCAATTATCTAGGGTTAAGCAGTCGCTTGTAGTTTAGCTTGGGTTGTCGAATCCTCAGAGACCTAAGAAGTAACTTACAGACATGTAAATTATATGGATTGTTTTTGGATATTAAGTTGCCAACTTGGGTTGATTTTAGATGGGTTTAAGTGAATTATAAGAGACTTAATTTAATTAAATTTAAAATGATTAGTTGATCCTTGGTTATCACTTGGGGCAGATTTCAATGAAATTCTTTTTTAATGGTTTCAATTTCTTATATTTGAGATGGGTTTATTCATGAAGATCAAACAACTTCATAAATTACTAGTTTAATACCAACACAACATAATA
Organism: Viscum album; assembly: GCA_963277665.1. NCBI lineage: Eukaryota > Viridiplantae > Streptophyta > Magnoliopsida > Santalales > Viscaceae > Viscum > Viscum album. Next base: position 2,089,393,285 of record OY728160.1, read on the forward strand.
CCAATCACACATACACTTGTAGGATCAAATTAATGATCACTCCAAGGTAAAGGTTCGTATTAGCACTTGAAGTATTTGGCCTTAAAATTCAACAAGGACAAAGAATTTTTAAAATCATCAAATAAAAAACTCAATTAAAAGAAGTGATTAAACATTAATGGGGTGATAAATAGAATTCAATCCATTACCTTTTCTACTCCCTTGGATCAACCCATAATAGGGTTATCCCTCCATTTATTCTATGGTTTCAATAGAAGCGGGAAGTAGACTCATGAGGGAGGAAATAGAAAAGTAAAAAAATAAAACAATGGAAAGAAAAAAATAAATTCACCGTTGTGTGAATAATTTCACAAGGTTTAGTATGAATAAATTCAAAAAATAAATAAATGTTATAAATGTGATAATAATAAGATCATAATAAGAGAATATGATGAATTTTTATTGATAACTAAGCTGATTTGAAGAACTTACAAATGAAGAATAACATTACAATGGAAAAGTGTCAGCATGACACTCCAATGAATGAAATCATCAAAGATGAATAAATCCTCTAACACCACTACCTTAAATTGGAATTTTAGGATCCTTGGATCGAGCCTTAAAAAGTTAAATTCATCTCACTTGAGTATGGTAGGATTAGGGTGGTGGAAAGCTTGTGGAACTTAGACTTTTCCACCCTTGACCCGATGTGGAAGGAATCTTGCATCCACCGAACATACGCATCAAAATTACCTTCTAGATGGAAGAATTAGAGTGTTTCATATAAGAATAAAATGGATCTATGGATGTATCCTAACCGCATGTAAAATTTCATCCCAAATAAAATTTTGTTTTGTGAGATATTATCGAAATGGTGGGATGTTTTTCTGGGCCGCAGAATCCGGTCCAGAATTTTATCACCAACTTGTGCTGCATGAAACTACCTTAAAAATCTGAATTATCTCTTGTAACTATTGGATGAAATGTTCAAAATTATTTCTTCTACATTTAGATAAAATTTTAGAATCATTGGTCTTGGATATTGTTCGATACAGTAGTTTTATTGGGTTGTTGTTCAGTTCACTTGACCTAGAATGTTGTTGGTTCAAGACCAACTTTGGTGGTATTCTAATGTGAATCTTCTAGTACTCAAAAAACATGAATTGTTACTTATAGCATGGGATACCTAAAAATAAATTATGAAAATAAAATCATGACCATTTTTTATTTTAGGATGTGTTCAAATACGTACCAAGTATTAGTGCACTTTACCAAATAATTACAATCATGATTTGAAATAATGTTCAAAGTGTAAAATGCACTAAATTGGTGTTTATGAATAATTAATATCATGGATATTATAAATATTAACATTTAATATTATCCTATTTCAGTGGCTAATCAAGTGTTCCCAGACTTTTAAGATTTTTTCTTTTCTAATACACCCTCCAATATATTTTTCCCATAATCCTCCCTTTATCTTATCAATCAACGACAAAAATAAGACAAACCTCTCCCCCTTGTTTAACTCCTTCACCAAGATGATTCCATGGGTTTTATCTACAATTTGAGGTTGGTTACTTGAGGTAAACAAATTCCAACTTCTTATTCTCTTACTCCCTCTTTCCTATTTTATCCCTTCCTCTCACCCTAGCAAGGACATGGAGACCTAGGTTTTTGTTTGGATAGATTTTTATTAAATTTTATTCTTATTTTAGGGTTCCTCTTGTCACTTTTGTCCTATTAATTCCTTTATTAAGGTGTTTTAGCACCATAGAATATTAAAGTAACGAACCTGATGTAGGTTGTTCCTTGTCCATGCCATTAAACTTGAAATCATAATTTCCTGTAGGTTTTAAATGCATACATTAAGGGTTATATAAATTGTATTATGTATTCTTAGAAGGTTTAGATAAAGGAAAGTAGTTTTGGTAAAAAGTTTTGGATGAGAAAGGTATTTCCACATATTTTCGAAGTATAAAATTACTTTTAGAATTCCATTCACACTAAATGTTTGAATAATCACCTATTTGGATATTGGAATGGAATTTATCTTTTAAATAAAATATCTTGGTCTTTTGAAAAATTTCCATAAAGGTTTTTTGGAGGTAAAAGTTTTATTGTTTCCTTTTATAGGTTATTTAAGATATTTTTTATTGCTATGATTTTATGAGGGTTATGCATTTTAGTTTACAAAGGATTTTTTAAAATTTGGTTTCTCAAATGGTATTTGAAGACCTAGTTGGAACTTTAGTAAATTGTTTTAAAGGTTTCCCATGACACTTTTCCCTAGTGTGTTTTATAAAATGAATTTTTTTATTTATTCCTTGTATATATATGATTCATAGTGAAGGGTGTTGTATATTTTTTATGTATTTTGATAGAAAAATCAAGGGGTTTTTTTGTGAAGAGAGTTCAAAGTTTAGGATAAGGTTGATTTTTTATTTATATGATTAAATTATTATGTGATAATTTATTTAATCACATCCATTTATATTTCATGGGAATCCATGGGTAGCTAGGTGGGATACCTATTAATACTCTCAAAACTAGTGTATTATCACACTTTAGTTAGTTTCCCTAAGACTAAACTTTTCTTTACTTATGAGAGCTACCATTTAGTTAAGAAATATAGGGTAATAACGAGAGTGTGGTTAGGTTTTTGATCTCTGATGTTAGTATTTTATTATAGTGATTTTTTAGATGTGTTCAAGATCACCCCCAGAGCTCCTTGGTTCCGATGATTCTTGAGTTTGTTTTATTTGGGTGCTTGTGTGAGTATTTTTGTGCCTTGGGGGTAATTTTTCCATTAAATTTATATGAACCTAGTTTTAAAAATATATTTTTGAAATATTTTACTCTAACTTTAAATGTCCCATTTTAATTAGGAAGTATTTTAGAATTATTTAAATCACTTAGGGAAAACAGTTGGGTTCTGGTGAAATTAATGGGATTTCAAACGGATGAAATTTGGTATTTTCTTAAAAAAGGCAATGAGAAACTTATTTTATAAATTTATTCTCAAACTAGCATGAAATGATTTCATTTTTAATGGTTATGTGTGAGGTTTTGGTAGTGCACCCTAACGTGTGAGGTTTGGGCAGTGCACCCTAATGTCACCAAGATGTATCTAGATTTACATTGCAAGAACTGGTGGTTAGGTATGAAAAGAGATGTAACTAGTTTTTTCATGATATGTTCCACCTTTCAGCAAGTTAAGGTAGAATACCAATGACTAGCTAGACTGCTACACCAACTACCCATTCCCAAGTGGAATAGAATGACATCATGATGTATTTATTTATAGGTTTACCAAGCTCTCCATGAGGCAGTGATTCCATTTGGGTTTTTTTGATAGACTCACAATGGTCACTCATTTCATCCTATTAAGGAGGCCTTTTAAGTAGATGAGCTTGGGAAGTTGTATATCTATGAGACAGTATGACCTCATGGGGCCCCCATACTATTATTTCATATAGGGATTCCCAATTTACAACATGGTTATGGAAAGGGTTGCATATTCAGTTTTGTACACATGTGATTCTAGGAACAACATACCAACCGTAGACCAATAGTCAGTTAGAACACACAATATAGGTGGTTGAGGATATGCTGCAGGCACGAATCCTGGACTTTGGGGGCTCTTGGTAGAGGCATATACCTGTGGTTGAATTCTACTATAATAATAGATTTTAGGTTACTATTTAGAGGGATCATTTTGAGGATTTAAGCAGTAGGCCATGCTGATCACCATTGTGTTGGTTAGAGGTAGGAGAGGTAGATATGTTTGGACCTCATCTCATTTAAGAGACTACAAAGAAGGTTTAGTTTGTTCAGAAGTGTATGGATACTTCATAGTATCGAAAAATATCTTATGTCGATTGCTATGGACAACCTCTAGAGTTTGAGGTTAGGGATCGAGTCTTTCTACGTGTCTCACCAAGGATGGGACATAGGAGGATCATGAGATAGGGTAATCTTTCACTATGTTATGTTGAGCCATTTGAGATTTTGAAAAGATTTAGGACAATATCCTATCATTTGTAGTTACCTCATAAGTATCAATCTATACACAATTTATTCCACCTATCTCAGTTTTATTTCTTTCATTCAGACTCATCGCACACTTTTTATCATGAGGAGGTTTAGTTACAAGTAGATGCATAATTTGAGGAGAATACTATACATATTGTGGATCATAGAATAAAGGTTCTATAAGTTCATTCATTTCCTCTAGTTTAGGTGAAATAGAATCACTTCCATGTACTAGATGAGACCTAGGAGTGGGAGGCCGATTTATGAGCACAATGGATGGAGGTTTTTATAGATGATGCTTCACCACCCTTGGAAGGGAAATTCAGGGAAATTTTTCTTTTAAGGGTAATGTTTGTAATAACCTAGTTCTTTATTGAGGTACATAATATTTTAATTCCATCAATTTTTAGTTTAAATATCTAAATACAGCCTGATGTGAATACCCTTTGAGGTCACAGGTGTATCGGTGGTGACTAGGGCTTGTTCAGAGCCTGGAACCTAGATTTTGAGGTCAAAAAGATTAGCGCACGATTACTTCTAACCGTGTGAGTCTAGATAGTGGGGAGATATATGATTCATAGTTTGATAAACTATGAGATTTGTGGTGTACGACCATGAGATCATCTCTATAATTATTACAATGGGATGAGACATGGTTTTTGTATGGTTAGTCAAACCATGCATTAAAATCCCACGAAGTGCCCCTTTCCTACAACAAAGGTCGCATGGTTGGTGTACGGTTTAGAAAATTGTGTGGAAAAACCATGTGAACAAGTAATTTTGGTGAAATTAAGATTTTCCCTTAATTAATATATTATTTAAACCCTAATTTTCTATTCTCCTTATACATTGGACAGTAGCCATGGGACCTGTCCTTTTAATGTAAAAGGTTGCCTTTAATCCCTCTCCTCCATCTGATATCATAATCGAGCATCTTAAATCTCGTTGGAACCACATCAATATGATCTCCAATACTTTTGGGATATTCCTCATTTTTTTGGTATCAGCTATTCTATTTAGAAGCAATCCAATATGCCGTATTTATAGGTTCTTCATTCAGTATTAGATTTTCTCCTGATTTGAGTCAAATCAAGAGTTGATACATGACCAAATATCCACTAATAACCTATGATAGGTGGTCTAATAATTTTCCTTAAAATTCAAGGTGTTTATATATATGTCCTTGTGTCACATGCCCAACTATTATAGTGATACCCTTGAAATGTAATTTAATCCTTGAGTTAAATTGATATATATGGCCTATGTAATTAACAAAACCCATTGATAATTGACTAGTGGTTAAGAACCTTTAATTATAACGACCCCTTGGGTGTGTTATTTAATGATTTATACCACCATAGGTGGCATTTGATTTTTGATACCTTGGAGGTGTTCCCTTTTACCCCTTTCCATGGGATGTTAAATCTTGAGTTTTCAATTGTGATTGGATTGAATTTTAAATGAATTGATTAAATATAGGGATTGTAATGACTATGACCCTAGTATTAGGCCATGTAATTTATTATTTAAGAATTAATTACTTCTTATAATGAAATTCCCATGTTATTAAAATAGAGGCTAAACCTTATAAGCTCAGCCCTTGCCTTTAGCCACCTTCTGAGGAAAGGTTAAATTGAAATGAATAAGGTGATGAACTTAATAATTAAATGACTTTGATTGAATGATCATATGTCGTGGGAGACACATGGGTTCTTATACGAATGCCATGGATGGACTCATTTTGATACTACCTTGCTTATGCCAACGTGACACTTGGAATCCCCATGCATATTTCCTAGAATGGAACATGGGGGGTGATTATTATATAGTGATACTTGGTCACCTTATGGATTTACAAGGATGGAATCAGAGGTAATTTGATCATATACTCCATTAGTGACACTTGGGATCCCTTAGTAGACTACAAAGGATGAACTCAAATGCTAGTGATGTTATACCACACCTTGAGCGATACCGGGATTCCAATGAAGAATGCCCCAGATTGTATTGTAAGGTTCTTGGTTCATGAGACACCTAGAGTGATACCTGAATTCTAAATTATAAATTACAAGGATTGTATTAGGTTATTAAATGATAAATTAATGAAATGATTTATATGACACATCTTCTAAGACAATGGGAAATCTTGGATTTGGTTAGTGACTTATACCTTATAGATGGAAAGTTTAGGCATCTCCTAATCACATAAATTTATGGGAGATTATAAGCTATTTAATAGTTCCCAAGACATATTATCAAATGTTACTTAATTAATTAAATGAAATTGGTTATATATGAGAAAGTACTGACTGTTAATTCAGTTAAATTTGGACTATGTCGAAGCAAGTAGAAGAGGACGAGTGTCCGTGGGAACCCATACCTTTATGGGTTGTTTAATTTCAATAATTCTTTTACATATTCTATTAATTCCTACACAGTGTTATTATTATATATTCACTGACTGGATGGCACTTGACCAATGGGTGGTTTCTTACTAGGATTATATCTCACAAATTATTTGGGTTGTTGATGGTTCCCAATCAAACTATATTATTGCATTTATTGATAAGTTAATGTTCCCTGATACAAGTTCTTGACTGGTGCTTAGAAGTAAAAAAGAACAAGACCTAACTGAGGCTCATTATCCTTGATGGGATAGTTTTTACTCATTTTGGTATTTTGAAACGTTTATTTCATTATAATATTTCGTACTTTCTTTGGATATTTTGTAGAGAAATATGACATGAATCATCACCATTTGTATATGATATTACTTCTGATACTGATTAATTATATCTGTATTTGGATGTTATCTATTTTCTAAATGTTTACTTCTTTTGATACTTATCTATTTTTGTATATCCACTATGATACACTCTATTGATGAGAGCATAGTCTCCCCACAGACACACCCTAGGCCCTCATTGCTAGACAATAACCATTATCATTTGGGTTGATGCGCTTGAGACCATTTTTCCAACTGGGCTCCGAGCACCTTTCAGTGGCATCTAGGAACGTGATGTTACTAGTAATCATTTTATAACTTCTTATATTTTATGGGTAGCCCTCCAACATAAGGAATGGCTATCATGAATCACCAGGTAAGGATGTATTATTTTTTTATTGTGATTTTATTTGGTTATGTTTTTCATATCGAGTATATTCATATTCCCATGGTTATTATCACCAACCTAGGGTGATCGAGAATGCCCGTAAGATATCTCAGAAGCCTACTCAAGTTCCCAATTCGAGGTGTGTTAAACTAGTTCATTATAGTGTGATTATAATTACATATGGAAATATTTTTGGTAACATAATGTATGTTATGATTTTTACGAGACTAAATTTTTCCCTTCTCTGTTTTTGCATTGATTTGGTTCATGGGAAATCTCGGTGAGCCACACTAGCATGCCCTTAAGTGGTTATTGAGGTACATTTTGTTTACTTCATCTTTATGTAGACTATGCTTATGTGGACAACATTGACTCTAGAAAGTATTTGACTAGATATATATTTACTTCTTATGAGGTTCCAATTTCATGGAAATGAAATATGCAATTAGTAGTGGCACTCCGAACTACGGAGGTCATATGCATTTCATTGACAAAGGTAGTTTAAAAATCCATATAACTCAAAAGCTTGATTTTAGAACTTTTTTTTATGTAATTTTGTTATTATAATTTACTTTGATTCACAATCTACTTTTCATTTTTCTAAAAACATAGTATGCCATTGTAGGTCTAAATATATAGACATTAGGTTTCTTCTCATTATATAATTCATTGAATTAATAATAGTAAGTGTTAGAGACACATGTTTATGACAACCTAGTCAGAATTTTGATTAAGGATTTGGATTTTTTTTGAGTTTAGGCATTGCTTAGGTTTAGTTAACATGGTTATAATTCAATGAGAATAAAAAAATGACATCAAACTTTATGTTTTATTTGTAAATGATGGACATTTTTTGTTTTTATTTCTTATATTGATTTCTAAATAAAACAATGTTTTCTTGTGTTTTAATCCAAACATAATTCTTCCATGCAATTATGGTTACCTTTAATTTCATTAAACCCTATTTTCTAAGTATATCACATATTTGGTAATCCTATATGAGTTGATTTTAATCTCTTGTGAGGTTTTATTTAATCTTACGTGAAGCATTGATCGTTTATTTTAATATTATGAGTGGGTTTTTTATTCTAACATGAGGGATTATTCTTAGTTAATATTATGTCTCTTGCACATTTATTTTTCATGAGGTGATTTCTAAGTTCATTCTTACATCAGTGTTATTCTTATATTGAAAATGAATAATCTGGAAAAAATTATTTTTCGAGCAAATTATTCATCATTGGGCATGTTATTATTCAATAGATAGTTTGTTTAACCATTTATTCTTATGCAAGAATACTTTAATATCACACGATGCTTGTTATCACCCATTTCATCTGGTGACTATGTTTTTGGATAACAAATTCCTATTCCATGGGTGAAATATACCTTTATACTACAACAATGGAGGCTTGGACAATTTCAAAGAAGGTTGCTTGATGTGTGTGGATATGGGGGTTTGGGCGGTACCTACTATAACCAAACATCAAACTTATTTTTCCTTTTTTTTCATGATTTGTTTTATTGTAAGTTGTATCCCTATAAATTGTAACATCCTGGTCCCGGAAGCCACCAAGGGCCGCCTCGTACCCGGTTGGTCACATGGAATCAAGCACATTTCCCCAAATGACAAAGGCTGCCGACTAGCAACAGGGTACTTGGGTGTGATAGTGGGGAAAATATGCCCTCATTGGCAGGGTACAAAACAGAAGTAAACAAATACATACAATAGTAGAAGAAGTAATGATGAAATACAATAGTAATAGCAGGAAACTGATAATATAAAATGGAGAACATACATATAATGATGCATGATACATATGTCTAGGAAAATAGCCAAACAAGTCACAATGATGGAATACAATAGTGCTAAAACCAAGTGAAAAAGAAGACAGATAAACTCCTCAGCATCACAAGCCATAGCTTGGTTCCATGCTCTCTAGCTCCACAGCAAGTCAAGTACCTGAAGTATAAGGGCGCTCGACCTTATCTATACCTGCAACAATATAATCCGTTAGGGCCCAAAAGCATGACCCAAATAGGGTGTGAGAATAAATCTCAGTAGGCAACCACCACAAGATCTGTGCCTAACATTCAGTGAATATATGGCATGTAAAATACATAAGGAAGTAAACAAATAAATTCTCAGTAGTAAACAATCCACAGTACAAGTATTCAAATCACTACACAACATGAAATATCTTATCAAAGAAAAACAAAAGAACAAGTAACCCTCTGTGAAGTACCCACAACCTTTACCCTTTGGTACTACCTAGAAACACAAGAAAGCATCTAAACATAAGGTAACCCTCTGGGAAGTTCTCATAGCCTATCCACTATGGTCCTACCTAACATGTATAAGAAACCCTCTGGGCAGTACACTCAGTCTAACCCCTCTGGTTCAGCTTAAGCATAGACTCTATAAGGAAGCACTCACCGTCAATTCCCCCTATAGTCTTATAACGGTACTAAAGGCGCTCTGGGGAATCACTCAATGTCTCTTTCCCCCTGTGGCCCACATCGAGGAACTACAGACACTCTGCGGAAGCACTCATCGTCAATTCCCCCTCTAGTCTCACATCGTAAATTATAAAGACACTCTGGAGAGCCCTCAATGTCAATTCTCCCTATGGCCTATACACCAGGTTCTCACAACCCTGTGTAAGTCAAGAAGGTTTAGCAGTGTGTAACGTCCAAGATAACCTCATGAACTACTTGGCTATAATTCTACAACACAACAGCATAACAGAACAATAGTCACACCATCCTATAATACTAGGCAAGGGAAAGTAAATAGCAGCCTAAGAGGAAAACAAGACCCAAGGTCAAAACAGGAAAAACATGCATGGTAAATACATCCAAAGCACAAAAATTCACCCTATTCATAATCAATAATTATTTACTTAGGCATACCAGTATAGCGGAGAAATAATAGAGCTGAAACAGTAAACGCGCAATACCCCGTTCATGGGTATTGGGAAAATTTGCACATAAAACTCAAAGAATTTCAATAAAAAAGGCACAAACCACCTACCTCAGGGTTAGGATATCATTGAATGTGAACCTCGAAGCTTGAATCTCCTTAGAACACTATAGATCTGAGAAAATGTCTAAAATGTTCAACCCATGATAACTTTGAAAAGAAGAAGAATTCGAAGATGATGCTCTAGGAGAAGAGAGAACTCACCAATGCTATTCCAACGCAATCAACGGTGTTCAAAATGGATGATGTATGGAGGCTCGGGGACTCATTGAAGATCTGAGGCCGTACAGAGCTCTTAGTCAAATGATACTTAAAAGAAGTCAATTATGGCAACTAGAGGTGACCCCAGTGTGTTTAATGAAAACAAAAATACACAGCATGCAGTTTTAGATTAAACGACATGTACTTGCTGTTTTCGTACTCCGCATTAGGTGGCCTCCAAGTCGCTCCCAAACGTCCATGTGTGTGGTGACTACACGACGAACACACAGCCACTTGCGGCATGAATATACATGGTGTGAACTCCTAAAGTACAGGGCGTGTACTTAGAAAGTTTTCAGAAGAAGGGTGTGCGGTTACTACACGACCGTGTGTGTGGCTACTACACAGCCAGCACACAGCCTCCCGTGGAAAGGCTGTACACGGCGTGTACTCCTAAAGTACACGACATGTACTTATAAAATTTCCATAATTTCCTCTTTTCTCCAAAAATGACTAGAAAAGGAAAAACATACCAAGAAAGAAGATCTGGGTTCTTACAAACTTCCCCCCTTAAAGAAATGAATCCCCGAATTTCCCTAGCATGGCGTAGAAGAAGAACCCTAGAACTGTTCCGGCCACTGTTCTTATATATCGGCCTCTCTCTCCCAAGTCTCGTCCTGCACCCACCCATGCTACCATAGCACTCGTACCAATGGAATAGAACGACCATGAAGAACCTTTGTACTACGATCCATAATCCGGATAGGGTGCTCTTCAAACAATGCATCCACTTAAAGCTCAACCTCCTTGAGTTAAAAGAAATGAGATGAGTCTAAAAAGTAACATCGAATCTGAGAAACGTGGAAGACGTCATTCATAGCCCGGTACCTCTGAGGTAACTGCAACGAATAGGAAAATGGACCAACTCTCTCCAACACCTCAAATGGCCCGATGTAGCTCTATGAAAGCTTACCCTATCTCCTAATCCTCTTATGTCCCAACCTCGGTGTGACACGCAGGAAAACCTAATCTCTGACCTCGAACTCCAAAGGTCGTCTCCACTGATCATCATAAGACTTCTGTCGAAACTGTGTAGTAGCCATCCTATTCCGAATCAACTCTATCTGCTTTGTGGTCTCCTAAACAAGATGAAGTCCCCACATAGCTGCCTCTCCTGCCTCCAGCCAACATAAGGGTGATAGGCATGGCCTACCGTACAAATACTCATAAGATGCCATCTGAATAGTTTCTTGAAATATATTTTTATAGGAAAACTCCACAAGAGGTATATGCTTCTCCCAAGAACCTCCAAAATCCAGAATGCATGCTCAAAGAATGTCCTCATGCACCTGAATTGTACGCTCGGATTGGACATATGTCTGGGGATGGTAAGTTGTACTCAAAAGTACCTGTGTACCAAAATCATTTTGAAGCCCTTGCCAGACCTGAGAAGAAAAACATGCATCTCTGTCTGAAACAATAGAGTGTGGAACTCCATGTAGACGTACAATCTCTCGGATGTACAATCGTCCCAGCTCATCAACACTGAAGGTCTCTTTGATCAGTAAGAAGTGAGAAACCTTCATGAGTCTATCAATGATTACCCAAACAACATCATTCCCTCAAGGCAACCTCAGAAAACAAGTCACGAAGTCCATCGCGACGTCATTCCACTTCCACTTGGGAATGGGTAACTGTTGTAAGAGCCCTGCTGGTCGTTGATGCTCTGCCTTCACCTGCTGACATGTGGAACACCTCATGAAAAAACCAGCAATGTCCCTCTTCATACCTGGACACCAATACTAACAGTGTAGATCCTGATACATCTTGGTGATGCCAGGATGAACTGCCAAAACTAAGGAATGAAAATCCTGCATCAGCTCCACGCGTATGTCTGATGGCACCCATATGCGCCCTTGGTAACACAATATCTTATCCTCGCATATGGTCCATCTAGGAATATGGTTCTCTCTTGATACACTCTCCCTTAGGACTAGGCCTTCAGAATCTGATAGCTTCCTCATTCGAACTCAATAAATAAGAGTAGAGGTAACAGCTATATAAGATAGAGAAGTCTACCCCTGTCTATTGTGAACCTCCAGATGAATCTCAAAGAACAGATCCATTAGCTGCCACTTCAAATCATGTGTCAGGTAATTCCTCTCATGTGGCCTCAACTGTCGAGACCCGTACACAACGACTCTATCACCCTGCATAAGCACAACTCCCAGCCCGATACCTGACGCATCATAGTAAACAGTATAGCTCTTTCCCGGCTCTGGCAAGACTAGTATCAGTGCTGAGTTCAACCTCCCTTTCAGCTCCTGAAAGGCTGACTCACAAGAATCTGACCATAAGAACATCACACCCTTCTTAGTCAGATCTGTCAGTGGTGCTTCTAAGCATGAAAAGTCCTGTATGAAATGTCTATAGTATCCAGCCATCCCTAGATACACTCTCCCTTAGGACTAGTTCTGTGACTTACTGGCCTTTTCGTCCCAGGGGCCCGATTGGTTTCGTGTACGAACCAACCTGATCATATCTCAACTGTACCCCGAAATCACATAGGGTATACTCATAGGGACTGTTTCTCGGCGTGATCACCAACGCCGCTAACGGTTCATCAAATGGACGTCCAATCTGAAAGTTATCGGCTTTTCCGTTACAGGGGCCCGGTTGGATTTTGGGTACAATCCAACCCGGCCACTATCCAACTGCATACAAACCTCAGACGAAGTATACCAAAAGTTCTGTCTCATGAAGAGGAATCCAACAAAGTCAACGGCACGTCAAACGGACGTCCGAAGCTCAAGTTATAAGCATTTCCGCTCTGAGGGCCCGGTTGGTTTCGTGTTCGAACCAACTCGGACATACCCAAAGTTGTCCGAAACCTTGAGTGTAATATACTGAAACGGCTGTCTCGATCCAAGGATCACATCTCAACTGACGGTGCATCGATCGGATGTTCGTATCCCATGTTATGGGTGTTTGAACGAAAACTGCCCGAAATTGGGGTGGGGGGTTCGGGCCCGATCCGACCCGGCCCGGGACCCCCCTGGGTCGGCCCGAATTGGGTCGACCCGACCCAGGTCCGGGTTCGGCCCACTAGGGCGCGACCCGGCCAGGCTGGCACGGCCCGGTCCCAACGGCGCGGCCCGATCCGACCTGGGCGCGACCTGGGCGGCCCGGCGGCCTCGTGCACTCGGGCGGCCCGCGGGGCCAGCTCGGCTGGCCGCGCTGAGCGGAACAAGGGGGCGCGCTGCCCCCCTTGATTGAAGCCGCGGACCCTGCGTGGGGGCCGCTCCCTTTGACCGTCGGGGGTTACGACCCCCGGTCTCCCATGGTCCCGCGCGGTCGCGGGACCGCCGTCTGCCGCCACGGCTTCAGCCGCGGCGGACCCTCCTGGCGGCGCGCCGACAGGATCTTCCGTAGACCACCGGATGCGCTCCGATGGTCCGTTTTTCCTGTGGTCTTCGTCGTCGGTCCTCCTGGGACCAACACTTCTCTGCGAAGTCTTCAAATCACGACTATGGCACGTTCCGTCATCGCCCGTCGATCCACCATCAATTAAACAATCTGCAGAGCCTTCGAATCTCCAAAATGGCGCGGCGCGATGGCGCGACGCTTCTTTTCCCGTTCATCATTGTTTCCGCGCGGTGCTGTTGCACCACACCGCCTTTGCTCATGCTACAATGGGTACAACCAACAAAAGGGGGAGGAGGGTCGGCCGTGTTCGTGCGGTCTGACCTCCTCCCATTATTACGATAACAGGCGGATCAAACGACTATTAACAAAATAATCAAAGGCTGAGGATATAATCCACATAATTAAATTAAACCAAACCCCCTACTTGGATATTTGACATCGCACGTCAGGTGTCGTGGAGAACGGCATCGCGGGGGTCGGACGTAGATTCCGTGGACGTGGGGGTGCGTCTGAGGAGGAAACGACGTCTCCTCACTTGTTGTGGTGATGAAGAAGGAAGGTACGTTGTCGTTGGTGATGGTCACTGCGGTCAGCGACTTCACCCTTGTCGTGGAGGAAGAAGAAGATGGAAGAATCCGGGTCGCCGAGTCTTCTAAGTCGAGGGGTCGATGTTCTTCGTTGGAGAAGAACCATTCTTCACAGAGAGAATGATGTTCTTCCATCCAAGAGGAACTTCCTCCTTTTACACAAGAGCTCTTTCCCTTTTCTCCCCACACAAAATGTGTCAAAGTAAAATAATAGGTTCATGCTATTATTTTATTAACACAAGTATTTCTTTTCAAAATTCATAACACTTAGTTAATTAATTCAATAGGTTCAATTCATTAATTAAGGGATGTGTGGGCGAGAGTTAAGGGAGAGAGAGAGGAAATGGAAGGTTACTCAATTTAAGATGAGTTACAAAATTAAAGAGGGGGGGGGGTTAAGAAGTTTTGGGGAAAGTGAAAAGGTGGGGGATCGTGTGGGCCCCACCTCACATTTAATCCTCTCATAGGTAGTTAGGGTCTTGTGGGTCCCACCCTAACTACCCCATGTTGGATATAACCACTAGGATAAAGAATTAATAAAAAAAATTGTTCCATAATTTTTTTATTCAATTTATTATTAATCCACAAATTTTTAACAACTCCTCCCGAGAAAACACATCTTCGGTAATGGTCCTCCTAAGCAATTACCAGTGCTGCGGTTTCATCGGTGCCCTCAGATTTCGATTCTGAGCATCGGTTCAAAAGTTAGGAAAACCCGCTCGTTCTTTCACTGAACGTACCTGAGCTAAACTTCGAAATTGATTCCGGGCACACCGGGCCTCAGAATCAGGTTCCGTCAAAAACTGCGTTCTTGTAAAATCCCAAAGAAATTAAGAAAAAAATTTCCTTGAAATTTTCGGGTCTTTACATGATAGTACACACACATCCTAAGGGTACCGTTTTCCTTCTTCACAAAGAGGACAGGAGAACCCCAAGGAGAAGTACTGGCTTGGATGAAACCCTTTTCCTCCAACTCCTCCAACTGCTTCTTGAGCTCCTGAAACTTAGGTGTAGACATACTATAAATAGGAATAGACACTGGTTCCACTCCTCGTACAAGCTCAATCGATAAGTCTACCTCACGCTCTAGAGGAAAACCTGAAAAGTCCTCAAGAAAGACATCTCTGAAAAGATCCACCACTAGAGGAAAGTCTAACTGTGAAGTCCACTGGTCATCTAGATAAAGACTAGAAATCTGGAATATAACTCCTCCAAACCCATGATGCTATGGACCCGATCTGCTCTCCTGGAAATCCCATTCACCCCTAGGAAGAAAGGATCCACCTTCTGGTGATGTGCAACTCACCCTGTGGTGATAACAGTCGATGATTTCCTATAAGGGAACTATCCAGTCCATTCCGAGAATTAAATCATAGCATGTCATCTCTATGAAATAGAGGTCCCACAGAAAGTGACATCGACCAATCTCTAGAGGGCACTCTCTGCACTGACGTACACTAGCCATTCTAGTCCCCAACAGAGTGTCTAGCATCAAGATATCGGCAGAAGAAAAGATTCAGAGCCCAAGGATCTCCATGACAAAAATAGATATAAAGCTATGGGAATCCCCTATATCAAAAAGAGTGGAATCTTAAACTGAGGCTACTAAGATCGTACCTCGAATGGTAAAAGGTCTAGGATCCTTCTTCTGTTGGGTCTGCTCTACTGCAAAAGTTTGGCTTGTACCGGGGCCATGTGACCCTGCCTGACCACTATGAGTTGATCCACCCTGATGTTGCTAAAAACCGGGCAACTGGATACCTTCTCCATGACCTCTACCTTGGCCTGAATGACCGGAAAAACTCTAGTCCCCATACTGGTGAGAAACAGGTGGTGCTGCTCCTAAACGAGGATTCATATAAGAACCCCTGTCACCAGCTACTGGAGAGAAGATCTGAAATAAGCACTGAAGATGGCCCATCATGCCTCAACATCGGCACTCTATTGGGTCTTTTGGGAAATGTGGCCTTGTATTCCTACTATTTACTTACTGGTAACACACCACCTGGCTACCAGAAGAAGTGTCTCACCTACTCGGATAATCATGCGAAGACTCCCTACGACGCTTCCTACTATCAGAAGAAGGAATACTAACCCCAACTGTCAAGCCGCCCTGGCTCAAAACTCCAGAATCCCTCAGTTTGCGTTCTATGATAAGTGTCTGGTTAACTATAGAAGTGATAGAAGTCAATAGGAAGATGTTCACCTACGATCAGATGTCGTGCCTCAGACCATCATCGAACTCCCTTACCATGAACAACTGATCAACTCTCAGAATAGGCGTGAAGCGCTGCAGCATGGTAAAATAGGAGGAATACTCCATGATAGAAAGAGTACCTTTATCCAGACTCATAAACTCCTAGTCTTGATCGGCCCTCAGGGTCTCCTGATAGAAGTAATCAAAGAAGATGCGCTGAAACTCATCCCACACTATAACCTACTGGCGTCCCGCCTACGAGATCACATCCCACCACCTTTTGGCGGAGTCCCAAAGCATATAGGTAGCGATCTTGACCCTCATCTTTAAAGGCATCTCCAGATTCTAAAATATCATCAACTTGGATCTTATCTATGACTCTGTAGCCTGAGGTCCTCCTTCACTTGAGAAAGTAGGAGGATGCTGCTGCTGGAAGACCCGCGTTAAATCAGCCATTGACGGGGTAGGAGGAAACCCTCTCTGAATGGACTGCATCATCCTCATGAATCCTTCCCTGAACTGTGCATCAGCACCGGTAATAGGTATAACTACTTGTGCCAAGACTGGAACAACTGGAGGATCTGTAGGTGGCCCCTGGTCGGCCATGTCCGGTGTCTGCTCAACGTATGGCAACTGGAGCACAACCGGAGGACGTCTCGGTTGCATGAATCTACAAGGTCAAGTGGTAACCTTAAAACAATATTATCAAGGACCAAAAACACGGTGTGTAATAAGGGAACAGGATAAATAAAGCACTCCAGTTTTTCAAAACATGACTATATGGCGTGTACATTTCCTACACAACGTGTTCCCTAAAGTCATTTACATGGGCGTGTACTCCTGCCTAAACTAGTCGTGTAACACCCCAGACTCACAGCGTGTTGTCTTGACACATGGTGTGTACTTTAATCCTCTATCCCTGCCCGAGTCCTTCTACATGGTTAAGCCACATGGAACTCCTAAGGAAAGACTACACGACATGTACAACTGGTACATAGTGTGCACTAGACAAGATTCACCTGGCTCGTGTTGTTAGTGACATGGTCTGACACATGGTTCAGACTACACGGCGTGTTCCGAACAGACACGACGTGTATGAGAAGGGATAACACCAACCTGTGTTGTTCGTGACATGGCCAGGTACCTGTTTAGACTACACGGCATGTTCAAGGTGGACACGACGTGTACACGAAAGGGTAGCACCAACCCATGTTGTTTTTGACACGGATAGGTACT
Organism: Viscum album; assembly: GCA_963277665.1. Classification (NCBI taxonomy): domain Eukaryota; kingdom Viridiplantae; phylum Streptophyta; class Magnoliopsida; order Santalales; family Viscaceae; genus Viscum; species Viscum album. Next base: position 2,089,411,042 of record OY728160.1, read on the forward strand.
TGGGTCAGACTACACGGCATGTTCAGACATCTCATGGCATGTATTAGACAAGGCTCGACCAACCAGTGTTGTTAGTGACACGGGTGGGCATGGGGTCGACACTACACGACATGTTTAACGGGTACACAGAATGTTCCCATCAGATTTTCCCCATCCTGTGTCTCTTCCCACACGGCCTATGACATAGTTAGAGACTACATGGCATATACATAAAGTACACGACATGTACTTAAGATAAACATTTTCTTCCCGAACAGAAGAACACATGGCGTGTACTTAACATTACATGGCGTGTATTCTAGGTTTTTCTGGACAGTAAGCCTCAAAAACTACTTTGGAACCCATAAAACACTGAAACGAGCTTTGAAAGTGCCAAATTCCGATCTTTGAGGGCCCATACTCCCCGTGAATCAAAGTTTGTCATCTTCTACACATTATAACACGGAAAACAAGGCAATGATCCACCAAATTCCAGTCCATGAGGGCCCATAACACCTCAAGAACCAAATCTTAGCATTCATTCAAGCAAATATCTACACAAAACAATACCCTATCAAACAGAAGGTAATTTTTTATCAAGGAAACTATCACAACAACATGAATATTTTACAAATCATCTATCACAACAACATGTAGTCCCTAATGAATCCTAGATGGCATAGAAAAAATTCATGACATTTGATTTCTAGAAAGTGCCTATATGATGCATGAGATGGAATAACTTCATCTCATCAGGTTTTAATAGAAATAGAACCTCAATAACATCAACAATAGCAACACAAAACATGAGAATCACTCAAGGTGAAATCAAATCAACTGTAACAATCGCAAAACCAGAAATTTTTTGATTAAACAAGGTAGATTGGCTTTTCCCTGTACAAAGGTTAGCTACTCCCATGAAAAAATTATTACCAAGTACCCATTCCTTCCTATCCCTGGCTAAGGCTCCAAACAGTAAGTCAAGAGAAATGAAATAATTTGATACCACATTGTAACTTCTCGATCCCAGAATCCACCCAAGGGTGCCCCGTACCCGGTTGGTCACATGGCCTCAACTGAATTTACCTCAAATGGCCGAGGCTTCTGAATAGTAGAGAGGGCCTTGGGTATGATAGTGGGGAAACTATGCCCTCATTGGCAGAGTAAACAACCGAAGTAAACAAATACATACAACATATGAAGCAGTAATAATGAGATACAATAGTAACAGCAGGAAACTGACAGTATAAACTAGTGAACATACATATAATGATTCATGATACATATATCTAGGAAAACAACCAAACAAGTCACAATGCTAGAATACAACAGTGCTAAACCAAAGTAAAAAAGAAAACAGATAATCTCCTGAGCATCGCAAGCCATATCTTGGTCCCATGCTCTCCAGCTCCATAGAAAGTCAAGTATCTAAAGTAGAAGGGCACTTTCCCTTATCTATACCAGCAATAATATAATATTTTTGGCCCCAAAATCATGACCCAAATATGGTGTGAGACTAAATACTAGTAGGAAACCACCATGAGATCTATGCCTAATAGTTAGTGAATATATGGAAGGTAAAATACATAAGGCAGTAAACAAGGAAGTACTCAGCAGTAAAAAATCCACAGTACACGCATTCAAATCACTACACAACATTAAAAAACTAATCAAATCAAAAAAACACAATAGGTAACCCTCTGGGAAGTACCCAAATCCTATCCTCTTTGGTTATACCTAGAAATACAAAAAAGTAGCTAAACATAAGGTAACCCTATGGGAATATCTCACAACCTATCCTCTTTGGTCCTACCTAAAAAGTATAAGAAACCCTCTGGGCAGTACACTTAGCCTAACCCCTCAGGTTCAGATTAATCATAGACTCTCTGAGAAAGCACTCACCATCAATTCCCCCTATAGTCTCGTAATGGTACTAAAGAAGCTATAGGGAAGCACTCAAGGTCTCATTCTTCTAATGGCACGCATCGAGGAACTACAGACACTTTGGGGGAAGCAATCATCATAAATTCCCCCTATGGCCTCACACCATAAATTATAAAGACACTCTGGAGAAGCCCTCAATGTCCATTCTCCCTATAGTCTATACACCAGGTTCTCACGGCCCTGTGTAAGTCAAGAAAGTGTAGTAGCGCGTAACAGCCAAGATAACCTCATGAACTACTTGGCTAGCATTCTACATCACAACAACATAACAGAACAACAGTCACACTATCCTATAATATTAGGAATGGGAAAATAAACAGCAGCCTAATAGGAAAACAAGACCCAAAGGTCAAAACAAGAAAAACATGCATGGGCAATACATCCAAAGCATAAAAATTCACCCTATTTATAATTGATAATCATTTACTCAGACATACAAGCATAGAAGAGAAATAATGGGACTGAAACGGTAAATGCGCAATACCCCGTTCATGGGTATTGGGAAACTTTTCACATAAAACTCAATGAATTTAAATAGAAAGGCACAAACCGGCTACCTCGGGGTTAAGAGATCGCTATACGTGAGCCTAGAAGCTTGAATATCCTTAGAACTCCATAGATCTGAGGAAACATCTAAAACGTTCAACCCACGATAACTTGGAAAAGAAGAAGAATCATAAGATGATGCTCTAGGAGAAGAGATAACTCACCGATGTGATTCCAACACAATCAAAGGTGTTCAAAATGGAGGGTGGACAGAGGATCAAGGGCTTGTCGTAGATCTGAGGCCGTACGGAGCTCTCGGTCGAACGAGACCTAAAAGAAGTTGATTATGGAGATTAGACGTGACCCCAAAGTGTTTAATGAAAAAAAATACACGGCGTTGAATTTTGGAGTACACGGCTTGTACTTGCTGTTTTCGTACTATGCATTAGGGGGCCTCTAAGTCACTCCCACATGGCCGTGTGTGTGGTGACTACACGGACTACACACGGCCACCTGCGGCAAGGATGTACATGGAATGTTCTCATAAAGTACACAATGTGTACTTAGAAAATTTCTAGAAGAAGGTTGTGCAGTTACTACATGGCCATGTGTGTGGTTACTATACTGCCAACACACGGCCTCCTGCGGAAAGGAAGTACACGGATTGTACTCATAAATTACACAACGTGTAATTAGAAAATTTCCAGAATTTCTTCTTTTCTCCAAAAAACACCAGAAAAGGAAAACATACCTAGAATGAAGATCCGAGTTCTTACAATAAATTGGGTTTGATGTAAGCATAGTATTATCATCTAAAAAAATAAAAAATATCATAGTGTTGCTACTATATTTTATTCCTGTGATTTTATTGTGATCACCTCCAATGGTAGAAATCAGTGTTTTCTGCTGAGAGATCCACCTTCAATGGTATCTGAGGGAGGTTGAAGGCAGTCATGCCTGTGTGTGGAAGTTTTGGTGGAGGTGGTACCAAACTGCAAATGAAAAGAGGAAGACAATGACTATTCTAAAACCAGGCGTGAAATTTTCTTCTTTCTTGATTTCTATACCTTTTTCTTTTTCAAATTTTTAAAAGAATACATTTTTTTATTCTACACATTCTCTCTCTCCCATGTGCATCTCCCATTTACATTAAATTTAATTTCCCCCTTTTTTCATTATTGTTGGACTCCACCACATCTTATTTTTTTAACACCTCCCATTTCTTCCTTGTATTGAAGCCCCCCCCAGTTTCCATGTGTTATTTAAAAAATAAACAATCATAAGGATTTTTATCATTTTTATCTCACATACTCTATTGAATTCATATATAGAAATATTATTTCCTCCTTGCATTATGCTATTATATATATATATATATAATAGTCTTCAAATCTAAAAAAAAAATCCAACCTACAATGATAAAAAAAATATATAGTAGTTTGTGATTCCAAAAAAAAATACTCTGCCCTTCAAGGTACCTGCATCTATCTTTATCCCTTACAAAAAATAATTTGTATCCATGGAGAATGCATTTGAACAAGCTTTGATCCTAAAGTTGGTGAAGACCAATTTTGAAAACTGGTGAATCCAAATTTGATCGCTCCTTGGCACCCAAAATGTCATGGACATCGTGGAGAATGGATACACAGATCCGAAATCCAAATTAGTGGAGGCTTTTATATCATATGTTCAAAAGGACACTCTTCGGGTGGAATGAAAGTGGGACTACATGCCAAAATCATTCATTTATCAATGCCTTTATGGAGCCACTTTTGAAATAATTTCTTCATCAGAATCATTAAAGGAGATCCAGGATACTCTTCAGAAAGTATTCAAAGGAGCTGACAAAGTGAAATAGATTCAGCTTCAATCTTCACAAGGTGAGTTAAAATCTCTATTTATGAAATATTATGAGACAGTTGTCAAGTATCATACTCGTGTAATGGTTGTGGTGAACCAACTACAAAGAAATGGATAAAATATTTCGAAAATGAGGTTATGTGAGAAAATTTTATTACATAGTCATTTCTCTAGAAGAAACAAAGGATATAGAGGGATTTATTTCAAATAAATTGTGGGATATCTACAATCCCACGAATTGAACGTGAACTGCCATAGTCAAATGAGTGGAGTGGAACATTCCCTACAATCAAAGTTGTATCTCGACACTCTAAAAAGGAGCAAGGGGGTGATCTCAAAGTACCCAAGGAAAAGGATTCTGTGGTCAGTAATTTGATCCAAGAAGAGGAGGACGGGGTGGAAGGATCCCAAATCAAAGAGGCCATGAGTATCAAAACTGTACTCAATGAGAACATAGACGAGGAAGAAGGGGATGATTCAACAATCGTCAACCAGAAAAAATAAATGTTCAATGCTATAATTGTCAAAAATATGGAAATTATTGCAATGAATGTTGGTATAAGAAACCCATGGAGAATGACACTGAGGTGGCACAAATCATTGAAGTAGGAGATATAGTGAGTCCCATGTGTTGATGGAACAAACATTAACACAAAATGAATGTATGTGGTATCTTTACTATGGAGCTAGCAATCACATGACAAGGCACACACTCTTTTTTACGAACCTCGATGAGAGGGTTCAAGGAGAGTTTTCATTTGGAAATCTCTCAATAATATTTTTCTATGGATGAGGAGATATTCTGATCTAGAAAAAATGCATTAATAATGCTTTCATCTCCTATGCCTACTATGTACCCAACATGAAGACCAATATCTTGAATGTCGAGTAGTTGGTGGAAAAAGTCTTTCAAATACACCTACAAAATAATCAAATGGTGATTGTCGATGACAAGAAATACTAATCACAAAATTACCTCTAGCGAAGAATTGCATGCTTCCTCTTATAATCCAACTCGACGTACAATGGTGTTTGATGACAATACATGATGATAAATATTGGCGATGGTGTCTCATGTTTATGCATTTAAACATTTAAAGTTTAATATTATTAGGAAGCAAGAAGATAGTGAATGGGATTCCTATCATTAGACACTCAAATCAAATTTGTTAAAGTTGTGTTCTAAGAAAACAACATAGAAACAACTTTGCAACAAAAGCCAACTCAAAAGCTACAAAACCATTGGAGCTAGTTCACACTGATGTGTGCAGTCCATTAAATCCAATATTAGATGAAAAAGGGGGTACTTTCTATCATTTGTCGATGATTATAGTAGGAAAACATGGATATATTTTCTCAAGATGAAGTCCAAAGTTTTGGAATCTTCAAATAATTCAAGGCCCTAGTGGAAAATCAAATCAAACATCACATAAAATCATTGTGATCTGATTGAGGTAGGGATTACACCTCTGATGTGTTTTAAGAGTACCTTAAGCAACATAGAATTCAATACCAGCTAACACTGGCTTCCACACTCCAACTCAATGGAGTAGTTGAAAGAAAAAACACGCCATTCTCAATATTGCAAGAAGCATGTCAAAAGACAAAGGAGTGCCCATGATTTTATGGGCTGAAGTAGCCTTGTGCATGGTGTATCTACTAAATAGATGCCCAACCAAAAATCATGAATCTAAGACACTACAAGAATCCTAGAGTACTCACAAGATAAGTATAAGACAACTTATATTTTTGGTTCTATTGCTTATGTCAGGATCCCATAGGAAAAATGAACAAATCTTGAGTATAAAAGAGTGAAGTGTGTCCTTATGGGATACAATGACTGAACAATGAGATATCAGTTGTATAATCCCATCACAGAGAAAATTATATTCAGCAGATATGTTATCTTTGATGAAAAGAAGACATGGAAATTGAATCAAGATGATGATTCAAGAGAGGTACGACTCTCTCTAGAAGATGAAGAAATCGTATAAGAATTACCAATTGAGGAACAAGGAGTTGAAGAACTAATGACACAGTCACCACATACTCCTACATCTGAAGATATTGAATGAGAACTTTCTCATATACGTCATCAAAATGTTCGAAGCCTTGAAAATATATATGAGATAACAGAAGAAATGGAGGATTATGTAAATTTGTATTGTCACTTGGAAACTTCCGATCTAGTTATCTTTGAGGAAATTAAAACCGATGAAATATGGATGAATGTGATAGATGAGGAAATCTATCCCATAAATTCCACTGAAGGCTACAAAAAAAAGGTTTGACTATGGTGAAGTCTTTTCACTAGTTGGTCATCCACCCTGATATAATGAAAAATCTTGGGTCATCAGAAATTCGAGTTTAAGGGGGGATATTATATAATAAACTCATATTCCATGGACAACACCTACTTTTATACTACACCAATGGAGGCTTGGAGAATTTCAAAGAATACTTATTGACGTGTGTGGATCTTGTAGTTTGGGCGGTATCTACTGAAACCAAACATAAGACTTATTTTCCCTCTATTTTCCCCATTTGTTTTGTTGAAAGTTGTGCCACTATAAATACGGTTTGATGTAAGAATTGTATGATCATCTGAAAAAAGAAAAAAACCCTAGTGTTATTGCTATATTTTGTTCCTTTGAATTTATTTTGATCACCTCCAGTGATCAGCATTTGCATTTTCCGCTACAAGATCCATATTCACACGTCACGTTGTACTTTTATCGCTATCATTGGATGCGGGTTGTTATGACTGATTTATTCATGGTCGTCCACTTGTGCATGCCAATTACATTTTAGGCTTGAATATCAGACCTTCATTATTTCCTTCACAACTTAGTGGCCCTCAAGCATTTTCCATTCTCATCTTTCAGTTCATCTCAAAGAAAAGAGATAGTTATAGAGGGATATTCTCTAGCTTGTCAATCTTCGAGGAGGGTGCTTGTATCCTTGAAGTTGTTTTTGAAGCTAATCTTAGAGTTGAAGTCTAGAGGAGATTTGAAACTGGTGCCGGCAAAGAGTACTTTGTTCTATAGGCGATTACCAGATCTTGAAGTCAAAATGTGTGGATGATGTTGGGAAAGACGGGAAAGTGACGAACGTACAAACAATAGAAAAAAAGGAAAACATGCAACAGAAATAAAATATTTCCCCCCAAATAAAAGAGGATGCATAGTGAAAAAATTTAGTGCAGAAAAATAGAGTTGACACTATAAATTTTTACATGGAAAACCCGAAAGGGAAAAATCACGAGACCTAGTCCAGAAAGAGGGATTCACTAAAATCAAGAGGTACACAGTAGAGACTCCCAAAAATGGAAGGGATCTCCAAAGTAATACTCAATAATAAACATGTGGATCAAAAGGCGAAGATAAGTAAATATGATTATCGAAGAAATATGATCAACAAATGGGATTTGCTCTTGGTGTTGTTGGTGTTGGTGATGTTGAAATGCTTTACCCCTGCCTCCTTATATATGAAGAAGAATCTGCATCAAATACTATCTCCGTGTCAAAAGCATGTCACCGTGTGAATTAATTCATGTGGTCTTGGACCGCATTAAAAACACCTCATTAAAAGAGAAACCGTGTGATCACTATTTGAGGAGGCGTTACGCAGTGCGTCAACCAGGAAGGTTCCCAACAAACTCCCCCTCCGACTCAAGTGGGGATCACCGCTAACCCTGCAATTAGTCGGCAAGTCTCAAACTTTCCTCTCGATAAAATATTGGCCAACATGTTTGACCCATTTTCATCAGTGTGGGTCTTCTCAAGATCTAACTGTCTCGAATCAAGGAAGTTGCTGATCCAATGATATCAAACATCGATATGTTTCAAACATCCATGAGAAGTAGAATTCTTTCCCAAAAAATAGAACTCTGACTATCACAAAAAAAACATACCTGTCCTGATTTAAATTGAGCTCTGGAATAAAAATTTTCATCCACAACAATTCTTTTCACGCCTCAGTAGCTGTAATAAACTCTGACTCCGTGGTAGATAAAGCAACACATATATGCAATCTAGAATTCCAAGATATAGATTCCCCTATAAAAGTGATCAAATAGCCTGAAGTAAACATCCTCAAATCAATATCTCCTCCCATATCTGAATCTGTAAAGCCACAAAGCATAGGTTCCCCTTTTCCAAAACACAATTTCAGATCAGAAGTACCATGAAGATAATGAAAAATGTACTTCACTACTCTCCAATTCTCTCAACCTGGATTTGATAGAAAACGACTGACCACACTAACTGCATGAGCTATATCAGGTCTATTAAATACCATTTCATACATAAAATAGACAATGGTAGATGAAAAACGTATGTGCTGCATATCCTCTCTCTCTCTTCATCAGTAGATGGTGACTGAATGGTACTGAGCTTAAAATATAAAGCAAGAGGAGTACTAACCACTTTCACTCTATCCATAGAAAATCTATGAAGAACCTTATCAATGCATCTCTCTCGAGATAACCACAATTTCTTGGCCTTTCTGTCATGGGAGATCATCATGATAAGAATCTATCGTGTTGGCCCCAAGTCTTTCATTGCAAAATACTGACAAAGTTCCTTCTTCAATCTGTCAATTCTAGAAGTATCATGGCCAACAATGAGCATATCATCAACATAAAGAAACAGTATAATAAAATCATCATCAGTAAATCTCTAAACAAAAACATAATGATCAGAAGATGTATTCCTAAAACCCTGATGAGAAATGAAAGATTCAAACTTCTTATACCACTACCTCAGAGCTTTCTTCAAACCATACATACTCTTCTTCAAACCGCATACATGATTTTCTTTACTTGTTTCAACAAAACCATATGGTTTCTCTATATAAATCTCCTCCTATAAATATCCATGGAGGAAATCAGTCTTCACATCCGTATGCTTAATCTGTAGATCCAAACATTCAGCCTATCCAAGAACAACCTGAATGGAAGACATTTTGACAACAGGTGAGAAAATCTCATAAAAATAAATACCTTTCTTCTGAAGGAAGCCTTTGAAAACTAACCTTTCCTTGTATCATGGAAAAAAATTGGATTCATCATTTTTAATCTGATAAGTCCACCAATTTTTCAAAACACTCTTCCCTGTTGGTAACTTCACCAGCTCAAAAGTGTGGTTGTCATGAAATGATGTCATCTCGTCGTCCATTGCCACAACCCATATGTCCTTCTGTTCACACTTCATTGACTCATCAAACGATCCTGGTTCTCCCCCTTTAGTGAGGAGCACATACTCATCTGGTGAATATCGACTAGAAGTAGTGCGATGCTGAGATGACCTCTGAAGTGGAACTACGGGTACATCAATAACCCCTAGAACCGGATCATCAGAAATAAAAGGTGAATTGGAAACATCAACTCCAACCTGTTCACCTTGAGTGTAATTATGTACATCAATGTGATCATCATAATCAATAATATGAGGTAAATATGAATCAAAACCTGGATCAAGACTAACAAACCCATCAGAAGTTGGAGAATCATTTTTTCTTACTTATCAATGTCTGTAATAGTTTGATCCTCCTTAAGCACTACATCACAGCTTCTGACAAGTTTCTTCAAAACAGGATCATAGAACCTATACCCAAACTCATCATGTCCATAGCCAATAAAAATACACTGTCATGTCTTACCATCCAGTTTGGATCTCTCATCTCTGGGCACATGAACAAAAGCCTTGCAACAAAAAACATGCAAGTGATCATACCTGATCTCTTTTGCATACCAAATTTTTTTGGGAGTGTCTGTATGCAAAGAAATTGCAGGTGATAAGTTGATAATATAAGTAGAAGTAAGTAAAGCCTCATCCCAAAAGTGCCCAGGAAACTTTGCTTCTGAAAGCAAACAACAAACTCTTTCCAACAAAGTCCTGTTCATCTGCTCAGCTACACCATTTAGCTGAGCTGTCTTGGGTGGCGTCTTCTGATGTCGAATACCTTCCTGCCTGTAATAATGACCAAATGGACCACAATACTCTCCCCCATTGTTAGTGTGAATACATTTTAATTTCTTGCCTAATTCTCTCTCAGGAGAAACATGAAATTTCTTAAAAACATTGAGCATCTGACTTTTGGCATTCAAAACATAAACATAGAGCTTTCTTGAGTAGTAATTAATAAATTTAACAAAATAAACACCACCACTAAAGGTCTTAGATTTCAAAGGACCACAGACATCAGAATGTACCAATTCAAGTACCTCTGACTTCCTGTGTGGTGGATGATTGCTGAAACTCACTCTACTCTTTTTTCCAGCCATGCAATGATCACATGTGTCCAATTTTACACTCTTCAAATCTGGAAGAATATTTCTCTTGGCCAAACAACCATGGTCTTGGAGCCACAAGAAATAGAAGCTCTAGTCTAGTACAAACCTGATTGTTTCTTCCCTCGATCCACAATCAAAGAGGCCTTGGAAAGCTTCCATTGGAATTCACAAAAAGTACTAATAAACCATTCATCAACAAGAACACTGGTAGAAATAAGATTAAAACGAACCTCGGGTTCATGTCGAACATTCTTCAAAATCAGCTTACTTCCTATACTGGTCTCTAAACAAACAGTCCCGATACCAACAACGTCAGCATGAACATCATTTCCCATTTTCAAAATCCCAAAATTTCTTGGGCTATAAGATGTAAAGAACTCTTTATTCTATGTCACGTGAAAACAGGCCCCACTGTCAACAACCCAACAAGAATCATCAGAAGTAATGTTAATGGAGTCATAAACTGTAATAAGATCACCGCTGTAGCGGCGACGACATGATCATCTCTGTAACACCCGAGACTTTTATGTTATATAAATCATCAAAGGAATCTTTTTCTACACAACACTTTCTTGGCTTGCTTTACACGCAATCGCGACCTTCCTCGATAGCTTGCGTCGTACGCAATACGGAGTTTCACTAAACAACAATATGCTATTAAAACTAGCCGTTATGAATAGTAATAACCACTTTTTGAAATTTTATAAATTTTATTTTTCAAAATGGACTTCATTTTTGGACTCAGAATATCAAAATTAGCCTAGGGTGAAATTTTGGTATTTTTCTGAAAACTTTCAATTTTTGATGAATAGTGAAACCACTAAGTGGTAGGTTAAAAACTGAATTTTGCATAAAACTTAATTTTACCGCTTCTGTGAATGGAATTTCAAAAATCCGAGAGACACGGTTAATATCAAGGACTAAAATGTGGTTCAATGAGATGAAAATAATTTTTTGGTGAATAGTAACTTTTTACTTTTTTTACCGCGGTTAATAGTAAATAGGGTAACTAAGGGTAAATATGATATTAATATTACCCTAACACATGTCCTAATTCTATTGGACAAGTGTAATTCGACCAAAAACAAACTTAGGAATAAAATATGACCATTTAGGCCCACTTGGATTAGATTAGGACATTTATTATTAATTTATTTAAAGAAGGGTTAAAAGAGTTAAAATCAAAGTATAGTTACTAAAACATTTTTAATATGGGGTTATACATAAGATAAATTCGATTGTAAATATTAATTAGAAAGCTAAAAAGATTTCCTACATTATGGTATTTTATTTGTAATTTTTAGACATCAAATAATTTAATTTATTTATGACACAAAGATGATGCAGTAATTATCTTGTTAACGAAATATTGACATAATTGATGTTATAAACACCAAAATAAATGTAATTTGAGACTTTTTATGAATTACACTAATTTTCTAGGTTACTATGATATATTAATGTTGATTTAATCAACTTGGTTCGAACATTTAATTCTGTTATGACTTTCCCAAAAATCATATATCAAATAGTGTCAAAATTGACACAAAATAGTTTTTAAATCAAATATTATATTATTAATTGTTATTGTATTCCTAAAAATCTAAGGTTCGGCCAAATGATTTAGATAAGGATATATATATTAATAATAAACAATTTTGGGTTCGTTTGGCATGTTATTGTAAGTGTATTAACCATATAGTGAAAGAAAACAAAAAGACATGATAAAAGTTAAATTATTTAACTTAGAGTTAAATCTAAATGATAAGGTTAAAATAATATCCTAAACTTGTCTAAATTCTATTGGTTGATAGGATTTCGACCCCTCCCCACCTTATCTTCGAAATAAGACCCTTTGGAACCATTATAAACCGATTTTGACTTTAATATAAAATAATATTTTGAGATATTCCTAAGGTGCCCCTCTCCTCCCTTATAAAAGGGCACCTCCTCCCCCTCCTCCTCACACCAAATTGAGCACTCAAGCTCGGCCAACCCCTGCCATTTTCCCCTCTCCACTTCCCTAGAATAGTCCTAGAGGTCCTGGTCTTCTCCAAAGACCACTCTTAGTTCCCTAAGTGGAGGATTCAAAGAGGCGTTCCAAAGAAGAGGTAATATCCATTACCGATCTTTTCAATTTCTTTCGTCTTCAACTTCTTCTTATTTAGTTGTTTCATGATAAAGTAATAACATCAGTATTACTTACATACTGATATGTTATTATAAATATGAAACATCCCTAATTCACCTTCTATCCATCCTACGGAAAAATGAAATCACCGCGCGTGCGTACGTACGGAATACCGTCTCCACGCCGTGGTGTAATCTATTTTCCACCATCACCTTACAAGGATGGGTATAATGGTGTAATGAGTAACTATATATGATTATTATTAAGTAATATTGATACTGAAATAATATATATATATACTCCAATACAATTCCACGATCATATGAACGATATCATCACTCGTGCGTACGTACGGAATACCGTCTCCACGATGTGATGCGACTCGTTCTACATGATCTTCATTTCATAATGATTGTATAAATGAATTGAATGAATGAATATGGTATATAATACACTAATACCATTCTGGAAATGAATTATCTATAACCTAAAGATAAGAATAAGAATTTATTCGACAAAACACGCATAAGAACAAAAAGTTATAAAGACCCGAGTAACAAGTAACAATGAAATATTACTAACAAGAAGCTAATAATATGACCATATATGATCTCATATCAATATGTATGATTCTGGAATAAGTCAATAACATTATTTAAACCATTATACAGGAGCTTCGGACACGAACAAAGCAAATCGGACCTAAGGTAAGGGAAATATCACAATCTCATTTTTATCCGAGATTGTTTATTCGTAAGTATTTACTGGGGTGTATTTTATCATCCACATCCATGTTCCCTAAATATGTAATATTGTTTCCATCCACTTGAAATAGTTTAAATCCAATTTTACCCTTAGGTGAGTTTTTAGTAAAGAATATGAAAGGAATCTTTTGTCGTTTTTCCATACGAGGTACTTTTTGACTTTTCCGACAAAAGTACGAAGAATGTTTTTTTTAACTTATACGGCATGAATGGATTTTTAAAACATTACTTCAAAGAAGCTTCCTTTACAAGTTTTCAAGTTTATTTTTAATCAACTTCTTTTATTTTAAAGTTGTATGACATGTTATGAAAGGAAAAATGTTTTTGAAGAAGAAAGGATATTTTCCTCAAGAATTCAATTCAAGTGTTTTATCAAAATTATTTTCCATCTAAGATAATAAAGGGTTCTGTTTCTATCCATATTTTTACATTGGTTTGACTATGTTGTGATGGAATTATGTTTATGAATTCCTTTACCATATATGAATTGATTTATGATGTCATGATGTTTCAAGAATCCCATTTTTGTTATATGTGTTATGCGATGATATATGTTTTATGATTATGTGGCACACATAAGAAAGGATTCATTATAAGATGGGTGGGACCTATATCTCCCTCCAATGCATTGGGTAATGATTTTATATCTCATGAGATAGACATGGCTGGAACGGAAGGTTATTTCGGTTCAGTGATACAGGACTGAAACGAGGAGTGAACTCGGTTCAGAAAGGGACTTTGTCCACTAAGATAGTCTTGGCAATGAGTCATGACTAACAAGAAATGATTTTCCATGATTATGTGTGCATGCCACAAAGATTCAAGTTTTATGTTATGATTATGGGGATCTCATTTTCACTTCTATGATTTATTTCATGTTAAGATATTATGATCTCTTTTGCAGGTTTTGATTTTCATAAAGATATGATATGATTTTTATTTCCTTTATTTGCCCTTGCTGAGCATTTGAGCTCACCCTTTTATGCTTTCTTTTCCCCAGGTCAGGAAGATGGATATTAAGTAGAATATGCTAAAAGGGACCCTAGATATGATGAAATAAATGGGAGACACTGTAGAAGATTTATGAACCAGTTGTTTATGTTTCCCAGTTTCTAAAGACACTATACCTATACGGTCCTTTGTGGTTTTGTCATATGTTGTAATAAGAGTGCTTCAATTTTGAAGTATTAACAATGTATGTAAAGTGTGGGTCGTTATAGTTGGTATCAGAGGAAAAGGAGGTAGGAATGTATCCGATCCTTGGGAACTCTCACATGTGAGCGTTGGACGAAGCATGGCTCTCCGCCCAAGGGCTTCATGAGGAAATGGCTGCCACTGGGGATGGTGGTGTGTCCCGCCCAGGGGGTGTAGCCGCCCATGGAGTGCCCTGATAGGTATCAATTGTAGTCCACTGGAAGTAATTCTAGACCGTTACAGTTGGTATCAGAGGAAAGGTATAGTCAACCTTTGGAAACTAGGATGTGAAAGCCTTAGTAAGAACCCTAAGGATAAGTCTAAGCATAGAACACAATCTTAGTGTTTTAGAAATGGCCTTGAATAACCTAGGATAAGACCTTAAGCATGAAAATTTTACTCTTGAATTATGTGGTTTCCTATTATAATTAGTGTTGCTCACACTATTCTTCTTGGTTTTAGTCAATGGCTGGAACCCGAAGGAACCGTGTTAATGCGGAATGCGATGGGCAATGCAATGATTGTCCCCCTGAGCAACCAAACGATATGGGAGCTGGAATGCAAAATCTTGTAGCCATGCTCACACAACTTTCTCAAGCTATGAATCATGCAGGATTTCCAAACGAACAAAGGAGGGAGCAACATTCTGTTGAATCCTTCATGAGGCAGCGTCCACCATCTTTCAGCGGGTCTACTGATCCATTAGTTGCTGAACAATGGATTAGTACTACTGAAAAGATATTTTCAGTTCTTCAATGTTCTGAGCATGATAAAGTCATCCTAGCAGTGTATCGTTTGGAAGGAGATGCGGATCAATGGTGGAATCTTGTTAATAATACGAGGCAAAGGGATGAAATTGAGTCTATGGAATGGGACGAGTTCAAGAACTTATTTTTCAATAAGTACTTCCCTCGTATTCTCCGAACAAAGATGGAGAAAGAGTTCCTTGAACTGAAGCAAAGGGATGATGAATCTGTTAGTACCTATGAAGAAAATTTTACAAGACTTGCAAGGTACGCTTCTGGTATTATTATCCAACCTGAGAGTAAGATCGATCGATTCTTTAGTGGCCTAAAACCAAGTCTTCGAAGGGCGTTAGCCATAAGGGACTTCAATAGCTACGAAGAAATCGTTCGATGTGCTCTCAAAGTCGAGATGGAGATTGGAGTAACCCATCAGTCACATGGGTTTGATAAGAAGAGGAAGATGGAATTCAAAGAAAAATCTAAAGAGCACACGGAAAAGAAGATGAACTTTCCCTTATGCTCAAAGTGTGGAAAGAAACATGGAGGGAGTTGTCTTAAAGGGACAAGTAAATGTTTTAAATGTGGAAAGGAAGGTCATCGGGAATTTGAATGCCGTGATAATGGGAAGAAGATGTCTAATGATGCAAACAAAGGAAGGGATACACAGAATGAACCTGCTACACTTCAATGTTTCAAGTGCAAGGAGATGGGGCATTATGCCAATCAATGCCCAAATCCAAGGGTTGATGATGATGGTCGACGTCAACAAACTCTTAAGGCTAAAGACAAAGGAAAGTCACATGCAATTTCTATCAGCGATGTGGAGTACGATAACGATGTGGTGAAAGGTACACTTACCATCCACTCTAAAGTAGCAAATGTTTTATTTGATTCTGGATCCACCCACTCTTTTATTTCTGAAAAATTTTCTAAGGGTATCACCGTATTACCTCAACAATTAGATGTTGAGTTAGCTGTGACAACACCTAATGGCACATCAATCGCATCAGAAGTTTATAATTCTTCTCCGATCGAAGTTTGTGGGAAAGTGCTTCCTGCAAATCTTGTGATCCTTCCTTTAGTGGAATTTGATGTGATTCTTGGCATGGATTGGCTTTCTCTACATGGAGCTCATATCAATTGCCAAAGAAGGGAAGTCACATTTCATATTCCAGATCAACCTACGATCGTCTATCAATGCAAGGATGAACATAACCTTCCAGTGGAAATTTCTTCCATCTTATGGGTATTGATTCCACTAAATGAAGGTTATTTATCTCAAATGGTTGGTGAGAAACTCACGATTAAGAATATGCCCATTGTACGGGAGTTTGATGATGTCTTCCCGGAGGAATTGCCGGGTCTTCCACCAAATCGTGAAGTTGAGTTTTCAATAGAACTCGTACCGGGTGCTTTGCCTATTTCAAAGACACCTTATAGAATGGCCCCAATTGAGTTGCAGGAATTGAAGAAGCAACTCCAAGAGAATCTTGATAAGGGATTCATACGCCCTAGTGCGTCACCTTGGGGAGCACCTGTTCTATTTGTTAAGAAGAAAGATGGATCAATGAGACTCTGCATTGATTATCGAGAACTTAACAAGATCACTATCAAGAACAAATATCCTCTCCCACGCATTGATGACTTATTTGACCAACTACGCGGAGCTCAATACTTTTCCAAGATTGATCTTCGTTCAGGGTATCATCAATTAAGGGTCAAAAGGGAGGATATACCAAAGACGGCTTTCCGTACAAGGTATGGACACTATGAATTTATAGTGATGCCATTTGGTCTTACTAATGCCCCTGCTATCTTCATGGATCTAATGAATAGAGTCTTTAGAGACTATCTTGATCAATTTGTGGTAGTCTTTATAGACGATATTCTTGTCTATTCAAAGAGCAAGGAAGAGCATGAAGATCACTTGAGAATTATATTAAAGACCCTGAGAAAAGAGAAGCTTTATGCCAAATTTACCAAGTGTGAATTTTGGCTTCAAAAAGTTGCATTTTTGGGTCATATAATCTCAAAAGAGGGGATATCTGTGGATCCAGCAAAAACAGAGGTTATCGAAAGATGTTCAAGACCAACAACAGTAACTGAGATCCGAAGTTTTCTTGGTTTGGCTGGATATTATCGACGTTTTGTAAAAGATTTTTCACGGTTATCTAATCCAATCACCAAGTTGACTCGGAAAGGAGTTAAGTTTGTCTGGACAGAGGAATGTGAAGAGAATTTCAAGGAGTTGAAAAGAAGGTTATCCAGTGCACCTGTGCTCACACTGCCTTGTAGTGGAGAAAGGATTGTGATCTACAGTGATGCATCCAAGAAGGGATTGGGGTGTGTTCTTATGCAAAATGATATGGTGATAGCTTATGCCTCACGACAGTTGAAAATCCATGAGCAAAATTACCCAACACATGATTTGGAGTTGGCTGCGGTAATCTTTGCATTAAAGATTTGGAGGCATTACCTTTATGGTGAAAGGTGTGATATTTATACTGATCATAAAAGTTTAAAGTATATTTTCACACAAAAGGAGTTGAATATGCGCCAAAGAAGATGGTTGGAGCTGATTAAGGATTATGACTGCTCAATCCATTACCACCCTGGGAAAGCAAACAAGGTGGCAGATGCATTAAGTCGACAAGACCATGCTAGTTTATCCATGATGAGGATCACAAAAGATCCAATATTTATGGATTTACAAAGGATGGATCTTGGAATTATAATGGAAGGGGAAAAATCTTATCTTTCTCAAATGAATGTTCAACCATCTATACATGTGAAGATTAAAGAGGCACAGAAAGAAGATGTCGAGTTACAAAAGAAGGTGAGAAATGTTCCTGAATTCAACCTTGATTGTGATGGGATAATAAAGTTCAGGAATCGGGTTTGTGTTCCTCCCATCCCCGAATTAAAGAAAGAGCTGCTGGATGAGGCTCATAGTTCTTCATTCTCTATTCATCCTGGAAGCACGAAGATGTATAGGGACCTGAAAGAGTACTTCTGGTGGGATGGCATGAAAAGAGATGTTGCTGAATATGTCTCTCGATGCTTGGTTTGTCAACAAGTTAAAGCTGAGAGACAGAAGTCTAAGGGGATGTTACAACCATTACCCATACCCGAATGGAAATGGGAAAACATCACTATGGACTTTGTCACAGGACTTCCTAAAACATCCAAAGGCAATAATGCTATCTGGGTCATAGTTGATCGTCTTACAAAGTCCGCACACTTCATTGCTATTAGAGAGGATTTCTCTCTAGATCAGCTTGCCAGGATATATGTAAAGGAAGTGGTAAGATTGCATGGAGTACCACTTTCTATTATATCTGATCGAGATCCGAGATTTACCTCGAAGTTCTGGCGAAGTCTTCAGCATACTCTGGATATAGAGTTGAGTTTCAGCACTGCTTATCATCCCCAGACAGACGGTCAGTCTGAGAGAACAATTCAAACCCTAGAAGATATGTTGAGAGCTTGCTCTATGGATTTCAAAGGAGGTTGGGATCAACACCTACCTTTGGTGGAATTTTCTTATAATAATAGCTTTCACTCCAGTATTCAGATGGCTCCTTATGAAGCTCTCTATGGAAAGAAATGCAGGACTCCAACTTTCTGGGATGAAGTTGGGGAAAGAAAGCTATTAGGACCTGATCTCGTTGATGAAATGGAAGAAAAAGTCAGATCTATTCAACAACACATAAGAGCAGCTCAGAGTCGACAGAAAAGTTATGCCGACAACCGAAGAAAAGACCTAGAGTTTGAAGTGGGCGATAAAGTGTTCTTACGAATATCTCCCTGGAAGAGGGTTATGAGATTTGGAAAGAAGGGGAAGTTGAGCCCTAGATATATCGGTCCTTTTGAAATACTGGATCGTGTTGGGAAGGTAGCTTACCGATTGGCGCTTCCACCGAATCTCTCTCAAGTTCACGATGTGTTCCATGTATCTCTCCTGAGAAAGTACATACCAGATCCTACACATGTACTCAGCTCAGAAGTTGTACCACTGGAGCAAGATCTTTCTTATGAAGAACAGCCGATAGAGATTCTGGATCGTAGCGAAAAAGTCCTACGAAACAAGACCACTCGCTTGGTGAAAGTTTTATGGAGAAACCACCAACTTGAAGAAGCTACATGGGAGCTTGAGGATATGATGAGGGAGAAGTATCCTCATTTGTTTGTTGCAAAGTGACGAATTTCGAGGGCGAAATTCTTTTTAAGGGGGGTAGAATGTAACACCCGAGACTTTTATGTTATATAAATCATCAAAGGAATCTTTTTCTACACAACACTTTCTTGGCTTGCTTTACACGCAATCGCGACCTTCCTCGATAGCTTGCGTCGTACGCAATACCGAGTTTCACTAAACAACAATATGCTATTAAAACTAGCTGTTATGAATAGTAATAACCACTTTTTGAAATTTTATAAATTTTATTTTTCAAAATGGACTTCATTTTTGGACTCAGAATATCAAAATTAGCCTAGGGTGAAATTTTGGTATTTTTCTGAAAACTTTCAATTTTTGATGAATAGTGAAACCACTAAGTGGTAGGTTAAAAACTGAATTTTGCATAAAACTTAATTTTACCGCTTCTGTGAATGGAATTTCAAAAATCCGAGAGACACGGTTAATATCAAGGACTAAAATGTGGTTCAATGAGATGAAAATAATTTTTTGGTGAATAGTAACTTTTTACTTTTTTTACCGCGGTTAATAGTAAATAGGGTAACTAAGGGTAAATATGATATTAATATTACCCTAACACATGTCCTAATTCTATTGGACAAGTGTAATTCGACCAAAAACAAACTTAGGAATAAAAAATGACCATTTAGGCCCACTTGGATTAGATTAGGACATTTATTATTAATTTATTTAAAGAAGGGTTAAAAGAGTTAAAATCAAAGTATATTTACTAAAACATTTTTAATATGGGGTTATACATAAGATAAATTCGATTGTAAATATTCATTAGAAAGCTAAAACGATTTCCTACATGATGGTATTTTATTTGTAATTTTTAGACATCAAATAATTTAATTTATTTATGACACAAAGATGATGCAGTAATTATCTTGTTAACGAAATATTGACATAATTGATGTTATAAACACCAAAATAAATGTAATTTGAGACTTTTTATGAATTACACTAATTTTATAGGTTACTATGATATATTAATGTTGATTTAATCAACTTGGTTCGAACATTTAATTCTGTTATGACTTTCCCAAAAATCATATATCAAATAGTGTCAAAATTGACACAAAATAGTTTTTAAATCAAATATTATATTATTAATTGTTATTGTATTCCTAAAAATCTAAGGTTCGGCCAAATGATTTAGATAAGGATATATATATTAATAATAAACAATTTTGGGTTCGTTTGGCATGTTATTGTAAGTGTATTAACCATATAGTGAAAGAAAATAAAAAGACATGATAAAAGTTAAATTATTTAACTTAGAGTTAAATCTAAATGATAAGGTTAAAATAATATCCTAAACTTGTCTAAATTCTATTGGTTGATAGGATTTCGACCCCTCCCCACCTTATCTTCGAAATAATACCCTTTGGAACCATTATAAACCGATTTTGACTTTAATATAAAATAATATTTTGAGATATTCCTAAGGTGCCCCTCTCCTCCCTTATAAAAGGGCACCTCCTCCCCCTCCTCCTCACACCAAATTGAGCACTCAAGCTCGGCCAACCCCTGCCATTTTCCCCTCTCCACTTCCCTATAATAGTCCTAGAGGTCCTGGTCTTCTCCAAAGACCACTCTTAGTTCCCTAAGTGGAGGATTCAAAGAGGCGTTCCAAAGAAGAGGTAATATCCATTACCGATCTTTTCAATTTCTTTCGTCTTCAACTTCTTCTTATTTAGTTGTTTCATGATAAAGTAATAACATCAGTATTACTTACATACTGATATGTTATTATAAATATGAAACATCCCTAATTCACCTTCTATCCATCCTACGGAAAAATGAAATCACCGCGCGTGCGTACGTACGGAATACCGTCTCCACGCCGTGGTGTAATCTATTTTCCACCATCACCTTACAAGGATGGGTATAATGGTGTAATGAGTAACTATATATGATTATTATTAAGTAATATTGATACTGAAATAATATATATATATACTCCAATACAATTCCACGATCATAGGAACGATATCATCACTCGTGCGTACGTACGGAATACCGTCTCCACGATGTGATGCGACTCGTTCTACATGATCTTCATTTCATAATGATTGTATAAATGAATTGAATGAATGAATATGGTATATAATACACTAATACCATTCTGGAAATGAATTATCTATAACCTAAAGATAAGAATAAGAATTTATTCGACAAAACACGCATAAGAACAAAAAGTTATAAAGACCCGAGTAACAAGTAACAATGAAATATTACTAACAAGAAGCTAATAATATGACCATATATGATCTCATATCAATATGTATGATTCTGGAATAAGTCAATAACATTATTTAAACCATTATACAGGAGCTTCGGACACGAACAAAGCAAATCGGACCTAAGGTAAGGGAAATATCACAATCTCATTTTTATCCGAGATTGTTTATTCGTAAGTATTTACTGGGGTGTATTTTATCATCCACATCCATGTTCCCTAAATATGTAATATTGTTTCCATCCACTTGAAATAGTTTAAATCCAATTTTACCCTTAGGTGAGTTTTTAGTAAAGAATATGAAAGGAATCTTTTGTCGTTTTTCCATACGAGGTACTTTTTGACTTTTCCGACAAAAGTACGAAGAATGTTTTTTTTAACTTATACGGCATGAATGGATTTTTAAAACATTACTTCAAAGAAGCTTCCTTTACAAGTTTTCAAGTTTATTTTTAATCAACTTCTTTTATTTTAAAGTTGTATGACATGTTATGAAAGGAAAAATGTTTTTGAAGAAGAAAGGATATTTTCCTCAAGAATTCAATTCAAGTGTTTTATCAAAATTATTTTCCATCTAAGATAATAAAGGGTTCTGTTTCTATCCATATTTTTACATTGGTTTGACTATGTTGTGATGGAATTATGTTTATGAATTCCTTTACCATATATGAATTGATTTATGATGTCATGATGTTTCAAGAATCCCATTTTTGTTATATGTGTTATGCGATGATATATGTTTTATGATTATGTGGCACACATAAGAAAGGATTCATTATAAGATGGGTGGGACCTATATCTCCCTCCAATGCATTGGGTAATGATTTTATATCTCATGAGATAGACATGGCTGGAACGGAAGGTTATTTCGGTTCAGTGATACAGGACTGAAACGAGGAGTGAACTCGGTTCAGAAAGGGACTTTGTCCACTAAGATAGTCTTGGCAATGAGTCATGACTAACAAGAAATGATTTTCCATGATTTTGTGTGCATGCCACAAAGATTCAAGTTTTATGTTATGATTATGGAGATCTCATTTTCACTTCTATGATTTATTTCATGTTAAGATATTATGATCTCTTTTGCAGGTTTTGATTTTCATAAAGATATGATATGATTTTTATTTCCTTTATTTGCCCTTGCTGAGCATTTGAGCTCACCCTTTTATGCTTTCTTTTCCCCAGGTCAGGAAGATGGATATTAAGTAGAATATGCTAAAAGGGACCCTAGATATGATGAAATAAATGGGAGACACTGTAGAAGATTTATGAACCAGTTGTTTATGTTTCCCAGTTTCTAAAGACACTATACCTATACGGTCCTTTGTGGTTTTGTCATATGTTGTAATAAGAGTGCTTCAATTTTGAAGTATTAACAATGTATGTAAAGTGTGGGTCGTTATAGTTGGTATCAGAGGAAAATGAGGTAGGAATGTATCCGATCCTTGGGAACTCTCACATGTGAGCGTTGGACGAAGCATGGCTCTCCGCCCAAGGGCTTCATGAGGAAATGGCTGCCACTGGGGATGGTGGTGTGTCCCGCCCAGGGGGTGTAGCCGCCCATGGAGTTCCCTGATAGGTATCAATTGTAGTCCACTGGAAGTAATTCTAGACCGTTATAATCTCCATCTCCATTTTTTATTCTATGGATTTTCCTTCAATATGTTCTCTCTTTTCATCTGATAACAAAACTTCTTAACATGACCCTTCTTACCACAATGATGAAATTCAAAATCTCTCTACTTCGGTCTGGATTTGCTTCTGCCTCTACTCTTACCTCGACTTCTCTACCCCCGGTCCTAGCTTCTCCCCTTTTCTCTGTGATTAAAAGCTCTGAAGAAGATTTATCCTAATTTTATCTCTTGACTTATTCATTTAAAATAGTAGACCTGACAAAACTAATTGTCACAACACCATTAGAAGTAGAACAAATTAGAGTAACATGTAAATTATACCATGAATTGGGTAAACTATTAAGTAGAAAAAGAGCTAAAACCTCATATTCAAAATTGATACCCATTTCAGACAACTGATAAAAACATCCTTGATACTCACTTGAATAATCAAAAATAGACATACCTTCTTTGTACCTCAAGTTCTTCATTTTCTTGAGAAGAAACAGTTTGTTCTTTCCCATATTGGAAGCGTAGGTCGTCTCAAGCTTCTCCCATAAAGTTCTGGCGTGAGAGATGTTGACAATGTGGTTCATCATGTTGTATTCAACCCATTGGAGAATGAATCCGAAAAAAATATCATGATCGAACTCCCATTCTTCGTTTGAAATCCTCTCTAGCTTCTGGGTACTAAACACTGGAAGATGTATTCTCTTGACAAAAAGAAGATCTTTCATTTTAAGTCGCCACATATGGTAGTTGGTACCATTTGACAAAATCATCCGACTGTAATTGGTCTCCATAATAAATATGAAATAAAAACCAAACCCTTTGACACCAGATGTTGGGAAAGCTAGGAAAGAGACAAATGCAAAAACAATAGAAAAAGGCGAACACACAATGGAAATAAAATCTTTCCCCCCAAATAAAAGCGGATGCTAAATGACAAAATCAAGTGCAGAAAAATAAAGTTGACATCGGAAATTTTTATGTGGAAAACCCGAATGGGAAAAACCACAGGACCTTGTCAAAAAAGTGGGATCCACTAAAATCAAGAGGTACATGGTGTAGACTTCCAAAAATGGAAGGTATTTCAAAAGTAATACCCAAGAATAAAAGTGTGGATCAAAAGGCAGAGATCAATAAAGATGATCGTCGAAGAAAGGAGATCAAAAAATGTGATTTTATCTCGGTGTTGTTGGTGCCAGTGATGTTGAAAAGTCTTGCCCTTGACTCCTTATATAGTAAGAAGAATCCATGTCAAATAATGTCTCCTCATCAAAAGCGTGTCACCGTGTTAATTAATTCATGCGGTCTGGGCCCACCTTTAAAACACCTCAATAAAAGAGAAACTGCATGAGCACCATTTGAGGAGGTGTTACATGGTGCGCTAACCAGGAAGGCACCCAAAAATTGAATAGTCTGTAAGTATTCTTATCACTGTTTTTGGGTTCTATAAGTTTGTAATATCTGTTTGAGGTTTGTTGTTTGATGGGTCCCTTATATATATATTGATTTTTATTGTTTGAGAATTGAATTTTTATCAAATTTAATTAATTTTAACCTTGCGAACCTGTTATTATATTGTAACGGTGAAATAAGTTTTTCAATTTTTTAGGGGCTTACTTGAAAAAAACAACATTCTACTGAAATTATCATTAATACAACAATACATTTTGAAGTCATCTTCCATGTAGGGAAAAAAAATCAATGCGACCATCATATAACCATGGTAATGTCCACCAATTCATTGTCTTCATCATCATGGCTTTGCCCTGCTGAAAAAAAGGAATAATAGAAGGTGACCGATCGAAACTGCAATTTTTTATGGAAAAGCTGTCGTTTAGGGATCACATTCATGGAAGTCAAACAATCCGAGTGAGGGATCCATGCCTAACATGCAAAAAAATTGGCTTATAAAAATGCATATTTTATGTTGTTAAAAGTAATTCAAAACACAGCCTGAGTGTTGTGAAAATCTGCATGGTTAAAAGTGATTAAATTTTGACACCATTCATTTTATATTGTTATATATATATTTCACAACAAATATCATGTGTTATTACAAACACATAAAAACATAAAATACTTGTTTCCAATGGTTCCAGGATGCAAGGATGCATGATTTTGTTGCAATCTGGTTCTCTATTCCCTATCACTACTATATAAACATTTTTTATCTACAAAACAACTCTGTTAGAACTAAAAAACACTAACATGATAAGAATCTTTAAAAGCACGTGACCATTATCAGTGCTAAAAAATCACATATGAAGGTCGTATTTATCACCAGTATTGTTTTACCAATGATAAAAAGGTCCTTTATCAACACTTCCCTTGAGCATTGATAAAGAGACCCTTCGTATAAAAGACACCTTTATCAACACTTTGGTAGCTCTGCAGTATCCCTATAACAACAAAACAAATTAGAAAACATAAACAGATTGGAATACAAATACACAAAAAATTTGATTAGAGTGAAAATGTTTTTTGTTCCGAGCACAACAGAAGCATGCAGAGATGGGAGATATATTAAAATTTATTTTAATAATCATTGTTCGAATCCAAGAGCAAGGATATTCCATGTCAAATTTATAATTAATTTATTTAATATTTTAAGAAATAAATACATGGGTTTAGGAACTTTTTTCATTGGTGAATGTTGATCATCTGAAAAGACCCTTTTAGATTAACTTTGTTGTGCTATGAAAATCCAAAGATAAAGTCTCTTTTGTGGTGACTCACACGTGCCCTATGATCCCCGAGCAACACCACTCGATCTCTAGGTTCGAGCGCATCGAGTAGAATGTGTTTCATTGTTAGTTCTTGATCGGTCATTCTTCGGTCTTAAGAAATCTCCCTTGCACTTCTTGTTCTTGAGAGGGAGAGATGAGGAGTTGAGAGAGAATTCGTTGTGTGCAACAATTCTATATTCTCTATTTATATATACTCTATAAAATAGACATAGCTGTTTATTTATAGAGTTATGATTTAAGTAAAAATATTATTTAATTGTATAAATACTATTAAATAACATTTATTACCTTTAATAAATCTCATTCCAAAAAAATTATAATAATTATATTATTATTTTGTGCCACGTGCCAACTTGTGAAATAACAAATATTATGTAATAGTATTTTTAATTAATATTTGTCACCGAAATTAGCCTTTATCCATTCGAACTCATCCATAATTAATTGAAAAATTGAATAAATACTCTATTCATAAATAAATATTTTATTCACAGTCTATCAAATAAATATTTATTAAAATATTCAATAAATAAAATAAATATTTTATTCACATGCCGATGAATAAATATTTATTTAATTTATGTGATCAATTTAACTTGAATAAAGTTATTCAAAAAACATTAGAATAGTATTTATTCCATTAATTAAACTCAAATAGAATTTAATCGAGATCAATGAAAGCACATAATATCTGACCCTTTATGATTCTTTCTCGTTGGCATTAGGAATACTTACCTAAATTTCAAGATTGTTGTCTGGCAATGGGTCTAGGCACCCAAGAGAAATAAATTAATGTCGCAACGTCGATAAACACATATGAATGATTATTTTGTAATATAATCCCTTTATCATAATATCTCATTAAGTAGGTTTCATCACAGTGTCACCAACCTATATGCTCAATATTTCTTTCTTTGACTATCTGAAATAAACATGTCATTGCACCATGACCATGAAATTTAATGTGACAGTTCTATTCCAATAATAGGTCTGAGATATCAAATTCCATAAATATGGAATGTACAAATCCATCCATGACTTATTCATTAATGCCAAGTCACTCATGATGCACCCAACATACCCAACTTCACCATAAATTGTTATCATCATGGTTTACAAAATACATCTATGAACGTAAGTTTTAACATGAATAAATAATAATATTAAAGTATAAGGATCATCAGAAACACTCATAGAATAGAATATCCGTTGAAACTAAAACATATATAATTTCTACCAGTGAGTATGTTCTCATAATCTCCCATCTTGGAGATTACCATGTGCAAACGTCTTGAGAAGAAGCCTCACCAGCTTTCGAGTACTCACACCTGACAGTCTATATACTATGTTTCCTATCATAATACATTATCCAAACACAAAATATAATTTGATAATATTGTCATAGCACGTCAATGTTCTCATCATAGCGGGGAACTATTATGACATATCAATGAGACAAATACTTTTGGACATTTTTACATTAGAGTCATGCAGAATGACAAAAAATATGTAGTAATATGTTATGTTAATGTTCAATACATTGAATATTCATGTAATCAAAGTACAAATAGTTGGTTCTAGGGTACTAACTCTAGTAAACTCCCACTTAGACCAGATCCAGCTGCCTACGAACTTCAGTCTGCTAGACCTCACATGATTGTCATGTTTCTACTGAGTTAAGGCTTTAGTCAAGGGGTTTGCCATGTTGTCTTCCCTGGAAATAATGCCCACTAAAACTTCACCTCTCTTAGAAAAATCCCTCAAGAGATGGTATTTCCGAATTATGTTCTTCACCCATTTATGCGACCTTCTCTCTTTTTCAAGAGTCACCGCTGTAGTATTATCACAATAGCGTGTGACAAGCTCTTTACTGCTTAGTACAATATCAATCTATGAGATGAAGTTTCACATCCATACTGCTTCGTTAGATGCCTGTGAAGCCACATTATACTCCAAATTTGATGTATAATGTGTAACCACATCCTTCTTTGAGCTCTTCTAGCTCACAACATCTCTATTCGAAGTGAATATGTATACCAATTTTGGATTTAGGTCATCTTGATCAGTTTGGAAACAATCATCTTTATATTCTCTTATGACTAGTTCTTCATCTCCACCATAATCCAGGAATTTATCCTTAGTACGCCTTAGATACTTAATGATAGTCTTGACTTCCATCCAATAGCGGTCACCGGGATCATCTTGATATCTTACTACCACACTTAATACACATGCGACATCTAGCCTAGTACGTGACATAACTTACATGACTAACTCAATCGTTTATGCTTATGGAATCCTTATCATTCTGTTTCTTGACTCATGTGACTAAGGACACATTTTCCTGGAAAAATAAATGCCATGTGTTGTTGGAAACAATCCCCTCTTGGATTGTTCTATACTGAATTTCTTTAGTATCTTGTCAATGTTTGTACTTTTTGACTTAGGCCGAGAAAACTCTTGGATCTGTCCTGATGGTTCTTGATCCCAAGAATATATGCTACCTCACTCAAATCCTTCAATGAGAAGAATTTATTCAACCACACCTTAACAAACTATAAGACTGGTATTTCATTTCCAATGAGTAATATGTCATCAACACATACTATTAAGAAAATGGATGTACTCCCACTGAACCATTTATAGACACACAACTTGCATTCATTATTTATGAAACCAAATTCTATTACGGTCTCATAAAAATTAATTTTCCATGCCCTGGATGCTTGTTTTAATCCATAAATGGATCTTTAAAAATTTCATACCTTTTTGGCATCCTTTGGAGTCACAATCCTTTAGGATGTGTCATATAGACATCTTCCTAAAGGTTACCGTTAAAGAAGGCTATTTTGATATCAATTTTTCAAATCTCATAATCATGGAAAGCCATATTGGAGAGTAGAATTATGATGGATTTTAGCATTTCAATTGGGGAAAAGGTTTCATTATAGTAAATGCCTTGACATTTTTTAAACCCTTTTAAAACTAGTTTTTCCTTATAGGTACTGACTTTTCCTTCCATGTCCAGTTTCTTCTTGAATACCATTTTCAACCAATGATCTCTATATATAATGGAGGGTCTACAAAAATACATACATGTTTTTGGTACAAGGAATCCATTTTAGAATTCATGGATTCTTTCCACTTGACAACATCTATTCCACTTACGACTTCCTTATAGGTTAGAGAATCATTATTATCAATTAATAACGAGTCACCATCCTCAGTGACTAAAAAACTATACTATTATGGTTCTCTAACCTCTCTAGTACTCCTATGTAGTAATTGTGTCTCTAGAACAATTTCTTCTTCCATAGGTATTTGTGGAATTTGTTCCTATGCCAACTCTTGTGTATATTGAACCTAGACTTCATCAAATCCTATCTTGCTGCCACTATCTCTTTTAGATATAAGATCATCCTAAATAAATGTGGGACGTTTTTCAACCACAACCTTTTTGTCTAAAGGATTGTATAGGTAGTATCCGTTTGTTTCTTTAGGATATCCTATAGAGATACACTTTGTGCCTCAGGGTGAAATCTTGTTACCGGAAGTGGCCTTAAAAAATTCTTCATGACACCACACATGAAAGTAAGAAAACATAGGTTTCTTTCCATTTCATAATTGGTATGGTTTACCATATATTGATTTAGTAGGCACTTAGTTTAGTATGTATGCTACTGTTTTTAATGTGTATCCCCAAAAGGATAATGGGAGACTCACATGACTCATCATTTATCTCACCATGTCCAACAAGGTGCAGTTACTCATTTCACATACATAATTCATATGAGGTGTATATGAAGGATAAAGTTAAGATAAAATCCAGAACTCCCATAAATAATCAATGAAGTCTTGATTATGATACTCTCCATCATGATCAGAGTGAAGTTTCTCAATCTTCTTACCAAGATGGTTCTCAAATTCATTATTTTATTCCTTAAAATGTTCTAAGTAATCGAAATTATACCTAATTAATTAGAAATATTCATATCTATTAAAATCATCATTTAAAATTACGAATTATGAGAACCCACCCCTTGTTTCAATAGGAAATGGTTCACACACATCAGTATGAACTAATTCATGAATCTCTTTAGCCCTATCACTTTTCCCACTAAATGGGGATTTGGTAATTTTTCCTTGTAAAAATGTGTGACATTAACGAAGTGGTATTAGTTTAAATGTATCTAAATATTCATCTTTGTCATGATCCGTCCCCTGGGGCTCGTGCTGTGACTACCCCAAGCTCGCCTCCCAAAGGCCAGGGGCTGGCGACTAGTGCCAAAAACAATAACCTACAAGTGGAAGGAATTTGTTGAGCACCTATACACACTCACACTCACACCCCAAACAGAGAAATCTGAAAGGGAAAAAATGTATGCCACTAAGAGTATAAAGTAAAAGATGAAAGTGAAGGGGCTAGAATACAATCCCAAAAAAGGAAAGATGAAAACAAGAAAGTAAAATGGTCTTTTTAAATCTGTTCACAGAAAACCCTACTTAAAGGGTAGGTGTAGAGTAGTTTCTATAAGCCTGAGGAGTACGCCTCATCTATCCGGTCTCACTAGGCACTGCCTAGTCCTGGACCACCAAGGTCACTGTCAAAGCATCGATCATTTGCACAAGACACGACCTGTGCGGGTGAAGCCTGTGCAGGGGTGAGTAACACAATACTCAGTAGGGACCCCAAACCACAAATAAAGAACACAAAGGAAAAGCACACATGAAGCAATGGAAAACTCACACAGGTATTACTTAAAATATAGAAAGAAGGATTATTAGTCCTAAAGTAGAACAATTTGTACTGTTGATGGACTCATCCTTGATGAGCCACTGAAGTTTTTCGGGCCATTGAGGTCTGATCGTCTATCGAGCCACTGAGGTCTGCTCGGCTACTCATCTATCGGGCCACACAGGTCCACACAACTATTCATATGTCAGGCCACATAGGTATGTACTGCTGCTCATTTACCAGTCCAATGAGGTTATCTTGACTACTCATCTTCCAGACCAGATAGGTCTGCATAGATACTCATTTGTCAGGCCACTGATGTCTACTCGACACTTCCTTCTTGTCATAGCTAGTTACAAGATTCCCACTCGTAGTGCATTTGATTGTAGGAGAATCTATTCCTCAAGCTATTAGTCATATCTCAAGCTCCATAGAAACTAAATTCGAGTATGTCAAAAGGACCACCTTGTTGCAAGGGTCCTAAATCCACAAACAACTCATTAATCGGACATATGGTTTGTAAGTTATGACCATTTTACTGAATAGGGGCTGGTGGGGTCCGGGTCCGGTCTGACCTGGTCAGAATGACCTGACCTGACCCGAACTGGGGTCCACCATACCGACTTGGGTCTGACCTGACCCAAATCCCACTCGGTCCGTGTCCAGCCTGTAGAGACCCGAATCATAACGTACATGGACATTACATTACTTTTGCAGAATACTTAGTACATAACAAAAACACACACACAAGGACCGTAATAGTTTAGTGTCTTTGGAAACTCGGAATATAATATTCTAATCGTGGTGAAATATCTTCAACATATCCCATAAATATATTCCTTTTTTTTACCTAAAACCTTTCATTATATCTTGGGGAAAAGAAAACATAAAAGGGTGAGCTCAAATGCTCAGTAAAGGTAAACAAAAGAAATATCAATCACATCATATTCATAAGAACATAACATTTTGGAATTCTTAACCTGCAAAAGAGATCATAATATCATAACATGGGATAAATCATAGTAGTGAAATGGAATCCCAATATTCATAACTTAAAACATGAAACATTGTGGCATATACACATAATCATAGAGAATCATTTCTTATTAGTCAAGACTCATTTCCAAGACTATCTTAGTGGACAAAGTCCCTTTTTGAACCGAGTTCACTCCTCGTTTCAGTCCTGTTTCACTGAACCGGTATAACCTACCGTTCCAGCCATGTCTATCTCATGAGATATAAAATATTTACCCAATTCATTGGAGGGAGATATAGGTCCCACCCATCTCATAATGATACCATTCTTATGTGTTCCACAAAATCATAAATCATACATCATTGCATAACCCATGTAATAAAAATGGGAATCTTAAACATCGTGACATCATAAAACAATTCATATAAGATAAATAAATTCATAAATATAATTCCATCACAACAT
Source organism: Viscum album (assembly GCA_963277665.1). NCBI lineage: Eukaryota > Viridiplantae > Streptophyta > Magnoliopsida > Santalales > Viscaceae > Viscum > Viscum album. The sequence goes on from OY728160.1 coordinate 2,089,443,429, forward strand.
AATCAAATCAATGTAATAATAGGGATAGAAACATAACCCTTTATCATCTTAGATGGAAAATAATTTTGATAAAACACTTGAACTCCATTCTTGAGGAAAACATCCTCTCTACTTCAAAAACATTTTTCCTTTCTTAACATGTCATATAATTTTAAACTAAAAGAGGTTAAAAAAATAAACTTGAAAACTTTTAAGGGAAGATTCTTGGAAATAATTTTTTAAAAATCCATTCATGCCGTATAAGTTAAAAGAAAACATTCTTCTCGTACTTTTTTCGGAAAAGTCAAAAAGTACCTCGTACGAAAAACGACAAAAGATTCCTTTCATATCTGTTACTAAAAAATCCCCGAAGGGTAAAATTTGATATAGACTATTGTAGAAGGATATAAATATTACATATTGGGGAAACATTGATGTGGATGATAAAATACACCCCAGTAAATACCAAAGAATAAACAATCTCAGATAAAAATGAGATTGTGATATTTCCCATTAACTTAGGTCCGATTTGCTTCGTATGTGTCCGAACCTCCTGTATAATGATTTAAATAGTGTTATTTACTTATTCCAGAATCATACTTATTGTTATGATATCATATATGGTCATATTCTTAGCTTCTAATTAGTAATATTTCATTACTACTTGTTATTTGGGTGTTTATTACTTTTTGTTCTTATGTATGTTTTGTCAAATAAATTATTATTCTTCTCTTTAGGTTATAGATACCTCATTTCCAAGATGGTATTAGTGTAATATATATCATTTTAATTCATTTAATTCATTTATATAATCATTATACAACGAAGATCATGTAGAACGAGTCACATCACATCGTGGAGACGGTATTCCGTACGTACGCACGAGTGATGATATCGTTCCTATGATCATGGAATTGTATTGGAGTGTATGTATACTATTTCAGAATCATATTCACTTTATAATAGTCATATATAGTCATTATTTACACCATTATACCCATCCAAATAAGGTGGTGGTGGAAAATAGATTACACCACGGCGTGGAGACGGTATTCCGTACGTACGCACGCGCGGTGATTTCTTTTTCCGTAGGATGGATAGATGGTGAAATAGGGTTGTTTCATACTTATAATAACATATCTGTATATTATTGATACTTATTTTATTACTTCATAATGAAACAACTAAATAAGAAGAAGTGGAAGAAGAAATAAAGATGAAAGAATCGGTAACGGAAATTACCTCTTCTTTGAAGCGCCTCTTTGAGACCTCCTCTTAGGGCACTAAAATTGGTCTTTGAGGAAGACCAGAACCTCTAGGAAGTTTCTAGGGAAGTGGAGAAGAGAATTTTGCAGAGGTTGGCTGAGATTTAAGGCTCAAAGTGTTGTTAGAAAGAGAGGGAGTGGGTGCCCTTTTATAAGGGAGGAGAGGGGTACCTTTGAAATAAGAAAAAATATTATTTTATTATAAATCCAAATTCGGTTTTAAATAGCTCCAAATTGATTTATTTCTAAGCTATGGTGGGGATGGGTCGAAATACTCTAACCCAATAGAATTTAGACAAGTTTAAGTTCCTATTTTAACCTTATCATTTATATTTAACTTTAAGTTAGATAAATTTACTTTTACCGTGTCTTCTTGTTTTCTTACACTATAAGGTTAATAAACTTACTATATCAAGCCAAACGAAACCCCATGTTTTTATTATAAATATATATAACCTTATCTAAGTCATATGGCAGAACATTATATTTTGAGAAATAAAATAACAATTAATAATATAATATTTGTTTTAAAAACTATTTTATGTCAATTTTGACACTATTTAGTAATTGATTTTTGTGAAAATCATAATAGAATGATTAGTTCGAAAAAAGTTAATTAAATAAATAATAACATGTCATATTAACCTATAAAATTAGTTTAACTCATAAAAAGTCTTAAATTATATTTATTTGGGTATTTATAACATCAATTATGTCAATATTTCATTAATAAGATAATTACTGCATCATCTTTGTGTCATAATAAATGATAATTATTTAATCCCTAAAAATTCTAAATAAATTTCTATGATGTATATAATTTTATTATATTTATGGATAATATTCATTTTCTAATTTTCATGAAGTTTATCACTAAATTAAAATTATTATACTTATAAGATTTAAGAAGGTGACATGTTGTCACATTCTTTGGTTTTAATAATAATTAAATTATTTTCATGGAAAAAGTCCATTAAATGAATCTAATCCGACCCTTAGGTGATATGTGTCTACTTTTAGTCATACAATAGGATTTTGACATGTGTTATGGTAATTTTATAATATTATATTTACCCTTAATTACCCGATTTACCTTTAACTATGGTAAATAAAATTTACCGTAGTTACTATTCATAATTCCCAAAAATAAAAAGTAGCTTATTAACATAATTTGGATCCACTGATTCCAAATATGCAATCCATTTTTCAAAATTAAATACACAAAAGTTGCATCAATTAAATTAAAATTAATCCTGTTGTCGAAAGAAAACGTGTTTTTCTTTAAAACATTGCAAAAGATTGAATTGATTTATCCTACGAATTTAAGGTAGAATCAATGCTAATGACATAAATTATATTAAATGGTAAAAATATATTCTATTTATACTTTAAAAACATTCAATATTATAATTTAACCATATAAATTATTGCGACGAAAAAAGTTGTTTTTAATTAAAATATAGCGTGTTTTTACTATTCATCAAAATATGAAAGTTACTAGAATGATATGAAAATTTATCCAAAATAATTTTTATTAAATGATTCCAAAGAAGAATTTTATTTTGTCAAATTGAACTTATAAACATGTCAAAAACTAGATTTAAAGTGGGTGCGCCATCAAAAGGCGGCAACACTGCATTTTTTGAAAAATACTAATTTTACCTGAAAAATTTATTTTGTTATTATACCATGTTTTAGAAAATGTGCAAGATGAAAAATAATGTTATAAGATTCAAAATTTAGTTAATACTATTCATAATGGCTAGTTCATAATAATTTTATAATAATATATCGTTGTTTAGTAAAACCCGGTATTGCGTACAACACACGCTATCGAGGAAGGTCACGATTGCGTGTAATGCATGCCAAGTCAGGGTTGCGTGTTGTGCAAGAATCCTTCATTGTTTAGTATAAAATAATCCAACCATATTTCATTTATACATTGAATATATATATATATATATATACTCAATGTTGCGTAGAATAACTATTATCAAAATTGCGTGTAACACGATCCAAGAATAGTGTTGCGTATACTACAAGCTAATACGGTGTTGCATATAGCGCAAGGTAATCATGGTGTAGCATACAACATAAGACATTAGTGAAATTAAAAGAATATCATTCATAAAATCTCGGGGTGTTACATTCTACCCCCCTTAAAATGAATTTCTCCCTCGAAATTCGTCAGGGTTATAAATGGTTTACTATTCGAAAGTTTCTTTAATAGAAACCCACATTGTAAAAATGAATACCAAAACCAATATTTAAAAACAAAAGTATGAAACGTAATGGTTACCCAAATAAACTAATCACTGGGTTTCCACATAGGTGAAAATATGGATATGGAAGAGAAACCCAACCATCATGTTCTGATGGAGAGTGGTAGAGAACATGGCTATGGAAAATCCAGCAATCACAAAGCCATAAATTTGTGACGATATAAGGTACCATCTGATTCATCAGATATAAGAGCACTAGGAAAACATTTTTTGTTTTCAAGATCATTTCCCTAAAGTTTATGAAATTGGAATTAGAAGAAATACTTTCGTGATTTTGGTATAGTCTCACCGTTTGTCATTCTTTGGACAATTTCCACTTCATCTCTTAAAGAAATGAAGTTGAATTTGTCATTCGTGATGTGTTAGCAGATCATGTGATAGAATGATGGGTCATTCCATTTGTCTCAAACAGAAGGTTAGAAAAGTTATCAAAAATACATAAGTCCATCTATAGTGAGATTAATCATATATGGTTCCTAAAACGGACTTATACTTCATATATCATACTGCTTAATATAATAAAACTAGTTTCTACTAAACAGGGACTTCCTGTAGGCCAGTGGTAGGCGATAAAGGCCAGTCGCACTTCGGTTGTGGGTTCGATTCCCACAGCCTTGTCCGACGCGATGGGCTGTCGCCCGTCCTGCAGTTTTTCCTTTTTCTAAAGCTATATTACTATAACATCCCATCAAAAATATCAAAAATGTTTTATCCTTAAAAAAATACTAACTTATGTCCAACATAATCCATTCCAATATTTAGGATTATCTAAAATACTTCAGTCCAAGCTCATAGTATAAAGAAAATGATCACATGAATGCCATCATTTATCCCCCATATATCATAAGATATATTTTGTTGGTCAAATTACAAACATGTGAATACCTTAATCATGTATTCTCTTGAAGAATGAATACCCATTGAACCTTAGTGAAAACATGAATGCAGTCAAAAGTTAACTCTTTCCACATACCAAAATCCAAAAATTCTATATACTCAAACCATGATATAACCTTCTCCTTATATCAGTCATGAGCTCATGAATACTATCAAACATTTAATTTTCTCCTTATCCCTTCATTATGCGCATATCATCTACATTCCAAAAATATCTGAATAAACTTTCATGGATACTTGTACCATTAATCATACACTTTCAAAACTCAAGGAAAGACAATAGTGTAACAATCCTTAGATGTCTCTTTATTCCATAGTACCATGAGATTACTTATACAACATTACACATGATAAACATGTTATCATTCCACTACATTCTTAAACCATTGACCGAGCTTCAACTGTAGATACCCGAAGCTTGATGTACATGGACATTACATTACTTTTGCGGAATACTTAGTACATAACAAAAACACACACACAAGGATCGTAATAGTTTAGTGTCTTTGGAAACTTGGAACGTAATCTTATAATCCTGGTGAAAGATCTTCAATATCTCCCATAAAGATCTTCCCTTTTTTTCTTACCTAAAACCTTTCTTTATATCATGGGGAAAAGAAAACATAAAAGGGTGAGCTCAAATGCTCAGTAAGGGTAAACAAAAGAAAAATCAATCACTTCATATTCATAAGAACATAACTTTTGGAAATCTTAACCTGCAAAAGAGATCATAATTTCATAACCTGGGATAACTCATGGTAGTGAAATGTATTCACAATAATCATAACTTAAAACATTAAACTTTGTGGCATACACACATAATCATATAGAATCATTTCTTGTTAGTCAAGACTCATTGCCAAGACTATCTTAGTGGACAAAGTCCATTTCTGAATCGAGTGACCCTCATTTCAGTCCTGTTTCACTGAACCGGTATAACCTACCATTCCAGCCATGTCTATCTCATGAGATATAAAATCTTTACCCAATTCTTTGGAGGGAGATATAGGTCCCACCCATCTCATAATGATACCATTCTTATGTGTGCCACAAAATCATAAACCATACATCATAGCATAACCCATGTAATAAAAATGGGATTCTTAAACAACATGAAATCATAAAACCATTCATATAAGATAAAGTAATTAATAAACATAATTCCATCACAAAATAGTCAAATCAATGTAAAAATTTGGATAGAAAGAGAACCCTTTATTATCTTAGATGGAAAATAATTTTGATAAAACACTTGAAATGAATTCTTGAGGAAAATATCCTTTCTTCTTCTAAATCAATTCCTTTTCACAAAACATCATGCAATTTTAAAATAAAGAGATTTTATTGAAAATTTTCATGAAATATTTTGGAGGAAGGTTCATGAAAATAAGGCTTTATAAAACCGTAAAAATCCGTTCTTGCCGTATAAGTTAAAAAAACATTCTTCTCGTACTTTTGTCGGAAAGTCAAAAAGTACCTCGTATGAAAAAAACGAAAAAAGATTCCTTTAATATCCTTTACTAAAAACTCACCAAAGGGTAAAATTGGATTTAAACTATTGTAAGTGGATGGAAAAAATATTACATATTGAGGGAACATGGATGTGGATGATAAAATACACCCCAGTAAATACTTACGAATAAACAATCTCGGATAAAAATGAGATTGTGATATTTTCCTTACCTTAGGTCCGATTTGCTTCGTAAGTGTCCGAACCTCCTGTATAATGATTTAAATAATGTCATTTACTTATTAAATAATCATATTCATTGTTATGATATCATATATGGTTCACTTATGACTTTATATTACCCGTTCTTTTGTAAATTCCATGTTAAAGAGCGTTTTGGGTAAAATTGTTTCATTTGTCGTCCGTGTTTTGACTTGTAATTATTCATATGATTACTTATATCATGATTACTTAATTCCAGAACATAAAGCATGATTTATATATATATATATATATTCAGGATATACATATATATAATAAATCATTAAATGGAAAGAAATACACCGTTCATGGAGACGGTAGTCCGTACGTACGCATGAACGCTGTTTTCGTTTCCTTATTGAATTGAATGGAATTAAGTAGATGACATAAATATAAATATATAAATAAATCCATTATCATTATTATGTCATATATTTCATTAGTACATATTATATATACTTTATAATCATTCATGAATGGTTAATCATTGAGAATGAATCTCATCGCGTCGTGGAGACGGTAGTCCGTACGTACGCACGAGCGATGATATCGTTCCCATGGTCGTGGAATTGTGTTGAAGTGTATGTATACTATTTCAGTATCAATATTACTTTATAATAATAATAAATAGTTACTCATTACACCATTATACCCATCCTTGTAAGGTGGTGGTGGAAAATAGATTACACCACGGCATGGAGACGGTATTCCGTACATACGTACGCGCGGTGATTTCTTTTTTCTGTAGGATGGATAGAAGGTGAATTATGGTTGTTTCATATTTATAATAACATATCAGTATGTATGTAATAATAATTTTATTACTTTATCATGAAACAACTAAAGAAGAATAAGTTGAAGAAGAAAGAAATTGAAAAGATCGGTAACAGATATTACCTCTTCTTTGGAACGCCTCTTTGAATCCTCCACTTAGGGAACTAAGATTGGTCTTTGAAGAAGACCAGGACCTATAGGATTATTCTAGGGAAGTGGAGAGGAGAAAATTTCAGGGGTTGGCCGAGCTTGAGTGCTCAAATTTGTGTGAGGAGGAGGGGGAGCAGGTGTCCTTTTATAAGGGAGGAGAGGGGCACCTTAGGAATATCTCAAAATATTATTTTATATTAACGTCAAAATCGGTTTATAATGGTTCCAACGGGTCTTATTTCGAAGCTAAAGTGGGGATGGGTCGAAATCCTATCAACCAATAGGATTTAGAAAAGTTTAGGTTATTATTTTAACCTTATCAATTAGATTTAACTCTAAGTTAAATAATTTAACTTTTACCGTGTCTTTTTGTTTTCTTACACTATATGGTTAATACACTTACTATACCATGACAAACGAACCCCAAATTGTTTATTATTAATATCTATATCCTTATATAAGTCATTTGGCCGAACCTTAGATTTTTAGGAATAAAATAACAATTAATAATATAATATTATATTTAAAAACTATTTTGTGTCAATTTTGACACTATTTGATATATGATTTTTGTGAAAGTCATAACAGAATTATATGTTCGAACCAAGTTGATTAAATCAATAATAATATATCATAGTAACCTAGAAAAGTAGTGGAATTCATAAAAAGTCTTAAATTACATTTATTTTGGTATTTATAATATCAATTATGTCAATATTTCATTAATAAGATAATTACTGCATCATATTTGTGTCATAAATAAATTACATTATTTGATGTATAAAAATTACAAATAAAATACCATTATGTAGGAAATCTTTTTATATTTATAATGAATATTTACAATCGAATTTATCTTATGTACAACCCTATATTAAAAATGGTTTAGTAAATAAACTTTGATTTTAACTCTTTTAACTCTTCTTTGAATTAAATAATAATAAATGTCCTATTCTAATACAAGTGGGCCTAAATGATAATATTTTACACTTAAGGTTGTTTTTGGTCAAGATACACTTGTACAATAGGATTAGGACATGTGTTAGGGTAATATTAATATCACTTTTACCCTTAATTACCCTATTTACTTTTAACCGTGGTAAATAAAAGTAAAAAGTTACTATTCACCAAAAATTATTTTCATCTCATTGAACCACATTTTACTTACTGACATCAACCGTGTCTCTAGGATTTTTGAAACTCCATTCACAGAAGTGGTAAAATTAAGTTTTATGAAAAATTCAGTTTTTTAACTACCACTTAGTAGTTTCACTATTCATAAAAAATTGATGTTTTTCAGAACAATGCCAAAATTTCATCCTAAGCTATATTTCATATTCCGAATTCAAAAATGAAGTCTATTTTTCCAAATTCATAACATAGAAGTTTCATTAATTAATTTTATAATTAAATCCCGCTGTTAAAACAAATAGCGTGTTTTTAAGAAACAATATCTATCAAAAGATTGACAATTGTTTATGTCTGGTTTAAATGTGAAATTACATCCAATGACCAAAATTTTATTAAATTGTAAAAATAAATTCTAAATATACTTTAAAACCACTCAAATTAATAATTTATCACTATTAATTATTTTTATTAAAAAAGTTGTTTTTAATTATAATTTAGTAATTTTCACTATTCATCAGAATATGAAAGTTATCCGAAAAGTACCAAAATTTCACCTTAGGCTAAATTCGATACTCCGAATCCAAAAATGAAGTCCATTTTGAGAGCTAAAATTTGTAAAATTTTAAAAGGTGGTTATTACTATTTATAACGGCTAGTTATAATAATATTTTAATAGCATATCGTTGTTTAGTGAAACTCGGTATTGCGTACTACACACGCTATCGAGGAAGGTCGCGATTGCGTGTAATGCAAGGCAAGTCAAGGATGTGTGTTGTGCAAGCTCCTTTTGGTGTAGCGTACAACACAAGACATTAATAAAATTAAAAAAAATATTTTTCATAAAATCTCGGGCTGTTACATTCTACCCCCCTTAAAATGAATTTCGCCCTCGAAATTCGTCAGGGTTATAAATGGTTTACTATTCGAATGTTTCTTTAATAGAAACCCACATCGTAAAAAAGAATACCAAAACTTGGCTTTAAAAACTAAAGTATGAAATGTAACGATTACCCAAATAAACTAATCACTGGGTTTCCACAGAGGTGAAAATATGGATATGGAAGAGAAATCTAACCATCATGTTCTGATGGAGAGTGGTAGAAAACATGGCTATGGAAAAGCCAGTAATCACAAATCCATAGATTTGTGATGATATAAGGTACCATCTGATTCATCAGGTATAAGATCACTAGGACAACATTTTTGGTTTTCAAGATCATTTCCCTAAAGTTGAAATTTTTCATTAGAATAAATACTTACTTCATTTTGGTACAATCTCACTATTGTTCGTGCCTTGAACAATTTCCACTTCATCTCTTAAATAAATGAAGTTGAATTTTTTATTCGTGAAGTGTTAGCAGATCATGTGATAGAATGACGGGTCATTCCATCTGTCTCAAACAAAAGGTTAGCATAAGTCGATCTATAGTGATATTAATCATATATGGTTCCTAAAATGGACTTATACTTAATATATGATACTAATTAATATAATAAAACTAGTTTCTACTAAACAGGGACTTCCTGTAGGCCAGTGGTAGGCGATAAAGGCCAGTCGCACTTCGGTTGTGGGTTCGATTCCCACAGCCTTGTCCGACGCGATGGGCTGTCGCCCGTCCTGCAGGTTGTCCTTTTTCTAAAGCTATATTACTATAACATCCCATCAATAATATCGAAAAAACTTTTATCCTTAAACAATACTAACTTATGTCCAACATAATCCATTCCAATATTTAGGCTTATCCATAATACTGCAGTCCACTCTTATAACATAGTGAAAACGATTACCAGAGATTTAACACCATCGTCGATCCCCATATATCATAAGATATGTTTTGTTGGTCACATTCCAAACATTCAAAGTCCTTAATCGTGTATTCTCTTGAATACCTTAGTGAAAACATGAATGCAGTTAAAAGTTAACACTTTCCACATACCAAAATCCTCAAAATTCTATATACTCAAACCATGATATCACTTAGTTCTTATATCAATCATGAGGTCATGAATACTGTTAAACATTTCGTTTTCTCGTTTTCCCTTCATTATGCGCATATCATCTTATTTCCAAAAATATATCAATTACTTTGAATACCACATTAGACCAATACATAAATATTCCAATACTCCATGATACAATATTATTTTGGAATCCCATTACATAAACACTTAATCATTCCACCACATCGTTGTAATATTCAACATCGCCAATAGTGATCGCATGTAACTTCCCTTTTTCCTTTGCCTTCAGTGGTTGCTCATGTTGATCATCACTAACCCTTGGATTAGGGCATTTATTAGCATAATGCCCCATTTCCTTGCACTTGAAGCATTGAAGTGTTGGTGGTGCGTTCTCTGCAGTGTTTGCTTTATTCACATCATTAGAAACCCTTTTTCCATTACTTCGACACTCAGCTGCTCGATGACCTTCTTTTCCACACTTAAAACATTTTCTAGCCCCTTTAAGACACTCTCCACCATGCTTCTTTCCACACTTTGTGCATAAGGAAACATTCATCTTCTTTTCACCATTATTCTGAGATTTCTCCTTGAACTCCATCTTTCATTTCTTTTCAAAACCATGAGATGGATATGTAACACCAACTTCCATTTCTACCTTGATAGAACAACGCACAATTTCTTCATAGCTACTGAAGTCTCTTATAGCTAATGCCCTTCGAAGACTTGGTTTTAAGCCACTGAAAAATCGATCAACTTTACTTTCAGGTTGGATGATAATGCCAGATGCATACCTTGCAAGTCTTGTAAAATTCGCTTCGTATATACCAACAGATTCATCATCCTTTTTCTTTAGTTCAAGAAACTCCTTCTCCATCTTTGTTCGAAGAATATGAGGGAAGTACTTACTGAAAAACAAGTTCTTGAACTCATCCCATTCCATGGACTCAATTTCATCTCTTGGCCTCGTATTCTTGATAAGATTCCACCATTGATCAGCTTCACCTTCCAAACGATATACTGCTAAGATGACTTTATCATGTTCAGAACATTGAAGAACTGAAAATATCTTTTCAGTGGTACTGATCCATTGTTCAGAAACAAGTGGATCGGAAGTCCCACTGAAAGAAGGTGGACGTTGCCTCATGAAGGACTCAATAGAATACTGTTCCTTTCTCTGCTCATTTGGAAGTCCAGAATGATTCATAGCTTGTGTAAGGATAACAATAAGATTTTTCACTCCATCTCCCATAACATTTGTTTGTTCAGGAGGACAATCATTGCATTGTCCATTGCATTGATCAACACGGTTTCTTCGGGATCCAGCCATCGTCTAAAACCCAAAAAGAATAGTGTGAGAGGCAAAAATCATGCTAGGGAAAACAACATAATAAAGGGGGATTACCTTCAATATCTAACATATTAGGTTTAATTCTATGATCGTTAGCGTAGTTCTAGTACTATAACCTATACGTATACTTAACCTTAGTGACATCCCTAGACATACCATAGAAATATCTCTAGGGATCTCACTAACGTTTTCGCATCCTAGTTTCCAAAGGTTGACTAAACCTTTCCTCTGATACCAACTGTAGAGACCCGAAGCTTGACATACATGGAAATTACATTACTTTTGCGGAATACATAGTACATAACAAAAACACACACATAAGGATCGTAATAGTTTAGTGTCTTTGGAAACTTGGAACGTAATGTTCTAATCCTTGTGAAAGATCTTCAATATCTCCCATAAAGATTGTCCCTTTTTTTCTTACCTAAAACATTTCTTTATATCCTGGGGAAAAGAAAACATAAATGGGTGAGCTCAAATTCTCAGTAAGGGTAAACAAAAGAAAAATCAATCACTTCATATTCATATGAACATAACTTTTGGAAATCTTAACCTGCAAAAGAGAACATAATTTCATAACCTGGGATAACTCATGGTAGTGAAATGTATTCACAATAATCATAACTTAAAACATTAAACTTTGTGGCATACACACATAATCATAGATAATCATTTCTTGTTAGTCAAGACTCATTGCCAAGACTATCTTAGTGGACAAAGTCCATTTCTGAATCGAGTGACCCTCGTTTCAGTCCTGTTTCACTGAACTGGTATAACCTACCATTCCAGCCATGTCTATCTCATGAGATATAAAATCTTTACCCAATGCATTGGAGGGAGATATAGGTCCCACCCATCTCATAATGATACCATTCTTATGTGTGCCACAAAATCATAAACCATACATCATAGCATAACCCATGTAATAAAAATGGGATTCTTAAACAACATGACATCATAAAACCATTCATATAGGATAAAGTAATTCATAAACATAATTCCATCACAACATAGTCAAATAAATGTAAAAATATGGATAGAAACATAACCCTTTATTATCTTATATGGAAAATAATTTTGATAAAACACTTGAAATGAATTGTTGAGGAAAATATCCTTTCTTCTTCAAAATCAATTCCTTTTCACAAAACATCATGCAATTTTAAAAGAAAGAGATTTTATTGAAAATAGTCATGAAATATTTTTGAGGAAGGTTCATGAAAATAAGGCTTTATAAAACCGTAAAAATACGTTCGTGTCGTATAAGATAAAAAAACATTCTTCTCGTACTTTTGTCGGAAAGTCAAAAAGTACCTCGTATGAAAAAAAAGAAAAAAGATTCCTTTCATATCCTTAACTAAAAACTCACTAAATGGTAAAATTGGATTTAAACTATTGTAAGTGGATGGAAACAATATTACATATTGAGGGAACATGGATGTGGATGATAAAATACACCCTAGTAAATACTTACGAATAAACAATCTCAGATAAAAATGAGATTGTGATATTTTCCTTACCTTAGGTCCGATTTGCTTCGTAAGTGTCCGAACCTCCTGTATAATGATTTAAATAATGTCATTTACTTATTACATAATCATATTCATTGTTATGATATCATATATGGTTCACTTATGACTTTATATTACCCGTTCTTTTGTAAATTCCATGTTAAAGTGCGTTTTGGGTAAAATTGTTTCATTTGTCGTTCGTGTTTTGACTTGTAATTATTCATATGATTACTTAGATCATGATTACTTAATTACAGAACATAAAGCATGATTTATATATATATATTCAGGATATACATATATATAATAAATCATTAAATGGAAAGAAATACACCGTTCATGGAGACGGTAGTCCGTACGTACGCATGAACGCTGTTTTTGTTTCCTTATTGAATTGAATGGAATTAAGTAGATGACATACATATAAATATATAAATAAATCCAGTATCATTATTATGTCATATATTTCATTAGTACATATTATATATACTTTATAATCATTCATGAATGGTTAATCATTGAGAATGAATCTCATCGCGTCGTGGAGACGGTAGTCCGTACGTACGCACGAGCGATGATATCGTTCCCATGGTCGTGGAATTGTGTTGAAGTGTATGTATACTATTTCAGTATCAATATTACTTTATAATAATCATAAATAGTTACTCATTACACCATTACACCCATCCTTGTAAGGTGGTTGTGGAAAATAGATTACACCACGACGTGGAGACGGTATTCCGTACGTACGCACGCGCGGTGATTTATTTTTTCCGTAGGATGGATAGAAGGTGAATTAGGGTTGTTTCATATTTATAATAACATATCAGTATGTATTTAATACTGATTTTATTACTTTATCATGAAACAACTAAAGAAGAATAAGTTGAAGAAGAAAGAAATTGAAAAGATCGGTAACAGATATTACCTCTTCTTTGGAACGCCTCTTTGAATCCTCCACTTAGGGAACTAAGATTGGTCTTTGAAGAATACCAGGACCTATAGGATTATTCTAGGGAAGTGGAGAGGAGAAAATGTCAGGGTTTGGCCGAGCATGAGTGCTCAAATTTGTGTGAGGAGGAGGGGGAGGAGGTGTCCTTTTATAAGGGAGGAGAGGGGCACCTTAGGAATATCTCAAAATATTATTTTATATTAAAGTCAAAATCGGTTTATAATGGTTCCAAAGGGTTTTATTTCGAAGATAAAGTGGGGATGGGTCGAAATCCTATCAACCAATAGGATTTAGACAAGTTTAGGTTATTATTTTAACCTTATCAATTAGATTTAACTCTAAGTTAAATAATTTAACTTTTACTGTGTCTTTTTGTTTTCTTACACTATATGGTTAATACACTTACTATAACATGCCAAAGGAACCCCAAATTGTTTATTATTAATATCTATAGCCTTATCTAAGTCATTTGGCCGAACCTTAGATTTTTAGGAAGAAAATAACAATTAATAATATTATATTATATTTCAAAACTATTTTGTGTCAATTTTGACACTATTTGATATATGATTTTTGTGAAAGTCATAACAGAATTATATGTTCGAACCAAGTTGATTAAATCAATAATAATATATCATAGTAACCTAGAAAATTAGTGGAATTCATAAAAAGTCTTAAATTACATTTATTTTGGTATTTATAATATCCATTATGTCAATATTTCATTAATAAGATAATTACTGCATCATCTTTGTGTCATAAATAAATTAAATTATTTGGTGTCTAAAAATTACAAATAAAATACCATTATGTAGGAAATCTTTTTAGGTTTCTAAGGAATATTTACAATCGAATTTATCTTATGTACAACCCTATATTAAAAATGGTTTAGTGAATAAATTTTGATTTTAACTCTTTTAACTCTTCTTTGAATTAAATAATAATAAATGTCCTAATCTAATCCAAGTGGGCCTAAATGATAATATTTTACACTTAAGGTTTTTTTTGGTCGAGATATACTTGTCCAATAGGATTAGGACATGTGTTAGGGTAATATTAATATCATTTTTACCCATAATTACCCTATTTACTTTTAACCGTGGTAAATAAAAGTAAAAAGTTACTATTCACCAAAAATTATTTTCATCTCATTGAACCATATTTTAATTACTGACATCAACCGTGTCTCTCGGATTTTTGAAATTCCATTCACAGAAGCGGTAAAATTATGTTTTATGAAAAATTCAGTTTTTTAACTACCACTTTGTAGTTTCACTATTCATCAAAAATTGATGTTTTTCAGAACAATGCCAAAATTTCATCCTAAGCTATATTTCATATTCCGAATTCAAAAATGAAGTCTATTTTTCCAAATTCATAACATAGAAGTTGCATTAATTAATTTTATAATTAAATCCCGCTGTTAAAACAAATAGCGTGTTTTTAAGAAACAATATCTATCAAAAGATTGACACTTGTTTATGTCTGGTTTAAATGTGAAATTACATCCAATGACCAACATTGTATTTAATTGTAAAAATATATTCTAAATATACTTTAAAACCACTAAAATTAATAATTTATCACTATTAATTATTTTGATTAAAAAAGTTGTTTTTAATTATAATTTAGTAATTTTCACTATTCATCAGAATATGAAAGTTATCCGAAAAGTACCAAAATTTCACCTTAGGCTAAATTCGATACTCCAAATCCAAAAATGAAGTCCATTTTGAGAGCTAAAATTTGTAAAATTTTAAAAGGTGGTTATTACTATTTATAACGGCTAGTTATAATAATATTTTAATAGCATATCGTTGTTTAGTGAAACTCGGTATTGCGTACTACACACGCTATCGAGGAAGGTCGCGATTGCGTGTAATGCAAGGCAAGTCAAGGATGTGTGTTGTGCAAGCTCCTTTTGGTGTAGCGTACAACACAAGACATTAATAAAATTAAAAAAAATATTTTTCATTAAATCTCGGGCTGTTACATCAACAATTCTTTCATCTCACATATCATTTGTAGTCTCTTCATCATCATCAACATAAATACTACCCATACGACCATACTGATTCTCTTCATGAGACTTTCCCTTAGGGCATTGGTTTGCATAATGCCTGTAAATTCCACATTTAAAACATTTAACCATTGTTGATGTTGTAGAAATACCATTATCTTCATCCCTGGTGTTAACTG
Organism: Viscum album; assembly: GCA_963277665.1. Taxonomy (NCBI): domain Eukaryota; kingdom Viridiplantae; phylum Streptophyta; class Magnoliopsida; order Santalales; family Viscaceae; genus Viscum; species Viscum album. Next base: position 2,089,459,590 of record OY728160.1, read on the forward strand.
AACCATTTCCTTTGCACTTACTGGATTTGTGTCCTTCTTTTCCACACCCAAAGCATCCTCCATTTCCTTTGAACCATTCTCCTTGATGCCTCTTCCCACATGTTTTACATAGTGAAAATTGAACTTTCTTTCCTCTATGATCATCATGAAACTCCATCTTTCTCTTATTAGCCGAGTTAGGAAACTTACCAAATTTTACTTTATTGATCATATTATGAGATTGCTGATTCGGCATAATAATGATGTTTGGACTTCCAAATCCCATTTCATTTGGTTGCTCATGAAAAATATCATTCCATTTTCCATCATATCCTCCATTATCGTGAATCATCTTATTTCCAGCCATTTTGTAAAACCCAAAAAGAATAGTGTGAGAGGAAAAAATCATAATAAAGGGGGAGTAACTTCAATATCTAACATCTTTGGTTTAATTTAATATCGTTACCATAGTTCTAGGACTATATCCTATACGTATACTTATCCTTAGGGACATCCCTAGACATACCTTAGAAATATCTCTAGGGATCTCACTAAAGTTCTCGCATCCTAGTTTCCAATGGTTGACTAAACCTTTCCTCTGATACCAATTGTAGATACCCGAAGCTTAACGTACATGGACATTACATTACTTTTTTGGAATACTTAGTACATAACAAAAACACACACACAAGGACCGTAATAGTTTAGTGTCTTTGGAAACTCGGAATATAATCTTCTAATCGTGGTGAAAGATCTTCAACATATCCCATAAAGATCTTCCTTTTTTTACCTAAAACCTTTCTTTATAGCCTGAGGAAAAGAAAACATAAAAGGGTGAGATCAAATTCTCAGTAAGGGTAAACAAAAGAAATATCAATCACATCATATTCATAAGAACATAACATTTTGGAAATCTTAACCTGCGAAAGAGATCATAATATCATAACATGGGATAAATCATAGTAGTGAAATGCAATCCCAATAATCATAACTTAAAACATGAAACTTTTTGGTATACACACATAATCATAGATAATCATTTCTTATTAGTCAATACTCATTTCCAAGACTATCTTAGTGGAAAAAGTCCCTTTCTGAACCGAGTTCACTCCTCGTTTCAGTCCTATTTCACTGAACCGGTATAACCTACCGTTCCAGCCATGTATATCTAATGAGATATAAAATCTTTACCCAATGCATTGGAGGGATATATAGGTACCACCCATCTCATAATGATACCATTCTTATGTGTGCCACAAAATCATAAATCATACATCATTGCATAACCCATGTAATAAAAATGGGAATCTTAAACATCGTGACATCATAAAACAATTCATATAAGATAAAGGAAATCATAAATATAATTCCATCACAACATAATCAAATCAATGTAATAATAGGGATAGAAACAGAACACTTTATTATCTTAGATGGAAAATAATTTTGATAAAACACTTGAACTCCATTCTTGAGGAAAATATCCTTTTTTACTTCAAAAACATTTTTCCTTTCTTAACATGTCATATAATTTTAAACTAAAAGAAGTTAAAAAAATAAAATTTAAAACTTGTAAGGGAATCTTCTTGGAAACAATTTTTTAAAAATCCATTCATGCCGTATAAGTTAAAAGAAAACATTCTTCTCGTACTTTTGTCGGAAAAGTCAAAAAGTACCTTGTACGAAAAACGACAAAAGATTCCTTTCATATCTTTTACTAAAAAATCGCCGAAGGGTAAAATTTTATATAGAATATTGTATAAGGATATAAATATTACATATTGAGGAAACATGGATGTGGATGATAAAATACACCCCAGTAAATACCAAAGAATAAACAATCTCAGATAAAAATGAGATTGTGATATTTCCCCTTACCTTAGGTCCGATTTGCTTCGTATGTGTCCGAACCTCCTGTATAATGATATAAATAGTGTTATTGACTTATTCCAGAATCATAATTATTGTTATGATATCATATATGGTCATATTCTTAACTTCTTATTAGTAATGTTTCATTACTACTTGTTATTTGGGTGTTTATTACTTTTTGTTCTTATGCATGTTTTGTCGAATAAATTCTTATTCTTCTCTTTAGGTTATAGATACCTCATTTAAAGAATGGTATTAGTGTAATATATATCATTTTCATTCATTCAATTCATTTATATAATCATTATTCAATGAAGATCATGTAGAACGAGTCGCATCACATCGTGGAGACGGTATTCCGTACGTACACACGAGTGATGATATCGTTCCTATGATCGTGGAATTGTATTGGAGTGTATGTATACTATTTCAGAATAATTATCACTTTATAATAGTAATATATAGTCATTATTTACACCATTATACCCATCCAAGTAAGGTGGTGGTGGAAAATAGATTACACCACGACGTGGAAACGGTATTCCGTACGTACGCACACGCGATGATTTATTTTTACGTAGGATGGATAGATGGTGAAATAGGGTTGTTTCATACTTATAATAACATATAATTATATTATTGATACTGATTTTATTACTTCATAATGAAACAACTAAATAAGAATAAGTGGAAGAAGAAATAAAGACGAAAGAATCGGTAACGGAAATTACCTCTTCTTTGAAGCGTCTCTTTGAGACCTCCTCTTAGGGCACTAAAATTGGTCTTTGAGGAAGACCAGAACCTCTAGGATGTTGCTAGGGAAGTGTAGAAGAGAATTTGTCAGAGTTTGGCCGAGCTTGAAGGCTAAAAGTGTTGTGAGGAAGAGAGGGAGGGGGTGCCCTTTTATAAGGGAGGAGAGGGGTACCTTTGGAATAACAAAAAATATTATTTTATTATAAAGCCAAATTCGGTTTTAGATAGCTCGAAATTGATTTATTTCGAAGCTAAGGTGGGGATGGGTCTAAATCCTCTCATCCAATAGAATTTAGACAAGTTTAGGTTCCTATTTTAACCTTATCATGTATATTTAACTTTATGTTAGATAAATTTACTTTTACCGTGTGTTCTTGTTTTCTTACACTATAAGGTTAATAAACTTACTATATCAAGACAAACGAACCCCAAGGTGTTTAGTATTAATATATATAACCTTATATAAGTCATTTGGCAGAACCTTAGATTTTTAGGAATAAAATAACAATTAATAATATAATATTTGTTTTAAAAACTATTTTATGTCAATTTTGACACTATTTAGTAATTGATTTTTGTGAAAATCATAACAGAATGATTACTTCAAAAAAAGTTAATTAAATTAATAATAACATGTCATATTAACCTATAAAAGTATTTGAACTCATAAAAAGTCTTAAATTATATTTATTTGGGTATTTATTACATCAATTATGTCAATATTTCATTAATAAGATAAATACTGCATCATCTTTGTGTCATAATAAATGATAATTATTTAATGCCTAAAAATTCTAAATAAATTCCTATGATGTAGATAATTGTATTAGATTTCTGGAGTCTATTCATGTTCGAAGTTTCATGAAGTTTATCACTAAATTAAAATTATTATACTTATAAGATTTAAGAAAGTGACATGTTGTCACATTCTTTGGTTTTAATAATAATTAAATTATTTTCATGGAAAAAAGTCCATTAAATGAATCTAATCCGACCCTTAGATTATATGGGTCTATTTTTATTCATCCAATAGTATTTTGACATGTGTTAGGGTAATTTTATAATATTATATTTACCCTTAATTACCCGATTTACCTTTAACTATGGTAAATAAAATTTACCGTAGTTACTATTCATAATTCCCAAAAATAAAAAGTAGCTTATTAACATAATTTGGATCCACTGATTCCAAATATGGAATCCATTTTTCCAAATTCAATAAACAAAAGTTGTAGAAATTAAATTAAAATTAATCCCGTTGTCGAAAGAAAATAGGTTTTTCTTTAAAACATTGCAAAAGATTGAATTGATTTATCCTACGAATTCAAGGTAGAATCAATGCTAATGACATAAATTATATTAAATGGTAAAAATATATTCTATTTATACTTTAAAACCATTAAATATTATAATTTTACCATATAAATTATTGCGAAGAAAAAAGTTGTTTTTAATTAAAATATAGCTTGTTTTTACTATTCATCAAAATATGAAAGTTACCAGAATGATATGAAAATTTATCCAAAGTAAATTTTTATTTCATGATTCCAAAGAAGAATTTTATTTTGTCAAATTGAACTTATAAACATGTCAAAAACTAGATTTAAAGTGGGTGCGCCATCAAATGGCGGCAAAACTGCATTTTTTGAAAAATACTTATTTTACCCAAAAAATTTATTTTGTTCTTATACCATGTTTTAGAAAATGTGCAAGATGAATAATAATGTTATAAGATTCAAAATTTAGTTAATACTATTCATAACGGCTAGTTCATAATAATGTTATAATAATATATCGTTGCTTAGTAAAACCCGGTATTGCGTACAACACACGCTATCGAGGAAGGTCGCGATTGCGTGTAATGCAAGCCAAGTCAGGGTTGCGTACTATGAAAGAATTCTTCGTTGTTTCGTATAACATAATCTAACCATATTTCATTTATACATTGAATATATATATATATACTCAATGTTGCGTAGAATAACTATTATCAAAATTGTGTGTAACATGATCCAAGAATAGTGTTGCGTATACTGCAAGCTAATACAGTGTTGCGTATAGAGCAAGGTAATATTGGTGTAGCATACAACACAAGACATTAATGAAATTAAAAGAATATATTTCATAAAATCTCGGGGTGTCACACAGCTCGCTGGGGCGGCCTGCCTCCTACCTAGCCCAATGTGAGTGGGCCGACCTACCTGGCCAAGACGCGGCCGGTGCGCCTCATCCCCCCCCCCCACTTTGCAGGTTGCTATAGGGTTGCCACAATCATAGTCTAGCTGGATCGTAACCTTCCAACCTTATGAAGTAGTGCCACCACCACGTCCGCGTGCACCGCTGCATCCGTGTGTGCCACCGCTGGCCCACTGTAGGTATCCTACTCCACCGCTTACGACCAATTCCACGGGATGCCTCGCCATCGCGGTGCACCATCGACATGTGTCACCTCCCGTATGTGCCGACAATGTCTTCCGTAGGCCACCAAGTCTACTCTAGTGGTCTGATTCCTAAAATGAAAGTGCCCTCATAATTTTTAGGCTACCATCATCCCTAATATGACCTCAAGGTTGTCTTTTCATCGATCTGTGGGTTCGTTCCTGAATAACACATGAACACCCATAATGTAGGAATCCAGGCCTTGTTCGTGTCTTCCTAAACCCTCCACATTAGAATTCAAAACTAGTGGGTTGGGGATTTTTAAGAATTCTAACATGGATAATCCCAATTCACAGCCCTAAATCAAAACCCTCCCGCAAATTCACACACGGTCAATGAATCATTTCGTTTGTCGAATGAAACACGTTCGTCATGGATATTTCAAAATGGGGAAATAAAATTAATCAAGACACCCTACCTGAATTTTGATCATTCATTGGTGATGATCGGTGTTATTGTGTTCGTCATTCCATGATCCGTTGTTGGCAGCCATTTGTCGATTGTCGTTCGCCAATGCCAAATCTACAATGGTTAAGAGTGATTCTCCAATGTTCCAATGATCCTATATTCGATTAACCCATTAAATGGGGAAAATGTGTTTCAGCTTTTCTATTATGCTGCGTCATAGTATCATTACGCTATGTCATTTATGAAGCAGTATTTCTATTATGCTACAATGAAATTCACTATTCAAATAAAATAAACTAAAAGTTTATTTTATTTTTCCATAAGAAAACAATTCTATTATATTTTATTAAAAGTAAAAAAATTAACTTTTTCTATTGACCTGCACCTATCTAGGTTAGGTCCATTCAAAGGTAATGTTGTCATTTCGGACGCAACGGTTCCCTCATATTTTTAATCTGTGCAACCATTTATAAGTTTCCAAAACTGCTCACGTTCGCTATTTTAAAAAAACTAAAAAAAGTTAAAATAAATATTTTGGCCTCACCAAGCCTCAGAATCAAGTTTCTTCTACATGCCTAGCCTCAAAATAATCCCATATAATTTTCAAAAAAAATTACATGGAATTCCGAGATGTTACATTACCCCCACCTCTAGGAATTTACGTCCTCGTAATCCAAAACAAAGGCTAAAAAAACAAATGGGGGTACTGAGCATAGATCTGAGCCTCCCACTCCCAAGTGATCTCTTGGAGATTAACATGTTTACATCAAACTCTCACTAGACAAATAAACCATACAAGAAGGACCCACTCCTGTCGATCCTCAATATCTACAAGAAACTTCGCAAACATTGCCCCATCGTCGATGTCCAACTCGCCCCAGTCAATGATGTGTTACAGATCATGAACATACCTCCTCAGCTGCAATACATGGAAGAAAATATGCACCTGATGCATCCATGGGGGGAGATCTAGGCAGTACACCACCCCACCAACTTTTCTTATAATATGAAAAGCAAAAATGAATCTCAAAGACAACTTGACGTCTCAGCCAAATCTCTACAATCCCCATCGAGGTGAGACCCGGAAGAACACATGGTCTCCCTCCACGAACTCCAAGGGCCTATGTCTCTTATCAGAAAAAGATTTATACAGGCTCTGTGTAGTCCTCATCATTTCTAGGATGACTTGCACCTTCTCGGTGGTAGCCCATACCAACTCTGTACGAATGAGTAATGACTCCCATGGGTCTTTCCAGCATAACGGTGATCTTCATGGTCACCTGTAAAGCGCCTCGAATAGTTCCATAACAATGGTAGAGTGGTGGATGTTGTTGTACTTGAACTCCACCATTGTTAGGTGATCCTCCAAACTATGCCCGAAGTCCAAAATACAATCACAAATCATGTCCTCTAAAACCTGGATAGTCCTATTTGTATGAACTTCCATTTGGGGGTAAAAATCCATGATCAAAGAAAGTTGAGTGTCAAATGACTCCTGCAATACCTTCCAAAATCGGGATATAAAGCATGTGTCTTGATCCGAGACTACCATTGATGGGACCCCATGGATTCAAAAAATATTTTGCATATAGAGGCAACCCAATCCCTCTACTGAACCCTACTTTAAGATGGGTAGGAAGTGGACCGACATGGAGAGTTAGTTTACAATCACCCAGATGGTATCGTATTCCCTTTATTTATGGGGTAAACCCGTCACAAAGTCCATCGAGATACCACCCCACTTTCATTTTGGCACCTCAAGTGGCTGAGTCGAACCTGAAGGAACCTGATGCTCTGCCTTCACTTATAGACAAGTGAGGCACCGCAAAAGGAACTCTTCCACTGTCTTCTTCATCCCCGACCACCAGTATTGACATCAGAGGTCCTAGTAAATCTTTTTCACTCCTAGATGTACTGCCAAAGGGGAGGTGTGGAACTCCTTCAGAACCTCCTCACATGATTCCACAAGCACAACAATGTTTCCTCTAAAAAGGATGACGTGGTACCCACATATCAAATATCCATTGGGAGTTTTTCCTGAGGATAACTGATCACATTAGGTCTTCTATTCGAAATCCACAAGTTGTGCCTCCCTAACTCACTGTAATAGTGGGGGAGTAGAAGTAATCGAATAAAGATAAGTTGCTCCATCATCATCAATGAAGGATATCTGCATCGTGGAAAACTACTCTGATGCCTCACTCAACAACTAAAAACCAGAACTCATGTTGAGTGTGTCTGATACCATGTTCCACTTCTCAAGAGTATAGAAAATATCAATGTCATAGCCATAGAGGAACTATATCCATTGCTACTTCCTCAAGTTCATTTCCTTCTGGGAGAAGATACACCTAAGACTTTTGCGGTCAAAGTAGATGATAAACCACTCACCCATAAATTAGTGCCGCCACATATTCAAAGGAAAACCACTGCTTCTAGCTATAGTTCATGGGTCGCATAGTTCTTCTTTTGCTGCCTCAACTTCCATGAACCAGAGGCAATCATTGCTTGCTCTGAAATTAAGACATAGCCCAATACATTCCATGATGCATTGTAGAAAAAAAACATACCCAACGCCCTCCTCTGGTAGTCTTAAGATGGGGGAACTTGTTAGTATCTGCCTTAGCTCCTGGAAACTCTACTGGAACTTATCTTTCCACATGATGGGATTTCCCTTCCATGTCAAAGATTATAAGGGTGCCGCTACCCTGGAAAAGTTAGGAACAAAACTATTGTAGTATCCAACCAAACCCAAGAAGCTCCACACCTCAATCATGATCCAAGGTGGTTCCCAAGAAAGCACCACTTCTATCTTTTCTAGATCCACTGCAACTCTAGCCTTCGAAAAGACATGTCCCAAGAAGTGGGACTCCCAAATCTAGAACTGAAACTTTGAGAGGTTCCCATAAAGTTAGTGATCTTGGAGTGTATCTAGGACTATCCACAGGTCTGTAGTGTGCTCCTCCTTGGACGTCGAGTACACCAGGTTGTCATTAATGAAGACCATGACAAACCAGTCAAGTTAAGGCTAGAGGATCCTATTCAAGAGTCCCATGAACACTACTAGGGAATTGGTCATGATGAAAGAAATCACCAAGAACTCATACTGTCCATACCGACATCTAAATGTTATCTTTGGGACATCCACATCCTGTATACAAGGCTGATGATAGCCTGATCGAAGATCTATCTTCAAGAACCATCACGCTCCCTTCAGTTGATCGAAGAGGCCATAAATCCTCAGTAGTGGATACCTATTCTTCACAGTCACCCGATTCAGGTGTTAGAAGTCTACACAAAGCCTCAAAATCCTATCTTTATTCCTGGAAAAGAATATTGGGGCTACCCATGGTGAAACACTGGGCATCACAAAGCCCTTCTCCTATGAGTCCTCAAGCCACACCCTCAACTCATGAAGCTACATGGAGGAAATACAATTTTTTGTTGTGGATATCAGTGTCATTATGGGGTACAAATCAATGCATAAGTCTACCTCTCTATGAGGAATTAATCTAAGAACATCTTCTGGAAATAAATCTTCATAATTTTCCACCACTATAGGAAAGTGAGGACCCTTCTCATCCACCATATCGAGGGTGAGGCTAGAAAAATGGTGAGTGATCGGTTGAAAATTCCTGCTATAAAGTCCATCCCATGCTGAAAGAGATCCATTTTCGTTGGTGAAGGAAAATCTGGTCCCATCCTCACGAACACACCACACTCTATGCCTAAGATAGTCGAACTGAGCATGAAATGTGGATAGACATTCTATACCTAAGATGACATTGTAAGGCCTAGAATCCACTACTAGGAGATCCCAACTAAATATTTCACCTCCCATTGTAAGCTCACACTTCTGAAACTAGTGTGTGATCATCAAATCCCCTCCTGTAGGAGTCTCCAATCCTAAGGGTCGAGCCAACGACTCCACTAGAATTTCCGAACTCATAACAAGGTCCATGGAAAGGAAAGAGTGACTCAAACATGTGTCTATAAAAACTACAACTAAGGTGGAAAATAAATAGATCATACCACTAATCATCTCTGGAGCATCGTGGTAATAGGCCTCCATCGCCTAAAGCTGGCCCCACCCCTAACCATTGGCTCATGGAGCACATGGTAAATTGCCTAGGGGTGGTGGTGGTAGCACCTCAAACCTCCATCCACTTCCTGCTGCTCTACTGGATCCTCCTCCACGTTTTCCACCATATAGAACACATGGCCCGAACCTCTTCCTCTACCTCTATTATCCCTCGAACATCTTTTGTTCATTTACAAGGTGATTCAGTTAGTCATGTGCCATGTGCCCCTGTCCGCTGCATGAGTAGCACATCCTTCCCCTCTAATGACTCCCTCCATCCTTGGGGTGTTTTACCACTGATCTTGTATCCTAGGGTCTCCCCCCGAAATGCTTGTCCCACTTGGGTCCCTGTGTCTATTGCCTGCTACCCACAAATGAAGACTCTGCCGCCCAAGGTCTACTAGTAGCTCCTGCTACGAGCACCTACTATTCTAGGAAGCTCTCCATGATTTGGGCTCACTCCAGCACTCAAGCCTGAGTAGGGATTCTAGGTGATACCAGGATGACCCGATTTCTCGATGTAGTCCCAGCTTGAAAGCTCTGTCCCTAAAGAATGGGTCTCGTACCATGTTTGTGGAGTAGCCAGATAGATCAGTGAATCTCATTGATTACTCCGCTACTATAATGTCAACCTGTTGTAGGTGTAGTAGTTTCGATATGCGCACTGAGCACAACGTCACTGGAAATAACTCCTCTCTAAATATTCAATCAAAGTCTATCTAGGTGAGGGTCTCCTCATCGTGCATACGGATCTCCAAACACCACCATATCCCCACTGATCCCTGAAGAAGGCTCGTGGCTAAGATCATCATCTGGTTTATAGGCGTCCTCAATAGTTGGAAGAATTGCATAACTATGTTGAGCCAATCCTCTGCCACCTGGGGGTCAGTATCAACCCTGAACCTAGGAGGTATCTGCCTCTATAACTCATGTAAGGCACTGAGCTAACATGAATCCTCTACCAGTAGTACCGGTATAAACTGCTTTCTAATAGGTGGTGGAAACGCTGGGGCACCTCCCGATGGGGCCATATCTAGTACTAGTCCCTATACGGATGCCTTATAACTGCCATCCTCATGGCCGCACATTAGAATCTTCATTGGCCATCTACATGGTGGCATCCATAAACAAATCAAGATGAACCACGATCAATAGGTTACACCTGGTGAGTTTACTCAAGAAGGTCATGAGGAAACACTCAAAATCCAATATGATGCATGAAACCAATGGTTTCAGGTACCCAATCAAAAAAAAATTCATGGTCTTGGTGTATGGATATGTCGGCCACCACACAAACACTGGACTCCACAAGTCTGAAAGTCAAACTCGAAATATTTAACACTATTTCTCCAAACAAAACCCTATATTATCAGTCTTTTAGGTAGGATCGACCACCTTTGATACCAATTTGTCACGACCCATCCCCTGGGGCCCATGCTGCTATAACCCCAAGCCCGATTCCCAAAGGCCAGGGGCTGGAAACTAGTGCCAATGGCAATAATCTACAAGTGGGAGGCATTTTTTGAGTACTTTTACACACACACTCACAAACCCAACCCACAAAGATGAAAGGGAATATATGTATGCCATTAAGAGTAAAAAGTACAAGCTAAAAGTGATGGGGCCAGAATAAAATCCCAACAAAGAAAATATGAAAACAAGAAAGTACAATGGTCTCTAAAAATCTATTCGCAGAAAACCCTACCTGAAGGGTAGGTGTAGAGTAGCTTTTGGAAGACATAGGAGTATTCCCCATCTATCTGATCTCACTAGGAACCTCCTGGTCTTGGACCACCAAGGTCTCTGTCAAAGCATCGGTCATCTGCACAAGATACGACACGTCCGAACGAAGCCTGCGTAGGGGTGAGTAACACAATACTTAGTAGGGACCCCAAACCACAAAGAAAGTTGAAAAAAGAAAATTACATATGAATAAATGGACAGATCATATAAGTATAAATTATAATATAGAAAGAAGGATTATCAGTCATAAAGATGAACAATTTGAACTTCTAAGGAACTCATCCTCGATGAGTCACTGATGTCTGTCGGGCCACCTAGATCCGCTCATCTACCGAGATACTGAGGCCTTCTCGGCTACTCATCTACCAGGCTATATAAGTCTACATGGTTATTCACATTCCAGGCCACATGAGTCCGCACAACTGCTTGTTTGCTGGGTCACTGAAGTTCACTTGACTACTCATCTTCTAGGACACACAGTTCTGCATGACTACTCATCTACCTAGCCACTAAGGTCCTCTTGGAACTTCCTTTTTGTCACAACCAGTCACATGATTCTCACTTATAGTGCACTTGATTCTAGGAGAATCTACTCCTCAAGCCATCAGTGATATCTCAAACTCCATGGAAACATACTTGGAGTATTTCAAAAGGACTGGCTCACCGCAAGGGTCCGAATGGCACGAAAAACTCTTCAATTGGACGTAGGGTTTGTAAGTAATTACTATTTTAATGAAAAGGGGTCGGTGGGGTCTGGTTCAAGTTCGAGCCGGTTGGAATGACCAGATCCGACTTAGCCCGAGGTACACCGACCTGACATGGGTCTGACCCGACCCAGATCTGGCTAGGTCTAGGTCTGGCCTTGACCAAGCATCGTCGCGGTTCTGGCCTGCTAGGGAAGCCCGCCTCTTTCCCGACCCGCTGGGGTGGCCACATCCTGTCTGAACCACTGTGAGAAGGCCAACCTACCTAGATGATATATGACAAGCACACTATGCCCCCTCCACCCCACAAGTCTCTATAGGGTCTCCCCTACCATGGGTTGCCTCCAGATCGTTTCCAATGACCTTTTCCACCACCCTCGACCAATGCCACAGGCTACCTCGCCATCGGTGTGCATCGCCTCTTGTACATGGCACTACTGTGGGTCGCCATCAACTGTTGACATCACCATCACATTGGAAGTTCCTTCCATGAGCCACTGGGTCTGCTATAGTGGTCAGATTTCTAAACCATAAGCACCCTCAGAATTCTTATGTTGTCGTCATCCCTGCTAGGGCCTCAAGGTGGTCTTTGCATCGATCTAAGGGTTAAATCATGAAGATCACACAAACACCCATAATAGAGGAATCCGTACCATGCTCATATTATCCCGAACCCTCCACGTTAGAATTCAAAACAAGTGGGGAGGGTATTTTTAATAATTCTAACATGGATAATCCCAATTCAAAGCCCCGAATCAAAATCCTCCAGTAAACGCACTCAGATTTCATGAATCATTCCGTTCATCGAATGAATCACATTCATTGTGGATATTTCAAGAAGGGGAAATAAAATTAATCAAGACACCCTACCAGATGTTATATTGTTCATTGGTGATGATTGGTGTCACTGCGTTATTCATTCCATGATCCATCATTGGCTGACTTTCGTTGATCGCCGTTCACCAATGCCAAAGCTCCAATAGTTCAATGTGATTCTCCAACGTCCCAACGATCCCATATTTTATTAACCCACTAAATGGGAAAAATGAATTTTAGCATTTCTGTTACACTGTGTCGCAGTGTCGTTACACTGTTTGATTTATGGAGAAGCATTTCTTTTATGCTGCAACAAAATTCCAAATTCAAATAAAATAATCTAAAATTTTATTTTATTTTTCCTTAAGAAAATTATTCTATTAAATTTTATTAAATGTCCAGAAATTAAATTTTCTATCGACTTGTGCCGGTCGAGGCTAAGTCCATTCTTAGCTAAAGTTTTAATTCTGAACACAACGGTGCCCTCAAAAATTTAATTCGGGAACCCATTTAGAAGTTTCCAAAACTGCTCACATGCCCTATTTTAAATAAACAAAAAAAAGTTCAAACAACTATTTGGAGCTCATCGGGACTCGTAATAAAGTGTCATCTACGTGCATAGCCTCGAAATATTCCCATTTAATTTAAAAAAATTACATGGAATTCTAGGACGTTACAATCTTGATATAATTTAGTCAATTACTTTTCATTTATAGACCTAGTTTATGATTCCAATGTTGGGTTTGGTATGTGTCATGTGAAGTAACTTCATTGTCGATTTCCATTATCTGGTTCATGTAGTCCAACATATAAAGACCATTATTTAAATGTTCCATACCATAAAAAATTCCGTCTTTATAAAAGAAGCAACATTTATTCCTATATTTGAAACTAAATCCATATATATCTATTCTGGATCCAAAAAAAATGTTTTTGGTAATTTAAGGCACATAATAACAACAATTTAAAACAAAGATCATTCCGTTTGGCAACGTGAGGTGGTTTCCCCCGATATCTACAACAGAAATTTTATCTCTATTGGGTGTTAAAAGATCTACCTCTCCTTAGTGAATATTTTTTTAATCTATTTGGTTCCTATATTTGAATACATATGTGAGCACCAAAAGCTATATCTAATACCCAATTTGTCGAAATAGAAACATTCCACCCGATAACAAACACACCAGTAGCTTTACTTTGCTTCTTTGGCTAGGTGCAGTTTTCCTCCAGTAGACCTTCTTGCCACATGCGAAAGAGACAACATACTTTCCCCTTATTTCCCCCCAGATCTTCCTCTTCTTAGAAGGGTGTGAAGAGGCTTTGGGCATAAAGATCTTCTCTTTCCATTTCAGCTTTTTCACCATAAGGAAGAAAGTATTTTCATGCTTCATATCCTTATCTACTTGGCAAAGAAGTGTAATAATAATTGTAAGAGGCTTCTAAATGTTGTTCATATTAAAATTCACAACAAAATTTGACAATCCCTAATGGAGTGATGCCAGAATAAGTTCGATTATCAGTTATTCACAATGTTTAAACCCTATAACCTCTAAGTACTCAATGTATCCAATGATCTTCACTACATGAGGCTTAGTTGGGGAACCCTTTCCAAGCATGCTCTAAAAGAGTGCCTTAGAAATCTCAAACTTTTTTTGTCTAGCTCTCTCCTAGTAAAGACCATAGAGGTGCTCAATCATGTTATACACATCCATGTCTTCGTGAGACTTAATTAGATCACTATACATTAGTGAAAGCATAAAACATTGAAAGTCGACCTAATCACTCAATTATTTTTCATAGATAAGGAAATATTCATCACTCACCTCTTTAGTAGGAAAATCAGTCATTGGGGATTATAGCATGTAAGATTTCCATTCATGTAATTTCAAAACACAAAGGCATTGAAACCACTCCTGAAAGATAGGATGTTATCTTTCTCTAATATTGATCATAGGGATAGTGTTGATGAAGAACTTGTTATTTTATTATACAATTAAAAATAGCATATTATTTGTACTTTTCAAGATTACAAAATAAGTGAGAAATAATAAATTAAAGGTTTTTTTAAATATTCCACCATTTTATCAAGTCTCAATATCCCTCACTGTTGAACTTAGAATGTATAAATTCTTTAACATTCTAGTGGAAAGGATCCCCATTACATTTCTTAATGATCCATACTTTGGACATGAAAACCATAATAAAGTAATTAGGTAGGCGGTCTTTCCAACTTCATACATATAGGTCCTTGATTTGTTGAGTGGATTCCCCTATCCTAAAATCCTAACATGAATTTACTCAACACTTTCCTCCAAATTTTTAGTGAACAAACTTTGGCTGTTAAACTCAATAAAATTTTAGTTAATTCTAATCAAAAATATTTTTATAACTCCCTGATAAAAGTAAGTTTCTAAACTTTTTCCATGCACTACACTTTTTTATATGGTTTCATTCATAATCAAGTAATGGAATACTTAGTCTAACTTAATATTAAATTGATGGATTTTAATTTATTAAACATAAATTTTATCTTTTATTATTTTTTACACATATTTTTTTATATTAAGTGTATGTTACTTAATTAATTTACCATGTTGAATGAAATATTTACACATAATTAATTTACTTAATTTTCATCCTTGCATATTAATTCATTTATTTATGTGATCATAACCTTACATACATAAAATAAATAATTTATTAATAGACCCATTCATGACCTTTATTGAATGGTTGATTTAATGAGCGGACATTAAATAAAACTTTGACCTAGGAGAAATTAATCCTATTGTCAGTCTTGGCATGAGTTACAACATTCCACCTATCCACCTATGTGTCACCTGAGTTGGAATAATTATGGTTCCCTCTTGAACAACCTATATAGGAATTGGGATGCTCCATTAATTAAAAATATTTATTACTCACATGGATGAGAGGGGAACCAAAGGATTGGTAAAATAGGGTTACATAAATATCCTTGGACACATAGGTCCTACATTATAATGGAGGGAGGGATGACTAACATGACATCATTTAATTTAATATTAAATAATTTAAACTCATGTAATAAATTAAATTAAAACATCCAACACATACACATGTCTTGGTCAAGCTCATTAATGGTTATAGATGCAACTAATACGCATAAGTAAATGACTAGAATTCAATTATTTATTCATTCTATTATTTTTTAAGAAAAACATGCTTGAATTAATTAATTAAATAATTAATTCCCTTTAATCTTAATTATCATCTAATATTATTTAGATATACCCATCATTAACGATATTCCTGGAAAATAAAAAAAACCAATAATGACATATGAATTACAATAAATTAATTTAGCAGTTACAATTATTTAAAACCATGCGGAAATCAATAAAAATAATGTTTTAATAATGAAATTTTCAAATTTAATGTAATTTTAATTTTTTTCCATTAATGGGAGGCTAGATAGTGTATTCATGCAGCTACACACAATGTACCTCAGTTTCTGTATATCCAAGTCACATGCATGAGGCTTCGTCCTATTAACTCATCCAGACTACAAGGTGTGTACATGCCAGCTACACACACTATATCCACTTTCCATGTGATAGGTTGGCTCGGTCAATATCTAGTGTTCAATAAAATCACTTCTTGTAATTAATTGCTCAACATATCTAGATACAATACATATGGGTATACAGTGTGGGTTTTGGCTGCACACCATTTAACCTAGTTTTACTAGGCAATGATTTTTCACTTTCTTATGGAATATCCGATCATTATTCATTTGTTCTTAAACCATTAAGAAAATTAAACATAGAAAAAATATGATTAATATGTCGATAGCATGTTAATTAAAATCCAATTAAAGAAAGAATAACATGAAATGAAAATTTAGCCACAATTGTTCATAAATCAACAATAAAAAAAGTAATTATAAATTTCAACACGATTTCTTTGATACCAATTGTTGGTTTTGAGTGTAGTAGAATATATAATAGGTGGAGGATATATTAAAATTTCTATTAATAATTATTACCTGAAACTGAGATAGAGGATCTTGGACTTCAAATTTATAATTAATTTATTTAATATTTGAATAAATATATACCAAGGCTTAGGAACGTTCTTCATTGTTTAATGTTTATCATCCAAAAAGTCCATTTTGGATTTCCTTCCTAGTACTGTGAGGATCCAAGGATAGAATCCCTCTAGCGGTGATCCACACATGCTCCTACGATCACTGAGTAACACAACTCGATCTCCAGGTGCTAGCATGGAGAGTCGAATGTATTATGTTTATCATTCTTGATCACTTGTTCTTTTGTATTGAATAAATATCTCTTGTTCTTATCATTATTGAGAAGGATAGAGAAATAGGTGTTGAGATATAATGTGTTGTGTGCAACAATTCACTATTATTAATTTTTTGATACTCTATACAATATACATAACCATCTATTTATAGAGTAATTATTTAAGTTAAAATATTATTTAATTTCATACTAGATATTAAATAACATTTAATACATTTAATAAACCCCATGCCACATTATAATAATTATATTATTATTATTTTGGGGTGAGATCCAACTTGCGCAATAAAAAATATTATGTAACGATCTTGTTAATTAATATTTTTTATTGGACTCGGTCTTGGTCCATTCAAACTCCTCTATCATTTATTAGAAAAACTAATAAATATTTTATTCATATATTAATATTTTATTCAAAATCTAGAGAATAAATATTTATTAAAATATTCAATAATAAAATAAATATTTTATTCGTATGCAGGTGAATAAATATTTATTTAATTTATGTGATCAATATAACTTGAATAAAATTGTTCCTCAGACCTGAGAATAATATTTATTCGATTAATTAAACTCAATTAGATATTAATCGAGGTCAACAGAAACACTTAGTGCTTGACCATGTAGGAATATTTCTCATTTGAATCACACATGCTTGCCTAAAGTCTGAGATTACAGTCTAGCAATGGGTCAAGGCACCCAAGAGAAAGAAATTAATGTTGCAACATCAATTACCACATACAAACACTCACTGTGTAATATTATACCTTTTTCAAAATATCTCATCATGTAGGTTTCATAACTATTTCACCAACCTATATGCTCGATATTTTCTTCTTTAACTATATGAAATAAACACATCATTACACCATGGACATGGAATTTAATGCGACAGTTCTATTACAATCAAAGGAATGATATATTAGCTTTCACAAATATGGAAGGGAGAAATCCTTTCTTGACATATTCATTACTGACATGTCACTCATGACACACCTAATGTATCCAACTTCTTCATAAAATATTATTTTCATGGTTTATGAAATACATATATTTACATGAGTTGTAACATGTATTAATAATAATCCTAAAGAATTAGGACAATCACACACACTCATAGATAGAAATACCTGATGACACAAAAACATGCGGAATTCCTACTAGTGGGTCTGTTCTCATAATCTACCATCTTAAAGACTACCAAGTGTGAACTTCATTAGAATATTCCTCATTTATTTATGAGTACTCACACATGACATTCTATATACTATGTGTTCTATCATATTATGTTGTCTAACCGCATAACATTATTTGAGAACATCATCATAGCACATCACGGTTCATATCATAGTGGGGAATTGTTATGACTTTATCAATGTGTTGTATACTCTAGGACATTATTACATTAGATTCATGGAGAACAACAAACAATATGTGATAAGAAGTTTTATTAATATTCCATACATCAAATATTCATGTAATTAAAGAACAAATACTTGGTCCTAGGACACAAAATCCAAAAAATATTACATTGCACCATCATTTTAATTCAAGATTTATATAAAAAATATTTACATTGACATCATATTTACAATTAATAAAAAAATATTAAAACTCAACATAAAAAATCAAAACTCTTATAGGCTTTTTCCAATGGTCAAACTCTATACAAATGTTTTTCCCTATAATAAAACTAATCTTTATTTTATCAATAGTACATAAAGACAAGCGAATTATAATATTAATGTTATATAATCCACTTATGATAATTTTTATTATTAATTACTAAATATATTAATGATATTATCAGTTATTAATTATCTTAATTACTTAATTTTTTTGTAAATAATTATGTCATTAAACTAAAATTACACTTCAATATTAAAAACAATCTGAGTTCTTTTGTTTGGTTCAGACAACGTGTCATGTGTTTTAATCTAAAATGACATTTTTATATTCAAAATACCAACTTCAAGACATATTGGCCACATCATGTGTCAGATTCAAATGTGATCAATTCCTAAAAATCAAAAATGAATTATGTATAATTTTTCTAATATTTGAAAATAATCCGATCTCATTTTATCATTTTTGAGAATGAAACACACATTTTAAACTAAAATGACAATTTTATATTGAAAGCACACAATTCGGGTCATACCGACCACATCGTGGGTAAGATTAACATGTTTTAAATTGCTAAACATCACAAATAAATTATTTTACAAATGTTTAAGAACAATATAAGATTTTTTTCTCATTTTTTACTGTAGGTTCTAGACAATGTTGAAGCGTGGAAGGGGTGTTGCCCAACGTTTAATTTTTTCCATATTCAATGAAAAATCTCAGATCTATGTGATGATAAATGTTGTGATTCACAAAATTGAATATAAGAAAAAAGAAAAATTAATATAAACCCATAAAAAAGAGATAGTATCAACATATTTTTTTTATAATTAATTTAATTAAATAGAATTACCTCCAAGGCGATTCTTTCTTCATTGATGCGTTCGGCCATAGATATGCAGTGTGTCTTCGTTGCATTGTAGAGATAAAGGGTAGATATCCTCTAACGGTGATCCACACATACTCCATGAATCTCCATATGCCGCAAAAGGAGTCTCTAGGTTCTAGAATGGAAGATCATTTCACTTGAGTCATCTACCTTCAATCACCTTGAGAACTATTTCCAAAGGATTCTCCTTGATCTGGTGGAGGAGGATCACTCTAATTCTTGAGAGCATTCTTGGAGATGGAATAACTCTCTAGGATCAAGTGGGTTTCTCAAAATTTTGTGCACAACACAAAATGGGAATCACTTAGCTTTCCCTTGGCTAATGAGAGAATAATATTATTGGGAATTTATTTCACTAGGGTAATAATAAATAATCCATACAAGTGACTTTAATTATTTCCTTAGTCATTGAAAAATGACCATGTCAAATTAAAATAGAAATATTATTATTTCATGACATGAAATTAACTTGCGAGTTATAATTAAAAATTATTTAATCAAATAATATTAAATATTATTATTTCTCCCTAGACCATTAATCTCAGTCTTCAAATCCACCTCAATGTTTATTAATTATTCTTCCCACCATATATTTTATTGAATAACCAGTGAAGGAATAAATTAAATCAGACATACATGAATAATTATTAAACCATGTCCGTGATTAATATTTATTCAACTTGTCAAATAATAAGTTATTTAATTGAGATTCTCGATACACTTAGTGTGTGACCCTATAGACCTTTTTCTCAGTGGCATTATGTGGAGAAGCCTAAATCCAAGGATTACATATAGGAACACAGCAAGGAACCTATAGAGTAAGAAGTTAATGCTACAATGACATTCCACCTCATATAAACATTTACCGTGTCGTATAATTCATTTATCACGATATCACTAATCGAGCATGTTGCATGTTAGTGCCATCAACCTATATGCTCGATAACTTTTTCTTTGAATTTTTAGAAATAGAACTTTCCTATAGAACACCATGGGCATGGATTTATTTACGATATATATATTTTATCAAAGGGCCTAAGATATTAACTTTATTTTGTGAAAATAAGGGATAAATCCTTTATTGTATTATTCATTAATGCAATATTACTTGTGACGCACCCAATGTATCCTACCTCACCACGAACATCTGCTGTAACAGTTTTTGTCAATAAATTAAAGTATGTGACTCATAATATCCATTAATAATAATCCTAATGTCTAAGGACCAATAAAAATGTTCTAATATAAGAACATCCAATGACACTTATAAATGTGGATTTCCTACTATCGGGTCTCATTCTCATAATATCTTACTAGATATCACCAAGGGCATACACCATGAGAATATGACTCAAAGTCCTATGAGTATCCACTAATAAAATCCTATATCATTTGTGTCCCTCAAATGATATCATTCGACCATAGAACATATATCTAAAATAGTGTCATAGCACTTCCGGGTTCTCATCATAGCAGGGAACTGCTATGAACTTTCAGCGTGACAACTAATCTTGGGAAATTATCACATGCGATGATACATATAAGAACAATCATGATGTGATAATAAGATTATTGATATTAAAATCCATGAATATAAGTTATCATAAAGTACATATAGTTTGGTTCTAGGGAACCAACTCCAACAGACTCCCACTTAAACTAGAGCCAACCACTAACAACCTTCAGTCTGCTAGCTCTCACATGATACTCATGCTTCTACTAAGATATGCCTTTAGTTAAGGGGTATTTCAAGTTATCTACCATAAATACTTTTCTCACTACAACATCACCCCTCTGATGAAAATCCCTCAAGAGGTGATACTTTCGGAGTATGTGCTTTATCCATTGATGTGATCTTGTCTCTTTACACGAGCCACCAATGCAGAATTATCACAATACAATGTGATATGGTATTTACTTCTAGTCACCCCATAAAGATCCTATACAATGTTATGAATCCAAACTTATTCCTAGGATTCATCAGAAGAAACTATATACTTAGACTCCACTGTAGAATCAGTGAAAACTAACTGCTTTGAACTCTTCCAGCTCACAACTGCTCTATTGAGATAAAAAAACATATCTTGATTGTGACATTAGATCATTATAATCTATATGAAAAATATCATCAACATAACCTCTTATGACAAGCTCCTCATCTCCTCTATACACCAGGAACATATCCTAAGTTCTTCTCAGATACTTAAGGATAACCTTAACAGTAGTCCAATTCTATTCTCCTAGATCTTCTTGATATCTACCTACCATGCTCAATGCATAGGAAATATAAAGTCTAGTACATAACATGGAATACATGATTTATCTATCACTAAAGCGTATGGGATCTTACTCATTCTCTCTTTCTCTTTTTGTGTTTGGGGAGACATTTTCTTAGAAATTTGTAAGCCATGTGACAGTAGAACCAATCCCCTATTGGATGGTTCCATACGAAATCTCTTTAGTATCTGGTCAATATATATACTTTGACTTAGTCTAAGTAGCCACATGGATCTATCAAAAATGATATTGATCCCTATAATATAGGCTGCTTCACCTAAGTCTTTTATAGATAAGCATGTTTTTAGTTGGTCCTTAACTTACTATAATACTCGTATGTCATTTCCAATAAGTAATATGTCATCAACATATAATACTATCATAATGACTGTATTCCCAGTAATCCTTTTGTAAATAGATGACTCACATTCATTTTTAATGAAACCAAATTCTCTTATGGATTCATCGAATTGAATGTTCCATGAACTGTATTATTTCTTTAGTCCATAAATGGAACACTGCAGCTTGAAAACTCTTTTGCAACAACCTGGTGTCACAAAATCTTCTGGATATGTCATATAGACATTTTCTTAAATATTTTTGTTAATAAAAGTAGTATTTAAATCCATATTCTAAATATCATAGTCATGTTGAGATGCCCTAGAAAGTATGATTTTGAAGGATTTAAACAATGAAACCGCATAAAAGGTTTCATTATAGTAAATTAATTAATGTTGTTTAAAACCTTTACCCACTGTCCTTGCTTTACAGGTACTTAATTTACCTCCCACGTCTATTTTCCTTTTGAATACCCATTTACACCCAACAGGCCTTACATCAACTAGTGCATCAACCAGAACCCTAACATGGTTTTGATACATGTAATCCATCTTTGAATTCCTAGCTTATAGCCATCTTGTAGCTTCTGAGATCTCTACTACCTACTTGTTGAAGGGAGGTTCATCATTGTCTAACAATAATTAGTCACCATCCTCAGTGACTAGAAAACCATATCCCTCTAGATACCTTACCTCTCTTACACTCCTACACAGTACTTTTGTTTCAGGAACTACTTCTTCTATGGGGACCTGTGGAACTTGTTCCTGTACAAACTCTTGTGTATCCTGACCATCAACTTCATTGAATTCAATATTGTTCCCACTATACTTTTTGAGGATGTGCTCCATCTATAGAAAGATAGATTGTATGGAGACATTCACTTTATTGTTTGATAGGTTGTATAGGTAGTATCCCTTTGTTTCCTTGGGATAACCTATAAAGATACAAATTCTTCTAGGAGGTTCTAGTTTTTTTGGTTGAGAAATCCTTAACAAATGCCTCACATCCGCATACACGTGTATGTGAAAAAACAGGTTTCCTTCCACTCCATAGCTCAAAAGGAATTCCATTTTACTCTTTAGTTGGTACTTGGTTTAATGTGTATGCCACGTTTTATAATGCATATCCCAAAAGGATAATGAAAGAACCGTATGAATCATCATCGAACTTACCATGTACAACCAGGTATGGTTTTTCCTTTCACTAACACTATTCCACTATGGTGTATAAGGTGGTGTGAGTTGAGATAGAATCCAAAACTCCCATAAAAAGTGGATGAACTCTTGGTTAAGATATTATCTACCTCGATCTGAACAAAGATTCTTTATCTTCCTACCAAGATGATTCTCTAATTCATTCATTAATTCCTTGAATTTATCAACGGACTCACACTTATACCTCATCAACTAAATATATCCATATCTATTCAATTAATCAGTAAAATTATGAAGTAAGAATGTCCACCTCTAGATTATACTGGAAATGCTTCACAAACATCTGTGTGTACCAATCCTAGAATCTCTGTGGCCCTTTAACCATGTCCACCAAATGGTGTTCTGGTCATTTTTCTTTGTAAAAAATCATGAAATCTATCAAATGGTTTTAGCTCATAAGATTATAAATATCCATCGTGACAAAGTTTTTTCAAATGATTATTGTCTACATAACCAAGGCAGTGATGCCATAATTGGGTGTTATTTCAGTTGTGTGAACCTGATTCATTATCGATTTCCAATACTTGGTTTTCATAATTTAACACATACATACCATTATTTAAATGTTCCTTACCATAACATATGTTGTTCTTATAAAATAAACAACATTTATTTCTGAACATGAAAATAAACTCAAATGTATCTAAACTTGATACAAAAATTATTATTTCGGTAACACTAGGTACATAATAAAAATCATGTAAAACCAAAATCATTTCCGCCAACAATGAAAGGTGGTAGTCACCAATGTAGAGAGCATCCAACCTCACACAATTAGCAGCTTGTAGACCCACCTCTCCTCAGGCAATTTTTCAAAATCTACTTGGTTCTTGAATTTGGATATAGATGTGGGCACCAAAAGCTGTATCTAATACCCAAAGTGTATAAATAGAAATATTTCACTCGATAATGAACCCATCTTTGGATTCCCCTTACCTTTGGGTGTAGTTTATCTTCCAATGGCATGACTTTCCACATGAAAAACATACTACCTCCTTTTCATTGCTCTAAATTTAGATCTTCTTCTTCCTGGTCAGACTGTGCTTAGAGGCTTTAGACTATTTATAAGTATTAGACCCCTTTTCATTTTACTTCATCTTTATATTCACCATTAAGAACTATGGGTTTTTCATTCCTAATGTCCTTATCCATTTTTAAAATCAAGGCCCAAAGTTTAAATAGTCTCTTATCATTATTTCTCATATTATAATTCACAATAAAAATAGATAAAGCCTTGGGAAGTGATGAAAGGATGAGATCTGTAAGCAAATCATCTAGGAATTTAGTCCCTAAGATGTCCAGATGCTCAATTTAGCTGATAAGCTTGAGTATATGAGGCCAAGCTAGCACATAATCTCCAAGCATAGTCATGAACAAATCATTATAGATTTCATACCTCCCTTGTCTCGCCTTCTCTTGATATAGACCCCGAAGGTGAGACATCATTATATAAGCATCCATTTCCTCATGTTGCTTCAAGAGATCATTAGACATGTATGATAGCATGAAACAATGAAAATTTGTAGAATCATTAAATTTTTCTCATATAGAGATATATCTTCATCACTCATCTCATTTCTAGTAAAAACTGGTAAAGGCTCTTCCAGCACATTCAATTTTGTTTCATAGTGAAGGATGACCCATAGACGCCTTTTTCACTCTTGGAAATTCATTTCGGTGAGAAGTTTTTTCTTCTAAAGTATGGATCATGGAAATATGTTTGATGTCATTTTTAATGATATTTATACAAATAAGATAAGTAGATATTTTTTAATTTATCTAATAAAATTTAGTAAAATAAATAAAATTATATTTATTAGTCTCCCACTATTTTATCGATACTATATAGCACTCACCATTGGATTTGGAATATTCTGCTTCTTGGACATTCAAGTGGAAAGGATCTATATTCCATTCTCATTACCCCAACTTTGGCTATTCAAGCAACTCAAATCGTTTTAGGTAGTATTCCAAATGACAACTACATTAACTCATAGTTCCTTTATCCATTTAGTGGACTCCCCAATCTTGAAATCATTAATTTAGATTTCCAAAACCAATGCCTCCCAGTTACACCAAGTCCCACTTTGGCAGTCAATCCTTGATGTCAAACAAGTTAAGTCAACCCAAAACATCAAATTAGAATTCATTGATAATTGAAATCACCCCAACTTTGGCTGGTCAAGCACTTCTAACTATAGTTTGATTCTAACCAAAGTAATAGAAGGCTATACCAACATAATATTTTATTGTGGGATTTTATCCATCATGCATAAATTTCCATTTATTATCTTTATCACCTGATTTTTAATAAGAGGTGGGATTACTTAAGTGATTAACCATGTATTTAGATAATATTTATGCATAAACCAATTTATTTTAGTTCCATATTGAATGATTTTTAATTCATTAATTGTGTGAACACAACAAAACATCCATAATGAATAACCATGAAAATGACAGAAATAAATTAAAGGGTATGATCATCTTATTTTTCTAAAGGTTATTTTATCTAGTGGTTGATAAACTATCCACCAACCTAGGGGGAAGACCATGAACCAATTAGGTTAATTTTTATAGATTTCGACATGTCCACCTTTATATCTCTTTGGATGGGTTTCACATATGCTCCAAACTTGAACCACCTCCACTAGCTTGGGATCTCCATCAATTACATATTCTTTTACTGACACGTAGGTGAGGGGTAAAAAGGGGTTTATATAAAAGAAACCTTGGGCATGTAGGCCTTATATATTAATGAGGAGATAATGCATAAAGACTAACAATTTAATTTAATAATAAATTAAAAGGAAACCAATCACATACAATGGTCTATTCTAGATCATGATCATCCACATGCATGAAACGAATTACACATTTAATAACTAGCATTCATTTATTTAATCATTATTTTTTAAGATAAATTAAACTCGAATAGATTAATTATTAACATTAATTAATGAATCATTTTATCTTAATCCTTTTTTGAATTTCATTGAGATTCTCATCCATTATTATTTTAAACAAATTAAAATTTATTTAAAATTAACCATGAACATAAATGTACCTTGGAATTAACCCAATGAATACCCATAAAAATCTACTCAACATGTATTATACTAGTATAAGCTTTATTATTTGTGACATATAGCATACATGACTTATCATGTACATTCATGATGTTTACTTCATGGATGATTACACGAATTACATTACTTTTCAGTAACATGTAATGCTTTAATGTTCATAGAATAATAATTATAATAAAACTTATAAAAGATAAATAGATCTAAATATTATGAAAATATTAAAGTTTTAATTATGCATAATTTGGTAACAATACACAGTGTGTAGATCTTATCTACACAACATATACTACCTTAACCATCTATCTGAATTACATGCCTAGGGACTTGGCATGTGAGGATTACTTTGGAATTATTTGAGTACATGATGTGTATAGTAGGACACACACCATGTTGAATCCACATTACATGGTCACCGGTCTGCTAAGTTGTGTATGGGATACACTTCCCATCTCGGACCCAAAATGGACTACATTCCATGTTCAGTGGGACACATGGCATGTAGTCTGGCTGAGCATGTGTCGGTCTATCTGGGTCAACACATAGTGTAAGAATTAACTACATCACGTGTCTTTAAAGCACACAGTTTGAGTAATTTCTAAACTACTCCTGATGAATTGAACACAACTACACTGTGTGTAATTATGATTACAAAGTGCGGACTACTGTTCTACCTAGATAGAATCCTTGGCACCTCTTAATGAGATCCTTGACATATTTTTAAACATAAAATGAATTATTTTTGTTAGATATGCGAGAAACGATAGAGAAATAAACAAATTTCATCATTTAGATTAAAAAGGGATGATAAAAATTGAATTGAAAACAAAATTATAAATTTACAAATAAAAAATTATTATTAAATAATTATAAACAATAATATAATCCATATGATACAACTTATAGGTTTAGGGTGCAACAGAAGTATGGAAAGGGAATTTCCCAACAATTAATTTTTTCCATATTCAATGAACAATATGTGATCTATGTGATGATGAATGTTGTGATCCATGGAATTGAATCAAATAAATAAGAAAAATGAATAGAAACCCAGAACCAGGAGATATGATCAATATATTTTGTTTATAATTAATTTAATTAAAGATAATTACCTCCAAGGTGATTCTTTCTTTGTTAATGTGTCTAACTACATATATGTAATGCGCCATTGTTTCATTGTAGAGATCAATGGTAGATCTACTCTAGAGGTGATTCACATGTGCTTAAGGAATCTTTAAATATCACTAAAGGAGTCTCTAGGTGTTAGAATGAAAGATCATTGTACTTGCATCATCCACCTTCAATTGCCTTGAGAAACACTTCCAAAGCATTCTCCTTGATCTGGAGGAGGAGGATCACTCTTGTTCTTGAGAGAATTCTTGGAGAGGGGATAACTCCCAAGGATTGAGAGGTTTTCTCCAAATGTTTTGCACAACCCAAATTGGGTGTCACATAGCTTTCGCTTGGCTAATGAGAGAATAATATAACTAGGAATTTATTTCAATAGGGTAATAATAAATAATACACAAAAGTGCCATCAATTATTTCCTTAATCCTAGTGAAACCCCCATGTCAAATAATAATAGAAATATTATTATTTCTGTACACGTGCTTAAATTTCACATTATAATTAAATTTTATGTAATCAAATAATATTCAATATTATTAATTTTCACTGGACTATTAATCTCGGTCTGCCAATCCTACTCAATATTTATTAATTATTCTGCCCATAATATATTCTTTCAAATAACTAGTTAAAAAATAAATGTGATTAGGAATACATGAATAATTATTAAACCAAGATCGAGATTAATATTTATTCAACTTTTCAAATAATAAATTATTTAACTGAGATTCTAGATACATTTAGTGCGTGACCCTCTAGGCCTCTTTCTTAGTGGCATTAGGTAGAGCAGCCTAATGTCAAAGGTTATCATCTAGAAACATGCCAAGGAACCCATAGAGAAATAAGTTAATGCCGCAATGGCATGTCACCTAATAAGAAAATTTACCATGTAATATAATGTCTTTATCACAATATCTCTAATCAAGTAGTTTGCATGCCAGTGCCATCAACCTATATACTCGATATCTCTTTCTTTGACTTTGTTGAAATAAAACATGCCTATAGAAAAAAATGGCCATGGATTTATTTAGGTTATATTAGTTCTATCAAAGGGCCTAAGATATTAACTTCTATTAGTGAACAAAATGGATAAATGATTTCTCACATTATTCTTTAATTCAATATTACTCGTGACATTCCCAACATATCGTACCTCGTCGTGAACATCTGTCATCACGGTTTTCATCAATACATCAAAGTAAGCAACTCATAATATCCCCTA
Source organism: Viscum album (assembly GCA_963277665.1). NCBI lineage: Eukaryota > Viridiplantae > Streptophyta > Magnoliopsida > Santalales > Viscaceae > Viscum > Viscum album. The sequence continues at coordinate 2,089,488,471 of OY728160.1, forward strand.
ATAATAATATTAAAGACAAGGTACCAATACACACATCCAAAAATAGGATCATCCATTGAAACTTATAAATGTAGATTTCCTAATGTCGGCTCTGGTTCTCATAATATCCAACTGGATATCACTAATGGTGTACACCATGAGAAGGTGCCTCAAATTCCCTTAAGTCACCACCCCTGATAGACTATATCATTTGTGTACCTCAAATGATATCATCCATACATAGAACATATATATAAGAATAGTGTCATAGCACTTTCAAGTCCTTATCATAGAGGGGAATAACAATGACCTTTCAATGCGACAGCTACTCTCGAGACATTATCTCATGCAATGTTTTGAAAAATAATAGTCATGATGTGATAAGGAGTTTATCAATATTCAGTAACCATGAATATAATCTATCATAAAGTATATATATGTTAGTTATAGGGAATCAACTCCAACATTGTCTTTGTGACACAATTTTTAAACTACAATGACACTTTTATAATGAAAAGAAAAACATCGATTCATACTGGACACATCATGTATTAGATTGATGTGCAGTCAATTTCTACATGTCACAAATGAACTATGCATAATTTTCTAAAATTTTTAAAACAATATGAGTTATGTTACTCAATTTTGACTATGTGACTCTAGTTTTAAAGTAAAATGATGCTTATATTGAAAAAACGCACTTCAAGTCATACCAACCACATCGAGTGTCGGATTGAAGTACATGTGATTCCTATGGGTCAAAAATTAATTATGGATCATTTCCCTAAAATTAGAAAACAACCCAAACTCGTTTTTTGGTTCTCGCTATGTGACATAAATTTTAAACTAAAATGACACTTTTTTATTGAAAGTGCATGATTCAAAGAATACCGACCACATCATGTGTTAGATTTATATGAGGTTGATTCCTACACATCAAAAATGAATTTTTCATCATTGTACTAAATTTTTAAAATAATATAAGATTGTTTACTTAGTTTTGGATATGTGATATGTATTTTAAACTAAAATGAAATTTTATATTGAAAATGTACAGTTTGATTCATACTAACCACATCATTTTTCAAATTGATGCGTGGTCAATTCGTAAACATAAAAAATGAATTAAGAATCATTGAACTAAAATTTGTAAACAATCTAAGATCATTTGGTCAGTTTTGACAAAGTGACATGCATTTCAAACTAAAATGACACTTTTATTTTGAAAACAAAGATTTTGTGTCATACCAACCAAATCATGTGTTAGATTGATGTGTAGTATATTCCTACATGTTAAAAATAAATTATGTATTTTTTATTAAAGTTTGGAAATAACCTGTGTTTTTTTTCTCGGTTTTGGATATATGACATGCATTTTAATCAAATATGACACTCACTACCATTGATCAACCCTTTAGAGGTGTAAAAAATGGGGTTTAACAGAGCTAAAAATTTGTTGTTGTACAAAGAACCAATAAAAGGGTGCACCCTTTATCAGTGCTAGAAATAGCCCCTATAAAGGCCCTAATATTGTAGCATGCTGTTCAAATTACAGCACACTAAAACAACAACTTGTATATGGAAAATTAATAATTTAATTGAAATAAAAATTTGATCATGGATAAATTAAAATATCTATATTATAAGCATTTAAAACAATGTTTTATATAATTACATTGTCGATTAATATAACAAATGTAACACTCAAATGTTTTTATGAAATATTTTCTTAAAATAATTTTAATTCTTCATAGATTTGATTTCACACAATCGTGATTTTAAATGAACCACGAGACACCCATAGTAAAAAAATTACTGTTATAGCCTAGCCATTAGGTTAGAGGGAATAAGTATAAATAACTTATGCAAATGCATTGTGAATTTCTTTTATGTAATTATCATTAATGTTACATTGAATCCAGATGTAAAAACATTTCAATATTTTGAAATATTTTAGCTTTGAAAACTCATTATCTCTTTCCAACAACGAGATTAATTTTAAATTAATTACTAAATTTTTTATGTTTTGAATTCTGAAGAAGGGACTCCATATTTTTAGTCAGTGGATCCAAATTATTTAAATATATTTATTTTATTTTTGGGAATTATGAATAGTCACTTCAGTAATTTTTATTAATACGGTAAAAGAGTAAACTTGGAATTTATGGATAAGAATACTGTTATAAAATAATCCCAACACTTGTCTAAATAGCATAAGATGAGTTTTTTTAGACCTTAAAATTCCTTGGGTCCAAATATTATCTAGTTGAATCCACTTGGATGAGATCAAGATATTTATTTTATTTTATTTAAAGAAGAGTTAAATATGTCTCACTCAAATTTTAATAACTAAATCATTTTTAATATAATGTTATACTAAATATATTTTCTTTTATAAAAACTATTTTGAAAGAAATTTTTTTTCCTTTATAACGGTAATTTATTTATAAATAAATAATTGTCTTAATAGATTATAAATTAATGATGCAAAAATTATTTAATTGATGAAAAATCAATAATATAGTTTTTAGTAGAATAATATTACACATAAAAAGATCCAAACACTTGAAAAAATATTATTGGTCGAGTATATATCAACCATAACCATCCACGGGTCGTGTTATGGATCATTAGGTGCCTTATATAAGGGATTACGACACTTATATTTTTTTAAAGTGATGTCAAAGTTGTCATCTTCATAATTTAATAAGTATAACATTTTAAATATTGGATTTTCCATATGATAAATTCAAATAAAAGTTTTCTTATTAAATAAAGTAGATTTATATTCATCATAGTATTTTATTTTTAATTTTTATTCAACAAATAATCATATGAAATAATTATAAAAAACTTTTTTAGTAATTATTTTATTAATAGAAATATTAAATAAATGTTAATAAAAATATTAACGTGAATATAATTTGGACAAATTAACATGTATAATTAATTTTATAGATTACCTTGACCTAATAGGAATATAATAAAATAGTTGGTTCAAAGTTATATTGTTATATTAATATTTTTAAAAATCAATGAATGAATAGTGTCAAAATTGACACCATGGGTTGTTTATCAAAATAATGTTTTATTAAATTATTCAAAAATAATTAAGAATTTTTTAAAAATATATAATAATTATTATATTGAATAAAATTATATAATGTATTTATTTATGGTCAATTTTAAATAAAATAACTAAATATTTCACCTTTGTTATATTTTATTATTTGTTACCCTAGATAAAAATTAAATAGAATAACTAAGTATTAATTAAAAAGATAAGGTTTAAATTGACATAAATACGTGTCCTAAATTTATTGGTTTATGATATTACAACCCTATATCATCTCATATTATAAATTAGAAAAATTTTGAGGTTTTTGGGTAGGGTTTGATTTTATTATAAATTATTACTTATGGAGCTTCCAAAAGTTCCCCTCACCTCAATTATAAAAGGGCACCTCATACCTCACCTCTTCACTTCATTTTGAGCCTCACATATTGGCCATACCCTAAAATTTTTCCTTATAAAATTATCTATTTACATTCTAGAGGTTTTTGTAATCATCAATGACCAAATCTAGTGCTCTAAGAATAGATTTAGAGGAAGCACGTCAAGGAAAATGTAATATCTTCTACTAATTATTTCAAACTTCTTTCTTTTTATCCTACCTCTTCTTTAATTATTTAATTATAAAGTAATAAATCAGTATCAATCATATGCTGATATGTTATTATAATTATTAAACAACCATATTCCACCTTTTATGCATCCTACGAAAAATGAAATCACTACGCGTGCGTATGTATGACTTACCGTCTCCACGTTGTGGTGTAATATGTTTTTCACCACCACCTTATTTTGATGAGTATAATGATGGAAATAATAACTATATATGATAATTATAACATGATAATTATTATGAAACATTATAGACCATCCATTTAAAAACCATTCAAAAATTATGGGAATGATGTCGTCGTTCATTCGTATGTACGGCCTACCGTCTCCACGATGTGATGTGATTCATTCTACATGATCTTCATTAAACTAAGCTTATATAAAAGAATTGAATGAATAAATATACAGGATATGACTTTCAAATGTTATGTTTTTATGTCTTATGAATATTATAAGATTGATATTTCCCTTGTTTACCCTTAATGAGCATTTGAAATCACCGTTTCATATGTTTCTTTTTCCCAGGCCATGAAGAAGGGAATTAAGTAAGATAGTCAAAAGAAGTCTAGTTATAAAGAAATAAGAAAAAGAAAATGTAGATGTTTTACAAACCATTTGATTATGTTTTTTAGTTTCTAAATACACTATACATATACGATCCTATCATGTATTTATTATATGTTGTAAAAAATATACCTCAATTTTGAATTAATATCAATGCATGTATAGTATGGGTTGTTATAAAAAAATTAAAAAACATAAATGTTTCATTATCTTTGGAACCCAACCCCCTATCAAAAAAGCATGACCATGGTAACCATTTCTGAAAAAACCATCCCAAATTTAGAAAAATAATTCACCTATATAAGAAAAAGAATTCATTGGTGAGTAATAAAATAAATATATAATTTAATCATAATATGAAACAATGCATGAATAATATGTTAATTTTAAATAAAAGGATACACTTAGAGTCCTACTGGTCACATCATATGTCATATTATGGTGGGTATGATTCCTACACATCAAAAATGACTTATGGATAATTTTCCTAAAGTATTGTGACAATTCGAATAAGTTTTATTGGTTTTGATTTTGTCACTTTTCTTTTTTACTAAAATGTCATTTTAAACCGAAAACACACACTTTGAGTCTTACTGATCACACCATATGTTGGTTTGATGTGAGAATAATTCTTACACACCCTAAATGACTTATGAATAATTTTCCTAAATTATGAAGACAATCTAAGTGTTTTTCTTAGTTTCCACTGACTTACACATGTTTTGAACTAAAATATCAATTTTAGACTGAAAACGATCACTTTGAATCATACTAAGAACACCGTGTATTGGATTGAGGTACCAATAAATCTAATATGTAAAAAAATTAATTATGGATCATTTTACTAAATTATCAAAAGAATATGAAAGAGTTTTCTCAGTTTTGAGTATTTCACTTGTCTTCATGACTAAAATGTCAATTTTAAAAAAAAGACACACGTATAGTCATATCGGTCACATCGTGCATCAGATTGAGGTGTGGATAATTCCTACACATAAAAAATTATTTATGGAACATTTTCCTAAATTATGAAAACAATTCAAATGTGTTTTCTCATTTTTTAGTATGTCATATGTGTTTTTTACTAAAATTACATTTTAAACTGAAAACACACACTTTGATTCATATCGGTCACATCGTGTACCAGTTTTATGTGTGACTGATTCCTATACATACTAAATAACCCATGACTCTTTTTACTAAATTATCAAGACAATCATAAAGTTTTTTTTGAATTTTTTATTGAGTGACGCACATTTTGAACAAAAATGTCAATATTAAATTGATAATAGACACTGTAAGTCATTCCCATCACACCGTGTATCAGATTGAGGTGCGGATGGTTCCTACATGTCAAAAAAGAATTATGGATTGGTTTACTAAAGTATATAAAAAATTCAAATGTTTTTTATTAGTTTTGAGTGTGTCACTTTTGTTTTTTTAAAAAAATGTTAATTTTAAATAAAAAAGATACACTTGGAGTCATACAAGTCACACCATGTATCAGATTAAGGTGCATATAATTATTACATGTCAAAAATAACATGTAGATCATTTTTCTAAAGTATCCAAAAAAACCTAATGATTGTTTTCAATTTTGAGTACTTCACTTTTTTTTACTAAAATGTCATTTTGAACTGATAACATGCACTTTGAGTCATATCGGTCACATCGTGTGTTAGTTTTACATAATACTAATTCATATACATAAAAAATGACTTATGAATCGTTTTCATAAATTATCAATATTATTATAACACGTTTTTTTATTTTAAATGATTGAAACATGTTTTGAAATAAAACTTCACTTTTAAACTGATAACAAACACTTTGAATCATACCAGGGACACCATGAATCAGATTGAGGTGTGAATGAATCTAACATGTAAAAAAAATGACTTATGGTTTTTTTCTAAAATGTATCAAAATAATATGAATATGTTTGATCAGTTTTGAGTATATCAATTGTGTTTTTTTACTAAAATGTCATTTTAAACTGAAAACATGCACATTGTTCCCTTTCGATCAAATCATATGTCAGTTTTATGTGAGAATAATTCGTACATATCACAAATTACTTATGATTATTTTTCATAAATTATAAACACAATCAAAGTGTGTTTTCCTTCTTTTAAATTATTAAAAAACATTTTGAAAAAAAAATGTCAATTTTAAACTAATAATGAACACTTTGACTCATACTAGTTACAATGTGTATCGTTTTTCTGTGAGAATGATTCCTACACATAAAAAATGACTTATGAATTGTTTTCCTAAATTATCAAAAAAATTATAGCATATTTTCTTATTTTTCAGTTAGTGAAATTTTTTTTGAACTAAAATGTCAATATTAAACTAATAACAGATAATTTGAGTTCTATTGATTACAACATATAAAATATTTAGGTTTGGATGATTTCTACACCTCAAAAATGTAAAATGGACTGTTTTTATATAGTATCAAAATAATTTGAATGTTTTTCTCTTTTTTGAGTATGTCACATGCCTTTTTTACTAAAATGTTAATTTTAAATAAAAATACACACTTGGAGTCAGACCGGTCGCACTGTAAGTTAGATTGAGGTGTGGATAATTACTACACATCACAAATGACTTATGGGTAGTTTTCATAAATTGTGAAAACAATACAAATACATTTTCTTGGTTTTGAGTTTGTCACTTTTGTTTTTAATTAAACTATCATTTCAGACTGAAAACACATAATTTGATTCACATCGGTCACATCATACATTAGTTTGATGTGTGATAGATTCATACACATTAAAAATTACTTATGAATAATTTCCCTAAATTATCATGACTACCAGAGAATATATTATTATGTTTTCATTAGTGACACATGTTTTGAATTAAAATGTCAATTTTAAACTAACAATGAACACTTTGATTCATATTGGGAACACTGTATATCATATTGAGGTGCAGATCATTCCTACAAGTCAAAAATAACATATGGTCTATTTCCATACAGTATAAAGTAATCAAAATGCGTTTTCTTATTTTGGAGTATGTCACATATCTTTTTTTACTAAAATATACATTTTAGACCAAAAAGACATGCTTGGAATCATACCAGTCACAACATGCATCATATTGAGGTGAATATTATTTCTACACATAGAAAATGATTTATGTATCATTTTACTCTAGTATAAAAACAATATGAATGTGATTTCTCAGTTTAGAGTATGCCACTTTTATTTTTTTACTAAAATGTCATTTTAAAATACAAACACGCACTTTGATTCATATTAGTCACATATTTTATCAATTTGATATGAGACTAATTCCCATACATAACAAATTAATTATGAATAATTTTCTTAAATTATCAAGATATTTTGATTGTAATATCTCAATATTTATTGAGTGACACACTTATTGAACTAAAATGTCAATTTTAAACTCATAACAAACATTATAAGTCATACGGGGAACAACATGTATCAGATTGAGGTGTGGCAGATTCTTGCATGTAAAAAATGAATTATAAATTATTATCTTAAAGTATCAAAACAATCTGAATGTTTTTTCTCAGTTTTAACTATTTCAATTTTCCTTTTTACTAAAATTAAAATCAATCTTAAATAAAAAGAAACACTTGGATTCATACCTGTTATAGAGTTTGTTAGATTGAGGTGATAATGATTCCTACATGTCATAAAAGACTTATTAATCATTTTTCTAAAGTATAAAATGAATATGAATGTGTTTTCTCAGTTTTGAGTAAGTGATGTGTGTTTTGAAATAAAATGTAAATTATAAACTAAAAGCATACAATTTGAGTCATACTGAGAAAACTATGTATTAGATTGGGGTGCGGATGATTGAGTATGTGATGTATATTTTACTTTAAACTATATACCAAAATCCATAAAAGATATAATATTTTATATTTATATGGAAGAAAAATCCCATGATTCTTTAAACACTTCATGTTTCTGGTAGCATGGGGTTTCCTCTTCCATCCAAAAGAATCATGTTATATCTTTTCTAGATTCTTGAAGATTGGTGAAATAAAAATACCACTTCCCAAAAGATCTATGGAAAACAAAATAAGTATTACATAAAATGATACGTAAATTAACTTAAAAATTTTAGGTAAAATTATTAAAAACTAAATAAGTAGTAAGAATTCTTCCTTTCATGATTTCTATATACATTTTTGACTCATTTACTTTTTTCCATTATCTAAGATACATCCTTGAAGTATAATCTCTCATGATCATGAAAAGATTCAAACAAACCACCCTAAATTGAGAAAAACAATACACTTGTATAAGAAATAGTTATTATGTTAGTAATACTATTATGAAATAAATTAAACATAAATATGAGACAATGCATTGATAAAATGACAATTTTAAACTGAAACCACAAAATTTGAGTCATATCGAGTAAATTGTGTATCAGATTGATGTATGGTTAATTACTATATGTTAAAAAGGTCTTATGGATTATTTTCCTAAATTATCAAAAAAATAAAAATGTGTTTTTCTCTGTTTTTAGTATGTCACATGTGTTTTTACAAAAATATCATTTTAAACTAAAAACACTCACTTTGAGTCATACTAGTCACATCATGTGTCAGTTTGATGTGAGACTGATTCCTACACATCAAAACTGGATTATGAATTATTTTCCTAAATTATCAAGATAATCAGATTATGTTTTCTCTATTTTCAGTGAGTGACACTCTATGTGTCATGACCCATCCTAGGGGCACATGCCGTGACAACCCCAAGCCCACCTTCCATAGGCCAGAGTCTGGCGACTAGCACCAAAGGTGTAAATCTCGATAACTGGGAAGACATCGCCTTTATAAAACATAAATACATCCAACCAGAGTACAAGTGGAAGTAATAAACTGAGTAAAAAGGAAAGTGCTGAAAAGTAAATGGCCCAGAATACAAACCCAAATGAAAAGTATAGCTACAACTGAACGAAAGTACAACAGAAAAGACAAACAGTTGGAAGATTGAAGCAGCTCCAAGGTCGTCCACCTCGAATCCTACCTAAAGGGTAGGTACAGATAGCCTCCTCAACGCCCTCACCCGCCAACCTCCTCCGAGTACCGTCTCATCATGAAGTACACCTCTAGGTACTGACTCGTCGGGAGGTCCACCTCTGGGTACTGACTCGTCATGAGGTCCACCTCTGGGTACTGACTCATCGTGAGGTCCACCTCTGGGTACCGTCCAGTCCTCGTATACTCGTACTCTGTCAGCGCTGTCCATCGTCTACATCCAAAACAACGAGGTGCGGGCATAGCCCGTATAGGGGTGAGTATAACGATACTCAGTAGGGACCCCGAGACCCTCAGGGTCTCACTAAATCCAACCAGGATAACCAAAAAGAAAAGATAAAAACATGAAGTATCAACCAACTCTACTTAGGTATATGCCCATACATATACCTTAGTCATCAATTCCAGTTCGACTCCAACTCACAAGCCCAAGTACAACCTAGTCCACACAGGAAAGCATAACCAGTCCACACAAGAAATCACAACCCAGTCCACACAAGAAATCACAACCAGTCCACATAGGAAATCACAATCCAGTCCACACAGGAAAACACAACCAGTCCACACAAGAAAACACAACCAGTCCACACAAGAAAACACAACCAGTCCACAGAGGAAAACAAGACAATCACATAGATGATAAAGATTGAAAGACTAGACTTAGCTCATATAGGTATACTACTCACGAAGAGGGGTGGAGATGATTAGATGTAGCCTCTGAATCATCTCCTCTGTCAAACCCATGTAGGATCCTTGTACAAAAGTCGTCACTGCCGAACCCACGTAGGATCCAAGTACAATAACCATCACTACCGAACCCACGTAGGATCCAAGTACAGTCATCATCGCTTCCGAACCCACGGAGGATCCAAGTACAGTCATCCTCACTGCTGAACCCACGTAGGATCCAAGTAAAGTCGTCATCATTGCCGAACCCACGTAGGATCCAAGTACAGTCATCATCTTCGTCGCAGTCGCAGCCAGCTCTAGGGTTCCCGCACACGGCACGATCGATTCCGGTAGGGTCCTATCCATGACCCAAGGGGTAGATACATCAACTGTCACATAGTCCCATGAAGAAGTATCTCAAAGGGCTGCCTCGTCAAAGGGGTCTCTGTTAGGTCGGAAAAAGCAAAGGAATAGATGGCAAGAGGGGGGGTGAATTGCCTTTTAAAATTAATTAACAATTTAAAAATCAAAGTTAAGATGCAGCGGAAAGAAAGGAGGCAAGACACACGAAATTGATAACGGAGTTCGGCCAAAAACCCGGCCTACGTCTCCGCTCCCAACTCAACCGTTGAGAGATTCCTACCGCTTGCTTTTCAATGGTTTTAGCAAGAAACCCACTAGGCTTTAAGGTAGCACTAGGACCTATTACAGCTTGCTTTTATTGGTTTAGCAAGAACCCACTTGCTTTTAATGGTTTAGCAAGAACCCACTAGTCTTTTTACGGGTGAAGACTAGCTCACCGAGACACAAGCCTTTTAAAGGAAAAGCTTGAGAAAACCTCTTCACACCTTAGTGGTGGTGTGAGAACCCAAAGAAGGGGAGATGAGAAAAGAGTTGGGGTTTGTAGGCACAAACCCAATTTTAAAGCTCAAAAAGAGATAAACAATAAAACCCGTAATGGAGAAGCCTTGGGCGCCTTTGATTGATTGATGATGTTTGAGGGCCGCTTCCAAGCTTCTATGGAGGTGCTCTTGGATGTGGAAGTTGTTGGAGCACTTTGGGTTCCCTTGGAACAATCCGTCGGAGCTTCGCCAAAGATGTAAAAATGTGTCCGGTGGCTTGTATGTTGTTCTGGGGCTTCCTAGGCCTTTATTTATAGGCTAGGAACCTTCAAGTATCCGTTGGAGGGCTTTGGAGCCGTTGGAAAAGGCCTCGGAGCCGTTGGGAGGCTTTTGGAGTTGACTGGTCAAAGCCAACGGCTAGTTTGACCAGTGCTACCGGCTGGCCGGTACAGCTCCACCGGCTGGCCGGTGCCTTGGCAGTGGAGGAGAAGTCTGGTCCAGGGGCCACCGGTCGACCGGTACATCTCCACCGGCTGGCCGGTGCCTTGGTAGAGAAGAAGAGTCTTGATCCAGGCTCCACCGGTCGACCGGTGAGGAGCCACCGGCTGGCCGGTGGAAAGACAGTAGATTGCACTATTTGGGCTGGATGCCACAGGTCGACCGGTGGGAAGCCACCGGCTGGCCGGTGGACTGAATTTCAGTCCACTTCTTGTCCATTCTTGGGCCAATCCTTTGGAAATCTTTTGCCTATCATCCACAACACTTAAAAACAAAGTTAAACACATATGAAAGTGATTGTGATCATGAAAATCAAAGAGTGTGGGGTACAACAGTCTCAACAAAACAGACGGCGCATCTATCGGGCGCCCGGTCTGTGGGTTATTAGCCTTTTAGTCCTGGGGGCCCGGTTGGTTTCCTGTATGAACCAAAACGGCCATATATCAAATGCACCCCAAACTCTCTTGGGTTATACTCAAAGGAACTGTTTCACAAAATGATTACCAACGCCGCTGATGGTTCATCAAACGAACGTCCGGTCTGAGAGTTATTAGCTTTTCCGTTTGAGGGGCCTGTTTGGTTTATAAGCTAAACCAACCCAACCATACTCCAAATGTGTCCAAACCTCATGTTTATTATTTCAAAAGAACCATATCATCAAGAGGAATCCAACGTAGTCGATGGCACGTCAATCTGATGTCCGGAGCTCAAGTTACAAGCATTTCTGCTCCGAGGGCCCGGTTGGTTTCGTGTTTGAACCAACCCGACCGTACCCAAACTTCGCCAAATCCTTGAGTGTAATATACCGAAATGACCGTCTCGATCCAAGAAATTCAATGCAACTTTAGGTGCATCAATCAGAGGTCTGTAGCTCAAGATATATCAGTTTAACAAAAAAAGATCCTAAAATAGGGTGTCTGGGCCTGGTCCGACCCAGCCCAATACTCCTGGGTCGGCCCGAACAGGGTCAACCTGACCTGGGTTCGGGTCCGGCCCGGTTGGGCATGGCCCGACCCGGCAGGCGCGGCCCGGCTCAGAAGCCAGCCCCGGCTCGGCGCTGGCCGAGTGAGATGCAAGGGGCGCGACCCCCTTTTCTTGAAACGGTGGACCCAGTTGGGTCCTCCCTAGTAGTAGGTCGGGGGGGGGGGGTATTACACCCCCCCCCCCGGTTTTCCGAGTAACAATAGGCCATTATGGCCAGCCGGTTTGTTAGGCACCATGGGACCTAGAGGGGGTCCCGCCTCCTGGAATCGTAGGTGGCCGGCTCGGCCGGCCGCCCCTGCTAGTCTATCGCGGCCTTATGCCATAACTTGTCTCACCGGTGCGGCGCGACGGTGCCGTACCCCTCTGCCATGGCCCGCTCCTGGCCGCGACATTCTTCGGCCTCACCGTCACGGCGTGACGGCGTCGCGCATCACCACCGCGGCCCGCTCCAGCAGCGGTCCTCTTCGTCTCCACGTGGTGCAATGTCATCGCACCGCCTTCGCCACAACCTTGCATGGTCGTGGTTCCCTGCCGATCACCGTATGGTGCACCGGCACCGTGTGCCTCCACTTCCAACTTCAAAGAATATCAACAAAGAAGAGGGGAGGAGAATCAGTCATGTTTTTGCGGTCCGATCTCCTCCCGTTATGACAATATCATGCGGCCAATTCCTTAAGAAATGAAGAATGATGATAATGTTTTGAACTAGAAAAATAAACCCCTACCTTAGAAATACATCGCACGTCATCGAGCCGTAGAAAGAGGCACACGTCGTGATGATCAGACGTCACAGAAGATCAGTGACGATTCCCTTGATGTCGGAGGAAGTGTCGTCATCGATGGTGACATTCCCCGTGGTGGTGTCTCCTCCCTTGACGCGGAGGATAAAGAGGAGAAGGAACATCGTCGGTGACTTCGCGTTCTTCTTCAGAGGCGTTCTTTGTCGAAGAGGCGTTCTTCTTCTTCAAGAACGTTCTTCGTTGGAAGGAGGGAGCTCTTCTAAATTCTCCAAGAATTTCCCACACAATATTTGCCCAACTTGATATTAAAATGAGGTTTCTACCATTTTAACAACTTTTCATGCTAATTCAATTTAATCCAAACTCATTAATTAATTGAATGGTTGAAAAAATATTAAGTGCTGTGAGAGAGATAGAAGGTGGAGAGGCTCCACTCCAATAAATTAGTGGAGTTGTCATGTATTAAACAAGGGGTGATTTATGGGGAGTTCAAGGGGTTAAGGGAAAGTGAAAGGTTGGGGCTTGTGTGGGCCCCACCTCACAAATATCCTCACATGGGTAGTTAGGTGCTTGTGGGTACCACCCCAACTCCCCCATGTAGGATAAAACCACCTTAGATATAAAAGTAAAATTTTTCCACAATTTTATTCACCACTCATTGAATCCACAAATTTTAACTTCTCCTCCAGTGCTAACGCAACTGCGGTAAAGGTCCCCTTAAGAAAATACTGGTGTTGTGAGTTCATCGGTGCCCTCAGATTTCAATTTTATGCACTGGTTCAAAAGATAGAAAAACCCACTCGTTCATTCACTGAACGTACCTGAGCTAATCTTCGGAAATTGTTTCCGAGCACACCAGGCCTCGGAATCAGGTGCTGTCAGAAGCCACAGACTCGTAAAATTCCAAAGAAATTAAGAAAAAAAATTTCTTGAAATTTATAGTTCTTTAAATTACTCCCACCTCAGGGATATACATCCTTGTAAAGCTACAACACAAACTAGGGAAAATAAAGGAGGTTCCGAGCACGCATCTGAGCCTCCCGCTCCCATGTGCTCTCCTAGAGGTTCCCGTGCAGCCAAAAAAAAGCGCACAAGAGGAATCAACCATCCTCGTAGGACCCACTCCTGTCGATCCTCAACCTCCATTGGGACCTCTGTGAATGTAGACCTATCATCGATGTCCACATCCCCATGATCAAAGATGTGGGTCGGGTCGTGCACGTATCTCCTCAGCTGAGATGCGTGGAAGACGTCATGCACTTGGTGCAACTGAACTGGAAGGGCCATGCGAGAATCCACCTTGCCTACACTGCTGAGGACTTGGAAAGGTCTGATGAATCCCAGAGATAACTTGCCACCCCTGCCAAATCTCCTTAGACCTCGTTGAGGTGAGACTTGTAGAAATACATGGTCACCATACTTGAACTCTAGTGGCCTTCATCCCTTATCAGCATAGGTCTTCTGTCTTATTTGTCCAGTCTCAACTGACATGAACCATAGGCGGTCACTGCCCTCTGCTACATCAGGACACACCCAAGTCCAATCCCTGATGCGTCGCAGTAAACTATGTACCCAACACCCTCAAGATGGGCGCACTAGTCAACCTCTACCTCAGCTCCTGAAAAGATCTACTAGCATCTCTATGACCAAATGAAGGGTTACCCCTTCTTCGTCATTGCTGGAAGTGGTGCTGCAACTCTGGAGAATTCTGGCACAAAGGTAAGTCTGGCCAAGTGCTGAGTGATCGACTGCACCCTCTTATGCATGATTCCATCCTGTACTGCCAGTGTTTCCCTTTTCGCCAAAAAAGGAAAACCCTATCCCAACATTGTAGATAAACCAAAATCTTTTTTCCTAATACAGTAAATATGTGTATGAACTGTGGTTTCCCAGTCCATACACAAACTAACGTCATAAGGCCTCTAAAATGACACCAATAGGTTCCAACCAAAACTCTCGCGTCAAGGTTCAGATCACACCATCGGCGTAAGCGCGATTATCGAGTATCCTCCCAATGGTATCTACAAACGTGAGGGTCAAGTCAATGACTTAATCGGAAAATCTAGGTGTGGGACAAGATTCGTGGAAGGAAGGGATGATTCGTATCATTGTCTGTTGTTATGGTAGCTGGTAGTAGACACAGACCGTACCTCAAATCATTCCTAGATCCCCTGGGTCACACTCCTTGACTGCATGCAGCTACTCTCTTCCCCTGCCCTCCTACTCCCTGAGCCTGGCGGGGACTAAAAAGGCAGGTGGTTGTAACATGTTGAAATGTACACCACCTCATGCTGCTCTCCCAGCTCTGCTTCCATGTCTGCTACTTAGCAGATTCATCTATCCATAACACTTCCTCTTCAAAACATTTTACACGTCCAAGTCTCTAAGACTGGTTCCAGTTTAATGTTGTTAACATTCACTGGCTGTATTTGTTCAACCAAAGAACATTCAACCACAAAGGTTCTCCTTAGAACCCTAACATAAGTAGGAATACTTAGAGGAAAGGATTCTAGCTCGTATATCCTTTAAACACAACTCGATCAGAGTTCCGTGCTCTAAAGCACTGATCGAATCGTAGTCATCAAGTACCAGGAATGATCGGTACACCTCGATGACTACTAAGCTACCGCCATGTCGCCCTGTCGAAGCTGTATAGATTTAGAAAACTCTCAGCCACCTCCTCAAGCCAGTCCTCAGCCGCCTGTGAGTCGGGCTCGCCTTGGAACCTGAGGGTATTTGATGCTGAAACACATTTAAGGCATTGAAGATACATATGTCATCTACCGGTATCGCCAGTTTCAATTGTTGTCCAACAGGTAGTGATATAGCTGGCTCACTACCCGAGGGTACTATCTCAGGCATCGGTCCATGTACCGAAGCCTCATCACTATGCTGACCATCCTTAGGGTAACTCAATGGGAAACACCTGTATCTAAGATCACCATATGCTCTACTAGTGTCTAAACTAGGTGTAGAACTATAACAATCACCTCCAGTCAGTCCACTGCTGCCTGGGAATCTATCTCGCCTCGTAAGCTCAGAGGTATCTGCGGTTGGAACTTGTGCAATGTGCTCTGTCTACGTGCACCGTTCACTAGTATGGCTGGTGGCATTTGCTACCCAATGGGTGGTGGTGCTGCTAGTACACCACCCAAAGGTGCCAAAATAGAAAAAGGGCCCCACCTCGGAGCCTCATCATTCGGTGGGCCGTCATCGTGTACTATCTCGAAACTCCAACTGACAGTCTGCGTGGAGGCATCCTAAACAGATGCGTCATGGTCAATCGATTTATACCTGGTGAGATGACCTGGTTTGAGCTGACTTTAAAAATTTTGGAAACACATACACAATCTATGTTTTCATGCACTAAGTCGGAAATCAGTAGTCAGGGTCCTTTTGTATGGATACGTCGGCCACCGCACCAACACTAGACTCCCAGAACTGAAGACCACACTCGGTACTATTAACACTATTTCTTCATAGAAAAGAATTATCAGAGTCCTGAGTTCTGCGGTAGAACCGACTCCTATGATACCAATTTTTCACGACCCATCCTCGGGGCCTGTGCTGTGACAACCCCAAGCCCGCCTTCCATAGGCCAGGGGATGTCGACTAGCACCAAAGGCATAAATATCGATAACTGGGAAGGGATTGCCTTTATAAAACATAAACACATCCAACCAGAGTACAAGAGGAATTAATACACTATGTACAATGGAAAGTGCTGAAAATTAAATGGGTCAGAATACAAACCCAACTGAAAGGTAGAGCTACAACTGAACGAAAGTACAACAGAAAATATAAACAACTAGAAGATAGAAGCAGCTCCTAGGTCTTCCACCTCGGATCCTACCTAAAGGGTAAGTACAGATAGCATCCTAAATGCTCTCACCCGCCAACCTCCTCCGAGTACCGTCTCGTCGTGAAGTCCACCTTCGGGTACTGACTCGTCCTGAGGTCCACCTCCGAGTACTGACTCGTCGTGAGGTCCACCTCAGAGTACTGACTCATCGTGAGGTCCACCTCCAGGTACTGTCCAGTACTCATACACTCGGTCTCTGTCAGCGCTGTCCGTCGTCTGTATCCAACACAACGAGGTGCATGCATAGCCCGTGCAGGGGGGAGTATAACGACACTCAGTAGGGACCCCGAGACCCTCAGGGTCTCACTAGATCCAACGAGGATAACCACAAAGAAAAGATACAAACAAGAAGTATCAGCCAACTCTACTTAGGTATATGCCCATACATATACCTAAGTCATCAATTCCAGTTTGGCTTCAACTCACGAGCCCAAGTACAACCCAGTCCATACAGGAAAGCACAACCAGTACACACAGAAAATCACAACCCAGTACACACAGGAAATCACAACCAGTCCACAGAGAAAATCACAACCCAGTCCCCATAAGAAAACAAAACCAGTCCACATAGGAAAACACAACCTGTCCAAAGAGGAAAACACAACCAGTCCACACATGAAAACACAACCAGTCCACATAGGAAAACACGTCAATCACATTGATGATAAATATTGAAAGACAAGACTCAGCTCACACAAGTATACTACTCACGAAGAGGGGTGGAGATGATTAGATGTAGTTAGTGAATCATCTCCTCTTCCTAACCTACGTAGGATCCTAGTACAGAAGTCGTCACTGTTGAACCCACGTAGGATCCAAGTACAGTAGCCATCACTGCCGAACCCACGTAGGATCCAAGTACAGTCGGCATCGCTGCTAAACCCACAGAGGATCCAAGTACATTCGTCCTCACTACCGAACCCACATAGGATCCAAGTACAGTCATCATCACTGCTGAACCAACGTAGGATCCAAGTACAGTCGTCATAGTCGTCGTAGCTGCAACCAGCTCTAGGGTTACCGCATACAGCACGCTTGATTCTGGGAGGGTTTGCTCCACGAGCCAAGGGGTCGATACATCAACTGTCACTTAGTCCCACTAAGAAGTATGTCAAAGGACTGCCTCGTCAAAGGGGTCTCAACACAACAAACGACGCGTCTATCGGACGCCCGGTCTGTGAGTTATTAGCCTTTTAGTCCCGGGGGCCCGGTTGGTTTCGTGTACGAACCAACCCGACCATATATCAACTGTAACCCAAACTCTTATGGGGTATACTCAAAGAAAGCATTTCAAAACGTGATTACCAACTCCGCTGACGGTTCGTCAAACGAACGTCCAGTCTGAGAGTTATTAACTTTTCCGTTCTAGGGGCCCGGTTGGTTTATAAGCTAAAGAAACCCTACCATACTCCAACTACGTCCAAACCTTAGGTGTAGTATTCCAAAATAATCGTCTCATCTAGAGGAATCCAACGTAGTCGACGACACGTCAATCGGACGTCCGGAGCTCAAGTTACAAGCGTTTCCGCTTCGAGGGCCCGGTTGGTTCCATGTTCGAACCAACCCGGCCGTACCAAAACTTCTCCAAAACCTTGAGTGTAGTATACCTAAACGACCATCTCGATCCAAGGAATCCTACAAAACTGACGGCGCGTCAATCAGATATCTGTAGCTCAAGATATGTCCATTTAATTGAAAACTGTCCGAAAATAGGGGGTCTGGGCCCGGTCCGACCCTGCTCAATACCCCCTGGGTCGGCCCGAACTGGGTCGACCCAACCCGGGTCCGGGTCTGGCCTAGTGCTGGTGGCCCGAACCGACGCTGGTGGCTCGGCCCGACGCGGGCGCGGCCCAGCCCGACAGGGCACGACCGGTCCAGCTCATGCGGCCTGTGGCCCAGCTCGGAAGCTGACCGCAGCTCGGTGTTGGAAAAGCGGAATGCAAGGGGCGCGACCCCCTTTTCTGGAAACGGCGGACCGAGTGAGGTCCGCCCTAGCAGCAGGTCGGGGGGTGAGGGGGGGGGGGGTTACACCCCCTGGTTTTCTGGGTAACGGCCGACCATTACAGCCGACCGGTTTGTGTGGCACCATGGGACCGAGAGGGGGTCCCGCCACCTGGATTCACCAGTGGCCGTCTTGTCCGGACGCCCGTGCTAGTCCGCCGTGGCCTTAGGCCACGACTTGTCTCACCGGTGCGGCGTGCCGGCGCTGCGCCCCTCCGCCGCGGCCCGCTCTTGGCCGCGACCTTCTTCGGCCTCACCGGCACGGCGTGACGCTGCCACGCACCACCGTCGCGGCCCGCTCTGGCCGTGGTCCTCTTCATCTCTGCGCAGTGCAATGGCACCGTGCCACCTTCACCGCGGCCTTGCATGGTCGTGGTTCCTTTCCAATCACCGTACGGTGCAACGACACCGTGCGCCTCCACTTCCAACTTCAACGAAGATCAACAAAGAAGAGGGGAGGAGAATCGGCCATGTTCGTGCAGTCCGATCTTCTCCCGTTATGACGATATCATGCGTTCAGTTCCATAAGCAACGAATAATTATGATAAAGTTTTGAACAAGAAAAATAAACCCCGACCTCTCAAAGACGTCACATGTCGTCGAGCCGTGGAAAGAGGCAAGCGTCGCGATGATCGGACGCCGCAGAAGATCGATGCTGATTCCGTTGACGTCAGAGGAAGTGTCATAATCGATGGTGACATTCCCTGTGGTGGTGTCTCCTTACTTGACACGGAGGATGAAGATGAGAAGTCACGTCTTCAGTGACTTCACATTCTTCATCGGAGGCGTTCTTCGTCCAAGAGGTGTTGTTCTTCATCAAGAACGTTCTTCGTTGGAAGGAGGGAGCTCTTCTAAATTCTCCAAGAATTTCCCACACAAGATTTGCCCAACCCGATATTAAAATGAGGTTTCTCCCATTTTAACAAATTTCCATGCTAATTAAATTTTATTCAAAATCATTAATTAATTGAATGGTTGGAAAAATATTAATTGTTGTGAGAGAGATAGAAGTTGGAGAGGTTCCACTCCAATAAATGAGTGGAGTTGTCATGTATTAAACAAGGGGTGAGTTATGGGGAGTTCAAGGGGTTAAGGGAAAGTGAAAGGTTGGGGCTTGAGTGGGACCCACCTCACAAATATCCTCACATGGGTAGTTAGGTGCTTGTGGGTCCCACCCCAACTCCCCTATGTAGGACAAAACCACCTTAGATATAAAACAAAATTGTTCCACAATTTTATTTACTTCTCATTTAATCCAAAAATTTTAACTTATCCTCCCATGAAAATGCAACTGCGGTAAAGGTCCCCTTAAAAAAATACCAGTGTTGCGAGTTCATCAGTTCCCTCAGATTTCAATTCTGAGCACCGTTTCAAAAAATAGAAAAACCCTCTCGTTCGTTCACTGAACGTACCCGAGATAAACTTTGTAAATTTTTTTCGGGAACACCGGGCCTCAGAATTAGGTGACTTCAGAAGCCACAGACTCTTTAAATTCCAAAGAAATTAAGAAAAAAACATCCTTGAAATTTACAGGTCTTTACATTATGGTAACTAAAATGTCAATTTTAGACTAATAACGTCCCCTTTGAGTCATAACAGGCACACTATGTATTATATTTAGGTGTGTATGATTCTTATATGTGAAAGATAACATATAGATCATTTTCATAAAGAATAAAAATAATATGAATGTGTTTTATTATTTTTTAGTGTGTCACTTATCATTTTCATTAAAATTAAATGTCAATTTAAAATAAAAATACACACTTGGAGTCATACCAGTCACATCGTGCATTGGATTGAGATGATACATAAGTTTAATTAAGTGGAATATAATACTAACTTAGATTATTCATTAGATATTAATAGCTATATGTATATTTCTATATGTAATCAGAGGTAGCTTAGCTAAATTGAGGGACTTCCATGAATAAAAAATGTTGGTACTACTTGTTGACATATTGGGATGCACTATAAGTGGGTGAGACCACTTGTATATGCGTGATGATGTAATTATCATAAAATTACTTTTTATTAGTAATATAATTGTCTGAATTGACCAAAGTTATTATAATAGTTGTAACTTTTGAATAAAAGAAAATGCATGAGTGTTCTACCCAGAATGTATAATTTATTGGAGAATAAATTGAAAATGGAATCAACATGAGTGAATAATCTTTATTGAGTGCATGATGATTAATGAAGTCATTTATTCATGATATTTGTAAAAATTAACATAATAATTATCAGATAAAAATTATTATGAAACTAACTAATAAAAGTATATAGAATGATGAGAAAATCAACTAAATAAGTAGTAGGAAGTTACATATTCATGATATATGTGTACATATTGAAACTAGGAATGCTTCCTATTCATGTCTAAATAAATATATTTACTCTTGTAAATACAAGGACTTTTTAATGTCTTGTTAATACTGGAATAATATAAATACATAAAGGATAAATAAATATTTTAAATGAAATTGTAATTATCTTAAAAAATACCTCTTCTGTGATGCTAGTTTGTTGATGGTATCTGTTATCTGTCACAAATTATTAAACATAATAACCAAAATATTTTCAATCGGTTTGTTTTAGACACTATAAAAAGATTGATAAAATAATTAATTTGTTTTTATATATGTTTTTGTTGTGAAATTTTATTACATATACCCTAATACTTATCCACTTTTATAAGTAGATAACCTCCTTATGCTCATGGACTATCCTCATTCCATTATTCTGATGATATTTAAACACCTCCCTATTATAATATAATTATCATTAAAAAATAATATAAAATATATAACATTAAGTTCAGTTCTAAAATATTTCATGTAGTGTATTAAAAAAGGACAAAAATTATCACATGTGGTCGGTTTTTTGGGTATTCATGTAGTAAATCGAGAAAATAAATCTTTAGAGTATCCAAATTATTTGTAATGAGTAACCATTTCTACCCAAAAAAATAAAAAAGAATAAATAATGGTAGGAATAAAAATATATTTTATTTGATTAAATTGTAGATTTTTACCCCTACATCGTTGTTAGTAAGAAGAGTTTGTCTTCTCCAAGTTTTCTTTCATACATTATAGCCAATTTTTCCACTATTACATCAATTCAATTTGATTCTAATGAAGTTTCTTGTATAAATGTGATTTGATGACTAATTAGTCTATGTTTCTATTCATAGGGTTTTCCCTTTAAATATGATTGATATATATGCTTGTAAAATATAAGAATTGTATTCAGTCAAAACAAACATAGTTGATCATATATTAGAAAAAAATCATAAAAACAAACCTTATGTATACATTTAAAACTGATAATCCCAGCTATTCATACATGAGGATTTCATTTACATTATCAAGTGAAATATAGTTTATAATTTCCTCCCCATACATTTGTTCTTAAAAATAAACTTTGACATAACTACCACTTTGTAACCTTGTATCCACTTGAACCTTTAATGTTAGTAAATATAGAAGTTAAACCAGGGGGTATGGTACTTTGTGAATATATATTTTTTGGTTGTTTGATCCTTTATATTTGTTTGATTCAACCTTCCATTTCACCCACTTCCCTTTTTCCATTGGTAATAAAATTCAATGGTTTAGACCTTTTTTCATTAACTATTAATATTTTTTCATAGAAAATCAATTGGAAATGAATACCTTTGGGTTGAAATGTTTTTTATAAGATCTAATGTCCACGCTATGAAAGTTAAAATAGATTTCTCAGCCATACGAATAGTTTCATAATCATGTGGAATAGGTAGCTCGATGCTCATCTCTTGATACACATTAATCAACACTCTCAAATAAACTATTGTAATTTTTTTATTTTACAAAATATATTCATGTGTATTTAACACAGTAACACTCACATGAAGGATATGGGTGGGTGTTGATAAATATAAATCACAATCATTTTCACCATGTAAAATATCAGTACCTGAAAGGTTTCAGTGTCTTCCTAATTCATATTTCACTTAAAATATTATTATAAAATTGATTACCTCTTATAAGAAAACTCTTTGAGGGGAATGGATCACCTCAAAGTTGGTGGGGTGGGGGGATCTTCATATAGTGGTTGTTCTTGTGTTGTTTCTTCTCTTTGATTCCTTCCCATATCATTTTATAGAAAATCTGACTTCTAATAAAATTTTATTTAAGATAAGATAATTGTGCCTGCAACCCTTTAATTTTCTTATCTTTAATCCCCTCTTCATTAATTTTCTCAAAAATATGTTTAGGGTGCCACCCCAAAACTATCACATCTGACATGACTATACTATTTTGGAAACTTCAAGGGCACTGATAGTAAATGTTCATCGAGTAAAATTAATGATTATTATTTTGTATAAGTTCTATAAAATATATGTGAAAATATATAATAATAATTATTTAATACTGATTTAAAGCAAAATAATTTTTTATTTCATCATACATACACATGATTCCCACACTTTTTGTGTGTTTTAATCTATTAGTATCCCAGATTTATTTACATGTGCCTCCTTACATAGAACATGATTTTAGCAGGAAGTGGATTTGGATTTCAATTCATCAATATTTATATAAATAGAGAAACAAAATTATATTGTTTTTTATATCACATAAAAGTATTAAGATAGATTTAAAACACATACTATTTTTTCAAGTGAATAATTCTCCATCCTTAATTTATAGTAAGGGTACATTGATTTTTCTACCCATTACCTATTTCTAGAACTCAGTTGTTGTTTTGTAAATTAAAAATAATTAATCAAATTGATTAGTACACATATTTTCAAACAATGTATTATGATTCACAATTTACCTAAAAATATGTCTCCTAATGATGACCAATATATATATCACGTGATTCTTTAATTATCAGGTGTGCATACATCTATGATGAGTTTTGGATTATTTTCCCTTCTACATATTTGACATGAAACTTCATAAGAATTGTGGGAAATCCTTTTTGATACTTTCTAATAAGAATTAATAAAAATTTCATTTTGATTTAATCTACTCTAAGTTCTCTCTAAAAGGGATAATAAAGAGTAATTCAATGTTTCATTATTTTATTTTTTAGTAAAATAAAGATAGTATATCATAATTTTACCCTATTATCTTCCACAATTAGTGACTTAAGTGTGGGAACAAAATTGTTCTATGAATATATATCAATCTACATGCACTACTGAGTGGTGATCCCAATGTAACTACTAAACATGGACTTATTGGGGTTAATATCCTGGCCTTATGCATTCCATCCAATACAGTTGATTGCATGTATTTGATATCCATCATTCATTCCTTGAGAGATTCAAATGCCTAAGAATTTCTTTATAGGTTTCAACATATGGGGAAACCTCTAAAATATTATGAAAAATATAAATGCAGTTCTACTCCTAATTTGTAATAGTGATTGTCACAATATCTATTCCATAAATTCCTTCACCCACAAACTACCTAGTGGGATGAGATTTAGGTAGACCATTGCTTTCGACACTGGACAGGTAGTCAATACAGAATTAAATAGATTCCTTAACAACATATCTATCTGCAATAAAACCTTTTGGATGACTTTTATTGGAGAAATACCCTTTAAAAATGATCATATATCATTCAAAGGGGGTACATCCGTCTATAATGTATAGAGCCACATAGCCGAATCTCTCTTATCAAGTGAACCATCACGCGAAACATAATATTATTGAATGATTATGGGAAGAACATTCCCAATTCATATAATATGAAAATAATTTCCTTTTCCATAGTTGGAAATTTCACTTAGTATATATCTTTGTTTCATATAGATTTGAAAAATAAACAGAGATTGGTTAATGTATGAAAAAAATTATTAGAACAAATGAAATCTAAAGCTATAAGCATTAGATCTTACATCAAAACATGGAAGTCATGAAATTTCAGACCCTTTAACTTTAAATAAATCATTGACATGATATTCTTGATATTCGATGAATATCCGTATGAAACTTTTACATCATTCAAGATGTTGAAAAACTGATATCTCTCCTTCCTGGATAGAGTGTAAATATTTGGAGGAAGAAAAGTATATTTTTCACCCTTCACTACCACCAACTCTTCCAGCATTCCAATGTCAATCATGTCTAACGTAGCCTTAATTACATCCTTGGTTTTTCTAGGTGTATTTTTTAACATTCCAATAACACTATCACACGCATTTCTTTTAACGTACATAACATCAAGAAAACTCTATACGTAGAAACAATAGTAGTATAGTAATTCAAAAAAACTGATCCGTTTTTAAACATTTTTCATAAGGTTTTTCAAAAAAGGTTTACCAAAAGTACCATCCATATGTTTTACTTTCTAAAATAGTTGAATTTTTTTTTGTTGATATGATTTTGTACATTCAAATGAACTACCATCGAATGATGTCATCAAAGATTGTTACTTATATCATCAGGGTAGAAATTTGTGTTGTCCTAGAAACACATGTTGGGGTTGGTGTCCTAGGACCAACTATTTTTTACTTTAATTAAAAAAATATTTGATTCATTGAATATGGATAAAACTTATTATAACATTTTTTTCTTCACAACTCTAATGTAATGATTTCGTAGAGTATACGCCACATTGATATGGTCAATTCCCCATTATGATGAGAACCTTGATGTGCTATGATGATATTCTCAATTAATGTTATGTGGTTGGATAACATACTATGATGTGATATATAGTACATATAATATCAGGTCTGAGTACTCTTAATCATATGAGACTTCTTCTCATGAAGTTTTCACTTTTTAAACTCCAAGATAGGAGATTGTGGGAACATATCCACCAGAAATAATTCCACATATTTTGGTGTAATCAGATATTCCTATCTATGAGTGTGTGTGATGGTTCTTATAATTTAATATTATTATAAATTAATTTTAAAACTTGCATACTTATATGTATTTCATAAACCACAATGATAACCGTTCATGGGGAATTTGGATACGTTGGATGCATCATGAGTTACATGTCATTAATGAATAAGTTGGGAAAGGATTTGTCCCTTCCATCTTTGTGAATGGTAACATCTCAACCCTTTGATTGGAATAGAATCAATGCATTAAATTTCATGTCCATGGTGTAATGATGTGTTTATTTTATATTATAAAACAAATACATTTCAAGCATATATGTTGGAAACACATATGCGAAACCTACTTGATGAGATATTTCCAAATAAAGACATATCATGTTATTTTTTATTTAATTCAATTTTAATTAACATGTTATCAACATAATAATCATGTTCATTCAACGTTTCATTTTATTAAAGGTTTAAGAAAAAATAAATAACAACCATAGATTCTATCAAAAAGTGTCAAATCATTGGATGACAAAACTGGGTTACATGTTGTGTGGCCGGATCACACGCCATATACCCATTCACACTTTATCCAGATGCACTAAACAATTAATTACTTGTGGTGGCTTTATTTAACATTCCATTTTGACTAAGAAAACATGGAACACGACAAGTTGATACATGGTGTGTATCTATCATGTACACACCCTATAGTTCGACAGAGTTAACATGCCGAAGCCCCAGCTATGTGACATGGATATACAACAACTGAGGTACCTATAATGTAGCTACATTTACAAGAAAAGTAGTCTCCCATTAATTGAAAAATTAAAATTATATAAAATTTTAAAATTGCATCATTAAAACCTTATTTTATTGATTGGAACTCCATTGTGTGGTTGAAATTTTAATAATGGTTTTAATGAATTTTAAATGATCAATTAATTTATTATAATTAATATGTCATTATTAGTTATTCTGTTTATTTTCCATGAAATCCATTAATTATGTGTATCTCTAAATAAGATCATATGATCATTAAGATGAAAGGGAACTAATTAATTCAAGTGTATTTTTCATAAATAATAAAAGAATGAATAAGGAAATGAATACTAGCCATTTACTTTTGCATATTCATTCCATGTATGACCATTCATGAGTTTGACCAAGAACTATGTATATGTTAGATGTTTTGATTTAATTTATCATATGAATTTAAAATTTTTTAATATTAAATTAAATGATGGCGCACGTGTGATCAATTATTATGTAGGAACTACATGTCCATGGATATTTATGTAACCCCTTTAACAAATCCATTGGTTCTCATCACCTGTGTGTGAGTAATAAATATTTTTTATTAATGAAGCATCCCAAGGCACATGGAGGTGGTTCAAGATTGAACAATAATGATTCCAACCTAGGTGATGCATAGGTGGATATGTGGAAAGCTATAACTCATTCCAAGACTGAAAATATGAGTTATTTACCATATGTCAAAGGTTGGTTAAATGTTTTCTCATTAAATCAACCATTAGATAAATCTCATGAATGGGTAATTTGATTAATTATTTATTTATATCTATGAAATTATATATTTTATGGATGCATGGCTACAATCACAAAAATAAATGAATTAATGTGAAAAGATGGAAACCAAATAAATAAAATTTTGCATAATAATTTAGAATCCAATAATTAAATATTAATTCAAACTAAGCCTTCCATTACTAGATTGGGAATGAAACCAGAAAATTATGTGTAGTACATGGACGATGTATGGACACTTAATTTTATTAGGGAGTTCTCATGAGATTTTTGGGCTGACTTAATCAAAATTTTATGGAGTTTAATAGCGAAAGTAATTTCAATACAAATTTGGAGGCAAGTGTTTTGAAAATCCAAGTAATGATTTTAGGATAGGGGAATCCACTCAACAGATCAAGGAGTTTCAAGTCTACCATTAGAAAGTCTGCCTACCTAACCGCTTTATTATGGTTTTCATGGAAAAAGTTTTGATGATTAGTAAATGTAATGGTGATCCTTAACACTAGAATGTTAAAGAAACTATACATTATGAGTTCATTGGTGTATACTATTGAGACTTGATAAAATAGTGGTATATTTAATTAATAAATAAAAAACATTTAATTTACTAAATATCAATTATTTTTTAATCAATAAAAATCACTAATAATCCTCTCTTTTTAATTGTAGAATAAATTGACAAGCTTATCATCCAAACCATCCCTATGATCAAAATTAGAGAAAGATAACCTCCTAACTGGAAGTAACTTCCAGGAGTGGTTTAGACACTTCCAAATTGTGCTACACCATGAACAGAAATCTTACATGCTAGAGTCCTCAATGCTTGATATGACCGCTAGATAGGTCAATGATGATGAGTTAATTATCTATGAAAAACATTTGAGCGATCCAGTTGATGTTCAATGTTTTATTCTTTCATTGATATCTAGTGAACTAATGAAGTCTCATGTAAACATGGATGCGTATAGTATACTTGAGCACCACCATGGTCATTACCAGGAGAGAGCTAGACAAGAATGTTTTAGATTTAAATGGTTCTACTTTATAAAACTATTGGGTAGGTTTCCCAAGATGGGCCTTATGTAGTCAATCTCAATGACTACATTGAAAGCTTATTGGTTCTAGGGTTCAAACTCCCTGAAGAACTGGGCACCGACCACATTTTGGCATCACTCACTTAGATATTCACTAGGTTGGTTTTGAATTTTAATATGAAAAAAATTGAAAAGTCTCTACCAAATATTCATACTCTTCTTCACCATGTAGATAAGGATACTAAGAGTGAAAAAACTTCTATCCTTTTGGTGAAAAAAGGTAAATAAAAGAGATTTAATCCCAAATATTCTTCACACCCTTCCAAGAATAGGAAGATCAAGGGGCAATGATGCTATCTATTTTGAATGTGGAAATAAGGGCCACTAGAAGAAAATGGAAACCCAAAAATAAAGCAAGGGGAAGCTTCAGGTGAATTTATTATCGAGTTAAATGTATATGTTTCTAAAAATTGGGTATTAGATAGATATTGTGGTTCTCACATATGTATTCAGATAAATTAAACATGTAGATTAAAAAATATTGACCGAGGGGGGGGGGGGTGGATCATTGAGTAGCCAACAGATCTAAACTTACTGATGTAGCTATCAGGGACTACCAACTCATGTTTCCAACTAGAATGATCTTAGTTTTAAAGGGTTGTTATTGTGTGCCTTCAGTAACCAAAAACATTATTTCTGTATCCAGACATAGTACAGATGGATTTATTTTCAAATTTGGGAATAAATGTTTCTTCTTTTTTAAATATATCATTTTTATGGTAAGAAAAATTTAAATAATGATCCTTATGTGTTTGATTACACAAACCAAATAATGGAAATAAATGACAAAGTTACTTCGCATGACTCATACCACACCCAACATTGGAATCATTGACTAGGTTATGTAAATGAAAATCACTTGACAAAATTACACCAAGATGGATATTTATCTTCTTTTAAACTAAAATCACATGGTGTATGTCACACATGTTAACAAGGAAAAGTGAAAAAATCCACATTTATTAGGAAAGGTGAAAGGGATAAAGATATTCTTGAATTAGTTCATCCCAATGTGTGTGGACCATTTCATGTTGAAGAAACGGGTGGGTACTAATAATTCATAAATTTTACTAATGATTATAGTTGATATGAATATGTATACTTAATTATGTATAAGTCAAATTCTTTTGAAAAATTCAAGGATTAAAAGAATGAATTTGAGAACTATATTGGTACGAAGATTAAGATAATTTGATCTGGACTTAATGGAGAAGATATTAATTAATACTTAATTTACTATCTATGGGAGTTCAAGATTTTATCTTAACTCATCTTTACACACCTCATTGGAATGGTGTATGTGAAAGGAGGAACCACACCTTGTTGGACATGGTTTTATCAATGATGATTCATGAAATTCTTCTATTATCCTTTTGGGGATATGCGTTAAAACAACAACATACATACTAAACTGAGTTAAAACTAAAGAAACATATTGTATACCACACCAATTATGGAATGGAAAGAAAACTGCATTGTCTTACTTATATGTGTAGGATTTTTGAAGAATTTTTTAATTCCTATTTAGGTAACAAGATTGAACCCCAAGTAACCAAGTGTATCTTTATAAGATATCGCGAAAAAGTGATATTTTCTATACAATCCTTTCGAAAAAAGGTTGTGGTTGAAAGACGTACCAAATTTATTAAGGAGGATATTATCTATAAAAGAGATAGTGGGAGTGATATAGACTTCGATTAATTCCATGCTTAAGATACACAAGAGTCACCATAGGAAACTATTCCACAAATCCCCATGGAGGAAGAATTTTTTCAAGGAACATAGTTTTTGTGGAGTACTAGAGTGGATAGAGAACTAGAATGGTATAGTTTTATAATAACAAAGGAAAGTGACTCATTATTTGTTGATAATAATGATCCTTTAACCTGAAATGAAGTAGTAAGGGACATAGATGTTTCCAAGTGGAAAGAATCCATGAATTTTGAAATGTATTCCATGTACCAAAACCATGTATGGATTTTGGTAGACCCCCCGTTAGATGTAAAGCTTATTGGTTTTAAATGGGTATTCAAGAATAAAATAGACCTGGAAGGACAAGTCAGTACCAATAAGGTGTGACTGGTTGTAGAAGGTTCTAAACATTGTCAAGGTATTGACTACGATGAAGCCTTTTCAATACTTTCAATGTTGAAATCCATCATAATTCTAATTACCATTATGGATTTCCATGATTATGAGATTTAGAAAATGGATTTCCAAACATCCTTCCTTAGTGGGAACCTTTAAGAAGAATTATATATGAAACAACCTAAAGGTTTTGTGACTCCAAAGAATTCCAACATGTTATGTAAGTGGAAAAGATATTTTTATGAATTAATGTAAGAATTTGGGTCATGAAAGATTCATTTTGATGAGACATGATGGAATTTGGTTTTATAAATCAAGAATGCGAGTTGTGTGTCTATAAATAGTTTAGGGAGAGTACACTCATTTTCTTAATAGTATATATTTATGACATATTACTGATTGGAATCTAAATAACAGTCTTACAGTTGTTAAGAAATTGTTGAATAAATGATTCTATATGAAGGAATTTAGAACGAAAGAATATATTCTTGGGATCAAGATCCATCATGATAGATCCCAGAAGTTTCTTTGACTAAGTCAAAGTACATACATTAACTTGATACTGAAGTGATTTACTATGGAACAATCCAATATGGGATTGTTTCCAGCATCACAAGACATTCATATTTCTGGGAAAATGTGTCCCCAAACACATGAGGAAAGAAAATGAATGACAAGGATACCATACAGATCAATGATTGGGTCAGTCACGTATCTTATGATATATACAAGGCTAGATGTATCCAACACATTAAGTGTGGTATGAAGATATAAATATGATCCAAGTGACCTCTACTGGATGGTAGTTAATACTATATTTAATTATTTGAGAAATACTAATGATATGCTCCAGGTTTATGGAGCAGATGAGGAACTAGGTATTAGAGGATATGCATATGATAGTTTTCAAACTGATCAAGATGATATGAAGTCACAAACCAGATATATCTTACTTTAATGGAGGTTTTCTGAGTTGGAAGAGCTTAAAGTATGATGTCTTTGTAGATTCTGTAATAGATTCTAAGTATATTGAGGATTCTGAGGAAGCTAAATAAGTAGTGTGGATGCACAACTTTATCCATGATATTGATGTGGAATCTAGAAGTAAATATCCCATCATAGTCTATTATGACAATACTATAGTGGTGGATCTTGTACAAGAGCCAAGGTCACATCAGTAGATGAAACACATACTTTATAATTATCATCCCTAGAGGGATTTTTCTCAGAGAGGTGATGTTACATTGAGTAGTATTTACACAAAAGACTACATAGAATACCCCCAAACTAAATCCTTGACTCATTAGAAACATGAATTTCATGTGAGGTCAAGAAGACTAAATGTTTTAGGATTTTATCTCTAGTCAGAGTGAAAGATTTTTAGAGTTGGTTTCCGATGAACAACTTTTTGTACTTTGATTACATAAATATTTGATGAATTTAATATTTATAAAACATCTTATTATATATTTTTTATTGTTCTGGATAACTCTAATGTAATAATGTGCTACATTAGACGTCATATTGATAAGGTCATAGTAGTTCCCTACTATAATGATAACCTTGATGTGCTATGATGATATTCTCAAATAATGTTCTATGGTTGGATGATGTAGTATGATGGGACGCATAGTACATAGACAGTTAGGTGTGTGTACTCATAAGAAGATGAGAATTCTTCTCATAAAGTTAACACTTAGTAATCTATAAAATGGGAGATTATGAGAACAAACCCACCAGTTGGAATTCCACATGTTTTTGGGTCATCGTATATTTCTATCTATGAGCATGTGTGATGGTACTTAGACTTTATGATAATTATTAATTCATATTACAACTCACATACTTAGATGTGTTTCATAAAAGATGACGATAATAGTTCATGGAGAAGTTGGATACATTGGGTGAATCTTGAGTGACATTTAATTAATGAATAAGTCAAGGAATATTTTTTCCATTCCATATTTATAGAAGTGGATATATCATCCCTTTATCATTGAATCAAATTCGATGTCCTTGATGTAACAAATTTTTTATTTCAGATAGTCCAAGATAGACATATCGTGCATATAAGTTAGTGATACAAATTTGCAGCCTGCTTGATGAGATATTGTGACAAAGGGATTATATTACAAAGTGAGCGTTCATATGTGGCTTTCGATGTTGTGATGTTATGTTATTTCTCTTGGGTTCCTTGACCCATTTCTAGATAGTAATCTTAGACTTTAGGGAAACCCGCCTAATGGAAATGAGAAAGAATCCTAGAGGGTCACACTCTATGTGTTTTCATTTATCTTGATTAAATTTTATTTGAGTTTTATTAATGGAATATATATTATTATAATGTCATAGGAATAATTTTATTCAAGTTATATTTATCACATAAATTAAATAAATATTTATTCACCAACATGTGAAAAAAAATATTTATTTTGTCGAATATTTTAATAATTATTGATTTTCTAGATTTTGAATAAAATATTTATTTATGAATAAAATATTTATTTGGTTATTCAATAAATGCTGGAGGAGTTTGAACAGATCAAGGCTGAGTCCAGTGATAAATATTAATTAATAAGAATGTTACATAATATTTGTTATTGATCAAGTTGGTGAATACCAAAAAATTGTAATAATATAATTATTATTATGTGGAATGAGGATTATTAAAGGTAATAAATGTTATTTAATGGATGGTATGAAATTAAATAATATATTAACTTAAATCCTAACTCTATACATCAATGACTATGTCTATTGTATAATGTATCCCAAAATTGAGAATAGAGAATTGTTGTGAACAATGAATTTTCTCTCAAATCCACCCTCTCTCTCCCTCTCAAGAATAATAAGTGCAAGAGAAATTTATTCAATATTGAAGAATGATCAGTCAAGAACGAACAACATAAGAAATTTGTCTCACTGCACTAGAACCCATAGATCAAGTGGTGTTTCTAAGAGATCATAGTATCATGTGTGGATCCAACCTAGAGTGATTCTTTCCTTGGATCGTCCCAACACAACAAAGTTAATCGGAAAGGGTATTTTCAGATTATCAACATTCACAAAAAAATGTTCCTAATCCTGGGTATTTATTTCTTCAAATATTAAACAAATTAATTATAAATTTGACATGAAATATCCTAATTCTTAGTTTTGGGAAACGAATATTAAAATAAATTTTAATATATCACCCACCTCTGCATGCTTCTGTTTCACCCAGAACCAAAAACATAGTCTTTGATGAATGTTTCTACCTAAATGACTTTGTACCTTGTTCAAAAATGGGATACCCTTGAGTTTATTTAATGCTATATCCTAAATTTTTTTCATAAGTATGGAATTCATTTATCATCCCATATAACATGGCTCTCAACATTAAATCTTCATTTCTCTAAGCAACATACAATGTAACACCAGAATCCCATAATAATTTTAAATCATGGATTAATAGATCAATATAAAAATCAATGTCATTACCTAATTTTTTTTGTCCTAATATAAGAAGAGATAACATAATTTATTTTCATTTCATATAAAACCATAGTGGAAAGTTAGAATTTTCCAACATAACCTTCCATGTACTGTGAGTGCTACTTTGAAAACCAAAAGGATTCAATCCATCTATAGATAGTGTAATATGAAGGTTTGTTTTTCCATTTCAAAATTTAGGATACTGATGACCAATTATATTCCACTGAGGAGAGTCTATCGAGTAATAAATTTTATAATGTTTATTTCTTGTATATGAAATTCCACATAAATTTTCGTGAAGTAACCTCACCTCTATATAAGTTCATAAACCCAAGAATGGTTGGAAAGTATCCTAAAATGATCATAAGACCTGATTCATATTTCTTGTATCGTGAATCACCACACATTGTTTGGACTCACACCTTTTTATTACATAAATTTGTTACATGGTTCACATAGAGGATCTTTTAAAGTTTGTCTTCTTGGAAATAAGGTACATAATACATGAAAACATAAAAATATATTCAAAATACAATTTAAAGACATATTAATGGGTCCAACCTAATTTAATTTTATTACATCTCATATCTTGGGAATATACATCAAAGTAAATGGGTGAGCTTGAAGCCTAATAAGGAAATATGCAAGAAATACATATAACATGTGATCACATGACATATCAAAAAGGACAGGAGGTATAACAATAATGGGTGAACAAGAGGTATATAATAATAATAAGAAAATTAATCCTAAAATGTAAATATGGATACAACATTTAAATGATAAATTCAAAATCATATCATCAAGGTTTATCAAAAAGGTGTCATAAATGAAAATTATCAATGTTATTCACCAAGGTATTGTAAAACATGTCATCTCTAGAGATTAAATTATCCACCCAATGCATTGGAGTGATATCAGGGAAAAAACATCATATGTATTAATTTTATATGAGCCACATATTTCATAATAAATCATTTCATTAATAACATATGGAGAAATAAAGAACGTGTTTCTTATCCAAATCTTGGCATATAAAAGAGCTTAAAGATATGATCATTACATCATTTTTAGCACATGAAAGAAAAATGTGGGTTTTTTTATGTGTAAATAATGAAATAAAATAAATGTTTTTTATATATAGGTGGATAACCATATAAAATAAAGAGGTTTGGGTATCTAAAAAAGGAAAATAAAATAGAATTAATTAAGTAGAGAGATAAATTTGAGAATTAAATTCGGCATCATGAAGGTTACAAAATGTGGGTTTATAAAAGAGTAATTTGAGAGGGGAAAAGGGACACACATTAAAAAAATAAAAAATTGGCAGTACGAGTAATAAAAGATATGAACCATATAATTTATAATACATATACACAATAGGTTCTTAAATTGAAGAGAAAGGAAGGATAATTCCCTTACCTTGAAGAGTTACTCTGAGATCTTGAGGAATGGATCCTTGGAGGATTGAGGATATATTGAGGGGAATAATAGGGAGAAACAACCATAATAAATTCTTGTATGATGTATTGGGAGTGAATGGAAATGGAGAAATTGGGGGATATTTAGAGCAAAAGTAGAGGAATTGCTTAATAATTTCCAAATATTGGTTTTTGGAAAAATTGGTTGTGGAAAATGAAAAACTATTGGATTAACCATGGACTTTTCTCATGGTTTTGGTCATTTGGTTCACATTTATTATTATTTTAAACCACAAGAATCTATAATCATTTTTTATTACTTCTTTTGACCCGGAAAAGTAATGTTTTCACAAATTAATGTTTTTAATGTCAGCATTTCCATTTTAGAATTTGGAAAGTCACTTATAGGTTTTGAAAATTGATTAAAATATATTAAAATACTTAATATTAATAAAATAAAATATTTTAGGACATTTATTATGATTAATTAATTATTAAAGCATTATGAAATAAATTTCAAGTCATTAAACATACTGAGAACCGAAAACAATATTTTTATTATTCCCAGAAAAATTAAATTATTTTAGAAAATTCTCATAAATTCACCCTAAGCTAATTTAGATAAGATGATTTCAAATATGATTTTTATTTTATTAATTTTTTTTTCTAAAAATGATAATTTTACCTTTTAAATATAAAAATCCTTATTTATTTAAAAAATAACAGTTTTAAGGCATAGTCAAATATCTGACACTTATAAAAAAATTTGTAGGACATTATAAAATTATTTTATCAATTATATTTTGATAAGTGTTTTTTTAAAATACTATGTAATTAAAAAATACTTTTTAAAGTTTATATTTTATATAAAAATACAATTATTTTTTATTTGTGTCAAAAAATCAAATTATCAAATTCATCTCAATTAAACATATATTTTATTAAGAAAAACAATTCTTATGAGGAATAGATAGAATTAAAATTTTATATATATGAATGAATTTATAATTTATGTAACTATGGTCTGGATACATAACCCCTTATTACAACTTCATACACTCTAATCATAAGGTGTGTGTTGGATGTAGTTTCATGGGGTGGTTCGGATAACATTGATCGAGTGGTTATATTCAATATTGCAAACTTATCCCATAGACGATTTCATTCAGTATTAAATTTTTGAAACTTAGTTTGGGCTTGTTCAAGGGAGAACCCCAGTGATGCAACCTCCCTCCATGGTTCAGATAAATTGGCTTCAAATGACATGACTCTACTACTTGAGGCCATCAATGATTCTTTCTGTATCAATCATCCTTTTTTCATTACTACTTATAAACACTAATTATAGTGGTAAAATTATCAACCAAGGGTATATTTTCTAATTCTAATATTGACCAATGGTCATATTAACCAACTATCATTTTTGACCAATGGTTATATAAATTTTGAATCCCAATGGTCACATATCCCTTTATACCCTATAAATAAAACTTAATTATTTAACTCAAAACTCACAAAAATTACAATTAAGAATATATTTTCATTTTCATAAGTTTTTTATTTTTTTAATAATATTTTTTTCATTTTTATATCATTTTCAGTGGGGGTGATGATTCTAGTAGATTGGGGTGATCCATAAATTCCCATTTTTTCTATTCTATTATATATATTTTTTAGTTGTAATATTTTCCATTTTAATAGGTTTCATAGCTGAATAATGTAATGATAATTGGTAATGAGATAAAATAATATGTATTTATATTTATCTTTTACATGTATATTATTATATAATATGTAACAATCATTTTTTCATGACACAAATATCATTTAAAAATTCTTAGTCATTACATTCTTCCCCCCTTAAGAAATTTCATCCCTGAAATTTCAACTCATTCTCTTCACTATGAAAATGTGAGGGTACTTTTGTCTCATTATTTCCTCTATTTCCCACATCACTTATTCATATTTATGGTTTCTCAAAAACACTTTGAAATGGTGGGTAGCGTGTTTTGTAGAACGTTGTCTCTACAGTCTAAGATTTCCACTGGTTTCTCCTCATATGAGAGGTCATGTTCCAGTTGTACCTCTTCCAGATTCAAAACATGTGAGGGATCAGGTATGTACTTACTAAAGAGAGATACATGGAATACATCATGAAATTGAGAAATATTTGGTGGAAGCGCTATCTGATAGGCCACAACTCCTATGTGATCATGGATTTCAAAGGGGCCAATGTACCTAGATATAAGATTCCCTTTCTTTCCAAATCACATGGATCTCTTACATGGTGATATATAAGGAAAAAATTTATCCCCAACATCAAATTACAATTCCCTTAGATAGTTTTCCGCATAGTTCTTCTGCTAACTCTGAGAAAACATTATATATTTTTAGTTGACATGAACCTTTTCTTTTATCTCGTATACAAGACCAGGCCCAAGAAACTTCCTCTCACCAACTTCATACCAATAAGTATGAGTTATATATAACTTTCCATACATATCTTCATATGTTTCTATTTGAATATTCGAGTGGAAGTTTTTTTGGATGAGAACTCAACTAATGGGAGGTGTTTATCCCATCCACCTTTAAATTCCATTGATCATGTTCTCAGCATGTCCTAAAGTGTCTGAATAATCCTTACAGATTGTCCATCAATTTGGGGGTGATAGGCTGTACTGAAATTCAATTCAGTTTTCAGAGTGTGTTGAATACTTATCCAAAATTTATATGTAAACCTTGGATCATGAAAAGAAATAATAGAAAGTGGAACCCCATGAAAAATCACCCCCTACATTACATATATCTTGTAAATTTGGTCAAGAGATAATTATTCTTGAATAGCAATGAAATGGGATGTTTTGGTGAGTTTATCCATTATAACCCATATTAAAGTGTTTACTTTGGACGATCTTGGGAGACTAGTGATTCAGTCGATAGTGATATTTTCCCACTTCCATGTTGGTATGGTTAGTGGTTGAAATACCCATTTCAGAAGCTATCGCCATGCTTTCACTTGTTGACACACCAAGAACCTTGCAGTGTAGTCAACAATATGCCTTTTCATATGATCCCCACAATAATGATCACGAAGGTCCCTATTCATTTTAGTGATTCCAATATATATAGAGAATTTTGATCTATGAGATTCATCCATCATCTATTTGTTTATATTCGGGATAGATGGGAGACATTGCCTTGTATGAAATTCCAATACACCTTCATGATCAATATTGAACATGGGAAACATCTCATTCTCTACAGCCTCTATCTTTATTCGTAAGAAAGGATATTGTCTTTGATCTTTCTTAATATTATATAGTAATGATGACTGATAAATTATTTGGGATAGGGTTGATGATATACTTTCCTTTATGATTCACATGTCCAATTTTACTAGGTCTTTGATCGATGGATCTCTTTAAATCATCATCATTTCAAGCACAATAGGTTCTTTTATTATTAATTCATTAGTGAGTCTATTTTCTATTCAAGAGAGATAATTAATTGAAAATTTATAGTCTTCAAAAATTTCCTACCATGACCTTTATCACATGTTCAATTCCTTTTGTGTGAATATATACTTAAAATTTTGGTGGTCTGTGTATATATCAC
The DNA here is from genome assembly GCA_963277665.1 of Viscum album. Taxonomy (NCBI): domain Eukaryota; kingdom Viridiplantae; phylum Streptophyta; class Magnoliopsida; order Santalales; family Viscaceae; genus Viscum; species Viscum album. Next base: position 2,089,527,425 of record OY728160.1, read on the forward strand.
ATTTCTCCCCATAAAGAAAGTATCTCCATATTTTCAAAGAAAAAATAACTATAACTAACTCCAATTCATGTTTATGATAACTACTATAATGGGGATTTAATTGTTTAAATGAATATAAAATCACCATTTCAGTTTGAATGAGGGTGTACCCAATCCCTTTCAGAGATTCATCGCTATAAATAATGAATTTTTCTCTAATATAGGGTAGATTTATCACATGTTTCATGAAAAATCACTTTTGCATAGGGTGAACTGTGTTTCCTTCATTGGTTATAATGTTCCCCAAGAATTAAACTTATTGAAACCAGAATTCACATTTAATGAATTTTCAAAATAGATTCTCCTTTCTTAGAGTTCCCAATATAACCCTTAGATGATCCTGATGCTCCTCATTACTTTTGTAATATATCATAATATCATATATAAAAAAATATCATGAATTAATCAAGGTCGTACTTAAAGAATCTATTAATAAAATCAATAAATATAGGAAGATAATTAGTCAATCTGAAGGTCATAAAAACAAACTCATAATTCCAATCTCTTGTTTGAAATGCATTCTTTGGAATATTTTCTTCATTCCCCCTTAATTGATGACACTCAGAATAAAGGTAAATCTTAGAGAATAATTGATCCCCATGAAGCTAGTAAAATTAATCATAAATCCTTGGGAGAGGGTACTTGTTCTTCACTATGATCCCATTATGTCTTTTATAATCAATGAATAGTCACATTAATCTATCCTTGTTATTTACAAAGAGAACTGATGCTCCATAAATAGAAAAACTTGGTCAGATAAATCCCTTCTCCAAAAGATATTGAATTTGTTTATTTAATTCCTCTAAATCCATATTTTACATTATATATGGGGACTTTGATATCATATTGGATCTAATTATGAGTTAAATTAAAAAAACTAACTCAATTTTTGGGGGAGGTCTAGGTAATTATTCAAGAAATACATTAATGTATTCCTGAATTATGGGGAAAATTCTCTATATTTATACTTTATTTATTTCTCCCTCTTCACCGATCATCTCCATAAATAAGGATATGGGAGGTGCTTCTAGAAAAAGCTTCGCTTGGGATATCTCTCCTTTGAAAATGACTATATATTGTGCATTCAAGACTATTGAAATTTCCTTTATACTATAGTTAATCTTATAAATATACATTTTTAGACATTCCATCCCTAATATAGTGTTTAATTCCACCATGGAAATTAATATTAGATTTGTGACGAGATTTTACATTCCAATGTTAATACTAGAGTTTCTATACACTATTGTTGCTAGGATAATTCATCTAGGAGTATTGACTGATAACTATACTTCTATAAGTTCAAAAATTAATTCTATATTCATTACAAACTTGGATAAAATAAAGGAATACGTAGAAATAAAATCAAACAAAGTACTTTCTATATTTGAGAACATAATTAGTGTACATACCACCATATAATTTAGAGCCTCTACTTCAGACTTCGTGATAGAAAATGATCAACCTTCCTCTCTTGGCCTATTATGAAAATGATGATGGTTTCCCACCATTATCTTGTAATTTGAACATAAATCGTAAAACTACCTAATCTATCCACACTCAAACATTGAACTTATGGATAAGATGGAACCATCTTCTCATTTTTGTCAGTGTTGAGAAGTTGAGGATTCACCTAGCCATGAAATTTTCAAGAAATATGGACATCTCTTATACACTTATTTCACTTTCCACTCCCAAGTAAGCAGTTCTGTGAATGTTTGTTCGAACATTGGTTGCATGTGGTAAGTTGAAATTTCTTTCTTCCTGTTATATGATCAAAATTCCTACCTGAGTTTTTCTCCATTTATATCTTCTTTTCATTTAATCAATGTGACCACCATCTCTCTCCAAAATCCAATTCAACCTTCATAGTACTTCACACAATCTCCTCATATCTTTTATAGTCTTGATTTTCTAGATTCCTCTACAGATAAGGTCTTAGTCAACTGAATAATCAATAAACCTTTCCCTTAGGATCCATAATAAATCTAGAGGGGTATTGAATACGTATTATAAATTTCATCTCATAGATTCCCACTGATTCATTTTCCTTATACTTGATCCATAGTAATTTCTTCCCCATTTTTTCTCACATCGAATGGGGGAAATATTTATTCAAAAAAATCCCCTGAAATCTTACCACTCTATAGAATCAATCTCCCTTATTTTATTCATATTTTTAAACACTATACACCACTAATAATCTTCTCCTTTTATACAGTATACTTCTAAGATGACTTATATTGATTTGAACCACATAATATAAAATATATCTTTTCTATAGAGCTCAACCATTCTTCAGAAATCAATGGGTTGGTAGATCCACTAAAATAAGGATCTTATTGATGCATAAAGGACTCAATAGAAAGTTTTTCTCTTTGATTTGAATATGATATCTTGACTTGATTTGATTTGCTGTTCATAACTTGAGTTAGTTGATTCATCATCCCCATGAAGTTTAAATTACATCTTCAATCGAAATTCCATCAGTGCATCATCTGTTGCACTTTTCATATATGTGGTTCCTCCTATTTCCTGCATTTTTTCTAAAAGGAGAAAAACTTAGTGAGAAACATTTTACTTTTATGAATATTACAATTCTAAAGGGATTTCATGTCTTAAAACATCATTCATAAAAATGGGATTAATCTTCTCTAATATCAATTACATTTTCTCTATATCCTTCATAAAGGTTCATACAAATATTATGAATAACCAAAGATATCCCCTGAGAGTTTCAAACCAGGTGTGCAACAAGGCCCATTGTCATGCACCACTTACTGTTTGAGTCTAGCCCAAAGTGGTGTTTCCAGGTGTTACCTCTATTTACATCTGTAATAGAGCCACATCCATGTGAATTATCTAGAATGGGATGTATTTTGTTTGGAAACCACTTACTAAATACTTACCAAAATGCAAGGATGTTATCCTATATCTAGAATTGTCCCTAGGGTTCTTCCTAAAGTTTTTATGTCTTAATTTTCATAAATAATTAAACCTTCCTTTGATACTAACTATGGAATCCCACTTTTTTTATTACATAACTTTTTATTACATGGTACAAACACGCAAAATATTAAAGTTCAGTTTCTTGTAAATAAGGTATATAATACATGAAAAAACAAAACAATATTCTAAATCAACTTGAAATACATCTTCCTTGGTTAAAACTAAGTTAATTTTAGTACATCTCATATCTTGGGGACATAAATCAGACGAAATGGGTGAGTGTGAATCCCATTAAGTAAATGATCAAGAGAGACATATAGAATGTGATTGTTGGATATATCAAAAAGAAAATGAGGCATAATAATAAGGTGTAAAAAATAGGTATATAATAATAATAATATGATTCATAAATTAGAAATTTGGATACAACATTTAAATGATACATTCATAAGCATATCACCAAAGTTTATCACAGAGGTGTCATAAATAAAAATTACCAAGGTTATTCATCAATGTATCATAAAACATTCCATATCTAGAGATTAAATTCTGTACCCAATGAATTGGAGTGATATTAGGGAACATAATTACTTTGTCTTAATTTCATTTGATCCATATAGATTAGAGTAAATTATTTCATTAATAACTCAGGGAGAAATAAATAACATGATTCTAATCAAACTTTTAGCATACAAAAGAGATTAAAGACATGATCATTATGTCATTTTTAGCCCATTAAAATGGAATGTGGGTGTCTTGTGTGTAAATAAACAAATTAAATAAATAATTTTTAATCCATGTTGATAAAACTATAAAATAAATAGGTTTGGATATTCAAAAAAGGAAAATAAAAGATAATTTCTTATGTAGAGAGAGATATTTGATAAGTAAGTTCGATAACATGATGGGTATAAAATGTTGTTTTAAAAGAGGGTAAGTTGAGCGGGTAAAGGGGTATTCCATTGATTAAACATAATTTGGAAATAGTGGTATGATCAAAATTGTAACAAAAGAGAGTAGCCATAACATTTAGAAGACATATACAAAAATCAGTTCTTGAATTTAAGAGAAAGGAAGGACAATTCCCTTACCTTTGAGAGTTACTCCAAGATCTTGAGGAATGTAACCTTGGGTGAATCCTTTAGAGGAAAAACCATCATAAATTCATGAAGGATAAATTGGGATTTATAGGAAATAGAGAAATGGGTTGGTATTTATAGAAAAATTGGATGAACTATTTAATAATTTCCAAATATAGGTATAGTAAAACTAGGTTGTAGAAAATGAAAAATTATTGGCTTACCTGTGGTTTTTTTCTCATGGTTTTAGAAATTTGGGTCATATTTTATGTTATTTTAAACTAAAATAAATGATAAACATTTTTTATTTCTTCTTTTGGAATAAAAATTTAAATTTCTAAAGTCAAAGTTTCCATTTTAGACATTGTAAAGTCACTTATATGTTTTGGAAATTGATTAAAATATATTAAAATACTTGTTGTTAAAAAAATAACATATTTTTGGTCTTGGATTATGTCACAAATCATCCCTCAGGGCCCGTGCCGTGACTACCCCAAGCCCGCCTTTCATAGGCCAGGGGCTGGTGACTAGCACCGAAAGGTGTATCCCCTGAAACCAGGAAGGCATTGCCTTTATATCCAACAAACAAACACAACCAAGCACACAGTAAGATAAAAACACAAGTAAAATTTATAGCAAAAAGAGTGCGGAAGGTAAGAGGGGCTAGAATATAATCCCAATAGTAAAGGTACAAGTACAACTAAAATATAATACAACTGAAGAAAGAGTAAGAAAACTATAGGTTAATCCTCTAAGGTTCCTACCTGATGGGTAGGTACAGATCACCACCTCAGCACTTCATGACCGCCCGTCTCCTCTGCGTACCGACACGCCATATGGTCCACCTTTGGCACCGTTCTGTCCTGGTACCCTCTGTCTCGATTAGTGATGTCTGTCGTCTGAACCAAACACAACAAGGAGCGGGCACATCCTGTGTAGGGGTGAGTATAACGATACTCAGTTGGGAACCCGAGACACTAAAGGTCTCACAAAATCCACAAAGGATAAACCACAATGCATGAAATCAACTAAAAACCCTACTTAGGGATATTCCCACACATATACCTAAGTTATCAAGTATATCCATCTCAATCACGAGGAAACACATGGTCCAACCAAAAATCCCAAAGATCAACTGTTCCAAAAAAGAAGGAATACCATGAAGGTTAGTACCACACAGGTACGCCACACAGAAGAATACCACCAAGGTATTACAATGAAGGAAAGTACCACACATGTATGGTCTCAGCTCACACCAGGTATATCTTAGGTATAGTAGTAGAGATTATTAGATGTAACTACTGAATAATATTACTCTGATAAGAGGCAGACCCACAGAGGATCCCAAATTATAGACCCACACAGGATCCTAGTACATCGTCTGACCCACACAGGATCCTAGTGTATCGTCAGACCCACATAGGATCATAGTACATCCTCAGACCCACACAAGATCCTAGTACATCGTCAGACCCAAAAAGGACCATATTACATCGTCACACCCACATATAATCCTAGTACATTTTCAGACCCTCACAGGATCATAGTACATCGTCAGACCCACATAGGATCCTAGAACATCGTCGGACCCACATTGGATCATAGTACATCGTTAGACCCACAGAGGATCCTAGTACATCGTCAGAACCACACAGGATCATAGTACAACTTTAGACCCACACATTATCCTAGTACCTCGTCAGTCCCACGAAGGATCCCTTTTCTCATGTTACAGCCAGCTATAGGGTTCCCGCACTATGCTTTCTTGTCTCTGAGAGGGTACTCTCTTCAAGCTACTGATCAATACTCAAACTTCCAAGAAGTACCACAAAGAAGTGTCCCAATGGACCGCCATGTAAAAGGGATGTCAATGCAAAAGACGGTGCCTCAATCGGACACTGAGTCTGTAAGTTATTAGCCTTTTAGTCCAACGGGCCTAGTTGGAGTCGTGATTGATCCAAACCGACCGTACCCCAACATAATACAAAACTCATGTGGTGTATACCAAAAGAACTGTCTCACTCCAAGTTTTCCGGAGCCATAGACGGTTCGTCAGACAGACGTCCAGTGCCAAAGTTATGGCTGGAAGAATGTAGTGTCGAAACTAGTCCGGGTCCAGGCCGACCCGACCCATAGGTTTCGGCCTAGACAGTAGGGTCTGTCCTAGCCTGCTGGGTCCAAATTGGCCCGCATTGAGTGGCCCGACCTGCACTAGGTGGCCCGACCCACGGTGGGAGGCCCAGCCCGAGCTGGGCAGCCCGGCCCGCGCTTGGCAGCCCAACTGGTGCTGGGCGGTCTGGCCCACGCTGGGTGGCTCGGCCTGGTGGCCAAGCCTGGTGGCCCAACTTGGATGCACCAAGGGGGGAGTCGCATGCCCCCCGCCCTTGAACACCGAATGACTGAAGCCGTTCGGTCACCAACGTCACGCGAGACCTGCATCACATCCCACTCGGTCCAACTTAGCCGTCCATAATGGCCGGCCCCTTTGCCTCCCGGTGGCGCGTCATGCGCCGCCCCTCTATGGCTGGATGAACGCCGCCCAAACACCAGAGGCCTTCCCCCATTCACCGCGGCCAGGTGGGCCACGACCCCTTGCTTCGATGGTAGCGCGTCGTGTGCCGCCCCTCCGCGGCTGGTCGAACACCGGCTACCCTCTGTCCACCACTGCAGCTGGAAATAACTGGATTCCCTCCTGCCTCCGCACGCTCTCTTCTTCTACTGGCGATGTGGGCGCATGCCGCCCTGATTCCATATGACTAGCCCGGGCAGAAGTCGCCTCCTTTCTCCGCCATGAATAATTCAACAACCATGAAGAATAGCAGAGGGATCAGGCTGTGTTCTTTTTTCCCGTACCCTCCGCATTAGTTCGGTAGTAGGCAGTTCAAGAGGATTAATACAACTCAAACCACAAAAAACAACAAAACCCCTACCTTGAATGTTCGTTGATGTGTCCCATGATGAAAAATTGTGAAGGCGAAGAGGGTGCCAACGATCGTCACTTCTGCAATCACATTTACGAAGTTGGATTGTGTGTGGTCCTCTTTCTTGATTCTGAATAACGTTCTTCGATAGAGATGGCATGTTATTCATTTGGAGGAGAAGTTCTTTGTTGGAGATGAGTTTCTTCATGTTCTCCCATTCCTCCACCATTTCCAAGGATTTCTTCCCAGGTAAAATGAAGAGACAACATAAATTGAAGTAGGTTTACACATTTAATTTACATTGGCACAAAATTAAATGACTCAAATAACTAATTGGAGAGTTGGAATAATTAATTATTTGAAGTTGGGAGGTTTTCCCCACATTAAAAGGGATTCAGGTGGTCCCAACTACTTGGATTTAATTTGGGGGGTTTTCTAATTCGGTTGGTACCCACCTCCATAACCCATGTAGAGAGATTTCAAAAATAAAATAAAAGTTTGTTATTTTATTTTTTCTTATTCCTCCATGAAAGGCACAAAAAATAACATTCACTCTTGACCTACTACAGTCAAGGTGAAGGTCTTGTTAAGCGAATACTGGCACTCCAAGTTCAATAGTGTCCCCAGATTTCAATTCCAAACACGAGTTCAAAATTTACAAAAACCCACTCGCATGTTTACTGAACGTACCCGAAAAATGTTCAGAAATTCATTCTGGGCACACCGGGCTTCGGAATCACACGCCGTCAATTTTTATGGACTCATAAATTTCCCATATAAATTAAAAAAAATTACATGGAATTTATGAGTCTTTATATTCTCCCAACCTTAGGGATTTAAATCCCCAAAATCCACATAAAAAAATAAAACTAGGAAAACAAGTGGGGGTACTGAGCACGAATCTAAGCCTTCCACTCCCATGTGCTCTTCTAGAGGTTCCCGTGCTTCCAGCAAATGCATACCAGAGGTATCGACCGCCCACGAAGGACCCATTATTTTCGATCCTTAATCTCTAATGGAACCTCCGTAAACATCACCATATCGTCGATGTCCAGCTCACCATGGTCGATAACGTGGGTAGGGTCATGAACGTATCTCCTCAGCTAGGATACGTGGAAGACGACGTGCACCTGGTGCAACTGAGGGGGAAATTCTAGGTGTTAATCCACCTTGCCAACTCTGCCGAGGACCTGGAAGAGTCCAATGAACCTCGAAGATAACTTGCCACCCCAACCAAATCTCCACAAACCCCGTCGGGGTGAGACCCATAGAAAGACGTAGTCACCATCCTCAAACTCCAGAGGTCTCCATCTCCTGTCGGCATAAGAATTTTTCCTGCTATATGCAGTCTTCATCTACTCCTAGATGATCTTCACCTTCTCTGTGGTAGCCTGTACCATATCTGGTCCCACTAGTGCGGACTCCCCTGGGTCAGTCCATCACAAAGGCGATCTGCAAGGTCAACCATACAAAGCCTCGAAAGGTGCCATCCAAATAGTGGAGTGACAGATGCGGTTTTATGCAAACTACACCAATGGAAATTGATCCTCCCAACAATGACCGAAGTCAAGGACATAACCACATAACATGTCCTTGAGGGTCTGAATGGTCCGCTCAGTCTAGCCATCCGTCTGAGGATGAAAGGCGGTGCTCAAACGAATCTATGTCCCGAAAGCCTCCTGTAACCCCTTCCTTAGATGGGAAGTAAAATTTGTATTAGGATCAGAGAAAATCCTCAAGGGTACTCTATGTATCGGAATACTCTCCTACAAATAGAGGCGTCCCAAGCACTCTACTGAACCCTGCTCTCTGATTGGTAGGAAGTGGGCCGACTTGGTGAGTCGGTCGACGATCACCCAGATAGAATCATGACCCCTAGATGTACATGGAAGTCCTTTCATGAAGTATGTGGATATCCCATACCACTTCCACTATGGGACCTCAAAAGGTTTAACTAAGCCTATTGGTACCTGATGCTCCGCCATCACTCACTAACAAGTGAGGCACCGAGAGACAAGATTTGCTACTAATTTCTTCATTCTCATCCACCAGTGGTGTCGTCAAAGGTCCTAGTACATCTTCACAACTCCTGGATGTACCTCTAGGGGGGATGTGTGGAACTCCTTGAACACTTCCTCCTGAAGTGACACTGGTACCATGGTACATCTTCTTGAGAGGCTGACTTGCTCCCCACCTTCAGAAAATCAATCAGGTGCTTGTCCTGTGGATATCTGAGCATGTTGATCCTCGTAGTCAGTGTCCCCACACTACGCCTCCCTGACTTGCTGAAGAAGTGGAGGAGTAACTGTAAGAGACTGAAGAAAAAATTCTCCATCACAATCCATAAATGATATCTACAAAGCGGCCAGCTTCTCCGTCACCTCACCTAGAACCTGTATACCAGATCTTCTACTAAGTGCATCTGCTACAACATTCCACTTTCCAAGAGTATAGATTATCTCGAAGTCATAGTCTTGGAGGAACTCAAGACAACATCATTGTCTCAGGTTCAGGTCCTTCTGAGAGAAGTTATACCTGAGAGTATTTTGATCAGAGTAGACTGTAAAATTCTTTCCCATCATGTAATGTCGCCAAATCTTCAAGGAAAAGACCACTACTGCTAACTCCAGGTCATGGGTAGCATAGTTCATCTCATGTTGTCTCAGTTGTCAAGAACTATATGCAGTCACTGCTTGCTCCTGCATCAAGACACATCTGAGCCCGGTCCCTGATGTGTTGTAGTAGACTATATACCCTCTTCCCTCCTCTGGTAGCCTCAAGATGGGTGCACTAGTCAGCCTCCACCTCAGCTCTTGAAAACTCCACAGACATCTCTTTGACAAGAAAAAGGGTTTCCCCTTCTTCGTCAATGCTGATAAAGGTGTTTTAACTCTACAGAAATGTCGCACAAACCTCCGGTAGTATCCATCCAAACCCAGGAAACTCCGTACCTTCGTCACACACCTGGGTGGCTCCCAAGAAAGTATCGCCTCAATATTTACTGGATCCACTGCAACTCCGTCCTCTGAGATGAAATGTCCGAGAAAGTGAACCTCTCGGATCCAGAACTGGCATTTCTAGAGCTTAACATAAAGCTGATGCTCTCGTAGTGTGTCCATTACTACCTAAAAATGAAAGGTATGATCCTCCTCAGTAGCTGATTATATCAGAATGTAATCAATGAAAACCACCACAAAGCAGTCATGGTATGGCTGAAATATCCTGTTCATGAGTCCCATGAACACTGTTGGGGTGTTGGTCATGCCGAAAGGCATAACCAAGAACTCATAATGGCCATACCGACATCTAAAACCCATCTACTGCACATCCTCATCACTCACTCTAAGCTGGTGATAACCTGATCTGAAGTCTATCTTTGAGTACCACTGTTCTCCCTTCAGTTGATCAAAGAGGTCGTCAATCCTCAGAAGTGGGTACTTCTTCTTCATGTTTACCTGGTTCAGGAGCTGATACTAAAAACAAAGTCTCAAGCTCCCATCCGCCTTCTTGGCGAACAAAATCAGGGCTACCCAAGGAGAAACACTGGGCCGGATGAATCCCTTTCCTTGCATGTCCTCCAGTTATACCCGCATCTCATGAAGCTCCATAGGAGCCATCTGATACACTGGTGTATATATCAGGGCCATCCCAAGGTACAAGTCAATGTAAAATTCCACCTCTTTGTGAGGAGGTATACCTAGAACATCATCAGGGAAAAAATCTGCATGCTGGTCCACCACTACAGGATATGTCAGACTCTCCACATTAACTACTCTGAAGGTTAGAATAGCCAACTGATGAGTGATCTGCTACACTCTCCTCTGGATAAGTCCATCCTGTGCTGCAAAGGCTTCCTTTTCACTGGGGCAGGTAAACCTGGTCCCATCCGTGCGGACACAATACACATTGCGCCTAATACAGTCAATCTAAGCATGGACTGTAGATAACCAGTCTATACCCAAGATTATATTTTAAGCCCTCGACTCCACTACTAGGATATCCCATCCAAATCTCTCATCTCTTAGAGAAATATCACACTGCCGGCACCAGTGCGTAATCATCAAATATTCCCCAGTAGGAGTCTTTAGCCGTAAGGATCGAGCCAATGGATCCATCAGAATCTTTGAGCTCCGAATGAGGGCAGTGGAAATAAAAGAATAATTGTCACCTATGTCTATAAGTACTGTAGCTAAGCTGGAGTAGACATAGATCATACCTCGTATCATCTCCAGAGCACTGTGATTGTAGGCCTCAGCTTCCTGAAGCCGAGCTCACCCCTGTCCACCTGTTTCCTGTGGTTGGGGTGGACCACTTGGTGGTGGTGGTAGTAACATCTCGAATTGTTGCCCACCACCAGCTACACGACCAGCTCCTCTACCACATCTGGCTGCTCCCTGTGGACCTCCTCGGTTGAACCGTTGTCTCTGCTTGGGCGGTCCTTCGACCATATTTTGATCATCCATATGGCGTGGTCAGGCAATCACAAGCCATGTGACCCTACCCGCCGTATGTGAAACACTACCTACCACTCGCATGACTAGCTTTGTCTCTGGTGCCCCAAACAACAGACCTTGAATCCTACGGTCATCCACCTGTAGGTCTAGTACTCTTGGAACTCTGTGAAATCTGTTTGCTGCCAGCTATAGAAGACTCTACTACGTGATGACTGGTGGTGGGTCTCGCTGCTGGTGACTGCTCAGTGAGAAAACTCTTCAATAAGAGGGCTTTCTCTAACACCCCCACCTGCGTCGGGATGCTGAGAGAGATCATCGAAGCCCTGATCTTCAGCCTGAGTCCCTACTCGATGGTCCAGACCCCAACGAATGGGTCCTGCACCATATTAGTGGAGTAGCGTGAGTGGTCGGTGAACCTCGCTGAGTACTGAGCCACAGTCATACTGCCCTGCTGCAGATGTAGATGCTCTTGAATGTCCACTACATGAAGAGTCGCTGGGACAAACTCTGCTCGAAACAGGCTCTTGAAATCTTCCCAGAGAAGCATCACCTCGTCGTGAACCTGGAGCATCAAGCTCCACAATCTTCCTGCTACTGCCTGGAGAAGATTGGTGGTAAGGATCACCATGAGATCAAATGGTGTCCCTACCAGTCGAAAGACTCTCACCACAGCTTCTAGCCAATCCTCAGATGCCTGTGGGTCAGTCTCTCCCCTAAACCTAGTTGGCCTCTAGTGTTGGAATTCATGCAATGTTCTCAAGTGGCATGCACTCTTTGCTGCTAGGTCTGGTGGCATCGGTGGCCCAATGGGTAATGGTACCTCTGGTTCCTCTGCTGGTGCCTCTACTGGAAGTGGGCCCTGCACCGAGACCTCATCGCTCGATGGGTTATCAGTCCATAGTATACCCAGAACCCTAGATGACTGACTGCATGGCGGAATTTTGAAAATAAACAGGTGCACCCTGGTCAATAAGTTATACCTGGTGAGCTGACTCAAAGAGATCGCAAAGAAAACTCTCGAAAACGCACACGCAATCAGTGTTTTCATGCACTGAGTCGGAAATCAGAAGTCAGGGTCCAAGTGTATGGAGACATCAACCACCGCACAAACACTGGATTCCCTATACTTATAAACACACTCAATATTGTTAACACTATTTATGCTTGAAAAGATCAGAGTCCAATGTTCTACGGTAGAACCGACCCCTATGATACCAATTTTTCATGACCCGTCCCCCGAGGCCCGTGCTGTGACTACCCCAAGCCCGCCTTCAATAGGTCAGGGGCTGGCGACTAGCACCAAAAGGTTTATCCCCTTAAACCAGGAAGGTATTTACTTTATATACTATAAACACACTAAACCAAGCACACAGTAATATATGGAAACAAGTAAAATTTATAGAAAAAAGAGTGTTGAAAGTAAAAGGGGTAGGAATACAAGCCCAACAGTAAAGTTACAAGTAAAACTGAAATAAAATACAATTGAAGAAAGAGAAATACAACTACTAGGTCATACTATGAGGTTCTTACCTGAAGGGTAGGTATAGATTGCCTCCTCAACACTCCACGTACGTCCGTCTCCTCTGTGTACCGACACGCTGTTTGGTCCACCTACAACACCGTCCAGTCCTCGTACCCTCAACCTCGATCAGCGTTGTCTATCGTCTGCACCAAACACAACGATGTGCAGGAATAGCTCATGCAGGGGTGAGTATAACGATACTCAGTAGGGACCTCGAGACCATCAAGGTCTCACAAAATCCACAAAGTAAAAACCACAATCCATGAAATCAACTGATAGCCCTACTTTTGTTTATGTCCATACATATACCTAAGTTATCAAGTATACCCATCTCAATCATGAGGAAACACAGGGTCCAACCCAAAATGCCAAAGCTCAACTGTTCCACAAAGGAAGGAATACCACGAAGGTAAGTACCACACAGGTACACCGCACAGAAGAATACAACCAAGGTATTACCATGAAGGAAAATACCACACAGGTACTGTCTCAACTCACACTAGGTATATCTTAGGTATAGTAGTATAGATGATTAGATGTAACTACTGAATCATCTTACTCTGATAAGAGGCAAACCCACGAAGGATCCCAAATTACAGACCCACACATGATCCTAGTACGTCATTAGACCCACACAGAATCCTAGTACATCGTCAGATCCACACAGGATCATAGTACATCGTCATACCCACACACGATCCTAGTACATATTCAAATCCACACAGGATCATAGTACATCGTCAAACCCACACAAGATCCCAGTACATTGTCATACACACACATGATCATAGTACATCGTCAAACCCAAAAAGGATCCTAGTACATCATCGGACCCACACAAGACCATAGTATATCATCAGACCCACAAAGGATCCCAGTACATCATCAGACCCACACAAGATCATAGTACATTGTTAGACTCACACAGGATCCTAGTACATTTTTAGACCCACGAATGATCTCTTTTCTCATGTTACAACTAGCTATAGGGTTCCCACACTATGATTGCTTGTCTCCGGGAGGGTCCTCTCCTAAAACTATTGTTCGATACTCTAACTGCCACGAAGTCCAATGAAGAAGTATCCCAAAGGTTCTCCATGTAATAGGGGTATCAACACAACCGACGATGTGTCAATCAGACGCTCGGTCTGTAAGTTATTAGACTTTTAGTCCCAAGGGCCCGGTTGGATTTTTGCTCGATCCAACCTGACCGTACGTCAACTTTATCCAAAACTCAAGTGGGGTATACCAAAAGGACCATATCTATCCAAGGTTTATGGTGCCATAGATGGTTCTTAAGATGGATGTACGATACGAAAGTTATGGCCGAAATAACATATAGGGTCGAAACTGGACTGGGTCCGGCCCGACCCGGCCCGAACCAGCCTGGGCCAACCTGGCCCGGTTCAAGTCGACCTAGTCCGCTGGTTCCACCCCAGCTGACGCTGGACGGCCTGGCCTGGCTGCACATGGGGGGGGGGGAGTTGCACGCTACCCACCCTCAAACACCAAACAACCGAAGTTGTTCGGTCTCCAGCAGCACGCGAGACCTACCGCGGGTCCCGCTCAGTCCAGCTCGGCCAACAATAATGGCCAGCCCCTTTGCCTCCTAGAGGCGCGTTGTTTTCCACCCCTCCACGACCGGTGGAATTTCGGCCGCCTTCTGCCATTCGTCGTGGCCAGGCAGGCCGCAAACCCTTGTTTCGACTACAGTGCGTAGTGTGTCGCCCTTCAGCGGCCAGCGAAACGCCTACCTCCCTCTGTCCACCTTCACAGCTGGCAATAGCCAACTGCCCTCTGGCCTCCGTGTTCTCTTTACTCTACCGGCGACACGGGCAGGCACCGCCCCGGTTCCGTGCGACTTGCCTGGGAGGCAGTCACCTACTTTCTCCACCATGAAGAATTCAACAACCATGAAGAATAGCCAAGGGATCGAGCCATGTTCATTGGGACCATACCCTCCACATTAGTTTGGTAGGAAGTGGTTCAAGAGGATTAATACAACTCAAACAACAAAAAACAACAAAACCCCTACCTCGAAGGTTCGTTGATGTGTCGCACGATGATAAACGGTGAAGGCAAAGAGGGTGCCAACGATCGTCGCTTCTATAATCACGTTTTCGAAGTCGGCTCATGTGTCATCCTCTTTCTTGATTCTGAAGAATTTTCTTTGATGGATATGGCGTGTTCTTCAGTTGGAGGAGAAGTTCTTCGTTGGAGATGAGTTTCTCCAAGTTCTCCCAAGCCTCCACCTTTGCCAACAATTTCTTCCCAGGTAAAATGAGGAGCCAACATAAATGGAAGTTGGTTTATACATTTCATTTATGTTTGCACAAAATTAGACGACTCAAATAATTAATTGGAGAGTTGGCATAATTAATTATTTGAAGTTGGGAGGTTTTCCCTACATTAAGAGGGGTTCGGGTGGTCCCCACTGCTAGAATTTAATTTGGGGGGTTTTCTAATTTGGGTGGTCCCCACCTCCATAACCCATGTTGAATGATTTCAAAAATAAAATACAAGTTTGTTATTTTATTTTTTCTTCTTCCTCTATGAAAGGCACAAAAACTAACTTTCACCTTTGACCTACTGTGATCGAGGTGAAGGTCTTCTTAAGAAAATACCGGCACTATAAGTTCAATGGTGTCCTCCGATTTCAATTCCGAGCCCTGTTTCAAAAGTTACAAAAACCAACTCACTTATTTACTAAACGTACCCAAAAAAAGTTCAAAAATTCATTCCGGGCACACCGGGTCTCGGTATCACCCGCCGTCAATTTTCACAGACTCGCAAAATTCCCATATAAATTTAAAAAAATTACATGGAATTTCTGGGTATTTATAGATTATGTTTAATTAATTATTATATCATTTTGATATAAATATGATGTCATTAAACATACTGAAAACCCAATAACTGTATTTTTACTATTTATGAAAAAATGAATGTATTTTAGAAAATTCTTATAAATTTACCTTAAGCTAATTTTAACATGTTTATTTGAACCATGATGTTAATTTTATCATAAAAATTATCTAAATATGATAATTTTAACTTCTAAATGTAAAAATCCTTATTTATTTAAAAATAATAGGTTTTAATATATAGTAAAATTGCTGACACGCATAAAAAAATTCCTAGGCCAATATAAAATTATTTTATAATTTATATTTTGATAAGTGTGTTTTTTAAATACTATTTGAATAAAAAAAATATTATTCATAATATTTGTGTTTATTATAAAAGTATATATATTTTCTAGAGAAATACCATTATGTTTTATTTTCACCCAAAATTGAAATTATCAAATTTATATCAATTAAGCATATAATTTTATTAAGAAAAATAATCTTAAGAGGAATTGATGGAATAAAAATTATATTTATATGAAGTAATTTAAACCTTATGTTACTAAGGTCTGGACACATACCCCCTAATCACACCTGTATATGCCCTAAGGGTAAGGTGTGTGATGGTCGTATTTTCATGGGGTGGCTCGGATATCATTGACTGAGTGGTAATCTCCACTAACTTCAACTTCTCCTATAGGTGATTACATTCAAGATTCAATTGTTGAAGTTTGGATTCGGCTTGGTCAAGGGAAATCCCCAGTGATCTTACATCCCTCTCAAATTTGGATAAATGTGCTTCAAATTGAAAAACTCTACTGGTTGAGTCCATTGATTCTTATTTCTGTATCAATTACCCTTTGTCATTACTACTTATAAACACTAATTATAATGGTAAAATTATCAAAAAAGGGTATATTTTCCAATAGTAATATTTAATATTTGTCATATTGTTTTACACTCATATTTGACCAATAATTAAATAATGGTAGAATACCAATGGTCACATATTTACTAATGACCATATTTGATCCATAAAATGTAGTGTTATCTCATTCACTTTCTACATTCAATTTTTTCCCATGTTTAATCCAAAATTTATAACTTTGATCTATTTCGTGGAAAATAATGTGTTATTCCAACTTCTCTAGATTAATTAGTCTTGAATAATTATAGTATAGACATGGAAAAAGGATTTAAGAAGGGTCATATACTTGTTATTTAGAAAACCTGTTGAAATATTTCTCTTCTTCTTCATAGTATTTTTTTACACGATTGGAATATATTAATTTTCAATTCATATCCATCCTATTTTATTTGGTAATATTAATATTTAAAAAAGTTAATAAATATAAAAATGGGCCTTTCAAATAAGGGGAACCCTAAATTTTAATCTTTCAAATAAATTCATCATGTTTTGAAGGTAATGGGTAATTGAATTTAATAAAATAATTACACCACTTCTGGCAGGTGTTATCCTCTAAATTCATCTACATTGACTACTGTTACCTGGTATTGGATCACTAATTCTTAGAGTAGTTTAAGAAACATAAGTTTATTTTCATAAGAGATGGGGGATGCGTCTCAGGCAACAAAATGAAATAATAATTTTTTGGGAGATAAAGTTATTGAGGATGATAGTTGTCTCTATAAATCTAAATATTCCCAGGATGGGGGTTGGCTAAGCACGAGACAACATTTCTTTGTTTGTTTTATAAATTTGAAAAAAGAAATAGTAATAGTTTTATCCTAACAAGGAGATCCTTGATTGGTGGTACCGATTGAATGGTCATATAAGAACTCATGCCAAGAAAGTCATTGTAGTTTCAACATTCAATGTAATCCTTCAATTACTCCCTGAAAAGGAAAAGAATTTTAGTCTGGGGACTAAATTTCAGTAGGGTAAATCTTCTTGTGATTCTAGGGTTGTGGGATTGGGTTCATGATGGATATCCAACGGGTTTTATGGAGTTAGTGACATGCCCTTACCATGGTGTTATTATCAATATATATTATTTAGTTGGTGAGCTTATCTATATACAGGTCTTTTACAGTTAATATGACATGTTTTAAAATACATTTTGGTTTTAATACATTGGATTAGGAGGGATACATGGAAGAAAATGGGAAGTTTTAGGACAAATAAGTTCACGTATGCATGCGCTATTCAAACCATTTGGGAAAAATAAAAACCAACAAAGATGTTTGAGGGGGAGAAACTAATCACAAGTGATTACATAACTTGATTTTAATATATCATTATAATTTCATGACAACAAAATTAGAAGATAAATGATAATAGTGCATATGGTGAGTATAAAAAAGGGTAACCGCATTATAAAATTTATATAGAAGGATGAACTTATACAATATATAAGTAGCAGCATCCCATATGAAGAAAATTCTATTAAGCATGGGAAGAAGGTATCATAATTAATGATTGTATTATACTAAGATTACATTGAACTAAAATAACTGTGGTTGGAAAAAAATCACATGTGAGATAAGATCACATTAGTGGAGATCATTATGAGATCCATGTTAGCTAAATCACCACTTGAAAGTTCCACTATGGATTATATCACCCTTTGGTCCTATATAGATGTATATATGTGTGAAATAACTAAAATTTAAGGAGTCATTTATATGTAACTATTTATTTATTAATTTTTTTTAATAATTATAATATTTATTTTATAGGTAGTTGTTATATTTATTAAATTTATACTTTTAATTGAAAATAAAATTAATTATAATTAATTGGTTAATTTTAAAAAAAATTGTATATGATTAAATATATATAAGAAAATAATTAATAATATTGAAATAATAAAGGATATTTGAGAAATAAAAATAAATTTTCTTATAATAAAGAATAATCCATGATAATCAAAATTATGTGTAATCAGAATTATCTATAATCAAAATTATCAATAAATTATATGTAATTATTTATATATGGATTATCTATAGATAGAACATCTGAATCTCCCCCAAATAAAAATCTCATAAGGCCCATAGAATTTTATCTCCACCAAAAAAAATGTGATCATGAACCCTCTATCTCTAAAAAATGGTTAACTCCAGAAATAATTGTCAGAAATTAAACATGAACAAAGAAGAAGAGACCAAACACTATCTTCCTGGGAACCTCAACCATTGGCGAACCAAAACCCAGACCAAGATGAGTTCTAGAATGCGGGATGGGAGAATTGAATGATGGGTTCAACAGGGAGCCATAACCATATAAAATACCCAAGGAGAATTGAAGGCCACCTCTAGTATAACCCAAACCAACGCGAACTTGGTTGAGAAGGGATAAAAATTACGAGTCAGAAAGTGAGGGAAATAAAGAATCATGAATGAAGACCCATCATCAAGAAACTATTGATCTAAAAAAAGTTTCGTTTGCACTATTCCTAGTAAAGACCTAAAACGAGGTAGAGGTTAAAGGGTTTAAAGACCTAGATGAAAGAATATCATGATTAAAGAGAAGAAGAAATAATCAAATACCTTAAATCTTTAGAGGATCGAGTCATCAAGAAGCTTGATGAAGAGTGGTGGGGAGGGTTTAATTCTGCGGAAGCTTAAAGGCATGAGGGAGGATGACTCTATTAGGGTTATATTTAAAACATCAAGTAAGGCTTTTATTAGTGCTAAAATAGTAAGCGTTTATAAAATACATCTTTATCAGTGCTAAAAAAGAGCTGATAAAGGCAAAATTTTAATAATATAATTAATATAATTAAAAAAATTAAATTTATATAATTACAAATAAATATTTAAAGAATTAAAAATATGTATTTATAGATATTATTATAAATAAATATATTTATTATTGAAATATATTTATTATAATTTTATAATTATATATATATATAATTATAATTATAATTACAGATAAATATATTTAAAATTAGTTATATATAATTATAATTATAATTATATAATTATATATATATATTTAATATATTAATATTTTTTATTTTAAATATAATAAATATAATAAATATATTTATTATAATTTTATAAATATTTAAATATATATATATACATATATATTTATAATTATAATTATAAATAAATATATATATATAATTTTATAAATATATATAATTGTATATATTTATTTATATATTGATATATACAATTATAAGTATAATAAATACATTTATTATAATTTTATAATTATTTAAATAAATAAATATAAATATAATTATATATTTATATTTGATTCTAGGGGGTACAATTATATTAAACACACACACACACCCCACACACAGGCTGGAAATGCATGTCATAGCCCCCCCAAGGGATAACCCACCCATTAAGCCTTATTTATTCAGTATATGAACTGACGGTCCACTGGGAATGAAACCCATTACATGACCCAAAGGACGACAATATGGACCAAAGGCCCAGTGAAACATCATGCCCACATCATGTCTGCAACATTGTCTACCTACATCATGCCTGCATCACAGCCAACCTCTATCATCCCTGCGTCACCGCCTACCAGTGTTATGCCTACATCACCACATGAGAGAGGAAATTCGCTTCCACCCGAATTTGAATTTGGGTCTGATGTAGAATCAAAGATCACCTCTACCACTGAGGCACACCCCAACTTCATAATTATAATTATAAATATACACATGTATAATTATTTAAATTTTTATATTTATTTATATTTATATATTTATATATTTATATATTTATATATATACATATATATTTATTAATATATGAATATTTATTTATTATTTAAATATGTTTATTATAATTTTATAATTAATTAAATTTATTTATTTATTTATAATTATAGTTCTATATAAATATATTTAAAAAATTTGAATATAATCTGACTATGAATTGTGTGATCCATGGATTAAAAAATACATGGTCTCGAAATGTTTATTATTAAAAAAGAAAAATACAACCCAAAATTAGAATAAATTGGGGGTTGCAATGTTAAAACACCATGCAAACAATAACACCACAAAATAGACAATAAAGGGAAACCATCTTCACCTTATTTTATGCCTTCCACCTCTTTGGGAGTCCCCCTGACCTCTAGGGTTCCTACCTTTCTTCCACTGTTTGAGAGCCTACCAAATGACATACTGACCGTCCATGATTGACGATCCAACTTCTTCATTATGAGGGTCAAAGTCTCTAGTAGATTCATATTTCTAAGTAGCAGTACTTTGATCTGATTGTACATTAGCTCGAAAGTTACAAAATTCATTACAGAAAACTTCTTTTCTCTGAGATTTTTTTTAGAATATACATCAAAAAAAATTATTAGTAGTGGGACTAAGGTCCGGAAAGGCATTAGAACCTTCCACAGTCTCTAGATTTTCTTCTAGACCAATCTACCCTGAAGCATGTTGTATTGGAATAAAAATATTCAACGAAATATCAGATGGAGGAAAATACATATTATCATCCCCAATCATTTCTGCCTAAACAATATATTGAGACTACTTCTAAATGATAGAGCCTTTGACTTTCTAGAAATAACTAATTAGAAGCCATCATCATCCAAAATTTTGGCCTTCCCTTTTAGTTGGGTTGTGATTTGTTTCTCACGATCAACTTCCTCTTATACAATCGCCTTAGAGAAAGTTGTTCAGAGGTATCCCCCATTTCCATTTTGTCTTCAGTCCTTCTGCACATAACCTCTTTAAAAGCGGGATTATTTTTCACCTACACCCCCTGTACCGTAGAAACACTTCTTGGAAGGGGATAAAATTCCTCTTCTTTCCACAATCGACGATCCTCTAGCTGTGGAACCAATGAATTTCCTGATTGGATATTACAAGCCACAACGCCTTCATCTAAATCACATTGCCTCATGAACTTCCAACATTCATTGTCCATATGGCCTTTTGCACTGAATTTTTTGCAAGTATTAATAATACAACATCCCTTCAGTGAATTCTCAATGCTATTAAAAGCCACAAATTAATTTGGATGCCTCTCATATTCAACACACAGAATAATGCCAGCATTGGGTGTAGAAACAGTTACCTTATCAATGTATCATATTTATATTAATTATACACATTCATTCTGTAATTAATGTATAGAAATAAAAATTATTTTTTGAATATAAATATGATAGTTTTATATATAGTAAATAGATATATGTATAAATAATTATTACAAAATTATTATATATATTATAAACATTATCAATGAGTATATAATAATAAATGAAAAAATAAAAATAAACAAATTACAAAAATATTTAAAAGTGAATATGTAACATTTCCACATACATGTGCACTTGATATACATATATATATGTACTCATACACATCTACACACACACACATACATATAGTTATATATATACATGTATTTTAAATTATATAATATCAATACTAATATATATTTAAATAAATATATACATTTATATATTATATAATCATTCGAATGAAATATTAATATTTTATATTTATTTTTGTTATATACAAATTTTGTAATTAATATATATAGATTAACTACTAAAAATTTTAAATAATATAAATCTGAAAATTTTTTATATATAAAATTAGTTATGGAATATTCTTTTTTTATTAAAATTTAAATAAATAATATTTATATATTATATTTAAATATATATACTTATTGTAAAATAAACATTACTTAAAAATATATAAATATTTATATACAAATTAAATTAATCATTACGACCCTTATGAGCGCGAGGAAAAATTTCTGATAATGTGACACTTTTATCAGTGCTAAAATAAGCGTTGATAAATGGGGAACCTTTATCAGTCCTGGAAAAAAGAACTCATAAAGGGTACCCTTTTATCAACACTTTTTTAGCATTGATAAAATGTAAATTTTTCTATGCTTCTTGTGGGCGCCGATAAGAGTCTTCCCTTTATCAACAAGTTTTTTATATCACTGTTAAAGGCCATTAATATATATGGCGCACTCTATGGCAGTGACTTTTATATTGAAAACATGCACTTTGAATCATACCAACTACAACATGTTTCATATTGACATGAAGTTTATTCCTACATGGAATAAAGGAATTTTAGATCATTTTCCTAATGTTTGAAATCAATTCGAGCTATTTCTCTTAGGGTTTTCCATGTGATGCGTGTTTTAAAGTAAAATGAAACTTATATTGAAAACATGCACTTTGAGTCATACCGAACACATAGTGTGTCAGATTTACATGTGGCTGATTCATACAAGTCCAAAATGAATTATAGATCTTTTCCAAATGTTTTAAAATAAATCAAGCATGTTTTATCATCTTTGGATATTAGACACATGTTTTAAACTAAAACGATACTTTTATATTGAAAACACACACTTCGAGTCATATTGACCACATCTTATATTAGATTGACATGATGCCTATTCCTACACATAAAAATGAATTATGGATCACATTCTAATGTTTGAAAACAATACAATATCTTTGGATTGTTTTTGGATATGTGATGCATGTTTTAAACTAAAGTGACACTTTTTATATTTAAAACAATAACTTTTTGTTACATTGGTCACATTATGTGTCAGATTGATGTGAGTTTAACTCAAAATCATAAAAAAATTAAATATGTATCACTTTTGTATTTTTTGAAAACAATATGAGATCATTTTCTTGGTTATGGCTATGTGATGTGCACTTTAAATTAAAATTAAAATTATATTGAAAACACACCCTTTGACTCATATTGACCACATCAATGTGATGAATTGATGTGTGATCAATTCATATGTATCAAAAATGAATTATAAATAATTATCCTAATGATTGAAACAATATGAGCTTGTTTTCTTAGTTTTGTCTATGTGGCATATGTTTTAAAATAACATGACACATTTATATTGAAAACACACAATTCATTTCATGCAGACCACATCATGTCTTATATTGATGTATGGCCGATTCCTACACATAAAAATGAATTTTGTATTTTTTGATAATGTTTGAAAATAATCTGACCTTTTTATCTTGGTTCTGGCTATGTGCCATGTGTTTTAATCAAAAAATGACACTTTTATAATGAAAACACATGATTCAATTCATACCAACCACATTATGTGTTGTATTGATGTGTGATAAATTCATACACATCACAAATAAATTATATATCATTATCCAATATTTAAAAAAAATCTTGTTTTCTCAGTTTTTGCCGATGTGACGTGAATTTTAAACGAAAATGATATTTTTATATTAAAAAATCAGACTTTGAGTCATACTGACCAAATCAAGTGTTATATTGATCTGCATACTATTCCTACATGTCAAAAATGAATTATTAATAATTTTATTAAAATTTGAAAACAATATGAGATTGTTTTATCAGTTTTGACAGTGTAAAAAACATTTTAAACTAAAATGATACTTTTATATTTAAAATAATAACTTTGTGTCATACCGTCCACATCGTGTTCCAAATTAAAATTTTGTATATTCTTATATTTCATAAATGAATTATGGATATTTTTACAAAATTTTGAAAATAATTTGATCTTGTTTTCTTGGTTTTGGATATGTGATTCATTTTTTAAACTAAAATGATACTTTTATATTGAAAACACACACTTTGAGTCATATCAGGAACATCGTGTGTCATATTTAAGTGATGTTGATTCCTACATTTAAAAAATTAATAATGGGTCATTTTTCAAATTTTTTAAATCAATACAAACTTATTTTCTTGGGTTTTTCTATGTGATGAATGTTTTAATGTAAAATGACACTTATATTGAAAAAATGCACTTCGAGTCATGTTGACTACATCGTGTGTCAAATTGACGTGCGGTCAATTTCGACATGTCGAAAATGAGTTATGGATATTTTTTATAGTGACCCTAGGATTTTAAACATATAAATACATGGTTTTAAGCATAATAAATCATCATATTACAATCCAAGGATTATAAAGTCTAGTGTCTTGAAAGACTAGGTACATAAAAATGAAAACACGAGACTAAATAAAACATTTATTTATTTAATCTTTAGAAATAGATCCTAAAATCCATTATTCTCATACATCTTCATAGGATAAAAAAGGGGTAAAATTAAAAAAGGGATGAGCTAAAATACTAGTAAGGGAGTAAACATACGAATAAAGCTTTATCACAGGGGTTATAAAGCATGACATAATGATATGAAAAGGCATGGAACATATGGAATCATAACATATAAACATGGGATCATATAAACATGGAGTCATAATAATGTGGAAAAAATATATAACATGACTTTAGTATGATTCGGGGATTTTTGTACATAGATTATTATAATTCAAGGTTATCCACTAACACTTTTGCACATGGTAGCACGAGGCAAGGCTAACAGCCAACACCATTGCACATAACATCTCATTAGAGTCAACATTACACAATTAATTGGGGAGATATCTGAGTTCACACATCATAACGTGTTCATGAATATTATTCAGACATAAAAAATCATACATAAACATAAGGTTACCCATGGAAAGAAATTGGTATCATAATCATGTCATAAAGCATGATAAATGGGTGTATCATAAAAGTGTCCAGAAAAGAAAGAAACTAAAACATAAATGTAAATTAATAAGGTAAAATAGAAATATATCATTTTATGTGGTTTAAAATATAAGTAAAAACATGTAATAAGAGTATTTAAACAATTATAGCATTAAAAAAATTTATTGTGGTTTAAAGGAAAATACTAAAGAGAATTTAAAATAGAAAATGAAATAATATTTTATATAAAACCATAAGTGAACCAAGAGGATTTTAATAATAAAAATTTTGATTTTATAAAAACAATGGTGGCATAAAATATATGATTTAGTGCTTTGGAAAATTAGGTAAGAATTCAGGAAGTTCCCTTAAAACAAGCTTCCTTATTGGGAAGTATTAAGGAGGGAATAAATTAAAAACATGTATATCCCCAAATGTGAATGATGAATTGATATTGATAAATGAGTTTGGAAAATTTAGACAGAATTTAGATGATGTGCATAAAAATATTATATAACTTTATTTGGGTAAAAAAAATATAGAACAACCCAAAAGAATAATGGAGGTTCGGGTAGAATCCATGACCTTAAGTTCGACAGTGTCCTTCACTTGATCTTAATGTCATGGATAACCAAATTACATTAATTAATTAATATTTCCAAAACCACTTATTCATGTAATTGATTTATTATAACCATATTAATTTCAGTCATGATCTTTTTGGTTGGTTAAGTGGTTCAATTTCATTGTTTTGGGAGCATTTTTTCCCTTGGGTTTCATGATTAGTTTAATTATATAAATTTAAGGATAAAAATGTAAGGTGAGACTAGTTGTACAGAATTGGACCTTTATTTTATTAGTGAAAATCCAGAATATTACATGGTTATAAATTTCATTTGGTTATTTTGAGTGAAGATGAATCATTATATAAAACTTTAATGATAACTGTTTTGGTTAATTGGTGGTTTTTTGGTCACATTGAACACATTTTTCTTTATAAATTAATATCAAGAGTAGAAAATATCACAGAACATTACATTAGAAATAATAAAAATTTATATTCTAGTTCAACCATCAAAATGTTTTTATGACAATATGTAAGAACCCAGACAGTCTTTTCAGGTATGTTTTTACTTTTTTGGGAGTTTTTTTGAGAAAAGATGAGTTTCTGGAAATTTTTGAAGTACACACTGTGTACTTTATGAGTACAGGCCATGTACTCCCTCAGAGTGAGAGGCCCTGTGCGGGCTGTGTCCAGGACACAGACACAGCCATGTAGGGTTGATGTGGAGGCTTCTTAATGAGGAGTATGGAAAACGCTAGTACACGCCATGTACTCCAAAAGTACACTCATTGTACTTTGTTTTTTCATTAAACGCACCGGGATTGTGTCTAATTGCCACAGGTGTCTTCTTCTAGGTCTCGTTTGACCGAGATAGGTCGTATGACCACAGATCTTCTCTGAGCCCTCGAGCCTCCATCCGTTCTCCGAATCTACAGCTATCGATTGTGTTGGAACAGTAGCAGTATTCTCTTCCTTCTTATAGAGGATTGTTTTCAAATTCATCCTATTTTTCAAGTTATCTTTGGTTGAAAATTTTGTGTATTTTCATTTATCTACAAAATTATAATGAGAATAAAGCCTCGTGGTTCAATTATATCGATCTCCTAGCATCAAGGTAGGTGGTTTGTTCCTTTGTGTTCAAATTAATTGAGTATTATGTGCAAATTCCCCCAATACCCTTGAACAGGGTATTGCATGTTTATTGTTTTGCCGATGTTGTTTTCCTTTATTGCTTATATGCTTGTGTAGAATTAATTTTGTGATGTATGAGGATAATTTCTATGCTTGGATGTTTCGCCCATGCCTTGTTCTAGTTATGACATTTTGGTCTTTTTCAGCCTTTTTCCGTTGTACCTGTTTGCCTTGTGACCGTAGGATGGAGTATTGATCTCTGACATGCTTGTTATGCTGTAGATGGGTTAGCCAAGTATTTCTGTAGGATAATTTGGACTTATAGAATTATTATACACTGACTGGCACCAGGCCGTGAGAACCTGGTGCTATAGAGTATAAGGGGATAGACCGAGTGAGCTTCCTGAGAGAGTCTTGGACATTATAGACTAGAGGGGATAGATCGAGTGAGCTTCCCAGAGAGTCTTGGATATTATAGACTATAGGAGGATAGAACGAGTGAGCTTACTTAGAGAGTCTTTTTTGTTTGAATTTCCTTAAACCACTCCAGGATGTAAGAGTAATTGACCGAGTGAGATTTCTTAGAGAGTCTGTGATAGACCTGAAGTTATAAGAGGAATTGACCGAGTGAGCTTTCTTAGAGAGTCTGTGATAGACCTAAAGTTATAAGAGGAATTGACTGAGTGAGATTTCTCAGAGAGTCTCTAGACCTTGGGGCTATAAGGGGAATTGACCGTGTGATCTTTTTCATAGAGACTCTGACTACCTTAGACTATAAGGGGAATTGATTGAGTGTGCTTCCTCAAAGAGTATTATAATTTCATATGACCAAACCAGAGGGGTTAGGCTGAGTGTATTGCCCAGTGGGTTATTGGTACTTCTTTGATAAGACTAGAGGGGATGGATGAGAGTACTTCCCAGAGGGTTTCCTATTTGTGGTTAGTTTTTTTGCTTCCTTGTTGCTTGTTTTACCAGTGGATTGTTTACTACTGTGTATTATCCAGTTTACTACTTACTGCTTACTATTTACTATACTTTACCTGCCATATAATCACTGACTATTAGGCACAGATCTTCGGGTGGTTTCCTAGTCTCACACCCTGTTTGGGTCATGCTTTTGGGCCCGAACAGATGATGTTGTTTCAAGTATAGATAAGGTAAATCACCCTTATACTTCAGGTACATGACTTGCATTGGAGTAGGAGAGCATGGGACCAAGCCGAGGCTTGCGATGCTGAGGAGTTAATTATATATTTATTTATCTTTTTACTTTGGTTTGGTATTGTATTCAGCATTGTGACTTATTTGGCTACTTTCATAGACATATATGTATCATGAATCATTTCATATATAAATGTGTGTGCTCCAGTTGTTTACTGTTTTAGTCTTCCATTGTTTACTGTTTTTGGATATTTACTGCTTCCGCTATTGCATGTGTTGCTTACTTTCGCTGTGTACTCTTCCAATGAGGGAATAGTTTCCCTACTATCACACCCAAGGCCCTCGCTGCTAGTCCGCAACCTCTGGAATTCGGGGAAATGCGCTTGAGGCCATGTGACCAACCGGGTACGGGGCACCTCTGGGTGGCTTCCGGAACTGGGACGTTACAAAGTTGTATCAGGGGAATTATTTTCTCTTGACTTATTTTTTGTAGCTTATAGTCAGGGAAAGGAAGGAATATGTATTTGGTAATTAACTGTGCCTGGGAGTAGCTAAACCGTGTACATGGAAAATCCAATCTACCTCGTTTAATGCAATTTCTTCTGGTTTTGCAATTTTTACAGTTGATATGATTTCACCTTGAGTGACGCACATGATTTGTGCTATTACTGTTCATATTATTGAGGTTCTATTTCTGTTTCAACCCGATGAGTTGAGGGTATGCCATCTCATGCATCATATAGGCACTTTCTAGAAATCACTTGTCATGCATTTTTTCCATGCCATCTAGGATGTATTAGTAATTTCATGTTGTTGTGATAGATGATGTGTGAAATATTCATGCTATTGTGATAGTTGCCTTGATAGAAATACCTACTATTTGATAGAGTTTTGTTTGTGTTGAGGTTTACTAAAATGAATGCCAAATTTCGACTCTTGAGGTGTTATGGGCCCTCAGGAACCGGAACATTCATTAATTTGTATTCCTGGTATGTTATATGTATTAGATGCCAAAATTTGATTCATGGGGAGTATGGGCCCTCATGGATCAGAATTTGGCACCTTAACTTTTGTTTACTGTGTTTTCTGGGCTTCGAGCAGTTTATGAGCTACTTCCTGGAAAAAACTAGAATACACGGCATGTACTTTCTGAATACACGCCATGTCATTTTTAAACCGTTTCACTGACTGTGTGGGCAGAAACATAGGGTTGTGAAAAATCTTCAGGAACACACCGTGTACGGTAATCACACTTTGTGTTGTAGTGATCCGTTTGGCCGGCCGTGTAGCTAACAACAGGGGTCATTTAAACCTTATCTAGTGCACGCGATGTCCTTAGTGAACACACCATGTAGTCTAGGATTGAGAGGACCGTGTGAGTTAGCCATGTAAGGAGACTCAGGTAGGGGAATAGAGTTCAAGTACATGCCGTGTGTTGGGAGAACACGCCGTGTGGTTTGGGTGTTACATGACCAGTTATAGCAGAAGTACACACCCATGTGAATGGATTAAAAGAACACGTTGTGTAGTTTTTATACACTCCGAGTAGTCAAGTTTTTTAAAACTTGAATGTTTCTTTCTCTTGTTCCCCTCTTGTACTCTTGTGTACTTAGTCTTTGATAATAATGATCTAAGGTGTGATTTTTACCTTTTAGAGTTATGCCACTGAGACATCCTCCAGTTGTACGTTATCTACCAGACGGTGATCAGACACTGGATATGGCCGATCAGGGACCTCCTGTAGATCCTCCTACTGTTCCAGTGTTGGCACCAGCAGTTATACCAGTTGTAGGCGCCGATGTGCAGTTTAGGAAATATTTTCTAAGGATGATGCAAAATTTATAGGGAGCACTACCTCTTGCCCCGTTGATGGTAGAATTGACGCGGGTTTTCCAGCAGCAACATCCTCCTACTTTCTCGGGGGATGGAGGACCTCAGGCTGCAGAGTCATGGCTAGAGGCCACGCTGACAATTTTCGAGCATCTGGAGATACCTCCAGAGAAGAGGGTGAATCTCACTACCTATATGCTCTGAGACTCTACCAAGAGGTGGTGGTAGGTGATCTCACAGTTAGTATGCCAGCAGGGTATGACTTGGGATGAGTTTATGTGCATCCTCTACAATTACTTATACCTGGAGACTTTGAGGGCCGATCGAGCTCGGGAGTTTATGAGTCTGGAGAAGGGTACTATTTCTGTTATGGAGTACTCATCTCGCTTTGAGCTGTAGCGTTTCACACCTATTCAATGAGGTGATGATATGTTCCTTGTGAAGAAGTTTGAGGATGGTCTGAGGCTTGACATCCGATCGCAGGTGAACATCTTCAGGTTGACATCGATATCCTCTATCATTAACCAGACACTGATCACTGAGCACAATATGATGGATTCTGAAGCAGTGATCCAGGGTGGTTCAACGTCCAGAGATAGTGTTCCTCCTACTAATAGAAGTAAGTGCCATAGGGAGTCTGCTCGAGGAGATCAGAGTAGAAGGAATGTATCATTAGGAAACCAGGTGGTATGTTACCAATGCAGGGGGAGCGGGAATACTAGGAATCAGTGGTAGAGAGACCCGATGGAGTGCCAATCTTGTGGAAATATGGGAAAACCTTAGCGTTTTTGTCAGATCTTTTCACTTATAGCTGGTGGTAGCGGTTCTTCTATGACCCCGCGTTCAGGAGATGCATCGCCAGTTTCTCACTAGTCTTGGAACTGGAGCTCTTCCAGCTGTTCGGGCCAAGGTGGAGGTCACGACCATGGTATTCAGTCACTAGGATACCAGCAACAACAGAGTGGATCAAATCAGAGTGGGAAAGCATGGTCATAGGGAAACGGTACAGGCTAAACTATTGAAATGGAGTAGACCCATCAGGAGTAGGATCTTGACCCTTCTACAGTTCGAGGTACGATCTTAGTAGCCTCAGTTTTATCTTCAACTCTTTTCGGTACTAGTTCTATTCATATTTTTATCTCTGTTGTTGTTATGGATATCCTTAGGCTCTGAAAATTTTCCTATACTGATCCTTTGACTCTAGAAACACCGTTAGAGACTTGAGTCATTAGTGTACGTTAGTACAGAGAGTGCCCTCTTGAGGTTTCAGGGTGTCACTTCTTATGGGACCTCTATTTCCTAGATATGACGAGCTATGTTGTCATTCTAGGAATGGAATGGTTAGTTCCCTTCCAGGTAGTCGTCAACTTTTATCGTCATAGAGTGAGATTCATATCACAAGAGGGTGGAACCTTTATTTATAGAGGCGAATCAGATTTCCAGGCGAGTAGAGCAGGTCTAGAGAATCATGGGTTGGGGGAGTTACAGCCCAGATTCCAAGCCTTTATCAGGATGACCAGGGTAATTCACAGTTAGACTTTCTTCTAGTGGTGTATTGTTTCAGAGACATATTTACAGAGGAATTTTCAGGGTTACCTCCGGAGTGTGAGGTAGAATTCTCGATTGAGCACATTCCAGGAGAAACACCAGTGTCCATTCCTCCTTATAGGATGGCTACACTTGAGTTGTAAGAGCTCAAGAAGCACTTGGAGGAGTTGCAAGCGAAGGGTTTCCTCTGACCCAATACTTCTCCTTGGGGTTCGTCTATCTTGTTTTCTAAGAAGGAAGATAGTACCCTCAGTCTATGTGTGGACTATCGGAAGTTGAACCAGTTGATGGTCAAGAACCGATATCCCTTGCCAAGGATCGATGACCTCTTTGATCAGCTTCGAGGAGCACGAGTGTTCTCAAAGATTTATTTGAGATCCAGGTATCATCAGTTGCACATTATACCATCTGATATACCTCTTATAGCCTTCAGGAGAAGGTATGGTCTATACGAGTATATGGTTATGTCATTCGGTCTCACGAACACGCTTGCAATTTTCTTGGAACTGAGGAACCGAGTGTTCCATCCATACTTGGATTCCTTCGTGGTTGTTTTCGTGGATGATATCTTGGTGTACTATCACACTCGACACGACCATTATACCCATATTTTGATCATTCTGAGTACACTGAGAGAGCATCAGTTATATGCTAAGATCTCAAAATTCCACTTTTGGATGGACCAAATTACCTTCATGGGTCATGTTATCTCAGAGGCGGGAGTATCAGTAGACCCAGAGAAAGTGAGAGCTGTAGTTTCCTGGGAGCATCCAAATAATTTCTTTGAGGTGCGGAGTTTCCTAGGGCTGGTTGGATACTACAGACATTTCATATAAGACTTTTCACACCTAGAAACACCACTGATAGATCTGACCAAGAAAGGGGAAAAGTTCTTATGGTCAGATTTTTGTGAGTCAGCCTTTTAGGAGCTGAAAGGGAGGTTGACTTTAGCACCGATACTAGTCTTTACAGAGCCTGGAAAGAGATATACTTTTTAATGTGATGCTTTAGGTGTCGGGCTGGGAGCTGTGCTTATGTAGGGAGATGGTGTCATTGCTTACGTGTCTCGGCAGGTAAGGCCACATTAGAGGAATTACCTGATGCACGATCTAGAGTTGGCAGTTATTGTTCATGCCCTACGATGTTGGAGACATTACCTTCAGGGAGAGCACTTTGTGGTGTTTACCTACCACAAAAATCTCAAGTATATCTTCACTCAATGTGATCTGAATCTGAGACATCACATGTGGGTCGAGTATCTTCAGTCCATTGACTTTGAGCTTGCCTATACACCTAGGAAGGGCAACATAGTGGCTGACGCAGTGAGTATGAAAAATCATATACAGGAAATTCAGGAGGCCAGTAGTGAGTGGCAGCTTATGGCTCTGTTCTATAAGATGCATTTGGAGGTGCATGACAGTCAGGGGCAGACGTTTCTTTCTTCTATAGTTGTTACCTCTAATCTTCTTGATTGGGTAAGAATGAGGCAACTATCAGTTTCTGAAGGCCTAGTCCTGCAGGAAATCATGTCAGGAGAGGACCCTATTCCTGGGTGGACCATATGTGAGGATGATATCTTGTGTTTCCAGGGATGCGTATGGGTTCCAGTAGACATATGTGAGGAGTTAATGCGGTATTTTCATTCCTCAGTTTGGGCAGTTCCTCCTAGCGTCACCAAGATGTATCATAATCTACACCATCAGTATTGGTGGCCATGTAGGAAGAGGGACGTTTCTGGTTTCCTCATGAGGTGTTCTACTTTTCAGCAGGTAAAGGCGGAGCATCAACGACCAGTTGGGATTTTATAGTAGTTACCCACTCCTGAGTGTAAGTGGAACGACGTCGTAATGGAATTTGTGACTATAGAATCCCGTATTTTTATAACATAACTTTTCATTACATTTTAGCAAACCGAGGATCTTTAAGGTTTAGTGTCTTGGAAGCCAGGAACTTAAAACATGAAAACATAAAACATTATTCTTAAACACTCGAAAGGCTTATCCTTATGTTCATCCTAGTTTCATTACTGCATCTCATAACCTGGGGACATACTTCAAAAGAAAGGGTGAGCAGAAGGCCCAGTAAGGGAAACAAGGGGAAACATTTAACAAGTGAACTTGAGATACATCAATAAAGTCATGAAAAAGAACTTTAAGGAATGAGAAATAAATCATGAGGAATATCATAATAAAAATAACATATTTCATAACTTGAAGATGTGGCTAAAACATTTAACTTATACAATCATGAACATATCACCAAGGTCCATCCCCAAGGAGTCATTTGAAATTACCAAGGTTATTCACCAAGGTATCGTTAAAATTGTAATCTCTAGTGGTTACATCATTACCCAATGAATTGGAGCCCTATCTGGGCACACCCTTAATTTGTATTTATTATCATGGGGGCCACATATATCATCATCAATCATTTCATAAATAACCCATATATCATAAGAGAAATGGGTTTCATTTCATAATCATAACGTTTTAAAAACTGCTTTTAAGACATGATCTTTATGTCATTTTAAACCCACAGAAAAGAAAAGAAGGTTTAATGTATGTAAATATCAGAATTAAAATAGAAAATTTTGATATATATGTGAATACCCCTGTATAAGAAAGTGCTTTCAATATTCACTTAATAAAATAAAAGAATTCAAGAAGAAGAGAGAGGTGTTTTGAGACGAAAATTATGCAGCATAATGGCTATGTTATAGGGTTTTAGAAAACACTGAAAAGAGAGGGGACATGGGTCACCCACTCATAAATGATCCATAAAACAGTATAGGGACAAAATATAAAGGATATAATAACATGGTAAAGAAATTTTACATACATACCATATGAAATGAAAAACATGGAGGGGAGACAAAAATAAGATTTCTCTTATGAAAATTCGGCAGTCTAACGACATCACTTAAAACCTCAAAAAAATGAATTGACGAGATAAAATAGGGTCTCTAATAATATTAACATAAAATATCAGTATTATATATATAGAGATAATACCCCAACATAAAAAAAGGAACTTTAAAGACTTGACATGAAAGTAGAACTTGAAAATGAGAAGGGTGAAAGAATCCCTTAAAAAATTTGGCAGCCCAACGACACCACTTAAACATTCTTAGAATGAATTGATGAGAGAAAGAGGGGGTCTATCATCATATTAAAATTAAAAGGAAATTATTATGAATATAAAATAACATCTTACAACATAAGAACATGTAGAATTAAAGATATGACATAAACGAGAGTACTTGGAAAGGAAGAGAGAGGTAGGATCCCTTACCTCAAAACGTAACTCTTAAAACACAAAGGTTGGGACCTTGAGGGCTTGGGGGAACCTTGGGAGGACTCATTGGGAGGTAAGAAGATGATAAATTCATTGAGAATGATTTTTTAGTAGAAAGGATGAGATAATGGATTTGTATTTATAGGGAATGTGAGGGGACAAGGCATTAATGGCCAAGGGACACCACAATGGTGGTATTGGCAAAACCATGGGCTTTCCCATGGTATTTCCCAAAGTGTTAGGCCATATGGGACCCCTCATACAATAATTCATCCCCTTTAGTCGTCCATCCCTTAAAATATCTCATGAAATCATCATGATGCAGTCATGATGTCATTAAACATACCCAAACCCTAAAACTGAAAATTCACTATTCACCGAAAATTCATTTTTTTCAGAAAAATCCCCAAAAATTACCTTAACATAATATCGATGCTCGGAGTTCAAAAATGTACTCCATTTTATAAAAATAATTTTATAAATATATTTAATTTAATTTTTAATTAAAGAACACTATTTACCCGAAAAAACTTATACTTGACTAATAATTTATGAAAGAGTTATTTACCTATTTTATTGAATCACATTACTTAATCAAGGTTCCTAGATTATATCAATACTTTATTTAAGTGAGTTTACTAATAAATTTGGTCACATTACTAATCCTAAACATAAAATCACTATTCATAATTTACTATGCATCAAAAATTCAGTTGATCTTATTAGACTCTAAATTTCTTACTGAACGTAATTGTAGAAGACCATTTTTTGAAAATCATTACACACAATTAATTATTTAAGGTTTACATAAATATTTTCAAATATCCTTTTTCTAGAATTCATCAAAAATATTCAAACTATATTTATCCCGACATTTGAAAATTAACAAAATTCATCATAAGAAGAAATCAAAATTTTTATTTAAATCAAAGGATTACACAAGGCAGTTACGGTCTCCTTACATAGCCCCTTATAACCCCAGAATAGGACCTAAGTTTAAGGTGTGCTAAGTTGAGAGAATCTGTGGGCAGGTCGGCCAAAATCGCACGAGTAATAATTTCTATCTGTTTGAACTTCACGCAAAGCCGATTGAGTTCTAGCTTCACACGATTAAGTTCAGCTTGGTTTTGGTCTAGAGAAATGCCCAGGGGTGCAACCTCCTTCCCAAGTTCTATTATATGGGCTTCGATTGGCCCGAGACTACTGGATGAGGACATAAAATCTTCTTTCTATATTAATTAACCAAGATCACTTGTATTTAGAGACAATAGTCGCAACATTTAGTTTGCAAAAATCATACTGACTAACAGTCATATTATAGTCAAAAACCTACAGCCTCATTTTAATTATACTCATTTTATTAAATGAAAAAGTTTTGTTGAGTATGAAATAAAATAAAACACAAAATTAGGAAACAAGATTTATTAAAAATTTCGTGTTGTTACAATCTTCCCCCCTTATTAAATTGCATCCTCACAA
This sequence comes from Viscum album, assembly GCA_963277665.1. Classification (NCBI taxonomy): domain Eukaryota; kingdom Viridiplantae; phylum Streptophyta; class Magnoliopsida; order Santalales; family Viscaceae; genus Viscum; species Viscum album. The sequence goes on from OY728160.1 coordinate 2,089,563,744, forward strand.
TTTTTAAAATTGGTCTTGGAAATTTCATTCAAATTCCCACATCGGAAAAAGAGTTAGTAACACTATTACTTTAAAAGAAATAAAAGGAAGTACAAAAGTCACCCGAGTTAACCCATACTAGGATTCAATGTAGGAAAACATGGATATGGAGGAGAAAACAAAGGGTCAAGTTCTGAGGGACAGTGATAGAAAACATGTCTAAGAGGAAGTTAACCACCAGAAAATCACAAACTTGTGATGGGTTAAACAGTCTTTGATTACCCAGTAGGAAACTTAAACCAAAAATGTTTTGTTTTACATTCCTTTTAATAATTTTGAGGAATTCATTTACTACATAGAATAAAAACACAAGGAAATATATTTACCTTCAAGTAGAGTTTATTCCCTTAATAAGTTTCCACCAAGAGTAATATTTTCTAAAAAAAAGAGCATTCAAAACAACTTGGTCTCATCAAAGCACAAGAATCATCTTCTAGAGAATCACATAATCCACAAAATAATAACTATCTATCTTTAAACATTTATCCCAAAAATAGAAAGGGTAAGATAAAACAACTCTTCAAAAAGAAAGAACCCCATAGGAAGGGAAACTACTTTAAATCTTCAAAGTTCCACGGTACTACCCAAATTTCATCATATACCATTCCATAAATAACTGTCCTTAAAATTACTTAAAATAAACCAAACTAAGATTGAAACCCAAATATTAGAATGATTTGATAACATAGTCTTCCAAGATAAACTTTATCATTCATCTCCAAACAACATCAACCACTCCTAACATCTTATAACAAAAGTAACTAACCTAAACATATTTTCAAGAAGATAGGTTAATCATTTCCATAAGTAACATATATTACTATAAGTTCACCTTAAATTCATTGATTCTTCAAAATATAAGTCAACCTTTACTCCTAAAAGAAAATATCATAGTAATCTATTTACCTCGATCATATAGGGTTCCCAAAATAGTGACTGTCGCCCAAAATAATATTCATCTTTTAATCCCCTAATCATTTTTTTCCAAGATGAACAGCTTCACAACCTCAACATGTGATACATAACAATAGTTGTTTTCATTAATTAAATAAAACAATCTTAGGTAGTGACTCGATGTTCATAGAAAACATTAAGGATATGCTCATAGAGCACAAACTAAAATACAACATGACATAGACAATTATTGCGAAGAAGTTGCGTGTACTTTAGTCATCATGATCTGTCTCAGCATAGGACATGCATTGTTACCTTGTCCTTGAAGATTGTTGATGATCATCATGCTTCTCATCCCTTCCAAGAGATCATTTACTTGGATAATTTTCAACTTCTCCACATTTACGACATTGAAAAGTATAAAGTACATTAGATCGAACTTTATCTCTATTCATCACATTTTGCATTTTTTTGAAGAAATAGGCTACTTTATTCCCTATCACCCCACACTTAAAACATATCCCGGTTCCTTTGTGACATTCTCCTTGGTGGAACTTTCCATACTTTTTGCACAAATGAAATTGGGTCTTTTTTCCCTTATCAACTTTATTAGATGAACATCCTTGAGACTTCGACTTCTTCTTCCTTGATGAATTTGGGCATTCAACTAGGTACCAATTATTAATTTTGATTTTTGATAGATGGTTTGGCATAATCACAATATGTTCAACTTGATCTCTCATCATCTCTATCACATTAATAGAGTAATCATCACATTTACAATCACATTTGTTGTTGGGACATGTTCTTCTATATCCCACCATTAACTAAGAAAAGAAAGTATAATTAGGGGATTAAATACTTAGCCAATAATCATGAAAAGGAAACTTTAAGCATAGAAGGATAAACATGTAGAAGAAAAGTATATCCTAACTTGTGATCCTCTAGTTTCCAATCTAGTTTATCCATGATCATGTATTCTTATGTGAATCTTTATTTTATTTTATCATTGTTCCTTTAATAATGGTTCATACTAAGCTTATGAATTTACCAAAGCATATCCCCCTAGAGTGTTGTAACTAAGAGTGCATCAAGGACCATTTTCATGTACCAGTTCCCGTTTGAGTCTAGCTAAAGTGGTGTTTTCAGGTTTTACCCCTATGTACATCTGTACCAGAGCCACCTCTACCTGCTCGTATCCAGATAGGGATGTATTTTCTTGATAAACCACTTACTCAATACTCACCAAAATACCAGGAAAATTTCCTATATTTATACTTTTCTATAGGGTTCTTCCTAAATATTTCATATCCTAATTTCAACAAATAACTAAACCATTATTTGATACCAACTATATTATCCCGCCTTTTTATAACATAACTTTTTATTACATTTTACCAAACCAAAAATCTTTAAGGTTTAGTGTCTTGGAAACCAGGAACTTAAAACATGAAAACATAAAACATAAAACATTATTCTTAATCATTTGAAAGGATTCTCCTTATGTTCATCCTAGGTTCATTACTGCATCTCATAACCTGGGGACATACATCAAAATAAAGGGTGAGTAGAAGGCCTAGTAAGGGAAACAAGGGGAAACATTTAACATGTGAACTTGAGATACATCAATAAAGTCATGAAAAACAACTTTAAGGCATGACAAAGAAATCAGGAGGAATATCATAATAAAAATAACATATTTAATAACTTGAATATGTGGCGAAAACATTTAACTTCGACAATCATGAACATATCACCAAGGTCCATCCCCAAGGTGTCATTTTAAATTACCAAGGTTATTCACCAAGGTGTTGTTAAAATTGTAATCTCTAGTGGTTACATCATTACGCAATGCATTGGAGCGCTATTAGGGAACTACCTTAATTTTTATTTATTATCATGTGAGACACATATATCATCATCAATAATTTCATAAATAACTAATATATCATAAAAGAAATGGGTTTCATTTCATAATCATAACGTTTTAAAAACTACTTTTAAGACATGATCTTTATGTCATTTTAAACCCATAGAAAAGGAAAGTGGGTTTCATGTATATAAATCCCAGAATAAAAATATAAAATTTTGATATATATTTGAATACCCATATATAATAAAGATCTTTGAGTATTCACTTAATAAAATAAAATAATTTGAGAAAAAGAGAGAGGCATTTTCAGACGAAAATTCTGCAGCATAACGACTATGTTACAGGGTTTTAGAAAACACTAAAAAGAGAGGGGACATGGGTCACCCACTCATAAATGATCCATAAAAAAGTAGAGGGAAATAATATAAAGGATATAAGAACATGTTAAATAAATTTTAGAGACATACCATATGAAATGAAAAACATGGAGGGGGGACAAAAATAAGATTTCACTAGTAGAAAAATGATTTTTAACGTCGCCAGTTTGACGTCGGTTTCTTATAAACCGACGTCAATAATTTTTACGGTGATTTTTTGGCGTCGGTTTTTAAAAAAACCGACGCCAAAAAGGGAAAAAAATTGTTTTGGCGTCGGTTCTTAAAAAAACCGACGCAAAAAACTAAAAAATATATATTTTGGCGTCGGTTTTTATGAAAACCGACGCCATAAATGTTTTAAATAAAATTCTTTGGCGTCGGTTTTTTAACAAACCGACGCGAAAAATTTAAAAAAAAACTACTTTTCGCGTCGGTTTTTATGAAAACCGAAGCCAAAAATTTTTAAAAAAAAATTATATTGTTTTAGATAATTCTCTAATCTTTTATTTGACTGGTCGTGGAGCAAAAACGGAGTTACGGATTAAAAGTTATGGCCTTTGAAAGTTGAACTTCCTTAAGACTTCTTTTAGAGAAGGTCAACTTCCGACATCCATAACTTTTAATCCGTAACTCCGTTTTTGCTCCACGACCAGTCAAATCAAAGCCTAGAAAATTATCTAAAACAATGTAATTTTTGTTTGTCATTTTTGGCGTCGGTGTTCATAAAAACCGACGCCAAAAAATTATTTTTTGTTTTTGGCGTCGGTTTTTAAAAAAACCGACGCCATAAATGAAAAAAAAAATATTTTTCGCATCGGTTTTTATCAAAACCGACGCCAAAAATGACAAACAAAAAATTATATTGTTTTAGATAATTTTCTAATCTTTGATTTGACTGGTCGTGGAGAAAAAACGGAGTTACGGATTAAAAGTTATGACCTTTGAAAGTTGAACTTCCTTAAGACTTCTTTTAGAGAAGGTCAACTTCCGACATCCATAACTTTTAATCCGTAACTCCGTTTTTGCTCCACGACCAGTCAAATCAAAGCTTAGAGAATTATTTAAAACAATGTAATTTTTGTTTGTCAATTTTGGCGTCGGTTTTTATAAAAACCGACGCCAAAAATTTTAAAAAAAAAATTATATTGTTTTAGATAATTCTCTAATCTTTTATTTGACTATTCGTGGAGCAAAAACGGAGTTACGGATTAAAAGTTATGGCCTTTGAAAGTTGAACTTCCTTAAGACTTCTTTTAGAGAAGGTCAACTTCCGACATCCATAACTTTTAATCCGTAACTCCGTTTTTGCTCCATGACCAGTCAAATCAAATCTTAGAGAATTATCTAAAACAATGTAATTTTTGTTTGTCATTTTTGGCGTCGGTTTTCATAAAAACCGACGCCAAAAAAATTATTTTTTGTTTTTGGCGTCGGTTTTTAAAAAAACCGACGCCATAAATGAAAAAAAAAATATTTTTCACGTCGGTTTTTATAAAAACCGACGCCAAAAATTTTAAAAAAAAAATTAAATTGTTTTAGATAATTCTCTAATCTTTAATTTGACTGGTCGTGGAGCAAAAACGGAGTTACGGATTAAAAGTTATGGCCTTTGAAAGTTGAACTTCCTTAAGACTTCTTTTAGAGAATGTCAACTTCCGACATCCATAACTTTTAATCCGTAACTCCGTTTTTGCTCCACGACCAGTCAAATCAAAGCTTAGAGAATTATCTAAAACAATGTAATTTTTGTTTGTCATTTTTGGCGTCGGTTTTCATAAAAACCGACGCCAAAAATATAATTTAACTTTTCACGTCGGTTTTTTTAAAAACCGACGCCAAAAAAATTATTTTTTGTTTTTGGCGTCGGTTTTTAAAAAAACCGATGCGAAATGTAGTTTTTTTTAAAATTTTTAGCATTGGTTTATTAAAAAACTGACGCCAAAGATTTTTTTTTAAAACTTTTATGGGGTCGGTTTTCATAAACACCGACGCCAATTTTTTTTTCATTTTTTGCGTCGGTTTTTTTATGAACCGACGCCAAAAAGGATATTGATTGACATTTTTTGCATCGATTTTCTAAAAAACCGATGCCAAAAGACCAATGTAAATACTATTTTGCGTCGGTTTCAAACAAAACCGACGCCAAAGAGTAACGCGGGATCAAAATTTCAATTTTTTTCACAACGCGCGTTTAACTTTTTAAAATCCCGCCAACATTTTCGTAAAACACAATTGAAAATATTTTCGTTTACTATATATATATCCAGTTTCTCCTTCTTTCATCATTTTCAACATCTTCGATTCAATCACGATTTCAATGCGACTTCAATCATTAATTGGTACATATTCTATTCATTCGTTTTCTTTATTATTATTATCCTTCATTTCTAAACAACTCGATTGGATTTCTTATAATGATGATTCATTCTCATTTCTAAATACAAGTTATATGATAATAAAAAACATATCATTTCGATGGAAGCCCCTAAAACCATTGAAATATGTTTGATGTATTATGATTATTTTATTACATTTGGTGTATATGATTTTAATTTATGTTTATCATGTTTTCTTTGAAACGAGTTGTATCAATCAAAACTTTGATAGGTTCAACTTGTAACGGCGATAACTTTTGAACCGTAACTCCGTTTTAGGTCCACAGCCTGCCAAAACTACTTTTTTAAATTTTTCGCGTCGGTTTTTATGAAAACCGACGCGGTTTTTATGAAAACCGACGCGAAAAATTATATGAATTATTTTTTTTGGCGTCGGTTTTTATAAAAACCAACGTGGAAAATATTTTTTTTTTCATTTATGGCGTCGGTTTTTTTAAATAACCGACGCCAAAACTACTTTTTTAAATTTTTCGCGTCGGTTTTTATGAAAACCGACGCGAAAAATTATGTGAATTATTTTTTTTGGCGTCGGTTTTTATAAAAACCGACGTGAAAAATATTTTTTTTTCATTTATGGCGTCGGTTTTTTTAAATAACCGACGCCAAAACTACTTTTTTAAATTTTTCGCGTCGGTTTTTATGAAAACCGACGCGAAAAATTATATGAATAATTTTTTTTGGCGTCGGTTTTTATAAAAACCGACGCGAAAAATATTTTTTTTTCATTTATGGCGTCGGTTTTTTTAAATAACCGACGCCAAAACTACTTTTTTAAATTTTTCGCGTCGGTTTTTATGAAAACTGACGCGAAAAATTATATGAATTATTTTTTTTGGCATCGGTTTTTTACAAAACCGACGCCAAAAAACGAATGTTATTCATTTTTCGCGTCGGTTTACAAAAACCGACGTAAAAATTCATATTTTTAACGTCGGTGACTTCGATGTCGGTTAAAAACCGACGTCCAAAATAAAAAAAAACCGACGTTAAAAACCGTTTTTCTACTAGTGTTTCTCTTACGAAAATTCGGCAGCCTAACGGCGTCACTAAAAACTTCAAAAAAAAGGAATTGACGAGATAAAATAGGGTCTCTCATCATATTAACATAAAATATCATTATGATAGATATAGATATCATAACCCAACATAATGAAAAGGGACTTTAAATACTTGACATGAAAATAGAACTTGAAAATGAGATGGGTGAAAGAATCCCTTCAAAAATTTGGCAGCCTAACAGTGCCACTTAAACATTAATAGAATGAATTGATGAGAGAAAGAGGGGGTATATAATCTTATTAACATGAAAAATAAATTACTATTAATATAAAATAACATCATCCAACATAATAACATGGAGCCGAAAAAAGATATCACATAAAAGAGAGAACTTGGAAAGAAAGAAAGAGGTAGGATCCCTTACCATAAAACGTAACTCTTAAAACTCAAAGCTTGGGTCCTTGAGGGCTTGGGGGAACCTTGGGAGGACTCCTTGGTAGGTAAGGAGACCATAACTTCTTTGAGGATTATTTTTGAGTCGAAAGGATGAGATAATGGCTTGGTATTTATAGGGAAAGTGAGGGGACAAGGCATTAATTGCCAAGAGACACCTCATTGGTGGTATTGGCAAAACCATTGGATTGCCCACGGTGTTTCCCAAGGTTTTATGACACATGGGACCCCTCATACAATAATTAATCCCCTTTAGTCGACCATCCCTTAAAATATGTCATGAAATCATCAAGATGCAGTCATGCTGTCATAAAACATACTGAAACCCTAAAACTGAAAATTCACTATTCACAGAAAATTCATTTTTTTCAGAAAAATCCCCAAAAATTACCTTATCATAATATCGATTCTCTGAGATCAAAAATTAAATCCATTTTACAAAAATAATTTTCTAAATATTTTTAATTTAATTTTTAATTAAAAAACACTATTCACCTGAAAAAACTAATACTTGACTAATAATTTATGAAACAGTTATTTACATATTTTATTGAATCAAATTACTTAATCAAGGTTCCTAGATTATATTAATACTTTCTTTAAATGAGATTACTAATCCATTTGGTCACATTACTAATCCTAAGCGTAAAATCACTATTCATAATTTACTATTCATCAAAAATTAAATTGATCTTATTAGACTCTAAATTTCTTACTGAACATAATTGTAGAAGACCATTTTTTGAAAATCATTACACATAATTAATTATTTAAGGTTTACATAAATATTTTCAAATATCCTTTTTCTAGAATTCATCAAAAATATGCATACTATATTTATTCGGACATTTGAAAATTCATAAACTTTATCATAAGAAGAGTTCACAATTTTTATTTAAATCAAAGGATTACACAAGGCAATTATGGACTCCTTACATAGCCCCTTATAACCTCAGCATAGGAACTAAGTGTAAGGTGTGCTAAAGTGAGAGAATCTGAGGGCGGATCAGCCAACATCGCACGAGTAGTAATTTCTATTAGTTTGAACTTCTCGTGAAGGCAATTCCATTCTAGCTTCACACAATGAAGTTAGGCTTGGGTTTGGTCTAGAGAAAATCCCAGTGGTGCTACCTCCTTCCCAAGTTCTGTTAGATGGGCTTCGATTGGTCCGAGACTACTCGATGAGGCCATCAAATATTCTTTCTATATTAATTAACCAATATCACTTGTATTTAGAGACAATAGTCGCAACATTTAGTTTCCAACAATCATACTGACTAATGGTCATATAATAGTGAAAACCCAACAGAATCATTTTAATTATACTCATTTTATTAAATTAAAAGTTTTGTTGAGTATGAAATAAAATAACACACAAAATTAGGAAACAATATTTATTCAAAATTTTGGGTCGTTATAGTGACTGATCTGCCGAGGTCGTCGTGAGGGAATGACGTAGTATGGGTTATCATTGACAGACCCATGAAGATTTATCACTTCTTTCTTATCAAGGAGAACTTCAGTGTTGATGAGCTGGGGCGGTTGTACATCTAAGAGATTGTACGTCTGCATGGAGTTCCTCACTACATTGTTTTAGACAGGGATGCTCGTTTTACTTCTCGGTTCTGACAGGGGCTTTAGAAAGCTTTGGGTACATAGGTACTTTTGAGTACAACATACCATCCCCAGACAGACGGCCAGTCTGACTAGATGATTTAGGTGCTTGAAGACATGCTCCGAGCATGCATTCTAGATTTTGGAGGTTCTTGGGAGAAGCATATACCTATTGTAGAGTTTTCCTACAACAATAGTTTTCAGGCGACTATTCAGATGGAACCTTACGAGGCTTTGTATGGTAGGCCATGTTGATCACCTTTATGCTGGCTGGAGGCAGGAGAGGTAGCTTTGCTGGGACCTTGTCTTGTTCAGGAGACCTCAGAGTAGATAGAGTTGATTCTGAAGAGGATGGCTACAACACAGTCTCAACAGAAGTCTTATGCTGATTAATGGAGATGACCTCTGGAGATCGAGGTCGGGGATCAGGTTTTCTTGCATATCACACTAAGGTTGGGACACAAGAGGATTCAGAGATAGGGTAAGCTTTCACCGAAGTACGTTGGGTCATTTGAGGTGTTAGAGAGAGTTCGGTCGGTTTCCTATCGGTTGTAGTTACCTCAGAGGTACTAGGATATGCACGACGTCTTCTATGTTTCTAAGCTTCGATATTAGTTTTCAGACCTGTCTCATGTCTTTCAACATGAGGAGGTTGAGCTCAAAGTAGATGTATCTTTTGAGGAGCATCCCATCCGGATTGTCGATCGCAGTACAAAGGTTCTCAGTGGCCGATATTTTCCTCTATTGTGAGTTCTATGGCTGCACGGGTGAGTACATGACGAGGCTTGGGAGAGGGAGGTCGATGTACGATCACAGTGGCCAGAGTTGTTCGGGTTTTCTTCTTCTACTCCTTGCTATGGAAATTTTGTGACGATTTTCTTTAAGGGGGGAAGTTTGTAAGAACCCGGAACTTCTTTTCAGGTATGTTTTTCCTTTTTCTGGAGTTTTTTTGAGAAAAGATGAGTTTCTGAAATTTTTTGAAGTACACATCGTGTACTTTATGAGTACACGCCATGTACTCCCTTGCCGCGCGAGGCCATGATCTGACCGTGTCCGAACCACACACACGACCATGTAGGGGTGATATGGAGGCCTCTTAAAGAGGAGTATAGAAAAGGCCAGTACATTTCGTGTACTACAAAATTACACGCCGTGTACTTTGTTTTTTTTTCATTAAATGCACTGGGATCACATCTAATCACTAGAGGTGTATTCTTCTATGTCTCATTCGACCGAGAGACATCGTACGGTTGCGGAACTTCTCTGATCCCCTTAGCCTCCATCCGTTCTCCGAATCGACCACCGTTGATCGCGTTGGAACCGCATCGGTAAGCTCTTCACTCTTCTAGAGAATTGTTTTCCAATTCCTCTTCTTTTGAAAGTTATCATGGGTTGAATGTTTTGTGAATTTTCTAAGATCTAAAATTTTCTAAGGATAATCAATCATTGTGGTTCAAGTATATCATTCTCTTAGCATCAAGGTAGGTGGTTTGTGCCTTTTTTTTCAAAGCTGTTGAGTATTATATGCAAATTCCACCAATACCCTTTAACGGGGTATTGCGTTTTTTCTGTTTTCCCCTCTTGTTATCCTGACTTGATTGTATGCTTGTGTAGAGGTAATTTGGTGATGTATGAGGATAATTTCTATGCTTGGATGTTTTGACCATGCCTTGTTCTTGTTATGACCTTTTGGTATTGTTCAGCCTTTGGACGTTATACCTGTTTTCCATGCCTTGTGACTATAGGATGGAGTGTTGTTCTCTGGTATGCTTGTTATGCAGTAGACTGGTTAGCCAAGTTGTTTTGTAGGATACTTTGGACTTATAGCATTATTATGCACTGACTGGCACATGGCCGTGAGAACCTGGTGCTATAGACTCTAAGGGGATGGATCGAGTGAGCTTCCCCAGAGAGTCTTGGACATTATAGACTAGAGGGGATAGACTAAGTGAGCTTCCCAGAGAGTCTTGGATATTATATACTATAGGAGGATAGACCGAGTGAGCTTCCTCAGAGAGTCTTGTTTGTTTGAATTTCCTTAAACCACTCTAGGATATATAAGGAATTGACCAAGTGAGCTTCCTCAGAGAGTCTGTGATAGACCTGAGGCTATAAGAGGAATTCACCAAGTGAGCTTCCTCAGAGAGTCTCTAGACCTTGGGGTTATAAGGGTAATTAACCACGTGATCTTCCTCAGAGAGCCCCTTACTACCTTAGACTATAAAGGGAATTGACTGAGTGTGCTTCCTTAGAGAGTCTTATAATTTCGTATGACCAAACCATAGGGGTTAGGCCGAGTGTACTTCCCAGAGGGTTGTTTTTAGTTCTGGAATAGGACCAAAGGGGATGGACGAGAGTACTACCCAGATGGTTTCCTATTTGTGGTTAGTTGTTTTCTTCCTTGTTTCTTATTTGACTTGCGGATTGTTTCATGCTGTGTATTATCCTGTTTACTGCTTACTGCTTACTGTTTACTGTACTATACCTTCCATATACTAAATTACAGTTAGGCACAGATCTTCGGGTGGTTTCCTACTGGGATTTAGTCTCACACCCTGTTTGGGTCATGATTTTAGGCCCAAAATGATTATGTTGTTGCAGGTATAGATAAGGGAAAGCACCCTTCTACTTTAGGTACTTGACTTTAATTGGAGTAGGAGAGCATGGGACCAAGCCGAGGCTTGCTATGCTGAAGAGTTTCTTATCTGTTTATTTATCTTTTGTACTTTGGTTTGGTATTGAATTCAGCATTGTGACTTGTTTGGATGCTTTATTAGACATATATATATCATGCATCATTTGATATATATATGTGTGTTCTCTAGTTGTTTACTATTTTAGTCTTCCTCTGTTTTCTGTTGTTGGATATTTACTGCTTCCGCTATTTAATGTGTTGCTTACTTCTACTGTGTACTCTTCCAATGAGGGCATAGTTTCGCCACTATCACTCCCAAGGCCCTCACTGCAAGTCGGTAGCCTCTGGCATTTGGGAAAATGCTCTTGAGGCCACGTGACCAATAGGGTACAGGGCACCTCTGGGTGGATTTCGAAACCAGGACTTTACGCTATAATTGAATACGATAAAAGATAATGAAAACTCATCATCCTCGAATGTGATAAATTAACACATCTCGAATGGTGTTTTCATTTCTAGTATAAAATTAATCGAAAGGAGAGATTATGATGAATTATTACACTATCATAACAAAATTCTATTTCATGTAAGGCACTAGAGTTATCATAACATTTTTATGAAAGGATGTGAAAAAAGAAAAAGAAAATAATGGAACTTGAAAGAAAAGAAAAGAAAATAAATGGGGAATTTACCTCTTGAATATATATTCCTTGAGAACCTCTTTATGGGAGAGGATTTGGACTTTTGAAGAGAAAAAGGGATGCTAGATGTGGTATAGGATTTTAGGGAGATATTTGAGTCGAGTTTGGACTAGGCACTAGGCTTGAGAGGAGTGAAGAGAAGAGGGGGATGATGGTTGTTTTTATAGTGGAGGAGAGGAGGGGTTTCCCATTATTTTGATCATCAGTTTAATTTTTTTCCAATAACTATGAATAGTATTGATTCTTGTAATGATAAATAGTAACTTGAGCATGTGAGTTTAAATAAATGGTCATTTACATCATCCATGACTCAAGACTGATGCAGAAATTCATTTATTTATCATTTATCGTAAATTACCATATTTTACTATTTACAAAAAATTCAAGTATTTTAGAAAAATACCAAAAATTCACCACAACCATTTTTTAAAATGTAAAATTCCATTTTATGAAAATAATTTTCTAAATATGATAAATTTAGTTTTTAATTAAAATTATAATTTACTTGAAAAATATAAATTTTAAAATTAAAACTTCTTTTCGGACACTTTAACAAATTAATTACGGTATCTTTAAATTATCATATAATCATAAGTCATCAAAATAATTATTTATGAATACATTTTATGAAAATAAATTTTCTTTTAATTTATTAAATTAATAAAAAAATGTATTTAAATATACATGACTCACAAAAATACCACACTTAATCAATAATTTTTAAAATATTTATTTATTTATACTAAGATTGAATTACACCATATTTTCACTTATAATATGGATAAATTTAGTTTATAACTTCATTTGTGGGGTTACTATTACATTGGTTGCTATACTATTTGTAACGCCACGACCCTAGATACCCAAAGTCGGTGGATTATTACTTAACATTTGCATGATCACAAAGGATCAAGTCTTGAAAGACCGATTAGTTTAGTAGTCTTGGAATCACTAGATATATTCATAAGTTTTACGTTACATCATAAGGTAAAAAAACTACAACAACATCTTGTCTTCATATCCCCTCATACTATCCCTGCAGGTTATTCATAAATTACTTCTTCACATCCTGGGAAAAATAAAACATTGAAAGGGGTGAGCTCAGATGCTCAGTAAGGATAACAATATAGCAGAAGCTTTCAAAGATAAGCATAAACACTTAAAGCAATTTATAACTAAAACAAAAGCCTTTTAAACTTGAACTTCATCATAATATGTCAAAGATAAAATGAAATAATTCCATTTACTTATTCACATTGATATTCTACTAGTCGAACAATCACATGAAATATCAATAACCACTTTCATAATGATGGAATTCATAATGCCAGACTATCATGATCGCATAGGCAAGGCCTCATGCCAAGACTAAAAATAAGATTTTTCCAAGGCCTTGTGCCAAGACACTAGTTTGTCTCATGAGACCTATCGATGCATCGAGGAGCTATAGCGGGCTCCACCCGTCACTTACTAAATCCAATTCATTCCTCATATGAAGAGTTTTAAACATAACATAAACATTCGTATTAAAACTAGCATACGAAATGTCAATACTTTTTCCACAAACCATGAATGATATAAAAATAGCACATACATAGTCAAACATAACTCATTCGATACAATATCGAAGATTGTATTGTATCATACTAAAATAAATTGAGAATGATGAAGGATATTGACATAGATGAAAATAATCATCAAAACAATTAGAGTGAAATATCCCCCTTTTTCTTTAAATCATTTAAAAGTCACACTATTTGTCAAGAATCCATTTAAAATAGATCTTAGAATCAAAGTGTCCCATACCACTTTGAAACTTTTAAAAGTAATTTTGATTAGAAAACTTTAATGTCCATATAAATAAATATTTAAAACCATTTCTAAAACATGGACATTAATGAGAAAGATTTAGAATAATCAATATTTAAAACATTTTAAAATGATATTTTAGTTAGAGTTCCTAACCAAAAGAGAGACACTTGAATAAAAATAATTGAGGAAATAAAATCTTTTTAATATCATGGGAATAAAGGGATTCATGATATATTATGTCAATGTACATTATATACACCATATAAAAGTGAATTGGTGTATAACAACAAAGAAGTCTCAATAGAATATAAATTGAGATAAAATCTCTCATAAAGGCCGTATCCCTAGGTTAAGGATAAATCAATGACATAATTATGTGTGAAAAATATAAATAAACTCAATATGATTAGATATTAAGTGTAAAACAATCAAAGTACATTCACACATATTCTTGTAAAAACAACACCAATGAATTGGATGTTTAACTCAATAAATAGAGATTGCGTAAAAATTACTCTTATCAAGCTCATACCGATGACTTGAGAATTTATCAATGGAGTGATTATGTGTATCAAAAGTATATCCACAGAAAATGGCAGTGGAATTTATGACATAATCAAATTAATAGGGATTCCACACATAATCTTGGAGTAAAATAATCAATGAAGTATGCGTAAAGCCAAATGAATGGAAATTGAAATTTAAAATTACCTTATTGATTTGGTAACTTACTAAACATACACCCATGAATGAAGGATAACACAATGATGATGTAAATATACATTAATTAAAGTATATTACACAATGAATTCAAACATGTTCAGTACACACACCACATGCAATAAATAAGTGGTGAATAATGGAAATCTCACAGAATTTAAAGTTAGATAAGAAACCCCTTACTTTTGTACTTTTTCCTTGGTCAACGATAGTTTAACCTCCAGTATAATGGTGAAATAATTGTTATTTAATTATAAAAGAATCATTTACATTAATATTATATCATATATGATCTTTTAACATTTATTTGTTAATAATATCTTAGTATTATCGTCATTTCGGGTGTTAACTTACTCGTTTTCCTTTATATTATCTGTTACGTAAGCCGTGTTTGTTATGGATAGGTTGTATATTATTCATATACATAATTATATCAAGTCATTAAACATTATTTTTAAATCATCAAATGATAATTATACTTGAACGGATACGATGGAGAATGAATCTCATCGCTTTCGTGGAGACGGTTGTTCGTACATACGCAAGAGCGACAATATCATTCTTATGATGTTAAAATAATAAACAATTTGATGGTATATCATATAGAAAAATTAATTATCATGTTATATTTATTATTTACATGAATTAAACATCATTATTATACCCATCCAAATAATAATTTATTGAATGACAATTACAGCACGACGTAGAGACGGTAAGCCGTACGTACGCACGTATGGTGACATGTCATTCAAAGGATGGATAGAATACTGAATATGGTTGTACCATATTGATAATAATATTATAGTATATAGGAGATACTGGATTCATTATTTTATAATGGGAATAACAAAGAATGAAGAAGTTGAAGAAGAAAAGAATTTGAAAAAGGGTGGTAAAAACATTACCTCTTCTTCGGGTTCTTCCTTTTGATTTGATCAAAAGGGCTCTTTAGGTTGGCTTTCTGATCAAACTAAGGCCTCTCGGTTGTAGTGAGGGAAGTTTAGAGAGTATTTGTGCAGGGTTTTTCGGAACCAAAAGGCTTTTAAGGTGTGAAGTAATGAGAAGGGGGAGTGCCCTTTTATAAGAGGGGTGAGCGGCACCTTTGGAAAAGCTAGAAATATTATTTTATAATAAATTAATATTCGGTTTCTAATGGCTCAGAAGTGGATTATTTAAAGTTTAAGATGGGGATAGGTCGAAAACCACTCAAACAATAGAATTTAGACAGGTTTGGGTCATTATATCAACCTTATCTTTAAGTATTAAATCTTTGTTAATTAGTTTCACTTTTACAATGTCTCTTTGTATTTCGATATTATATGGTTAATAAAATTACAATATACATCCAAGAGACCCCAAAGTGGCACATTAATGATACACCTATCATGATATAAGTCTCTTGGCCGAACCTTAGATTTTTAGGAATTTAATATCAATTAATAATATAAAATTTGTTTTAAAAACTCTTTTATGTCAATTTTGACACTATTCAATAATTGTTTTTTGTGAAACTCATAACAGAATTATTACTTCGAAAAAAGTCAATTAAATCAATCCCAATATGTCATATTAACCTATAAAATTAGTGTAATTCAATAAAAGTCTCCAATTATATTTATTTGGGTATTTATAATATCAATTATTTTAATTTTTCACTATTATGGTAATTACTGCATCATCATTGTGTCATAAATAAATTAAATTATTTAACGTCTAAAAATTATAAATAAAATATCATTATGTAATAAATATTTTTATATTTCTAATGAATAATTATAATCGAATTTATCTTATGTGTAACCCTATAGTAAAAATGTTTTAGTAAATAAACTTTGATTTTAACTCTTTTAACTCTTCTTTGAATTAAATAATAATAAATGTCCTAATCTAATCCAAGTGGACCTAAATGATAATATTTTATTCCTAAGGTTTTTTTTGGTCGAGATAAACTTGTCCAATAGAATTAGGACATGTGTTAGGGTAATATTAATATCATTTTTACCCTTAATTACCCTATTTACTTTTAACTGTGGTAAATAAAAGTAAAAAGTTACTATTCACCAAAAATTATTTTCATCTCAATGAACCAAATTTTACTCCTTGATATTAATCGTGTCTCTCGGATTTTCAAAATTCCACTCACAGAAGTGGTAAAATTAAGTTTTATGAAAAATTTAGTTTTTTAACTACCACTTAGTGGTTTCACTATTCATCAAAAAATGAAAGATTCCAGAAAAATACCAAAAATTTGGCCTAAGCTATATTTGCTATTATGAATTAAAAAATGATGTCTATTTTACCAAATTCAAAACATATCAGTTTCATTAATTAATTTAAAAATTAATTCCCATCGTCAAAAAATAGCGTGTTTTTAAGAGATAATAACTATCAAAAGATTGACACTTGTTTATGTCTGGTTTAAATGTGAAATCTCATCCAATGACCTACATTGTATTAAATGGTAAAAATATATTCTAAATATACTTTAAAACCCCTCAAATTAATAATTTATCACTATTAATTATTTTGATTAAAAAAGTTGTTTTTAATTAAACTTTAGTAATTTTCACTATTCCTCAAAATATGAAAGTTATCCGAAAAGTACCAAAATTTCACCCTAAGATAATTCCGATATTACGAATCTAAAACTGAAGTGTATTTCGAAATATAAAATTTATAAAATTTCAAAAAGTAGGTATTACTATTCATAATGGCTAGTTTGATTGGTTGTGGTGTGTTAGAATCTCGAAGTTGCGTACAATGCACATCATTGCATTATTCAAAGGGAAATGTACCATGGAAGCTTGGGGTGTTACATTCTCCCCTCCTTCAATAAATTGCGTCCTCACAATTTTTTTTAATAATGGGCTTGAGAATATAATGGAATGTCCCACATCGGAAAAAGAGTCAATAAAACTATCACTTTAAAAGAAAGGAAGAGAGGTATAAAGGTCACCCAAGATAACCCATACTAAGATTCCATGTAGGAAAACATGGATATGGATGATAAACTAAGTGTTCAGTTCTGATGGAGAGGGATAGAAAACATGATCAAGAGAAATTTAACAATAAGAAAATCACAAACTTGTGTTGGGACAAACGGTCCTTAGTCTCCGAGTAGGAAAAGTAAATAGACAACATTTTTTTTTGTTTTAAGTTACATTACATAAGGACGAGGAATTCATTTTTGATATTGACTAAGAAAATAAATAGATATACTTACTTTTTAAGTAGAGTTTCATTCTATAATAACTTTTTACCACTAACTCATTTTTTTGAACAATGAGTATTCAAGAAGAATTGGTCACAATGGAAGAGCTAGAATAAACTTCTATAGAAATACATGATCCACGTAGGATATACTATATATTTACCTTGTCTTTAGAGATTAATCAAAACCAAAATGGTTAGTATAATATCTGATGACCCCCCAAATGGATATTCCATTAGAGAAAAAAAACACTAATCTTAATTTCTAAAATTAAACCATCAATACCCCAAAGTTAAATAAATACCATTCAATAATCAATTGTCCTCAAAATCCTTCAATATAATCAAAACTAATATTGAAACTCAAAACTTATAATAATGTAGTCTTCCACGTTAAATTTTATCTCCAAATGACATTAATTACTCTTAAAGTCACATACTTAAAATTAATTAACCTAATCATTTCCATAAACAACCCAAATCACTATAAATCCACAATAAAAACATAGATAAAAATCCACCATTACTCTTCAAATGAAATCCCATACTATTCTATTTTCCATACAACAAAGCAAACAACTTCCAAAATAACATTTATCACTTAATTACCAAATCATTTTCCTATACTAAAGGTATTAATTTGATAAGACATAAGATCCCAAATCAAATTATTAATGATCAATAAAATAATTTAACTAAAAATAATAGTCACATTGACCAAGGACTTCACGTAGTCCAGTGGTAGGCGATAAATCCCAATTGCACTTTGGTTGTGGGTTCGATTCCCACAGCTTTTTCCGACGCGACAGATTGTCACACGGTCTGTGTGTTGTCCTTTTTCAAAAACTATATTTTATAACATTACCAAAATGAGATAAATTCCTCAAAATAACCATAACATAATTTAACCACAAATCTTATCTCATAACTTTCATTTTCATGCCAAATTATAATAACTTATAATTTCCTCAAACCCAACCATCATATAAAACCAAATGGTTATTTATAACTATATTCACAAGAGAAATGATAATTCTTCCTCAAATATCATTCTCACATGGAAAATTGCAGGGTTAAAAATACAAGAGAGAATTATTCCAAAGTAAACCCATCAACAAGGAGCACTAATACTTTTTAAACATTTCTCCAACCATTTATTTCTACATAGCTTCTTATTTGACCAAGAAAATATCCTATAGAAAAGGGCATTCACTCGGGTAATGGACAGGTCCCCTACATTTATGGAAAATGGCTGTAAATGGACTCTTGGGACCATTTTTATCTTCTTCCATAGTACTCTTCATTTTTCTTCGGCAATTATTCACTTTATGTCCTTTCTTCCCACACGTAAATCATTTCTTTTCCCCATTGAGACACTTTCATGGGTGTTTCCTTCCACATTTCCTGCATGATGGAAATTGAGGATTCCTTTCTCCATGGTCTCCACTGCTGGAGCTCTTATCATTCATCACCTTTCTCTTCTTTGTTTAGTCTGGGAATTGGTTAATATATATATTGTTAATCATATTTTTGGAAAATTTATTTGGCATAAAGACGATATCTTTTACGCCTATCAACATTCCATTTTGTTGCTCATTTCCACCACCGTTCCCACCTTGTACATCATTCTCAAAGTCACTATGAGTTCCTTGTAATCCAGCCATTGACTAAAACCAGAAAGCATTGTGTGAGTAACAGTAGTCATGAAATCATTTAGAGATTAACATGTCACCATATTCTCAATTTTAAACACATTAGAATTAACCAAGGCCATTTACTCTCATCTTATATATTTAATACTTCATATCGGTTAGTAAAGAAAATGTAAATTATCCTAAGCATATACCCCAAGAGTGTCGTAACCAAGAGTCCAGCAAGTCCCATTTTCGTGCACCAGTTCTCGTTCGATTCTATCTCAAAGCGGTGTTTTCAGGTTTCACCCCCAGGTACATCTGTGCCAGAGCTGTCTCTACCTGCTTGTATCCATACAGGGATGTATTGCCCGGAAAACTCACAAAATCTCTACAATACCAAAATTTTATGAAGTTCTTCTATACTAATCCTCAAAGTTCATCTTAGGTCTACTTGCTCTAATCAGATTTTATCTAAATCTAGCTTCCAAGGTTTGTAATAAACTTCCTCTGATACCAACTGTAACGCCCCAACCCTAGATACCCAGAGTCGGTGCATTATTACATAACATTGGCATGATCACAAAGGATCAAGTCTTAAAAGACCAATTAGTTTAGTAGTCTTGGAAACACTAGATATATTCATAAGTATTACATTACATCATAAGGTAAAAAAACTACAACAACATCTTATCTTCTTTTCCACACATACTATCCCTACAGGTCATTCATAAATTACTTCTTCACATCCTGGGAAAAATAAAACATTTAAAGGGGTGAGATCAGATTCTCAGTAAGGATAACAATATAGAAGAAGATTTCATAGATAAGCATAAAAACTTAAAGCAATTTATAACTAAAACAAAAGCCTTTTAAACATAAACTTCAGAATAATATGGAAGAGATAAAATGAAATAATGCCATTTACTTATTCACATGGATATTATACTAGTCGAACAATCACATGCAATATCAATAACCACTTTCATAATTATGGAATGCATAATGTCAGACTATCATGATCACATAGCCAAGGTCTCGTGCCCGGACTACAAAAAAGATTTTTCCAAGGCCTTATTCCAAGACACTATTTTGTCTCATGAGACCTACCGATGCATGGAGGAGCTATAGCGGGCTCCACCTGTCACTTACTAAGTCCAATGCATTCCTCATATGAAGAGTTTTAAACATAACATAAACATTCGTATTAAAACTAGCATACGAAATGCCAATACTTTTTCCGCAAACCATGAATGGTATAAAAATAGCACATCCACAGTCAAACATAAATCATTCGATACAATATCAAAGGTTGTATTGTATCATAATAACCTCAATTGATAATGATGAAGGATATTGACATAGATGAAAATAATCATCAAAACAATTAGAGTGAAATATCCCCCTTTTTCTTGAAATCAATTAAAAGGCACACTATTTGTCAAGAATCCATTTAAAATAGATCTTAGAATCAAAGTGCCCCATACAACATTGAAACTTTTAAAAGGAATTTTGATTTGAAAACTTTAATGTACATATAAATAAATCTTTAAATCCATTTCTAAAACATGGACATTAATGAGAAAGATTTAGATTAATCAATCTTTAAAACATTTTAAAATGATATTTTAGTTAGAGTTACTAGCCAAAAGAGAGACACTTGAATACAAATAATTGGGGAAATAAAAACTTTTTAATATCATGAGAATAAATGGATTCATGATATATTATGTCAATGTACATTATATAAACCATATAAAAGTGATTTGGTGTATAACAACAAATAAGTCTCAATGGAATGTAAATTGAGATGAAATATCTCATAAACGCCATATCCTTAGGTTAAGGATAAATCAACGACATAATTATGCTTGAAAAATATAAATACACTCAATATGATTAGATATTCAGTGTAAAACAATCAAAGGACAGTCACATATATTCTTGTAAAAACAACATCAATGAATTGGATGTTTAACTCAATAAATCGAGATTGCGTAAAAATTACTCTTATCAAGCTCATACCGATGACATGAGAATTTATCAATGGAGTGATTATGTGTATCAAAAGTATATCTACATAAAAGGGAAGTGGAATTTATGACATAATCAAATGAATAGTGATTCAACGCATAATCTTGGAGTAAAATAATCAATGAAATATGTGTAAATCCAAATGAGTGGAAATTGAAATTTCGAATTACCTTATGATTTGGTAACTTACTAAAAATAAACCCATGAAAGAAGGATAATACAATAATGATGTAAATATACATGAATTAAAGTATATTACACAATGAATACAAACATGGGCAGTACACACACCACATGCAATAAATAAGTGGTGAATAATGGAAATCTCACGGAATTTAAAGTGAGATAAGAAACCCCTTACTTTTTAATTTTTCCTTGGTCAACGGTAGTTTAAACTACTTTATAATGGTGAAATAATTGTTATTGAATTATAAAATAATCATTTAGATTAATATGATATCATATATGATCTTTTAACATGGATTTGTTAATAATATCTTAGTATTATCGTCATTTCGGGTGTTAACTTACTCGTTTTCCTTTATATTCCTTGTTACGTAAGCCGTGTTTGTTATGGATAGTTTTTATATTATTCATATACAGAATTATATCAAGTCCTTAAACATTATTTTTAAATCATCAAATGATAATTATACTTGAACGGATACGATGGAGAATGAATCTCATCGCTTTCGTGGAGACGGTAGTCCGTACGTACGCACGAGCGACAATATCATTTTTTTGATGTTAAAATAATATATAATTGGATGGTATATCATATATACAGAATAATTATCATGTTATATTTATTATTTACATGAATTAAACATAATTATTATACCCATCCAAATAATAATTTATTGAATGACAATTACACCACGATGTGGAGACGGTAAGCCGTACGTATGCACGTATGGTGACATGTCATTCAAAGGATGGATAGAATACTGAATATGGTTGTACCATATTTATAATAATATTATAGTATATATGAGATACTGGATTCATTATTTTATAATTGGAATAACAAATAAAGAAGAACTTGAAGAAGAAATGAATTTGAAAAAGGGTGGTAAAAACATTACCTCTTCTTCGGGTTCTTCCCTTTGATTTGATCAAAAGGGCTCTTTAGTTTGGCTTTATGATAAAACTAAGGCCTCTAGGTTGTATTGAGGGAAGTTGAGAGAGTATTTGGGCAGGGTTTGGCCGAACCAAAAGGCTTTGAAGGTGTGAAGTAATGAGAAGGGGGAGTGCTCTTTTATAAGAGGGGTGAGGGGCACCTTTGGAAAAGCTAGAAATATTATTTTATAATAAATTCATATTCGGTTTCTAATGTCTAAAAAGTGGATTATTTAAAGGTTAAGGTGGGTATAGGTCTACAAACACTCAACCAATAGAATTTAGATAGGTTTGGGTCATTATATTAACCTTATCTTTAAGTATTAAATCTTAGTTAATTAGTTTCACTTTTACAATGTCTCTTTGTAATTTTATATTATATGGTTAATAAACTTACTATATACATCCAAGAGACCCCCCAAGTGTCCCATTAATGATACAACTATCATGATATAAGTCTCTTGGCCGAAACTTAGATTTTTAGGAATTTAATATCAATTAATAATATAATATTTGTTTTAAAAATTCTTTTATGTCAATTTTGACACTATTCAATAATTGATTTTTGTGAAACTCATAACAGAATTATTACTTTGAAAAAATTCAATTAAATCAATCCTAATATGTCATATTAACCTATAAAATTAGTTTAATTCAATAAAAGTCTCCAATTATATTTATTTGGTCATTTATAATATCAATTATTTTAATGTTTCACTATTATGGTAAATACTGCATCATCATTGTGTCATAAATAAATTAAATTATTTAATGTCTACAAATTATAAATAAAATATAATTATGTAAGAAATCTTTTTATATTTTTAATTAATATTTATAATCTAATTTATCTTATGTGTAACCATATATTAGAAATGTTTTAGTAAATAAACTTCGATTTTAACTCTTTTAACTCTTCTTTGAATTAAATAATAATAAATGTACTAATCTAATCCAAGTGGACCTAAATGATAATATTTTATTCCTAAGATTGTTTGTGGCCGAGATACACTTGTCCAATAGAATTAGGACATGTGTTAGGGTAATCTTAATATAATTTTTACCCTTAATTGCCCTATTTACTTTTAACCGTGGTAAATAAAAGTAAAAAGTTACTATTCACCAAAAATTATTTTCATCTCAATGAACCACATTTTACTCTTTGATATTAACCGTGTCTCTCAGATTTTCTAAATTCCACTCACAGAAGTGGTAAAATTAAGTTTTATGAAAAATTCAGTTTTTTACCTACCACTTAGTGGTTTCACTATTCATCAAAAAATGAAAGATTCCAGAAAAATACCAAAAATTAGGCCTAAGATATATTTGATATTATGAATTCAAAAATGATGTCTATTTTACCAAATTCAAAACATATCAGTAGCATTAATTAATTTAAAATTTAATTTCCATCGTCAAAACAAATAGTGTTTTGTTATGAGATAATAACTATCAAAAGATTGAAACTTGTTTATGTCTGGTTTAAATGTGAAATCTCATCCAATGACCAAAATTGTATTAAAATGTAAAAATATATTCTAAATATACTTTAAAACCACTCAAATTAATAATTTATCACTATTAGTTATTTCGATTAAAAAAATTGTTTTTAATTAAAATTTAGTAATTTTCACTATTCATCAAAATATGAAAGTTATCTGAAAAGTACCAAAATTTCACCCTAAGATAATTTCGATATTATGAATCTAAAAATGAAGTCCATTTCGAAAGATAAAATTTATAAAATTTCAAAAAGTAGGTATTACTATTCATAACGGCTAGTTTGATTGGTTGTGGTGTGTTAGAATCTCGAAGTTGCGTACAATGCACATCATTGCATTATTTAAAGGGAAACGTACCATGAAAGCTTGGGGTGTTACACTATTAACAAGGGCCACATTACTATTCCAATGGTCAAGTTACTATTTCTTAGGTATATGTTCCTTATCTTCAAGATATATGTGTTATTTCACTCATTATTTATTTATAAGGTTTATATTTTATTCTATAAGAAATCTAATTTAATTTTACTATAAGAAATAATTATAAGAATGCTGTTCCATTGATAAAACATTGGGTTGTTAAATTATTCCCCCCTTAAAAAATTCCTCCCTCAAAAGTTTTTTTTACATTCTAATCCATAAATAGGTGTGGGTACTTTTCCTTCATTTCCTCCTCTAGTTCCAATGTTTCCCCTTCATACTTATGGTTCTTCCACAGTACTTTGACCAGGTGATTAGTGTTGTTGCATAGAACTTTATCTTTACAATCTAAGATCTTCACTAGATGCTTCTCATAAGAAAGGTCATTCTCCAACTGTACCACCTCTAAAAAGAGTACTCGATAAGGATCTGGTATGTAATTCCTTAAGAGGGATACATGGAAGACATCCTGAACATTATAAGTGGGAGGTGGAAGTGCTAGTAGATAGGCCACATATTCAATATGATCAAGGATCTTGAAGGGGAAGATGTACCTGGGACTTCTCTTTCCCTTATTTCCAATCATCATTACATTCTTCCATCGAGATATCCAGATGAATACCATGTATCCAACTTTGAACTCAAGGTATTGTCGACGATTTTCTGCATAACTCTTCTGTCAACTTTGGGATAACTTGTTGTCATACAGAATGTTTTTCACCTTCTCCACCATTTTATCAACCATTTCAAGTCCTATCAGCTTACACTCACAAATTCATCGCAACATGATGATGTTCTACACCTTTTACCATAAAGGGCTTTATATGGTTCTATTTGGATGCTTGAGTGGAAACTATTATTGTAAGAGAATTAGACCAGTGGAATATTTTGATTCTACCCTCATTTGAAGTCTATATAACATTATCTTAACATATATTCCCATGTCTGAATAGTTCACTTAGTTTGGTCATCATTTTGAGGATGATATGTTGTGCTGAAGTTCAATTTAGTGCTTAGAGCATGCGGGAAACTTTTCTAGAACTTCAAGATGAATGTTAGATCTCTATCAAATTCCATAGATAATATTACTCCATGAAACTTTACCACCTATTTGATATATATATTAGTCAATTTTTATCCAATGATAAGTACTCTTGAAATTCGATAAAGTGAAATGTATTTTTAAGATGATCCACAATTACCCCTATAGAATTGTTTCCTCTAGATGTCCTTAGAAGTCTAGTGAAAAAGTCCATGGTATTGTTCTCCCATTTCCTTGTTTGTAGGGGTAGTGGTTGCATCATCCCATTATAATTTTGTATTTCAACCTTCACTTGCGGACATACCAGGCACATTGATGTATACTCAGTGATATACTTCATTATATTGTCCCACCAATAGTTTTCTTGGAGATCTCGATACAACTTTGTGTTCCTAAGGTGAATTCAGAAGTTGGGCTATGTGCATCATTAAAAAGCTCATTCTTTACCTCTGGATCAAATGTTACACATAACCATGACCCAAATCTTACATCTTCTTCCTCAGCAGTCTTGAACTCATTGGATTTACGATTTCTAATAGCTTCCACACTTTTCAGAATTTCCATATCATTTCTTTGAGCATCCTTTATTTTATCCATGAAGGATGGTTGGGCAATCATTTTTGAAAGGATTTTTATTGTTCCTCCCATAATAATTCTCGTTTACATACTCTCCAAATATAATAATATTGGATGCTTTTCTATTCTCATCATTGATAAAGATGCATGATCATTTCTACTTAGATCATCTTCCACCTTATTCACCTCACTAGGATGGTACTGTATTGAGCAGTCATAATTCTTAA
Organism: Viscum album; assembly: GCA_963277665.1. Taxonomy (NCBI): domain Eukaryota; kingdom Viridiplantae; phylum Streptophyta; class Magnoliopsida; order Santalales; family Viscaceae; genus Viscum; species Viscum album. The sequence continues at coordinate 2,089,590,021 of OY728160.1, forward strand.
CAAGCTCTAACCATATTTGATGGTTCATATTAAGCACTTTTGTGTGAATATATATTTGAAACTCTGGTGATCATTATATATCTCACACTTCTTCATACAAAGATAATGCTTCCAGATTCTCAATGCAAAGATCACAGCCGCCAACTCTAAATCATTCATGGGATATTTTTACTCATGGATTTTTAGCTGCCATGAGGTGTAGGCTTTCACTTTATCATTTTTCATCATAAAATATCCTAATACCTTCTTTTAAACATCATTTTACATCAAAAATATTTTTCCACTTATTAGGAATGTGAGTACTTGAACAGTTATAAGACTCTTTTTGAGCTCCTTAAAACCTTACTCACATTATTGAGTCGAGAAGAACATCACTCCCTTCCATGTAAGATTGGTCATTGGGTTTGATAATTGTGAAAATTTATTCACTAATATTCAGTGATACCCAACTTGTCCAAGGAAGCTACGGATCTTCGTTATAGATGTTGTCCAGGGCCACTCATTGATTATCTTTATCTTGGAAGGGTCTACAAATACCTATTTTTTAGTGATAACATGACCAAATAATGATACTTCCTTCATATAGAACTCACATTTTCTATACTTTTCATATATTTTCTCCCTTCACAATGCCATTAGAACAACATTCAAATTCTCCTCATGTTTCTTCTTGCTCTTGGAGTATATGAGAATATCATTGATAAAGACTTCCAAAACATTTTTAAGGTAATCTCTAAAGACTCTATTAATTAAATCCATGAATATTGTTGAAGAATTAGTGAGTCTAAAGGGAATAAATATGAACTCATAGTGTCCATACCTTGTTCGAAAGTCATTTTTGGGAATATCTTCTTTCCTCACCTTTAATTGGTGATATCCTAACTGAAGATCCACCTTAGAGAAATAACTATCCCCACGTAGCTAATCAAACAATATATCTATTTGAGGTAGGAGATACATGTTATTTATTGTGATTTTATTGAGCTTAGAATAATCAATGAAGAGATGCATTGAACCATCATTCTTCTTGTTAATGAGGATCGTGGCTCCCCATGGTGAAGCACTCAAGCATATAAAACCCTTTTCTAGATTATCTTGTAACTACTTCATCTGCTCTTCCTGCTCAATGATGGACATTCTATAAGGTGTGTTTGATATAGGTAGGCACCCTAGAATAAATTTAATTGAGAAATAAACCAATAGATTAATAGTAAGACTTGGAAATTCTTTAGGGAATACATTAGTTTAATCCCTCATGATGGGCATATATTCAAGAAGTATCATCTCCTTTTTCTCAATCATTTGATCAAGATATGCTTGTTCAAAAGGAAAAATTATAAACACTTGGGAAAATGATTATGAAAGAGATTCATCTTCCTTATTACACCTGTATAGGATTGTATGATACTTTGGTATTTAAAGTGGTATCTCACTTTCCTAACAGTTAATGTTGGATTTTTATTAAGATATCCAATCCATGCCCAAAATAGCATTGATATCCACCAGTGGAAGTTTAACAATATTTTTTGGGAGTTTTAGTCCACAAAAGTTTACTAGGCAGGAGTTATAAAATTTGGACACAATAATTTCCCCATTCACTATTCTCATAGATAACTCATCCTCCAAATTTTGAGGTGGTGTTTTAATAGATCTACTAAACTTGAATGATATGAAAGATCATGTCGAACTAGAATAAAATAGTATGTTCACTATTCTATAATGAATAAATATCATACCTATCACCACATCATTTTTGGTTCTACCTCAGTAGTAGTGATAGCATAATCCCTTCCCTTTTTCCATTGAGTATATTTTTTATTGCCTTTGACAACCCTTAGCTTTGGGAAATTGTTTGCATAATGCCCATGTTCCTTGTAGTTGAAACACTAGACTACTAGATGAGAATTGATATGAACCTTCCTTTATTTTTCCACATTAGCAGGATTCTTCATATCCCTTCTCCAGTTTTTAGCTAGATGTCCCATCATTCCAAATTTGAAGAAATACTTGGTTCCCTTTAGACAATTCCCAGGATGATTCTTCGAACAATTTTTAACACATGGGATGTTCAATCTTCATTCCATCAGGGGATTTATTTTCTAAACCAACCATATTAGACTCTATTTTTTTTGTTTTTTTTACTGGGTCCACGAGACCATTGAGAGTCTCCAATATCTATTTAAAACTTGAAGGAACAATGTAAAATCTCCTCATAACATTCAAAGTCATGAATCACCAACACTTTTCATACATTCTACATTAGTCCTCTAAAGAAGTGAACCACCTTTCTTTCTATGTTCATGAAAAAGCTAGAGGTGTATCTTGAAAGCCTCATGCAATTTTCTTCATACACCCCGATGGAATCATCTTCTTTATGCTTATTTATGGGGAACATTGTTTCCATATTGAGATGGAGGGTTTTAGGAAAATATTTATTGAAAAACATTTCTTGAATTCCTCCCAATCCATGGAATCAATTTCCTCCTGGTATTTTTTATTCATGATCAGCATCTACCACATATCTTCTTCCCCATCAAAATGATAGAAATCCAATACAACTTTCTATTATTCTAAGCACTGGAAGATAGAGAATATATTTTAAATGGAGTTAATCAACTATTCCTTAAATAGGGGATTAGAATATAAACTAAACATGGGAGGACCTTTCTGCATGAATGATTCAATGACAACTTTATCTTTCCTTAGAGGAGGAGGATGATCCACGTGATTCTACTTATTATTTATAACTTGAGCCAGTTGAGCAAGTACATTCATAAAGTTTTGAGCACTCATTCCCATCATATCAGGAATATCCTTAGGGTAATCATCACATTGCATGTCACACTTATTGTTGGAATATGTTCTTCTATTCCCATCATTAACTATGAAAATCAATGTACAATTAGGGGGATTTAAGAATAAGCTAAAAATCATAAAAAAGAAACTTTTAACATAAAAGGATAAAATTTTATAAGAAAATTATATCATAAGTTATTATTAAATAGGTTTAATACTAGGTTATCCTTGATCTATTTCTTAACTTAAATTCTTATGGGATCTTTTTTTTGTTCTCTTAATAATGGTTTACACTAAGCTTATTAATTTACCAAATAACATCCCTCGAGAGTGTCAAACCTAGAGTGCAGCACGACATGTTGTCATGCACTAATTCCCATTCGAGTCTAGCTAAAAGAGTTGTTTTCAGGTTTTACCCCTAGATACATATATTCCATATCCACATCCACTTATTCGTATCAAGATAAAGATGTATTTTCTTGATAAACCCCTTAGTCTATACTTACTAAAATTTATGGATGTTTTATTATAATTAGTCTAACCCCTAAGGTTCATACAAAATTTCTCTATTCTTAATCTTCAAAAATAACTAGATAATACTCTGATACCAACTATAGAGATCCTAGCCTTTTAAACATGTCATTACATGATTTTAAGAATAATTAAAGCATTATATTACAAGCCAAGGATCGTAAACTATAGTGGCTTGGAAGACTTGGTACATAAAATAGAAAACATGGGAATAAATAATATTTTTATCTAATATTCATAAAGATATCTTAACTCTCATCGTGCTGATACATATTCATAGGATAACCTGGGGATAACATGAACAAAGGTATGATCTAAAATCCCAGCAAGGGAATAAACATAAGAATAAATCTTTAGCACATCGGTTAGAGGTCATGATATAATGATATAAAAAGGAATGGGACATATAGAATCATAACATATAAAAATGGGATCATATAAACTCAAAGACATAGTATTGTGGAAGAAACCTAAAATAGGACTTTAGAATGAGTCAAGACTCGTTGCATATAGAGGAGCACAAGCCAAGGTTAACCACCAAGACCACCACACATAGTAGCATGAGTCAATGCTAACCGTAAAGACCATTGCACATAACGTCTCATGAGACTCAAATTTACCCTATGAGTTGGAGTGATATCTTGGATCACCCATAATAACATGTTCATAAATATATTTTTCTACATATATAATCAAACATAATCAATCATACATAAACACAAGGGTACCCATGTAAAGAAATGGGTAGCATAATCATGTCATAAAGAATAATAAATGGGTGTATAATAAAAGGTTCCACAAAAGAAATTAATTAAAATATATATAGAAATTCATAAGGTAAAAAATGCATATATCATGTTAAGTGATTTTCAATAGAAGTGGAAACCTGTAAGAAGAGTATTTAAAAAATTTAGCATTAAAACATTTTAGTACGGTTTTAAAAAAATGCTAAAGAAAATTTAAAATAGAAAAGGAAATAATATTTTATATAAAACTAGAAGTGAATATAGAAGGTTTTAATAAAAAAAATTCTGGTTTTATAAAAACAATGGTTTCTTAATCAGATTGTAGAGTATGATTGAAATCGGGTAAGAATTCAGGAATTTCCCTTAAAATGGGTTTTCTTATTGGGAAGTATTGAGGAGGGAATCATTAAAAAACTGTATATCACCAAAAGATAATGATGAATGTATATTGATACTTATGTTTGGTTTAATTTCACAGCATTTATAATATTTTCATAAGAATAATAGATAACTTAATTTGGGTAAAAATAATGATAGAACAACCTGACGGAATAATGGAGGTTTGGGTAGAAACCCATACCTTATGTTTGATGGCATCCTTCACTTGAGAGTAATATCATGTATAACCAAATTAAATTCATTAATTAATGTTTTTAAAACCTATTATTTATATAATTAATTTATTATAACCTTATTAAGTTCATTCATGACCTTTTGGGTGGGTTAAGAGGTTCAATTTCATTGTTTTGGGAGTGTTTGTTTCCTTGGTTTTCCAGATTGGTTTAATTATATGGATTTAATGATAAACATATAAGTTGAGAATGGTTTTCCAGAATTTTAGTTATATGTTATTATTGAACATACATAAAATTACATGGTTATAAAATTCATTTGGTTATTTGGAGTGAAGTTGAATCATTATATAAAACTTTAGTGATAACCATTCTGATTAATTAGCAGTTTTTGATCACATCAATTACATTTTTCTTTATAAATTAATATCATGTGTACAAAAGATTAAAAATTGTTAAATTATACATAATAAATTTATTATATTCATGTTAAACCATCAAAATTGGTTTATTACTATAATTTAATTTGGTAAAAGAAATTGAAAACTCATCGTTCTTGAATGTGATAAATTAACACATCTCAGATGATGTTTTCATTTCTAGTATAAAAGGAGTTTAAAGGGGAGATGATGATGAATTATTCTATTATCATAAAAATATTAAATTAAATGTAATGTATTGGTGTTTTCATAACATTTAGTTGAAAGGAGGTGAGGAAAGTAAAATAAAATAACGAAACATGAAAGAAAATAAAAGAAAAGAAAAGAGGAATTTACCTCTTGAATATATATTTCTGGATAACAAATTTAGGGGAGAGGATTTCGACTTATGAAGAGACCATGGGGTGATAGAAGTGGGAGAGGGTATTATGGAGATATTTGATTATAATTTGGACTAGTAACAAGGATTGATAGGAGTGAAGATAGAGGAGAGTGAGAGATGTTTTTATAGTGGAGGAGAGGAGGGGTTTCCCATTATTTTAATCATTAGTTTAATATTTTTTCAAAGAATATGAATTATATTTATTATTGTGATAGTAAATAGTAACTTGAGAATGTGAGTTCTAAATAATGTCCATTTTCAACATCTATGACTCAAGCAGGATTCAGAAATTCATTTATTTATCATTTATCATAAATTATCGTATTTTACTATTTTCCAAAAATTAAAGTATTTTAGAAAAATCCAAAAAATAAACCCAAATATTTTTCAATGTGTATAATTAAAAAATGAACTACATTTTATAAAAATAGTTTTCTAAATATGAGAAATTTAATTTTTAACTAAAATCACAATTTACTTGAAAAATATAAATTTTAAAATCAAAACTGCTTTTCTAACAGTTTGAAAAATTAATTAAGGAATCTTAAAATTATATTATAAACATAAGTCATAAAAATAATTATTTATGAATAAATTTTATGAAAATAAATTTATTTTAATTTATTAAATTAATTAACAAAATTAATTAAATATACATGACATATAAAAATACCACACTTAATCAATAATTTTTAAAATATTAACTTACTTATACTAAGATATAATTACAATGTATTTTCACTTATAAGATGGATAAATTTTATTTATAATTTAATTTGTGAGGTTACTATTGCATTGGCTAGTATACTATTCATAAGGATCACATTATTATTCCAAAGGTCAAGTTACTATTCCTTAGGTATATGTTCTGTAACTTAAAGAGATACTATTTATTTCAATCATTCTTCATTTGTAAGTTTCTTATTGTGTTATATAAGTAATCTTATTTGATTTTTCTATAAGACATAATTATATGAATGGAATTCCATTGATAAAACATTGGTTCATTACATTGTTTCCCCCTTAATAAAATTTTCCCCCAAAATTTTGATTTACATTCAAAGCTATAAATAGGTGTGGTTACTTTTCCTTCATTGTCTCTTCTGGTTCCCATGTTCCCTCTTCTTACTTATTGTTCAACCATAGTAATTTGATCAGGTGAGTAGTCATGTTGTGTTTATCAATATCTCTAGGACCCAAGATCTTCACTAGATACCCCTTGTAAGAAAGATTATTCTCAAACTGTACCACCTATGAATAGAACACATGTGAAGTATCTGGTATGTACTTCCCTAAGAGGGATATATGTAAGACATCCTGAACTTTAGAAATGATAGGTGGAAGTTATAGTTGATAGGCCACAACTCCAACATGATCAAGGATCTCGAAGTGCCGATGTACCTGGGACATAGCATTCCTTTCTTCCCAAACCTCATGACCTTATTACATGGAGATATGTAGAGGAATACCATGTATCCAAATTTGAACTCAAAATCTCATCAACGATTTTATGCATAACTCTTCTGTTGAATTTGGGTTACCTTGATGTGATACTGAATGGGTTTTAACTTCTCTGTAATTTCCTCAACCATTTCATATCCTAGTAGCTTACACTCACCAACATCATCCCAACAACCCAATGTTTAGCACCTTTACCCATAAAGGGATTCATATGATTCCATTCAGATGCTTGAGTAGAAACTATTGTAGCAAGAGAATTGAAACTCTTGAAGATGTTGGTCCCACCCTCCTTTGAAGTCCATAAAACAAGGTCTTAAAATATCTTCCAATGTATGAATAATTCACACAAAATAGACATCTGTTTGAGGATGATATTTTTTACTAAAGTTAGGTTCAGTGCTTTGTGCATGATGGAGACTTTTCCAGAACTTCGATGTGAATCTCAGATCTATATCAGATACAATAGATAGTGGTACTCTATGTAGCCTTACCACCTCTTTGATATATATATCTGTGCATGTTGATCCAATGATAAGTCCTCTTTAATTTCAATAAAGTGAGATATCTTGGTAAGATAATCCACAATGACCCATATAGCATTGTTTCCTCTGGATGTCCTTTCAAGTCTAGTGACAAAGTCCATGGTAATGTTCTCCCATTTCCATGTTGGTATGGGTACTGGTTGCACCATACCCTTAGACTTTTGTCATTTATCCTTCACTTGACAAAGTACTAAGAACTTTTATGTATAATTAGTGATCCCCTTATTCATATTTTCCCACCAATAGTTCTCTCAGAGATCTCGATACATCTTTGTGCTCCATGGGTGAATAGAGAAGGTTGAGCTATATGTGTCATTCAAAAGATCCCTTTTTATGTATCGATCAGATGGTACATACAGTCATGACCCAAATATTTCAAATCCTTCCTCATCAGTCTTAAACTCATAGGATTTCTCATTTCTAATAGATTCCAAACTTTTAAGAATTTCCATATCATTTTTTGAGCATCCATTATTTTTGTTGTGAGGGATGGTTGAGAAATAATTTGAGAAAGGATTGATGATATTCCTACATTAGTTATTCCCATGTCTATCCTCTAAATATCTTAGATGATTGGATCCTTTCCAAATCTCATCATTGATAAAGATATAGGATCCTTTGTACTTAGAGAATCTGCCACCTTATTTGCCTTACCAGGATGGTATTAGATTGAGAATTCATAATCCTTGATGAGCTATAACCATATTTTTAGGATCATATTAATCTATTTCTATTTGAATATATATTTTAGACTCTTTTGATCAATATAAATCTCACACTTATCCCCATATAGATAATGCTGCTAGATTTTGAATGCAAAGATCACATCCACCAACTATAGATCATGTGTGGGATAGTATTTCTCATGGATTTTCAAATACATTGAGGCATAGGATATCAATTTATCATTTTTCATTAGTACATAGCATAATCCATTCATTGAAGCATCACTATACATCACAAATAGTTCTCCACTTACCGGGAGTGCGAGTACTGGAATAGTGATAATGCACCTTTTGAGCTCCTTAAAGATTTACTCACATTCTTGAATCCAAAAGAACTTCACTCCCTTTTGGGTCAGCTTATTCATTGGGTTTGAAAATCGATAAACTTTCTTCAGAAATCTTCGGTAATAACCAACTAGACCAAGGAAGCTATGGATATCTATTACAGATGTTGGGTTGAGCTAGTATTTGATTACCTATTTCTAGGAAGGGTCTACAAATATCCCTTTACTAGTGATAACATTTTCCATGAATGATACTTCCTTCATCCAGAACTCACATTTATTTTACTTTTCATATAGTTTATCCCTTCATAAAGTCTTTAGCAGAGTATTAAAATTCTCCTCATGTTCCTCCTTTCTCTTAGAGTATATCTAAATATCATTAATAAAGACTACCACAAATTTTTCAATGTAATCTATAAAGTCTCTATTAATTTAATCCATGCATATTGTTGGATGTTTAGTGAGTCTGAAGGGAATCAATATGAACTCATAGTGTCTATAAAACATTTGAACAGTATTTTTGGGAATATTTTCCTTCCTCAACTTTAATTGGTGATATCCTAACCGAAGGCCCAATTTAGAGAAATAACTGGACCCATATATTTGATTGAACAAGGCATCTATCTGAGGTAAGGGATACTTGTTCTATGTCATGATTTTATTGATCTCAAGATAATCAATGAATAGAGGCATTGAACCATCATTCTTCTTGATAATGAAGACTAGTGCTCTACAAGGTGAACCACTTAGGTGTATAAAACCCTTTTCCAGGTTCTCTTATAACTACTTCTTCAGTTGTTCTAGCTCAATGGTGGTAATTCTATATGGTGTCTTCGATATAGGTTGGGATATAGGAATATATTAAATTTAGAACTCAACCTCTTAATTAGGAGGAAGTCCAAACAATTCTTCAGGGGGTAAATCAGTGTAATCCCTTATGATGAGAATATCTTCAAGAAGTATCATCTCATTTGTCCAAATCATTTGAGCAAGATATGATCACTCAAACGGAAACATTATCCACACTTGAGACAATTATTCTGAAAGAGATTCATCTTCCTCCTTACACATGTACATGAATGAAGGATACTCTGCGATTTGAATAGTGATTTCTCTTTCTCAATAGTTAATGTTGGATTTGAATATAGATAGCCAATACATTCCCAAAATAGCATCTAACTCCACTAGAGTACGTATGAAAATATTTTCTAGGTGGTTCAGTCCAAAAAAAATTATTAGGGAGGAGTTATAAACCATGGATTCAATAATTTCCTCATTTGTTGTTTTCAAAGATAACTCAATCTCTAAATTTTTAGGCGGAATTTGAATAGTTATACTAAACATGTAAGATATAAAAGAATGTGAAAAACTAGAATAAAATAGTATCTTAACTTTCTTGAATGAATAAATAAAATACCTTTCACTACATTGTTTTTCGATTCCACCTTATCAGTAGTGATAATATAAGCCCTTCCTTGTTGCGTTGGATGTTGTTGTTGATTTCCTCCAACAACCCTTATCTTAGGGAAAATCTTCACATAATGACCTTGTTCCTTATAGTTGATACACTACACTACTAGCTGAGTTTTTTATATTAACCATCCTTTATTATTCCACATTAGTGGGATTCTTCATATTCCTTTGGTAGTTTTTATCCATATGTCCCATCTTTTCACATTTGAAGTAATTCCTGGTTCCCTTTAGACAATTCCCTGGATGCTTCTTCCCATAATTTTGACATGTAGTATGTTTGATCTTCTTTCCATCATGAGATTTATTTGATGAAACACCCATAGTATACTCCATGTTCTATTTTTTACTAGGACCATGAGACCATTGAGAGTCTCTGATCTCTATTTCAATATTGAGGTCACAACGGAAAATATCATTATAACTTTCAAAGTCATGAATCACTAACAATTTTCATAGACTTGGATGTCATATGCTAAATAAGAGATCCATCTTGATTTTGGTGTTCATGACAAAGCCGGATGCATATCTTGAAATCCTCGTGAATTTTGCTTCATATGCCCCAATGGACTCATCTTCTATCTACTCAAGTCATAGGAACTCTGTTTTCATATTTATTGAAAAACGTTTTATTTAATTCCTCCTAATCCATAGAATAAATTTACTCTTGGGACATAATATTCTTGATCATTGTCCACCACTGATAAACTTCCTCATCAAAATGGGAGACCCCTAGTATGACATTCTTTTCTTCTGAGAACTGGAGGACACAAAATATATTTTCGATGGAGTTAATCTACTCCTATGTGAGGTGGGAATTAGAAGATCCACTTAACATGGGAGGTATTTTCCACATGAAGGATTCAATAGTCTTTCCTTATAGGAGGAGGGAATCCCGCATGATTCAAGTTATTATTCATAACTTGAACAAATGAGAAAGTACTATCATAAAGTGTTTAGCACCCATTCCCACCATATCAGACATATCAATAGGGCAGTCGCCACATTGTCTATCACATTTTTTTTGGCACATGTTCTTCTATTTTCCATCATTAATTATTAAAAATAACATACAATTATTGGGCTTGAAGACTTAGCTAATAAGGGAAACATTGAACATAAGAGGATAAACTTGTAAAGGAAAAGTATATCCTAACTTTTGATTCTATAGATTTAAATCTAGGTTATATTTGACCTGTTTCTTAATATATATTCTTAGGGGATCTTTCTTTTGTTCCCTTAATAATGGTTCGTACTAAGATTATGAATTTACTAAAGAATATCCCCCAGGAGTGTCAAAATAGGAGTGCAACAAGGCTCGTTGTAATACATCGGTTCCCATTTGAGTCTAGTTCAAAGTGGTGTTTTCCAGTTTTACCACTAGATACATCTGTTCTAGAGCCACATGCACATGTCCGTATCCAGACATGGATGTATTTTCCTGATTAACCACTTACTCTATACTTACCAAAATTTAGGGATGTTTTCTTATACTTTGTCTCACCCCTAATGTTCTTACTAAAGTTCTCTATTCCAAATCTAAAAAAATAACTATACCATCCTATGATACCAAATATAGGGACCCTATCCTCTTAAATATATCATTACATTATTTTATGTATAATAAATCATCGTATTACAATCCAAGGATCATAAAGTCTAGTGTGTTCTAAGACTGGGTACCTAAAACTGAAAACATCGGACTAAATAAAACATTTCTTTATTTATTCTTCATAAAGAGATCATAATGTCCATTGTGCTCATACATATTCATAGGTTAAATTTGGGATAACATGAAAAAATGGATTAGATAAAATCCCAATAAGGGATTAAAAAAAAGAATAAAGCTTTAGCACATGGTTTAGAAGGCATGACATGATGATATAAAAAGGAATGGAACATATGAAATCGTAACCTATAAAAATGAGATCATATAAACATGGATTAATAGTAATTTGGATGAAATATAAAACATGTATTTAGCATGATTCATGTATAATTTCTCATTGAGGATCACAAGTCATGTTTAACCACCAAGACCGTTGCACATGGTAGAATGAGTCAAGGCTAAGTGCCAAGACTGTTGCACAGAACGTCTCATGATACTCAACCTTACCTAATTAATGGGAGTGAAATATGGTTTCACCCATCATAAAATTTTCATTAATATGATTTCCACATATAAAATCTTACAAAATCATTCATACATAAAGATAAGGGTACCCATGAAAAGAAATGGGTATCATAATCATGTCATAAAGCATAATAAATGAGCATATAAAAAAAGTATCCATGAAAGAAATGAATTAAAACATACATAGAAATTAATAACATAAAAAATGGATTTATCATGGTAAGTGATGTAAAATATAAGTGACAAAATGTAAGAAGAGTATTTAATAAATTTTAGGATTAAAACATTTTAGTGTAGTTTTAAAAAAAATACTAAAGTGCATTTAAAATAAAAAAAGAAAAAATATTTTTTATAAAACCATAAGTGAACCAAGAAGGTTTTATTAATAAAAAGGATGATTTTATAAAAACATGGTGGCTTAAAGCAGATGATATAATGCACTTTAAAATGGGTAATAATTTCGGAAGTTCCCTTAATACAAGTTTTCTTATTGGGAAGTATGGATGAGGGAATCATTTAAAAACATGTATATCACTGAAAGAGAATGATGAATGGATATTCAGACATAATTTTTAAGAATTTAAAAATAATTTAGAAGATGTGAATAATAATAATAGATAAATTCATTTGGGTAAAAAGAAATATAGAACAACTTGAAGGAATAATGGAGGTTTTGGTAGAATCACTTACCTTAAGTCTGATGATGTCCTTTACTTGATATTAATGTCTTGGATAACAAAATTAAATTCATTAACGAATATTTATAGAACCTCTTATTCATGTAATTGATTTAGTACAGACTTATTAAGTTTATCCATGACCATTTTGGTGGGTTAATAGGTTTCATTTCATTGTTTTGGGAGCGTTTGTTTCCTTGGTTTTCATGATTGGTTTAATTATATACATGTAAGGATAAACATGTAAGGTGAAAATGGTTGTCCAAAATTGGAGTTATATGTTATTATTGAACATATAGAAGATTAAATGGTTATAAAATTCATTTTTTTATTTTGAGTAAAGATGAATCATTATATAAAGCATTAATGATAACCGTTTTTGTAAATTGGTTGTTTTTTATCACATCAAAAATATTTTTCTTTATAAATTAATATCATGTGTACAAAAGATTCCAGAAACTTACATTATACATAATATATATATTATATTCTCATTCACCCATTAAAATAGTTTCATGACTAGAATTGAAGAAAAAAAATAAATTGAAAACTCATCGCCCTTGAATGTGATAAATTAGCACATCTCAGATAGTGTTTTCATTTATAGTATAAAAGGAGTGGAAAAGAGAGATGATGATGAATTATTAAACTATCATAACAAAATTACATTAAACTTATGTTATTATAGTTATCAAAACATTTTTATGAAATTAGTTGTGTATAGAAAAATAAAATAATGGAATTTGAAAAAATATAAAAGAAAAGAAAAGAGGAATTTACCTCTTGAATATATCTTCCTTGAGAACCTCATTATGGGAGAGGATTTGGTATTTTGAAGAGACCAAGGGATTGTGGACATGGGAGAGGGTATTAAGAATATATTTGAGTATAATTTTTACTAGGCACAAATATTGAGAGGAGTGAAGAGAAGAGGGGGGTGAGGGTGGTTTTTATAGTGGTGGAGAGGAGGGGTTTTTCCATTATGTTAATCATTAGTTTAATATTTTTCCCGAGACTATGAATATTATTGATACTTTTGGACAAAAATAGTATCTTGAGAATTATGGCTTTAACCAATATCCATTTAAATCATCCATGATTAAATCATGATGCCAAAATTCATTTATATATCTTTGATCGTAAATTATCGTATTTTACTCTTCACAAAAAATTCAAGTATTTTAGAAAATTTCCAAAACTTTATCCAAACCATTTTTCAACAAGTAGAATTAAAAAATGAACTCTATTTTTTAAAAATAGTTTTCTAAATATGAGAAATTTAATTTTTAACTAAAATCATAATTTACATGAAAATTAAAAATTTTAAAATTAAAATTTCTCTTCCAACACTTTGAAAAATTAATTAAAATCACTAAAAATTATCTTATAATCATAATACATCAGAATAATTAATTATGAATAAATTTGATGGGAAAAAAATCTCTTAATTTATTAAATTAATCAAAAAATTGTAATTAAATATATATGACTTTCAAAAATACCACTTAATAAATGAATTTTAAAATATTTATTTACTTATTCTAAGATATAGTTACACCATATTTTGATTTCTAAGATTGATAAATTTTATTTATACTTTCATTGGTGAGGTTAATATTACATTTGCTGGTATACTATTCATAAAGATCACATTATTATTCCAATGGCCAAGTTACAATTCTTTCGGTATATGTTCCTTAAACTCTAGAGATACCTTTTATTTCACTCATTATTTATTTATAAGCTTTGTATTCAATTATATAAGTATTATTATGTGATTGTACAATAAGACATAATTATAAGAATTTAATCCCATTGTTAAAACATTAGGTCGTTACATTTTTACAAATGTTTTAAAAAAATTCGAGCTCATTTTCTTGGTTTTTTCTATGTCATGTGTGTTTTAAAATAAAATGATGCTTTCATATTGAAGACACGCACTTCAAATCATACCGACAACATCATGTATCAAATTGGCATGTGGTAAATTAATACACATCATAAATTTATTATGAATCTTTTTTTAAAAATGTTGAGAGAAATATGAGATATTTTTCTTATTTTTGGTTATGTGATATGAATTTTAAACTAAAATGAAACTTTTATATTAAAAACAATCACTTTAAGTCATACCAGCCACATTGGTTATCAGATTGATGTGTGGTCAATTCATACATGTGAAAAATTAATTGAGGATCATTTTCATAAAGTTTTAAAACAATCTGACCTCATTTTATCAATTATGGTTATGTGATGCCTCTTTTAAATTAAAATGACACTTATATTTAAAACATTCACTTCGATTCATACTTACAACATCACGTGTTATATTGATGTACGATCAATTCATACTTGTAAAAACTGAATTATAGATCACAAAAAATGAATTATAGATCATAAAAAATGAATTATATATCATTTTCTTAAAGTTTGAGAACAATTCGATCTTATTTTCTTGGTTTTGGCCATATAGAAAACGTTTTAAACTAAAATGACTCTTATATGGAAAACAGACACTTAGAGTCATACCAACTACATTGTGTGCCAGATTGATATATGGTTAATTTATACACATAAAAAATGAATTATAGATCATTTTACTAAATTTTAAAAACAGTGATATCTTTTTTTCTTAGTTTTAACACATGTTTTAAACAAAAACAAAACTTTTATATTCTAAACACATGCTTCAATTCATAATGATCACATCATGTGTCATATTGATGTGTGGTTAATTCATATACATCAAAAATAAATTATATAACATTTTCAGAAATTTTGAAAACAACCCAGGATAATTTTCTTGGTTTTGTCTATATGACACACATTTTAAACTAAAATGAAACATTTATATTGAAAACATGCACTTCGGGTCATACTGACCACATCATATGTCAGATTGATGTTAATTAGATTTATACATTTCCCGCACAGTGTACAGTTTTGCTACAGTACCTGTACAGTGTACAGTTATGCTACAATACCGGTACAGTGTACAGTTATTCTATAGTACCGCATAGTGTACAGTACTTCTACAGTGCCTACTACAGTCTCTGCTACAGTACTGCTATAGTACCCCCAAGAAATATGCCTCTTCTTGGTCTTGAACCTGGGTCTTGTGGATGCACTTAAGGATATCTCACCAACTGGGATGAGGCTCATGTGCCATACATGTCATATATGAATTATGGATCTTTTTAGTAATGTTAAAAAACAATATAGGCTTTTTTACTTGGTATTGGATATGTGATGTGTGTTTTAAACTAAAATGACATTTTTATATTAAAAACATGCACTCTGAGTCATATCAAGGACATCATGTGTCAGATTGAATAGAATTCAATTCTTATATGTTACAAATGAATTATGGATCAAAATATTAAATATTGAAATCAATATAATCTCATTTTATTAGGTCTCATCATGCGACTCATGTTCTAAAGTAAAATTACATTTATATTGAAAACACACACTTTGAGTTATACCGACCACATCATGTGTCATATTGATGTACAGTCGATTAATACACATCAAAAATGAATTATTGATATTTTTAATAAATTCTTAATATAATTCTAGCCTTGTGGTTCAATTTTGGTTATGTGATGCATGTTTTATACTAAAATGACACTTTTATGTTGAAAACACGCACTTCGAGTCATACCGGCCACATCTTGTGTCAAATTGGCATTCAGTCGATTCCTACACATCATAAATGAATTATGGATCATTTTCCTATGGTTGAAAAACTACATGAGATATTTTGGTTGTTTTTTTCTTTGTTAGATGGGTTTTAAACTAAAATAATACTGTTATATTGAAACCAAACACTTTGACTAATACCAGCCACATTGTGAGCCAAACTGATGTGTAGTTGATTCCTACACAAAAAAAAATCATTTGTGGATAATTTTAATAATGTATTATAACAATAAAATCTCATTTTCTTTTGGATAGGGCTACGTGACACAGTTTTAAAGTAAAATGACCCTTATATTCAAAACATGCACTTTGAGTCATACCAACCACATCGTGTGTCAAATTGCTATGAGATCAATTCATACATGTCAAAAATGAACTAGAGATAGTTTTTTAATGTTTGAAAATAATATAAGCTCAGTTTCTTTTTTTTGTGTATCACATGTTTTAAACTAAAAGACACTTTAATATTGAAAACACACATTTCAAGTCATACCGACCACATCGTGTATCAGATTGATGTGTGGTGGATTCTTACACATAAAAAATGAATTATGGATTATTTTCCTAATTTTTGAAAATAATTTGAACACTTTTGGTTAGTTTTGATTATGCTTCACACTTTTTAAACTAAAATGAACTTTCACTTCAAGTCATAATGAACACATCATTTGTCTGATTGACATGCAGTCAATTAATACATGTCGTAAATGAATTATTGATCATTTTACTAATGTTTAAAAATAATTTGAGCTCATTTTATCAGTTTTGGTTATGTGACATGCATTTAAAACAAAAGTGAAAATTTTTTACTGAGAAAATTCATTTGAGTCATACCCTCAATATCATGTGTCAGATTAATGAATGGTTGATTCCAACATTTCAAAAATGAATTTGGGATCATATATATAAATTTTCAAAATAATATGAGCCCATTTTCTTAGTTTTGTCTATGTGATGTGCACTTTAAAGTAAAATGACACTTATATTGAAAACACACAATTCGAGTTATACCAACCATAGATTATGTTAGATTTATGTATGTTCAGAACCAATACGTCACAAATTAATTATGGATCATTTTAAAAAAGTTTGAAGACAATACAAGATAATTTTCTCTGTTTTTGGAAATGTGAAATGCATTTTGAACTAAAATGAAACTTTTCTGTTATAAACTTACACTTCATGTACTACTAACCACATCATGTGTTAGATTTATGTGTGGTTGATACCTATATATCAAAAATGAATTTTGGATTTTTTTCTTAATGTTTGAAATCAATATGAGTTTTTTTCTTGATTTTAGCTATGCTATGCATATTTTAAACTAAAATAACACTTTTATATTGAATCATGAAATTCAAGAAATACTAACCAAATCTTGTGTTGGATTGATGTGAGGAATATTATTACACATAAAAATTTAATTATGAATCATGTTTCAAATTTTTTCGAAAAATATAATTTTTTTTTCTCAATTATGATAATGTGAAGCATGTTTTAAACTAAAATGAAAATTTTATATTTTAAACACACACTTCGAGTCATACCGACCACATCCTGTGTCACGACCCGTCCTCAGGGCATGTATCGTGACTACCCCAAGCCCGCCTTCCATAGGCTAGGGGCTGGCGAGTAGTACCAAAGGCGTAAATCCCTAATCTGGGAAGGCATTGCCATTACAGAAGTAAAAAAACACAATAGAGTATGCAACAGGAAGTGTACACTAAGTAAAACTGAATACAAAAGAGTGTGCTAGAATGTAAATGGGCCAACATATAAACCCAACTGAACAACAAGTACAAGTAATGGGAAAAATTGCTGAAAGTAAAGAGAATCTTCTAGATCGTCCTCCGGGGATTCCGACCTAAAGGGTAGGTACAGATGACCACCTCAGCACCCATGTATTCCAGTCTCCACCATGTGTCGACTTGTCGCAAGGTCCACCTTCGGGTACCATCTAGTCGTGGCGCTCTTGGCCTCTGTTAGCGCTGTCTGTCGTCTGCATCCAACACAATGAGGTGCGGGTATAGCCCATGCATGGGTGAGTATAACGATACTTATTAGGGACACTGAGACCCGTGAGGTATCTCAATATCCACAAAGGATAATAAAAATAAGAAAGATACAACCACAAATTATCAACCAAGCCTACTTAGGTATATGCCCATACATATACCTAAATTACCAGTCACAGTCCGGATACAACTCACGAGCGCAAGCACAACTCAGTCCACAAAATAAGTAAAGTCAAACACCATGATGATAATGGTTGAAAGACATGACTCAGATCACACAGGATTGCCACAATAGAAGAGAGATTAGATGATCAGATGTAGCCGCTTGATCATCTAAGTTGTCGGACCCACACAAGATACAGTCCAACCAAGCTGTCAGACCCACACAGGAAACAGGACCGTCTATCTCATCTATGATATTGGACCCACATAAGATATAGTCCAGCTAAGCCATCAGACCCACACTGGATTCGGGACCAGCTATAATTCGTCTAAGTTGTCAGACCCACAAAGGATACAGTCTAGCTATTCTAGATTATAGAGATGATCAGATGTATTTACTGGTTCTTCTAAACCTTCAGACCCACACAGGACGCAATCTAGCTACTCTGTAGGAACTATCGAACCCACATAGGATTCTAGTACAATTGTCATCATCATCGAACCCATGGTGGATTCTAGTACGGTAATTATCTCTATCGAACCAACACAGGATTCTGGTATAGAAGTCGACGCAGTCGCAGCCAACTCTAGGGTTCCCGCACACAAAACGCTCGATTATGGGGGGGTATGCTCCTCAAGAAAAGGGGTCAATAAATCAAATATCATGAAGTCCTGAGTTGATGTATCCCGAAGTTCCGTCTTGTCAAAATAAATCCAACGTGATAGAAAATGCGTCAAACATACGCCTGGTCTAAGAGATATTGGTTCTTCTGTTCCAGGGGCTCGATTGGATTTATGCTCAATCCAAACCCAGCCATTTTCCAAAGTTGTACAAAACTCACTTAGAGTATCATAGAAGGACTACCTCATCGCAAGGGTCCTAGTGCCGCAGACGGCGAGCCGATCAGACGTGCATTCTAGAAGTTATTTATGTTTAAGTGATACGGGCCCGACCCGTCAAGCCCAGTGGGTTGGCGGGTCGGCCCAACCCGGTTCAGCAGGTTCGACCCGTATGGGGGTCATCCCGGCCCGGTGGGGTGTGGCCCACCTAGGGACATGGCCTGGCGGGTCTGATCCAGATTGGGGGTCAGCCCGGCCCGGTTGGGCGCGACCCACCTGCAGACCCGGCCCGGGTCGCGGGCCGGTTCGGCTCGCCCAGCGGCGCCATCCATCCTTTCTGCCCGGCCGGCAAAAAACGGTCGGTTTTTCCGGCACAAGTGGCCCGCATAGCGGGACATTGTCCTCCCATGCGGCGCAAAGTGGAATCGCGGTCTCCTTCGCCCGGTCGGCAGGCGGTCAGCCGGTTTGCCTGCTGAGCGGCCCGCGGAAGCGGGCCGCGGTTCCTCCACAGCTAAGCACCAAGAGGCCTTGCGGTCTTCTGCCCTGCCGGCCGTAGCCGACTGGTTCGTCCAGCAAGCGGCCCGTGGATGTGGTCTGAACCTCCTTTGCACGGCACCTTCGGATGTCGATGTTCACCAACCTGGTCGGCCATAGCCGACTGGTTCTTCAGTCCGAGCGGTTCGCGATTGTGGGCCACAATTTTCCTTCACTCGACCGATGCACGACCGCCACTTCTTTTGTCCACTTCGGCCCACAAGGTCGCGACCCCTTCCTTCCTCCAGCGCGGTGTGACAGCACCATGACCTACCGGTTCTACCACCGTCATCAACTCAAGAGAATCAATGGAGGGTCGTCGGGTTGTGTCTGTTCGGCCCGTGCCCTCCGCGTAAGGTGGTAAAAAATAGCCATTGTCGAATCATATAAAAACGAGGAATGAGGATTTAATTTAAACAAGACAAACCCCTACATCGATTCAAGGTTCATTCTTCTTAGTTGCAGGAAGAGAATTCGAAGACGAAGTCGATTTGTTGACGTCGGTTTGCATCCGAGGAGGAAGCATAGTCGACGTTCCTCGCAGGCGGCTCCTCCCCTTGTGTCTTGGACGAAAATCGAAGGCAGATTCATCATTCTTTGTTGGAGAGAAAGGGAGTTCTTCGTGTTCTTCGGGGGAAGAATGCTCTCTCCCTAATTCTCCAAAAGTTCCACCACATAATATTTTCCAAGGAAAATATAATAAAAAGGCACCCCATTATAATATTATCTCCATGCTTTCAAAACAATTCAAATGAATTTTTGACACCACAAAATAATTAAATAATAGTTTAATTAATTGTGTTGGCACAATTAATGGGAGGGAGGTGGAGAGGCTCCACCATTAAGTGGAAGTTCAAAAGTTAAAAAGGGGGTTAAAGGAGTTTAAGGGGAATTGAAGGATTTGGTGTTCTTGTGGGCCCCACCACACATTATCCTCTGATGGGAGGTTATGTGGGGTGTGGGACCCACCTCCAACTCCTCTTTGGAGGAAAGAACCACAACTTAAAAATAAAATTGTGTAACACAACAATTTTATTTATTTTTTTATGAATCCCCAAATTATAACTTCTACTCTCGACCAAACGCAACTGTGATAAAGGTCCCCTTAGGCGTATACTGGCGCTGCAAGTTCATCGGTGTCCTCAGATTTCAATTCCGAGCACTGGTTCAAAAGATAGGAAAACCCGCATGTACATTTATTGAACATACCCAAACAAAACTTAAAAAATTGATTCTGGGAACATCAGGCCTCAGAATCAAGCGCCGCCAGAAACTCTGGACTTGTAAAATTCCAAAGAAATTAAGAAAACAAATTTCCTTGAAATTTTTGGGTCTTTACATCCTATGTAAGATTGATGTGTGTTAAATTATGAAATGTAAAAAATGAATTATGTAAAAAATGAATTATGAATCATTTTACTCACGTTTGAAAATAATTTTATCTCTTTTTCTAGGTTTTGGCTATGTGACATGTGTCTTAAGTAAAAGTACACTTTTATATTAAAAACTTGAACTTCAAGTCAGATGGGTCACATCATGTGTCAGATTTATATGAGGTCAATTCCTACATGTCACAAATGAATTATGGATTATTTTTATAAATTTTGAAGTCAATCACTAATGAAAAAATACCCTATACCAACGTTTTGGTTTGGAGAACCATTGCCAAGTAAGCCGTGGGGATGGGTCTATACCAACAATTTTGGAAAAACCATTGGTATAGACCGATTCCAACGATTTTCAAAACCGTTGGTGTAACACCCGAGACTTTTATGTTATATAAATCATCAAAGGAATATTTTTCTACACACAACACTTTCTTGGATTTCTTTACAAAAAATCGCGACCTTCCTCGATAGCTTGCGTCGTATGCAATACCGAGTTTCACTAAACAATGATATGCTAATAAAATATTATTAAAACTAGCCGTTGTGAATAGTAATAACCACTTTTTGAAATTTTATAAATAATATTTTTCAAAATGGACTTCATTTTTGGATTCGGAATATCGAAATTATCCTAGCGTGAAATTTTGGTATTTTTCTGAAAACTTTCAATTTTTTATGAATAGTGAAACCACTAAGCGGTAGTTAAAAAACTGATTTTTTCATAAAACATAATTTTACCGCTTATGTGAGTGGAATTTCGAAAATCTGAGAGACACGGTTGATGTCAATAAGTAAAATGTGGTTCAATGAGATGAAAATAATTTTTTGGTGAATAGTAACTTTTTACTTTTTTTTACCATGGTTAAAAGTAAATAGGGTAATTAAGGGTAAAAATGATATTATTATTACCCTAACACATGTCCTAATTCTATTGGACAAGTGTAATTCGACCAAAAACAACCTTAGGAATAAAATATGACCGTTTAGGCCCACTTGGATTATATTAGGACATTTATTATTAATTTATTTAAACAAGGGTTAAAATAGTTAAAATCAATGTTTAATAAGTAAATCATTTTTTATATGGGGTTATACATAAGATAAATTCAACTATAAATATTCATTAGAAATATAAAACGATTTCCTACATAATGGTATTTTTTTTGTAATTTTTAGACATTAGATAATTTAATTTATTTATGACACAAAGATGATGCAGTAATTATCTTATTAATGAAATATTGACATAATTGATGTTATAAACACAAAAATAAATGTAATTTGAGACTTATTATGAATTCCACTAATTTTATAGATTAATATGACATGTTATTATTGATTTAATTAACATTTTTCGAACTAATCATTCTGTTATAATTTTCATAAAAATTAATTACTAAATAGTGTCAAAATTGACATAAAATAGTTTTTAAAACAAATATTATATTAGTGATTGTTATTTTATTCCTAAAAATCTAAGGTTCGGCCAAATGACTTAGATAATGTTATATATATTAATAATAAACAACTTGGGGTTCGTTTGGCTGCTTATAGGAAGTTTATTAACTTTATAGTATAAGAACACAAGAAGACACGGTAAAAGTAAAATTATTTAACTTAATGTTAAATCTAAATGATAAGGTTAAAATAGGAACCTAAACTTGTCTAAATTCTGTTGGATGAGATTATTTCGACCCATCCCAACCTTATCTTAGAAATAAATCAATTTGAAGCTATTTAAAACTGAACTTGACTTTATAATAAAATAATATTTTTAGTTTTTCCAAAGGAGCCCCTCTCCTCCCTTATAAAAGGGCACCACCTCCCTCTCTTCCTCACACCACTTTGAGCCTTCAAGCTCAGACAAACCCTGCCAATTTCTTCTCTCCACGTCCCTAGAGACATCCTAGAGGTCCTGGTATTCTTCAAAGACCAATTTTAGTGCCCTAAAAGGAGGTCTCAAAGAAGCACTTCAAAGAAGAGGTAATGTCTGTTACCGATTCTTTCATCTTTATTTCTTCTTCCACTTCATCTTCTATAGTTGTTTCATTATGAATTAATAACATCAGTATCACTCATATACTGATATGTTATTATAAGTATGAAACAACCCTATATCACCATCTATTTATCCTACGGAAAAAGAAATCACTGCGCGTGCGTACGTACGGAATACCGTCTCCACGCCGTGGTGTAATCTATTTTCCACAACCACCTTACTTGGATGGGTATAATGGTGTAAATAATGACTATATATGACTATTATAAAGTGATACTAATTCTGAAATAGTATACATACACTCCAATACAATTCCACGATCATAGGAACGATATCATCACTCGTGCGTATGTACGGAATACCGTATCCACGATGTGATGCGACTCGTTCTACATGATCTTCATTTTATAATGATTATATAAATGAATTTAATGAATTAATATGATATATATTACACTAATACCATTATGGAAATAAGATATCTATAACCTAAATAGAAGAATAAGAATTTATTCGACAAAACATGCATAAGAACAAAAAGTTATAAACACCCGAATAACAAGTAGCAATGAAATATTACTACTAAGAAGCTGAGAATATGACCATATATGATATCATAAAAACAAGTATGATTCTGGAATAAGTCACTAACATTATTTAATTTATTATACAGGAGGTTCAGACACGTATAAAGCATATCGGACCTATGGTAAGGGAAATATGACAATCTCATTTTTATCCGAGATTGTTTATACTTTGGTATTTACTGGGGTGTATTTTATCATCCACATCCATGTTTCCTCAATATGTAATATTATTTCCATCCACCTAAAATTGTTTAAATCCAATTTTACCCTTCAGTGAGTTTTTAGTAAAATATATGAAAGGAATCTTTTGTCATTTTTCATACTAGGTACTTTTTGAATTTTCGAACAAAAATATGAAAAGAATGTTTTTTTAACTTATACAGCATGAATGGATTTTTAAAACATTATTTCCAAGAATCTTCCATTACAAGTTTTCAAGTTTATTTTTAATCAACTTCTTTTAGTTTAAAATTGTATGACATGTTAAGAAAGGAAAATGTTTTTGAAGTTGAAAGGATATTTTCCTCAAGAATGGAGTTCAAGTGTTTTATCAAAATTATTTTCCATCTAAGATAATATAGGGTTATGTTTCTATCCCTATTATTAAATGTATTTGATTATGTTGTGATGGAAATATTTTTATGAATTCCTTTATCTTATATGAATTGTTTTATGATGTCATGTTGTTTAAGAATCTTATTTTTACTACATGGGTTATGAAATGATGTATGATTTATGATTTTGTGGCACACATAAGAATGGTATCATTATGAGATGGGTGGGACCTATATCTCCCTCCAATGCATTGGTTAAAGATTTTATATCTCATGAGATAGACATGGCTGGAATGGTAGGTTATACCAGTTCAGTGAAACAGGACCGAAACGAGGAGTGAACTCGGTTCAAAAATGGACTTTGTCCACTAAGATAGTCTTGGAAATGAGTCTTGACTAATAAGAAATCATTCTCTATGATTATGTGTTTATGCCACAAAGTTTCATGTTTTAAGTTATGATTATTGGGATTACATTTCACTACTATGATTTATCCCATGTTATGAAATTATGATCTCTTTTGCAGGTTAAGATTTCCAAAAGTTATGTGCTTATGTATATGATGTGATTGATATTTCTTTTGTTTACCCTTTCTGAGCATTTGAGCTCACCCTTTTTTATGTTTTAGTTCCCCAGGTCAAGAATAAGTTTGTTAAGTAGAATATGCCAAAAAGGGACTCTAGATATGATGAAATAAATGGAAGGCAAAGTAGATTATTTATGAACCAGTTGTTTATGTTTCCCAGTTTCTAAAGACACTATACCTATACTGTCATTTCTTGGTTTTGTTATATGTTGTAATAAGTGTGCTTCAATTCTGAATTAATAACAATGTATGTAAAGTATGGGTCGTTATAGTTGGTATCAGAGGAAAGGTATAGTCAACCTTTGGAAACTAGGATGTGAAAGCCTTAGTAAGAACCCTAAGGATAATTCTAAGCATATAACACAATCTTAGTGTTTTAGAAATGGCCATGAATAACCTAGGATAAGACCTTAAGTGTGAAATTTTATTCTTGATTATGTGGTTTTCCTATTATAATTAGTGTTGCTCACACTATTCTTCTTGGTTTTAGTCAATGGCTGGAACCCGAAGGAACCGTGTTAATGCGGAATGCGACGGGCAATGCAATAATTGTCCCCCTGAGCAACCAAATGTTATGAGAGCTGTAATGAAAAATCTTGTAGCAATGATCACACAACTTTCTCAAGATATGAATCATGCAGGACATCCAAACGAGCAAAGGAAGGAGCAACATTCTATTGAATACTTCATGAGGCAGCGTCCACCTTCTTTCAGCGGGTCTACTGATCCATTAGTTTCTGAACAATGGATTAATACTACTGAAAAGATATTTTTAGTTCTTCAATGTTCTGAACATGATAAAGTCATCCTAGAAGTGTATCGTTTGGAAGGAGATGCTGATCAATGGTGGAATGTAATTAAGAATACGAGGCAAAGGGATGAAATTGAGTCCATGGAATGGGACGAGTTCAAGAACTTATTTTTCAATAAGTACTTCCCTTGTATTCTCCGAACAAAGATGGAGAAAGAGTTTCTTGAACTGAAGAAAAAGGATGATGAATCTATTGGTACTTATGAAGCAAATTTTACAAGACTTTCAAGGTACGCTTCTGGTATTATTATCCAACCTGAGAGTAAGATCGATCGATTATTTAGTGGCTTAAAACCAAGTCTTCAAGGGGCGTTAGCCATAAGGGACTTCAATAGCTATGAGGAAATCGTTCAATGTGCTCTCAAAGTTGAGATGGATATTGGAGTAACCCATTAGTCATATGGGTTTGATAAGAAGAGGAAAATGGAATTCAATGGAAAATCTAAAGAACACACTGAAAAGAAGATGAGCTTTCCCTTATGCTCAAAGTGTGGAAAGAAACATGGAGGGAGTTATCTTAAAGGGACAAGTAAATGTTTCAAATGTGTAAAGGAAGGTCAACGAGCATTTGAATGCCGCGATGATGGGAAGAAGATGTCTAATGATGAAAACAAAGGAAGGGATACACAGAATTAACCTACTACACTTCAATGTTTCAAGTGCAAGGAGATGGGACATTATGACAATAAATTCCCTAATCCAAGGGTTGATGATGATGGTCGACGTCAACAAACTCTTAAGGCTAAAGACAAAGGAAAGTCACATGCAATTTCTATCAGCGATGTGGAGTATGATAAAGATGTGGTGAAAGGTACACTTACCATCCACTCTAAAGTAGCAAATGTTTTATTTGATTCTGGATCCACCCACTCCTTTATTTCTGAATAATTTTCTAAGGATATCACTGTATTACCTCAATAGTTAGATGTTGAGTTAGCTCTGACAACCCCTAATTGCACAACAGTCGCATCAAAAGTTTATAATTATTCTCTGATTGAAGTTTGTGGGAAAGTGCTTCCTGCAAATCTTGTGATCCTTCCTATAGTGGAATTTAATGTGATTCTTGGAATGGATTGGCTTTCTCTACATGGAGCTCATATCAATTTCCGAAGAAGAGAGGTCACATTTCATATTCCAGATCAATCTATTTTCGTCTATCGATGCAAGAATGAACATAACCTTCCAGTGTAAATTTCTTCCATTTTATGGGTACTTATTCCACTAAATGAAGGATATTTATCTCAAATGGTTGGTGAGAAAATCACGATTAAGAATATTCCCATTGTACGGGTGTTTGATGATGTCTTTCGAGAGGAATTACCAGGCCTTCCACTGAATCGTGAAGTTGAGTTTTCAATATAACTCGTACCGGGTGCTTTACCTATTTCAAAGACACCTTATAGAATGGCCCCAATTGAGTTTCAGGAATTGAAGAAGCAACTCCAAGAGAATCATGATAAGGGGTTCATACGCCCTAGTGCGTCACCTTGGGGAGCACCTGTTCTGTTTGTTAAGAAGAAAGATGGATCAATGAGACTCTGCATTGATTATTGAGAACTTAACAAGATCACTATCAAGAAAAAATATCCTCTCCCGCGCATTGATGACCTATTTGACCAACTACGCGGAGCTCAATAATTTTCCAAGATTGATCTTCGTTCAGGGTATCGTCAATTAAGGGTCAAAAGGGAGGATATACCAATGACGGCTTTACGTACAAGGTATGGTCACTATGAATTTATAGTGATTCCATTTGGTCTTACTAATGCCCCTACTATCTTTATGGATCTAATGAATAGAGTCTTTAGAGACTATCTTGATCAGTTTGTGGTAGTCTTTATAGACGATATTCTTGTCTATTCAAAGAGGAAGTAAGAACATAAAGATCACTTGAGAATAATATTGAAGACCCTAAGAAAGGAGAATCTTTATACCAAATTTACCAAGTGTGAATTTTGGCTTCAAAAAGTTGCATTTTTGGGTCACATAATCTCAAAAGAGGGGATATCTGTGGATCCAGCAAAAACAGAGGTTATCGAAAGATGGTCGAGACCAACAACAGTAACCGAGATCCGAAGTTTTCTTGGTTTGGCTGGATATTATCGATGTTTTGTGAAATATTTTTCATGATTATCTAATCCACTCACCAAGTTGATTCGGAAAGGAGTTAAGTATGTTTGGACGGAAGAATGTGAAGAGAATTTCAAGGAGTTGAAAAGAAGGTTATCCAGTGCACCTGTGCTCACACTGCCTTATAGTGGAGAAAGGTTTGTGATCTATAGTGATGCATCCAAGAAGGTATTGGGGTGTGTTCTTATGCAAAATGATATGGTGATAGCTTATGCCTCACGATAGTTCAAAATACCTGAGCAAAATTACCCAACTCATGATTTGGAGTTAGCTGCGGTAATCTTTGAATTAAAGATTTGGAGGCATTACCTTTATGGTGAGAGGTGTGATATTTATACAGATCATAAAAGTTTAAAGTATATTTTCACACAAAAGGAGATGAATATGCGCCAAAGAAGATGGCTGGAGCTGATCAAGGATTACGACTGCTCAATTCATTACCACCCTGGGAAAGTAAACAAGGTGGAAGATGCATTAAATCGACAAGACCATGCTAGTTTATCCATGATGAGGATCACAAAAGATTCAATATTTATGGATTTACAAAGGATGGATCTGGGTATTATAATGAAAGGGGAAAAATCGTATCTTTCTCAAATGAATGTTCAACCATATATACATGTGAAGATTAAAGAGGCACAGAAAGAAGATGTCGAGTTACAAAAGAAGGTGAGAAATGTTCCTAAATTCAACCTTGATTGTGATGGGATAATAAAGTTCAGGAATCGGGTTTGTGTTCCCCCATCCCCGAATTAAAGAAGGAGTTGCTGGATGAGGCTCATAGTTCTTCATTCTCTATTCATCCTGGAAGCATGAAGATGTATAGGGACCTGAAAGAGTACTTCTGGTGGGATGGCATGAAAAGAGATGTTGCTGAATATGTCTCTCGATGCTTGGTTTTTCAACAAGTTAAAGCTGAGAGACAGAAGTCTAAGGGGATGTTACAACCATTTCCCATACCTGAATGGAAATGGGAAAACATCACTATGGAATTTGTCATAGGACTTCCTAAAACATCCAAAGGCAATAATTCCATCTGGGTCATAGTTGATCGTCTTACAAAGTATGCACACTTCATTGCTATTAGAGAGGATTTCTCTCTGGATCAGCTTGCCAGGATATATGTAAAGGAAGTGGTAAGATTGCATGGAGTACCACTTTCTATTATATCTGATCGGGATCCGAGATTTACCTCGAAGTTCTGGCGAAGTCTTCAGCATACTCTGGATATAGAGTTGAGTTTCAGCAATGCTTATCATCCTCAGACAGATGGTCAGTTTGAGAGAACAATTCAAACTCTAGAAGATATGTTGAGAGCTTGCTCTATGGATTTCAAAGGTGGTTGGGATCAACACCTACCTTTGGTGGAATTTTCTTATAATAATAGCTTTCACTCCAGTATTCAGATGGCTCCTTATGAAGCTCTCTATGAAAAGAAATGTAGGATTCCAACTTGGTGGGATGAAGTTGGGGAAATAAAGCTATTAGGACCCGATCTTGTTGATGAAATGGTAGAAAAGGTCAGATCAATTCAACAACACATAAGAGCAGCTCAGAGTCGATAGAAAATTTATGCCGACAACCGAAGAAAATACCTAGAGTTTGAAGTGGGTGATAAAGTGTTCTTACGAATATCTCCCTAGAAGAGGGTTATGAGATTTGGAAAGAAGGGGAAGTTGAGCCCTAGATATATCGGTCTTTTCGAAATACTGGATTGTGTTGGGAAGTTAGCTTACTGATTGGCGCTTCCACCGAATCTCTCTCAAGTTCACGATGTGTTCCATGTATCTCTCCTGAGAAAGTACGTACCTGATCCTTCACATGTACTCAGCTCAGAAGTTGTACCACTGGAGAAAGATCTTTTTTATGAAGAATAGCCGATAGAGATTCTGGATCATAGCGAAAAAGTCCTACGAAAAAAGACCACTCGATTGGTGAAAGTTTTATGGAGGAACCACCAATTAGAAGAAGCTACATGGGAGATTGAGGATATGATGAGGGAGAGGTATCCTCATCTGTTTGTTACAAAGTGACGAATTTCGAGGGAGAAATTCATTTTAAGGGGGGTAGAATGTACCACCCGAGACTTTAATGTTATATAAATCATCAAAGGAATATTTTTCTACACACAACACTTTCTTGGCTTGCTTTACACGAAATCGCGACCTTCCTCGATAGCTTGCGTCGTATGCAATACCGAGTTTCACTAAACAATGATATGCTAATAAAATCTTATTAAAACTAGCCGTTATGAATATTAATAACAACTTTTTACAATTTTAGAAATTTTATTTTTCAAAATGGACTTCATTTTTCGATTCGGAATATCGAAATTATCCTAGGGTAAAATTTTGGTATTTTTCTGAAAACTTTCAATTTTTGATGAATAGTGAAACCACTAAGTGGTAGTTAAAAAACTGAATTTTTCATAAAACATAATTTTACCGCTTCTATGAGTGAAATTTCGAAAATCCGAGAGACACGGTTTATGTTAGTAAGTAAAATGTGGTTCAATGAGATGAAAATAATTTTTTGGTGAATAGTTTTTTACCACGGTTAAAAGTAAATAGGGTAATTAAGGGTAAAAATGATATTATTATTACCCTAACACATATCCTAATTCTATTGGACAAGTGTAATTCGACCAAAAACAACCTTAGGAATATCATATGACCATTTAGGCCCACTTGGATTAGATTAGGACATTTATTATTAA
This sequence comes from Viscum album, assembly GCA_963277665.1. Taxonomy (NCBI): domain Eukaryota; kingdom Viridiplantae; phylum Streptophyta; class Magnoliopsida; order Santalales; family Viscaceae; genus Viscum; species Viscum album. Next base: position 2,089,620,805 of record OY728160.1, read on the forward strand.
TTTATTTAAAGAAGGGTTAAAATAGTTAAAATCAAAGTTTAATAAGTAAATAATTTTTAATATGGGGTTATACATAAGATAAATTCGACTATAAATATTAATTAGAAAGCTAACAATATTTCCTACATAATGGTATTTTATTTGTAATTTTTATACATTAAATAATTTAATTTATTTATGACACAAAGATGATGCAGTAATTATCTTATTAATGAAATATTGACATAATTGATGTTATAAACACCAAAATAAATGTAATTTAAGACTTTTTATGAATTACAATAATTTTATAGATTAATATGACATGTTAGTATTGATTTAATTAACATTTTTCGAACTAATCATTCTATTATGATTTTCATAAAAATTAATTACTAAATAGTGTTAAAATTGACATAAAATAGTTTTGAAAACGAATATTATATTAGTAATTGTTATTTTATTCCCAAAAATCGAAGGTTTGGCCAAATGACTTAGATAAGGTTATATATATTAATAATAAACAACTTAGGGTTCTTTTGTCTTCTTATATTAAGCTTATTAACCTTATAGTATAAGAACACAAGAAGACACGGTAAAATTAAAATTATCTAACTTTATGTTAAATCTAAATGATAAGGTTAAAATAGGAACCTAAACTTGCCTAAATTATATTGGATGAGTGTATTTAGACCCATAACCACCTTATATTAGAAATAAATCAATTTGAAGCTATTTAAACCCGAACTTGACTTTATAATAAAATAATATTTTTAGTTTTTCCAAAGGAGCCCCTCTCCTCCCTTATAAAAGGGCACCTCCTCCCTCTCTTCCTCACACCACTTTGAGCCTTCAAGCTCGAACAAACCCTGCCAATTTCTTCTCTCCACTTCCCTAGAGACATCCTAGAGGTCCTGGTATTCTTCAAAGACCAATTTTAGTGCTCTAAAAGGAGGTCTCAAAGAAGCACTTCAAAGAAGAGGTAATGTCCGTTACCGATTCTTTCATCTTTATTTCTTCTTCCACTTCTTCTTATTTAGTTGTTTCATTATTAAGTAATAACACAAGTATCACTCATATACTGATATGTTATTATAAATATGAAACAACCCTATTTAACCATCTATCCATCCTACAGAAAAAGAAATCACCGCGCGTGCGTACGTACGGAATACCGTCTCCACGCCGAGGTGTAAACTATTTTCCACCACCACCTTACTTGGATGGGTATAATGGTGTAAATAATGACTATATATGACTATTATAAAGTGATATTTATTCTGAAATAGTTTACATACACTCCAATACAATTCCACGATCATAGGAACGATATCATCACTCGTGCGTACGTACGGAATACCGTCTCCACGAGGTGATGCGACTCGTTCTACATGATCTTCATTTCATAATGATTATATAAATGAATTGAATGAATGAATATGATATATATTACACTAATAACATTATGGAAATAAGGTATCTATAACCTAAAGATAAGAATAAGAATTTATTCGACAAAACACGCATAAGAACAAAAAGTTATAAACACCCGAATAACAAGTAGCAGTGAAATATTACTACTAAGAAGATAAGAATATGACCATATATGATATGTAATATTATTTCCATCCACCTGCAATTGTATAAATCCAATTTTACCCTTCGGTGAGTTTTTAGTAAAAGATATGAAAGGAATCTTTTGTCATTTTTCATACTAGGTACTTTTTGACTTTTCGGACACAAATACGAAAAGAATGTTTTTTTAACATATACGGCATGAATGGATTTTTAAAACATTATTTCCCAGAAGCATCCATTAAAAGTTTTGAAGATTTTTTTTAATCAACTTCTTTTAGTTTAAAATTTTATAACATGTTAAGAAAGGAAAATGTTTTTGAAGTAGAAAGGATATTTTCCTCAAGAATGGAGTTCAAGTGTTTTATCAAAATTATTTTACATCTAAGATAATATAGGGTTATGTTTCTATCCCTATTATTACATGGATTTGATTATGTTGTGATGGAAATATTTTTATGAATTCCTTTATCTTATATGAATTGTTTTATGATGTCATGTTGTTTAAGAATCCCATTTTTACTACATGGGTTATGCAATGATGTATGATTTATGATTTTGTGGCACACATATGAATGGTATCATTATGAGATGGGTGGGACCTATATCTCCCTCCAATGCATTGGGTATAGATTTTATATCTCATGAGATAGACATGGCTGGAACGGTAGGTTATACCGGTTCAATGAAACAGGACCGAAACGAGGAGTGAACTCGGTTTAGAAAAGGACTTTGTCCACTAAGATAGTCTTGGCAATGAGTCTTGACTAATAAGAAATGATATTCTATGATTATGTGTGTATGCCACAAAGTTTCATGTTTTAAGTTATGATTATTGGGATTACATTTCACTACTATGATTTATCCCATGTTATGAAATTATGATCTCTTTTGCAGGTTAATATTTCTAAATGTTATGTGCTTATGTATATGATGTGATTGATATTTCTTTTGTTTACCCTTACTGAGCATTTGAGCTCACACTTTTGTATGTTTTATTTCCCCAGGTCAGGAAGAAGTTTGTTAAGAAGAATATTCCAAAAAGGGACTCTAGATATGATGAAATAAATGGGATGCAAAGTAGATGCTTTATGAACTAGTTGTTTATGTTTCCCAGTTTCTAAAGACACTATACCTATACGGTCCTTTCATGGTTTTTTTATATGTTGTAATAAGTGTGCTTAAATTCTGAAGTAATAAAAATGTATGTAAATTATGGGTCGTTATAGTTGGTATAAGTAATATGAAAATCTATACCAGCGGTTCCCTAAAACTATTGGTATATGTAATTCAAAAAACAATCATTCGGTTGGTTTTGATCCCAGCACCTACTCTTTGTGATTGAGTGACCTAACCACTAACCTAAATTACTTTTGTGAACATAATTTAATAAATATATATATGTATTTTCATAAGTATTTTAAATTTTGATTTATTTAATTTCCTTTTTAAGAAGATTCCATTAAAAATACATGTACCTATACCAACGGTTTTGAGAACAGTTGGTATAGGTTCTTTGATTTTGGGACCTATACCAACGGTTTTGGATAAACCATTGGTATAGGAGGGACCTATACCAATGGTTTGGCCAAAAACATTGGTATAGGGTCTCTATAATGGACCTATACCAATGGTTTTCCAAAAACTATTAGTATAGGTCCAAATTAGTGAACTATTCCAACGGTTTTCCCAAAACCGTTGGTATAGCTCCAAATAAGTGAACTATACCAATGGTTTTAGGAAAACCATTGGTATAGGTCCATATAATTGACCTATACCAATGGTTTTGGCCAAATAATTGGTATACGTCCTAATTTTTGAACTATACCAATGGTTTTCCCAAAACCGTTGCTATAGATCATATTTCGAGTAGTGAATCTGAACTCGTTTTCTTGGTTTTGGATTTGTGAAATGTGTTTTAAAGTAAAATGACACTAATATTGATAAAATGGAATTTGAGTCATACTGACCACATCATTTGTTAGATTTATGTATGGTTAATTTCTTCATTTCACAAATTAATTATGGATCATTTTCCTAAATTTTGAAAACAATCGAATCTCATTTGCTTAGTTTTAGATATGCGACACATGTTTTAAACTAAAATATCGCTTTTGTATTGAAAGTACATACTTTGATTCATACCAACCAAATCATGTGTCAGATTGACAAGAAGTCAATTCTTAAATGTTAAAAATGAATTATTTACCATTTTCCTAAATTTTGAAAACAATATGAGCTCATTATCTTAGATTAGCCTATGTGATGGACATTTTAAACTAAAATGAAACTTTTATTATCAAAATATAAACATCGATTCATACTGACCACATCGTCTGTCATATTAAGATTTTTTTTATTTCATAAACATCAAAAATGAATTATGAATTATTTTCCTAATGTTTGAATGAAATCTGAGATCACTTTCTTATTTTTGACTATATGATGCATGTTTTAAACTGAAATGAAACTTTTATAATGAATCCATGGACATTGAGGAATACCAACCAAAACATGTGAAATATTGATTTATAACCAATTTATACATGTCAAAAATGAATAATGTATCATATTTCTAAAGTTTGAACACAATCTAAGATCAATTTCGCAGTTTGGCAGTATGATGCACATTTTAAGGTAAAATAACAATTATATTGAAAACATCCACATCGATTCGTACCAACCAAGTTATGTGTCATATTGAAGTATAGTCGATTATTACATGTCATAAATGAATTATGGGTCATTTTCTAAGATTTTGAAAAAAAATTGATCACATTTTCTTGTTTTGGCTATGTGACGTGAATTTTAAACTAAAATGTCAATATTATATTGAAAACATGCACTTCGAATCATACCAGTCACATCATGTGTCATATTGATATGAGGTTCATTACTATATGTAAAAAATTGAATTATGAATCATTTTACTGAATTTTTAAAACAATCTGAGCTTGACTTCTCAGTTTAAGCGATGTAACACATGTTTTATAGAAAAGTGACACTAATAATGAGAAAATGCACTTTGAGTCATACTGAACACATCGTGTGTCAGACTAAATTGAGGAAAATTACTTCTAGTAAAAAAGAAATTATGAATACTTTTTTTAATATTTAAAAATAATTTGATCTTATTTTCTCAGTTTTGGCTATGTGACATGCATTTTAAACTGGACTGACACTTTTATAGTGAAAACACTTAGTTTGAGTCATACTGACCATATCATGTCTCATATTGAAATTCAGTCGATTCATAAATTTATAAAATTAATTTTGTATCATTTTACTAAATTTTGAAAACAACCCAAGATTTTTTTCTTAGTTTGTAAAATTTTACATGCGTTTTAAACTAAAATGAATTTTTTATTTTGAAAACACACACTTCGAGTCATAATGACCACACGATTTTTCAGATTTTCATGAATTTGATTCAGGAATGTCAAAAATAAATTATATATCAGTTTTCAAATGTTTTAAAACAAAATGAACTCGTTTTCTTATTTTTTTCCTATGTGATGCACATTTTAAACTGAAATGACACTTTTATAATAAAAACACAGACTTTAAGTCAATCCGGACCCATAATGTGACATATTGATGTGAGGTTGATTTATACATATCAAAAATTAATTATGTATCATTTTAATAAAATTTGAAAATAATATGATCTCATTTTCTCAGTCTTTGCTATGTGATGCGTGTTTTAAAGTAAAATGACACTTATTTTGAAAACACGCACTTCGATTCATACAAACCACATCATGTGTCAGATTAATTTACAATGAGTTCCTACATGTGAAAAATTAATTTAGGATTTTTTTTTCTAAAATTTAGGGAATAATTTCAGCTCATTTTCTTGGTTTTAGCTATATGATGTGCATTTTAAACTAAAACGACACTTTTATATTGAAAACACGTGATTCAAGTCACACCAACTACATCATGTGTTGGATTGATGTGAGGTTAATTCCAACACAACAAAAATAAATTATTTATCATTTTCTTAAACTATGAAAACAATCTAATCTTGGTTGCTCAGTTTTGTCTATCTAATGTTCATTTTAAACTAAAATGGAACTTTTAAATTGAAAACATACACTTTAAGTCATATTGACCACATCATGTGTGAAATTAATGTGCGGTCGATTCATAAATTTCAAAAATGAGTTATAAATAATATTCCTAAATTTTGAAAATAATAAAAGACTGTTTTCTTGGTTTTGACAATGTGACACACATTTTAAACTAAAATGACACTTTTATATTAAAAACACAGACTTTGTGTCATACCGACTATATCTTATACTGGATTGATGTTTGGTATATTACTATATGTCAAAAATGAAATATGGATATTTTTTAAAAAAATTTAAAGAAATCCAAGATCATTTTATTGGATTTGGGAATGTGGTGAGCGTTTTAAAATAAATGTCATTTTTATTTGGAAAACATGCACTTCAAGTCATATAGACCACATAGTCTATTAGATTGATGTGAAGTTGATCCCTACATTTCAAAAATGAATTATGGATAGTTTCCCTAAATTTTGAAATCAATATAAAATAATTTTCTTAGATTTGGCTATGTGATGTGTGTTTTAAAGTAAAATGAAACTTATACTTAAAACACTCACTTGGAGTCATATTGACCACATCATGTGTCAAATTGATGTTTGGTATATTAATACACATTAAAAATGACTTATAGATCATTTTACTAATGTTTTAAAATAATTCAATTTGTTTTTCTTTGTTTTGGCTATGTGAAATGCATTTTAGACTAAAAGGAGACTTTTTTATTGACAACAAAAACATTGAGTCACACCCACAAATCTTACATCTGATTGATGTGCAGTCAATTAATACACATCCAAAATGAATTATGAATAATTTTCCAAAATTTTGAAAATATTACAAGATATTTTTTCTCGGTTTTCTCTATGTGATGCATGTTTTAACCTAAAATGACATTTTTAAATTGAAAACAAGAACTTTGAGTCATAATGGACACATTGTGTGTCAAATTGATGTGCGGTCAGTTTCTACATGTAAAAATTAATTTTGTATAATTTTCATGATGTCTGAAAATAATAAAATCTAATTTTCTCACTTATGGAAATTTAATGCACGTTTTAATGTAAAATGAACCTTATATAGAAAAAACATACTTTAAGTCATGTTGACCATAACATGTGCTTAATTGACTTGTGGTTGATTCATACTTTTCAAAAATTAATTATATATCATTTTACAAAAGGATTTAAGATAATATGATATTTTTTTATTGGTTTTGGGTGTGTGGTTCATGTTTTAAAATAAAATGACATCTAATTTTGAAATCATGCACTTTAGAACATACCAACTACATTGTGTGTCAATTGGATGTGTAGTTGATTTCTATACATAATAAATTAATAATGGGTTTTTTATTAATGTTTGAAATCAATCCAAGCTTGTTTTATTAGTTTTCGATATGTGATGTGTGTTTGAAACTAAAGTGACATTTTTATGTGGGAAACACATGCTATGGATTATACCAACCACATCATGTGTCAAATTGATGTGAGGTCAATTCATATTCATCAAAAATGAATTATTTATCATTTTACTAAATTTTAAAACTAATATAATCTCATTTTATTAGTTTTGGCTATGTGACATGCATTTTAAACTAAAATGAAACTTTTATATTGAAAATTAGCACAATGAGTCATATCAGGAACATCATTTGTCAGATTTATGTTTAGTTGATTCCTACACATCAAAAATTAACTGTGAATTTTTTTTAATGTTTCAAAATAATATTATTTCCTTTCATTGGTTTTGGCTATGTGACATGTGTTTTAAAGTAAAATGAAACTTATACTGATAACAAACACTTAAAGTTATACCAACAACATCATTTTTTGGATTTATATATGATCAATTACTATATGTATTCAATGAATTTTGATTAATTATTCTAATGTTTGAAAATAATACAATGTCATTTTTTTCAGTTTTGGTAATGTGACACCTGGTTTAAACTAAAATGACATTTTCTATTAAGAACATGCACTATGAGTCATTTTGACCACATTTTTTGTCAGATTAATGTGTTGTTGATTCCTATACATCACAAATGAATTATGGATTTTTTGAAATTTTTTTAAAAATAATATGATATTTTTTTCACAATTTTGGCTATACGATGCAAATTCTAAACTTAAATGACACTTTATATGAAACATGCACTTAGAGTCATACTAACCACATCATGTGTTGGGTTGATGTGTGGTCTATTATTAAACATAAAAAAATGAATTATGAATCATTTTCCTAAAGTTTGAAAATAATCAAACTCTCTTTTTATTAATTTTGATCATGTGACAAGCATTTTAAACTAAAATGAATCATTATACTGAAAACACACACTTTGAGTAATACTGACCACATCACATGTCATATTGATCTAAAATCAATTATTATATGTCAAAATTGGATTATGTATCAATTTACTCAAGTTTTAAAACGACTCGAGCTCTTTTTCTTGGATTTGTCTTTGTGACATGCATTTTAAACTAAAATTAAACTTTTTTATTGAAAATAGTCATTCTGAATCATACCTATTACATTATTTGTAATATTGACCCAAGGAAAATTACTACATGTAACAAATGAATTATGGATCTATTCCCTAAAGTTTCAAAACAATATATACTCATTTTCTTTGTTTTGGCTATGTCATACACGTTTTAAATTAAAATGATACTAATATTTAAAACACGGACATCAAGCCTTACTGGCCACATTATGTGTCTGATTGATGTGACGTTGATTCATTCATGTACCAAAGGAATTATGGATTTTTTTCCATATTTTTTTAAATCAATTTGATATTTTTTTATCATTTTTGGATTTACGATTCATGTTTTAAACTAAAATGACACTTTTATATTGAAAACATACACTATGAGTCATTCCAACCACATCACGTGTCATATTGATATGCAGTCAATTTATAAACATAAAAAAAATTATGTTTCATTTCACTAATGTTTGAAAATAATCTGATTTCATTTTATTATTTTTGGATATTTGATGCACATTTTAAACCAAAATGTAACTTTTATAATGAAAAAACAAACTTCAAGTCATATCGACCACATCATGTCTAAAATTGTCATGTGGTTGATTCATAAATGATGAAAATAAATTATTTATCATTTTACTAATGTTTTAAATCAACCAAGGATCATTTTCATAGGTTTTTATATGTGACACATGTTTTAAACTAAAATGACACTTTTATAATTAAAACATGAACTTCATGTCACACCGACCACATAGTGTGTCATATTGATGTGTGATCAATTTCTACATTTCAAAAAGGAATTTTGGATCATTTTTAAAAAGTTTTAGAACAATTTTATCTCATTTTCTTAGTTTTGGAAATGTGATGCATATTTTAAAGTAAAATGACACTTATATTGAAAATCCACACTTCAAGTCATATTGAAAACATTGTGTGTTAGATTAATATATAGTCAATCCCAACACCTCAAAAATTAATTATGGATCATTTTTCTATTATTTGAAAAAAATATGATACCATTTACTCAGTTTTGGTTATGTAATGATTGTTTTAAACTAAAATGGAACTTCTATATTGAAGACATGCACTTCGAGTCATACCTGTTACATCATGTTTATGATTGATATGAGGTCATTTTTAAAAATTAATTAAGGATAATTTTCCTAAATTTTGAAAATAATCTATTTTTTTTCTCTCATTTTTGGATAAGTGACATGAGTTTTAAAGTAAAATAACACTAATATTGAAAACATGAAATTTTATTCATACTGACCACATTGTGTGTCAGATTGTGGTGGGGTCGATTCCTTCATGTCAAAAATGAATTATGGATCATTTTCCTAATGTTTTAAAAAAAATTGATCTCAATTGTATGGTTTTGGAAATGTGACGTGCATTTTAATCTAAAAAGACACTTTTATATTAAAAACACACACTTTGAGTCAAAGAAAACACATCCTATATAATACTTACATGAGGTAAATTCTTAAACATCACAAATTAATTATTTATCATTTTCATAAATTTTTAAAAGAATCTAAGCTTATTTTCTCTATTTTGGATTTATGACATGCATTTTAATCAAAATGAAACTTTTATATTGAAAATACAAAATTCAATTCATATTTACCACAATGTGTGTCAAATTGACATATGTTCATTTCCTAAATACCATAAATGAATTATTTATCATTTTCCTAAAGTTTTAAAATGACCTGATCAATTTTTTTTAGTTTTGGATACTTGACCCTGAGTTTTAAACTAGAATAGACCTTTTATAATGAAAACATAAACAACAAGTCATATCAGACACATAATATTTCAGATTGATGTGTGGTTAATTTATAAACATCATAAATGAATTACAGATCATTTTTTAAAATATTAAAACCACTAGAGCTCATTTTCTTGTTTTTTTCTTTGTGATGTGATTTTTAATATAAAATGAAACTTCTATTGAAGACACACACTTTGATTCATACAGAAAATATAGTGTGTTATATTGACATACAGTCAATTCCTACACATCAAAAATTGAATAATAGATCATTTTCCTAATGTTTGTAAAAAAAATATGAGCTAGTTTTCTCAATTTTGGTAATGTGAAATGCATTTAAAACTAAATGATACTTTTATATTTAAAATAGGCACTTCGATTCATACCAACAACATCATGTATCAGATTGACTTGAGCTCAATTACTATAATTAAAAAATTAATTATGTATCATTTTCCTAAAATTTTGAAAATAATTTGTTCTTTTTTTCTCATTTTTGGCAATCTGACATTTATTTAAAACTAAAATGACACTTTTATATTTAATCTATGCACTTCATGTCATAACAAACAAATTTTTTATCATATTTATGTGTTCTCAATTCCTACACATCAAAAATAAATTATGAATCATTTTACTAAAATTTTAAAACAATATGAGATTGTTTGTTTGGTTTTGAAAATGTGACACATATTTTAAACTAAAATGACACTTTTATATTGAAAACATTCACTTCGTGTCATACCGACCACATTTTGTGCCATATTGACAGGTGGTATATTCCTAAATGTAAAAAATAGATCAGGGATATTTTACTAAAGTTAGAAAAAATCGACATTGGTTTATCCATTATGGATATGTCAAACACGTTTTAAATTAAAATAACACTTTTATATTGAAAATGATCATTTTGAGTCATACAAGGTACATCATGTGTCAAATTGATGTGAAGTCAATTCCTAAATATCAAAAATGAATTTTAGATAATTTTACTAAAGTTTAAAACCAATACAAGATTGTTTTATTAGGTTTAGATATGAGACACATGTTTTAAAGTAAAATGACACTTATATTGAAAAAATTCACTTCATGTCACATTGACCACATCATGTGTGAGATTGATGTGTGGTCAATTACTAAACAAAAAAAATGAATTATAGATATTTTTAATAAAATTTTAAAACAATTTTGTCTTCTTTACTCAGTTTTTCTTGTATGATGCATTTTTAAACTAAAAGGACATATTTTTATTAAAAACATGCACTTTGAGTCGTACATGCCACATCATGTGTCAGATTGACATGTGACCGATTACTACACATGAAATATTTTTTATGGATCGTTATACTAAATTTAAAAAATTTTCTAAGTTCTTTTTCTTGATTTTAGATTTGTGATGCGTGTTTTAAACTGAAATGAAACTTTTATAATTAAAATAAGAACTTTAAGTCATACCGGACACCTTGTGTGTCCGATTGATGTGAAGTTATTCATACATGCCAAAAATTAATTATGGATCATTTTCTTAATTTTTGAAAATATCTAATCTTTTTTTCTTGGTTATGGCTATGTCACACATATTTTAAAGTTAAATAAAATTTATATTGAAAACATTCATTTTGAGTCATACAAACCATATCATTTGTTAGATTGACGTTTAATCGATTAATACTGGTCAAAAATTAGTTAAGTATTTTTTTCCTAAATTATGAAAATAATTTGAGCTCATTTTATCTGTTTTGGCTATGTGATGTTCATTTTAAACTAAAATGATAATTTTATAGTGAAAACACGCACTTCGAGTCATACATACCACATCATGTGTCAGATTGATGTGTAGTTACTTCTTTCATGTTAAAATGAATTATGGATCATTTTTTAAAGTTTCAAAACAATTTTATCATTTTATCTCAGTTTTGGATATGTGAAGTGCATTTTAAAGTAAAATGACACTTATATTGAAAACAAACACTTTGAGATATAACAACCAGATCCAATGTTATATTGAAATTATTTGAATTCATACATGACATAAAGTAATTATAGATCATTTTACTAATGTTTTAAAACAATTCAATCTAATTTTCATAGTTTTGGATATGTGGGACATGTTTTAAACTAAAATGACACTTTTTTATTAAAAACCTAATCTTCGAGTCATACCGACCACATAATGTGTTGGATTGATGTGTGTTTTATTACTAGATATTAAAAATTAATTTTGGATAGTTTGATCAATTTTTTTAAAATAATCCAATCTTGTTTGAACAATTTTGGATATATGAGGAACATTTTAAACTAAAATGACACTTTTATTCCGAAACATGCACTTTGACTCGTAGTAACCACATCGTATGTTGGATTGATTTTTGGTTGACTTTTACACATCAAAAATAAATTATGAATCATTTTTTAAAATTATAAAAAAATCCAAACTTTTTTTATAGGTTTGGCTAATTTGAAACATTTTTTAAACTAAAAGCATAGTTTTATATTTAAAACATGCACTTCAAGTCATAATGACCACATCGTGTGTTATATTGATGTGTGGTGAATTCCTAAATGTCAAAAATTAATTATGTATCATTTTAAAAAATTTCTAAAATAATAAGACATTTTTATTGGTTTTTGATATGTGACATGTGTTTTAAACTAAAATTACACTTTTATTTTGAAAACATGCACTTTGAGTCATACTAGTCCTATCGTGTGTCAGATTTATAGGAGGATGATTCTTACATGTATCAAATGAATTATGGATCATTTTCTTAAAGTTTTAAAATAATAAAAACCCATTTTCATGGTTTTGGATATGTGAAACATATTTTAAAGTAAAATGACATTAATATTGAAAAAATTCACTTCGTGTCATACCGACCACATCATGTTTTTGGTTGATGTGACGTCAATTCCTTCATATTACAATGAATTATGGATAATTGTATTAATTTTTGGAAACAATATGATCTTGTTTTATTAGTTTTGGCTATGTGGCATGTGTTTTGAACTTAAATGGCATGTATATGTTGAAAACACACACTTCAAGTCATATTGACCACATCATGTGTCGTATTGTCATGCGTTTGATTCATATACATAAAAAATAAATTATAGAACATTTTCCTAAATTTTGAAAATAATCTGAGGTCATTTACTTGGTTTTGGATATGTGGCATTCATTTTAACTTAAATGAAACTTTTATATTGGGAAAAATCACATCAATTCATACCATCCACATAGTGTGTCAGATTGATGTGTGTTCTATTCATACATGTCAAAAATAAATTATGGATCATTATCCTAAAGTTTGAAAAAAAAAATATGAGATTTTTTTCTCAGTAATTGCTATGTGATGTGTGTTTTAAAGTAAAATGGAACTTATAGTGAAAACACACACTTTAATTCATACTGACCACATCGTGTTTCAGATCGATGTGTGGTTGATTTTGTAATATCCTGGGAAATTATAGAATAATACATTTTCATATTTATTAGTATTTTTTTTAAGTTGTAGTTATCACATCACCGTTAGAATGGATGGAATGAAATATATTAACTAAATTAGTAAAATTAGGTTTACACATGTTTTTATAATGATTTATTGGTTATAAAGTTAATTAGAAATGAAAATAAAAACCAATTGAATATAAAGGTTGTGTTTTATTAAAAACTTTTTAACTGTGAATAATTGTATTTATAAAATAATAACATCACCCTTTTTGGATTATATTAATTAAATATAAATTAATTATTATTTTTAAAATTCTTCTTATAATTATTATAGACCTGATATATGAATAAATTCAATTTTATGAATAAATGAATTATTTTAAAAAAAGACATTTTTAGCACCTTTTGATGTCAAAACCATTTTAAACTATGTTTTTGAGACTTTAAAAAGGTAATTTTTGACAACAAAAAATTATTATTTGAAATAGGGACATAAAAATTTACTTTGGTAGAATTTTTGGTATTTTTTTTCATAAAATTAATATTTTAATGAATAGCGTGAAATACTATGTTTTAATTCAAAACTGATTTTTTGTCTAATTTATTTCAATTAATAAAAGATAATTTTAAAATGTTTTAAAGTATATTTAGATTATTTTTTACCATTTAATATAATTTTTTTCATTTTAATCAATTTCAAATTTAAATTTGATATAAAAATATTTCGATCTTTTGATCGTTTCACTTTAAAAGCCCACATTTTAGTTATGTCTGCGGAATTAATTTTAAATATAATTTTCTTAATTATGTAAATTAAATTAGTTAAAATGGATTCCATATTTGGAATCATGAGTTCCAAATTATTTTTTAAGGTTAATTTTATTTTTAGGTATAAAAAAGTTACCATAGTAAAAAATTAGTTACCATAGTAAAAGTAAAATTTGACAAGAGTTAATGTTAAAAGTTAAAAGATTAACATACATAAAAACACTAACATTTAAAGTGTGATTGAGGTGTGGCTGAACCCTAAACAGGATATATAAAATTAATTACAAGACGTGTCTTTGAATTTAATTCCACCACTATATGGTTAGCTTTTAATATAAAATAAGCATTAAATTAATCACTTGGACCCACCTCTCTTCAAGTATAAATTACAATCATCACCTCCCCATTTTGACCCAAATATCCTTGTATCTTATAAAATATCTACCAAAAACTCTCCTGCTATATCTCCCCATTTCCAAGTGCTTATGGTCGCACCAAAAGATCAAATTTATGGTCCTCATGGGCCTTTCAAGGAGGGGATATTCAAGGGGTAATTTTTTCAATGTACCTCTCTTAATTTATTTTCCTTTTAAACTTTCTCCTCAACTCCTTCATCCATAAATGAATTATTACTCTAGAATAATGTATATACTGGAGTTTTATGTTTATAATTGAATATATCATGTCCATTTAATTTCTCATCTCCACTTATTCAATGAATCAAAATTATTGTCCAAGTTGTGCCGGTTAATCACCTCTGTGAAAAATGTTTTTGTTATTTTTACATTACCTCCTTAATGGATGTTCTTGAAGATATTTTTAATGATAAAATAATATTTTAATATTTATATTATAACTTATTTAATACTATTTAAATTTTATATTAAAAAAACCTTCATGCTATATATAATGTGGTTATATGATAACTTTTTTTGGGGATGTGTGGACTACCACCTCCTCAAATGATGTGATTCGTTCACACATAACATGGAATTGTTTAAGGGAGTTTTTTGTATAAATATATTATATAAATGAAATATTAATTAAATTATAATGATATTATATTTGTATACACATTTACATTCATTTTATTTAATTTCATTCTTTCAATACTACAGGAAACGAAAATAACGTTCATGTGTACATACGACCTACCGTCTCCATGGACAATGTTTTTAGTTTTTCTTAAAAGATTATTATAAATACTTATATAATGAATATATAAGACATTAAAATAATGTTTTATATTTTTTAGATTATGGACTTATTACCACATGGAATTTTGACATCATACCAAGTTCATTTTCAACTCAAGTACTGAATATCGATAAAACGTCCACCTTGAACTTAAAAAATTATATAAATGTAATAACATGGTAATAAGTGATATAAAATGAATAATAATCAATAAAAATATTCTCAATAAATTATAAATTAACAAAATTTTGTTATATAGGAAGAAAAATGAACATACGTGACGAATCGAACTCAAGGTAAGGGAATTTTTTAACCCAATTTCGATTCACTGGGTTAAAATTCTACTTCTTGATTATGTCATAATATTATTATGTAAGAAATTAATTTTGGGTATATTATATTGTATTTATAGTTTATTTATGTTCATTTATAGTGAATACAAATAATCAATCTATTTTGTTGACAAAATGATCTTTGTTATGGACTTCGTCTCAATCTTCTTTCATTGAGGAATTTATTGATAATATGAACATTTATTATTTTATTATGTGTATATACAGACACTATGACATTTAATATACCTATTTTATCTATAATAATTTTATTAAAAGTTTTTGAAAATTTATTAATTAATGAAGATTAAGATTTAAATTTTCAAAGAGGTATGGTACACCTTGAACATTTAAATATTTAATTATAAAATCTTTTATTCATTATATTAATTCACATATTTATTTATATGGATAATAAAAGGATTATAAATGAGATTTAATTTATATAGTTTAAAGTTTTTGAAAAGTAATCTTTTTATATTAATTATTTTACTTTCTTTATAAAAAGACAAAAGGAATGTTATTTAACGTATGTGGAGACAACGAATTCTCCATTGTCGTAAAAATTATTTGATATTTGGATTCCTCAATAAGAAATAATGTTTTTAAAAAGGAAAATAATTAACTTATTCCTTTTTTGTGTGTTATGGTATTGAAAATTGTTTGTAAGGAGTATTGACTATATCAATATCCTTAAATGATTTCATGTTATTGCAAATGAAATTTTACAAGTGAAATGTTGATAATGGAAATATTTTATGTGTTATGATTATATAATGGTACATGGAAATTTGAAGGTTGGTTACGTGATAAAATAAAGATGGGTGGTTACATTATAAACCAAAAATGGTTGTATCTATGATAAACCAAGGATGGGTGGTTACATTATAACCACCAATGCATTGGGTATGGAAGTTGGCCGTATGACTATTCCATTTAGTTATATGTGTGAAAGTCAACCATATATTTATTCCATTTAATTATTATTATATACCAAGTTACCTTTATATTTTATATATTACTTTCTATGTGTTTTTAGGAAATATTTTTATTACGAAAAAGGGTAAGCAATGATCTTATATTCGGTGAAATGTATTTACTACTTCTTAAAAGTTAAAAGTATTACATTATGATAAAGTATTCATGGTTTACATGTTTTCTCAAGTATAATAGTTTTCCTTATTTGTGTATCCCTTTATTAACTTTTTATTCACATACCTTGTTTTAAAATGTTTTTCAAAGGATTTAATGAAAAATATAGGTAAGAATGGGATAAAGGAAAAGTTATGATGTTTAAACATGAAACGAAACCATGTTTCTTTTTAAAATTTTTTTGTTTTACTAAAAAATGGATTTTGAGTAGAAGTGACTAATTTTTAATATTTAAGGAGTAATGTTTGAGTTATATCCTAATTCTTTAAATCTCTAAACTTGAAAAGATCCTCAATGTTAAATAATGTCAAATTATTGACTTAACTCAAGATTAATTAATGTTTAATGTTGGGGCCTTATAGATTCCTACACATAAAAAATGACTTATAGAACATTTTCATAATGTTTCAAAATAATATAATATTTCATTTGTTTATTTTGTCTATGTCAAACAAGTTTTAAACTAAAATGACACTTATATATTGAAAGCATGAACTTTGAGTCATACTGACCACATTATGGGTTGAGTTGATGTGAAGTTGATTCATACACCTCAAAAACGAATTATGGATCATTTAAGTAATTTTTTATAACAATGTGGTCTCATTTTAATAGTTTTACCAATGTGACATATGTTTTCAACTAACATGAAACTTTTATATTGAAAACATGAACTTCTTGTCATATTGACCACATCGTTAATTATATTTATGAGAGGTTAATTCATATAGATATAAAATGAATTATGGATCATTTTCCTTAAGTTTTAGAATAATACAATCTCATTTCTGGGTTTTGGCTATGTTTCAAATGTTTTAAACTAAATTGAAACTTTTATAATGAAAATAATAAATTTGAGTCATACTAACCACATTGTGTGTTAGATTGAAGTTAGGACAATTACCATATGTCAACAATGAATTATGGATCATTTTACAAATATTTTAAAATAATAAAAGATCACTTTCCCAGTTTTGTCCATGTGACATGACTTTTAATCTAAAATGACACTTTTATCATGAAAACACATACTTTGAGTCATACCAACCACATTATGTGTCATACTATTGTGTGTTAGATTCCTAAATATAAAAATTAATCAAGGATAATTTTACAAAATTTTGGAAATAATTTGAGCTCATTTTCTTGGTATTGGATTTGTGATGTGTGTTTTAATGTAAAATAAGACTTATATTAAAGACACACAATTTCAGTCATTATGGTGAAATTATGTGTCAGATTTATGTGTGTTTGATTTATATATGTAAAAAAATTAATTATATATTATTTTAATAATGTTTTAAAATAATATGGTCTCTTTTTCTTGGTTTTGACTATGTATTGCGTGTTTTAAACCAAAATGTAACTTTTATATTGAAAACATGCACTTTGAGTCATATGGACTACATCATGTGTCAGATTGATGTGATTTATATTCCAACATATTAAAAAAGAATTATGTATTATTTTCATAAATTTTGAAAACAATACAAGATTGTTTTCAATGTTTTGATAATGTGACATGCATTTAAAATTAAAATGACACTTTTATATTGAAAAAACAAACTCTAAGTCATACCGGACACATCGTTTGTCATATTGATTTGTTATAGATTCCTACATGTTAAAATTAAACTGTGGATTCCTTTACTAAATTTCGAAACAATCTAATATAATTTTATTAGTTTTGGTTATGTGATGCATGTTTTAAACTAAAATGACTCATTTTTTTAAACATACACTTTAAGTCACACCGATCACATCATGTGTTGGATTTACATAAATTTTATTACTATCAGTCACAAATGCAAAATGAATCATTTTAACAATTTTTTAAAACAATTAGAGAACATTTTTAATAATTTTGGTTGAGTGAGACATTGTTTAATGTAAAATGAAAATTATAATGAAAACACATACTTCAAGTCTTATTGAACACATTGTGGGTCATATTGATGTCAGGACAATTCCTACCCATCAGTCATGAATTATTTATAATTCTACTAAATATTGAAAAAAATATGAGCATGTTTTATTGGCTTTGGCTATGTGACATGCATTTTAAACTAAAATAACACTTTTATATTGAAAAAAGACACATCGTGTCATACTGGTCATGTTGTATCTTATATTGACATGCCACACGTGATTTATGGATCATTTTCCAAAAGTTTTAAAAAAAACCAAGATCATTTTATTGGTTATTGTGATGTGATGAAAGTTTTAAACTAAAATGACGCTTTTATATTTACAATACACACTTCGGGCCATACAGACCATATTGTGTGTCAGATTAATATGCGATCGATTAATAGAAATCAAAATGAATTATGAATCATTTTTATAAACTTTTAAAACAATATAATCTTGTTTGATTTGTTTTAAATATGTGAGATTCATTTTAAACTATAATGACACTTTTATAAATAAAACACACACTTTGAGTCATACATATTACATCATGTGTTAGATTGATGTGAAGTCAATTTCTACACATCAAAAATGAATTATAGATCATTTTCATAAATTTTGAAAACAATATGAACATGTTTTATTTTATTGGATATATGACATGCATTTTAGAATAAAATAAAACATTTATATTGAAAATATTAACTTCAAGTATATTAGTCACATCATGTGTCATATTAACATGTGGTCAATTCCTACACATCAAAAATGAAATATGGATCATTATAAAAAAAATTTGGAAACAATTAGAGCACATTTTATTTGTTTTTTCTATGTGGTGTGCATTTAAAGTAAAATGATACTTATATTGAAAACAGACACTTTGAATCATACCGACCACATTGTGTGTCAGATTTATGTGAGGTCGATTACTACATGTAAAAAATGAATGAATGATTGTTTCATTAAATTTTTAAAACAATTCAATCTTTTTTTCTAGTTTTTCCTATTTAACGCACATTTTAAACTGAAATGACATTTTATACTAAAAAAATACACTTTCAGTCATACCGACCTTTGAGTGTTGGATTGAAATGTGGTTGATTCATAAATTTCAAAAATTATTTATGGATTGTT
Organism: Viscum album; assembly: GCA_963277665.1. Lineage (NCBI taxonomy): Eukaryota > Viridiplantae > Streptophyta > Magnoliopsida > Santalales > Viscaceae > Viscum > Viscum album. Next base: position 2,089,640,657 of record OY728160.1, read on the forward strand.
TTCGTAAATTTTGAAAATTTTATATTGTTTTTTCTTGGTTTTGACAAAGTGACATTTATTTTAAAATAAAATTACTCTTTTAAATTGAAAACTTTCACTTTGACTCATACTAACCACATCATTTGTCACATTGATTTGTGGTCATTTATTAAACATAAAAATTAATTAAGGATCATTTTCTATTTTATGAAAAAAAATGAGATCATTTTCCAAATTTTAGCTACGTGACATTCATTTTAAACTAAAATGGCACTTTTATATTGAAAATATACACTTCAAGTCAGACTAACCACATCATATGTCAAATTGATGTATAGTTAATTCCTACATTCCATGAATGAATTATGGATAGTTTTACTAAAATTTTAAAACAATTAGAGCTCTTTTTCTTGGTTTTGGAATTGTGACATGCGTTTTAAACTAAAATGACACTTTTATATTGAAAAAATTAACTTTGAGTCATAATAACCAAATTGTCTTTCAGATTTACGTGTATTCAATTCATAGCCATCAAAAATGAATTATGGATAATTTTCCTAATTTTGAAAAAAAATACATTCTCTTTTGGTCTTTTTTTTCTATGTGACACGTGTTTTAACCTAAAATGATACTTTTGTATTAAAAACATTTACCTTGAGTCATACTAGCCATATTTTGTGTCGAATTGATGTTTGGTCAATTACTACACATAAAAAATTAATTATGGATTGTTTTTATAAAATTTTAGTATAATATAAGCTCGTTATCTTGGTTTTATCTAGGTGACATGTGTCTCGAACTAAAATAGAACTTACATTAATTTTTTTTTACCATGAGTCATACCATCCACATAATGTGTTGGATTGATTTTCGGTTGATTCTTACCCATCAAAAATTTATTATGGATCATTGTCTTTGATTTTGATGACAGTCTTATCCTGTTTTCGTGATTTTTTCTATGTGGTGTTCATTTTAAACTAAAATAAAATTATTATATTAAATACATTCACTTCAAGTATTGATGAACACATTGGGTTTTGGATTGATGTGTGGTCATTTTCTACATGAAAAATGAATTATGGATCTTTTTACTAATGTTTTAAAACAATGTAAGATCATTTTCTTGGTTTTTATAGTGTGACCTGGGTTTTAAACTAAAATGACACTTTTATATTAAAAAAAACACCTCGATTCATACAACCCCAATTGCGTGTTAGAATGATGTGTGTTTGATTCTTACACATCATAAATTAATTATAGATCATTTCCATAAACTTTTAAAACAATATGAGATCATTTTATTAGTTTTGGATATATTTGGATGGCAATTGAAAATGTAAGATTAGAATAAAAATATAACTAGAATATTTACAGTACTTCAGGAATTTTATTTTAGAGAAAATAATATATAATCATTATGATACTAATGATTCACATACCAAATTTATCACTAAGTTCATAGCATGTACTAGATCAAAAAAATAATATATTATCACCTCAACTTTATGTCAGGAAACATTTTGAGACCATGTAATCTACCCACTCATCTCTAAAAAAATAACTTCTTATTTTCTATACATATATTATTGGAAATCATGGTGGTAAATATAAAAAATAGAAAAATAATTGATTAAAAAATATTTTTAATGAATTTTTGATTAACTTTAGTACATATCTATTTAGGGATGCTAGTCAGTGGATGGTATATGATAGATTTTATAAATCTACAGACACAATATCCACAATTGATGTCATTATTTTTCTTTAGATACTATATAAACATTACCAAAAATATGTAAATTGTTTTGAAATATGGTTTGATAGTTAAATATTAATATATATACCTTAATATATTTCCATTTTAATAAATCCTTAGGCTTATTAAGTTTTATCACCAACCACATATCATGATTTACCTAATATTTATAGATCTCCCTATCATAAATAAATTCTAGTTAAAACAAAAACTAAAAGGTATAATTTGAAGTTTTTTTTTAAAATGTAGATTCTGGTGCATTAAAAATTCCTAATAGATATAATGTGTAAGAGGTTTTATGGAAATCCATCATTTAGATCCAAAAAAATATTTAGGGTATCCAAATCGATTTCTATGAGCATCCAGTTCTTCTTAAAAATGGAAAATCAAATAAGTAATAAAAAAAATAAAGATATATTTTATATGATTAGATTGTATAGTTTTACCCCTACATTGTAGGCATTAGAAGGAGTATGTCATTTTATATTTTATTTTAAAACACCATTCTTAGTCTATCTTTTTTTTTAATTTATTCCAAATCCAAAAAATATTTTTCCATAGAAATGATAGAGGGTTTAGTGAGTCCAAAAATAATTCACATGGTTTTTTCTTTAATATAGTAGTAATATATATAACTATATAAAATATAAATATTTATTAACTGTAATAAATATAGTAGATATTTTTTTGGATAGATTGATTATGAAAATATGCCTCATGTATGTATTCATAAATGAAACTCCCAGCCATTCAAACATTATAAATTCGTTTATACTCTCCATATCAAATTTGTCTATAATTTTATATTCAGATATTGATTATTCATATTCAATGTAGGATATATTTCCATATTTAAATGTTTTATCCTCATGAACATGTGATACTAATATATGTGACAATAGAACTGGTGGGGTGAATGTAATATTTGTAGGTTATTTTGATTTCTGGGTTGATCTACTAGATTATCTTTAACTCCCCTCTATTTTGTCTATATTTAATACAATACCTAATTTTAGAACTTTTTTTATTAACTATTAATGGGTTTTCATATGAAAAAAAATCAAGGACATGCCTAATGTATCTTTATAATATTAGATAGCCATGCTATGAAAATTCCAATAGCATTATCAACTCTGGAAACCTCTAGATAATTAAGAGGAATATGAAACTCAGTTCTTGAATCATGATAATATTTAATCCCCAATATCACATGATATTTTGGTAGTTTTTTATTATGTATAATGTCTCTTGGGATATTATACACCATACCCCTTACAACAAGGCAACATGTGTGTTTTGATATATATAAATCACATACAATTTCACTCTATAGAATTTTAGTAACATAAATTTATCTGATGTTGTTTGATTTACATTTAGGAGAAATATTTATGAAAAAATTTATTACCTTAGGTAAGTAAAGAATTTTAGGTGAATGTGTAGCCTCAAATCTAGTGCGATAATGTGGATCTTCATGTAAATATAATTGTTCCAATATTGGATCACTTTGATCATTTCACATATAATAGTCTCCCAAACCAGACTGAACAATAATATCTTTCAAAGTATATATCATTACACGTATGTATTTAATCATCTCATATGTATCTTCTTATAGCTTTGACGTCTAGAAATATGTTCTATTTGACACTTTAACTCTTATACCTCCAAGAAGACTATATTTTTTTGAATGCATCAAAGATAATGAAAGTAGTTTCTTCTTTATGTACAATCAATGTTGATTCTTATATATAAACTATATAAAAAAATGAACATAAATACAAATTTTTATGTAATATTGTTATAAAGAATAAAAAAATACAATTATGTTATACTTACACATTATTCAATTTCTTCTTGAGTGTTTTTATTCACTAGTTCACCCTATTTATTCACATGAGCCACTTTTCGTACCACATGTTGAGTGATGAATGTGGATTTGGATTAAAATACATCAATATTAATAAAAAAAAGATCATATGTTATTTCATATCACATAAAAATTATACTATAGATTTAAAATACTTTCAATTTTATTCTAAAGTGAAGGGTTCCCCATCCTTGCTTCAGGGTATGGTTACATGGGATTTAATACCTATTTTTTATTCTCATCACTCCTTAATTTATTCGTAAATTAAAAATTATGAATCAAAGTGGATAAAATAAATATTTTCAAATAAAATATTATGGATTATAATTCACCTGAAATGATTATTCATCACGGTGAGTAATAAATGCTTTCCATGTTTCTTGGTTTATAGTGTGTGCATACATAGTTATTGGGCGGGGGTTTACTTTCCCCTCATAATCCTTGAGATGATTCTTTTTTATATGTGTTTAGAAGCCTTTCTGAGATTTTCTAGTGACCATTAAGACAAATTTCTTGAAGAAATAATCTCAAATAAATGAACTCTTCAAGGGAAAATGGAATGTAATTAAATTCTTTATTATATCAATTTTTGGAAAAATAGTGAAATTATATCATAACATTACCCTAATATCTTCCTAAATGGTTATATTTAGTAAAGTAATGGCACTGTGTCATGTGTCTATATGAATGGGAGCATGCCTTCGAGTTGTGAACCCAATGTATCTAATGAACATTGACTTTTTTGGGTCAAAAGGTTTGACATGTTGATTCCATAAAACCTCAAATTTTATGACTTTTCTACTTGAGTTGATAAATTTAGTTAACATTGCTATAGTAGTCTTATATTTTTTTTATCTACATGTTTTGTATCCACTAATAATTCTATAGTTTCAGAATAGATAGTGTGTACTTCCTTTAGATTTGTAACATCAGAATGTGAAGAAGTCATTATCAACATGAGTACTTAAAATTTTAATTTGGATTAAATAAATGTATTTGAGAAAATATAACAATATGAGGAAAATCATTGTATATTAAAACATATATAAAATTTTCATTAAACTCACTTTATTAAAATGTTGAATAGATTTAGATCCTCTATGGAGTATCCAAATCCTCTCTGTGTGGTCCTATCTAATGTATAAGAAAATGTTAATATTAGGACCAACATGAAATGATTTTAATCTACAAATAAAAGGTTTATCCTCAATTTAATTTTCATCTATACCCTTATTTTCTTTAGTCACTAATAAAAAATTGACTAATTCTTTTTTTCTGGATCTATGATATAAAATAATTGTACTACTTGTGATTCCATTATGAACGGCTCATCCTTATACTCGTCCACACTGAAATTACCTTCACAAAGGTCAATTCAATGACTTTAAAAATAATTCTATCATCATTCCACTTACTACAAAAATAAGCACATGAAATTTTCTATAATAAAACTCATATATTTTTTCAATGATACCGAAGTATGAAATATTCACATAAATTGTATTTCTATCTTAGGAACTAGATACATTAATGATATTCGCTACAAGTGAAACTATATAATTTATCATCATACTATATTCATATTTTTTTTTCCGATGTATCGAATTTATAACAATTAATTAAAAAACTAGATTAAGAGATAACATTTTCATTTAGTCCCCTGACTAGCCATAAAAGTCATTCATTAATTGAATTTGGATTTTTAGATAACTCCTTATAAATATAATATAAGAACCATCCTATAAACTATTTATTATGTGAATTTGATAACCATATTTCAATCATTGATAGACTCAAATGTCTAAGAATTAGTCTTTTTGCTTCAACATATGTTGAATCCTATGCACTATTATGAAAAATGTAAATGTGAGTAAACTATTCCTCTGTAATGGTAATTGTAACAACAAATTTTCAAGAAATCCCTTCACGCATAAGGAATATGTTGTAATGATATTTTTGGAGACCAATACCATAAACATCTAATAGTTAATCGTTTATGAATTAAATAACTTATTTTATAATTTATCACTCTATAATACAACCTTCAGGATGACTTTTATTCTTGATATACCCTTTCAAAATATTTATATACTATTCAATGGGGTAAATCCATCAATAATGGATTTTACCACATGGTTGAATCTCTCTAATAAAGTGAACCATTAGGTATGCCATTATATAAAATAATTATAGTGGTAATAGCATATTTAATTCACATAATATGATCTAAATCTACTTACTCATGATTAGAAACTTTTTCTGGTCTATAAATTTCCTACATATAGATTCGAAAAAGGATAAAAGTCTGATAAATGTATATCATAAATTTTTAGGAATAATACAGCCTAAAGTAAAAAAATATCAAATATTTTAGAAAAACATTATATTCATGTGATTTTAGATCATGTAACTTCAAATTAATCATTTACATGGAATTATTCATATTTTTTTGAAAACCCCTCGGTAACTTTTACACCATTAAGGATGTTGAAAAATTGAAAATTTTCTTATCCAGATAGAGTGTAAGCTGCTTTAAGAATAAAATTTCATATTTCGTCTTTCACTAGTTCCAACTCTTTCCTTATCCATATGTCAATCTTTCTTACCCTATAATTAGTGATCTATTTTTTTCTCGTATATTTAGTAATTTTCCAATAATACTATCACATGAATTTTTTATACATTCATGACATCAAGAGAATGTATAATGTACAAAGAATTATAGTATAGTAATTAAAAAAATTGATCTCTTTTTCAAACCTAATTTCAAAAGGTTTCTAAAACTTTTTTTTATTGAAAATAGTATCAATATATTTTAGATTCTTGAGAATTTGATCACGAGTTAGTGGAAACAGTGTTGTAACTTTTTTTGAATTTACATCAAATGATGTTGTCTTAGATTTGTATTAATGACACCAAGGTAAATATTTAAGATTTCTGAAAAACACAATATTTGTGGAACTTTTAAACCTAACCTAGTCTGTGCATTATTTAAAAATGGGAGACCATAACATTCCTTTAATGTTGTAGCCTTAAACATTTCCATAAGCAGGAAAGTCATTTATCATCTCACACAACACAGAACTCAATATGAATTCTTAACTTTTATAAGCGCCATACAATGTAAAAAATCTATCCCACATCAATTTCAAATCTTCAATCAATGGATCAAAATAGACATTAAAATCATTACAGGTCATTTTGGTCCATATATAAGAATAAAAACATAATGTAATTGTGCATCATGCATAACCATAGTGGAATGCTATAATTTACCAACATAATTGGACATGTATTATGACTACTAATATATATACAAAATGATTTATTAAATATATATATAATGAAAGAAAAAGGATTCTTCGCTCATTTTTAAATTTAGGATAAAATTTTCTTCCATTGAGGAGAGTCTGTTGGGTGACATTTTTTTCATATTAAATTATTATATCTATATACTATGTCAATTTTCTAGAGGATTTATAAAATCCTTATAGTTTTATACACCTTGGAATGATAAAAAAGTACTATAAAACTTTCATAGTACTTGATTCATCTTTCTTGTACTAATATACACTACACTTAAGACATTGTCTTACAATTTCATAGACCTTGATAAATAATATACAATCATTTGTACATGCATGTGTTTTTTAAGAGATCGTTCCCATTGAACATAATATTAATTTAGAATAATATGTTCAACAAGGAATCTAATTTTCTTCAGGTAGCATATCATTTGGTAGACCAATTAGTTCTATAAATTTGGTTTCACTCCATCTATTGTCATCTTTCAAATTATATAACTTCAATATAGCTGATAATGTTGTATATTTTGTGAAACCGATATACAATGGCCTCTTTTCATAACTATACAACTTCTTAATAAAATTTGTACAACTATGAATTTAATCTTTAATTTCCATTTTCATTTCAACCATGTGATATCCATCATCATTTTCATGATTATTTATATAAAATGATTCATAAATAGTGATACCATCCCAATCAGTATGTACATTCATTTTATTGGTATAGTTTCTTGATTTGATGTTTTGTGGGACGAAAATGTTGTAATTCAAGGATGTTTTTTCAAAATTTTCTAGATGGGAGTCCAATAAGACGGAGTAATTGATGCTTATTAATTTATTCAATTGGTACATGGAGATCCTGGTGGTATTTAAATGATAGAGTGATTAGGAGCCTAATTTGAAGATCTTTTGTCAGATGATGAAAACTTTGACAGGGCTCGATCACCTCATCTTAAGTACCCTATGTTGGTATGAACTCTTGAATTCAAATCCAATGAACCATAATTATCAAGCTGGTATTCTCAAGATACGAGAAAAAAATAAAGAACAATCTAATTGGGGTTTGATTATTGATTCAAATTTAAAAAAATTACATGGATGGTATGAAGGATCAAAGAATAATAATGAAAACTCTTCTTGGGGATGGAAGGAATAATTATCTTGAACATATGTTGGAGAAGTGTCCCAGTGGGATCAAGTGAAATAATCTTCTAAAACTAATGATTTGAGTAGAATCCTAACTACATAGGATCACATAAAAACTAAAACTCATCCTCATTAGAATCAATAGAGAGAATAATCTCTAGAGAAATATCATTGTGGAAACTGGGAGTGAGGTTTAAACAAGAAAGAAGCAGATATGGATGTTTTGAATGCTGGTCACAATTCCAATTTAAGGAGGGGAGGGTAGTTTGAGTGGAGCTTTAAAGAGACTTTTGGGAGTCCCCATAACTGGGACTGAAGTTTAAATAAAACTGTGGATTTGTCTCATTGGTAAGAACCAATAATTCAACTAAAAAAAGAACAAAATTTTGACTCAAAGGAATCTAATGGTGCCTAGAATGAATAACAGTGGGGCCAAGAGCAATAATTCACTGAAAATAAGGACCCATCTACTAATTGAGGCCGAGGTTCGAATGAAAGTCGAAGGAATCCTAGATGGGGTCAATAGGGGGAAGAAAGATCTATGAGTGAAAATTTATTGAACTTGGGAACTTTGAATGAAAAATCAAGTGAATTGAGTCCACTAGAAAATTATCATGCTATGAATTCTCCAAATGTTGGTGGAAGAAATCAAATCCAACCCACATCTTATTGGGGACACCAAACTATATTACCTTCTAGGATGGGTAATGTGAATGATTTACGTGGTTGGGGTGATTCATATAATGTAAGAGACTATAAAAATATTCCTTATCCTACGAGGGTAGGACACTACGGTAGGGGAATGTAGGCGGTATCGTAGAAAATGAAAGAAGAACTAAAAACAGTGAACCAATGTAATATTGATTAAGGATAAGTAGAAATAATCACATACCTTAGGTTTTGAGAGGGTTGATTCATCTGAGAAGTGTGAGGGGATGTGGCAGTAGAGGTTGACTTTTATGAAAGCAAGAACGATGTGATGAAGTGGGCACTGTTAAGGTTGAATTTATACGATTGGGAAGGGTATTTTTATCACTTTTTAGAAAGCGTTGATAAAAATTGTTTAAAATAAAATACAAAAATAATAAAAATATATATATTAAAAATGAATATTTTTCTAAAAATAGTATAAAATAATTAACATTATTAATAAATAGATAATCTTAAATATAAGAATGTTAAAAATGAGTGGAATTGAATAATACAAAATGAATAGACTTCAAAATATTAAAAAATTGATAGGTTTTATTAATTATATAAATTATTAAAAAAATTAATTATGAATATATATTAAAATAAATATGAATACATATTAAATAAATTTAAGGTTAATAAATAAATATTTATAAATAAATATTTAAAATAAATAAATTAGAAAAAAATCTAAAAAATAATTATCAATAAGTGAATAAATAATGTTAAATGAATGAATTTTAAAAATGAGTATATTTTAATAATTAAAAAAAATAAATGAATTTCAAAAATATAAAAAAAATGAATAATTTTGATTGATTATATAGAATATTAAAAAATTAAAAATGAATAAACATGAAATTAAAAATGAATGCCTTTTAATTATATAAATTACACGTACCATATTAAAAACATTAAATGGTAATGAATAAAAATGTATAAATTAACCAAAACTAATAAATGGAAAAAGTATTAAAAAATAATCAATATTACTAATGAATCAATAATATTAAAAATGAATAAATTATAAAAATTATATTAAAAAGTAATAAATAAAAATTTAAATAAAAAAATAAAAAAATGAATAAAATTTACCAAATAAAAACATAATATATTAAATATAATATATTTCTAAATTAAATACTATAATAAATATTGAAAATCAAATAAATCACATAAATATTATGTTTGTGTGTGTTTCATAAATAAAATTGCATTAATTACGTATATGTGTGTGTATATATATAACAAAAGATTGATATATTTTAAATTGAAAAAACAAATAAGGAAATTATATAATATGTAATGTATATTACTCGATACTAACTAGTCAATATTTTTAACTAATAATAATTTTTAATTATTATCCATTTTTCACTAGATATATGTATTAATAAATGTAAATATGTATTTTTCATATTAGTCATATTTTAAGGAAGCATTTTATATTGATATATATATATATACATCAATATGAATATATTTCTATATTAACAATATTAAATATATTGATGAATAATTAAAAATAAAAAATAGAAAAACCGAATAAATAATAAAAATATTAAACGAATAAATATTAAAAATGAATAAATTGTAAAAAAATAAAAAAACCATGGACATTATTAATGTATAAATAATATTAAATGAATGAATGTAAGCAATGAGTGAAATTAAATTAAAAAATGAATACATTGAATAAATATTAAAAGAATGAATAATAGAAATTAATTATATAAAATGTTCAAAAAATAAAAAATGAATTCTTAAAATGAAAATGAATACATATATTAATTATAGAAATTAAAATTGTATTAAAAATATCAAATGTTTATCAATAAATGAGTATAAATCAATATTAAAAATTAATAAATTGAAAAAAAATATTAAAAAAAATACAAAATAAAAATGAAAGAAATAATAGAAATATTATAAAATTCATTAACAAAATAAATAATAATAATAGTAAATAAATAAATTTAAAAAATGAATTATTTTAATAAAATTTTTAGATTATTAAAAAAATAAAATGAATATATGGTAAAATGAAAACGAGTACATATTAATTATATAAATTTCCACCATATTAAAAACATTAAATGTTAATCAATAAAAATGTATAAATAAATTTTAAAAGTATATTAAATTACAGAAAATATTAGACAAAGAAAATTTTAAAAATAATAAATTAATAAAATATTAAAAAATAATTTAGATTACTAATTAATAGATTATATAAAAACTGAATAAATCTGAAAAATATTAAAAATAAATAAATTGTATATAGTGAATAAAAATATAAAAAAAGAATAAAATTTATCGATTAAAAACATAATATATATTAAATATATATATATATATATATATATATATTGTGTTAATAAATAAAATTCTAAAATGAATTTTTAAAAATTGAATAGATTATATAAATATGTTTTGTGTGTATGTGTGTTTCTATATTAATTTTGTATGTGTATGTTTGAGATAAATGTAACACGTGTTTGATATATGTTAAATTGAAAAAAAACTAACATTTTATTAAATGTCTATTACTCAATTAAAATTTTTCAATATTTTTAATCAAAATTAATTTTTAATTATACACCATTTTCCTTAAATATATGACTTATTTAATGTAAATACATATTTTTTATTATATAAATCAAATTTAAGGAAATATTATATATATATAAGAATATATTTATATGTTACTAAAAGAAAATATATCAATTAATAATTATGTATAATTTTTTTTAAAATTGAATAAATTAAAAAAAATATCAAACGAATAAATTTTTAAAATTAATAAATTAAAAAAGTTAAAATACACTTATTATTATTAATGAAGAAATGATATTAAATCAATGAACAATAAAAATGAGTGAAAATTAATTAATAGAAAAATATATTGAAAAAATGAATAATATTGATTAATTATATTAATTTTTTAAAATATAAAAATAAAAATATGTTTATATGAAATGAATACATATTAACATATTTAGAAATAAATATTATATATTAAATATAAGGTGGATAACTTTAAAATATATATACATGTTAATTAAAAATTTATAAATAGTATATACTGATATAAATATATAAAAAAATAATTAATAATTAAAAACATAATATATTAAATATTAAATACTAATAAATAAAAATCTAAAATGATAATATTAAAAATTTATTATTTTTTTATGTTTATCACTATAAAATTTAATTAATTTCATATATGTATGTGTGAAATTATTGTATGAAATATTAACATATTTAGTAAATTTTTTAATTAATAATTAAATATTTATTATTTGATATATATGTAAAATTAAAAAATATTAATGAGATTGATAAAAAATGTTATTTGGTACCTATTAATATTAATTAGTCTGTCTTTTTTAATTAATATTAATTTTTAATTAAATTTTAAACCATTTTTTACTAAATATTTGACAAATAAATATGAATTATAATAAAAATTTAGTATTATATAAATAATATTTATAAATATTATATATATATATATAGCAATATAAATATATTTTTATGTGAAATTTAATTTTAAATAAAGGAGAATGAAAACAGAGGACCGAAAGTTGGAATGTATTCCAATGGATTACCTATGTAGTTATGAATTGATCCTGAATTATAATTATAGAGGTCCCTAGATAGAATAAATTCCAAATTTTGTTCCTCCGTCATCATTATCCCTTTAAATAATATATAATTTTTATTTTACATTCTATTCTTAAATAAATATATCATATATCAAGTGTAAATTTTTATTTAGATATATATAAATCATATTAAATAAAATATATTATATTTTTTTCAATAAAAATATATTTAGGTATTAATATATTATTTTAATGATATAATTGTTTTATGCAATATACCTATTTCAGCACTAAAAATGTTGATTAAGGGGTTCTTTTATTAGTTTTTTAGCACTGATAAAGAGTATTGTTATGAGAACTTTTTATTAGCGATGATAAATGTCACCCTTTATCAACACCTTTTTTAACACTAATATAGGTTATCACTATTGATCATGGGTTCTAAAGTAGTGTATTTCCAAGGGGAAATTTCCTTTCCCCATTAGGGTGACAGTGATGAAACCTTTGATCAGATGATGATATGGGAGGTCAGTTTATCACACTTAGGAGATTATTGCCTAGTATGGGACTCCCACAAAGATTTAATATGTTTCTATGAAACCCTTCTAAATTCCAACCATGTGGACATCTCATAGTTAGTATGATTTTAGTTTCACCTATTTATGTTGAAATGAAATGTGCATGCATTATATTTTTAACACATGTTTCTTGCTAGATGTTTTTTTCACTACTACTTCATTATTCATGTATTTCATAGCTTGATTGATTTATTTACTTAGTAGGAACAAAATATTTTTCCATTTATTTTTTTATTCAGGATATTTCATAAGTGGGTTGTGAATAGGGAATTCAACAGCATTGATCCTTCTTGATCAAACATTGCCCTGTGTACCACTTTATTCTTTTGTGATGTTCTTTTTCTATCTTATGAAATGACATCAATCTATATTTATCCCACATGACTTGTTACCAAATTCCACATGTCCTCTCCATTTGGTGCATGTTTGGTTACCTAAATGCCCAAGTTGATTGTGGTTTTCCACAAGTCGCACATCCCACTGCCTCACGAGTGGCACCCATCTATTTATCTAGGCTTCATCATTTCACCTTACATTTTGGTTTTTGAATTCAATGATTTTAAATAATTATTTTCCTAGTTTTGGTTTAGAAAATGATATAAAACCGTTTCTTCCCTATAATATTTAGAGAGTTTGTAGGACAGTCTAGGACCCGAGTCGTGTGCTACATCCCTTGAAGTCTAGAATTCTGATCCCCTATAACTGAAGTTATGTTCCATTGGGGATGATCATATTTGTGGATCAATATTTTCATTGAATGGAGGCTTCATTAGATGTTACATATTTTTTTCTCAGATATAACCAGTTTTTGTATAGTATTTTTGGATCTATAAGTGATCTGGATTCTTTCTTCATATTTTTTTATCCTTTCATGCCATGTTCATGCATGAGTCCACCCAACAATGGTTAGTAATAACTCCATTTGATGGAGTTGACCACTGCCATCTAGTTTAGCTGGACTTTCTTACTTATATAGCTTATCTGGTCCATTATTGTTTTTTCTCTTATATTTCACTATTTATCTTTTATTTATAAATCTTCCATTGGGTGGTTTTCATATCATTCACATTGGTCTAATTTCAACTGAATCATGTAACACCTTATTGTTATTTTTTTCATTTCATTTATATAGGCGCTCTTATTTGAATCCATGTTCAATATAATTTCACTATTTTCGTAATAAAATAAATTTATCTAAATAAATTTAATCTATCACATATACATTAGTGGATCTTTACCATTCTTATGGAAAACCACAAAAAGGATTCCTAGATAAATTGGAATAAAATAAATTAATTTAAAAAATATGGTTTCTACTAAATTCAAAATAGATAAGTTTGATGATAGAGACAATTTTTATCTATAGAGGATTAATATGAGTGACCATCTAGATAAAAAAAGAATCATGATGCCCCTGATGGTGCTAAAACAATGTTACAATTATGTCACCTGATGTCTATTCTATTTTTACCAAGATATATGTGTCAGTCGATATCTTTAAGGTGGCCGTTAGTCTCAAGTTGTTGTCCTTGGGTGATAAGCTACTTATGGAAGTCAATTATATGTCAATTTCTCCTAAAATATGGTTTAGACATGAGGATCTATATATGGAAAAAAATAATTGGATGAAATATTGCATAAAAATACAACATAATTTCAAGATGCACCTTGAAACTATAGTCATGGTACATATTGATGAATTTAACAAGATAGTTTTAGATTTTTCTAATATAGATGCCACTACATGACCCACTAAGGCCTTTTTGTCTAGTGGTAAGATGAGTGTGACACTCCAACCCCACCTCTAATAGGATAGGGTCTTCAAACTAGTTTCTAGTAGGCATATCATATACATGAGAGTCCTTTGCCTAAGGTACCTTTACACACGCACACATCTCAAAACACCTCCACAATGAGGAAATGCACGATATAACTGATACAAAAAATATACATACATACAACTAATCCCACATAAAAGTTCAATATGAGTACAAAAAAGAAAAAAGGTCCAAATATAAGCTCACCAAATCTATAAAAGAGTCCAACCTAGTAGAGAAAATAGGTTGTTAATGAGTTGAAACTCCAGGAAATGACTATGGTTTGTCTAGCCAAACTAAGATTCACATCCTCCTGATCCGCCTAAGTCTCCATATAATGTCATTTCATTTTCATAAGAAATGAAATGTCTTAGTAGATACCATGTAGTAGTGTGTATAATCATACTCAGTACGACACATCAAAATCACCTAACACAAAGAATCAAAATAGAGACAATTCAATATAAAAAATAAAAGTTAATCAATGTGTGAGACAATAATCTAATATAAAAACCTATATATTCTCAAGATAAACACTATGTATCAAGGTATAATAATTCCCTCATTTTTATCATATGATTACACTCAAGTATTCAAGGTAATGCTCATCCGAGGAAATAGACTCTTGATGTCTTACTAACACTAATGGAATTCATTCAAGAGGTTTTACCTATTAGGCCATACTAAGAAGAATTGTACACTATAACTTTTAATATTTTGATACACAAATAGAAGATCACACCTAGGGCCTATGAGGGATACCTAACCCAACCTGTATTAATCCTCTAGGATTGGGAGAACATTCCCTAGAAGTCGATATTTATATTCCTAACCAAACCTAGGAAATAATGATAGAGGGTTACACCCATGGTCAAATAGAGGGATACCTAACTATATCCAAAACTAACCCATAGAGGGGATCACTTATCCTATGCTTAGGATGGGATTCTTCACAATACCTTTATAGGGATGGACCAGGTGAATTCCCCTACTAATACTTATCTATATTTAATTGAATAGGGGAATCAACATGCCTTGGGATGAGTATAGAACATGTATAGGAAATAAACTATGTGACTTTACAAGACTAGGCCTGCTCAAGTCATGCTCATGCCTATGTTATTATAGTCATACACATGTACTATGGTTATTCTCATGTACACTATATTTCCCATGTATATTTTTCATCTCTGAGTACCCTGGTTGTACCCATATAAATTGCTCATGCCCATGTACCTGGTTGTGTCTATGCCCATGTATCCCTGAGGTACATGTTGCGCGACTATATTTGGATCACACACTGTGTGGTATCTATCTCAATATGTAAACCCTATCCATAAAGGAATGGGGAACAAAATATTTGTGTTCTTCTAAAGTACATGTTGTTTATGTTGGGTTTTTATAGAAATCCCAAAATTTCACTCAAATCTCTCTCATGACACAAACACCATCATTTCCACCATTTATCCCTCAAATAACATGGATCTAGGTTTGACCATTCATGATTTATCTTCATTGGCTAGATTTCAGCCGCTCATTTTCTCAAGAATCTCCTCCTATCATACCACATTGACAGAAAATCCAAACCAATGAAACAAAGTTCTCCTTTCCAAAATCAATCACCCACCACATTTGTCACACCAAGACCATTCATTCAATCCTAAACCTAAACCTATGAAAAAATATTTATTCAAAGACCTATTTCTCAATGATTGATTTAAAGGTATTTTTGAACCTTTGATTAAATAGAAGAACAATGACAAAGGATCAAAGAACAAGGGCATAAAATAATGAAATAAAAAAGTGGGGAATGAAACATTTTCATTTTTTGGAATAACTTACATTTTTTATGAATAAATCAATGAATGCAATGAATAATAAAGTATTTACAAAACATTATCAATTACTACTTCTTGGAAGATAAATCAACAAATGGAAATAGATAATTAACCCATGAATAAATTTTTTAGAATAATTGATTCATGTTTGACATTGGATAATGAAAACATGGATTAAACCAATGAAAACAAACATCCTACCTTGATATTGGATCTATTTCTTGTGAATAATGATTCACACATATTTATCATTGGCGAGACACAAGAAATTCATCGATGGTGATGATCCTTAGAAAACTTATCATTGATCTATGTTCTCATTGACATCCACCAAGATATCCTCTATAGTCTTCTCCAGTCCCTAGGGTTATACAGCTAACCTTAAGGTTTGGAATAATAATATTTAAATAGTGTATATTTAGATCACGAAAAATAAATAAATGATAAATTATTTAATAAATTTATTTTTTATTATTCCTCACATGACTAATCTTAAACATAATGCTTGATGTGAACAAAGTTTATGGAATGCTTATGGTAAAACCTACATTCTAGATTTAACGGTGGTCTTATTTTTTCCATATGAGACATTGTTCATGATTTATTCCATTATTTATAAAAACTCCACATGTGTGATACAATATATTTAATATTTTCATCATATCATCAACAAAGAACCCTGATCCCTAAAATCTCATGCTGAATCCAAGCCTTGATCCCAATATAATATTTAAAATATTCTATTTTTTAGAAAAGAAGACATTAAATTCTTCCCACCTTATGGATTTTCATCCCAAAAAGAATAAATCCAACTAAGAAGATGAGGGTTATGAAGTTGCATATGGTTCTCCCACTCCCTGGAGCTCTCTTAGAGGCTCTTGGGGTTCGAACACATGCGCACTAAGGGAATCATTCACCCTTGAAGGATATTCAACTAGAAATACTAAATCTCTACTAGTTACTCTATTAATATAGTCTCATCCATGATGTCCATCTTTCCCTAATCAATAACATGTGATAGGTCATGCACATACCTCCTCAGTTGTGACGTGTGTAATACATGAGGAATTTAGTCTAACTATAGAGGTTGGTATAAGTGATATTCCACATCACAAACCTTAAAAAGTATCTGGAAATGTCCAATGAATCTCTTATATATCTTTCCACCCCATCCAAATCTCTACAAACCTCATCGAGGTGAGGCCTTCAGGAACAAACGTTCTCCTACATCAAACTCCAAAAGTCTTCCTTTTTCAATTCACATAAGTCTTATGAGGGATCTGAGATGTCCTTATCCTGTCCTAGATGATATGAACCTTCTCTATATTCACTCACACCAACTTTGAGAGCACGAGTGGATACTCTCCTAGATTAGTCCATCATAGAAGTGACCTGCACGGTCTCCTGTACAAGGCATCAAATTGTGTCATAATGATGGTGGAGTTGTAATGGTTTTTATATGAAAAATCCACCAAGGTTAAGTGAACCCCCCATCTACAGAAAAAGTCTAACCTAAAATAACAAATTATTTCCACCAAAACCTGAATGATCCACTTTTTCTGGCCATCTATTTAGTGGTGAAATTTCATGAAAAAACCCAACTAAGTCCCAAAGGCCTCTTATTATCCTATTTATAATAAATATTTGAATTATTCATCAGGTTATAAAATTATCATCATGGTAACTCCATGAATCCAAACTATCTCATACACTTAAAGGTCTCCCAAGATCCCAACTGAACTCTGATTTTAGATGGCTAGGTAGTGGACCAACTTAATAATCCTCTTTATAATAAATCAGATAGCCTCATGACCTCTAGCTGGTTTAGGAATTATTATCATGAAAAAAATGGATATAACATTGAACTTCCTCTCTATCACCTCAAGGGGTTGATCCAAACTGGTTGGAACTTGGTCCTCGACCATCACCTACTGAAAAGTGAGGCATTGAGAGATAAAATCAACTACACTCTTATTCATCCCCACCCACCAAAACTGATGTTGAAGGTCCCGATACATCATTTACACTCTTGGATTTACCACTAAATGGGATCTATGAATATCACCTAGTGCATCCTCTCACCACACAACTGGTACCATCATCCACCATTAGAAAAGGATAAAGTTCTCCCGCCTTTAGAAAACCCATCAGGGGCTTGTAAAGTGGACATCTAGACATGAACAATATTATAATCAATATATTCAAGATAAGCCTACCTAAAAAGCTAAAGAATCAGATATGTAACAACCATTGAAAAGGTAATCTGCATGATCCTCATCCACTAAGGACCACTACAATGTGGCTAACTACTATGATGCCTCATTTAACAAATGAAAACAAGATCTCATGCTGAGAGAATATATCACCACATTCCCCTTTGCAGGATTATATACTATCTCAGAGTCATAATCCTAAAAAATATCCAACCATCACCTATGTCTCAAGTTATGTTATTTCTATGAAAATATATACTTGAGACTCTTGTGATCATAATAGATGATAAACTGATATTCCATAAGTAAGTTTCTTCACATATTCTAGGTGAAGACCACTACTTCTAGATCTATATCATGGGTCACTTTGTTCTTCTCATGGGATATTAGATATCTATACCTATAAGCGATCATCATATACCTTTTCTCTAGAACACATCCAATACCAGTCTTAGAGGCATTGTAGAACACCATATACTCAACACCATCCTATAGTAGTCTCAAGATGGGGGAACTCATCAAACTTTAACACAAATTCTAAAAATATTATTGTCACCTCACCATCCAAAAGAGAGGTTCCCCTTTTTGAGTTAGTTTAGTGAAGGGTGATAAAATTCTAAAAAAAAGACATGAATCTCCAATAATAGCATTCTAACCCAAGGAAGCATTGCATCATGATCACAGTATTGGGTGGCTATCAAGATATCACCAATTAAACCTTTGTTGGGTCCACTACTATTATCTCTTATGAGATGAAATGTTCCAGGAAGTGTACCTCACAAGTAATTACTGAAACTTTGAGAGTTTCCAATAAAGCTTGTGTTCTCAGAGTATGTCTAGAACCATCCTCAAATGTCTCATGTGCTTCTCCTCTAGCATTGATTATGTGATGATTCCATCAATTAATACCATCATGAATCAATCCAATATTGGATAAAATAAATGGTTCATGAGTCCCATGAACACTTTTGGGGTGTTAATCACACTGAAGGGTATCACAGAATAATTATACTAACCATAACAGAAATGTAATGTCTTATTCAACATATCCTCCTCTAAAATTTATAGCTAGTGATTACCTGATCTAAGGTAAAGAATTCAGAACCAGCTCACCTATTTCAACTAGTTGGGGAGTTCATCGATTCTCAAGATTGGATACTTATTCATGATGGTCACCTAATTTATTTGATGATAATCCACACATAAAATCAAGATCCCATACACATTTTTGGTAAAAAACACAAGGCCCGCCTTGGGTACACACTGGGATAGATAAATCCCTTCCTCTTCAAATCCAGAAACTGTGCATTTAGTTCTTTATGCGCTGTGGGAGCTATCAGATATGATGGAAATGATATCAGGGAATTCCATGGTAGGAATTCTTTGTCGAAATATATCTCATGATGGGGATTTAATCTCAACATTTCTTCATGCAACGCATCCCCATACTCTTCCATTACTACATGAAATTAAAATCTTTTATCATCACGAGTGGAGAATCCTGGAAATGAAATTATTTGAAGTAAATCTCCATGATTACAATGATCATCGCAAATAATGAATTTTCATGAAGCTTCATGAAATAGGGATATTCATAGTGAAAAAATGGGACCTCTATAAAATGGTGTTGATGTGGCCTAGAAGGTTCTGGAATTGGTGGAAACAGCTATAAATAGGCCTCTACCCCTTCATAAAATTGATGGAGACTCAATAAGAATTCTAAGTCTCTGGATTCGTGAAGGTGGTTCATGAAGGTGGTTCATAAAGGTGGTTCACGAAGGTAGTTTGCAAATATTTTTTTGAAGTCTTTAAAATCCAACCAAATGATCTATACTTTGTGAAAGTAAGTGAATTATCAAAGTATAAATGTGATGTTACAAAGAAAGGAGTTTTAAAATTTATTGTTTTTCATTACGGAAGAGGTGTGATTTTTGAAGTCTAAGTGAGCTTCATGAAATGGGTTTTTCATCGCAAAGGCTAGTTTAATATTTATGAAAGAAGGTACTTCATGAAAGCTTATTTGAGGTTCATGAAATAAGGAGCATCGCGAAGGTAGTGTGATTTTCAAAAGTGTTTTAAAAGGCAATGCACAGTGTTTTGTGATAAACTGGTATTCATCAGTGGATGAAAGTGGTACATCAATAGAGAATCTATATACAATGGAGGATGAATTAATTAGTGATAATAAAGGGACCTACATGTAAGAAAACTATGTTTGATCTACAAGTATGTAAATTGTGAGTGGATCCCTTCCAAGAGAAGTGAGTGAAGGAAGAAGAAGATAGTGATCCATCCCACCAGTAGTGAGCTAGAGGAAGAGATATAGAGAGTGACCTTTGGGAATGTAGTGAGAAGACCCTAAACATTGTAAATCTAGTGAGCCTCATATTAGAATTGATCTAAATTGAACATAATTATTGGTAGTGAACTTTAGTGAATTTGGTACAATAAGTGTATCTTTTTTGTATGCTCCTTGGAAAAAGCCCCATGAGGGTGAACCAAGTGAAAATCATTGTGTCTCGTGAATGATTTAATTTCTATTTATATACTTCTATAGGAGAAAGAGAGAAGTTTTTTTTGTTCAACGAAAAAAAAGATCAAAAGGGGTAGTAGTTTTAATCTGTCATACTCTAATTAACCCCCCTATTAAGGTATTTAACCTAGTGGACCTAACAGAAACTCCAAGGGTAATACTATACAAATTATGAATAATTAGTTGTATCATCCTACATATGATCCCATCTTATTGTTCCTGGACTTGTTTCTCGCTGATGAAGGAAAAAATGCACCCATAAACATAGGAACACTACATCATATGGAAAAAAAATCTATCTTTTCATGAACCATATCGATCTATTACAAACCTAGAATGAAATTCCAAGGCCTCATCATGGATATAAAAAGATCCAACAAGCATATCTCTCCTCCAAGAGTCAGCTGACACTGTTGATAAAAGTGTGTGATCAATAAATCTTCCCTGGTATAAGTATCCAAATGAAAAGTTTGATCCAATGGCTCCACTGAAATATATAGATATCGAAAAATTTACATAGAAAGTAAATATTTCCTCAAAACTTTGTCTATCAATACTATAACTAAAGTATATAAGACATTGTTTATACCTAGAATGGTCCACAAAGCCTTTGGGTCATAAACTTACACTTATTAAAACTTCCCATGTTCCAGACCAACAACATCCTGAGTTTTTTATGGAATGCCTATGAGTGTTGGTGGAAAAAATGTTGAAATATCGCCCACCACCCACTGCTCTCTCAGATCCTCTTCCACGTTCTCCACCCTGTGATCATCCCTACTCAAACCAATAACTATACCTAGGAACTCCATAGATTATCTCCCATTATGTAGCATTGGGGTTCGAGTAATCCTATGTGACATGTCATCACCCATCACAAGAGTAACATAACCTATCCCTCGGATGGATAGAACCATCCTATGAGCCTTGAATTGTAGAACTTCTATCCTGATACTACCTCCAAAAACACCTCTCACACCCGGACCCCTATGTCTGACATCATTTATCATATACCAATGTCTCATATCCAAGGTACCCATTGTCAGAACCAAATATCGATATCTTCTCACCTAGAATTATTTCCACTACCAAGGGACACTCCAACACTCTATCATTAATAGGGGTGCATAGATATACCACTCCAACATGAATATATTGTTAAATTCCACACTCAAATATTTGTGCTCTAAAGTAAGAATCACAAACCATGTCCATGGAGTACCATGAGAGGTTGGTGAACCTCAATTCATATTATAAAACTAATATGCTACCCAGTCAGATCTCTAGACACTCCTTGATATGTACCACCCACAACATAAATGGGAAAAATCCTATCTAAATAGACACTCATAATTTTTCCAAAGAGACTCACCTCATCATGTTTCTATATCACCAAACTCCCATATCTCCATACGCGGCCACAGAGATGTGTCATCACTAGAACCAACATCTGGTCGAGAGAGGTCTTGACAAGATGGAAAACTTTCCTGACTAACTTAATCTAGTCATGGGATAAATGGGGGCCTAGATCACCCCAAAATGAGATGGGTCTATGTCGTTGGAACTCGTGAAGTGAACTTAGCCTACACACATCATATTCTAGGGATTATTAGAGAGTGGAGGTAAGATCAAAAAAACCAATGGAAGGTTCCACATCATGTCCGTAACCCTGAACTAAAGCCCTAAAATTAGGTAGATCATTGTCAAATTCCTTTTGCGGTACTTTGGTTGGATTTCATCATGGAATCATCCTTCAATAGTCAATATCCACAATGATCTATGAGTATTTCTATGGAGATATCTCAAGATGGATATGAAAATAATAACTCATTCCTAAATGATGAATGTATTGATATTTTCCCTAAAACTAGTACCTATATGTACTGAATCAACAAGCAGGTTTTTAGAGTGCTCAAGAATGGATACATCGATCTCTCCACTAGCTAGGTCTCTTGGCCTGAGAGTCGAACTCAAAACACCTGAGAGACGAACTCTAAACACCTTAACACTATTTCCTTAGTTCCCAAACCAATCTTCATAGCTAGACTATCTACAAACTATATTCTTAAGACAACCTATCATTTAACACCTCTTTGTCATGAACTGACCCACTAGGGCTCTTCTAGCTGTTGGTAAGCCAAGTGTGACACCTCAAGACTGACTCTAATAGGCTAGGGGATAATACCAGCACCGTGTAGGAATATCACACACAAGGAATTCCTTACCCTAAGGCACATGTACACATGAATGCATATCCAAAAACAACTATAATAAGAAAAGGAAATGTATAACTGATACAAAAAATATCCATGTATACATCTAATCCCACATCATAGTATGACATGAGTATGGGAAAGAAAATGGGAAAAATAAAATACCACTAAAAATGTAAAAGAGTCCAACCTTCTTGAGAATGTGGGCTGTCAATGAGATAAAACTCCAGGAAATTACTACAGTTTGTCCTGAAAAACAATGATCTACCTAATCCTGGTCCTACTAAGACTCAATTGAATGATCTATCAACTACATAAGACACAACATGTGTGGTCAGGACCATGAATTATTGAGTATAATCATACCCATTAGGACACCCCAAAATCACCAAATTGAAAGAATCAAAAGAGATTCAGGTCAATATCTCAAATATGAGTGACTTAGAGAGTGATACAATAATAAAAAATAAGA
Source organism: Viscum album (assembly GCA_963277665.1). NCBI lineage: Eukaryota > Viridiplantae > Streptophyta > Magnoliopsida > Santalales > Viscaceae > Viscum > Viscum album. The sequence continues at coordinate 2,089,664,687 of OY728160.1, forward strand.
ACCTAGATATTCTCAATATAGAAACCAAATATCAAGGTATGTTCACAACCTCACCACCAGCCTCAGATTCAATTAAAGGCTTCAAGATAATACTCATCCGAGAGAACACACACCTCAAGTATTTCTAACACTAATGGTTCTCATACAAGAGGTCGTTCTTATTAGGACATTCCAAGAAGTACACATTGGAACTCAAAAAATGTGAATAAAAAGATAGGGGATCACACCCAGGGAATATGGGGGGTACCTGACCCTACCTAGAAAAATATACATGGATGGGGATCACATTATTTGAAAGTTGGTAACAGTATACCTAACCCAGCCTAGGAGATAATGATAGAGGGTCAGACCCTATACCATAAAGAGGGATACTTGAATCTATCTAGAACTGACTCATAGAGTGGATCACTCATCCTATTATTAGGATGAGATGTCTCACTATACCATCATAGGGATAGATTAAGGGATAACACCCTACGAATACTCATCTAGACTGAATAGAATGGTGGAATCAAGTTTCCTTGGAAGGATTACACAAATCATATAGAAAATACATGAAATTTATTGCTAAGATCGGGCCTATCCAAGTCCATGACCAAGATTGTGTCCTACAATACTTTCCAATGTATTATGGTTGTGTCCATGTGCACTGGCCTAGTCCATGTATATTGGTCATCCCTGATTACCCCAGTCATTCTCATGTGACATGGTTGTTCATGTGTACCTAGTCATGTCAGTTCCTATGTATACCTGAGGTACACACCAAACCACTATCTTAGAGTCACATGACGTGTGATACTTATCTCTTCATGTAAACCCTAACTGCTGGGAAAGGGGGACCACATAATGTGTGTTCTTCTGGAGTACATGTAGTGTATGTTTGGATTTTATAGAAATCCCATAAATTCTCATGTATCTTTATCACACCATTTCCACTACCATTTATGCTACTAAATGTTATAAAGAAAATATATCTTGGTTTAACTATGCTTGACCCATCACTAGTGGCCAAATTTTGACTATCCATACACTCAATAATTTCCTCCCATCGTACCATAGTTGTCGAACATCAAAAATTGTGAAATGATGATCTCTTATCCTGCCCTAATCTTCTATCATCATCATCGCACTATGATCATGCCTTCAAATCATGAAATTGAACACTAAAAAATTATCCATTGCTCCAAATATAAATTTTTAAGTGATTAGTATTCAGGAATTGTCAAATAACCTGTTAAATGGAATATCGATGATGAATTCTTGAAGAATGAGGGGAGAAAATAACAAAACACAAAAGTGAGGAATGAATATTATCCATTGTTCAGGTAGTATTTCGTTAATTGATAAAGAAACTGGGGAACCTAAGGAATAATCAATGATTTATAAAACATTATCAATTCCTAATTCAATGATGATAAATCAAAAATTGACCCATAAACCAAATTCTTAGAAGAATTGATTCCTGTAAACATTAGATAATCAATGTGAGGATTAAAAATAAGGAAAAAACATCCTATGTAGAGATTATATTGATCAATAATGAGGAATTCTTCCCACAATGTTATCACTGGTGAGATCTATGAAATTCATTGGTGGTGATGATACTTAGAAAATCGATCATCAATCCATGATCTCATTGATGACTGGCAAACTATCCTCCATGGTCTTATATAATCACTAGGGTTATAAGAATAACCCTATGTTTTTGGAATAACCATGTTTAAATATAGGAGATTTAGGTCATGAAAATTAAATATATAATAAATTATTTAATTAATTTATTTTCTGTTATTCCACTCGTGACTACTCTTAAACAAAACACCCGACGTGCACAAATGTTATATCATGCCTAGGGTAAACCCCACATTCCAAATTTAATGGCGGTCTTAGTTTTCCCATCTAAGACACCATTCATGAGTCACTCCATTATTTTTTAAAAATAATGCACACATGATATATTATATTTCATATTTTATTATATTAACACCGATGCTCACTAGGTCCCAAAATCCCAAATTGACTCTGTAACTAGCTTCACAAAATATTCTTTCAAATAATCCAATGTTTTCAAGGAAAAAATAAATCCATTGTAATAGTTTTTGAGATTAATGATGAAGGTCAAAATATCATTATGTTAATATCATTAGATGACTTTTAGAGTTATGTTAAGGATTTAATGAATTATAGTAAGAATAATCTAGCACTAGAAGAGGTTAAATTGATACTATCATCCAAAGAAATCAAAAAATGATTCCATGTTAAGAGAGAGGATGAGGGACTGAACATTAGAGGTGGGAAAGAGCATAGGGGTATGAAAATAACAAAATATTAGGGAATTAAAATCATTGAAATTTGAGCACTAATGTCCTATATAATATTAGTAAATATGGATTTACAATGGATGTGACCCCTAACAATATTCACTTCTTTGAAGATTGTGTGTATGGTAAGTCGAAGCATGTGAGTTTCAATAAGTCTACTTAAAATGTTAGAAACCATCTTGAGTATGTCCACTATGATCTATGGAGTCTCTCTTGGACTTCTTCCCATAGTGGAGGATATTAAATTGTGATCATTATTGATGATTATTCATGGAAGGTATAAATTTTCATAATAAATTGGAAGGTTGATACCTTTTAGAATTTTAATAATGGAAATAAAGAATGGAAAACCAATCTGACAAGAAGTTAAAGACTCTAAGAATTGATAATAATTTAGATTATTTATCCAATAACATTACGTAATTCCATAACACTAAAGGTTTCCAAAGTCATTGGGCTATTTTGGAATCACCTCAATATAATTTCTTGGAAAAGTGTATAAATAAGACCATCCTAGAGAAAGTGACATGCATTCTCTCACATTCTAGTTAGAATTGGTCATTTTTGGGTGGAAGCTTCTATTATGGAAGTGTACCTTATTAATCACTACCCTTCTATCACTGATGATTTTAAAACCCCTTAATAAGTCTAGATAAGAAGAAAACCAAATCATTTTCACTATAGAGTGTTTAGATCCCAAACTTATTCCCATAACAAAAATTATAAGTGAGAACCTAGGTCTTTGAAGTGTATATTTATGGTTTATCCTGAGGGTGTAAAGGGATATAAGATATATATATAAACTCTATTATAGTAAGTGCATCATTAGTTATGTTGTTGTCTTTCATGAGTCCATCCAACTTACGAAGAAATCTGTTGAACATGAAAGCAATAGAACACCCCAAGATTTGGGTGTTGAGGTTCCATTGGAACCCAAATGCTAGCTTAAACTTGTGTTGGCCTCTACTAACCCTCCCAATATAGATCAAGGTGAGTCTGATCTAGATTCTAAATCTAGGTATAATGGAGGTGATAACATCTGAGATTATTAGTTAACCTAAGATAGATTTAATAGGACCATTAGACCACCTGATTGGTTTAGTCACATTGATGTGGATTCTTATACATTAAATATTTTTGAGGATATAAATATTGATGAGTCTCAGACCATTAATAAATCTATGAAATCGAAATAATATATGTAGTATTTTACTCTTATGGTAGATGAAATGAATTCCTTTCTTATAAAATTATAGCCTAATTCATTTTATTCAAAACAAAAAATGCTAAAGTAACTAGTTGCAAGTGGATTTATAACAGGATTAAGAACCATATTGGGGCTGCAGTGTATGGGAGCATCATTGTAATAGTAGACGAGTCTGACATGGAAGCTCAGGAGGCCCAAATCCTTGGAGAGGCAGTAGATGATGCGGATGAGGTCAGGGTTGGTGGAGTAATAGGGGGAGGTTTTTAGGATCTCAGTGATGCTGGTGAAGGTGGGTTGAAAAAACTACAAAGGTTTTGTCTTTGTTTTCATTATACATGTTGGAATTTATAATGAAATATGATGGAGTGTATTTCAGCTAGACCTTATTACTTTTGGGTGATCATTTTTAGATGAATCTATAATTTTTAAACCATGGACACGTGATTGAAGAGTGAAATAAAAAATGAAATACAAGAAGATGAAATTACCCAGTGTAATAGGGACTGGAGATGAAGAATGCATCACCATGGTTATCCAAACAATATTTGATTACCTCATGGGCTGATGTAGCCCCATCGTATAAGACGATGTGCTCCAGATCAAATGTCATTCAATTCCCTCTTACATTACTCATAAAATTTCCAATAGTCTATGAAATTGATGGAAATGTATACATGAGCTTAAAATTGAATCCCATTTGAGATTAGTAATGAAGAAATATTACCTTTCTATAGTCCTTGGGGCTATATAATAGTCTTTAAAGTAATCTGTTTTGGTGAACCATTTCACCCCTTCTGTTAGATAGATGTTTATGGATGTTTGGGTGTATTATTTTTTAGGTGTTTCTCCTTATATTCAAGAAAGAATATTTTGAGTGTTTTTATATTTGTAATTTAGAGGGAGTTTATACCCACATTTTACCATAGTGAGATCATTAGATTTTCCCAGGGTTTTTTCCACCTTTATTTAGGGGGGTTCCACATTACCTCCAGTGTTAATTTTTCCAATTTTTTTACGTTATTTTTATATCACAATTATCATTGTTCTGAAGGGACAATTATTTATGGTTTTAACAAGTGGTATCAAAGGGAGGTTTTGATCTAAGTATATTTTGGACTGACGACGTGTACAAATGGTGGAGAAATTCAAGATCAAAAAATTTGATGGAAATAAATTTTCTTTGTGGAAAAGAAAGATACAAGTGGTGTTATAAAAAGATAATTTCATATAATAAATTAGAGAATAACCTGTGGGTGTGATGAAGGAGAAATGGTATGACATGAATATTAATGAAATTTCCAATATCCATTTGGATTTGGCAGATAGGGTCCTTTCAAGTATTGCGGTGAAAAAGATGGTGGAGGAAATTTGGGATACCCTGAAAAAGATGTATTAGAAAAATTCACTACATAAAAAAAATTTCTTGAAAAGATAACAATACACTCATTGAATGGTGGAGTCATAATTAGTGACCAACCACATCAACACCTTCAATACCTAATTTTCTCACCTTATGATTTTAGGTTATAAAATTATTGACAATGAATATGCAAAGATTCTGCACTAGAGTTTTTCAGATTCATATGATAAAATTATCTCCAACCTCACCAATAATATCCTAATGGATATTTTACCCTTCAATGATGTTGCAACTACGGTTTTGGAAAAATAAATTTGGTTCAAGAAAAAGGAAGACAAATAGACATCTTCACACCATTTGGAATCTCTGTCAATGGAAAAAAGAAGAATAATAGTGTGTGGTTCCAGTGGGAGTCAAAATCCTCACATGTCTAAATCAAGGAGAAATAAAAAAACATTAGATACTAAAATTGTGATAAGAGGGGGTATGTTATCAAATACTATTGGAATAAGAAGGGTGGTGAGAATAACTGTCAAGAAATTGTGGTGAGTTAATATGGAAATGGATATGTACTAATCAGTAAAGTGGTGACAATTACTGAAGGTATACAGCATCTCGAGGATGCATGTATTATTGAATCAGGAGAAATATTGAACATTAAATGTCAAAAATAATGGTTTGATCAATATGAAACTATCCCATAATGACTTGTGAACATGAGGAATTGGATGAACTATCCCAGTGGGGTGTATGCCGCAACTCCCTAAGCACGCCTCTAATAGGTCACTGGCTAGTGACTAGCATCGAGTAGACATATTACTAACATGGGAGGAATTTCCTAAGTACCTAAACACACACACATATCTCCAAGCCACAAATTCTAAAAAGAAAAAACCACTTAGTAAAAAAATTCTTGCATACAACTAACCCCACCCAATAGTGTACGATAGGAAGGTAAAGTGCAGTAAATTAAATTGGGCCATAATAAAATCCCACCAAAGGAAAGAGTTTGAAAACTAAAAAGTCTAACTTGTAAAAAAATTGGTACTCAGACTACTACTCGAAACTGTAGGAACACCTCATCCTACCTGAAACCAAAAAGATATGTTCGGTCCTAGTCAGCCCTGGACTCCGTCAATAGTTCAATCATCTACACAAGACATAACACATTTGGGAAAAGCCCGTGTAGTGGTGAGTATAAAAATACTCAGTAGGACACCCTGAAACAATAAAGAAACACACAAGGTAAAGGTAAGGTCAACTCTATATAGTATATGTATATAATATATATAACACGATCATATCCAGATATTCTCAAACCTTGATCTATAGTCTAAAGGTAAGTCACAACTACCGCATACCAACACTAGAGATTTTGTCTAAATATTTAAAAAAGAAACTCATCCAGGAGCACACACTCTTGAGTATGATAGTAATGTTTTTTTTCACCCAAAAATTATGGTTTGTCAGGAATCTTCATGATAGAGATACACTGATTGATCTAAAGATAGGTACAATACACTCCCTTTGGGTGTACTCACTCCACGAGTTTGGAAGATCATGATACACAAATGAGGATCACTTCTAGGGCCATGGGTTAATACCATGACTCGTCCAAATTCACCTGCTATGTAGATGATTGACGTTTGGTAGGATTGTTCCTACCTAATTAGGGTACAATAATAGATATAGGATCTTACTACGGGCCTCTCGGTGGGGATTCATTTTATATCCAATAAAATCCTACTGAAGGGACCATACACTAGTGAATAGGAAATAATACCAACTAACCTTCAAAGAAATAGGAAATTGCACCAACCCTAATGATAATTGTCCAAGATATGGTGGAAAAAATATTCAAGACATGTAGGAATGGGTACACTGTGTGTAGTAGGGTCACATGACATGTCCCTTGACCCCGGTTACTGCCTGTGTTCAATGACCCATGTCATTAGAACAAGTCATGTAGAAGAGGTATAGATGTAATGTATAAAGGCTTACACATCGTGCTAGACAATATGAGGTCCACCCATGTACTCTAGCCATGTGATAGTAAATGGTGTCAATCCATGTTTTCCTTCCCCTATGCCAGCACATGGGGTGACCCATGTATCCAGTCTAGGTATTCCCATATGGTGGGGTACAATCCATATAGAGAATCCATGTACACTACCCCATGTCCATGTACCTCCTTAGATAAACACAAAGCCTCGGGAAAGGGACCACACACTATGTGATAGGGGTCGCATGCCATATGGCACTTTACTGCCTCCTGAAACCCTAACTATAATTGCATGGCGGCCACACATCGTGTATTCTGGGCTACACAGTGTGTTCTATGGAATTTTCCAGAATGCTGGTTCTTCCTTCGTATTCCTCAGTTGATCTTCCTATATTCGATCCAATTATTTGTTGGCATTGAAACAAATTATATGGGGTCATCTCTCCATGGAAATAGAGAATTGGTGGGTTTGGGGCCTCCGATCAGCTTTGAAAACCTATTCTGATCATTCACATGAAAGTTTATTAAAGAACAATATTTCCTAAAATACATCAATCCATCTACCACTTCCATCATCGCACCTCCACTAGGTCATTATGAGGTTGTATCTCCAATTTCATATCATTGTTTTGAGAAAAAAATGTGCAACTATCATCTATTCATATTCCGTGAAAAATGTGATGAACACAAAGAACATAGGGAAAAAAATTGAACAACCCAAGGAATGAACCTTATATGTTTTTTGTTTTTAGCCTCGATCCATCCTGTAATAATGATATAAATAATAAAACAATAAAATAATCATCCTCAAACAATACTCGCAATCAAAACCCTCCAGTAATAATGATAGAATTGTGGGTCAACCTGCTTATGGCTTGATATGCATTCATCATTAAATCCAAGAATGAGGAAAAGTAAGAATTGAAACAAAATGCCCTAACTCAAGGTTGGATCAATCTTTGATGAATATCGATTTCATTTCCTTCAATAATGAAATCCTCCAACTCCGTTGGAGCACCAATCCACGATCTTCTCAATTCACTGTCTTTATTTGTTTAGAGGATTATCCCAGGGTCTATTCTCCAAACATTCAGTGAATTCTAGGGTTATGTTGCTAACCCTATAATTTATGGATAATATCTTACTTAAAGACTTTCAATAACTTCATCAATGCAAAGGATAAATAAAATAAAACTTTAATTTATTTTATTCTTTAAACCTCCAAAAACAAACTTCCACAGATGAACTGTGCCGATCAATGTTAGGTTTTTTCCAAGGTAAATTCCCTGCTATGAATACAATAGTGCCCTTATATTTCAGATCCATACAACCATTTAGAAGCTATTTCACTATTTTAGGAATCCCACTTGTGTGCGTTATTTAATATATTTCAAACATTTTTTTCAGGCACACAGAGCCTCAAGATCACACGTCATCTTAGGGCATGGTCTCAAATTAATTCCATATAATATTTAAAAATAATACCCAAAAAAATTCAATATATTACATTCTCCACACCTTATGGATTTACATTCTCAAAAATCCAAAAAAATGATTTACAAAATGATGTGGGTATTTTGCATGAATCTGAGACTCCCGCCACCATGTGCTCTCCTAGAGATTATCGTACCGCCATCAAATATACACTAATGTATTTTCTCACCCATAAAGTATCCTCTCTTTCTGATCCTCAATCTCCATTGGGTACACAAAAAAAGTCTCTCCATCATCAATGTCCAGCTCTCCTTAGTCGATGATGTACAATGGGTCATGCACATACATTCTCAGATGTGACATGTGGAAGACATCATGTACCGAATCCAACTAAGGGGGTAGAACTAATTGATACACAACCTCACCAACTATACGAAATATCTTAAATGGTCCAATAAACCTTAGAGATAAATTTTTCCCCTGACCAAATCTTTATAACCCTCATCAAGGTGAAACCCAAAAAAAAGAAATTGTCACCTTCCTTGAACAAAAAAGGTCTTCTCCATCTATTAGGATAATATTTTTAATGGAACTATATCGTCTTCATCTTATCTTGGATGATTTTCACCTTCTCTGTAGTAGATGCACCAATTATTGGCCCATGGGTGCCGACTCTCCAGGGACTTTCAATCAGATTAGTGACCTGAAGGGCTGCCCGTAGAGAGCCTCGAATGGTTCCATAAAAATTATGTAGTGGTAGATTTTTTTGTACACAAAATCCACTAGTGGTAGGTGGCCCTTCCAACTATGACTGAATTCCAAGATGCAAGCCTCCAATATGTCCTCTATAACCAGAATGGTTCTCTCCATCTGTTCATCCATCTCAGGATGAAATGTTGTGCTCGAGTGTAACTAAGTCCCAAAATCCTCTTGTAATCCCATCCACAACCAAGATGTGAAATAAGTATCAGGATCTTAAACTATCATCGATGGGACTCCATGGAGTCGAACTATCTCCTAAATATATATGAATCCCAAGATCTCTACTAAACTATGCTCTCATATAGGTAGAAAGTGGGCTAACTTGGTGATTCGACCAATGATCACCCATATGATATCATGTCCTTTATATGTACGTGGTAAACACATTATGATGTCTACTGATATCACATCCCACTTCCATTTGGAATCCTCAAGGGGTTGAGTCAAACCTACTGGAACCTGGTATTTAACCTTCACCTTCTGGAACATAAGGCATCGAGAAAAAATGTCTGCCACTACCTTATTTATAACTATCCACAAAAATCTACATCATAGGTCCTAGTACATCTTTACCACACTAGGGTGTACCACCAAAGGGGATGTATGAAACTTTCTTAGAATCTCCTCCTGAAATTCCATTAGAACAACTATTCATCCTATAAAAAGGGTGATGTTCTCCCCACCTTTTGAATAGCCATTAGGCACATGCCCTATGGACATCTAAGCACATAGGGTCTCATAGTTGGTATCCCCAATATGTGCCTCCCCGAATTACTGTAAGAGTTTATGGGTGCAACCATCAAATGGAGGTAAGTCTATCCATCTCCATACACAAATGATAACTGTAACGAGGAAAACTAATCTAATGCCTCATTCAGTAAGTATGAACATAATCTTCTACTAATATCATCTTCCACCAAGTTCCCCTTCCTAGGAGTATAGACAATCTCATAGTCATAGTCCTGGTGGAACTCTATCCATATCCTCTATCTCAAGATCCGATCCTTTTGAGGGAAGATATACATGAAACTCATGTGATTAGAGTTGATGATAAACCACTCTCCCATAAGGTAGTGTCACCACATCTTACATGTGAAGACTACCGCTACTAACTTAGGATCATGGATCACATAGTTTTTCTCATGTGGTATCAAATGGTGTGAACCATAGACAATCATGGCATATATCTACATCTGGAAAAAAACTATTTTGGTCCCTGATGAATTATAGAATACAATGTACTCAACACCCTCCTCTAGAAATCTCAAGATTGGAGTGCTAATCAAACTCTACCTCAAATACTGAAAATCCTGATGGCACTTCTCTGTCCATACGAAAGGCTACCCCTTTTGGGTTAAAGCAGTCATTGGTGTTTATATCCTTGATAAATCAGGTATGATTATCAGATAATATCCTTCCATTACAAGGATTCTTTGTACCTTCATCACACTCCGAGGTGGCTCACATGCTAACACTACCTACACCTTAGTTGGGTCAACTACCACTCTATCTACCGAGATAACATGTACCAGAATGTGGAACACATAAATATAGAACTATAACTTTGAGAGTTTACTATAAATTTGGTGCTCTTAATCTACACCCAGAACCATGTGTAGGTGTCTCTCTTGCTCCTCCTTGGACACCGAGTACACAAGGATATTGTTGATGAAGACTACCATGAATCGGTCTATGTAAGGCTGAAAGATTCGTTTCTTGTGTCCCATGAACAGTACTAGGGAATTCATCACACCAAAGGTCATACACAAGTACACATTATTACTGTAGAGACATCTGAATGTTTTATTTGGTATATCTGCATCCCTTACTCCTAGCTGGTGATAGCCTGATTTAAGGTTGACCTACGAGAACCATCGTGCCCCACTCAACTGATCAAAGAGGTCATTGATCTACATTAGTGGATACATATTGTGCATGGTCACCTATTAAAGCATTATTAATCCACACACAACCTCAAGTTCTCTTCTTCCTTCATAGAAAAACATACTGGGGCTTCCCAATGAGAAATACTAAGCCTCATGAAGCCCTTCCTCTACAAGTCCTCCATCTGCACCCTCATCTTGTGAAGATCTATGGGAGCCATCTGATATTATGGTGATGTTATAAATTTGATACTAAGGTGTAAGTCAATTCAGAAGTCAGTCTCTTGATGGGGAGGTAACCCTGGAACATCTTCTAGAAAGACGTCCTCATACTCCACCACTACTGGTGGGAACTGAGAGCTCATAACCTCTTCTGCTATGTGGGTAAGGCTAGCCAACATTTGAGTGATCAGCTGAACCCTCCTATGAATGATCCCATCCTATTCTGCATGAGTTTCCCTTTTTCCCAAAAAAATAAAACCTCTTCCCATCGCTGTGGATAGAGTACACCTTTCGTCTAAAATAGTCTATTGGGAATGGACCAAATATAGCCAATTCATACTGATAATGACGTCGTAAGGCCTCGACGCTGCCACCAAGAGGTACCAACTGAATCTCTCAACTCCAAGGTCCAGATCAAACTATCAACACAAGTGTTTGATCATCTAGTCTCCTACCATAGGTGTCTCCAAGAGTAAGGGTCAAGTGAACTCTTCTACCAGAATCATAGGGTCTCGTAGAGGGTAAGTGGTGGGAAAATAATGACTAGAACCTATTTATATAAGTAAAAAAGATATGGTAGAAAATAAATAGATCATACCTCAGGTCAACCCTAGAGTCCTTGGATCATAAGACTAGACCACATGTTCTTTCCCCTTCCCCTGTTATCCAGCTCCTTGAGCTTGGTGTGGACCTCCAGGGGGTGGTGGTGGTAGTATGTCAAAACTTCTTCCACCTATTCTAGATCTCCTAGATCCTCTGACACATCTATCTCCTAGAAAATCTTCTTTCTCCACTCTTTGTCTCTACCTCAGTGGTCTACCCATCGTCCCCTTGTCAGCAGATCGACGGGTTGGGAAATCTCTAGTGAGATGTCCCATACCATCTCATGTGTAGCATCACCTCTCCCTAGGATAATTTAATCCACCTTGAAAGCCCAAAACTATAGATTCCCTATCCTGGGACCTCCTATAACATCTCCCACATACATATCCCTATGTCTGATGTCAACTCCCTACTGCCGAGGTCTCCTCACCTGTATGCCCACTACTAACTATCATTGGATGCATCTGCTCAGCTATGAAACTCTTGACAACCAAATCTCTCTCAAGAACCCCAATATAATTCAGAACTCATAGAGCTATAACCCTAGCTCTGATGTCACAATGTAGACCTCGATCCAAGGTCTGAGCCCTGAAATGCTTATCCCTGACCATATCCATCGAGTACATGGAGAGGTTGCTAAACCATGATGAACATTCATCCATTATCAAGCTACCCTTATGAAGCCGATGAATCTCCTGTATATGCACTAATCACAGCATAACTAGAGAGGAATAATCTCTAATGAGACACTTGAACTCTGTACAGAAAAGTTTCGCCTCATCGTGAGTCTTCGTGGTCAAAATCCATCATTTACCTACGAAACCTTGAATAAGGATTGTCGATAGGATCACCATATGGTTCCCTAGTATCCTCAATAGATGGAAACATTTATCAACCACCTCAATACATTCCTCAACAACCTGGGTGTTGGGATCATATTAGAACCTGATGGGTATCTATATCTAAAACTGATGGAGCATGCTCTGCATGGGCTCTTCATCTGTTGATATTGTAGGTACCATGTGACTCTCCACTGGTGGTGGTATAGATGGTGCACCACATGGAGGCAACATCTGGGAAACCAATCCCTGTACTAATTCCTTGTCATTGATGGGGTCTTCCTTATGATCGAGCTGATAAATACTAGCTGGAATGCATCTTGGAGGCATCGTATAAGAAAAAAATATGTACCATGGTCAATGAGTATATTTGGAAAGCTAACTCAAGAAGGACATGGAAACACAACCCATTACTATATTATGTATGTACCATTATTTTCCCTCTAACCATTGTTCTCATGTACCGAGTCAAAAACCAGGTTATCAGAGTCTGGGTGTATAGATATATTGATCACCCGTACTAACACTAAACACCCTAACCTAAAATCTAAACAAGAAACACTTAACATTATTACCCCAAACCAATCTTAGAGACTTTTGTTCCTAAGGTAGAACCTACTAGCCTTTGATACCACTCTTTCACAACCCCGTACTAGTGGAAACCATGTCGTGACTCCCAATGCCCACTTCTAATTGGCCAAGAGGTGGTGACTAGAACAGAGTAGGAATATCACTAATATGGGAGGCATTCACTAAGTACATGTACACATACACACCTCTCCAACCCACAAATTATGAAAATTAAATACCACTAAAGAAAAAAATTCATTCATAACACAAAACCCAACCAATATAGTACGATAGGAATTTAATGATAAGTAATGTTAACTGGGCCCGAATACAAGCCCACCAAAAGAAAGAGTCTAAAAACTACAAAGTCCAACCTATAAAAAAATAGGTACTGGGACTACTAATCAAAACTGTAGGAATACTTCATCCCTCTTGAACTCACAAATGTATATCTGGTCCTAGTCCACCATAGAATCCATCAAAATATCACTCCTCTACACAAGACATGACACATGTGGGAAAATCCCATGTAGGGGTGATTATAAAAATAATCAATAGGACACCCTAAGACCATAAATAAATACACAACATAAAGCTATAGTAAGATCTAAATCATATATTTATACAATACATATAACAAGAAAATATTTATATCTACTCAAACATCAACCCATAGTATAGTGGTTAGTCACAACTACTGCATACCAAGACTAGAGATTCAGTCTGAAGATTCTATAACGCAACTCATCTCAGATCACACACTTCTGAGTTTGATAGTACTGATGATGTCTACCTGAGAAGTGTGGTTATTTTGGAATCATCATGAGAGAGATAAAATGAGCGATATGAAGAGAGATATGATACACTCGCTCAAGGTGTACTCACTCTATGAGTGGGGAAGATCATGATACGTAGATGAGATTCACTATGAGGGCCATGGAGTGATACCATGACTCCTCTAGATTCACATACTAAGTATAGGATCTAAGTTTGGTAGGATTGGTCACACTGATACCAAGACACTACTTAGGGTATAACAATGGATATAGGATCCTTCTTTGGGCATCTTGAAGGGGATTCATGACTATATCTAGTAAAATTATATAGAAGGGACCATACTCCTGTGAATATAAAACAATACCAACTATCCTTCATAGGAACAAGAAATGGAACCAACACTAATGAATATTTTCTAGGATATGGTGGACAAGAGAATCAATCCATGTAGGAATGGGTACACAGCATGTTAGGGTCACACGTCATGTCCCATGACCTTGGGAACTACCCCTGTTCAACAACCTGTATCATCAGAACATGTCATGTTGAAGAGGTATAGACTATGTGTAGAAAGGTTCACATGTTGTGTCCTAATATATGGGTTCCACCTGTGAACTCTGGTTGTGTTCCAGTACATGGCTTTAACCCATGTTCTCCTAGCCATGTACCAGTATACAGGGTAACACGTGTATCAGGTTAGGGTCATCCATGTAGTGGGGTACACACCGTGTAGAAAATATGTGTACTCCACCCTATATCTGTGTACCTATTGAGAAACATGTCGATCCTTCATAAAGGGCCCATATGTCATGTGGCAGGGGTCACACATTGTGTGGAACTTTACTACCTCCTAAAACCCTATCTACCATTGAGTGGGAGCCACACTCCATGCAGTTTGGACCACACGCCGTGTTCTGTGGAATTTTCCAGAATGTTGATTCTTACTCCATGCACCACGGTTAATCATATGGGGTTCAATAAGATGATTTGTTAACCTTGAAATTCATGATCTAAGATCATATCACCACAGTAACACTGAATCAGTGGATTTAGGGCCTCCGATCGGCTCTGAAAACCAATTCCGATCATTCACACAAAAGTCACTCAAAGAATGCTATATCCTAAAATACATCAATCTATCTTCCTTCATCATGGAACCTCCTCTATGTCATCACGAGGTTGGATCACTGATTTTGGATCATTACACCAAGAAATGGAGGCGCAATGATCATCCATTCATATTTTGTGAATAATGTGATGAACATATGGGAGAAAAGAACAATTGAACAACCCAAGGAGTGAACCTAGACCATTGTTCATTTCCAGAATCAATCCATTTCATAAGAATGATCAAGATAATAAAATAAAAAAATAATCCCCAAATAATATCACCAATCCAAACCATCCCATAAGAATGATTGAACCATGTGTCAACCTATTCGTGGGTTGATATACATTCGTCATTAAATCCAAGAATGGGGAAAATAAGTAATTGAAACAAAATTCCCTACCATTGGGTTAGATCATTCATTGAAGTAGATTTGTTATATTTCCTTCATCATTGAGATCCTACAACTTCGCAGGTACAACGATCCGCAATCTGGTTGATCCACCATCACCGTTTTTTGAGAGGTTTATCCAAGGCTATCTTCTCCAATGATCTCAAATAATTCCATGTTTATGTGGATAACCATATAATTATTTCACAGTAGACTACTTAATGGATTATGGTCACTATATCAACACAATGGATAAAAAAAGTTATTTTATTTTATTCTTTAAACATCCAAAAACTAACTTTCACAGCCAACATATACCGACCAATGTTAGGCCTCACCCAAGGTAAAGTCTCTTCTCTGAATGCAACGGTGCCCTCAAATTTCTGGTTCAAATTCCATTTTTGAAGCTATTTCACTATTTAAGGAAAACCACTCATGCATGATATTTAATATATTTAATATATTTAAAACATTTATTCTGGGCACACCGGGCATCAGAATCTCATGTATTCATAGCTCTTGGTCTCGAATTAATTCCATATAATATTTAAAAATAATACATGAATTTTTTTTAGAAATTACAAGAATAGTAAATCCTTAATTATTGTTGGAGTCCAAACCATAAAATTGAAGATGCACAATAACATAGTTCAAACCATTCAAGGAGTATCCCATCATAGGGGCCCCAAGAAGAACATTTTTTCATTGGAATAATTTTATGATATCATATGGAAGACACACATCAAGAAAGGGATGATGAATATTTTTAAGGGAGTTCTTGTGGTGATGAAGGAAGAGAATATCTCAAAGAACTTATATGTTATTATGGGTGAAATATAAAATAGATATGGTTGTCACATTAACTACCTCAACAGAATTGTTGATGATTTTATGGAATTTTTTTTCATATGTATGAATAAGGCTTGAATATTATTTCTAATAGTGAGATTCTATCTGGGCTTATAAAGATATTCTTACCATTTTATAGGCATTGTGTTTTGAGTAAGTGACATTGGTTGAAGTTTGGAACATCAATGATAAAAAGAAAGGAGATCTTGGACTTGATCCATTATGTAATTTGGAAAGCACTGTTTGTGTCCCTAGGAGGAGCATGGTAATTTGTATCTTTCATTGATTAATATTCTAGCTGATGTCAGTTGTTCGAAATTAAGAAAAAAGTGTATATATCTGGATTCTTCAAAACATTAAAAGCATGGAAGGATACTGAATCTAAAAGGATGATCAAGTGTTTGGGGACTGAAAATAGTGGATGATATACAAGTGAGGAGTTTTATTCTTTTTTTCAATAGAAAGTCATCAAGAGATAGTTCACAGTGGACTAAACTCCTCAATAGAATCAAGTGATAGAGTTGATGAAAATAACCTTATTGGATATAATAAGGGTGATGATGGAGACTGTAGGATTTTACAAGAAGATATGGGAAAAAGAAGTGAATATTGTTGGTTGTGCGATAAATTGATCACCTTGAGTGGAAATTAATCTGAAGACACTGATAGAGATGTAGATCATTAAACCTTCTGACTATTCCAAATTTCATAATTTTAGAAGTCCTATATATGAACTATTTAAAGACCCAGAATGATCAATGTTTGACATGAGATCAAGGGAATGTATCTTATTAGGATATTCTGATGGTGTTAAGGGGTTTCATTTTTGGGATCTCACTGCCCAAAAAATTTTCATTAGCTGAGATGTCATTTTCAGGGAAGACAAGATGAAAATGATGATTGATAAAGAGAAAAAGAAATAAAATATAGAAATTGTAAAAGTAAGGGTGGAGTAAAAAATAATCAAAGATCCAGTTTCCTCTTAGGCTTTTTAAATCATGATGATCAAGTACTGGATGATCCTAGACTATGATAGTTAAGTCGGAAAAAAAGAGAATAATATGGAACTCAGATTCTATCATTGAGATTTGTTGGAGTAGGTATCATAGGACCAACTATTTTTACTTTGATTACATGAATATTCAATGTATTTAATATTAATAAAAAATATTATAACAAGTTGTTTTTTTCTACATGACTCTAAAGTAATAATGTCCTAGAGTATACATCACATAGATATGGTTAAAGCAGTTCCCCACAATAATGAGAACCATGATGTGCTATGAAGATATTCTAAAAAAATGTTCTATTGTTGGATAATGTACTATGATGGGACATATCAGATATGATTTCTCAAAAGTAAATTAGGATTCTTATCATGAAGTTTTCAATTAGTAATCTTCAAGAAGAGAGATTATGTGAACAAACCTACAAGTACAAATTCTTCATGTTTTGGATTCATTAAATATTACTTTCTATGAGCATGTGTGATGGTCCAAAGACTTCATTGGAATCCTCATGTATTAATCATGTTTTAATGATAAAAAATCCTATTCATTCTATAAACCTTGTCAACTCCATGAAATCTATATCACATCAAATGCATAGTTGTTTAGTAAAAGCTATCCATAGCTCTTAAGTTCCATACACCTAGTTTGGTTACTATATCTTATCTGTTGATCTACATTATAATGACTTATCTGACAAATGATTGAGTTTAATCCATTCCATAAATATCACTACTTAATTCTGAATACATATATTTTCCTAAGTCTAAGACACTGTGAACTACCAGACACCATGACATCTAGACACTGTGAAGCAGACAATGTGAACCAGACACCGTGAACAAGACACCATGAGCCAGACACCATGAACCAGACACCATGAACAAGACACCATGAACCAGACACCATGACATCCAGACACCGTGAACAAGACACCATGAACTAGACACCATGAACGACACACCGTTTCCATGACATACTGTGACACCGTTTCTTAATATGTTTTGTCGTCTTTCAATTTAATCTCTAATGGTCATATTTGAACATTTTAAATGCACTTACAAATTTATTATTTCATTGTAGTCATGTCATCTAATAGTACGAGGTACAAGGTGTAGAATACATGCAACCTATCTGCTCAAACACATGCACTCCAAGATAAAAGAGTAATGCCCATAAATAAAGAAGTTTGGAACGACACTAAAAAGCAAAACAAGCGGGTGGGCATGAGCACGACAACAGAATACACTTAGATAATTCCTGAAGAAATAATTGTCTCATGATACTCAACGCTGCTAGAGAACAAATGAAGCTAAATTGAATCCCATAATTCAGAATACCTTCACGCTCTCAAACATCACAAAAAACACAAGCCAGATCTGTCTAACTTACGATACTCTATTTTACATATGATAACTTGATTTTAGCATCTACTTCATCTCAGAAGTCTAGAGTAGTAAATACTGACATTCAGAGCATTTCTAAACCTATCACAATATTTCTTCTTTGTTGTGTATCTTTTTACTATCTTTCAAGCAGTGTGTGTATCTATATAACAACACACTCTGTCTCTTACATTAAACTGAAGGATACACAATATCTTTACTCAAACATCTTTTTACACTTGTGTATACCCATAGATAAGTTTGGAAGAGGTCCCTATGTGGACTGGTTGTTCATACCCACGAAGAACTGTGGAAGAGGTCCCAGGGTGACCTGGACAGTATTTTGTAGTATTGTTTAACCCCTATAAAAGGTGTGGATCAAGTATATTTATATAAACTACTTGGTGGTAGGTTATCACCAAGTGGAGTGGATTAGGTCTCGGCTTGAGACTGAACCACTTTTTTCATATCCACTGTGCTGCTTAATATAGACTTCTCCATTTTACTGCCTTACTATATAATTCAGAAATCACTTCACTTTGATAGTTAATCTTGGAAATAATTTATAATTTTCTTTCCTTAGTAGAATTGATTCAAAAGTAATTTTAATAACAGGTCTTAAGATTACTGAGAACTAATCATTCTAAGAAGTTATTTAAACAGTCAAAATCCTATAATAGTATAACCTTGATTAACAGGGTTGTATTTAACCTTTTGGGGAAACCTTTTTATGAATACATTATAACAAGAATTTATTATACTTACTCAATTCACCCCCCCCCCCCTTGAGTAATCTACTCTGACCAACATTGGGTATCAGAGAGTGTTTATTAAGACTTTTTAAACCTTATTCAACTGTGATTATAGTTGTACTATGAAGATCTATAAATTTCTATTAATTCTAAATTTCTAGATCTCTCAATGTATTTATTTATTATGGATAATATATTGGAAGGTACTGCAACCAACAAAACCACCATCATTTAATGGAACCAATTATTCTCAATGGAAAATTAAAATGAAAATGCATTTAGAGAGTATGGGTTTTGAAATTTGGTCTTCCATTATAGATTAATATAATATTCCTACTACTGATAGTATAATATGGGATAAACCTATCAAAACTAACTATAATAACAATTTCATAGCTATACATGTTTTATACTACTCTTTATGAGATAAATAATTCAATAGAATGTCTTCTTGTAAAACTGCCCATGAAATTTGGGATAACCTGTCTGTCTCAAATGAAGGAACATCTAGTGTAAAAGAAATGAGACTTAATACTTATACTATTAAATATGATAACTTTAAAATGAACCCTAATGAGAATATATCTTACATTTATCTTAGGTTCAATAAGATTTTCAACACAATGATTTATCATCGAATAGAAGTCACTACCAAGGAACAGATCATGATAATTCTTAGATGACTTCCTAACAGATGGAGAGAAACCTCTGTCTCTATTAGAAAATCATGCGACATTATCAAGCTACCTGTAAAAGAACTCATTAGGAAACTGATGATGTATGAAGAAGATCTTAAAGACAACAAGGAAGAGGAGGATGAACCAAAAATGAAATCTATTTCATTCAAAACCACCACCTCTAAACACAAAGACAAAGGGAATTGGATGCTCCTGTAGAAAGTTCTAGTAGTGAACAATCATCACATTACAGTGATGAGAAGATGGCTCAATTCGCCATAAGATTCAAGAAATTTTGCAAGAAGAATTTTTTTTCCGAAAGGCTAACTTCAAGGGAAAATGTGACCAAAAAGGAAGTTGGAATAAGGATCGGAAAAGATGTGACAAGACTGATTAGATTGTATTCTATGAATGTAAGAAAAAAAGGAGATATCATGGCTGACTGTCCAAAGCTCAAGAACAAAAATAGGTATGAGGACAAGGAAAATAAGTATAAAAAGGAAATTAAAGCAACCTAGAGTTCTTCTAAGGATAGTTTAAGTGACTCAGAAACATCACATGATGAACAAGATAACAAATCCAATATGCGTTTTATGAAAAAAAAAAATATGAGCTAACACTGGACTCTCCTATACATAATTTATACTATTCTGTTGATGAGAGTGACTTTGAAAATATTACTAATAAATAAATGTTTGAATACTCTAACATGCTTGAAGAAACATGCAATGAAATAAAAGAAAAATATAAATCATTGAAGAAACAGTATGCTCTTATTGTGACTATTAAATCTGAAGTCACAACTGAAAAAGAGAAAAATTCTCAACTTCTCAAAGAGAAAAACAATGTAAAATTTTTTAATGAGAAATTGAAGAATGACCTATGAAGGTTTACCAATGGGAAAAATACCATTACTCAAATTCTTGGAAAAAAATTTCCCCTAAATACAACACTGTCATTGCTTATCAACCTGAAAAAAATATATTGGTAGAACAAATTTTGTTTCTAAATCTAGGACATATAGTTTTACTCTCAGTTCTGGACACAAATCAAATAATTCAATTTATGATACACTTTCTAGTATTTCATGTTTTTCTGGACCAAATAGATTTTATTTTTCAAATTCCTTACATAATGCTTATATGAAACCAATGAGGTAGATATAGGTTCCTAAAGCACTTATTAATAATATTACTAGACCTAAAAATGTATGGGTACCAAAATCTGTTTTTTCTTAATCATTTTTTAGGAAAGCTTCTTAAAGAGTTCCTATAAAATTTGATGGTACATGGACAATGGATGTTTAAGACACATGACATGAGACTACTCATGCTTTAATAACCTAATAAAAACAGATGGATTACATGTCATATTTGGAGACAATTCCAAAGGAATGATTATCGGCCTCGGCTAAACTGGTAACTCTAACTCATTTTTAATTTCTAAAGTACAGTTTTTTGATGGATTAAAATATAATATACTTAGTATCTCACAATTATGTGATGTTTGATTTCATGTTATATTTGAAAATGATGCTTTCAATGTCTTTAATTCTAAAAATGAATTAGTATTTTTTTCATTAAGAAATTATATTTTTTACTCTATTAACTTAGATTCCTTAGCTTCTAAAATGATTCATTATTAAGTTTATTTCATAAAGAGTCTTGGCTCTGGCATAGGAGACTAGGACACTGTAATATTCACTCTATTAGAATTATAACTAGAAAAAGTTTAGTTAAAGACTTAACCAAACTTGAATTTGCAAATGACAAAGTGTGTAATCCCTGTCAAAAGGGATAACAACACAAAATTTCCTTCAATCCAAAGAAAGAAGTGTCAAATTCTCAACCTCTTGAAATGGTTTACATGGATTTTTTGGGAACTTCTAGAGTTTATAGTTTAAATGGGAATCACTATGTTTATGTTCTTGTAGATGACTTTTCTAGATATACTTGGACCTTCTTTATGGCTCAAAAAACAGAATCCTGTTCTTATTTTACTAAATATTACAATTATGTGGAAAATCTTAGTGGACCTAGAATAAAATCCTTAAAAAGTGATCATGGTCGTGAGTTTGAAACTCAAGAGTTTGAATCCTTTTGCTCACAAAATGGTTATATTCAAAAAATTTCTTCCCCTAGAACACCTCTACAAAATGTAGTATTAAAAAGAAGAAATAGAACCCTAAAAGAGATCGCTAGAACAATGCTTAGTGAATATGACCTACCTATTTATATTTGGGATGATGCTGTCAATACAGCATGCTACATAATCAATAGAGTGTTCATCATACCTATTCTTAAAAAGAATCCTTATGAGTTATAGATCAATCGAAAACCCAAGGTTAACTAATTCAAATTTTTTGGTCACAAAGTATATATTCGTAATACTAAGGGAAATCTTGAAAAAATTTCATCCAAGAGTGATGAAGTAATCTTTTTAGGATATTCCATATCCAGTGAAGCCTATAGAGTGTTCAATAAAATAAATAAATGTGTGTAAGAATATATCCATGTCAAATTTGATGAAATAGATCCACATGAGCCTAAAACCATTATAGAGAACATGGAGGATGGTGTATCAAATATGAACATCAATCCAAATTTCTCAAACCGTTCTGTGAAAGAATCTGTGAAAACTTCATGTTCTGGAAATTCCTTAGACTCAAGTCACAATGAACCTAAACCTGTTGATGAACATGAAATCACTAGTCCCTCCATTTTTAGCGCTATTAGAACTCTTGAGAACCATCCTTTAGATGCTATTGTAGGAGAAATAGACAGAGGAACTAAAACTAGTGCTTCTCTTAGAAATCAGGTTGAACATCAAGTCTTCTTGTCACAACTTGAGACTAAAAACATTAATGATTCTATCAATGAAGAATTTTGGGTGATGGATATGCAAGAAGAACTTAATCAGTTTGAAAGAAACAAAGTACGGAAACATGTTGAAAGACCTAAGGATACATTCACCAAAGGCACTAAATTGGTGTTTAGAAATAAGGTAGATGAAGCTAATAACATAGTTAGAAACAAGGCTAGATTGGTTCCACAAGGCTATAGTCAAGAATAAGGAATTGACTATTAGGAGACCTTTGCACTAGTAGCTAGACTTGAAGCCATCAGAATCTTTCTTGCTTATGCTGCACATCTAAATTTCAAACTATATCAAATGGATGTTAAGAGTGCATTCTTAAATGGGTATATAGCTGAGGTTGTCTTTTTAGAAAAACCCATAGTTTTACAAACCCCCATTTTCCAAAATCATATTTTTAAATTATCAAAATCTTTATAAGGTTTAAAACAAGCTCCAAGAGCTTGGTATGATAGGTTGAGTACTTTTATTTTTTCCAAAGGTTTTAACAAAGGAATATATAACCCTACCCTATTTATAAAAGGAATTTATAACGATGATTTAGTTGTTCAAATCTATGAATATGACATTATATTTGGATCTTCAATATGTTCATTATGTGTTTATTTTTCTAAAATGATGCAAAATGAATTTGAGATGAGTTTAATGGGTGAACTAAAAATCTTTCTTGGATTTCAAATCCTTAAATATAATGATGGTATTATTTTAACTCAAAGTAAATATACTAGTGATCTTATAAAACATTTTGGATTGGATATCACTAAAAGTAGTGACACTCCCATGAGTACCACTTGTATGTTGGATCTTGATGAAGATGGAAAATATGTTGATCAAACCACTTATAGAGGAATGATTGGAAGATTACTCTACTTAACTGCTAGTCAACCTGACATTATGTTTAGTGTGTGTGTTTGTGATCATTTTCAAGAAAATCCAAAGGAATCTCATTTAAATGTTGTAAATAGAATTTTCAAATACCTCAAGCATACACCCAAACTAAGACTATTCAATCCTAGAGTAAAATCATTTGAATTAGTTAGATATTCTGATACTGACTTTGGTGGCTATAAGTTAGATAGAAAGAGAACCTCTATAACATGTCACTTTTTAGGCAACTCACTAGTATCATGGTGTAGTAAGAAAAAAATTATATTGCATTATCTACTATAGAAGATGAATATATAGATCTTGGCAGTTGTTGTGCATAAATCTTGTGGATGAAACACACATTACTAGATTATGGATATCAATTCAGGAATGTACCTATAAATTGTGACAACAGAAGTGCTATTAACATCTCAAAAAATCCTGTTTCACATTCTAGTACAAAGCATATTGATGTAAGACATCACTTTTTGAGAGTTCATTATAAAAAAGGTGATATCACTTTGGAATTCATTGGTACAGAGTATCAGCTTCCTGATATATTTACCAAACCCTTAAATTATGAAATAATAGACTTCATCATACATGAATTAAGCATGATAAATCTTAAGTAAATTTCTCATTGTTTTATATCTTACTATTTTATATATCACTATTTCATGTTTACGGTCTCATAGTTAGTATTTCGTGATTACTGACTGATAGTCACTGTCTCACCATAAGGTTCAGTCACTGTCTCATCATAAGATTCACTCACTGTCTCACTGTAAGATTCAATCATTGTCTCACCATAAAATTCAATCACTATCTCACTATAAATACATGATATAGTCTCACCGTAAAGATTCTTTATGATTTTTATTTACAAAGTAAAAACCGTATCGCATCAATTATTCGTTTCACCTTTTTATTTTCTGGTGGTTTTACGTTTGCGACGTTTGGTATTCCTAAATAATAAAATAAAGGAAGTGTCACTTTTCTTTCACTCGAGCAATCTTCTAATCACTCAATTTTTAACCCTTCCTCAAACCTTCAAGCCTTCTCTCTCTTGAACCTTCGGTGAATTCCCAGGATGAAATGCCCTTCATCGTTGACTCCTGGGAAACGTATCTCAAATAAGATGAAGATCAAACCCAAGCTAGCACCCAAAGGCCCTCTAAATACAAAATATGGTGAACCAAGTAGTGGTACCTGAGAATGAGATAAGCCCTAAGTGGCTTCTATCGATTAATTCTCTAGTTTTGAAAGTTTTAAAAGATCAAGGATGGTTAGAATAGTTTTTGAAGGAAGATAGACCTATCTAACCTAATATTGTTGCTCAATTTTATCAGTATGTTCAGTTATCCTTTTATTCTAAAGATGGTTATGTTGTGGGAAGCTTGATAAATAGCCAGAAATTATCATTATCTTTGAGGTTATGAGATTGATGCCTTAGTATACCTCATGAAGGAATCTTTGAATACTATCAGAGATGACCTCCACCTTCTAGTGAATTATTTGTTTTGGAATATTCTTTGAAAATATTAATCGAAAATGGCACCAAGAGGAGAGCCATTGATGCTGGACTGGATGGAGAATCTAGACTTATATTTAAGTTTATACAGAACCTGATTAGCCCCAGAAAAGGAAATTTTTCTATACTAAAATATCATGATGTATTTCTGATTCATCTTATGAAAAATGGGCATAAGATCAACCTTTGTAAGTGTGTCATACACCATATGTGCGAGCTGATAAAAACCACAACCAAGTCAACCCCCCTATTTTATTCTTAGGCTATCTCATCCAAGCTTCATGACAAAGGTATGGTTGGACCTAATAAAGAATTTATCAAGGATTGTGAGTTTTTCCTTTCAAAATTAATTATTAAGAGGATGAAAATCAATTGGAATCCTTGGAAAAAGGCATGGTTGGAAGACAATGATAGGATTTATGAAAAGTTCAATCTGGTGTAACATCCCTTAAGACCAAAAGATATTTTTATTCCTAATTTGGAACCAGATGAATTTTTGAGTATTTTGAAGAATAATAAGAAGAATAAGAGGTTGTTGTGACTCCTAGAGAAATTTTTTTTGATAAGGAATATAGTACTCCTATCCCTCATGTAGTAAGTGAAAAGGTAGTCCCTCTTTCTGAAGATGTTGTAAATCTGGAAGATCAACCCAAAGTTGAAACAGAATCTGTTGTCAAAGAAACTAAAAAGAATGCTATGGAATATCTTATAGAAGAAGAATTACCTTTTATGCAAGAATATGACCTTGAAGAACACCCATTGGAACAATCTATTCTTGAAGTCATTCCTTCGGATGAGGAAAGGCTAGAGCTAGCTTTTTAGCTGGCTAGACGGGAAATGAGAGAGGAACTAAGAGATGAATTCATGGAAATAGATCAAGCTCCTAATACTCTTAGTCCTGAGAAGGATTCAACTGTTGATGGGGAGAAACCACCAAATCTAGAATCTTTTGAACTTCCAAACTCGATTGATCCAAGCCCTATAGACTATCGGTGTAAATTCCCCATCTTTTATGATGTGGATGACTCCAAAGAAGTCTTAGTAAAAGGCCTTGACCTTTCCACTATGTTCCTATTGAAATATGTCTCTAATGTTTCCCCTGAAAAAGAACCTGATCCCGTATCAGTCCCTATCCCTGAACCTTCACCAGAACAACCATCCTTGGTAAGTAAAGATGATATGAAAGAATTTGGAGCTACCCTTTTAGCTGCTGTTGAAGAAATCTTGAATACCTTACCAGCTCCTATAGTAAATATAAGTGATTTAGATGCCTCACTATTGTTGTAAAAATATATTTGGAAGATTCAACCCAAAATGCTTCATGATATTCAAGAAGTTAGAGTTGAAAACAGACTGCTTAGTGATGAAGTGAAGACTCTAAGAGGTATGTTTGAAGACATGGAGAAAGTGGTTGATTTGAGATCAGATCGTTCTTCTCATCCTGTGGAGCCTTTGGTTCCTCAAACCCCACAGGATTTTGCCTCTCAGATTCAACCTCATTTAGCTTACTTAGTTGAAAAGGTCACAGAAAGAAAACAATATATTGTAAGAGAGATGCGATAGCTTGTTGTTAATATTAACAAGCTCACTGATGATTATATGGAGTACCTTTAGAAAGTGATTAATCAACTAAAATATCTCACCTCAGCTATCACTTCTTTTAAAGCATCTAGAAAATCAACTCAAACTCCCTTAGACAGTGACCTGCTTAGAACAATGGTCAAAGAAAAACTTCAGACTATGATTAGTGGTTTCCATAAAGATTATCTATCTGATGTTATCAAAAATCGTGACAGAGTTCTTGATCTGGTCCAAATACATTCAAAAATTTATAATGATGCTCAGTAATAAATTTCCAAGAAAGTGGATTTATACTTCAACCAAATCGTCTCAAATACTGACATGACAAACTATTTCAAATATCTTGTAGAAAATCTGATTATTTCTCCTGTTACTCAAGCTTTCAAGACTCAAGTCCAAAAGATCACAGAGTTCACTCGTCTTTTGGATAATATTATGAAAAAAATGATGACTTTAAGAAATCAATGTTTTATGGTGGAGATATCATTACATATTTTATTAAGCTTCTGATGCCCTATCTTAATGTACAGAGTATAAACATTGTTTCTCCTACGGCTGACCCTCTGAGACCTGGTTTTCCTAATTTCACCTCTAACCTAGCCTCCACTTCTTTGTCTTTCAGTCAGGAACTGAGTTAGATCAGGCCTGTGATCCTTGATCAACAATTGCCTCAATATTCTACTTCACCTACTCTTTCTCCCTCTGTCTTTGAAGGTCTTCCTTTACCTTCTCTATCAACCAGCTCATTCCATTCTTCTACCTCAACCTCTTCTCCTATGGATTCCTCTTCTACTACTATTGCTAAGGGAAAAGAGAAGACCATCCAATAATGAAGGATAGTTCTTACTCCCTTTTGATTGAATCTTTTTACCTTTTTTGTACTTTTTGTAATACCCCTGTTTTTCTCTAATGCATTATGCACTTTTCTTGCATCTTTTGTCTTTATTTTTCTTTCTACCTTTTGATAATCCCAAAAGGGGGAGAAATATGGGAGAAATATAGGAGAATAGAAAACTAACTCTTTATATGTTATATGCACATTCGAACTATGTTTTTAGAACCAATATACACTCTAAATATAAATTATTTGTGATCATAAAAAAGGAGGATATTATTAGACTCATCATGTATTAATCATATTTTAATGATCACAAATCCTATTCAGTCTATAAACCTTGTCAACTCTATGAAATCTATATCACATCAAATGAACAGTTGTTTAGTAAAATTTATCCAAAGCTCTTAAGTTCTATAAACTCAGTTTGGTTACTATATACTATATATTGATCTACTTTATAATAAATTCTATGATAAATGGTTGATTTTAATCCATTCCATAAATATCACTACTTAAGTCTAAATATAGATATTTTCCTAAGTCCAAGACACCGTGAACTACCAGACACTGTGACATCCAGACACTATGAACCAGACACTGTGAACTAGACACCATGAACAAGACACTGTGAAACAGACACCATGAACCAGATACTGTTAACAAGACACCTTGAACCAGATACCGTGAACAAGACACCATTAACCAGACACCGTGACATCTAAACATCGTGAACAAGACACTGTGAACCAGACACCGTGAACCAGACACTGTTTCCAGGACATACTGTGACACCGTTTCTTAATATCTTTTGTCACCTTTCAACTTAATCTCTAATGGTCATATTTGAAGATTGTAAATGCACTAACATAATTATTATTTATTTGTTGTCATGTTATCTAAAATTATGAGGTATGAGGTGTATAATACATACAACCTGTCGGCTCAAACACATGCACTCCAATATAAAAGAGTAATGCCCATAAACAATTAAGTGTGTCACAATACTAAAAAGTGAAACAAGTGGGTGGGAGTGAGCACGAAAACAGAATACACTTAGAGAATTCTTGAAGAAATAATTGTCTCATGCAACTCAATGCTACTGGAGAACACAAGAATCTAAATTGAATCCCAGAATTGAGAACATCTTCACATTCTCAAACATCACAAAGAACCCAAGCTGGATCCATCTAATTTATGATACTATGTTTTCCATATGGGAACTTTATTTCGGAATCTACTTCATCTCAGAAGTCTAGAGCAGCAAAGATAGACATTCATAACTTTTCTAAACCTAACTCAATATTTCTTCTCTATTTTGTATCTTTTTAATATCTTTCGATCAGTGTGTGTATCTATATAACAACACACTATTTATTCTACATTAAATTGAAGGATACATGATATATTTACTAAAACATATTTTTACACTTGTGTATACCCATAGATAAGTGTGGAAGAGGTCCCTATGTGGCCTGGTTGTTTATACCAATGAAGAACTGTGGAAGAGGTCCCAAGGTGACTTGGACAGTATTCTGTACTATTTTTTAACCCCAATAAAAGGTGTGGATAAAGTTTATGTATATAAACTTCTTGGTGGAAGGTGATCACCAAGTGGAGTGGATTAGGTTTTGGCTTGAGACTGAACCACTTGTTTCATATCTGTTGTGCTGCTTAATTTATTCTTCAATATTTTACTGATTTACTATATAATTCAGAAACCACTAAATTCACTTTGATAGTTAATATTGGAAAGAAGTTATAATTTTCTTGTCTTAATAGAATTTATTCAAGAGTAATTTGAAAAAATGATCTTAAGATTACATAGAACTAATCATTCTAAGAAGTTATTTAAACATTCAAACTCTTATAACAGTATAACCTTGATTAACTGGGTTGTATTTAAGCTTTTGGGGGAACCTTTTTAAGAAAACTTTTTAACCAGAAATTATTATAGTTACTCAATTCACCCCCTCGAGTAATATACTCCGACCAACAGACTTTAAGATTGTTATTAATGCATGTTACAACACGTATAATTAGATGTATTTTGTAATCCATGACCACAAAAGTTCATTGAGAAGTTGGATATGTTGGGCGTGTCATAGGTGATATGAAATTAATGAATAAGTCTTGTAATAATTTGTTCCTTACATCATTATGGAAGCTAATATCTTATACCTTTTATTGGAACAAATTCATCACATTAAATTCCGTGTACATGGTGTAACAACGTATTTATTTGATATAATCAAAGAAAGTCACATCAAGTATATAGGTTGGTGATGTGGTTATGCAACCTTCTTGATGAGATATTGTGAGAAATAAATTATATTACATAGTGAGTGTTGGTATGTGGTTTTTGATGTTAGAACATTAAGTTATTTTTCTTGGGTGTCTTGACCCATTTCTAGACAATAATCTTTGATTTTAGGCAATCACGCATAATACCAATGAGAAATAATCTAATAGGTTCACACACTAAGTGTTTCCATTGATCTCAATTAAATTCTATTTGTGTTTAATTAATGGAATAAATATTTTTTTCAAGTCTTTGGACTAATTTTATTCAATTCATATTGATATCATACATTAAATAAATATTTATTCATCATCTTGTGAATAAAATATTTGTTTTATTTATTGAATATTTTAAAAAATATTTATTCTCTAGATTGTGAATTAAATATTTATTTGTTTATTCAATAAATTCTATAAAAGATTGAACCAACTAAGACTGAGTCTAGGGCAAAATATTAATTAACAAGACCGTTACAAAATATTTCTTATTTTACAACTTGACGTGGACCACAAAATAGTAATAATATAATTATTATTATTTTTAATAGTGTTTATTAAAGATAATAAATGATATTTAATGAATGTTAGGAAATTAAATAATATTTTTACTTAAATCCAAACTTTATAAATAGACATCTATGACTATTTTGTAGAACATCAAAAAATTGAGAATAGAGAATTGTTGTGCATAATGAATTTTCTCTCATATCCTCCTCCTCTATTCCTCTCAAGAATGAAAAGTGGAAGATATATTTATTCAAGACTGAAGAATGAGAAATCAATAGAAAATAACACAAGACATTTGACTCACCGCACTAGAACCTGGAGATCGATTGGTGTTTCTTAGATATCATAGGAGCACGAGTGGATCATCACAAGAGGGATTCTATCCTTGGATACTTACAACATAATAAAGGTAATCTAAAAGGTTCTTTTTAGATGATCAATATTCACCAATGAATAAAGTTCCTAATCCTTGAAATTTATTTCTTTAAATATTATATAAATTAATTATAAATTTGATATGCAAGATCCTCACTCTTGGTTTCGAGAAATGATTATTTAAGGAAATTTTAATATATCTCCCACAAATTAATGCTTCCATTGTGTACAAAACCAACAATTTGTATCAGAGAAGTCACATTTAAATATATAATTATTTATTTTATTGTTGACCTATGAGCAACTATGGTTAGATTTTCATTTAGTATTATTTTTTCTTTATTCTGATTCGAATTATCATTTTATTGACATATTAATCATTTTTTATTAGTGTTTCATTTTCTTAAAGGTTTAAGAACAAATGAAGAATGAATGGAGATGCCATTAGGAAGTTAAAAGTCATTGGTTGGTAAAACATGGTTACACGACATGCGGTCGAAGCACAAGCCGTATACCCATGAGCATTGTCTCAAGATCTATTGAATAATTTATTACATGCGGTGATTTTATCGCACACCGTGTGCTGATCATACTACCATGAAAGATAGAAATATGATATAGGGTGTGTAACTAGCATGTAAAACCATGTAATAGATAAAGGGTTTTTACCCACATTTTACCATAATAAGATGATTCTATTTTCGAAATATTTCATTGGGGAGTCTACATTACATCTTGTGATCATTTTATTTCTACTTTTTTGCTCTTTATTTTTATCTTGCGATTATCCTTACTAAAGATACAATTATTTATGATTGTAATATAAATAATGGAACACCCGATATCCTAATAGAGACATATATAGATAATAGAAAGTGATAGAGAAGGGATAGAAGTGAATAAACCTTGTTCTCATGGAGACCCATCTGGATGATGTCATGGGGGTTAGAGGTGGGGTGATAGGATCGGTTTTATAATCCTTCATCAAAAAAATTAGTGGTTGGGAGTTTCATAATCCTTAAATCCATTAATTTAGCGTTTCATAATCCTTACATCCATCAAAAGCTATGGGATTCTGTTTTAGTGGATGGTTGGAAGTTTCGGTGGGTTTGGTCATGGAGGATGTCTAGGAATAATAGAGAGGTAAGTTTCTTCAGCCCGTGGAGAGGTGGGGAACATCATGATGTTTTCCTGGAGAAGTTCATGGTGGAAGTCAAACAATCCAAGTGAGCTCACACCTAACATGAAAAATTAAATACAAATCTATGTGTGGGAGAGTTGAATGAATTTTGGTTTACTTATTAGACAAAACCCTCGATCCAAATAGGTAAAAAACCTTTAATTCATCTTTACCTATAAATATATACAAATGATACAAAAAACAATTAAACCAAATAATATACAAATTAATTTTTACTTAAAATAAAATTTAATCGGTTAATATATAAATAGAATAACCAAAATAGTTTATAGAATTTTGTGTTCATAAAACATCATAATTATAGAAATGAGGCAAAGCTAATTCGAAATCTATTCATGATTTCTCACTAAACATAAATTTCAGTAGAAAAACAAAATATTTGATCATAATGAGAAATTTAGGTATTGAATGACTTTCTAATGATTCCTATAGATTATAAATGACATAAATATTGTTTTCATAAGATTTTATGACAATTAGAGGCTGTTTGGTATGTTTTGACACATACAAACATAATTTTCCCATTATTACAAAAAAATTAATAATGATGAATCATACATTAAGTAATTTCGATGAATCGAGAAATCATATTGATGCATGACTGATTCCAATAGACCACAAATTATTTCTGAAATGTTGTCCTATATTTTCACATCAATCCAAGTTGGTTGCTTTTTTTCTACCCAGTGAAGAAAGATATGTCATTTTAATAAAACTATAAAATGTTACCCACTATTATCCATTATATCAAACAAAACTATCATTTTATTGATTCATCATTGATTCTAATAGATTAAAAATGACTCAGTGATCATTTTACACTAATTTTATGTCAATATAAGGGTATTTTATTAGTATTAAAATTATAAGAGAAATTGTAGTTTGTGGTGGTTGTAATAAATGTTGTGAAATAAATTATACAAAAAATTATAATATAGCGGTGGTTTTATTAAATAGATTGAATATTTCTTTATTTTAACGATTAGTGCTAGTTTTATTTAAACTTTCACTACATATTTTTAAAAACATTAAATTCACCACCCCCTCCATACTTCACCTTGATCCATCCCACTCCCATTAGAAACCCCCCCCCCCACTCCCTCTCTCTCCCCTCCTCATCAATGACCACCCACCTCTAGCTCCTCTCCTCGGTGGTGACCCCTAACCTGAAACCCCCCCACCCTATCTTGTTCTCCCCTCGGCAGTGACCCCCTCCCCCCCACTCCCTCTCCCCTCGGTAGTAACCCTTGACCCTGACCCCCCCACCTAGTGCTCCCCTCAGAAGAAACCCACACCTACCTCTCCCCTTAGTGGTGACCCCATTCCCCCACCCCAACCTCCCATTCCCCTCAAGGACATTGTGACCCCAAAACCCCTTATCAATGACCATCGTAACCCCGATCCAACTACCAATGATTTTTGTCACCCCAACACCCCTATTGGTTTTTTATATGACCCTTCCCCTCATGTTGGTGATCATCGTGACCCCTACCCCACCTTCCAGTGACTTTTGTGACCTCGACCCTCCCTTCCTTGAACTCCAATGACCCCGAACCTATTATAGGCAACCATCGTGAACCCAGCCTCCATTTATAGCTACCATTGTGACCCTGATCCCCCTTTTCGGCAATAAACATGACCCTGAACCTTCAACCAATGACTTTCATGACCCCGAATCCCCCCTGCTCGTCGATGTCTACCCCTAAAGGCTTTTCATCCCTTTTTTCTAGTGACCGCATCCCCTAATATCATTGAAGATATGATTGGTTGAATTTTTCAAAAAATTTTAATTAAATTATATAATGTTCTATGTAATTGAGTGTTTTTTATGTTTTTAATGTTTAATTGAATAATTTTGATGTTGAATTCGTGTTATGTCAAATCAAGACCCTAACCTAGTCAATGATGAAGTTGGGTGACGTTTAATTTTGATTGTACCTATTTTATTAAACATTTATCTATTTATATATGAATGTACATAGATAAGAAAATCCAATACCAATGGATAAAATTTGAAATTATTTACATTGAAACACACCTTGGTATGTTAAGGGTTTGGGAGAATTTTTAGATCATGCAATTTCAAACTGATCAGTGGTTGGTAGAATAAAATTTGTATGTCTTGATTGTAAATTAAAGTGATGGTTGAATAGAAACGATGGATATGAGTACTTGATATTGAAATAGTTTCCTACTTGATATGTATATTGTATTTGACATGTTGAATTGAATGTTATGAAAATTCAAAACAATTAAAATACTATCAATGAAACACAAAGTGACCCAATATAAGAGAATTCAGTTCGAAATTTGTTAAATGACATATTTGGTTTTTCAGAATACAATTTCCATGATTTTAATAGATCTACATAACTTTTAGTTGATTTTATGTAATTTAATCTTTCTCAAAATTTCACTGACAAAAAAACGATTTTTATGAATTTGTTGAAGACAGTCAACAAAAAATCTATGATGGGTGTGCGAAGTATTCAAAGTTGTATTTTATACTTAAGTGATAGTATATCAATTTTCAATGTAGAATAACTAACAAAGAAATTTCCATTATTTTATAGTTTTTTTCGGATGCATTTAGTGAATCTAAGATCTCTTCATCATTAGATGAGATGAATAAAGTCATCAAAAAACATGGACATGATTATACAAAGATGAATGCATGCCCTAATGATTTTATTCTTTACTAGGGAGAAGAGTATGATAAAGAAGAATGCATAAAATTCCATACAAGTATATGGAAGTCAATGAAAAACAGTGAGAGTATAAATTAATGAAACCCTAGGAAGAAACATAAAAATAAAACCCCTATAAAGGTATTGTGTTACTTTCCATGGAAACAACACCTATAGATATTATTCATGTAGTCTAAGAATACATATGACGTAAAGCGGCATGATCATGATAGTAACGATGGATTGATGAGTCATTCAAATTATTCAATATCATGAAATATTTTTGATTTGTTATATTTATATTTTTCTTCAAATCCCATGAATATTTTTTGGGGATTGTCTTTTGATGGTTTTAACCATTTTAGTAATTTAAATACTAATTATCGCTTTTGGCTTGTTGTTTTGATCCCCTACAGTCTAACTCCATTGATGTGTATGAAGAATAATGTTTTCGTTATTTCAATAATTATTTTGGGAATTAAATTTAATGTAAATGGATTTGATGTATACCTTCAACCTCTAAGAAAATAATTATGGGAATTATGGGATGATTTCATGGAAACATATGATGCTTCAACGAGACAACTATTCAAAATGCATGCTTCTTTAATTAGGATAATTAGTTACTTTTCTGGACTAGGAAATTTATATGGTTGGAACACTCATGATGGTTTGTCTTGTCCAATTTTTAATTTTGATTTTGAACCTTAATTATTACCTCATAGTAGAAAATGGTTCTTTATGTGTCATCGTCAATTTCATGATGCTTTTCATAAATACAAGTTTAACAATATAAGATTCAAGGGATATATTGAATTGAGAAAGCTACTAATGTTGTTATCTAGTACTAAAATCTTGAGACAATTAATGAATTCCAATAAAGAATTTGGAAAATGTCATAATTTTAAAGAAAGGGGAAAAGGGAATGTGGTACAATATCTGAAGTAGCTGGAACACAACAGTGAAATAAAAAGAGTATATCTTTCAAAATTATTTATTGGGAGTTTAATTTTATATGTCATAATCTTGATGTAATGTATATTGATAATAACATATCTTAATGTGTAATTTTTACATTGCATAATGAGTAGGGTAAATCAATGAATCGCCTTAATGCTCATAAGGATTGGGAGTTACTAGATATAACGCATGGTTTGCAGGAAAATGAGTATAAAAAGTATCCATTGGCTATTTTTACAATTAAAAATCATGTGAAAGATTTATTCCTTTAAACTTTATGGATTTTAAAGGTGACATATGGGTATTCAAGTAACATATCAATGTTTGTTGATTTAAAACAACAAAATATAAATTGATTGAAAAGTCATGGATCACATATTTTGATGTAGGTTTTGTTGTTTCTAGAATTGCTTAATACATTACCTGAAAAAGAAACTATTATTCTAGTTGAGTTTAGTAATGTTTTTCAGATATCTTTGTGGAAAAACACTAAATCCAAATAAACCTGATAAACATCAAGAAATAATTGTTTTGACACTTTTTCATTTGGAGTTGTTATTTCCACCTTAATTAATTATATTCCCAATTCATTTTGCTATTCATTTGGTTGAAGAATATAAACTTGGTGGAATGTTACATAATCGATGGATGTATTCAATTGATAGGTATATTGATATTATTTTCATCTTCATTGGTGAATTTGATTTGATAAAATCATTACATGATTTTTTTTAACATGTTTATTTTTTTCATTGGGTACCAAGGTTATTTGAAATCATATGTTAGGAATAAAGCTCAACCAAAAGGCTCTATTATTGAAGGTTAGATAGCTGAAGAGTTCTTGACATTTTTATTCTAGGAATTTGGATGGTATTTAGACTAGATTCAATTGTGCTGGAAGTGTTGATGACATGTCAACTAATTTTCATTCTAAAAACACACCATCGATATTTCCAACTAATAGAAGACCAATTGGAAAGGGGTAAAAATATTCAATAACTATATTGGAGTATATACAAGAACATTGATTTGTTCTAATCAATAGATTCACTATAGATCCATTTATTTTAGAATTGTGATTGCAAACAATGAGGTGACTAAGGGGTCAGGCTCTAAGTGAGATGAAATTAATAAAATCTATTAATAAGTAAACTGACGAATGGTTCAACTTTTATGTAAGTATATACTCATATTCATATTATTGACGTATACCTATTTTGTCTATGTTAAAAGTAACGCATTATATCTTTTTTATAGTTATTCAATGCTAAGAATCAAGATTAAATATCAAAGGATTTGAAGTTTTTTGGAACGAATTACTTCAAGGTATGATAATTAATTTTATGCCTACAATATTCATGGATTCATGTTTTATAAAATTTATTGTGAAGAAAACTTGAAAAAATCCAAATAGTGGTGTATTTACACTTACAGAGGTGGGATACTATGGAAATATGAATGATATAATTGAATTAAACTATTATGGTCTATTTTTAGTTGTCTTATTCAAATTCAAGTGATTAAACATTAACAGGGGTATAATGAAAGATTTGTTACATTTTAATTTTGTCTTATTATGTAGCTTAATCCATACCGATGAGTGCGTAGAGCATGATCTATTTGTCTTGGATTCATAATTGAAGATGGTTCATTATATAGATGATTAAATACATAATGGTTGTATTGTTGTTGTCCACTTAAAGAAGAGAGACTTATAGGATATGGTTGATAGAGACCAATTATTACTTTGTGACAGTGAACCTTATCAACCAAAAAGCATTGGACTGCATTTTTCCTGAAAACATAGAAACAGTAGAACTTCCAAGAGAAGGTCAAAATTAAGGATTATTTGTAATGGAGGTCGATAACAATGAATACAATGCTGAAAAAGATAATTGAATCTATAAATTGGTATTGAAAATATATTAAAAAATTTCATTGATAGGTGTTTCATACAAATATTTATTCTTCTAGTTTATTTGTAAAAATATTTTAGTTTTTAATTTTATATACATTTAATATATCGAAACCATTTGAATTGTAGGAATACTAAGAACAAAAAAATTCAGGATCCTAGAAAATCAGCATCTCAGAGAACACCACAAATACTGTCACCTTCAATGGATATGAGTGATTCCATTACAT
Organism: Viscum album; assembly: GCA_963277665.1. Classification (NCBI taxonomy): domain Eukaryota; kingdom Viridiplantae; phylum Streptophyta; class Magnoliopsida; order Santalales; family Viscaceae; genus Viscum; species Viscum album. The sequence goes on from OY728160.1 coordinate 2,089,702,700, forward strand.
CAAAGACTATTAGTGAGCCAATTGTTTCCCCATATGTATTTGGTAACCCATTTCCTAATTCACCTCTAGTGATGGGGTAGTTTGTCACCCCTTCATATAGGGGATATTGGTGAGTTACCATTACTGGTTTGTATGTAATTTTATAAGAAAAACTATATATTTTATTAATTTTTTAATTAATTTGTCAAACATATAAAGACAACCATAGACGGGATACAAATATGAACATGGAAGATGTATCAGACCCAAAGGACATCAATATTATCATCACATTTTCATGAGTTTGGGGTGCCTATAAGTGATGTTGTTGGAATCTATGGGTAGATTCTTGGGCAGCTTTGTTATGCGATGATGAGATTTACCATTAATTATAATATTAGAGGTGTATTCATACATCTTGTAAAAATGAGGTATTTAATTCTACAGAAAAGTAAATATCAATTTAATATTCCTTTATAAATAATTGAAAAAGATATGAATATTTTTTAACATATATATAAAGTGTTATGTTTTTCAGATTTTTTATTTTCATTTTTTAAGTCCTTGAATCCATTTCACAGGTATGGAATTTTAAAATTTTTGGTAAGAAATGGAGATATTTCAAATGGATATTATAGAATGATTTTAATTAAAAATCTTTGAGCTCATGAAAGATGTATGAGAAAGTCCCTGAAGGCATTTCTCATGAGCAATGCAATCTCTTTATCGATATTAATAGAGATGCATCTCATGAGCTAATTTCATATTTTCTAGCATATTAATAACATAAAAAAAATAAAAAAAAAATTTATTAATTTTTCTATTTTTGTAGGAATTATCTATAAAAATAATGAGAATTGTGAAAAGCAACTCATTCTTCACATTTCTGGGTCTCGGAGATTTTCTAAAAAAATGGAAATTTTGGTGTATATTTTATTTATTATTATTTATATCATTTTATTATAAGTTAATATTTTTTCTAACTTGTTTACAGTTCTTTATAATGGATAATGAATTATGTCACTCTATTGGCCAAATAAATATGTGGTTTAAAGGTCATAGGACCCAATGGTTGTTTTGTAAACGACCCTACCAAAGTCATTGGAGTGAGAATGTTTCATTACCATTTAATGTCATTTCATTAATGTAATAACATAAGAAGGAAAAAAATATTATAAAAAATTACAAGCCTAAAAACCAATTAAATGGTGTTAGTTACATCTATAAAATGACACAAATTTGGAGTCGTTTGATACATCTAACCAACCCCAACAAATTTTCTTTAAGCCTTATTTGTTGTTATAATATTTTTTTAACTATTTTTTTATAGTAATAAAATAACAATAAATAGTAATGAAAATTTTATTAAATAGATAATATTATGAAGTTCAGATATTTTAAAAAATCATTTTTAAAATTTTTATATTAACATGTTAAAATTCCAGAAGTTTGAGATGCAAACCCTGCAAGGTGGTAGGAAATGGAAAATGCTTTAGATTTTATATTTCAAAGGATGACCAACATGATCCTTATGTAAATTTATAGCCTTATAGCTCATCCTAATGATTTAAATTCTAAATTACATAAATCATTCACACATTTTCAAAGAACACATACAACTTCCATAAATACAACTAAAATGACAATTTTATATCGAAAACATGCATTTCTCGTTATACCGACCACATATTCTATTGGATTGATGTGTGGTTCATTCCTACACAAAAAATAATAATTATAGATTTTATCCATAAGTTTGAAAACAATCCAATCTTGTTTTCTCAATTTTGACTCATAAAACCATTTCTAAACGTTCCAGATCCTTTAAAAATGTGTGTCAGGGGGTCAAAATTAGGAAAATCATATAGGATTTCTGTTAAATGAAATTAAACCCCCATTATATTGATTTGGGGAATGTATGAAATAACTAAAAACATTTTGAGTTATGTTTTTCTCAAAATGGTTGTAAATGTGTTTTTAGTGTTTTAAAACACTTAAACATGTGTGTCATAGTAAAAAACTTATAAAATGACCTCATTTTGGAATAAAATCATGGGAAACCCATATTTGATTTATTTTTGACATGTACATACAAAACAACATCAATTTGACTTATGGTGTTGTCATAATGTCTCAGTAAACACTTCTTAAAGGTAAAAAAGCCTTTAAATAACATGTATCTGGGGTCAAAACTAAAAAATCAATGCCATATTACCATAAAGTTATAAAAAAAAATGACCGTAGATTTATTTTTCAAATATAGGAACTGACGAAATGTCATTCTATGTTATAGTTTTCACAGAATGATTATAAAATCATTTTTAGTGTTTTAAAATGCTTAAACGTGTGTGTAATAGTAATTAACATATAAAACAACCTCAGATTGACATGAAGTCATAGGAAAACCACTACTAGGTTATTTTTTATGTCTTCACATAAACAACATGTCAATCCAATGTGTGGTGTGGTCCAAAAAAATCAGTAAACACTTCTTAAATGTAGAAAATCCTTTGAAAATAAGTATCTAGGGGTCAAAACTAGGTAAATGACATCAGATTATCTTAAAATCAGAAGAAAACAACTGTAGATTGATTTCTGAAATTTAGGAATATAAATAACATCATTTCAAGTTACATTTTTCCTCTTATGGCCATAAACACATTTTTAGGGTTTTAAAACACTAAAATGTGTGTGTAACATTCAAAACCATATAAAAAAATTATATTTATGTGAAAACGTAGTAAAAACACATTTATGTTATTTTTTACATGTAAATTCAAAAAAAACATCAATATGATATATGGTGTGGTCGTAATGACTTCATAAACACTTTTTAAAAGTACCAAAGCCTTTTAAACCATGTGTTAGGGGGTCAAAATAAAGAAAATGATGTCAGATTGGCCTAAAATCATAGAAAATGAATGTACATTGATTTTAAAAATTATGAAACTAACAAAACATCATTATGAGTTATAGTTTTCTTAAGAAGTTTTTAAACATGTTTTCAGTGTTTTAAAACACTAAAACTTGTGTGTGAGAGTGAAAACCATTGAGAACAACATCATATTGATGTGAAATCATGGTAAAACAACCATTGTGTTATTTTTTATGTGTATACACATACAACATGTTTATACGACATGTGGTGTTGTTAGAATGACTTTGCAAACACTTCTTAAAGGTACCAAAGCCTTTAAAAACATGTGCTGGGTGGGTCAAAACTACGAAAACAATGATATATTACCCTAAAATCAGAGAAAAATGACTGTATATTTATTTTTAAAATATAGGAACCAATGACATGTCATTGAGAGTTATAGTTTTCTAGGGACGACCATAAACCCATTTTTTGTGTTTAAAAACACTTAAACGTATGTATAATGGTCAAAACCCTAGAAAACAACCTCATATTGACATTAAATCATGAGAAAACCACCTTTAATTTATTTCTTATGTGTACAGATAAACAACACATCAATCTGACATGTGTTGTGGTTGGAATGACTCAATAAACACTTATTAAAGAAACAAAACCCTTTAAAAACATGTGTTAGTGGTTCAAAACTAGAAAAATGATGTTGGATTTCCCTGAAATCAGAGGAAAATACCATAGATTAATTTTTTAAATATATGAAGTGAAGAAACATTCTTATGAGTTATGGTTTTCCCAGGATAATTGTAAACACATTTTTAGTGTTTTGAAACATTAAAACATCTGTTTAATAGTGAAAACCAAAGCAAATGACCGCATATTGACATGAAATCATGTGAAACACATTTTTGAGTTATTTTTTATGTGTGAATGTAGAAAAAACATCAATATAAAATTTATTTTGATATAAATAACAATGTAAACACTTATTAAAGGTATTAATATCTTTAAAAACATGTGTCCATGGGTCAAAATGTAACACCCAGATGTTTTTATGAAATATTTTATTTAAATAATTTTTATTCTTCAGCATCTTTATTTGCACGCAATCGTGAGTTTAAATGAACTGTGAGATTCCCTTAATATAAAATTACTATTATAGCCTAGATGTTAGGTTAGATGGAATAATTATAGTTAACTTATGAAAATGAATTATGAATTCATCGTCTACTTATTATTTATGAAAAATATAAATCAATTAGATATTTTTATTTTTTGGTGAATTACATTTGGTAATGAAATTAATGAGATATTCACGTTATATACTTAATAAAATATATTGTTTATTAATCCAATAGATATTTTTGTCATAGGGTATGAATAAAACCCTATTTTATGTATAAGAGCCTATTTTTAAAGGTTAATTTTACACTTTTGAATGGAGAACCCATTTTAAATTATGATTTTGGCACATTAATAATTTATATATGATAGCATAAACATGTTATTTTGAGGTAGGATATAAAAATCTACTTTGGATAGATTTCTGATATTTTTCTTATAACTTTCATGTTTTGATGTATAGTAAAAATACGCAAATTTGAATTAAACACAACCTTTTTCTTTGAGATAATTTATATGGATAAAACATAATATTGACTGGTTTGAAATTATAAATAGAATATATTTTTACCATTTAATATAATTTATTAAATTATCATTAAATTTACATTGAATTCATAGGTAAAAACATTTCAATCATTTGCAATATTTTATCTTTTAAAACTTGTTTTCTCATTTCAACAACGGGAACAATTTTAAACTAATTATCGAAACTTCTATGATTTGAATTTGGAAAAATGGATTCCATATTTGGACTCATAAGTTACAAATTGTTTGAATAGTTACCTTTTATTTTTGGACATTATGAATAGTAACTTCCGTAATTATTTTATTTACCATGGTTAAAAGGTAAATTTGGTAAATAAGGGTAAAAAATAATTTAATAATATAAAAATACCATAAAATGTGTATTAATCCTATTTTTTGTTATATTTATGACCATGTACATCCTTGGGTCGATTTTGGTACCCCATAGATTCACTTGGATGTGAAAATGACATTTTATAAGAATTAATTTAAAGTAAAGATAATTATAACCTAAACACATATTTTTACTAGATTGATTTTAATATAGGGTTATATAACTCATATCTATGTTTATAAATAGTAATTATAAATATAATAAGAGTTACTAAATCCTAGTGTTTTATTTAAAAAATTTAGACATTATATAAATATATTTATTTTTGACACAATTAGGATGTAGTGATTATCTCATTAAGGAAAAATTCAAATAAATTAATTTATAAATATTAAAAAAAATTAATTTGGTTATTTTGATGTCATACACAAATTATTTGGATGATATTGACATATTATATTTGATTTAATGCCTTTGTTTCAAATGAATTAGGTTGTTATAAATTTAAAAAAAGGCAATTATGAATAGTGTCTAAAATTGACATAATTCATAACTTAAAACATAAAATAGTTTATTAAATGATATTAAATTTCTAAAAATCTAGGATTTGGCCAAATAGTTAATATACGTCCCAATATGTCATAAATTACTTTTTTTGGCCTTTATACCTGATATGGTAATTACACTAACCCACAAGTTGTAAATAACAAGATATCACAGTAAGATTAAAAAGGGTAAAATAAGGGTTAAACAAAAAATATTAGGATAAAAAAGTGTTCAAAACAGGTCTAAAAATTATTATATTATGGGTATTTGAAAAATAATTATATTATCTTCTAATGAAATAAGTTTTGGACAATTTTATTTATCAAAATTGAATTTTTAATAAATTAATATTTTGAAGAGTTTTCTAAAATGGCCCTCTTCTCTCATATAAAAGGGAACCTCCTTCCTCTCCTCTTCACTCCATTTTGGGCGTTCAAGATCATTCAAACCCTCCCAATTTATCTTATCAACTTTTCTAGTTACATTCTAGAGGTGTTGGTCTTCTTAAAATACCAACTCTAGTTCCCCAAGAAGAAATTTAAAGGAGGTACGTCGAGGAAGAGATAATATCTTACACTGATTCTTTCAAATTTATTTCTACCTCTACTTCCTCTAATTTAGTTTTTTCATTGTAAAGTAATAACATTAGTATCAATAATATACTTAGTTGTTATTATAAATATGAAACAACCCTATTTCCCCTTCTATCCATCCTATGAAAAATGAAATCATCGCACGTGCGTACATATAGCTTACCATCTCCACGTTGTGGTGTAATATATTTTTCACCACCAGCTTACATGGATTGGTATAATGCTGGAAATAAAAACAATATATGATTATTATAACATGATGCTAATTCTAAGAAATTATACACCATCCACTTAAATACCATTCAACAATTATGGGAATGATATCGTCGCTCGTTCGTACATACGACCTACCATCTCCGCAGTGCGATGTGATTCGCTCTACATAAACATCATTAAAACGTGATTATATAACTGAATTGAATGAATAAATATTATATATATTATAATAATACCACTCTATAAATGATATAACTATAACCTAAAAATAGGAATAAGAACTTATCTGAAAAAACATACATAAAAATATAAAGAAGTTAATACCTGAATAACAAGTAACAAATAAATGTTACAAACAAATGGATAAAAATATGATCATAAATTTTATCATAAAAATGATTATGATTCTAGAATAAATCATTAAAATTATTTAAATCATTATACAGGAGGTTTATATACCTACGAAGCATATCAAACTTAAGGTAAGGGATAACATTTCCAATCTCGTTTTATCCGAGATTGTTTATTCGTAAGTATATACTGGGTATATATTTATCATCCATGTATATATTTTCTAAAAATATTGTCAAAATATTTTTACTATGATTTTGTGTATATTTAAAGTCATTTTTATCCAATTTTACTTTTACTACATGTTTTTGAAGGAATCTTTATTTTATTTTCCATATGCAATACTTTTGAATTTTCGGGAAAAAGTACAAGGAGAATGTTTTTTAACTTATATAGAATGAATTGGTTTTTAAATATTCATAATGAATTATTTCCATGAATATTCCTCCACACATTAACATGTTTATTTTCAACTCAATTATTTTCTTTTAAAATTGCATGGCGGTTTGAGAAAAAAAATGTTTTTGAAGAATAAAAGATATTTTCCTCAGGAATAAAGCTACATTGTTTTATCAAAATTGTTTTCCATATAAGATTACACAGGTTTATGTTTCTATCCCTATTATTGCTATGATTTTATTGTGTTTATGATAGAATGTTATTTAGTAAATTCATTTGTTTTATATCAATTATTATAGAATGATTTTTAAGAAACCCATTTGATTTTATGGGTTATGCTATGATGAATGTTTCTATGTTTTGTGGCACATGTAATAATGGTTTCATTATGCGTTGGGTGGGAAATATATCCCCCTAAAATTAACTGTGAAAAGACTTATATCTCATGAGATAGACATGGCTGGAAGGGAATGTTAATCTGGTTCAGTGACACAAGGCTAGAATGAGTAGAGAAGTCAGTTTAGTAATGGACTTTGTCCGCTATGATGGTCTTGTCAAAGATCCTTGACTAATATAAAATGATTTTTTATGCTTATGTGTGTATGAAACAAAATTTCTTGTCTTATGTTATGACTATTGGGATTAAATTTCACTTTTAGTATTTATCCCATGACATGATATTGTGATCTTTTATATGTAGGATAAGATTTTAAAATGTTATGTTCTTATGAATATGATATGATTATTATTTCATTTATTTACCCTTTCAAAGAATTTGATCTCACCCTTATATATGTTTCATTTCCCTAGGACATGAATAAGGGTATTATGTATGATATTCCAAAAAGGAGTCAATATATGATGAAATAAACGAGAGACAATGTAGATGTTTTATGAACTAGTTGTTTATGTTTTTTAGTTTCTAAAGACACTATACCTATATAGTCATGTCATGGTTTTGTTATATGTTGTAATAAATATACTTCAATTTTGAAGTGATATTAATCTATATAAAGAATGGTTCACTATAGTTTGTATCAGAGTAAAGGTATAGTTAACCTTTGGAAACTAGGATGAGAAAGCCTTAAGGATATGTCTAAGTATAGGATTAAATCCTAGTGTTTTATAAATGGCCATGAATAATCAAGGATAAAACCTAAAGTGTCCTAAATTGAAATTTTATTCATGATCATTTGGTTTTCCTATTATGATTATTATTTCTCACACTATTCTTCTTGGATTTATTCAATGGCCGGAACCTGAAGGAACCATGTTAATGTTTAATGAAAAAGACAATGCAATGATTCTCCCCCTGAGCAACCAAATGTTATGGGATATGGAATGAAAAATATTGTAGCCATGATCACACAACTTTCTCAAGATATGAATCATTCTGGACTTCCAAACGAGCAAAGGAGGGAGAAACATTCTATTAAATCATTCATGAGGCAGTTTCCACCTTCATTCAACGGGTCTTCTTATCCAATTGTGGATGAACAATGGATCGATACCACTGAAAAGATATTTTAAGTTCTACAATGTTCTAAACAAGATAAAGTCATATTTTTATTGTATCATTAGGAAGGTGAAGCTGATCAATGGTGGAATATTATCAGGAATACAAGGCAAAGTGATGAAGTTGAGTCAATGGAATGGGACATGTTCAAAAAATTCTTTTTCAATAAGTAAATTCCCCGTATTCTCTGAACAAATATGGAGAAGAAGTTATATGAAATTAAGCATAAGGATGACAAATCTATTGGTACCTACGAGGAAAATTTCACAAGGCTTTTAATGTACGGTCCTAGAATTATTATCCAACTGGAGAGTAAGATTGATCAATTCTTCAGTGTCTTAAAACAATGTCTCTGAATGGAATTATGCATGTGGTACTTAAATAGATATTAAGAAATTGTTCAATGTGTTTTCAAGGTTAAGATGGAGATTAGAGTAACTCCTCAGTTATATGGGTTTGATAATAAGAGATAAATGGAATTTGAAGGAAAATATAAAGACCATGCTAAATAGAAGATGAGTTTTCCCTTATGCTCAATGTGTGGAAAGAAACATGGAGGGAATTTTCTTAAAGTGACTAGTAAATGTTTTAAGTTTGGGAAATAAGTTCATTGGGCAATTGAATTCCCGAGTGATGGGAAAATGATATCTAATGATGTGAACATTGAAAAGGCTACACAGAAAGCACGTCCTACACTTCAACATTACAAGTTAAAGGAAATGGGGAATTATTCCAATCAAGGACCCAATATAAAATATATTGATGATGATCAATGTCAACAAACTCTTATGGCCAAAGAAAAAGGAAATTCACATTTACTATCAGTGACACGGAGTGCGATAATGATGTGGTAAAATATACACTTACCATCCACTCTAAAGTGGAAAATGTTTTATTTGATTATGGATCCACCCAATATTTTATAGCTAAAGAATTTTATAAGGGTATCTTCATTTTACCTCTACAATTATATGTTTAGTTAGCTATGGCAACTCCTAATAGAACAAAGGTGGCATCAAATGTAAATAATTATTCTCTAATTGAAGTTTGTAGGAAATTACTTCCTGTAAATATTATGATCATTCCTATAGTGTAATTTTATGTGATTCTAGGCATGGATTGGATTATTTTTATATGGAGATCATATCAATTTCCAAATAAGGGAATTCCCGTGTCATTTTCAAGATCAATCTACAATAATCTATCAATTCAAGGATGAATATAACCTTGTAGTGGAAATTTATTCCATGTTATGGGTCTTGATTAAAATTAATTAAGTTTATTTATCTCAAATGTTTGGGAAGAAACTCACGATTAATAATAAACCCATTATAAAAGAGTTTGATGATGTCTTTCAGGAGGAATTTCTAGGTCTTCCACCAAATTGTGAAGTTGAGTTTTCAATAGAACTCATACCAGGTGCTATGCCTATTTCAAAGACACCTTATACAGTGGACCCTATTGAGTTGCATTAAATGAATAAAAAACCCCATGAAAATCTTGATAAGGGATTCATATGCCCTAATGCGTCACCTTGGGGAGCACATATTCTATTTGTTAAGAAGAAAAATGCATCAATGAGACACTTTATTAATTTTTAAGAGCTTAACAAGATCACTATCAAAAAAAATATCATCTCCCATGCATTGATGACTGACCAACTACATGGAGCTCAATACTTTTCCAAGATGGATTTTTTTTTATGATATCATTAATTAAGAGTCAAAAAGGAGGATATTCCAAAGACATCATTCCATTAAAGGTATGGACACTATGAACTTATAGTGATGTTATTTGGTCATACTAATGACCCAACTATCTTTATGGATCTAATGAATATAGTCTTTAGTGACTATCTTGATCAGTTTGTGGTAGTCTTTATAGATGATATTCTTGTCTATTAAATGATAATGGAAGAACATAATGATCTCTTGAGAATTGTACTCAAGACCCTAAGAAAAGAGAAGTTTTATGCCAAATTTACCTAGTGTGAATTTTGGCTTCAAATAGTTTCATTTTTGTGTCACAAAATCTCGAGAGAGGGGATATCTGTCGATCGAGCAAAAATAGTTGTTATTGAAATATGATATAGATGAACAACAGTAATTGAGATCTAAATTTTTCCTAGTTTGTCTTGATATTATCGATGTTTTGTGAAAGATTTTTCACGATTATCTAATACACTCACCATGTTGACTCAAAAATGAGTTATGTTCATTTGAACAGAGGAATGTGAAGAGAATTTCAAAGAGCTAAACATAAGGTTAGTCAGTGCACATGTTCTCACACAGCCTTGTAGTGGAGAAAGGTTTTTGATCTAAAGTGATGCATCCAAGAAGGGGATGGGGTCTTTTATCATGAAAAATGATATGTTGATAGCTTATTCCTCACAACATTTGAAAATCTATGAGAAAAATTACCCAACTTGTGATTTGGAGTTAGTTGTGGCAATCTTTGTATTAAAAATATGGAGGGATTATCTTTATGTTGAAAGTTGTTGTCACACCCCAAGATTTTCTAAAAATAAATGGAAATGCATGGAACTTTTTTTTAAGTAGATATTTATAACTAGCCTTTAAAACATAATTTTTCCACTTCTATGTTTTTAATTTCAAGAAACTGTCATCTATAATTGTGTTTATTATGTTATTTGGAGTCTATTAGAACCAACTTGTTTTTTTGGTGAATAGTAACATACCCTTATAAATAGTAATATGAATAGTAATATGACCGTAATGAATAGAAAATTTTATTATTATTTTATTTTCTAAAGGCTTTAATATAATAACATCTTGGTTTATTTTTCATCGAGATATAGGATTAGTTATAGAATTAGAATTGTTAATTTTTTAATTAAGTATTATTTTATTTAAAAATTAAATTAATAATATTTAGAAAATTATTTTCAAAAAATGGAATTCGTATTTGAATTATACACGTCAGAAAATGGTTAGTGTAAACTTTTGGGATTTTTATGAAATTCTTGAATTTTTGATGAATAGTAAAATCCGATAAAATACCGTATAATCAAATTATCTGTAAAAACACTATTTATGACATCATAAGTGATGTAAGGACACTTGGTTCGAAATAACATTCCATTATTACTATTTGATGTCACATGAACTAAAACTATTCATAATCATGGGCAAAAATATTATAATAATGATTAATGTAATGAAAAATAACCCGTCTATGCCACTATAAATACCACCCTCACTCCCCTCTTCTTCCCACTCCTCTGAAGCCTTGATCCATGCCTTAGTTCTACCCAATACTCATGCCAAGGATATTTCTTAGGTAATAGAGTTTCTCATCTCACCAAAAGACCCAAAACAATGCCCTTAAGAAGCATCTCAAGGAGAAGAGATCAAGAGGTAAACATCCTCTTTTATCTTCTTTCTTTTCTTTCATTTTATGTTATTATTTTATTCTCCCTTTGGATAATGTTGGGATATTTAATTTTATATCCCCAATTAATTTCCATATTATGTAAGAGTGATGATATATCCCCTTTCTCTAATAAAACTATTTTTATGAAATTTTAATAGAGGTCGTTAGGCTGCCGAATTTTAGTGAGAAATTTCTCAAGTTTTATTTTATTTCAAGATTCACTTTTTTTCTTCTTCTTTTCTCAACTCCTCTTAGCCAAGAGGCATGAAAGCTCCAGGAATCAGGTATAGTTTTGATTTTCTCATGTTCATGGAAAATTCATCATCATTCTTCTTCTCCTCTCCCACTTATCGAAGGAATTAAAAACATTGTCCATGATGTGTCGAATTACCAACATTGTGGATGATGTGATTTTATTTTTCATTAAATCCTTAAATTCTGGTCATTAAACCATTTTTATGGTATAAAAAGGTTAACATATTTTTATTATGTCTCATCCATGGTTCTGTAATTTTTTTGTACACATTTTTTTAATTTATAAAACAAAATGAGGTCGTTATTATCAAAAAACCACTAAAATGATCTAAATGAACATCATTAATGTTTTAACTAATGAATAATCCTCATGTAATAATTCAAAATAATAAATGGTATAAATTATGGTAATGAAAATATTTAAATACCTTTCCATTCCAATTTTGTATTTTCACTTCCAATCGACAAGAACATCCATCATGAACCAATCTTGGAAATCATGTAAATAACTCACCCAAAAACAGTGCAAGGAGAAAAATACTAATAATTAAAGGGTGAAATTATGTTATTAAATGATCATATAAGACGTTATAAACATGAAAATGTTTCTCTAAAATACCAATAACACTCTTTTAACCATTATACAAGAAGTTTAAAAAAGTTTGAAGTAAGACAAACCCAAGGTAAGGGAATTCTTAACCTGATTTCCATTCTTTGGGTTAACCTTCTACTTCGTTATTTATGTGGTATTAAAATTGATTGTGTGATGTTTTTTTAATATATTATGTTTAATTATGTATAATTACAGTGTATATACATATTCCATTAACTATATTAAGTTTATATTCAATTGTACAATATTTATAAGGGGCTTTTCTTTTTAAATCCTCTTTTAAAATTATGTTTTACAGAATTCAAAAGAAATGTTTTTATGATATTATCCATGTAATATGATTATGTTATAGTTCTAGGGAATTGTTTATGATTAAGGTTGGGACCTATATCTCCTTAAATTCATTGGGTATGTGAAAGTTGAGGTCAGCCGTATGGTTACTCCAAGTGTAACTGCGATGGTTACACAAATTGCAAGGTAGTCGTGAGGGTTACAAATTATAAGGTAGCCGAGATGGTTACAAGATTATGTAATTAATGTACCAAGATACCTTTATGGTTCTACATATGTAATTATGTATTTTTGAAACCTCATGTTTTAAAAATTATGTATATATGGGTGACAAGCATGTCTTCTGAAAGTGATTTCATATGTTACACACATTCTTGGACTAATGTGTTTTTTTATATCCATTACTGTGTTTTTTGTGATCATCCCAAGTTTTTAAATGATTTTCACAAGTTATAAGGATGTGTAAGAAAGTTAAGGAATCCAAGTTAAAAGTTTTAAAATCTATCAGTGAAATCATATTTTTTTGGAATGTTTTAAATTTTTGAAGGAATAAGTACTGTTTTTATGGTATATACTCTGTAATAATGTGTAATGTTATGAATGTATTATCCTAATTATCCAAATCTATAAACATGAAAAGATCCTCAATGTAAAAATGAAGGGAATTATTGACTAAATTCAAGATTATGTAATGTAATAACGTCGGGTCCTTATAGTTGGTATTAGAGGATTGTTTAGATCACTTTAGGGGTTAGGATTATGATAAAAGAATAATTTAAATGGTTTTTACTCTATGATTAATTTGAAATGTTATAGAATTTAAATATTTACATATTGCTTCATCTAATATATTATTGTCTAGAATGGTTGTTCGTAGAAGGAACAAGGATGCTGAAGAGGAGCGACACCAATATAATGACATCCTTATGGATCTACAGCCCGGAATGGTAGGGATTGGAACCGAGAAGTTTGTGATAGTAATGGCTCAGCTAACATAGGTAATAAATGGTGGTGGAATCCATTCAAGAGAACAAATAGAGTTACCACAACGGAACATGAAAATAGCTAAACATTTTATGAGACAACAACCTCCTGCTTTCAATGGATCTTCTGACCCAGTAGTTGTTGAATGATGAATAAAAGACCTTGAAAAGATATTCGATGTTATGGTATGTTTAGACAATTAAAAGTTAAGTCTTTCCATTTATCATTTTGAAATGGAGTCTGATCAGTGGTGGTCAATGGTTAGTAATATAAGGGGTAGAGAGGATTTTGATGCCTTATAGTGGGATGAATTTAAAATTATTTTCCTTGAAAAATATTTTCCTAAGGTGGTGCAACTTAGGATGGAGAAGAAATTCCTTGAATTGAAACAGAAGGAGTAATATTCAGTGGATGTGTATGAAGAAAACTTCACCTGACTGGCGAGGTATGGTCCAAATATTATTTTGGATCTTGATATAAAAATCAACTTCTTTTACATAGGATTGAAGCCAAGGTTTCGAAGGGCGTTGGCCTCTCGTGAATTCAAAAGTTATGACAATCCTGTCCAATGTGCTGAGAGGGTAGAGATGGAGTTTTCTGATGATCACATGAATTTTTGAAACAAAGAGAAGAAGAGGTCCAGATGACAAGAAATGGGTTAGAATCAACCAAAGAAATATGATGGTAAGAAAATATAGTTTCTAGTTCATGAAAAGTGTGGTAAGAATAACCTTGGGGAATGTATTAGCAAAACTGGGAAGACTCTTAAATGTGTTAAGTTTGGATATATGGCCTGATATTGTAATGAAAATGATTCAAAGACTAATCCGGATAAGAAAACTTTAAAGTGTTTTAAAAGTGGTGAGATGGTTCATTATGCAAATGCCTACCCAAAGAGAAATCTGAATGATGCAAAGAAGCCAGACTACAAGCAGAAAGGAGTAGTGAGACCCTTTTCAACTACGTCAGCAGATGTCGGGCCATCCAATGAAGTTGTATCGAGTAGCTTATTTGTTCACTCAGATTTTGCTAAATTTTAGTTTTATATGGGGTCTACAAATTCATTCATCTTTGAGAAATTTTCTGATAAATTGGAAATATCACCTCAACAAAATAATCCAGAACTTGCTGTTAAAAAACTAGAGGAAAATTTTATAGCAAAGAGGAATTATAAGAATATTTATATTGTCGTCTGTGGAAATTCATTACCCGCAAACCTTGTTGTTTTACACTTAGTTGAGTTTGTTGTTATTCTGGGAATGGATTGGATTTCTGATTATCATGCTAAGATTGACTATAGAACTAAAGAAGTTGTTTTTCAGAAATGGTGTAAGTTTTTATACAAGAATGAACCTACACAATTGATAACATATCAGGAAGCTGAGAAACTATTGAATGATGTAAATGAAATTTATCTTGCTCATATTGTTGAAAACAAGGGAACTGGTCAAATTAATGATGTGCCAGTGGTAAATGAATACCTTGATATTTTTTCCGATGAGTTACCCGGTGTCATACATGATCGGGAAGTAGAATTCACAATTGACTTAGTTTCTGATTCTTAGCCAATTTCAAAACCCCATATCGTATGGATTAAATATAACTTCTTGAATTGAAAAATTAGTTACAAGATTTGTTTGAAAAAGTCTTCATTCATCCTAGTACATTACCACGGGGTGCTCTTGTTTTGTTTATTAAAAATAAAGATGGTTTCATGAGACTTTTCATTGATTATAGAGATTTTAATAAAATAACTATTAAAAACAAGTATCCTTTGCCTCATATCGATGACTTGTTTGATCAGCTCTAGGGAGCTTAGTACTTTTCCAAGATTGACTTGATATCTGGATACCATCAGCTGAAGGTGAAAGAGGATGACATCCTGAAAACAGCCTTTCGTACTAGATATGGGAATTATGAATTTTTTGTTATTCCATTTGGATAAACTAATGCACCTGTTTTATTCATGAATCTTATGAATAGAGTATTTCATGAGTTCTTGGATAAGCTTGTGGTTGTGTTCATTGATGACATTCTAGTATTTTCTAAAAATAAAGAGGATCATGAAAAACATCTAAGGGTTTTTTTGAAAACATTAAAAGAGAAGAAATTATATGGAAAATTCAGAAAGTTTGGTTTTTGGTTGCAACAGATTTCTTTTCTTGGGAACATTGTAAATAAGGATGGAATAATAGATAATCCTGCCAAAACAAAAGTAGTTGATGAATGGCCAAGACCCACAAATGTTACAGAGATTCATAGTTTTCTTGTATTAGTAGGTTATTGCCGACGTTTTGTTAAGAACATTGTCTGGTTATCTATCCTGATAACTATGTTAATAAATAAATCGGTTAAATTTTTTTGGATAGAAGAATGTGATGTTTGTTTTCAGGAACTGAAGAAGAGTTTGGTGAATGCCCCAGTTTTGGCCTTACCTTCCCAGAATGGTGATTTTTTCATCTACACTGATGCTTCTTTGAAGGGACATGGTTGTGTTTTGATGAAGAATGATGAGGTAATTGCCTATGCTTCAAGACAACTTAAACCTCAAGAGTTAAATTATCCCATAGATGATTTGGAATTGGTAGTTGAGGTTTTTTATTTGAAAAATTGGAGGCATCATTTATACAGAACCAAATGTCAAATATATACTGACCATAAAATTCAGAAGTATATATTCACTCAGAAGGAATTAAACATGAGGCAGAGAAGTTAGCTTGAACTAATAAAGTATTGTAATTTTATGATCAATTACAATCCTTGAAAAGCAATCAAAATGGAAGATGACTTGAGTTAGAAACATCATGCATTATTAACCATGCTACGTTTGGAACTAGATCCCCTAATTAATGATTTTGTGAATTTTGGATTAGAAGTTATTGGTGCAGGGAATTTATATGTTTTGTTTTAGGTTTTAGTGTAGTCTCTTTTTTCAGATAGAATTAAGCGAGCATAGAAGGAATACCGTGAGCTATAGAAAAAGGTAGAATTGGTTAAAATTGGTAATCTTCCAGAATTTAACCTTGATAAACTTTGTGTTTTAAGATTTGGAAAAAGGTTGTGGGTGCCCTTTGATTCTCAGTTGAAGAATGATTTTTTGTGTGGAGCTCATAGTTCTCCATTTCCGGTTCATCCTGGAAGTACTAATATGTATAGAGACCTTCAGAAGTATTTCTGGTGGGATATAATGAAAATGGATATTTCTGATTTTACCATGAAATGTTTGACATGTCAGCAGGTTAAAGTAGAGTGGCAATAACCGAAGGGGATGCTTCAGTATTTTTCAGTACCAGAATGGAAGTGGGAGAATGTATCCATATACTTTTTGGTGGGACTACCTAAGACATATCGAGGTAACAATGCAATGTGGGTTATTGTGGATCGATTGAAAAAATCTACACATTTCCTTTCTATTCAAGATACAATGTCTTTGGATCAGATTTCTCAGCTGTACCTTAAGGATATTGGAAGGTTACATAGAGTTCCTCTTTCTATTTTATCTGACCAGGATCCTAGGTTCACTTATAACTTTTGGAAGGGACTTCATAAGTCTTTCAGCCCAAAATTAAATTTCAGTATAGCTTTTCATCCTCAATCAGATGGGCAGTCATAACGAACAATTCAGACTTTGGAGATATGCTTCGAGCTTGTTCAATGGACTATCAGGGAAGTTGGGATCAACATCTTTCTTTATTTGAGTTTTCTTATAATAATAGTTTTCATTCTAGTATACATATGGCACCTTTTGAGGATTTATATGGGAAGAGGTGTCAGACTCCTGTGTTTTGGGATGAAGCCGATAAAAGAAAGTTGATGGGGACAGAATTAGTAGAAGAAGTGGCTGAGAAAGTGAAGATGATTCAACAGCACATGAGGACAGCTCAGAGCAGGTAGAAAATTTATATAGATAAAATAATGAAAGACTTATCTTTCAAGACAGGTGACCATTTTTTCCTTAAAATCTCTCCTTGGAAAAGTGTGATGTGTTTCGGTAAGAAAGGGAATCTAATTCCACGGTTCATCGGTCCTTTTAAAATTTTGGAGAAAGTTGGAATAGTGGCATACCGTGTAGCTTTCCTCCAATTTGGTCTCAAGTACACAATTTTTTTCATGTTTTTATGTTGAGAAAGTATGTTACAGATACATCACATGTCTTGAGCCCAAAAGCAGTTCAGCTGGAAGAGAACCTTTCTTATGAAGCGAAATGTGTTCAGATTCTTGATCGAAGGGAAAAAGTGTTGCAGAATTAGGTAATCCACCAGGTAAAGGTTTTGTGGAGAAACCACATGGTTGAAGAAGCAACATGGGAGTCTGAAAATGCTATGAGTGAAAAGTACCCTAATTTTTTTAATAAGTAAGTAAAATTGCGAGGATGCAATTTCCAGAAGGTGGGGATAATGTAACACCCCATGTTTTTCTAAAAATAAATAAAATTCTTTGAACTTTGTTTAAAGTAGATATTTATAACAATCCATTAAAACATAATTTTTCCACCTCTATGTTTTGAATTTCAAGAAACTCTCATCTACAATTATGTTCAGCATGTTATTTTGAGTCTATTGGAATAAACTTATATTTTGGTAAATAGTAACATACCCTTATGAATAGTAATATGAATATTAATATGACCCTAATGAATAGTAAATTTTATTATTATTTTATTTTATTAATGATTTAATATAATAACAACTTGTTTAATTTTTCATCGTGATATAGAAGTAGTTATTGAATTAGAATTGTTAATTTTTGAATTAAGTATGCTTTTATTTAAAAATAAAATTAATAATTTTTAGAAAATTATATTCAAAAAATGGACTTCAATTTTGAATTCTGCAGGTCAGAAAATGGTTAGGGTAAATTTTTGGTATTATTCTGAAATTCATGAATTTTTGAAGAATAGTAGAATCCGATAAAATACCGTATAATCAAATTATCAGTAAAAAACACTATTTATGACATCATAAGGGATGTAATCACACTTTTTTTGAACTCACATGCCATTATTACTATTTTAGGGCACATGAATTAATACTATTTATAATCTTGGGAAAAAATATTATAATAATGATTAAAATAATGCAAAATAACCCCTCCCCTCCACTATAAATACCACCCTCACTCCCATCTTCTTCCCACACCTCTAAATCCTTGATCCTTGCCTAAGTTCTACTTAAAAATCCTCCCAAGGATCTTCCCAACGTCCTAGAGATTCTGGTCTCACCAAAAGACAAAAAGAAAAGCCCTTAAGAAGGATCTCAAGGAGAAGAGATCAAGAGGTAAACATCCTCTTTTATTTTCATTCATTTCTTTCATTTTATATTACTATCTTCCTTTCCCTTTGGCTTATGTTGGGATATTTAATTTAATATTCCCCCTTAATATATATATTATTTAGGAGTGATGATATATCCCCTTTCTCTCATCAAACTACTTTTATGAAATTTTAAGAGACGTCGTTAGGCTACCGGATTTTCATGAGAAATTTCTCATGTTTTCTTTTATTTTAAGATTCCTTTCCTTACTTCTTCTTTCCACACCTCCTCTTAACCAATAGGAATGAATGTTCCAGTAATCACGTATATTATAGATTTTCTGTTGTTCATTTAAAATTCATCATCATTGTTCTTCTCCTCTCCCACTTATCGAAGGAATTAAAAACATTTTCCATCATGTGCCGAATTACCGACATCGTAGACGATGTGATTTCATTTTTCCTTAAATCCTTCAAGTATGGTCATGAAAGCATTTTTATGGTATAAACAGGTTGTAATATATTTATTATGTCTCATCCATGGTTCTGGAATTATTTTGTACACATGGTTTTAATTTATAAAACAAAATGAGGTTGTTATTATCAATAAACTACTAAAATGGTATAAAAGAACATCATTAATGTTTTAACTTAGGAATCATCCTCAAGTAATAATTCCAAATTATAAATGGTATAAATTATGGAAATGGAAATATGTAAATACATTTTTATTCCAATTCTGTAGTTTCACTTCCAATCGACAAGAACATCCATCATGAACCAATCTTGGAAATCATGTAAAGAACTCACCCAAAAACAGTGCAAGGAGAAAAATACTAACAATTAAAGGGTGAAATGATTTTATGAAATGATCATATAAGATGATATAAACATGAAAATGTTTCTATAAAATACTAATAACACTCTTTTAACTATTATACAGGAAGTTTAAACAAGTTTGACGTAAGAAAAACCCAATGTAAGGGAATTCTTAACCTGATTTCCATTCTTTGGGTTAACCTTCTATTTAATTATTTATGTGGTATTAAAATTGATTGTGTGATTGGTTTTTCTTATATTATGTTTAATTATGTATAATTAGAGTGTATATACATATTCTATACACTCTATTAAGTTTCTATTCAATTGTATTATATTTATAAGGGGCTTTTATTTTTAAATAATCTTTTAAAAAATTTTCTTACAGAATTCAAAATCAATGTTTTTATGCTATTATTCATGTTGTATGATTATGTTATAGTTCTTGGTAATTTTTTATGATAAAGGGTGGGACCTGTATATACCTTCAATTCATTGTTTATGTGTAATTTGGAGGTCTGTTGTATGGTTACTCCAAGTGTAACTGCGATGGTTACACAAATTGTAAGCTAGCCGTGAGGGTTACAAATTATAAGGTAGCCGAGATGGTTACAAGATTATGTAAGTAATTCCCCAAGATACCATTATTGTTCTACTTATGTTCTTATGTATTGGGTAATCTCATTTTTTAAAAAGTATGTATATGTGGGTGACAAGCATGTATTTTGAAAGTGATTTCATATGTTATAAGTATTCTTGGACTAATGTGTTTTTTATATCCCTTATTGAGCTTGTTGTGCTCATCTTATGTTTTTAAATAATTTTCACAGGTTATAAGAATGTGTAATAAATTTAAGCAAGCAAAGTTAAATTTTTTATGATCTGTCAAATAAATCATGTTTTATTTGAAATGTTTTAAATTTTGGAAGGAATGAGTACTGTTTTTATGGTATCCACTCTATAATAATGTGTAATGTTATGAATGTATTGTCCTTCTTTTCTAAATCTCTAAACATGAAAATATCCAAAATGTAAAAATGAAGCGAATTCTTGACTAAATTGAAGATTATGTAATGTAAAAAAGGTCAGGTCCTTATATATGTTATATTTATACTGATCATTAATTTCAAAAATATATTTTCACACAAAAGGAGAGGAATATGCGCTAAAGAAGATGGTTGGAGTTGATTAAAGATTATGAATTCTCAATAAATTACCATCATGCGAAATCAAACAAGGTGTAAAATGATTTGAATCAAAAATACCATGCTAGCTTATCCTTGATGAGGATTAAGAAATATCCAATATTTATGGATTTACAATGGCTAGATCTTGATATTTTATTGGAAGGTGAGAAATCATATCATTCTCAATTGAATGTTCAACCATCTATACTAGTAAAGATTAAAGAGTCATAAAAGGAAGATGTAGAGTTACAATATAAGGTGAGAAACGATCCTATATTCAACCTTGATTGTGTTTAAATAATAAGGTTTAGTAACCAAGTTTGTGTTCCTCAAATACCAAAATTAAGGAAGGGGATATTGGAAGAGGCTCGTTGTTCTTCATTCTCTATTCACCATAGAAGCACAAAGATGTATAGGGACCTAAAAGAGTACTTCTGGTGGGATGTCATGAAAAGAGATGTCACCGAATATGTCTCTCAATCCTTGGTTTGTTAGCAAGTTAAGGCTGAGATATAGAAGTATAAAGGGATGTTACAACCATTACCCATAGAATACTGGATATGGGAAAACATCATTATAGACTTTGTCATCAGACTTTATAAAACATCTAAAGGCAGCAATACTATCTAGGTTATAGTTGATCATCTTAAAAAGTCAGCACACTTCATTTCTATCATAGAGGATTTATCTCTTGGTCATCTTACGAGGATATATGTAAAGGAAGTGGTAAGATTTCATGGAGTACCACTTTCCATTATATCTGATCAGGATCTGAGGTTTAACTCGACATTCTAGCGATATCTTCAGCATGCTCTAGATACAGAGTTAAGATTCATCAATTCTTATCATCCTTAAATAGATGGATAGTCTTAGAGGACAATTCAAACTCAAGAAGACATGTAGAGATCTTGCTCTATGGATTTGAAAGGTGGTTGGGATCAACACCTACCATTGGTGGAATTCTCTTACAATAATATCTTTCACTCCAGTATTCAGATGGCTTTTTATGAAGCCCTATGTGGAAAGAAGTTCATAAATCCAAATTCCTGGGATGATGTTGGGGAAAGAAAGATATTAGGGCCTAATCATGTTGATTAAATGGCAGAAAAGGTCAGATCTATTCAACAACACATAAGAGCAGCTCAGAGTTGACAAAAAAGTTATGCTGACTACAGAAGAAAATACCTAGAGTTTGAAGTGGGTAATAAGGTGTTCTTAAGAATATATCCCTAGAAGAGAGTAATGGTATTTAGAAAGAAGGGGAAGTCGTTCCCTAGGTATATCGGTCCTTTTGAAATACTGGATTGTGTTGGGAAGGTAGCTTACCGATTGGTGTTTCCACCAAATCTCTCTCAAGATCATGATGTGTTCCATGTATCTCTCCTGAGAAAGTACATACCCAATAATTCACAGGTACTAAGCTCAGAAGTCATACCACTGGAGCAAGATATTTCTTATTAAGAACAACTGATAGATATTCTGGATTGTAGAGAAAATGTTCTACGAAACAAGACCACTCGCTTTGTTAAAGTTTTATGGAGGAACCACCAATTAGAATAATCTACATGGGAACTTTAGGATATGATGAGAGAGAGTTATCCTCCCCTGTTTACTTCTAAGTGATGGATTTTGAGGGAGAAATTTAGTTTAAAGGGTGTATCATGTAATGCCCATATGTTTTTATGAAATATTTTCTTTAAATTTTCTTTATTCTTCAGAAGCTAGATTTGAATGAAATAATGAGATTAAAAAACTGCGAGATGCCCTTAATATAAAATTTTCATTATATCCTAGTCATTAGGTTAGCAGGAATGATTATAACTAACTTATGAAAATGCATTATGAATTCATTGGCTATTAATTATTTATGAAAAATATAAGTCAATTAGATATTTGTATTTTTTTAGTTAATTAAATTTGGTAATGAATTTAATGAGATATATGTGTTATATACTTAATAAAATATTTTTTTATATTCTTCCAAGGGATATTTGTGTCATAGGGTATGAATAAAACCATATTTAATGTATAAGAACTTATTTTTTAAGGACAATTTTACACCTTTGAATGGAGAAACCATTTTAAATTAATATTTTGGAACATTAATAATTTATATATGACAACATAAAAATGTTATTTTTAAGTGGTATATAAAAATTTACTTTGGATAAATTTCTGATATTTTTCTGATAACTTTCATGGTTTGATGAATAGTAAAAATACGCTAAACTTTAATTAAAAACAACTTTTTTCATCGAGATAATTTATATCGTTAAATTTTAATATTGAATTGTTTTAAAGTATAAATGGAATATATTTTTAAAATTTAATATAACTTCTGTCATTATTATTAATTTTACATTTAATTCATAGGTAAAAACATTTCATTCTTTTGAAAAGTTTTAAATTTTAAAACTCATTTTCTCATTTCAAAAATGGGAATAATTTTAAATTAATTACTGAAACTTCTATGATTTGAATTTGGAAAAATAGATTCCATATTTGGAATCAGAAGGTCGAAATTTTTTGAATAGTTACCTTTTATTTTTGGACATTATAAATAGTAACTTCATTAATTATTTTATTTATCATGCTTAAAGGGTAAATCTGGTAAATAAGGGTAAAATAATAATAATTTAATAATATAAAACTACCTTAAAATGTGTTCTAATTCTTTTAGTTGAGATATTTACGACCATGGTCATCCTTGGGTCTATTTTGGGACCCCATGGATTCACATGGATGTTAAAATGACATTTTATAAAAATTAATTTAAAGTATAGGTAATTATAACCTAAACACATATATTTTTCTAGATTGATTTTAATATAATATTATATTACTGATCTCTATGTGTATAAATATTAATTAGAAATCTAATAATATTTACTAAATAATGTTATTTTATTTATTAATTTTAGACATTAGATAAATATATTTATTTATGACACAATTATGATGTAGTGATTACCTCATTGAGGAAAAATTCAAATAAATGAATTTATAAATATTAAAAAAATTATTTTGTTATATTGATGTCATCCATGAATTTTATGGATGATTTTTACATATTATCCTTGATTTAATTCCTTATTTTCAATGGAATTAGGTTATAATTTTTTTTAAAAAAGTCAATTATGAATAGTGTCTAAAATTGACATAATTCATAACTTAAAATATACTATAGTTTATTAAATGATTTTAAATTCTTAAAAATATAGGATTTTTTCAAATGATTAATATAAGTACAAATATATCATTAAAAAAATTTTGTTCGTTTGACATGATATGGTAATTACACTAACCCACAAGTTGTTAATAACGTAATATCATGGTAAGATTAAAAAGGGGAAAATAAGGGTTAAACAAAAAGATAAGGATAAAAAAATATCCAAAATTGTCTAAAAATTATCAGATGATGGGTATTCAAACAAAACTCATATAATATTTGAATTAAATATGTTTTGGAAAAAAAATGTCGAAATTGAATTTATAATAGTTTAATATTTTGAAGAGTTTCCTAAAGTGCCCCTCTCATCTATTATAAAAGGGAACCTCCTCCCTCACCTCTTCACTCAATTTTGAGCCTTCAAGATCAGCCAAACCCTGACCATTTATCTTATAAACATCCCTAGTTATATTATATAGGTTCTTGTCTTCTCAAAATACAAACTCCAGTTCCCTAAGAAGAAATTTAAAGGAGGCATGTCGAGAAAGAGATAATCTCTTCTACCGATTCTTTTAAATTTATTTCTTATTATACTTACTATTATTTATTTAGTTCAATATAAAGTAATAAAATCAGTATAGATAATATACTAATATGTTATTATAAATATGAAACAAATTTATTTCACATTCTATTCATCCTACGAAAAATGAAATCACCCCGCATGCATGCGTACGACTTACCGTCTCCCCATCATGGTGTAATCTGTTTTTCACCACCACCTTACTTGGATGGGTATAATGGTAAAAATAATAACTATATATGATTATTATAACATGATAATAATTCTAGGATACTATACACCATCCACTTCAGCACCATTCAACAATTATGGGAATGATATCGTTGCTCGTGCGTACGTACGGCTTACCGTCTCCACGGTGCGATGTGATTCATTCTACATAATATTAATTAGTCCATGATTAAATAAATGAATCTAATGAATATATATTATTTATATTATACTAATACCATGATTTAAATGATATAAATATAACCTAAAAACAGGAATAAGAACTAATCCGACAAAACATACATAAGAAAATAAAGGAGTTAATACCTGAATAACGAGTAACAATGAAATGTTACTAACAAATGGATGAAAATATGATCATAAATGTTATAATAAAAATGATTTTGATTCTAGAATAAATTAGTAACAATATTTAAATCTTTATATATGAGGTTCAGATACATACAAATCATATCATACTTAAGGTAAGGGATAACTTTTCCAATATTGTTTTATCTGAGATTTTTTATTCATAAGTATCTATTGAGTATATATTTATCATCCATGTCCATGTTTTCTAAAAATATTCTCATAAATTGTGTACTATTTTTCTATTTATGTTTAAATTCATTTTTACCCATTTTGACTTTTACGACATGTTTTAGAAGGAATATTTCTTTTGTTTACCATACGAGGTACTTTTGACTTTTCCTATAAAAGTATGAGGAGAATGTTTTTTTAACTTATATAGCATGAAAGGGTTTTTACATCTTCATAACACCTTATTTATATGAATATTTATCTATATTTTTACAAGTGTATTTTCATCTCAATTATTTTCTTTTAAAATTGAACAACAGTTTGAGAAAAGAAACATTTTTGAAGAAGGATATTTTCCTCAGGAATAAATCTCAAGTGTTTTATTAAAATTATTTTCCATATAATATTACATATGTTTATGTTTCTATCCCTGTTATTACTATGATTTGATTGTGTTTATGATGGAATGTTTTTTAGGAAATCCATTTTTTAATATCAATTATGATGGAATGATGTTTAAGAAACCCATTTTATGTCATTGGTTATGCTATGATGGATTTTTCTATGTTTTTGTGGAACACGTAATAATGGTTTAATTATGAGATGGGAGGGACCTATATCTCCCTCTAATGAAATAGTTATATATTTATATCTAATGAGATAGACATTTCTAAAATGACAAGTTAATCTGGTTCAGTGATACAGGGCTGGAATGAGGAGAGAACTCAGTTTAATAATGGACTTTGCCCGCTACCATGGTCTTGGAAAAGAGACTTGACTAATATCAAATAATTTTCTATGTTTATGTGTGTATGAAACAAAATTTAATGTCGTATTTTATTAATATTTGTATTATAATAAAATTTTAGGATTTATTTCATGATAATATATTGTGATCTTTTATATGCAGGATAATATTTTAAATGTTATGTTCTTATGAATATGATATGATTGTTATTTCATTTTTTTACCCTTTCAAAGAAATTGAGATCACCCTTTTATATGTTTATTTTCCCCAAGACATGAAAAAGGGTATTAAGTATGATATTCCAAAAATGATTCTAAATATGAGGAAATAAACAAGAGATAATATAGATGTTTTATGAACCATTTGTCTATGTTTCCCAGTTTTTAAAGACACTATACCTATATGGTTCTATGATGGTTTTGTTATATTTTGTAATAAATATAATTCAATTTTAAAGTTATACCAATGTATGTAATGAAAGGGTATCTATACAAAATCATTAAAACAACTTTATATTTCCTTTTAAAAATAAGAAAACGACGTTATATTGATTTTGGAAATGTAAGAACTGATAGAACACCAATATGAGTTACTATTTTCCTAGGATGGCCATAAATCTGTATTTAGTGTTTTAAAATACATAAATGCGTGTGTAGCAATAAAAACCATATAAAAAACCTTATATTGATATTAAATCATGGGACAACCATCGCTGGATTATTTTCTTGGTATACAAAAATAAAAAATGTCAATATGATGAGCGGTGTGGTCAGAATAACATGGTAAACACTCTTTAAAGATACCAAAGCCTTTAAAACATGTTATGGGGGTAAAAACAAGGAAAAACATCTAGAATTTACCTAAAATCAGATTAAAATGATCATATATTGATTTTTGAAATGTATTAATTGATGACACATCATTCTGAGTTACGGTTTTCCTAAGACAATAGTAAATGCAGTTTAATTGTTTCGAAACACTAAAACAAGTGTGTGATGGTCAAAACCATAAAAATAAAATATATTTAAATTAAATAATTGGATAACCGTAATTTATTTTTTTGACATGTAAACATTGAAAACACATCAATTCGATGAGAGGTGTGGTTTTAATGACTCAATAAACACTTCATAAGGGTACCAAAACCTTTAAAAATATGTATCGGGTCATCAAAACTAGAAAAACGATGTTGTATTTCTATAAAATATGAATAAAATGACTATATATTTATTTTTGAAATGAAGGAACCAATGGTAGGTAATTTCGATTTACAGTTTTCCCAAGATGGTTTTAGAGGCGTTTTTAGTGTGTTAAAACACAAAAACATGTGTGTATTCTTAAAAACCATAGAACATGCCCTCATTTTGATATTGAGTCATGTTAAAAACATCATTGAGTAATAGTTTATGTGTACCCATAGAAAAAACATCATTCTGATGTGCTGTGTGGTCAAAATGACTCGATAAAGTTTTTTAAAGGTACCAAAAAGCTTTAAAAATTTGTGTTGGGGGGTCAAAACTATCAGAACAATTTAAAATTACCCTAAAATCATATTAAAATGACCATAAAATTATTTGTGAAATTTAGTAATAAACATGACATCATTCTGAGTTGCAGTTTTCATGGGATGGCCATAAATGCATTTTTAGTGTTTTAAAACACAAAAATATGTGTGTAATGGTCAAAACCATTGAATACTACCTAATATTGACATGAAATCATGTTAAACCCACTGGTTAATTATTTTTGATGTGTAGGCACATAAAAAACATCCATCTAGCGTGTGGTGTAGTTGGAATGACTCAGTAAACACTTTTTAAAGGCATCAAAGCCTTTAAAATCATGTGCTGGGAGGTCAAAACTAGGAAAACGATGTCAGATTGGCCTGAAATTAGAGAAATATTATTATAAAAATTCCTCATATTGATGTGAAATAATGGGAAAAATACTGTTGAGTTATTATTTACATTTAGATTAAGACAAAAAACCAATACAACATGCAGTGTGGTCAGAATGACTCAGTAAATACTTTTTAATGTTACCAAATCCTTTAAAAACATGTGACAGGGTTGAAAATCTAGAAAATGATGTCTGATTGCACTAAAATGGAGAAAACTAATTGTCGATTGATTTTTAAAATTTCATAATGAGTTAAATGTTATTCCAAATTATGGTTTTTTGGGATACCCGTAAACATGTTTTTAGTGTTTTAAAACACTAAAACATGCGTGCAATGACCAAAACCAAAGAAAATGACCTCAAATTGACATGAAATCATGGGAATCCACCATTAAATTATTTTTGAAATATAAGACATACTTTCGTATCAAATTCTTTAAATAATTTTATTAAGTAAATTTCAAGAACACCATACGTCGATTTAAAAATAAATTATAATATTTACATATCCCTTATTTTTAGTTTCAAGTGTTGAATCATATCTTAAATTGATAACTCACTATTTTCATATTATTATTAATTATATATTATTTATTTTATGTTAAAATGTCTTCTATTTTATAAACAAAATACAGGTTCTATGTGAAACATTCTGAATATATTCTGTATGTTTTCTCTTTTGCATTTATTTTCTTAACTGTAATAGTTTTTATTATAGGTGTAAGATGATGGTAGTGGGTAGGAGTTTGACCATTCTGATCCATGAAATTATTTATAAATCATTCACGTTGGTTCTTAGATTCCATGATACGTTTAAATTTTATCAATGATTCTACTATAATTTTGATTGATTAAGTTTATGTTTAATTTAATTTTTCTTTTTTGTTACAATTGATGAGATGATGTGGTTTATTTTCGTTGATGATGTGATTTTGAAGCAGAAAAATGCAGTAGAGGTCCTAGGGTGGATGTATACTGAGCATGGTTTGTTGATAGAAATATTTAATACGTATATATTGATAACTGAGATATGGGTTGACTATGGTGTATATTGAATGAGGTGCATGCTAACTGAGGTTATGTTGACTAAGGATGTTTTTATATATAACTATAGATGTATAATGTATGTATGATTCAGTTTTCATAAATTTATGTTTTATTTTATTTTATGTCATATTTTTTACATTTTTATTTTTTTATTAAATATTATTTAAAAAATTAATTGTAATATTAAGCAATGGTTTTTAGAAATTGTTGCTAAGTAATTTAATGAAAACTATAATTCATGGTAGTTAAGAATAACTACCACTCAACATAACTACTTCTATTGTATTTATGGGTGGTTAGTTTCATTTAATCCATTTTTTGTTAGTGTATTTTTTTTAAAAAAACACCACTAAATAATTACAAAACCACCGCTAAATTATCCAAACAGCTGCCAAATAACTTGTGACCGTGAGATAAAAAACAGTTTTGATAACCACCACTATATTATTAGGTGGTGGTTTAAATTTCTTAAAGTTAAAAATCACTAGTAATTACCTCTTTTTTTAGTGTGACCCCTTTTACATGATTTTCCACTTAACTCCAAATCTGAGGGATAAACAACACTTTTGATCATACTGAGAAATTCATGTTTTTTATCAACATTTCAATTATTCCTGTAGATTTTAAATGAATTTAAGATCATTTTATTAATATTTCATGTCAACCAAAGCTCATTTGGTTGATTTTGAAACCTAAAAACATGATTTGCCTGTTATTTTTTCACATTTTGTGGATTTCATGATTTTACTATTATTTGTCCAAAAAATGAAATAAAAACCTCTTTGAGAAAATAGTATTTTCAAAAAATATAAATACTTTTCTAAATATTAATTAATTTTTTATCTATATGTTTTATTTATATAAAACCATTATATTTAATATTAAAAAAGTAGTTATTACTATTCATATTGATGTGTTTAATCGATAATTTATAACAATCATTTATAAATAATAATATTAATTTTTTTCACAATGTGTTAAAACTCAATGTTTCATATAACAAAAACTATCTATGAAGATAAATTTATTAAAAAAACTATTTCATAAATCTTGGGGTGTTACTTTCTACCCCCTTTTTAACATCACATCATCATTCAATTTTCTAATGACCTTCCTTTCCATACATAAATCATTTATCAGTACCCTTAACACAATTTACTTCATGTTTCCTTCTACACTTCAAGCATGATGAATGTATTGTCTTCTTCTCTTCATGTTTTTATAATTTCCTTCGAACACTATCTTTATTTTCTTGTCAAAACTATGATATTGATGGGTAACTCAAATCTTTATTTCTACCTTGATATCACAATGAATGATTTATTCATAGCTACTAAAGTATCTTATAGATAATTCCATTTAGAGACTTGGTTATAATCGACTAACATATTGATCAACCTTACTTTCAGGTTAGATGATAATACCAGAAGCATACCACCCAAGTCTTGTTAAATTTTCCTCATAGGTACCAATAGATTCATTATCCTTCTTCTTTAGCAAAAGGAATTCCTTCTCTTTTTTTGTAGGAAGGATATGAGGTAAGTACATATTAAAAAATAATCTGTTAAAATCCTTCCATTATATAGATTCAATACCATCATGTTACCTTATACTCATAATGAGATTCCACCATTGATTAGTTTCTCCTTCTAAATGATATACATTCAAAATGAATTTTTCATGTTCCAGACATCGGATAATTTAAAGTATATATTCAGTGGTTCTGATCCATTTCTCAATAACTTTTGGATCAGTGGAACCACTAAAAAAAGGTATATGTTTCCTAATTAATGACTCAATGGAATATTTTACCCTCATTTTCTCATTTGTATGTTTAGCGTGATTCGTAACATGGGAATATTTTTTGAGCATAGAAATGAGATTTTTCATTCCAACTCCCATAAATTTTGGCTTCTCAAAAGAAAAATAATTTCATTGTCTATTGTACTCAGTATTAATATAGTGCATTCATTTCCTATCCATTTACTAAAACCCAAAATCAAAATGCAAGAAATAATAATCGTACTAGGGGACCACATAATCATAAAAAATAATTTATAGAATGAATAAATAATGATATCATATTTTCAATTTATGAAACTTTTGGCTTAACCTAGGTAATTCATTCTCATTTATCAAATAATTAATGACGGTTCGTAAAGAGTTTATGAATTTTCAAAACATATCCCCTAGAAGTGTGAAACCAGTTATGCAACAATGTCCATTGTCATGCACCTTGTGATAATTGAGTCTAGATCAATGCACCCTTTTGGAATTTATATCCCTTTGGTACCTCTGTCCTAGAGGCATATCCACTTATAGTATCTAGACAGGGATGTAATTTCTTTGAAACCACTCACTCTATACTTCACAAAACTTCCAAGACATTTTCCAATGCTTTTTATTATCCGTAGACTTATCCTTAGACATATCCCTAGACATATCCATATAAATATCCCTAGATATCTCACTAAAGTTTTATCATCCTAGGTTCTAATTTTTAACTAAAATTTTCCGTTGATACTAACTATAGAGTCCCAAACTTCTCAT
The DNA here is from genome assembly GCA_963277665.1 of Viscum album. Taxonomy (NCBI): domain Eukaryota; kingdom Viridiplantae; phylum Streptophyta; class Magnoliopsida; order Santalales; family Viscaceae; genus Viscum; species Viscum album. The sequence goes on from OY728160.1 coordinate 2,089,734,695, forward strand.
ACATAGATATTACATATTTTATATGAATATTCATTAAACTACACAAACACATTTATGAGGATCATAATGGTTTAATGCCTTTGGAGACTAGGTACATAATCTTCTTATTTAATAAAAGATCATCAATATCACCCATAAAGAACTTATCCTATTTTTAATCATCACAAACATACCTTAATTAAAAAATTTCATCATAACCTTGAAACTAAACATTAGAAAGGGTGAGGTCAGAGACCATTAAGGGTAAAAATGGGAAATACATAAACATAATAGGAGCTTCAGGGTATGATAACATGAGAATAATATTTTGAAATCATATACTACATATCAAAGATGAAAATATTGTGTCATGGAATAAATATAGGTAGTTCATAATATGTGAATCATAATGGAATCAAAGAACATGATCCATGAGAACATAACACTTTAATAAGACATCGATTTGTGGTATACACATATGCTTATAACAATATGAACATGTATAAATAGAAACATTTTCACTAATTAAGTTAAGTACAAGAAATAAATCCCTTGAATAAACTTATGTACATGCATCTAGGTCCACACAAAACCTTATGGAAATGAAATCCATTTCAACACTTAACATTATGAACATGTAATCAGGTTTATGAATATCATATTTACTCGTGATTTATCAATATTTACCCAATGCATTAAAATAATATATAGGTCCCACCCATCACATAATCCATACATTTTTCTAACATAACATCATAAAATAGTCATCAAGTCATAACCTTTGAAAATGGGACTGCTTTCATAAAAAAATTCATTATAGTACAACCTATGGAATGAAACATATTTCATAAACATATTATCATCATAATCATAAACCATATAGATAAATAATAAATATTATATGATTGTATCATATCCCCAGTAAGCTTATGTAACATCAAAGGATTTCATCTCGGAGGGAAAATGATTTTTTTAAATCATGGAACATTTCCTTTATAAAATAGCCTTTACACTTTGAAAAATAATTTTTAAAACATAAAAAATTAAAATCATTTTTGTTGAAGAAAAAATTTAGAACTTATAAAGGGTATTTAAAAACAATTATTGTTAATCACTGTAGTAAATTTCATACACGTTACAATAAATATTCCTTCCATATTTTCAATAAAAAACAAACTGGCCTTTCTTTTGAAAACCACATAAATATTCGTTTTAAAAATATTTATAAAAGTGTAAAAAATGAGAAAATAGATATTTAATAAATACTTTGGTTAATTTTGAAACATTTTTAGAAAAGATGGATATGCAAGAAAGGGGATTTTTTGACCGAAGAGAGAAATAAATTTTGATTACTTTAAAAAATTATTTTTGATTCTTGAGTATATAAAGATATAAAAATTAAGGTAAAACAAGTATTATCATGCCATAACTAAAGGAGAAGAAAATTAATGAGTTTAGTGATCAATAGATAAAAATATTTCATCGTTGTAAGCATAATCATAAACAATCCTGATAGACGATGAGATTGCAACATAAAACTCCTACCTCTTTGGTAACATTGAATTGTAATCCCTGTGAAAGAATTAGATTAAATAAAACTTATAATATCATGATAATAAATAAATTCATGATATTAAATTTCAAAGGGATCTTATATACACCTCATAAAATAATATAGGTTCAAAGCATAATTTATGTCTCAAAGATGGAAAACTCAGACCAAAATCTCTTACCTCAAGTCTCGAATTTCATAGTACACATTTGAAACTCCTATATAATAAATATATGTTTATTATAAATTTATTATACAACAATAATTATATATATAATACCATATATGATTTACTTATGACCTTTTATTAACATTTTTTCAACAATTTTGTGTTAAAATCACATTTCGGGTAACAACTGCTTTGTTTTGTGTGTGTGTTTTGATTTGTTATATTTAATATTATTACTTTAATCATGGTTTTATCATGTACATAATTTTATCCATGATATAAATATAATATATATTCATTATTTATTTATTTATAGCAATCCATTAAAGTTAGATATAGAAAATGATATACACTGTTAATGGGGACGATACTCTATACATAAACATAAACGTTGTTTCCATTTTCTCAATGGATTAATTCCTAGAAGGTTAAATAATATATTAACATTTTTATTTCGTAAAAATCTCATATATTAATTAAATTTACCCATATTATCTTCCATGAAAATTGTTAGTGAAAAATGAATCACATCACCTTGTGTGGCGGTAGTCCTCTATACATAAGAATGACATTATTGTATCCCTAAAATAATGGAAAGTAATAAGGGATATAAGTAATTTGTGTATATGAAAGGTCCTACATTTTTTAAATCCCATGATACTTATGTTTCATGGTGGGTTTTAGAGGGACATCTAATGCCCCCTTTGAGTGTACGAAGATATCATCATTTCCAACATGTTGTGCCACCTCCTGCTATCATCCCCCATCTTTGTCATTCTAGGTTATATAGAGTAGTGATGTATGAATTAACCTTTTTCAACCATCATATCATTACTAAAATCATAGATAGATGGTTTCTAGAGTCATGTACATTCCATTTTATAAAGGGGTATATGATTATTACACTACAGGATGTGTCCATTATATTGGGCCTCCCCATCGATGGTGAAACTGTGACTGGCTGAGTTTGAGAAGATTGGTTTGATATTGTTTTTAGATTATTGGAAATTGAGGTCTATGATGATGGTATGTCCATTATTGGTAGTATATTATGTATTCCCTAGATAGATTATCACTTCACACATCTATCTGATTATTTTAGAAAGATCACTATAATGGAATTTTTACATGCTTATATTTTTTAGGATGACTGGATGAATGATTTTGGTTGATCACTCTAACACATTTATACATCTGATATATTTACCTTCACTAAAGGACTTGGACCAAGTAGACTAGTATAGAAAGGGGTCTTCCTATCTGACATATACATATAGGGTGCTATGCAGTGCATGTCGCATCTATAAGATGCAGATAACATGATGTGTTATTCTTATACATATATAGATATGGGAGCACATCCCATTCTTATCTCCACATAATTGTGCGTCATTTCCTACTGATATTGTAGTAGAGTCTCTCCGTGGATGATGGTATGTTATTTTTTTCTCCTAATGACTATATAAATTGTATAAATTTCTATTATTAAATATAACTATAACAATGTTATATATAGGTAGAGTTAGGAACATCGACATTCAAATACAACCAGACATGATGTACACACCTACATACTAATGTTGGATAGTTTTTGGCTAGATGATGTAAGTGTTATTATTTATATAGTTAAATATGTATTATATACTTTACATGACTACATTTATTAGTAGATTATTCATTTTTTCTCATATTATATATATTCCATATACTGATGATATCATCCAGAGTCATCCACAGTATTGTATGGAGATTCCTACTACTGGCTCCTGCATGGTTCCTTTGATTCATTTTCATATTATTGAGTGACATCAGACTGACAGAGTTATGAGGCAGTTCAGATTCCATTATCTCATTCACGACTTGTCCAGTCAGTTACCTTCACTCCATTCCCTTAATATCTCCGGGAAGTGGTACTTTTATTAGAGGAGGCATCATGCATGATATATTGATCTATCGGACAGACAAAACAAGTCCCGATTTCAAGGGGCAGGGACAATATGTATGCATTTATTTGATCAGTTGGATTTTTCTCTTAGGTAATGTATAACCAAATAATGGTTTATTACATGACATGGACGAGCCATTCAGGGAATGGTAATCATTATTCCACCCACTTTTGAAAATATTTTTTATTAACATAAATTAACAGCATAATTTTTCATTCATGAGATTTTAGTATCACTCGTCTCCTTCAAATCTCAAATCCAGTAGAGGGGGATGCATTTGAACAAGATTGTTTTCCTAGAGTTGTGACAGAGTAATTTCCTCCCATGGATGAGATTTATCATGTGATTTTCTTTCATTTTCCACACGATGTTTAGGCTACTAAGCCTGATATAGATGCTCAAGGGGTGATGAACCTATTATAGATGTTGATGTTGCATAGGAGCAGGATGTTCAACAGGATTAGCCAAAAGATCTACTACTAGAAATAATTCTATTAGTGGCTCCCAAAAGCGGTCAGTAATGGCCATTAGGGACCTCCATCTGACCGATTTTGGTGGTTGTGGTTGGCTCATTGCTAAAGGTTAATAGAAAATTACAACAATGGTCTCTATAGGTACTCCCCAGACAACTTTAGTAGTTTTTGGGGATAGTATTAGCAACCACTTATGGCGGTGGCTAATGGTCCATGGTAGAAAAAGAATTATTGACTGCCATAGGCAATCACTAAATTGAAGGGTTTTGAAACAAATCTAGTAGTTTTACAATAGTGAAATATGAATAAACAAAAATCAGTCACCAAAAAAAATAAAAAAAAAATAATTAGATTTAGACAAAACCAGTTACCCAGATCCTACTGATATTATGTCTCAATAAACCACTTGATACGAAAATTAGGTACACAAAACCCTTGAACAACATGATGCCTTAAAATTCAAAATTAGGTACACAAAACCCTTTATGAAAGTATATTTGATGAAATTAAAAAGGGTTAAAATGAAGTTTCAAATCCTCAAATAGGTGGATACATAGTGTTGGATCTGAGAGAATTCATAAGACTAGTAATATAAATTGAATCAAAATAGTTAGAATTGATTTGTAAAAATATAAGCAAGTAAAATATTAGAGTTATGCATGCGAGAAGACCAATTAAGAATGAGAATGTAAAAAATTATGGTTCAAAAGGAGGAAGATGGATGGGTATCCACATTACCATGAATCTTCTATATGGACTTCAATAAAATATTCCTATAAAAGTATTGTGAAGAATTCCCAATGGATAATATGATAACAGTCTTCTATTAATTATTGGAACAAAACATGGTTGGTCAAACCATTCCAAGATATTATGAATGTCCCATCATATAGGATCTAGATGAACAACATGTTAGGTTATGGGGACGTGACCTGTTAGAATTTATAATCTCATTAGATGATGCCTTTGGGGTCAAATATATTTATTATAAGTATGAGAATGAATCATCTAGCACTGCTGAAAAAAAGAAACAAACTCTAGTTATTCACAAACACAATTATTAGTGATTAAAAAAATCATGTAGACTGAATAGAATCAATGTTTAATTGGTGATTTATAATGAATCCTAAGGTTATATTATAAAAATTAAGCATTTACTAAATACACATGCTCCATATTTTGGATTAAATTGGTTTTATAGGGATCTTGGGAAAGATATACAGATTCTTTCTACCACACAAGTCACATGTTAACTATTTTTAATTCTTACAAAATAGACACAACTAGGAATAGGACAACACTAGAAGAAGGTGAAAACAACACCATAAATCAATTTTCCATCAGGTTTCTAGGGAAACATAAAAAACTACATTATTAGACTTATATTTTATACCGATATAACCATATTGGCTAAATTTTATGGATCAGATGAAGTAAAATATTTGAATAGCTCAATTATGGATGCATTATTACTAAAAATCTATTAATTTTTCCTCAAATAGCATACTTTGGTCATGAAACATGTCTCATGTGATTATTTAAACATCATTAATGTTAGTTAGCAATGAAATTGTACTTTAAAAATTGTTCAAACATTATTCAATTATATTACAAATCCATGTCACAACGTCACCAGGATTTAAAATGATGGAAACCCAAGAACTTGGCTCCACTATATCACCTTCCCTAGAAAAAAACTACATAACATGAATAAAATAATAATTGAAACATGAAATAAATAATAATAAAATGGATCTAATAAACAAAGAAAAATATAATTTATAATGATTCTTACAATGAGAGAAGGGAATTTCCCTGTGTTGCCTTTTTGAACCCTCCACACATGGAAACCCCCTCTCCCACGAAGAGGTCACTCCCCTAAGGTAGCACCCCATACAGGAAAGAATGTGGTAGCCTTATACTATTGGTTAGAAAATAATTCCCTAACAACCAGGGAAATTCAATGTTATGTATGAAAAAATATGTTCCCATAGTGCACTAGGGAAACTTTATAGTGTATATAATTCCTTTCAACAAACTAGTATACCAAACCAAGTTGCAAATAATAAATAGAATACAAAAACCAAATCCAGCTACATTGTATATGAATTCAATTATGGCACATGTTATATGAAAGATTTAAGGATAATATAGTTGAAGAAACATTTTCCAAATATATGTTATGATAGGTTGAACAAAGTGGATTAAATGATCACTAGATAAACTCTCCAATTATTAAAAGAAATTATTTTATTTTTTTAGATATAAGATACAATAATTTAAAATATTAAGAATGTGATACGTAAGAATACAAAATACTATGAAGAATCAATTATTTATAGAGTGATACAGAAATTTTTAGCCAAAAATCGATTCAAAATCACCTCACCATTTCCTGTTTTAGAAAACATTGAATCACAAGTAATTATGATCAATTTGTAATATGTCATTTTATTATATCAATTTATTGAATCATACATTCAAATGTTATGAATCATGATGAAACATTTTTTAAATAATATATTCAGTAATATGTAATTAAAACTTTAAAATGGATTGACTTTATTAGGCAGAAGAAATTTATTAATAGAAAAATAATCATCACAGAAGTTCCAATGTTATGGGCTAGTTTGATTGGTTTTATAGTTCTTCATGTAAGTATTATAGTTCCAAATTGAGACAAGGAGTATGTTTATAAAAAATAATTTCTCTTAGAAGACATGTATTATCTCTTAATTATGTATATACATATACATTATTTCAATGTTTTCATTGAAACTAAGTCTTGTATCCCATTTCTTTTCATTATTTCATTCTAATTCCATTGATTTATCCATCCATTTAAAAAAATAAGGTATAAACCATTATAAAAATTAAATTTATTATATACATTTATGAATATAATTAGCCAACAACAAAGTGAGAAATATTTAAAAATCCAATAAAATATATATGATTTAATGACATTTTAACACCTAATAATATTTTCTTGCCAAATTCCATGATTATACGGATGGTTAGTTTGAGAATATTCAACATTCTTGTCAAATAATCAATTGGAAAGAAAAAAATAATACTATGATAAAAAGTTTAAAAAACATAAAATATAAAATTATGTATTTAATAAAATGAATCCTCCCATAGTAAAAGTATGTATAATTGATCAATGGTTTGATTGGGTTTGGTGCTAGAAGTGTAATTGAAAAAGGAAGTGTGGCCAAAAAAATTCTGAAATTAGTGTATTTGGATAGCTATTGATGCACTAGGATATGAGATAGAGGCTATTATGTCATGAATTAATTGTGGGGGGGGAGTTATACTTGAGGGAACATAGGAAACATGAAGTGGAAATGAATACACATTTCCAATGAACTATATGGTGGTGATCTATGATGATATGTCCATCTTTTTTTAGATTTATTTTACATGGATTTGAGCAAAACAATATCTGGGATGCATCCCACTAAACACACCATACATTGAAAATATCATCCCAAATGTCTCATTCCTAAAGAGAAATAAAAAACCCATAGATATGTGCATATAAACATTAAATATGTGTAGCCATAGAAGACCAGAATTTAAGGGATAAAATTTCACTTAGCTCTAAAAGGATGGAGAAGCACATGTTCGAGTATAGAATATTGAATTGTATTTTAATGTCTATATTGTGAATTGGAGTTCATTTAATAATAAAATGGGAATAAAGTATCACAAACCTCATTGGTCTTAAAGAAATAGAGCTTCCTACAGTGAAATGAATAATGAAAAGAAAGGAAACAAGATGTATTAAAATAAAAAAATGGAAATTATTACTTGGGGAAATCTTTATGATTTTATTGGTAATAAAAAAGATTATTAAACCAAAATATTATGAGTAATATTTTGATGGTAGAATTCATGAACACTTCCAAAATCTCTTTAATGAAGAAATAACAACTCATGTGGAGAACATATATTTTTATGGGGACTTTAATAAAAAAACACCATCTAAAGGAAAGAACCACTTGCAATAGAACCACTCAACTTTTATACAAATGAATTTTGTGAAACTAAGATAAGTGTTGGAAAAACAATGATAGTTTAACAAGAATGTAATTTCAATCGATATTTAGGAAAGTAAAACAGTGAGAGAGAAATTCTTATTTTAGAAGAAGGGTAGGGATATGAACTTCACAATTCTCAAAATCTTAAACATTCCCTATTAAAAAAACTAGTAAATAACTTCGTAGTATTTCATCTGTTATCTTTAAAAGTATTAACTCTTAATGAATTAAATTATCCCTTACATTAGAGCTAAAAATTAATAGAATCCACTCTTAGTAAATGAAGTTCTATAAAGAAATGAAATTTTGTGATTAGAAGTGTCATATGGATCACTAGAGTGAACCAACTTGATAAATTTTCATATCTTGGTCCCAAAGATATTTGTTTCATGGGGTGGAAGAGGATTACTCTAAGATAATTGGCATTTGGTAAGAAAAGGAAAAATACTATAACCCAAACTATGTGACTTCCCTAAAAAATAATGTCTATATCGAATGCACCAGAGACATGTAAATATGGCTTAGCACAATGGTAATAGATACTTGGAAGCCTGCTGTGGAAAATATTTGAGCATTGGATTCCGCATGACAACTCCTTTGCAATGAGTGACTAGATATCCATTTTAAAAAAACAAATTAGCTTTGAAAATTAACCAGGATTGATATAACGAAGGGTCCATAAAATAAACAATATATCTCAAAGACAACGACTAATTAGATCTAAAAATCATGATATATCCTTTTCCTGAAAACACATAACATGATTAATTGGATCTATAATTCCTTCCTTGAGAGATCAATATCGTCATAATTTCAAACCTAAAATGGAAAGGAAAATTCTATACTCATAAAATAAACAGAGATCCAAGTATTGAAGAGTGCAAATCTTCCATTAAATGGATGATAAATTCTTTTAAAGATATGATTTTCCCAAGTTCCAATTTGACCTCACTATTGAGATTCAAATAATAATTACAAAAGTAATGCATGAAAATGAGAAATGAGTTCACTGATTATTGAATATTAGGATGTAAAGATTCTTGGAAAAATGGTAATTTGAATGAAAATTATACAAATATGAGATAATTGGAATAAAAATTATACGAAGATGAAATAATACTCACCTAAACTACCGGAACCCTAGGCCATGGATGTCATGACCCGTCCTCGGGGCCCGTGTCGTGACTACCCCATACCCGCCATCCATTGGCCAGGGGCTGGCGACTAGAACCAAGGCGTAAATCCCGGTAAAGGGAAGGCATTGCCTTTGTAAAGTAAACAAGCACCACAGAGTAAGAAAGCGGAAAAAGTAAACACTAAGTAAAAACTGGTACAACAGTAAGTGCGGAAAAGTAAATGGGACAGTATACAAACCCAAACTGAAAGTAAAGTACAACTCGAAAGGGAAAACAACAACTGAAAAGTAAAAGCTGCTACGCCGAGCTGTCCACTGGAAATCCCACCTGAAAGGTGGGTACAGATAGCTCCACTGCTCCTCGGGTCCCGCCGTCCGCTCTGAGTACGTCCCGCCCAGTGGTCCACCTCCAGGTACCATCCTGCTCTGCAAGCCACAACCACGATCAACACTGTCTGTCATCTGCAACCAACACAACATAGTGCGGGCATAGCCCGTGCAGGGGTGAGTATAAGCTACTTAGTAGGGACCCCGAGACCCCCGAAGGTATCCCAAAATCCACAAAGGATAAACCACAAAGGAAAGATACAATGACGAAGTAACAACCGACACTGCTTAGGTATATTCCCATACATATACCTAAGTTATCGATTCCAATACGCTCCAACCTCCGAGCCCAAGTACAACCCAGTCCACACAGGAAAACATACGTATTCCACACAAGAAAGAAAAACGTAATCCACACAGGATAGCACAACACAATCCACACAGGAAAGCAAACATGATTCAGCTCACACAGGTATACTTCTTCGAAAGACGATAGAGATGATCACTGATCCATCTAAGTCATCGGACCCATAAAGGATTGATAGGTACTAACCCCCGCAAAGACCCACACAGGATCGGACCCACACAGGATCTGTAGGCGCTGGCTCACACAGAACCGTTGAGCGCTGACCCACATAGGATCGGACCCACACAAGATCGGTAGCACTGATCCACACAGGATCGCTGAGTTCTGTAGTCGTCGTCGTCGAATCCACTGAGGATCTCTGCACAGTCGTCATCGCAGTCACAGTAGCAGTCGCAGCCAGCACTAGGGTTCCTGCACACAGCAAGCTCGTTCGGGAGGGTCCTCTCCATGATCCGAGAGGCTGATACATCAACTGACACATAGTCCGAAGTTGATGTATCCAAAAGTTCTTGTATCGTCAACAGGAACTCAACGCAACAGAGGGCGTGTCAATCGGATGCCCGGTCTGAGAGTTATTGGCCTTTTCGTTCCAGGGGCCCAGTTGGTTTTTAAGGAAAAACCAACCCGACCGTACTCCACCTATGTCCAAACCTCGGGCGGAGTATGCCAAAAGATCTGTCTCACTAATAGGAACACAACAAAGTCGACAGCACGTCAATCGGACGTCCGTAGCTCATGATGTGAGCGTTTCCGCTCCGAGGGCCCGGTTGGTTTCGTGTACGAACCAACCCGACTGAACTCAAATTATTCCGAAACCATGAGTGTGATATGTTGAAATGACCATCTCGTTCTAAGGATCGTGTCGCCACTGACGGCGCATCGATCAGAGGTCCGTAGCCCGAGTTATGGGCAATTGAACCCAAACGGTCCGAAAACGAGGGTTTCGGGCCTGGACCAACCCGGCCTGAGACCCCCCCGGTTGGCCCGAACCGGGTCAACCCGCCCCAGGTCTGGGTCAGCCTGGCCCGGCACGGCCCGGCCCGGCGCGGCGCGGCCCGGATGGGCGCGGCCCGGCCTGGCAGACCGACCAGGCGCCGGTCCGGCTGGGCACAGCGCGCCCAGCGCGCTGTCTGGCTCGGCCTTTGGCCGAGCCGTTTAGGAAGGGGGGGCACCTGCCCCCCTGTGTAACCGCGGCCCCCCCTCAATTAAGTGGGGTCATTTGAAGCCGGTCGGGGGAATTTATTTCCCCCGGATCCTCCCTGTATGGCCGGCCTGTTCCTGCTCAACGGGACCGGCGGTGGCCGGTCCCCTTCCAGCTCCGACACCGGCGGCCCGGTCCGGCCGCCGGTCACCTTGCTCCGCCGTGGCCAGGAACCGGCCGCAACCCTTGTCATCCGGCGTGGTGCGACGGCACCGTGCCCCTCCGCCACGGCCCCGCTCCGGCCGCGGCGTGTTCGGTTTTCTTCGATGTGGCGCGATGTCGTCGGGTTCTTGAACTTCTTTCCACGGCGCGGCGTGATGACGCCGCGCATTTCCTTCCGCATGAATCTGCGTGGTGCGACGGTACCACGCTCTCCCATACCAACGATTAGGAACCAACATGAAAATTAAGGAGGAGGGTCAGCCATGTTTGTGCGGTCCGACCCCCTCGCGTTATTCGATAACAATAGTGTTTAAATTTTCATGAAGAAATTCAGGAAAGTATCACGAACAAAGGAATTAATTACAATCCCCTACCTTGGTTCAGGAACGGTGCACGTTAATCGAGCTACGGAAGACGAGCGTCGCAGAGGTCGGGCGTCGTGGAAAACGAACGTCGATTCCGTTGTCTTCGAGGTGCGTTCGAAGAGGAAACGTCGTTGGAAGAAGATGTTGCGTTCTTCGGCGGAGATGTTCTTCATTGAAGAACGGTGTTCTTCACGTTCTTCATCGAGGTTGAAGAAGAAGAATAATAATTCACGCTTCCCAATCCTCTCAAGGTGGAAAAAACTCTAACAATAATAAAATAAGACCAAGTCTTAATTTATTAACACAACCTAACCATTAAATTTTCAAGAGTTTGAAATTAAGTAACTCACTTTATTAATTATAACAAGTTGTCAAAAATTAATGAAAGTGAGTTAATGGGGAGTTAGGAAGGTGAGGGGTTAAGAGGGGTTAGGGAGTTAAGGAATTTGAAAAGGTTGGGGTTCATGTGGGCCCCACCCCTTCAATTATCCACACATGGGAAGTTGGGTGGATGTGGGACCCACCACCAACTTCCCATGGGAGAAATTAACCACCTTGAAATGAAATAAAATTGATCCAACAATTTTATGTACTTTTTTAATTAACCCCCATTAATTAACTTCTTCACCCGCACAAACGCAACTACGGTAAAGGTTCCCTTAAGCGATTACCGGCATTGCGAGTTAATCGGTGCCCTCAGAATTCGATTCCGAGCACCGGTTCAAAAGTTAGAAATTCCCGCTCGTTCGTTCACTGAACGTACCCGAGCCAAACTTTGGAAATTGATTCCGGGCACACCGGGCCTCGGAATCAAGGGCCGTCAGAAACCGCGTTCTTGAAAAATTTCAAAGAAAATTAAGAAAAAATTTCCCTTGAATTTTACGGGTCTTTACATTACTCTCACCTCAGGGCTTTACGTCCCCGTAAATATACATCAAAACTAGGGAAACAAATGAGGGTATTGAGCAAGCATCTGAGCCTCCCGCTCCCAAGTTCTCTCCTGGAGGTTCCCGTGCTGCCATCTGATGCGCACTAGAGTAATCGACCGTCCACGTAGGACCCGCTCCTGTCGATCCTCGATCTCCATTGGGACCTCCGTAAAAGTCACCCCATCATCAACGTCAAGCTCCCCATGGTCAATGATGTGCGTCAGGTCGTTCACGTATCTCCTCAACTGAGATACGTGGAAGACGTCGTGCACCCGGGGCAACTGAGGTGGTAGAGCCAGACGATAAGCCACCTCGCCAATCCTGCTGAGGACCTGGAATGGTCCGATGAAGCGTGGAGACAACTTTCCGCCTCAGCCAAATCTCCATAATCCTCATCGAGGTGAGACACGCAAGAAGACGTGGTCTCCATCCTCGAACTCTAGTGGCCTCCGCCTCCTGTCAGCATAAGACTTTTGCCGGCTCTGAGCTATCCTCATCCGCTCCTGGATGACCTGGACCTTCTCTGTCGTGGCCTGGACCATCTCCGGCCCCACAAGTGCTGACTCCCCAGGGTCTGTCCAGCATAAAGGAGATCTACAAGGTCGGTCGTACAACGCCTCGTACGGTGCCATCCCAATGGTGGAGTGGTAGCTGTTGTTGTACGCAAAATCCTCTAAGGGTAGGGGGTCTTCACAGCTACGACCAAAGTTGAGGACACATGCGTGGAGCTTGTCCTCAAGTGTCTGAATGGTCCTCTCCGTCTGACCATCCGTCTGAGGGTGAGAGGCTGTGCTCAGACGTAGCTGCGTCCCGAACACCTCCTGCAATCCCTTCCACAGCCGGGAAGTAAAACGAGTATCTCGATCGGAGATGATAGATGATGGCACACCGTGAAGCCGCACAATCTCCTGAACGTAAAGTCGTCCCAAGCTCTCCACAGAGCCCTTCTCTCTGATGGGTAAGAATTGTGCCGACTTGGTGAGTCGGTCAACAATCACCCAAATGGAGTCGTGACCTCTGGAAGTACGTGGAAGTCCAGTCACGAAGTCCATAGATATGCCATCCCACTTCCACTCCGGAACCTCCAAGGGCTGTACCAAGCATGCTGGTACCTGGTGCCCAGCCTTCACCTACTGGCAGGTGAGGCATCAAGAAACGAACTCTGCCACAACCTTCTTCATGCCCGGCCACCAGTGCTATCTTCTGAGATCCCTGTACATCTTTGCCACTCCAGGATGTACCGCCAAAGGAGAAGTGTGAAACTCTCTCAGCACCTCCTCCCGTAAAGTGACCGGTACCATGGTACGTCCTCTGAAAAGGATGTTGTGCTCTGCTCCGAAGGAGAAACCATCAGGTTCCTATCCTGAGGATATCTGTGCACGCCGCGTCTCATAGTCGGTGTCCCCACGCTGTGCCTCTCTGACTCACTGCAGTAGTGGAGGAGTGACTGTGAGAGACTGAAGGAAGGCTACCCCATCTCTAACCACGAATGATATCTGTAAAGCGGCTAGCTTCTCTGTTGCCTCCTCAAGTAACTGAATGCTCGTCCTCCTGCTGAGGGCATCAGATACTACGTTCCCCTTTCCAGGAGTATAGACTATATCAAAGTCATAGTCCTGGAGGAACTCGAGCCATCTTCGTTTTCTCAGATTCAGATCCTTCTGAGAGATGATGTATCTGAGACTCTGATGGTCAGAAAAGACTGTAAAGCTCTCGCTCATCAGATAGTGTCGCCATGTCTTTAGTGCGAAGACCATTGCTGCTAACTCCAGGTCATGGGTAGCGTAGTTCTGCTCATGTGGCATCAACTGACGTGATCTATAGGCGATCACTGCCCGCTCCTGCATCAGGACACAACCGAGTCTGGTCCCTGATGCATCGCAGTAAACTACGTACCCTACTCCCTCCTCAGGAAACCTCAAGATAGGTGCGCTGGTCAATCTCTGTCTCAGCTCCTGGAAGTTCTGCTGACATATGTATGACCACACAAAGGGTTTCCCCTTATTCTTCAAAGATGAGAGTAGTGCCGCAACTCTAGAGATGTCTGGCACGAATCTCTGGTAGTATCCAGCTAGTCCCAAGAAACTCTGCACCTCTGTCACGCTCCTAGGTGGCTCCCAAGATAACACTGCCTCGATCTTTGCAGGATCCACTGCAACTCCCGCCTCAGAGATGACGTGTCCCAAGAAGTGGACCTCACGTATCCAGAACTGACACTTCAAGAGCTTACCATAAAGCTGGTTCTCTCGGAGTGTGTCTAGTACAACCCGCAAGTGGTAGGCATGCTCCTCCTCAGTCGTCGAGTAAATCAGAATGTCATCGATGAAGACCACGACAAATCGATCGAGGTATGGCTGAAAGATCCTGGTCATGAGGGACATGAACACTGATGGAGCATTGGTTACGCCGAAGGGCATAACCAAGAACTCATAGTGGCCATACCGACATCTGATGGCCGTCTTCTGTATGTCCTCGTCTCAAACTCTGAGCTGATGATAGCCTGACCTGAGGTCTATCTTCGAGAACCACCGTGCTCCCTTGAGCTGGTCGAAAAGGACATCAATCCTTGGTAGCAGATACTTGTTCCTCATTGTCACCTGGTTCAGGCGACGATAGTCGACACAAAGTCACAAGCTCCCGTCCGCCTTCTTGGCGAACAATATCGGGGAAGCCCAGGGTGAAACACTGGGCCGGATGAACCCCTTGCCCTGCAAGTCCTCCAACTGTACCCGTAGCTCTATAAGCTCTGTGGGGGACATCCGATATGCTGGGGTGGATATCGGGGCTGTCCCGGGGTACAGGTCAATATAAAAGTCTACCTCTCTGCGAGGAGGTAGTCCTGGAACGTCGTCGGGAAAAATGTCCGCAAACTGATCTACCACTGCAGGAAAACCAGGACTCCACACGTCAACTTCTCCTAGGATGAGGCTAGCCAACTGATGAGTGATGGGTTGTCCTCTCCTCCGCGGAAGTCCATCATGTTCTGCAAAGTCTCCCTTCTCTCCAGTGAAGTTGAACCTGCTCCCGTCGGTGCGTACACATCGCACCTTGCGCCTAAAACAGTCAATCTGTTCATGGACTGTAGATAACCAATCCATGCCCAAGATGACGTCATAAGGCCTCGACACCGCTACAAGAAGATCCCAGCCGAAGCCCTCACCTCCTAGAGTAATATCACACTGCCGGCACCAGTGCGTAATCGTCGAGTCTGCTCCTGTAAGAGTCTCTAGTCGTATGGATCGAGCCAACGGCTCTGTCGGAATCTCCGAGCTCCGAACAAGAGCAGCGGCTATGAAAGAGTGACTCGCTCCTGTGTCTATAAGTACTGCAGCAAAGGTGGAATAGAAACAGATAGTACCTCGAATCATCTCGGGAGCGCCATGGTCGTAGGCCTCTGCTTCCTGGAGCTATGCCTTTCTCTGCCCGCCAGCTCCCTGTGGTCGGGGTGGACCTCCTGGTGGTGGTGGTGGTAGAGCCTCAAAGTGTCGCCCACCACCTGCTGCTCGGCCAGCTCCTCTGCCTCGTCCGCCTCCTCCCTGCGGACCACCACGGTCGACCGTCTGCCTCTGCCTCGGTGGTCCCTCAACCGTTCGCTGCTCCACAGCACGGCGGGTCGGGCAGTCACGAGCCATGTGGCCCTGCCCGCCGCACGAGTAACAATGTCTGCCTCTCGAAAGACTGGATCTGCACTGTATGCCCCGCACTGCTGAGCCAGTGTCCTGAGGTCGTCTTCCTGAGAGTCTGGTCTACCTAGACCCATGAGTCATCCGTTGACTACCTGCTGCGGAAGACTCTGCTACGTACCGCCCTGCGGTGGGTCTCGGTGCTGGTGTAGACTCAGCAAGAAAACTCTTGATCAAAAGGGCCCGCTCCAGTACTTCTGCCTGATTCGGAATGCTGAGGGAGATCAGTGATTCCCTGATCTCGTGTCTCAAACCCTGCTCAAAGGTCTGGGCCTAGAAGAATGGGTCCCGTACCATGTCAGTCGAGTAGCGCGAGAGATCGGTAAATCTCGTCGAGTACTGGGCGACCGTCATGCTGCCCTGCCGCAGCTGAAGAAGCTGCTGAATGCGCACCGCACGGAGGGTGGCTGGGACGAACTCTGAGTGGAATAGGCTCTCGAAGTCCGTCCAAAGTAGAGATGCATCATCATGCACCTAGAGCATCAAGCTCCACCATCGGCCCGATGCTGCGTGCAGTAGGCTTGCAGCGAGGATCACCATGAGGTCTGATGGTGTCCTCACTAGCCTGAAAACTCGTACGACTACCTCCAGCCAGTCCTCGGAAGCCTAGGGGTCCATCTCCCCATGGAACTCGGTTGGTCACTGGCGCTGGAACTCATGCAGTGCGCTGAGGCGACGTGCATCGTCAGCGGCTAGTGCTGGAAGTATCGGTGGCTCGGCGGGTAGAGCTACTACCGGTGCCACTGCTGACAAAGGACCCTGCACCGAGGCCTCATCACTCGGTGGGCTGTCGTCACACTCGACTCTCAGAACCCTAGCTGGCTGCTGTCGTGGGGCCATCCTAAAAAGGAAACAGGTGCACCACGGTCAGAACAGTATACCTGGTGAGCTTATACAAAGTAATCACAAGAAAACTTGAAACACACACGCAATCAATGTTTTCGTGCATTAAGTCGGAAATCAGAAGTCAGGGTCCTGGTGTACGGATACGTCGGACGCCGCACCAACACTGGACTCCCTGGACTGATAACCACACCCAATACGCTTAACACTATTGCTTCACATAGAAGAAAGATCAGAGTCTGCGGTAGAACCGAACTCCTCTGATACCAATTTTTCACGACCCGTCCTCGGGGCCCGTGCCGTGACTACCCCAATCCCGCCTTCCATAGGCCAGGGGCTAGCGACTAGCACCAAGGAGTAAATCCCGGTAAAGGGAAGGCATTTCCTTTGTAAAGTAAACAAGCACCACAAAGTAAGCAAGCGGAAAAAGTCAACACTAAGTAAAAACTAGTACAACATTAAGTGCGGAAAAGTAAATGGGCCAGTATACAAACCCAAACTGAAAGTAAAGTACAACTCGAAAGGGAAAACAGAAACTGAAAAGTAAAAGCTCCTATGCCGACCTATCCACTGGAAATCCCACCTGAAGGGTGGGTACAGATAGCTCCCCTGCTCCTCGGGTCCCGCCGTCCGCTCCGAGTACGTCCCGTCCAGTGGTCCACCTCCAGGTACCGCCCTGCTCTGCAAGCCTCAACCACGATCAACGCTGTCCGTCGTCTGCAACCAACACAACGTAGTACGGGCATAGCCCGTGTAGGGGTGAGTATAAGATACTCAGTAGGGACCTCGAGACCTCCGAAGTTCTCCCAAAATTCACAAAGGATGAACCACAAAGGAAAGATACAATGACAAAGTAACAACCGACACTGCTTAGGTATATGCCCATACATATACCTATGTTATCGATTCCAATATGCTCCAACCTCCGAGCCCAAGTACAATCCAGTCCACACAGGAAAACATACGTATTCCACACAAGAAAGCAAAACGTAATCCACACATGATATCATAACACAATCCACACAGGAAAGAAAACAGGATTCAGCTCACACATGTATACTTCTTCGAAAGACGATAGAGATGATCACTGATCCATCTAATTCATCAGACCCACAAAGGATCGATAGGTACTAACCCCCGCAAAGACCCACACAGGATCGGACCCACATAGGATCTGTAGGCGCTGGCTCACACAGAACCATTGAGCGCTGACCCACACATGATCGGACCCACACAGTATTGGTAGCACTGATCCACACAGGATCGTTGAGTACTGTAGTCGTCGTCGTCGAATCCACTGAGGATCTCTGCACAGTCATCGTCGCAGTCACAGTAGCAGTTGCAGCCAGCACTAGGGTTCCCGCAGACAGCAAGCTCGTTCGGGAGGGTCCGCTCCACGATCCGAGAGGCTGATACATCAACTGACACATAGTCTGAAGTTTATGTATCCAAAAGTTCTGTATCGTCAACAGGAACACAACGCAACAGACGGCGTGTCAATTGGACGCCCGGTCTTAGAGTTATTGGCTTTTTCGTTTCAGGGGCCTGGTTGGTTTTTAAGGCAAAACCAACCCGACCGTACTTCACCTGCTTCCAAACCTCGGGTGGAGTATTCCAAAAGATCCTTCTCACTAAGAGGAACACAACAAAGTTGACGGCACGTCAATCGGATGTTCGTAGCTCATGATATGAGCATTTCCGCTCCGAGGGCCCGGTTGGTTTCATGTACGAACCAACCCGGCCGAACTCAAAGTATTCCGAAACCTTGAGTGAGATATGTCAAAACGACCATCTCGTTCTAAGGATCGTGTCGCTGCTGACGGCGCGTCGATCGGAGGTCCGTAGCCCGAGTTATGGGCAATTGAACCCAAACGGTCCGAAACGAGGGTTTCGGGCCCGGACCGACCCGGCCCGACACCCCCCCCCCGGTTGGCCCGAACCGGGTCGACCCGCCCCGGGTCCGGGTCGGTCCGGCGGGGCACGGCCCGACCCGGCTGGGCGGGGCCCGACCTGGAAGACCGGCCAGGCACCGGTCCGGCTGGGCACTGCGCGCCTAGTGCGCTGTCTGGCTCGGCCTTTGGCCAAGCCATTTCGGCAAGGGGGGGGGGGGCGCCTGCCCCCCTGTATAACCGCGGCCCCCCCTCAATTAAGGGGGGATGTTTGAAGCCGGACGGGGGAATTTATTTCCCTTGGATCCTCCCTGTCCGGCCGACCTGACCTGGCCGGCCGGTTCCTGCTCAACGGGACCGGTGGTGGCCGGTCCCCTTCCAGCTCCGACACCAGCGGCCCGGTCCGGCCGCCGGTCACCTTGCTCCGCCACAGCCCGGAACTGGCCGCAGCCCTTTTCGTCAGGCGCGGTGCGACGGCACCGCGACCCTCCGCCGCGGCCCCAATCCGGCCGCGGCGTCTACGGTTTTCTTCGACGTGGCGCGACGACATCACATTCTTGATCTTCTTTCCACGGCGCGGCGCGACGATGCCACGCATTTCCTTCCGCATGAATCTGCGTGGTGCGATGGCACCACGCTCTCCCGTACCAACCACAAGGAACCAACACAAAAATTAAGGAGGAGGGTCGGCCGTTTTTGTGCGGTCCGACCCCCTCGCGTTATTCGATAACAATAGTTTTTAAAATTTCACGAAGAAATTCAGGAAAGTATCATGAACAAAAGAATTAATTACAATCCCCTACCTCGGTTCAAGAACGGTGCACGTTAATCGAGCCACGGAAGACGAGCGTCGTGGAGGTCAGGCGTCGCGGAAAATGAAAATCGATTCCGTTGTCTTCAATGTGAATTCGTAGAGGAAACGTCGTTGGAAGAAGACGTTGCGTTCTTCGGCGGATATGTTCTTCGCATTCTTCGTCGAGGTTGAAGAAGAAGAAGAAGACTTCACGCTTCCCAATCCTCTCAATGTGGCAAAAACTCTAACAATAATAAAATAAGACCAAGTCTTAATTTATTAACACAAGCTAACCATTTGAATTTCAAGAGTTTGAAATTAAGTAACTCACTTTATTAATTATAACAAGTTGTCAAAAATTAATGAAAGTGAGTTAATGGGGAGTTAGGAATGTGAGGGGTTAAGAGGGGTTAGGGAGTTAAGGAATTTGAAAAGGTGGGGGTTCGTGTGGGCCCCAACCCTTCAATTATCATCTCATGGGAAGTTGGGTGGATGTGGGCCCCACCACCAACTTCCCATGGGAGAAATTAACCACCTTGAAATGAAATAAAATTGATCCAACAATTTCATTTACTTTTTTTTAATTAAACCCCATTAATTAACTTCTTCACCCGCACAAATGCAATTACGGTAAAGGTTACCTTAATCGATTACCGGCGTTGCGAGTTCATCGGTGCCCTCGGAATTCGATTCCGAGCACCGGTTCAAAAGTTAGAAATTCCCGCTCGTTCGTTCACTGAACATACCCGAGCCAAACTTCGGAAATTGATTCCGGGCACACCGGGCCTCAGAATCAAGTGCCGTCAGAAACTGCGTTCTTGTAAAATTCCAAAGAAAATTAAGAAATACTTTCCCTTGAATTTTACGGGTCTTTACAATGGATATTTGTAGACTGAAGATGCCAGAGGCATAGGTGGGGTGGGGTAGAGGCAGAGGGAAAGCGATAAGTAATGGTGGGGTGGTAGTGAGGTGGGATGGGCATCAGCAGTGGCTCCTGGTGCGCGTCGAGGGTGGGCGGGAAATAGGAGGTCAAGTGAGGTGTGGGGGGGAAATGATAACAGCTCTGAGTGTGGGAGTGTCAATGGGAAAGGCAAGAGAGAGGGGAGCTGGCGGCTGCGGGTGAGGCGAGAGGGAGGGGCAACAGTTGCAGGTCTCTATGTAGAGGGAAGAGGTTGGGGAAGAGGGTTAGAATTTGGGGGTATGATTACATCCCCTTTTTTAATTGAGGTTAGTGAATACCATTACTGGATTCTTATTCCCACCATTAACAACCGCCCCTATTCCAACAGGTGTACAAACCCCGGTTTCTAATAGCGCTCCTCCATCTTCTCGGTCACAATCATAGGCATAGATAGATGTTGACTGGGATGAGATGGATACTTTATTATACTTTTCTTTTCATACATTCAAAAAACAAAAACATCATGTTCATATGCTATGAAGGTGGGTGTCGATGATGATATAAAGGAGTAGCACACGCCAGAGCAGAGACGTATACATACACGGCGTGGATGCATCCTATATACATCTAGATGTGGCACATAAGAGAATCCATTCCATATAAATATATTATATTGATATTATATTCATGATACATGTTGTATGTTTTTGAAACCAATATTTATACATTATTTAAAAACATGATAATATATTATATAATTTTCCATAAATCAAATAGTTGATGAAATTCATTATCAATCTCTCATAGAATTTTATTTTACTCAAATGAATTATCTGCCATTCTTCATCATATCATCAATGGTGAGGAAAAAAGAAAATTTCTTGTAAATCCATAGGTGGTAAGGCTCCCATGAAGCAGCTGGAAACCAAAGCTACACAGAAGTCTTTTCCAGCTACTAGAGGAGTGTAGAAGCCACATAGATTCAGGCCTGGAATGGTGTCTCTTCACGAGATTCATAAGAATGCAAAGAGTACTACGATTTTTCACCAAAATATTCTTTTCTAGAGGCTTGTTTGTGAGATCGCTCAGTACTTCAAGACTGATATGAGGTTTCAGAGTAGCATTGTGGCTGCTCTTCAGGAGGTTTCGGAGGATTACTTGGTCGGACTCATTGAGGAAATAAATTTGTGTTTCATTCACTCCAAGAGAGTAACTATTATTTCTAAGTATATTCAACACATGAGGAGGATCTATGGAGAGAGAGTTTAAAAGTTTAGAACTCTCTTGAATTCCATGGATGTTTGGTGTGCTCAAATATAATTTGGTGCTTTTTCTAGATTTTTAGTTTTTTTTCTCACATCTAATGTATCAGTTTATTCTCCTCTATCTGGAAACCATTTTTCAACTAAGAGTCACTTGTATTCCTTCATTCGTCTATAGACATGTATTATGGAAATAGTTGATATAATCTGGAATTCATACAAATAATTTTTAACAACTAAGAAACATTAATATTAATAGTTGCATTGGTAATAATAATTATTTTTTTTTCAATTCATATTAATACATTATATTACTATATATATTTATAATAAATAATATTCTTAAATTTATTATTAAATATTTCTAATATTAATTATTTTGAATTTAATAAATGTAATTACTATTTAATAATTAATTTAAGACCATTATTTATTATATATAATATGGATTATCATACTACATATCAATATAATAAATAATCATCTTTAATTAATTATTAAATAGTAATAATATCATAAAATATGGCTAAATAACAAATAAATGTTAAATAATATTCATAAATATCGATAAATATTACTAGATATTACTAAATGTTAATAAATATTAATATTTACTTATATTTAATAATATTTAATAATATTTATGAATATTTATTAAATATATTTCTATTATTCATGAATATTTATTAATAATTATTAACATTTATTAAAATTTATTTAACTTTTATTAATATTTAAGAAATATTTATTTATATTCAATAATATTTAATTAATATTTATATTCTTACTTTGAATCCATTTTTTTATATATTTTCAGAAATCCCCTTTATGGGTTAGAGGTAGTCTTAAATTCCATTAGAAAAAAACCATCTTCCACATTAAAAAATTTAAAATTTAAAATTCAAAACTGAAATCAACAAAAACAATGTTCATAATTCAGCAAATGAGCAGAGAAGTTATTTCAACTTCACCAGTGAGAACCCCACCGATCGAGGTCACGTTGTACTAATCCAACAAACCTTTGCTGAAAACTTTTAGGGAGAGACACTGAGCAAAGCCATCAATCCATAACTTTAAAACAACTAACCGAAACAAGAATAGACCACAACCATGAGAAATCACCTCGAAGAAAATTCCCAAGTGAATGATTCCAACCCCAAGCACCACAATCACAAAGAACACACCTACTCTATTGATGTCGTTGCTTCCCACATACAACAATGTAGATGGAGAACCCCTGACAGGAGGAGGGAAACCAATGCAAGATATCATTGACCATAAATCCATGCATCCTGAAACCTCAAAGAAGCACCACTTCAAACTAGACTGCGAATGCTGCCATCGTTATCAAGGAACTGAACATCATTTTCATGGTTAAGGATGAAAGCCAGTAACCATCCCACTAGATCAACCCACAAACTGAAACAACCAATGTCATCCCACCCTAAAAAATCTTAATCAATGCACTGCCCCAACTAAATGGAATGTAGGAACCACAAACTGAGACAACCACTAGAAAACATCTACGAGAAAGCCCGATAAAAACAATAGGAGAAAAACCAAAGACTTGAGAGACAATTGGAAGGCGCCAATGCGAGAGCTACCACCAAGAGCATCCACCAGCACCATCCCAATATTCCCACACCACCACTATGCC
Organism: Viscum album; assembly: GCA_963277665.1. NCBI lineage: Eukaryota > Viridiplantae > Streptophyta > Magnoliopsida > Santalales > Viscaceae > Viscum > Viscum album. Next base: position 2,089,758,374 of record OY728160.1, read on the forward strand.
TAATAGAAGTGCAGTATGGTGTGATGGTTTATTAATATTTACATAAATTTTATGAATTTTTCATTAATATTTATAAATATTTAGTAATGTTGAAAAATATTTTCTCGACATTTGTTGATATTTATTAATATTTTTTAGTATTTTATATGATTATTTAATTATAATGTATTAAAATTTACATATATGTATTGATATTTTATAAATATTAATTATTTTTATTCAGTATTTATTTATATTTAATTAATATTTGTAATAATGATTTTTTTGTTAAAATTTCTGGAGGAAGCAAGAACGAGGTTTATGCTTCCTTCAGAAAAGTCACACAAGAAGCGTCAGTAGCATTCACGCTCCTCCTAGCTTGTTTCTTAAGATATCCAAAACCATATCCCTTAAAATGAAATAGAAAATAAAAAACCTATTTTTAGATTTTGGAGGTCAAAGGAAGATTTCATATTTACTACAATTTCTCTGTTGAATCCACCAATATATTATTATGAAATTATATATCTTGCTAAATAAAACACAATAGGGGTAGAAAAAGAAATGAGACCTCCATACAACCATGTTAAGGTCCACCGATTCATCATTTTCATCATCATGGCTTTGTCATGTGCTAGGAAAAAAGGAAATATAGAAGGTGATCTAGTAAAGTTTAGTGTTGAAGTTAGTTCCTTGCAGGAACAAGACGAGACTATGGGATGGTAGAGTAAGGGGACATCATGGCCTCCTCAATTCATATGGAACTAGATAGGCTCACTTTTAAACTATTCGGTATGTGGCATGACTTCTTCGCCACCTAATTCCCCACTACCACAAATGCCTTTATCCTTAGCAGTGCCACCTGCAAGGTGTCATCGTCTATGTTGGCGAAGCAAACCCTAAACCAGCCCCACTTTGAACAGTGGATCGATGATCCGGGTCACACGTTGAGCTTAACATCCTAGATGAATACCCACCAGAGAATTGTCTCCACCTCCACCATGGATTCTTTCAGTATCCCCTTCAGGTTCACCCATAGGAACAACCCTCCACTACTCCTCAAGCACCTGATCCTGACTTGCCACAACCCATACACAAAGGCATCGTGCCATGCAAAGAGCCGCCTAAAGTGCTCCCAGATGAAACCCTCTATGGACTCCTCATCCATTATCATGGAACCTAGTAGGCATTGCATTTTGCAGACACCACGCCGAATCTGGACATCCTATAGCCGGACAGCCCGACAGTGTCGTTGTAAAAGTAGATAACTCTGACGCGGAATCCCAGGAGGCCCAAATCATTAGAGAGGATTTAGATGATGTAAACAAGTTCATCTATGGGGGTAAAATAGGGGTAGGTTTTCAGGATATCAACAACACTAATAAAGCTTGGGTGGGTTAAGATGGTGTTGGCATAGATCTATTCGCACATGAAGTGGATGTGGAATTCGGTGACGAAGCGGAGGAGGGACTCAAGGGTGGGTGTGTCATAGATATTGCCCAATGGGTTGGAGGAACTACTAGAAAGAGGTTATAACCCCACAGAGCTATACCCGTGGTTTTATAAACTGTGGGTATATCCTGATTATGGTTTTTCTATACAAACAATTTTGAATGAACCATCGGTATAAAAAAAACTATACCAATGGTTTTTACTCAACTATTGGTATAGAAGAGTGAATAATTTCACCCCACCCATGATCACCCCCTCATCTATTGGGTCGTAACCCCCCACCCCCTATGACTCCATTTCCCTCCCCTCATGTTTCCCTCACCCGATGCCACTTCTCCTCCTCTTATCGAAAGACACTCCCACTTCTCCTCTTACTCTAGTCGACATGCATCCCCCCGCCTCTTATTCTAGTTTAGAATCCCATACTGGGTCACACATCCCCACTTAGGTCAATATTTCCCTCACCCGACGTGAATCTCAAATAGGTCAAGCTTCCCCTTCTACTAGGTTGAGCATCTCCTCTGGTCAAGCATCCCACCTATGTCGTGGATCCCCTCTGGATGAGTATCCCCTTCTAAGTTTTTCTGATTCGGGTATTCTTTGATAGTGAGTCCCTAATCTTCTTCTTGTATGGTTAATTGATTCATTATTTATTTTGAGTTTTCTTGATTCAATTTGTTTCATTTCATATTTTTTCATTTATCTTTGATATTTGATTGATTTTTGTTTTTTCAAAACTTAAAAATAGTTATGAATGAATTATATTGAGAATGAGGTCTATAATTGGGTATTCCACTATGTCATGGAGACCCTAGAGTCCATAGATATGAGGTTGTTTCTGGATCATGGATTATTTCACCATATAAGTTTTCATTCACCATGGAGAAAAGTTTAAGAAGAATAAAAAATACTGGAAATGAATTTTTTAGTGTATGATGATACAATGTTATAGAGGGAATCGAATCAATATGATCCTGAGTGTTTCAGGGAGGATGATCCTATATAGTAGTGTCTAAACAATATGGAAGTTGAGGTGAAGTGAGTTCTTCTACACTGTAGTACACATCCTACATTATAAAATTTTTCTCTACATAAGATATATAGATATGGATGATCTTATCTCTTGGATAAACATGAAAATATTATTATGAGTTTAAGATTTGATCATAAACATAGGAAATTTCTTACATCTAATTAGTTAAAATTCAGTAAACTTTAGAGATAATAAGATATTAGTAGTGGTGATACAAGATACAAGTATAAATAGATACAGATGATATAGCCTTCGATAAACATATCACTCTTTAAGAAATAACTTCAGATATAATTTGATAGGAGATAATATAGGATCATGTGTAGAGATATATATTACAACTTGAGTGGATAAATATTAGGAGGAAGATTGATAGAATTAATAATAAAAAAATATAGGTGATACAAGATAATTCCTTGAGATATAATAAATTATTTTTTTTCTATAAATTGAGGAGAAAGGAAGCTATGGCGGGGACTTTCAATTGGTACTTCTGTAATATTTTCTAGGGAATGTTTTCATATATATTTCTACCAATATTTTATTTATTATTTTATTTTATTTTTACATTTCCTCATGAAGAACATGAGGGGAAAACTATTTTAGTACCAATCAATGTATTTATGGTAAATTTTATTTAGTTTAGTATGTTTGTATTATTAATTTTGTATGGATTTTTACTTTAATTATTTTATCCATACATCTTATCCTCTTCTTCCTCCCCTTACCATTGAGGGTAGAGTGAGGTTTTCCAATAAATACATAAACAAGAACCATATGTTAATTCCATGAAACATGGGTGGCCTAAGGTTTCTATTTTTAAACATGGTATTGTGTTACCTATCTAGTTGATTAACTGAAGTAAGAGAGTAAAAAAAGAGCATAATTAAAATAGAGATATTGTTACCAAGTTGGGGGATAACTAAGATCTATTTTGAACAAAATCTAGTTGAATTCACCAATCATTACTCCACTAATTAATGTACATTAATTTACAAATAATGCTATTATTTCCCATATTGATTGTTTCCAAACAAAAACCATTATCGTTTTCATTATTTCTAAATCATTCTATGTGTGTTTAATCCATCCTATTCAATTATACTTTGATCATTATACATAATAAACTATTTGATTAGTTAGTGTTTAGTTTGAGTTCTTACTTTTTAAAACTAGATTGCCTATGGGAATTAATTATTCCCCATGGAATAGTCATGTTTTTGGATTTGTTTATGAGGACGATTTCTCAAATGATTTTGGATATTATGAATAAATTATAACTATCAGTTTATTATTTATCTGTTAAAATTTTTATTCTACTTATAAGAGTTTCTGGTTGTATCATTGATTCAAAACACTCAAATAATTGAAATGATGAAGAATAAATATTCTACTATGACCCGAATATAGAGAAGAGGATACAAAATTAGAGGAAGGTCAAGGAAGATATCATGGAAGGAGAAAAAAGAGAATAATGATCTAACATAGTGATGAAAAGAATATATATGGGGCTACAAAATCTAATAGATTATGGGTAAACATTACTAATGGGGTTTTATTCAAACAATAATTTACCCATAATCACTATAAACCACTTTGAGATAAAGCTGATAATAATAATAATGATTTGGAACTTGATACATTTCACCAAACTATCTCACAAATACCTAAACTATCACCTTGGCAGTTTTCTCAAACTTTTTCATACAATCCTGTTCAATAATGTTTCAATTTATTTGTTAAGGTTGCACTTATTTTATTTTTAATTTATTGAAAAACCCCATGAATGTTTTCAAATCTACCATCACACTTTATCACTACTTGGGATGACATGGTATGTATGTTATTGACTAGATTCTTCCCTTCATAAAATTATACAGATAATGATACTAATATATTAAATTTCAATAAATTGATTGATGAATATATTTATAGTTCATGTGATATGTTTAAATACTTGGTTCAAAAGTGTCCCCATCATGGTATAAATCTATCTAATAAAAACATTCTATAAGGATCATTTTTAGGGAAATTTTTTAATATTATATGTTGCAACTGTATGTTCATTAATGGAAAAAAAACTAGAAGAGAGTTGTGAATTATTAGATGAAATTATGAGAAATGTATTCCAATGTTAAGGTGAATATAGACAAAATTTTGGAGTCTAGATGGTTGAAAATAATGGATAGGTTTTTGAAAAACTAGATTCCTTGAAAAATAATATAGATGTGATGATAAAAATGAACAAACTCCAAGGTTTATTTTCCATAGATGATAATTATGTAGATTGTAATCCTCAAAACAATTTCATGGGTTGGATACCTCAACAACAACAAATTCAAGGGTACCAAAAAATTCCATCATGGTTCTAAAAACAAATTATATCTCTCTAATTCCAAATGAAATCATTGTTGATTCAGTTTGTATCATTTCATATTGTTTCATTTATCTTTGATATATGATTGATTTTGGTTTACTCAAAAAATAAAAATAGTTATCATTGTTGTTTTTGTTGATATAAATCATTGGAATTTCACATTCTACTCGGTTCATCTTGGACTATAGAAATGTATAATTTTCTCTATTCTAGACAAGTTTGTATGGAGTAACCAATTGGGATTATATTAGAGAATATATGATTGGATCATATTACCAATCATAGTAAGTATTTTTCTATTTTTGAGACTAAATCATGTATTAATATTGTGTCCCTATTCATGGTTAGAGTTTAATAGATGGATTTGTATTATTATAAATAAATTATATTTTCTTATTATATGAGGTGTTATATATGGTCACTTCATAAAAAGGAAAAAGGTTCACATATTAGTTATTGGAGTGATTTTAAGAGGAATACATGACCCAATAATGGATTATTAAAAAATAACTCCACTAGACTAATGACTATGAAAGTTAATACTTTTCTGTTTTAAAGGATCTAAAAGGGATTTTCTGATAGATTCTTGATAGATATGGGATGATAATAGTATAATGGTATAGTTCAACTATAATGATACATACCACTATATCATATACATGGAATGTAACACCCCAGGTAAATAAAGAATATGACATTTTCATATTTATCCATAATTGTGAATAAAATATTAATATGACTTTAAAGGGGACGCTATGCTTGATGGCGTACCCAACACGCAACAACGAGTTTCTTAGGAATCTTACGTTGCACTCTAATAATAAAATAATATTATTTTAAATCGTAGTTAACATGTAGCCATTGTATTGGTAGTAATGGATAGAAATAACTAAAATATGATTATATATGTTTTTAAATGTTTTTACATTTATCCAATAAAGGATAAAGGCATAAAATACGGAAATAATTCGATTTTAGGCGTATATGCCCTAGTTTTCACTAATGGTTCACTTATCACCTTTTGATGGGGAACCGTCATTAAATATAGTTTTGTTCACTCTTATACATCCTTTTGGACCAAATAAAACTCTTCTTAAGAATTGAGACCTCAAAATTTACTTTGTGTAAATTTTTGGTATCTTTCCGATAAAGTTCTTTTTTTAAATGAATAGTGTAAAATGTTGTATTTTAATTCAAATCCTCTTTTTAATCTAATTTATTTATATGATTAGATTATATTTTGAATTTGGTTTAAAGTGAAATTAGAATATATTTTTACGATTAAATCCAATAGTGGTCGTTGGAATTAATTTCACTTTGAAATCAGACTTAAACCAGTGTCAATCTTTTGATACTTATTGTTTCATAAAAACACGCTATTTGATCTGACAGCAGGAATTAATTATTAAATTAATTAATGTGACTTATATGTTTTGAATTTTGTAAAATGGACTTCATTTTTGAATTCTTAATACCAAATATAGCTTAGGGTGAATTTTTGGGATTTTTCTGAAAAACTTCAATTTTTGATGAATAGTGAAACCACTAAGTGGTACTTATAAAAACTGATTTTTCCGTTTAAATTAAATTTTGCCATCTTTGTGTTTTGAATTTCAAAAATCTGACATACATGGTTGTCATTAAGAAGTAAAATGTGGTTCAATGAGATAAAAATAATTTTTTTGGTGAATAGTAACTTATTAAGTTTTTAATCGCGATTAGAGGTAATTAGTGTAGTTTAAGGTAAAAATAATGTTTTAATAATATTAAATGAACCCGACACATGTCCTAACCTCATTGTTTGTGTCATGTCCGACCACGACAACCCATGGGTCAACTTGGGGACCCCATGAAGCCACTTTGGTTGGAAAATGACATTAATATCTTTTTATTTAAAGTTAAAGTAAAAAATGAGACAAACATGAAATGTTTTACTAAAACAATTTTTACATGGGGTTATACAAATCGGATTTTTGACTATAAATATTCATTGGAAAGATAAAAATATTTCCGACATCATAGTATTTTTTTTGTAATTTTTTTGACATTAAATAAATTAAATTATTTATGACATCGTGATGATGCAGCGATGACCTCATTATTTAACGATTTAAATAAAATGGAAAGATAATGTAATTTCTAAGACCTAAACATGTCAAAAACCTATTGGATGAGTGGATTTAGAACCCTTATCACCTTATACTCGAAATACATCAATGTGGGACCTTTAAAATCCGAAACTCTTTTGAAAATAAAGTAACATTTTGTAACTTTACAAGAGTTCCCCTCCTCTCCTCTTATAAAAGGCCCCCACCTCTACCTCCTTACCTACACTCCCAAAGCCTTTGGCTTGGAAAACCTCTGTCCATTATATCTCTCCACTTCCCTCTCTTACTCCTTGAAGCCTCGCTTTGGGCATAAGTCTTCCCAAGGAAGCCTTTGAGCTCAAACCAAAGGGAGTTACCCGATTTTAAGGTAATGTCTTCACTTGAGTCCTTTTGTTTTATTTTGCTTCTCCAACCCCATAAACTATTTTTATTCATTTATTTTGTAACAAATCCAGTATCATAAATATACTAGGATGTTTTTATAAGAATTATTCGAGCTACACTTTCACACACCTACATCTAATGGTAAAAGAACATACTGTTTCCGTGGATGGCGAATTTCGGCCTCCCGAAACGATGATTGTTCAACATTCATTTAACACCTTCAAAGGTGTACATTAATATGACACTATATTTATATATGATATGTTTATGATTTCTTTAAGCTTTTGTATTTTTCATTTTGGTAATACCTTTATGGTTTCCATTATGGGTAAACGCGATATCTTCATTTAAGGAAGTGCGGACTACCGCCCCCTCAAAGTGATTTGATTCGTTAATACCATATGTGGTACGTATAAAGGATATATTTAATGATATTATATATGATACCATACTGGAATTAAAATACTATTATGTATCATTATGTTTTAATTACATTAAATATGAAATAGAAATGGAAGTAGCGTTCATGCGTATGTACGGCTTACCATCTCCATGAACAGTACATTTCATTTCTTATCTCAAAATGTTATGTAATACTATAAGTACATATATATAATGGATATATATTTAATATATTACATAAAAATTATTGATATAATTCTGGAATTATAACATATATATATCTCTCCCATTTTGTTTTAATTCCATTAATATGACAAAAAATGAAAGTAGCGTTCATGCGTACATACGACCTACCGTCTCCATGAACGGTGCTTTTCGTTTTTTATCTCCAAATGATATGTAATAGTATGAAATGAATATTTACTGGATATATATGATATTTTAATCATTAATACTATTCTGTAAATTATTTACTTATAACTACATGGGCAATCTTTTTTCAAACAAGTTCATTTTTGACTCATGTACCAAACATCGGCAAAAACGTCTGATATGAACTAACATTATTAAACAATTATTATAACATTATAATATGTGATATGAACTGAATAATAATCTCTAAAGGAGTTAAATAGGCAATTATTAATTGACCAAAGTTTATTATTCAGTAATATAAAGAAACGAACAAGACAAGTTGGACTTGAGGTAAGGGATCTTACTCCTCTCTTTCTTTTTAAGTACTCTCCTTTATGTCACTTATTTTAAGCTCCTCTTTGTTATGTTGGGGGATGTTCTTTTATATTCCTCTTTCTGTAAAAATTATTTTAATATGATGAGAGACCCTATTTCCTCTCATCAATCCATTTTGGAAGTCTTTAGTGGCGTCGTTAGGCTGTCGAGTTTTCGTAAGGGATTTTTCATCTCACTTTTATTCCCATGAGATTTATGCTACATTTGCCACAAATTCCATTGAGTGGTGTATGTACTACCCATTATTTTACTCATTGTGTAATGTACTTTCATTTATGAGTATTTACATCAATGTTGTATTGTCCTTCTTTCACGGGGTGTATGTGTCGAAAGATACCCATGTCGGTAAGGGAACCTTTCACCCTCCTCTTTTTAAAAGACTTCGTTTGTTATGTCTTTTAATTCACATACTATTATGTTGGGATATGTTCTTCTATATCCTGATTGATGTAAATTTTATGTCAATGTGATGAGATTCCATTTTTATCTCTTATCAACTCATTCTTTGAATTTTTGAAGTGAGGCCGTTAGGCTGTCAAATTTTACCAAGGGAACTTTTTAACCCAATTTCAATTTCTTTGGGTTCAACATGTAGTTATTGAATATGTCATCCTTTGAATATGTGTGAATGAACTTTTATTGTTTTACACTTAATATCCAGTTATATTGGGTGTATTTATATTTGTCACACATAATTTTTAGATTGATTTATCCTTAATTTAAGGATACCTTCTTTATAAGGGATTTCATCACATTTTACATCTCTATTGAGACTTCATTGTTGTTATGAACCAATTCACTATTATATGGTGTATATACTATCTTTTGGAATATTATATCATGAATCCATTTATTCTCATGATATTATAAAGTTCTGATTAAATGTTATTCCTTAATTATTGTATTCAAGTGTCTCTAATTTTGGTAAAAACCCTTTAACCAAAATATCGCTTTAAATGTTTTAATGATTTGTTCTTATTAATATCCATATTTTAAAAATGGTTTTAAGGATTTATTTATATGGATATTAATGGTTTAAAATTCTAAAAGCTTCAAGGTGGTATGGGACACATTGATTCAAAAATCTCTTTATTAAATGTTTTAAATGGTTTTGGAAATGGTTTCTTTTTGAATGGATTCATTATTTCAATATCCTAAAATGTTATATTGAGATTGAAATGTAGAAATGTTATGTTTCCTTTATGCATGTTTTATGTGATATGTTTATGTTATAGTTCTTGGTAATTGTTATGAAGACAGGTGGTTCTGTGATAAACTAAGGGCGGGTGAGCCGGATATAGCTCTCCAATGCATTGGGTAACGCGATGGAGTGAAACGTTGAGGTTCCTCCGAAGAGATTTAGGGAATATACTGTGATGGGTATTCCAAACGTAATTAAGAGGGTTACTCCCTATGTAAGAATGTTATGAATGCCTCAAGTTACCTTTATGTCTCATGTTTTCTATGATTTATTCATGGTTTGATGAGGTATGTTAAAGTGCCTATGTTTTATGGGTAAAGTATGATTTCATTCTTATGTATACATGAACTCATGTTTCCTTTCCATATTTTTATAACCCTTAATGAGCTTTTTATGCTCATCCCAAGTTTTTGAAATGTTTTTCACAGGTCAAGGAAAAGGTACATGATGTGATGATAGCGTCAAGGATGTGTCAAGAAAGAATCCATGTTTTACTTTAAATATGTTTCCGTTGATGGGAAGAATGAATACTGTCTTATATGTAACCACTTTGTTTAAATGTGGAATGTAATGCAAGTTTCATGATCTAATTCTCTAAAACTCTAAACCTGAAAAGATCCTCAATGTGTAATCTTGTAATAACTCAAGATTAAGTAAGGTTTAAGGCTGGGGCCTTATATGAAATCTTACTTGGCCAATTATGGTTTACCATGTTTATCATCCCTTTATAGGATAGAGGTAAGAATTTTTTCTATGATACTGAAAGGGATGAAATTAGTGATAAAAAATAAGGCACATGCAATAAAAATGTGAATTAGATTTAAATATTATATTTTTATGTACAAATAGTTTTATTTTTGAGATTACATATCCCTTTTGAATTTTTATTCTATGATATATTCTATTCTATTATAAATTGTGTCCTCCGATAAACTTTTATTATCAGGTGGGATAAAAATTGAGTTTTATATCATCTTCAATTCACTCCCTCTTGATTCTGTTGTTTGGTTATTTATTATAACAACAATTTTTTTCATATAATTCCTCTTTTATTTTATTTTTCTAATATATTTGATATTAATGACTCTTCACAAATAATTATAGAAGAATAATGATCTTAGTGTTTCAGTATTGAACATCAAACATTTTTTAGACCAAAAGAATTATAAATTATGTATACTATTTGACGTTACACATAATACCAGGGGAGTATAAGAGTTAGAAACTTATTATTTACCAAATCCATGATATTTTAATTGTTTATTTGAAGAAAAGACATTCTCAACACAATTTACAAGTATTGTGTATTTTTTGAAAATAATTATTTTATAAAGATGATATTTATATAATGAGATTCTGATTGATGTTAAAAATATAATTAAAAAAATGTAGCCTCAAGTAAATCTATCCATTTAATTGTCAAATATGATTTCTCAGTCTTAAACTTTTGAATCTAATGATACAAATAGATATTTTTCATCGATTATAGAATATATTATTTCTATTATTCATTGTTTTTTAGCTACTAGTATACTTTGATTAATTTCATAATAAAATTGATTATAATGAATTTTTTTATTTTTGTTTATATTTTTTATTAGAATATAACATTTTTACTTGTTATAGAATGGATAGAAGTTGGATGTATTTCACCGATCAGATTTCAACTGAGTTTCAAAATAATCTGGAGAATTTTTTAGGTTTTTCATTTAACAATACTTCAGATGGAGGTTGTATAGAGTGCCAATGCAATAAATGTGATAGAATACCATGGTTAATATGGGAATAAGTTATCTACAATTTTACAAAAAATTTATTTCAAACAAACTATTATTTTTGATATCACCATGGAAAGTTGAGTCAATCTTCTACTATTCATGAACGAAATGAAAGAAGTGACATGGAGAATTTGATATTTGATCAGTTTCCATTTGTGTATTATCCCAAGAGAGATAGTATGCCAGTGCAAGAAGCCAATGATATCAGTACATATGAGGAAAATATTGAAGGCAATATTGACAGAGTGAAAATTGTATTGGATGGTGCAAGAAATCCATTATATCAAGAATGTACTAAAATGACCATGTTGTAATTTTTAATGTGTTTATATCATGGGAAAACCATGTATGGAATTTCTAATTCCTACATTAATTATGTTCTTACATTTTTGAAGGATTTTCTTCCTGATGATGCATATATTCTCTCAAATAATTACAAGGCATGAAAGTTAATTAAGCAGCTTGGATTTACATCTAATAAAGTCCATGCTTGTCTGAAAGAATGCAGTTTATTTTGGGAGGAAACAACTTACGATAATTATTATAACGAATGAGGAACATCTTTATGGAAGAAAAATTCAAATGGAACACCATATCATGTGCCATAGAAAGTCATGTGGCACTTTCCATTAATTCCCAAACTTGAAAATCTATTAATATCTGCAAAAATATCAGCCAATATGTGATGAAATGATGCTGAGATAATTAAAGGTAATGATGAGTTGGTTCATACTACAGATGGATTAACATGGCAGACATTTGATGCAGAATATCATAATTTTTCAGCTGAGGTGTTCAATGTCAGGTTGGGTCTATTCTATGATGGTTTTCTTCTATTTGGTCAGATGATCACTACTCACAGCATATGGAAAGTTTTTATTCATTTTTATAATCTTCCTTCATGTATGTGTATGAAAAAAACATTCAATTTCTTGAGAGCACTGATATTTGGATCTTTTGATCTTAGTAATGGTATAGATGTCTACTTGCAGCCTTTAATAAAAGAGTTGAAACCACTTTGGGATTTGGGTGTGTGTACATTCGAAGCCTGTTCAAACAATACATTTCAGATTTATACTTCCCTTCTATGGACCATAAACGATTTCCCTTATTATGTAATGCTATCAGGGTGGAGAACAAAGGTAAAAATATCATGTACAATTTTTATAAATAATAAATGATCAATAATTCTTAAATATCATCATAGTTTCAGTTTAATGGGGCATCAATGATTCTTACCAATGGATCATCAATACAGGAAGAATCATTAGAGGTGTGCTAATACTATTAACATAGAACAACCACCTCAACATATGTCTAGAAGTGATGTGCCTAATGAATTGAATGATTTCATTTTTTCATTAGGGAGAGGATTGTTAAAATCTAAAAATAGGAAGAATGTTGAAACTGAATCCACTTACAATTGAAAAAAGAAAAGTAATTTTTTTTTTTGAGCTTTCATATTGGTATACCAATTTTTAATGTCTTTGTTCGGATTTAATTAATATTGGGAAAAATAAATGTGAAATTTTGCATGAAATTATTCTAAGTATATAGGGGAAGACCAAAGATGATTTATGATCTCCTCGAGACTAGTTGGATTGGGGTATTCGGCCAGAATTACATCCTGTTCATATCGATGAAAAAAATGGAATGTTCGTTGTGCTTCTTATGTTATGACACTGAAAGATAAATATCACTTTATGGAAATATTGGAGAATATAAAGGTTCCTGATGGTTATTCCGACAATATATCTAAAAAATTCTATAGAATATAATTGAAACTGAAATCCCTAAAAACTCACGATTATCACATCCTTCTTCATGAATTGATTCCAATAGCGATTCAGTATTTTATATCCAAAAATTTAAGGGTGAAAATGATTCGGTTGTGCCAATTTTTAGATACCTTTGTGCTAAAAGGTTGTCTAAATTATTCTTGATAAATATGTAGTGAGAGGAACTGTGAATTCTGTGTGATTTGGAAAAAACTTTCTTAGCCCCTTTTCACCTACTAGAAGCATTTAATAGTTCATCTTCCAACCGAGACACTTATTGGGTTACTGGTCACTTTTTGGTGGATGTATCCCATTAAAAGAAATATGTGAACAATGAAATCATAAGTCCAGAACATGAATTTTCCTAAAGGTTCCATTATGATGGTTTGTCTGGACCAAGAATGTATTGATTTTTGTTCAATATATTTGTATGATATGAGAAAAAGACATAATCATCCAATGAGAAATGAAGATGATAATTATGGGGAAACTTATCCCTCGATTCCATCTCTTCCCCGAACAGGAGGAATTTTTGGGTCATATACAATGATTTCATTAAGCTTTGAAAAGTGGAATATGACACATCACACAATATTTTCAAATTATGGTTTGTTCAATGAATATATCTAGTAAGTAATTTGGATATCTATAAGTTATCTCATACTATGTAATTTCACATATACCTTATACTTTTATTATCATTTTTTGTAGGGAACATAAATAAATTACCAGTATAGTTCATCAATCTTTGAATTTGAGAAGGAGAGGGGCTTTGAATAGCCATGATTTTCCAGCTTGGTTTAAATCAAAGGTATGACCATTACTTTAATTATATTAAAATATAGATATACATTTAATTATATTACTCATATCTATTTCAGGTACTCAGTTTACCTGCTGACTCTATTTATCAAGAATTAAGAGTATTGGCTTTTGGTCCCAATTCATTAGTTTGTGACTGCCAATATTTAATAATCAATGGATATAATTTTGTTTAATTTATAGAGAATTGATAATGAGAACACATACTTATGGAGTTATGTTAATTGCTACGATGAATTGTTATTCCAGTGCATCAGATAGTCGACCTCGATATAAAGATGTGAATTTTTTGGACTAGATGAGAAAATATTGTTATCAGATTATTTCTCTCAAGGTTGGGTCACTATAATGAAATGTAAATGGTTTGATTAAATTTTGCGACAAGTTACATTTATTTATTATTGTGGATTTATAGTTATTGACATGAGTCAATTCCATCTTACAGATGAAACATAAATTTTGGAATCAATGGAAAAACATGTTTTTTATGTAAAACATCTTCTAAGACCTAATTAAGATTTCATTAATGAAGTAATCCCAAGAAACAAAATTCATGATGTTGGGGAATAAATTTCCACTATTGACTCCCCCATCGATGTTGACAAAAATATTGAATTTAATGACACAAATTGTCTCACTATGAGTGTTGATGCTGAACCTAAGGTAGTGGAGGGTAATATATAGAAGCCACCATATATGTTTAGAGTTCATTCAGTTTACCTTGACATGTGTTTCTCAAGTTGGTACTAAAGTAATTAATTTAATTTAGTTTCAGTTTGGAATGACATGTCTATTTCAGTATTGTTTGGTTTTGTTTCATTTAATTATATTTATTTTAATTCAGAAAATTGGGATTAAAATGGGTTTTTTAAAAATGTATAACTTGGTTTTAAATTATCATTACTAAAAGTAGTTATTACATTGTTTGTATTCTTTGAATTTTATTTTTTATGCATGACTTTAAAAAATTGTTTCTAAAAAATATGAATTTCATTGTTATGAAGACAATGAAGAATACAATAGAAGCTCACAAGAAGAGATTATTTTATGTCGATCCGGATATATATGAGAATGGGTTTCCTTTATTGAGTATAATAATTGTAATATTTATCTTACACATTACATATAATGTATTGTTCATATCCTTTATTTGATTTTTTAGGGATATACAGCTCCATAGTATCCTCCTAGGAGCATGGGTCTGAGTAGGGTTTCTCCTAGACCGAGATGGAGAACATGTCTTACCACTTCCCACACTGACCCATCAGTGTAAATCCCATATACCACACATGTATGTCCTCTTCTTGAGACTCCTGGGATGTTCCCATCCCTACCCCCATCATCATCTTATTTATCCTCTTCTTTCCATTCCATGTCTTTTTCGGCTCGACTGATGTCCCCACATTTACTATATCCATATCCATTCATGTATCCCCAGACCTACTACCCATATTCTAAAAATTCTATTCCACCTCCTTTTACTTCCATAAATCCTTTATATATTGATTATGTTCCTTCAGTTTCCACTCATGTGCATGAAGATCATCCAGAGCATGCAGTGGAACATATACTTTTTTCGGAGGTGGCTGATCCGTCATAGTCCATATATTCCTCACAAATTATTCAGGAGCATGCATCTTGTGTTTTTATTATAAATGTGTCAAATTATATCATTTCATTTTTGTATTATTGTATCTTCACTTAACTTTTCTTTCCCCCCTCTTATCTTATTTATTTTTATCTTCTAATAGGCGACATCTGCGCACTCGTATATGGGAAGCCTAGAATCGTGAAACTCAAATTATGGTGGATTAAAATACTCAAAAATAAAACTGTGGGTAAAAATTCTAGGTATTGTAGAAGTTTCATGGACACTTTACCAAAATACCATGATATCATTCTAGTGGAACCGGTATCATGGAGACATATTGGTGATGACATCAAGGATAGGGCATGGGTGTAGATATGGGAAATAAACTTTTATAAATTTATATCTATATTAGTAATGTATTTATATGAATTAACATGTTCATTGCAGAGTCAGTATATCTTTCCTAATGGTGAAGATGTAAATGCTTCTAGGTTGAGTGATCTTGGAGAGTTGGGGTGATTATACAGGCTGGAGTTACATATTGGTTAAAGGAGCAGAGTGGGTACTGAGTTAGAGGGTGTACCCACAAACCCTGACTGTCCAAAAAGTCAATATCAAAAAACAATCACACATTGTAAGACTAGACAATTTAAGGTACTACCAATATTTAATGGTTTGTATATAAAGTTTAATTCCTATTACATGTATTTATTTTTTTAGGAAGTGTCAGATAAAAAGAAAAAGAAAAAAGATTGAATGACATTCTACACACATTGGGGAACACTACAATGTCTGATCATGATAAGCACCAGCAACATTCATCTAAATGAAAATAATTTTCTCATTTATATTGTTACTTAGTAACCTTTTCTTGGCCAATTGGACCAAACCCAAGAGCACACACCCCATTACCCAGATGAAAGACATTAACAAAAAAACCACCATAAAATGTATTCGTAAATGTTTTTTACTGGAACCGTTTATGGATTTCCATTCACTAATTTATTTCATTGATAACAAGTCTTAATAAATTCTTCATATCTTCCCCTAGTTTAGTCCATGTTTCTTATAAATGACAACTTATACCAAATAGGATAAGTCTTTTCTATTTTTATACAAAAGTAGAAAAATTCCCTGAAACCCACTTCAGAAAACCACCAATAATTTATGAGGGCCATTTACCTCGATTTTTGTAGGTATGTGATGGAACTTACTTGAATCTAGATTTATGTATTTCTCATATATGGTTGTAATCTATATTTGTGAATTTCTCATTTTTTTCAAGTTGTATTGCGCATCGAAGGTTTTGTACCTCGTTCCAAATTACTTTTCTCTAGGAGAAAAAGGATGGAAGTGTAATTAATGCACAGACACAAGGTAAGATTTTATGTTTTTTATTTATATTTCATATATTTATATGAAATTCATAATTTAATATGTTTATAATTTCAACAGTCTACCTTGGAGGCCCTCGATGAGAAGGAAGCTGACAACTTAGGGCCACGTGATCATTTGAGTCAGGTATTAGGTGTGGAGAACCTAGGGAGAGTTAGATGTAGACAAAGAAAAAACATCATCCCCTATAGGTATTATTCCTCATCAGGCTCCTCTCAAGCCTCTTAGACCTCTGACCTGTAAATTGTGCATGTAAAAGAAGCTGAGAAAAAGAAAATATCTTTAGAAGAGTGTAAAATAAGCAAGATGATGACCAAACATTTCATGAAATCTATGTCAGTTTTGAGTTATTCACTACCATAAAAGGTTGATACTACTTTTTATTCATGTATGGTGTCAATTCACTCATTAAATGATGCCTCGTAGGGTCATAGTGTCAACGATGGTGGTGGTGATAGAGCTATGTTTGGTGAGGATGTTGTCGATGATACTATTGGTGATGAGACAGTTGATGATGATATTTATGGTGTGGTTGGTGATGATGTTGCTGATGATGTTGATGATGATGATGATGATGGGGATGGGGATAAAGGCGATGGGGTTATATTAATTCCCTCAATTTTTGACTTTGCAGAGTGAATTCTACAAGTACTTTAAGAACTTGAACTGAATGTTTGTATGAACTAGGTTATACATTTATGTTTTATTTGATTTATAGGTGTAGTGTGGTTTGTTTTGTGTTGGAGTTGTTTATTTTTTTGGACTAGTGGATTTCTTGTATGATGTGAATTTCTTCCTGAAATGAAATTAATTTGGGATTATTTTTCATTGGGGATGTTAAAAGTGAATTATTTAGGTAATTTTACATATTCATAAGTCAATTCATTCCCCATTCATAATAAATTGACTTTGGTTTCCTTGAGGATATACTCCACAATCATTGCATTAAAAGGGATGTTGTCAAGAATATGTTTAGCTATGTATTCCAGAATAACAACAGTACTTTCCTTAAACATATACATACATTGCCTCCACTTCAACCTACATTTTTCTTGAAATACTATCTTTTAATTCCTTGGAGTTCCATTCATGTGGATTTTTTAAAGCACGGAGGTTTGATCTTGATAAATCCAAATAAAAGGGTGTGTTATGTTTTCATTATTAGGTTTTATTCCACATTATATTTTAGTGGTAGTTTATATTTTCCATATTATTTCTCTTGATGTTTATTGATGAGTATGTATAGAGTTACTAGAGTCAAGGAAAATTTCTTACATTTAGTATGTATGTGTTTCGCATCATTTTACCTCTTTGACACTTCCTTTACATGCCCTAAATGTAGAATATTACTACGGCTAGCTAGAAAAGGGAATAAATGAGAGGAACTGTGTAAGTCTAATATTTCACTTTATGTTTTTTCTATGAATAATTTTGAACTTTTAATTTGTAGAAGATGTTCAGGGTTTTTATACTCTGTGCAATTAAATAAGAGGATCATATCATGATTCATTTTGATGTTACTTATCTATTGATTAGCATGTATTGATATTGATTTTATCACTTTGAATTATTTTTCTATATCTTTACAACTTTTTTAATTAATCCCTTTCCTAATGGAAGAATATGTGATGATTTTAAATGTTTTTATTGCATACAAATTGTTTCTTTTTCATGCAGTGGTAATTTTTGGTTTCCATTCCTCCTTGAAACATATCGTTATGTAACTATATTCCACATACGCCTTTTTTCAAAGGTACCTTGAACATGTAGTTATAACTTCCCCTATATATTTTCCTATTACGTAGGGAATGGGCCATTATTTTTTGATCCTTTCCAATCCTATACAGCTAGTGGTAGCTCACAAAAATCCAATAGTTGTGCTTGTACCAAAAATAATGGTCGCAGTCACTACTTGAACACTTATAGCAGATCTTTGTCTGGATAAATTTCTTCTACCATTTTACTATGCATATTATCACTCAAACTTGGATCTAAACTTACCTCATTAGGACGAATAAAATTGGAAACACTTTCCTCCTTACTTTCCTTTTCTTGTTCAGTCTTCACACCTAAAACTTCACATCGTATTTTCTATGACTGCTCGAGTTTTAAAAATAGAGTCTTCATTTCTTTAAAATTTGGTTGTACTATAATTTGTCTCACACATACAAAACTTGGTAACTCCATATATAGGTAAGATAATGAACCAGGAATGGAATAAACATTAGAAACCTCAATCAATATGTGCATGAACTATGCAGTTAGTGGAACTCTGATCCTCACAGATTTCAACAACCAACAAAAATTTCTTTTTTTAAATACTACATAAATAATGGATGCATTAACCTATGATGGGGTTTTATATTTTTCCTAATTCAATGGTGTTTAGAAAAGCATGTCTGCAACTAGAGGAATAGAAAGACTAGGTGGAGACCATCGATAGGAAAATTAATTCAACTCATGCATTTTTTCCTACATAGATCATAGATTCTCGGGTAACTTACTCTGTTCTTATGGCTATTCCATAGTTTACATTCCCTTTTTGTTATTCACAAATACTATAAAATAGTATCTTTCTTAAATATCGAGTCTCACAATACACATACTATCTCCAGTAAAGATCGACCTACCTATTCTAGCTTATGGTGTCGTCCCTCAGCTTGTTCGTTGTACAGTTGAGTTGTCATCACCTTAAGTTGTAGCATCTGTATATTTGATTTTGTGACTGTTGTAGAGACCTGAAGCTTGACGTACGTGGACATTACATTACTTTAGCGGAAAACTTAATACATAACAAAAATAGACACCCAAGGACCGTAATAGTTTAGTGTCTTTGGAAACTTGGAACGTAATCTTCTAATCATGGTGAAAGATCTTCAACATCTCCCATAAAAATCTTCCCCCCTTTTTTTCATACCTAAAACCTTTATTTATATCCTGGGGAAAAGAAAACATAAAAAGGGTGAGCTCAAATGCTCAGTAAGGGTAAGCATGGATAAAATAAAACATACCATATACATTTGAATCTTAAAAACATGAACATAATGTTTAAACATCAAAATCTTGAGCAATGACATAAAACATGGAAGTACGTAAGGCATAGATCATAAAGAAACATTAAGAATGATAAAATAGCATGGGAATAAAACATGTAATTGTGGAAACCATTAAGCACATGATATGATTTCCATTGTATCCAAGGCATTGCTGCCAAGACCATCTTAGTGGACAAAGTCCCTTTCTAAATCGAGTTCATTCCTCGTTCCAGTACTGTATTACTGAACCGGTTTAACTTGCCGTTCCAGCCATGTCTATCTCATGAGATATAAATCTTTACCCAATGCATTGGAGGTATATATAGGTCCCACCCATCTCATAATGAAATCAATCTTTCGTGTGCCACAAAATCATAAATCATACATCATAGCATAACCCATGTAATAAAATGGGATTATTAAACATCATGCCATCATAATCCATAAACAATTGATATCATTTCATCATAAGAAAATTGAAACCATTTAAATCATAGATACATTTTACTTGAAACATACATATGAAATAATGTCATCTTAGATGGAAAATAGTTTTGAAAAAACAATTGAAATGAATTCTTGAGGAAAATATCCCTTCTTCTTTAAAATCATTTTCTTTTCACAAAATTCCATGAGATTTTAAAAGATAAGGGTTTTGTTGAAAATAATCATGAAATCTTGTAGAGGAATCTTCTTGAAAATGAGGCGTTATGAAACCGTAAAAATCAGTTCACACCGTATAAGTTAAAAATAACATTCTCCTCGTAATTTTGTCAGAAAAGTCAAAAAGTACCTTATATGGTAACCAAAGGAAATATTCCATTCATACAATGTGGTAAAAAGTCAATAAAGGGTAAAAATGAATTTAAAGATTTACGGAAGAATGGTAAACATTTTATAAAAACATTTTTAGAAAACATGGTCATGGATGATAAACGTAACCCCAGTAAATACTTACGTATAAACAATCTCGGATAAAAATGAGATTGAAAATTTATCCCTTACCTTAGGTCTGATTTGCTTTGTAAGTGTCCAAACCTCCTGTATAATGATTTAAATAATGTCATTGACTTATTCCAGAATCATACTCATTGTTATGATATCATATATGGTTCACTTATGACTTTATTTTACCCGTTCTTTTGTAAATTCCATGTTAAAGAGCGTTTTGGGTAAAATCGTTTCATTTGTCATCCGTGTTTTGACTTGTAATTATTCATATGATTAATTAGATCATGATTACTTAATTTAAGAATATAAAACATGATTTATATATAATATATATTCAGAATATACGTATATATAATAGATCAGTAAATGGAAAGAAATACACCGTTCATGGAGATGGTAGGCCGTACGTACGCATGAAAGCTGTTTTTGTTTCCTTATTTAGTTGAATGGAATTAAGTAGATGAAATAAATATAAAAATAAATCCAGTATAATTATTAAGTCATATATTTCATGACTACTTATTATATATACTTTATAATCATTCATGAATGGTTAACGTGGAGAATGAATCTCATCGCGTCGTGGAGACGGTAGTCCGTACGTATGCACGAGCGATGATATCGTTCTCATGATCGTGGAATTGTATTGTAGTGTATGTATACTATTTCAGAATCAATATAACTTTACAATAATCATATATAGTTATTATGTACACCATTATACCCATCCACGTAAGGTGGTGGTGGAAAATAGATTTCACCACGGCGTGGAGACGGTATTCCGTACGTACGCACGCGCGGTGATTTCGTTTTCTGTAGGATGGATGGATGGTGAAATAGGGTTGTTTCATACATATAATAACATATCAGTATATGAGTGATACTGATGTTATTACTTCATAATGAAACAACCTAAGTAGAAGAAGTGGAAGAAGAAATAAAGTCAAAAGAATCGGTAACAGACATTACCTCTTCTTTGAAGCGCCTCTTTGATTCCTCCTCTTAGGGCACTAAAATTGGTCTTTGAAAAATACCAGGACCTCTAGTATGTTTATAGGGAAGTGGAGAAGATAATTTTGGCAGGGTTTGACCGAGCTTGAAGGCTCAAAGTGGTGTGAGGAAGAGAGGGAGGAGGTTCCCTTTTATAAGGGAGGAGAGGGGCACCTTTGGAATAACTAAAAATATTATTTTATTATAAAGAAATATTCGGGTTTAAATAGCTCAAAATTGATTTATTTCAAATCTAAGGTGGGGATGGGTCGAAATCCTCTCAGACAATAGAATTTAGACAACTTTAGGTTCCTCTTTTATCCTTATAATTTAGATTTAACATTATGTTAAATAATTTTACTTTTACCGTGTCTTCTTGTGTTCTTATACTATAAGGTTAATAAACATACTATAAGCAGCCAAAAGAACCCCAAGTTGTTTATAATTAATATATATATCCTTATATAAGTCATTTGGCCGAACCTTAGATTTTTAGGAATAAAATAACAATTAATAATATAATATTTGTTTTAAAAAACTATTTTATGTCAATTTTGACACTATTTAGTAATTGATTTTTCTGAAAATCAGAACAGAATGATTAGTTCGAAACAAGTTATTAAATAAATACTAACACGTATTATTAACCTATAAAATTAGTGGAATTCATAAAAACTCTGAAATTACATTTATTTGGGTATTTATAACTTCAATTATGTCAATATTTCATTAATAAGATAATTACTTCATAATAGTTGTGTCATAAATAAATTAACTGATTTAAAGTCTAAAATTGACAAATAAAATACCATTATGTAGAAAATCTTTTTAGCTTTCTAATTAATATTTATAGTCGAATTTATCTTATGTATAACTCTATATTAAAAATGATATACTTATTAAACATTGATTTTAATTATTTTAACCCTTCTTTAAATAAATTAATAATAAATGTCCTAATCTAATCCATGTGGGCCTAAATGGTCATATTTTATTACTAAGGTTGTTTTTGATCGAATTAAACTTATCCAATAGAATTAGGACATGTTTTTGGGTAATAATAATATCATTTTTACCCTTAATTACCCTATTTAGTTTTAACCGTGGTAAAAAAAGTAAACAGTTACTATTCACCAAAAATTATTTTCATCTCATTGAACCAAATTTTACTTACTAACATCAACCGTGTCTCTCAAAGTTTTGAAATTCCACTCACAGAAGCGGTAAAATTACGTTTTATGAAAAATTCATTTTTTTTAACTACTGCTTAGTGGTTTCACTATTCATAAAAAAATGAAAGTTTCCAGAAAAATACCAAAAATAAGGCCTAAGATATATTTGATATTATGAACTCAAAAATGATGTCTATTTTAACAAATTCAAAACATATCAGTTGCATTAATTAATTTAAAAATTAATTCCCGTCGTCAAAACATATAGTGTGTTCTTAAGAGATAATAACTATCAAAAGATTGACACTTATTTATGTCTGGTTTATATGCGAAATTACATCCAATGACCAAAATTGTATTAAATTGTAAAAATATATTCTAAATATAATTTAAAACCACTAAAATTAATAATTTATCAATATCAATTATTTTTATTAAAAAGGTTGTTTTTAATTAAAATTTAGTAATTTTCACTATTCATCAGAAAATGAAAGTTATCTGAAAAGTATCAAAATTTCACCCTAAGATAATTTCAATATTCTGAATCCAAAAATGAAGTCCATTTTGAAAAATAAAATTTAAAAAATTTCAAAAAGTTGTTATTACTATTCATAACAGCTAGTTTTAATAATATTTTAATAGCATATTGTTGTTTAGTGAAACTCGTTATTGCATACTACACACACTATTGAGGAAGGTCGTGATTGCGTGTAACGCAAGGCATGTCAAGGATGCGTGTTGTGCAAACTCCTTTTGGTGTAGTGTACAACACAAGACATTAATGAAATTAAAAATAATATTTTTCATAAAACTTCGGGGTGTTACAATTGTTGTTTCTACAGATTAAACCCAAGTCTCCACTTTCACAGGTTGGTTCTTCACATTCATGTAATTAAAACTTCTATGTCTAGTGGTTTCGTTCCTCTTCTATTCAAGATCGGCTAGCATGGTTATTTTTACCTCAATAACTTTTTGATCTAGAACTATTTCATCTACTTCATACATTTCTTTTCATAGTTCCTATATCACTATTTCCTCCTTTATTATCTCTCTAGAAATATCTCAATGAAAGCACCCCTTGGTAGGGTATAAGGTGAGAGAGATAAAAGATAGAGTTTCTATTAGTGAAACCAGCTTCATCATATAGGAATTATAGAAAATAGGGGATAAGAATAAGTCATAATAGATGGGAAGAAGCCTATGGGAACTGTTAAATCTTGGTTCTATGGCCTAACCCACCCAAATTGTTTGTTGAAACATATCGTTATGTCTAATAATAATTATTGTTGTTTCACACAATGTGTGATGTGTTTTTTAAATTGTTTCGATTCATGCTTGTGAAAATGTGAAATTGAAATACACTTACATTCCTATAAAAATGTGAAACAACAATAAATACACCTTCAAATTTTTATAGAGTATTGTTGTTCTGGTTTACATTATCGTGCTGTTCACGAATAGTAAAAATGTGAAATATCAGTACTTTTAAAAAATATGTAAAATATCACATCACATTACTATAGAGTATTATTGTTCATATATTTAAGAGTATAAACTATTTTTGATGTGTTAACAATTGATATAATCATAATATAAGTCTAAAATTGCTATATCCACGGAGAAATGAGATGTGGAGAAGTGTTTGTATGTGTCATGTGAGTTACCAACCCATGTGACCATTGGGTTATGTGTGTGAAATTTGAGATTTTTTATCATAGGGGGGATAGAGTAATCTTTGATCCATCTATAACTTGATGCAAAGGATTACATCATTTTGGTGATTCTCAATGATATTTAACTTGATTATATTGATTTTATATTTTTCTATGATTTATTTAGTAATTAATCATGAGACCGTTTTAATGATACAGAAACCCATGTTCATTCAGGATAACTGGATAGAGCTTGAAAAAATGTAAATTTTTATAAGTTAAGTGGTCCCTATTATTTATTTAATTTTATATGTGTTTTCATTCTAATGTTTTTTATCTTATTCACAAATCGTCTTCTAGAAATCCATGTTTGTGAAATTCAATGCCAAGGTTGAAAATCCATGGCTTGTGTTTGGTGTATCTTATGTTGGGGATATTAGTGAATTGTTCAATCTGAATTTGATCAACATGTAATGTAATTTTTTTATGCATCCAAAAGTTAACTCTAAGATCGTTTATTTTTCGTATTCCTTATTTATCGTGCTTTTTGTACCCATTTTTTGTTCTATCAAATTTTTTATAAAACATTAAATTTACCTCTTTTGATTTATGTTTTATCTTATTTCCATCAATTTGGAAGCAGATTGGGGAGTCAGTTGGCACTGATTGTAAAGATACGCTTCAAGAAATTAATCAGATGATTGAACACAATTATTTTAAATGATGTATCATTAAATATCTCATTTGGTGTTGTGGTATGTTCTCATTTATGATTAGTGTTTTCCCTTTGTGATACTTTTGGACTTTTTTTAGATTTGTTAATATACCACACAAATTTTCATAAGTAAGTTAGTCTAATAAATTCTTTCACCTAGAACATAATAATTTATTACATGACATATGAATATATTCTGTCATTTTAGATACATAATAGTACAGTACATGCATCAAATAGATTGAAATTTGTATTATAATCAATGTTCTACATGGGTCATATTAACTAGATATTCCTTAATAATCATAGGTTCATCATTTCAAAATGTAGGATGTCACCTTGTAGATAAAAAACCTAGATACATAGTTACAGTTAAGATGATCCTATTCTAGTGCTTCAACATCTAGTTGATGGATAATTGGATGATGATATATCAATTTATGGACCTCAATAGGAGGTATCTCGACCCATGAATTTATGGTATATCTTCACCCAGTTTCATAGAGAGTTGAACCACCCATTGAGTGTATGTTATCCTTTCTTAGTTGAATGAGACTAATCATATATTGATTGTACATTATGAGTTCTAGTGGAAGAGGCATCTTAGTTTTTCTAGTAATCCAAATCCCTTCTAAACTGAATGATACTACTCATAGATTGACTATAATTTATGAGTTACAGTGGCAGAGACCTCTTAGGTTTTCTAAAAATCCAAATCTCCCAATGGAAAATAATTGACAAGTGTTGATGAATCACATTTTCTATATGGTCCAGAAACCCACAGATCGTATCTTTGTTCTGGCTTTCAGTCTTTTAAATAAAAAAACTAGTCTTTTTAATACATTGAGAACTCAATCTCACAATGCGGAGTTTCGTCTGTTTACACTAAGGATATTATGTGTTTAGAATATATTGTACTTTTTGTAGGGTATCATGTCTATATATAGGAATATATCAGGGATCCTGGATATCAGAAGGTACTCCAAAGACATGATTCATGATTTATTTCATTCATATTTAAAAACAAGTGATAACTTAGTGTGGATATTCATGTTATGATCATGCCCTTATGAACCATAATTAATGAGGGACTTCTAGTGTGATCCCTAGTGCTATAGAGTGTCTTCAATGAAACATAATCTTGTATTGGGGGAAGACTAGTTTTTTCTCAAGGTAGAATCTCCAGAAGTAGTTAACTCAAAATAGTTGGTGGGGTCTCTCCATAAGAAGAAGTATCATTTTCAAACCATATAATGAGGATTGATACATTTTTCTAGTACTGTGGATAGACTACCCTATCAAATAATGTACTATAATTAAGATCGCCCAAAGTTGGATATGGTGGCGCTCCTTGATATAGATATGTAAGAGGATCTAGTCATGTTGAAAATACTAGGGGTAGATATAATATTAACCCATTTCTAACAATACCACGAGGACTGATAGTTGGTGGTGTCTCTCCATCTGAGGAAGTATCAAGTATTGTGGATAGACTACCCTATCAAATATTGTACTAGAATTATGATCCCTCAAAGTTGGATAGGGGGAACTCCTTGATATATATATTTTAGAGGAGCTGGTCGTGTAGAAAAACCAAGGCATATATATAACATTAACCCATTTCTAACTCTCCCACCACCACCATTATCTAGTCTATATCAATAATGGGATGCGATTACCAGGAATGAGGTTAAATGAAAATTATGAAGGGCATTTATTGGGTAGTTATTTTCCTAATTCAAGTTATAATTTGTTTCCCATATATTTATACACTCAAACACATTGACACTATCATGATTCATTTATTTATTATTTTATTTTCTGTAAATAGGTTTGAGATTCAAGTAGATCCCCAATCCTGGCCTCTTTAGAAAACAATTTTGAATGGGATTCATTACCCATTTAGTCATATCTGGATTCATTGTAAGATTTCTCTTGGAAAACTATTTTTTTCGTGGTATCTCATCATGAAAGAGATGAAACCCTATGAAATCATCCTTTATATGGAATGTTTGTCTATATCCTAGGAAAATGTTTATTTGCATCATGGTAAGGTGATATTCCAATATGTGGATTAGTTGTGATTCACATTAACTAGTAGGAATGTACCTTAGGTATGATGAGAAGGAGAAAACCACTGAAAGTTATATTTCATTAGGAATAACGAACAATACTACTATAATCATGCAACTCCTAAATTATACCTTTCATATGGAGAGGTTTATGGATACTTTTATTAATTGCATCCTCAATTTTTTTAGAATCAATGGTTATAAATCTTGAGAATTTTATGATTATCTTGAACATACTTCATGAGAACCAGTAGAATGGAAAACCATTGAAGTTATTATTCCTGATTTGGTATGTTCATTTATCATGGAATTCCTTCTCAAAGATAAGGGTATCAGGTGACCCCATGATGATAGAGGCCATGATAGATTGGTTTCCACCTAATATGGTGTTTTATTTTCATAGTTTCCTTAGGATACTAGAATATTACAGTAGTTTTAGGGTTTAGTTATCTAATATTTCAACTCCTATGAATACCATTACCCTAAAAGGGAAGTCATTCATTAACCCTTACGATGGTCAAAGAGCCTTCAAGGAGTTGAAGAATAGGTAGATGTTTTATAATTTCTACATAAAGGAGATGTGCATGGGTGTTATTTGATTCTTCCTAGTCTAATGATAGATTGTGGTTTGTAATTGGTTTGTATTGTTTTTACAGGTGAAGGATGGTATAAAGCGGGAAGGCGGGCAGCAGCTGCACTCTTGGGAGAATCATCTATACCCACGGTTCATTGAATTGTGTGTACATTATATGTGCGGGCATACATCTATACATACGATTCGTTAAACCGTGGGTATAGTATATGTTCTATGAAAATCTATACCCATAGTTCGTTAAACCGTAGGCATAGATATATACCCACGGTTTACTTAAACTGTAGATATTTTGAAATTTTCCTAGGATATACACATAGTTTTTTAGAAACCATGGGTATAGGGCTATATTGACGCCTCAGTAGACCACGGTTCATGAAACTCTGGGTATAGCCTATACCTACAGTTTCATGGGCTATACCCATGGTTTGAAACTGTGGGTATACATAATATTTCTAATAGTTTGGGGTTGATGATGAGCAGGACTTTCACTCGGGTGTTGATGTTCCGTGCTTTTGGTTAGGCAGCTTCCAGGATGACGACCATGGGCATGAAATCATAGGAGATATCAAAAACCATTGGTAGGAGGTGGAGAGTGGTTCATTACCTTAGGTCCTGATCAAACTGCAATTGTAACACAAAAGTTGTCATTTAGCAATAATATGATCGTGTTCCTCACTATGCAAGGATTCAAAACAATTATTCTATTGTCGATATAAACGTTGCATGGAAATGATAGGCGCATCATTTATAGAGAGACCTATTATATACTGGACCGTTATTTTAAGAACAGGATTTCTTTTTTAAACCATGTGGCATGATTGAGCAGTGAAATAAAAAAAGGAAAGAAGGGAAAATGAAATTACCTAGGGTAATAGGGAGTAGGGACGAGGAATTCATCATTGTGGTCGGCTAAACAAAATGTGATTGGCTCTATTAAAAAATAATTTGGTAGAATGAGAAGTTGGATAGAACATTTAAGCATGAATTTAATTCACTATACAAAAGGGTTTGATCCACCCCCATGTGGATGGTGTTGGGTTCTCGGTGGAAGTATCCCTTTTCACCAAGGTTTGGGGAAAATCAAACACCAATTTCTGATCACCCCGCTGCAACGATGTTGGAAGAACTCTATAGAATTTCTTGGATTGAAAAATTAATTAACCCATAAGTGATCTCATCATCGCTTATTTATAAATTTGAATTGGTGTGAATTGCACCTATTCTATCAAAGAACACATTGGTTCGACCGAAACAAGACAACTCTTGGTGAGGGACACACAAGTTCTATCTCACCATTTTGGTCAAAGAACACATTGGTCCAACCGAAACAACATAACTCTTGGTGAGAGACACACTAATTCAAAATTGAAAAAACACAATCTATTTTAATAAATAATTTGAATAAAATTATAACAATAAAAAAATTTGAATAAAATTATAACAGTCGCATGGGCTCTGGTATCCCCACCGCACATGATGTTGTACTTTGGATTAAATGCCACTTGATTCCCTCCGACCGTACCCATAAAATTTTGGGAAAGACGGGAAAGAGATGAACACACAAACAACTGAAAAGAAGAACGTGAAGTGGAAATAAAATCTTTCCCTCCAAATAAAAGCCTACAGAACTAAATTTGATGCGCAACGACCAAAAGTAAACGTGCAGAATGTAAAGGATTGACACTGAAAATTTTTACCTGCCAAACCCAAAAGGGAAAAACTACATTACCTAGTCCAGAAAGAGGAATCCACTAAAATGAATAAGTAAATAGTAGAGAATACCCAAAAATAGAAGGTATCTCAAAAATAATACTCAATAATAAAAGTGTGGATCAAAAGGCGGAGAGAAAGAAAGTTGATCGTCGAAGAAAGGCGATCAACAAATGGTATTTTCTCTCGGTGTGGTTGATGTAGGTGTGCTGAAAAGCCTTGTCGCTACCTCCTTATATAAGAAAAAGAATATGCGTCAATTAATGAATTTTCATCAAAAGTGTGTCACGGTGTGAATTAATTCACGTGGTCTTGGACCACATTAAAAACACCTCATTAAAAGAGAAACCGCGTGGTGATTCAATTGATAAGGCATTACACTGTGCGCTAAAAAGGAAGGCGCCCAACAAACTCCCCCTCCAACTCAAGTGGGGATCACCTCCAACCCTGGAATTAGTCTCCCTGTAAAAAGAAATCCAAAATCGAACTCTGATTGTTATCAACAATGGAACATGCCTCATGACTCCTCCAGAAATAAAGTGGATGCGCAACAACCAAAAGTAAATGTGAAGAATGTAAAAGATTGACATCAGAAATTTTTACATGGAAAACCCAAAAGGGAAAAACCACGGGACCAAGTCCAGAAAGAGGAATCCACTAAAATGAAGAAGTAAACGGTAGAGACTCCCCCAAAATAGAATAGATCTCAAAAATAATACTCGAGAATAAAAGTGAGGATCAAAAGGTGGAGAACAAGAAAGATGATCATCGAAGAAAGGTGATCACCAAATGGGATTTGCTCTTGGTATTGTTGATGTCGGTGTGTTGAAATGTCTTGTTGCTGCCTCCTTATATAAGAAAAAGAATATGTTCCAACTAATGCCTTTGCGTCAAAATTGTGTCACCGTGTGAATTAATTCACGCGGTCTTGGCCCGCATTAAAAACATCTCATAAAAAGAGAAAGCATGTGATACTCCAATTGAGGAGGCGTTACCCAGTGCGTCAACCAGGAAGGCTCCCAACATAAAATTTGTCGTACCCTCCGAAATAGATGGAAATATATATAGACCACATTTTGACGGTTGTTTGAGATTAGTATCAAATAAATCTTACATTTGGGCAGTCCTTGAAGCCATGATAGTCCTATAATTTAATTAGCAGTTTCAAATAACCATTTAACCCTTTTTTTTAGTGCAGATTGAGGCTTCCAGGTGTTTGAGAACCCATTCTTAAATCAAATCGTTGCTCAACTACATGGGAATAGAAAGGAACCGGCAATTAGACACATATAAATAGTATAGAAGGAAGTGATAGGAATGGTATAGAGGTGAATAAACCTGTTTCTCGGCAAGACCCATCTAGATGAGCCCATGGGGGTTGGAGGTGGGGGGATAAGGATTGGTTTGGTATGAAAACCATCGAAGTAAGAGGAATCCTCTTCGTGCCTGTTTCTTGTGGCAATCTTGGACAAACCTGTGCAGTGTCGTGGAGGAGACTCATTTTCATTCACTAAATGCAGAATGAGTGTCGGAGGGATGTGGGTTTTTGAGTTATTGGTTGGTTGGCCTGTTTCAGTGGGTGGTGGGTGTGGGGTTGATGGTAGGGTTAATATATTGGTGACCGGTGGAGACTCCTGTGGCTAGGATGTCTAGCGG
Organism: Viscum album; assembly: GCA_963277665.1. Taxonomy (NCBI): domain Eukaryota; kingdom Viridiplantae; phylum Streptophyta; class Magnoliopsida; order Santalales; family Viscaceae; genus Viscum; species Viscum album. The sequence goes on from OY728160.1 coordinate 2,089,789,972, forward strand.
GGAACTTCCATGAAGTTTCCCCCGTCGTGGAGTCCAAAAAATCCGAATGAGGGCGGAAAATTTGGTGCGTGGGGTTTTTTTAATGGGTTTAGGGTGAATTGTTTTAGGGAAATGGGGCATTTATGCACCACATGAAGTGGCACTCAAAGAATGAGGAGGACGAGGGCCACTTCAAGTGGCGCTCGGCCATTCCGGGTAACCATCTCTTCAGCGCCACTTGAAGTTGCCCTGAAGGAATATATTACCAACAAGCAGTGCCACTTGAAGTGGCGCTGCTCCTTTGTTCCCTCTCCATTCGGCACCACGTCAAGTGGCGCCGAAACCCTACCCCTACCTATAAATAAGGCTGCTCGCCCTCCCCATTTCCAACCTCCTCACTTCCCCCCCTCTCTCTCAAAGTTCTCCGGTTGCACTACGCTTTGCCTCTCCGGTTGCTCTGCCTGCGTAGCTACGTCTCCACAAATTTGAGGTAAATCTTTCTTTAAATTTATTTAATATTTTGATTTAATTATTTAGTTGTTTAATTTATAGAATTAGTTTATAATATTTGTATTATATAAATAGTTTAGTTTTTTTAAATGTAATTAGGCAATGAAATGATTGTAGTTAATTAATTAATTAAGTAATTATAATTAGGTAATTATTTAATTATAATTAGGTAACTAATTAATTATAAGTAGATAATTAATTAAATATAATTAGGTAATTAATTAATTATAATTAGGTAACTAATTAATTATAAATAGGTAATTATTTAATTCTAATTAAGATAATAATTAATTCTAATTAGGTTTATAATTAATTCTAATCAGGTTAATAATTACTTCTAATTAGGTTAATAATTACTTCTAATTAGGTTTATAATTAATTATAATTAGGTAAATAATTAATTATAATTAGGTTAATAATCAATTCTAATTAAGTTAATAAATAATTCTAATTAGTTTAATAATTAGTTCTAATTAGGTAATTAATTACCTCTAATTAGGTAATTAATTAGTTCTAATTAAGTAATTAATTAATTATAATTAAGTAATTAATTAATTATAATTAGGTAATTAATTAATTATAATTAGGTAATTAATCAATTATAATTTGGTTAATAATTAATTATAATTAGGTTAATAATTAATTCTAATTAGGATAATAATTATTTCTAATTAGGTAATTAATTAATTCTAATTAGGTAATTAATTAATTCTAATTATGTAATTAATTAATTCTGATTAGGTTATTAATTAATTCTGATTGGGTAATTAATTAATTCTAATTAGGAAATTAATTAATTCTAATTTGGAAATTATTTAATTCTAATTAGGTAATTAATTAATTCTAATTAGGTAATTAATTAATTATAATTAGGTAATTAATTAATTATAATTAGGTAATTAATTAATTCTAATTTGTTAATTAATTAATTCTAAATAGGTAATTAATTAATTCTAATTAGGTAATTAATTAATTATAATTAGGTTATTAATTAATTATAATTAGGTTATTAATTAATTATAATTAGGTAATTAATTAATTATAATTAGGTTATTAATTAATTATTATTTGGTTATTAATTAATTATTATTAGCTAATTAATTAATTCTAATTAGGTTATTAATTAATTATAATTAGGTTATTAATTAATTCTAATTAGGTTATTAATTAATTCAAAATAGGTTAATAATTAATTCTAATTAGGATAATAATTAATTCTAATTAGGTTAATAATTAATTCTAATTAAGTAATTAATTAATTATAATTAGGATATTAATTAATTCTAATTATGTAATTAATTAATTCTAATTAGGTAATTAATAAATTATAATTAGGTAATTAAGTAATTCTAATTAGGTAATTAATTAATTCTAATTAGTTATATTAATCAGTGAAGTAGTTATATTAATCAGCGAAGTAGTTATATTAATCAGCAAAGTAGTTATATTAATCATCGAAGTAGTTATATTAATCAGCGAAGTAGTTATATTAATCACCGAAGTAGTTATATTAATTAGCGAAGTAGTTATATTAATTAGCGAAGTAGTTGTAAATTGCTTCTGGAATATACCTTTGCATTATATTCTAGGTATGATAATGAATTTAGTTTGCAATCTACCTTGATCTCGGTTTGTAATTGAAGTTATGAACTTGAATTTAGTAGTTGAATATATTTTTTGCATATTAAGTGTTAGAGTTTTCATGAAATGATTTCTCTCTTGAGTAAATAATCTTCAAGTAGAGGGGCTTTGGGTCGGACCACCTACTTTCCTAGAGGCTTTAATTGTCTTGGAAAGTGAATGGGGTTGGAAATCTGTCGCTTCGGGCTTACTCATGTGGAGATTTTCAATTTCATATAACTCTATGCTTTTACATGATGTGTTCATGTACCTCATGTATATAATGCATGTGGATATGTATGAATATGTTTGACTTCTATTTTTTGGTAAGTAACACAAACTTGTGGGTTGTGTAAATAGTTACACATTAATATGGTTTGAACATATTGATTTGGTGGAGGGATTAGGATTCCAAACTAAATTACTAGAAGCATGCATACATAAATTGATTCTTTAATCAAATTTAATTAATAATAATGGTTTCTTTTTGATAAAAAAGATGGTATCCACCTAAATTTATTACCATGGTAAAATAATTAAGACAGAATAAGCATATAGTTATTGTATACATCTAGAAGCTGTTGTGATGCTTGGAGGATGTACTAATTTGGAATATGTGCATAGGAAAATTCATCGGAAGTTAAAACTGGCAAGGAATCAAGTGATAGAGTCCACCACATTCAGACATCTCCAATTTATAGATAGGTTTTGTCATGTGGCCTATCCAGTAAATGATGATGATGATTGGGAATATATACTTTCATTGGTTATGTATATATCTGAGAATCAAATGAAGGAGTAGTTTGTCACTATAGCTATAATGGAGGTTCCACCGACATTGGAAGTTGACCCATATCGAATTCCTGAGACTATGTCATATGATCCTTCACATCAAGAAGTTCCATTAGCATCGGTAGTTGTTTCATCATTTCCATCGACCACAGTTTCAATGGATAGTCCTCCACATGCTTTAGATGCATTAGTATATGATTTTGAGGATGATGACAATTTTGAAGAAGAAGATGAATAGGAAGTTGAAAAAGAAGAAGAGCATGCAGAAGATCAGTCTGTGCCAACTCATGTGAGGTTCAACCGAACATTGAACCATCCTCCACTATTGGCTTCATGGTTGACTGAAGGCATTAATCTCTTGCCAGAATTTGATTATTCAGTTATTACTCCTAGTTCATAATTTCTAGTAATCACTGGTGGCACAAATCGAGTGTCAGATAATAGTGTTCTGTATATTGGAAAAGAGATTGAGAGCAAAGAAGCAATGAAAAATGTGATAAAACAATATCACATTGAAATACATTACATATATGTTGTATAAGAGTCAAAGAGGTCTTACTATTTGATCTTTTGTGACAAATATGAATTGAACTGTCAAATGCGTCTATGAGCTATTATTGATAAAACTTTTCATAGCTGGTGCATCACTAGATTTACTCCACACACCTTTGTGAACCGAAGCTTGTCACAGGAACACTCTTCATTAGATGATGAGTTTGTTTCAAATATTATTGTTGAAATGATTATAGCATGTCAAGACATTCCTGTGGTTCTAGTCATTGAGCGAATCAAACAAATTTTTGGGTATCAAATCTCTTACTTGAAGGCATGGGAAGCATGACAAAAGGCTATTGTGAAAGTGTACGGTGATTGGGATGACTCTTATCGAGTTTTACCACAAATTTAAGATATTCTATGCCACAATAATCAAATAGTATATCAGTTACATACTTTGGAATATTTTAACCAACATAACCAACTTGACAGCTAAATGGTTGTGTTTGATAGATTATTTTGGACATTTTTACCATGTGTGGAGGCTTTTAGACATTGCAAGAAGTTCATACAGATTGATGGAACATTTTTGTATGGAAAGTATATAGTAACTTTATTTATTTCCTCGACAAAAGATGGAAATTGATCCCCTCTACCTATAGCATTTTCAATTGTGGATAAAGAAAACTTCTCATCATGGAGCTGGTTTCGGGCATGTCTCTGATAGTTTTTTATGGTTGCAGAAGGGATTTGTCTTATTTTTTATCATCACCATGCAATCAAGGAGGAGTTATAGTCTGAGGTTCATTTGTGGATACCACCCTATGCCCATCATCGATACTGTATTCGACAAATTTCCAGCAATATGCGAAAGAAGATCAAGAATGCGTCTATGAAGAAGGAAATCTTAAAAATTGGTATGAACATCTTTTTCTGTTTTTAATTTTTTTTGTCATAATTATTTTCATAACTGTTCAGATGAATGCTTGTATGATAGAATATGAGACTCAACAACAAAGTATGGGGGAGCGTCTTCAAGATATTCATAGAGTGAATCTGGAAGTGTATGATTACATGATGCAAATTCCAAAGCAGAAATGGTCATTGGCATATAATGATGGGAGGAGATATGGTCATATGAAGACCAACATCGTAGAATGTCTAAATGGATTTTTCAAGGGAGTTAGAAAACTACCTATCACAGGTAAATACAAATATTTGAATATATGTTACTTTGAATATCTACTATTATAATATAATATTTGTATAATGTCTTAAATCTAAATTTTAGGGTTGGTACAAGAGACCTTCTATCATAGTGTAAAGTACTTTCTGGGACGAGGAAAGCAGGCTGAAGAGGGCTTGAACAGAGGGATGCCCTATGGACACCATTTCAAATGCGAGCTAGATATAGTTATTTAGGAGGCTGAAACATACCGTGTAACTGCATTCAATCATCCAGAGCAACGATTTGAGGTCGCTGAGCCCGATGATGTTGTGGCATGTAGCAATGGTCGTGTGCGAGTTGTTTTACTGGAGAAGCGTTATTGTGAATATGGTAACTTTCAGGCACTGAGATATCCCTGTAGTCATGTGATTGTAGCATGTGTTTACATACACGTATCTTATGAGAAGTTCTTTAATCCGGCTTATAGACTCGAGAGCATCAACTCCTGCTACAGTACACTGTGGATTCCAATCGGGGAATATCAAAATTTTTGGCTGCCTGATGGTGCACCCACGCTTCTACCAAACAACAATAGACTTCGACCTAAAGGGAGGCCAAATTCGACTCGTATTCGGAATGAGATGGATTGGCCTAGTGAACATCCATCTGGACGATGGTGCAACATATGCCACCAGGAAGGTCATACGAAGATACGTTTCCCAGACTCATAGGGCAATCATCTAATGGTTAAAATGAATCATGTACTCTATCAGTTACTGTAAAACTTTTTACATGTAATCATTTTTATCATTATCACCATTTTTAATCATATTTGTCTTACTTGTATATAGGGTAAATTTTGGAAAATGTACCACGATTTCACTTGACATTCTTTTTCGAACTGTCAACATTACATGAGTTGCTTTAAACAGACAATACCAACTCAAAAAAAGGAATGTACATGTATACGAAAATATTTATACGTCGTATGCTGGTTCATTGAAATGATGTATTATGGTTATTTCTGTTGTTGTTTCTACTGATGTAGTGTGTTGGACGAATACTAATGTTTTTTTGGCTTCATTGATCAATGAATCAAAAACATGGATTGGTTACCAATAACTCCCAAATTTAATAAACAAACGACATATTCTCTGTGCATTTCACTAATGGCAGTTAACTATCGCTTAACATAGATTTCTAAGAGATATTTAACTGCCTGTAGTGAAGTGCACAGAGAATATCTAGTTTGTTTATTAAATTTGGGATTGATTCACAACCAATCCATGTTTTTGATTCATTGATCAATGAAGCCAAATAAACATCTATATTCTTCCAACACACTACATAAGTAGAAACAACAAGAGAAATAACCATAATACATCATTTAAATTTACCTGCACATGACTCATAAATGTTTTCTTATACAGGTACATTCTTTTTTTTTTGAGTTGGTGTTGTCTGTTTAAAGCTACTCATATAGTGCTAACAATTAAAAGGTTCACATTCAAAAAAACCAAACCATTTGAACTATTAATTGAAAATGTCATCAGTCTTTTATAATGAATAATGAACTTAGAATGGCCACAAAACAAAAACAAGGAAACTCCGAACGTCTTCACCCCAACACCCCAACATGGGAGACAACAATTGACCCAATGTGTTTATGCTTTTTTCAATCATTAAATGATAAATTTCATATCGTATATGATAAATGTCATATCTTACATGAAATTAGTGTTTTACTATTTGCACATTTAGATGGAACAACCACTTTTATCTGGCCAGGAGACCACGTGTCGCGTGATGTGTTGGCGCGACGACCTGTTTGACGTCTTCATGTTTAGAGAGAACATCATTTCCATCATGAGGCACCGCCGGAAGCTATTTTTCCATACCTTAGATATGACAACCCTGCTTTTTTATTACAACATAAACATGCTTTATTACATAAAACTTCACTTGATACAACAAAGAAGATCGAGAGGTTTAGTGTCATTGGGGCTTAGGATCATTACATAAAAACTTTAAACTTGAAATACAACATCCTTATTGAAAACTTCCTTTACATGACCACTACATTCCTTCGTACTTAGCATTGCATGGGATAACCTGAGGACATGCATAAGAAAAGGGTGAGCTATAAAGCCCAGTAAGGGAGTAAACAATGAATAACATGAGGAGTGAAATACATGTTAGGCAATAGTCATATCAATAGAGCATAATAGAAACATGAACATAAAGGCATGATAAATCATGATGATCACAACATGGAAATGTGGCAACAACACTTAACATTGAATTAGCATGAGCCAAGGCTCATTGCACATGGAGCATGAGTAAACCCTCATTGCACTTGAAGCACGAGTAAACCCTCGTTGCACTTGAATTAGCATGAGTCAAAACTCATTGAACATGACGTATCATGATACTATACTTTACCCAATGCATTGGAGCGCTATAAAGGGCGCACCCTTCTTAAACATTTCATTTCATGCATAAGTGTGCCACATTGATCATAAAACATGGATTCATAAAACATAATCATTTATTCCACGATAAAGGAATGTGTAATTCATACATGAAACTTTACAATCAATAAGTAAATGTGCAGAAAGGTGAATACCCTTGATGGAGAAATGGGCATGGTATTCACTACACAATGATATTGGCTTAGAAAATCGGTGTGATTTCGGCAACGTAACGGCATGACATAAGAATTCATAAAAAAGGCTGATGAGAGAGAAAGGGGTTCCTCATCATATTTACATGTAATGGACAGTAAGAAGGTCATATAGATACATGTCCCAACAATTGAAAAGGAATTTAGATTCATGATACAAAAGTATTGCTTGAATATAAAAGAGGAAAAAAAAGGTTCCTTTCGGAATTTCGGCATAGTAACGGGTGTACATGGGAGGCACTTAATGAGAGAGAAAGGGGTCTCCCATCATTCAAACAATAAGAGGGCAGTATGGGAGAGGTGCGAAACCATACCCCAACATTCATAAATTAAATTAAAAGGGCAATACAACTTAAAGAAAATTGACAAAAAAATGAGAAAGGAAGAAAAACCCTTACTTGGAAGTGTGCTTCCAAAGGCTAGAGAGAGGCTTGTGAGAGGCTTCTTGGGAGCTTGGGGCACCTTGAGAGGATTCTAGAGAGAGTAGGGCAGAGGTTGGACGAACTTCAAGGGCTTTGAGTGGGGAGGAAGTGAGAGCTTGGGTGGGTTTATATAGGAAAGGTGAGAGAATTCTTTATTATTTAGGTTTGGGACCCCTTATATTAAAATAATCCAAACCACAAACCATCCCATGGTATTTGCCCATGGTTTCTGGAAAAGGAAAGAGGAAAACAATATTTTACAATCCCAAGGTCCGAACGTATTAAAAAATTAGGGTTGCTTATGTGGAGGTGAGTCACACTCCCATGGAAATTAATTTAAAAAGGCAAAGTGTTGAATAAGTCTTGAGGGCTCCATTAATGCTTTGAAAAGTGAGTCAAACAGACCCAAAACCTCATTATTTTAATGATAAAACACATATTGGCCGAACATAAGGATTATGGTATTTTATTACATCACCATTGGGTCATTATGATGTCATAAAACACATTATATATTTAAATGGTATTTAATTTTTACCCAACAATTTGACTGTCTCAGAAAATTATGAAAAATTCACCGTTGGATAATTTCGACGTCCTGATTCCAAAAATAATATTTATTTTATCTAAATAATTTTCTAAATATGTGAATTTTCACTTTTAAAATAAAAACCGACATTTATAAAAAATTCACGGGTTTTGACAGAAATGGCTTTCAAACCATAATAAAATTTTAATTGCATTCATAAAATTATAAGATCATTTATATTTAATAAAAATTAATTTAATATTAATATTAATATTTTATTAAAACATTATTTAATTCAAAAATCCTTTAATTTAATAAAATATAATTCTTAATTAAATAATAACTAAAAACACCGTTTGTACTTTAAAAACTAATTACAATGTATCAAAAATGACTAGAAATTATATTCATTATTATATACAAAAATAATGTACATGAACATGGTGCTACTTATTTGTTACATAACCCCTTAAAATAGCCGCATAAGACCTAAGGGTAAGGTGTGCGATGGTGACAGACTCTTGGGGTTGCTCGGATAACATTGCTTGAGTGGTAATCTCTATCAACTTCCATTTTTCCCGTAGACGATCACGTTCGAGCTTGACTTGATGAAGCTCAGCTTGGGATTGGTCAAGGGAAAAGCCCAAAGACGCCACCTCCTTTCCGAGCTCCGACAAATGGGCTTCGTAAGGGGCAATTCTACTGGATGAGGCCATCACTTCCTTTGTCTGAGTAGAAAATTGGTTCGTTAAAGCCTTATATTTAAACTACCCAGATGATCACTGTTCAACGGCTATAAAAGTAACGGTCACAAATCTTAATGTTAAACTAAAGAAGTTGAAATCTTATAAAAACATTTTTTTTCATAAAGAAACATTTAACTGGATCAAGAGGGATTTTCCATTAATGAAATTTTGGGTCGTTACAACATTCCCCCCTTAAGAAATTTCGCCCTCGAAATTTTCCTTTTCCCACACTAAAACAAATGTGGGTAACTCAGCTTCATCATATCCTCCGACTCCCAAGTTGATTCTTCAAACTTGTGGTTTCTCCACAACACCTTGATGAGGGGCATTGTCTTATTTCGTAGAACTTTTTCTCTACGATCCAAGATCTTCACTGGTTGCTCCTCATAAGAAAGATCGTCTTCTAATTGTACCACCTCAGAAGAGAGTACATGCGAAGGGTCTGGTATGTACTTCCTTAAGAGGGATACATGGAAGACATCATGCACCTTGGCCATAGTAGGTGGAAGTGCTAGTCGATAGGCCACAGCCCCAACACGATCAAGAATCTCGAAGGGGCCGATGTACCTTGTACTTAACTTCCCTTTCTTTCCAAACCTCATGAGCTTCTTCCACGGAGATATGCGTAAAAACACCATGTCTCCGACTTTAAACTCAAGGTCTCGTCGACGATTATCTGCATAAATCTTCTGTCGACTTTGGGCTACCTGGATATGCTGCTGAATGGTTTTCACCTTCTCCACCATTTCTTCTACCACTTCTGGTCCAAGCAGCTTACGTTCACCGACCTCATCCCAACATGCCGGTGTTCTACACCTTTTCCCATACAGGGCTTCATATGGTGCCATTTGGATGCTCGAGTGGAAACTATTATTATAAGAGAACTCAACTAGAGGAAGATGTTGATCCCATCCTCCTTTAAAGTCCATTGAGCACGCTCTCAACATATCCTCAAGTGTTTGGATAGTCCGCTCGGATTGGCCATCAGTTTGAGGATGATAGGCCGTACTAAAGTTCAGTTCAGTATTCAGAGCATGTTGAAGACTCTTCCAAAACTTAGAGGTAAATCTTGGATCTCGGTCAGACACAATAGATAGTGGTACTCCATGCAACCGTACCACTTCCCTGATATATATCCGTCCCAGTTGATCCAAAGAGAAATCCTCTCGAATAGCAATGAAGTGTGCAGTCTTTGTAAGACGATCCACAATAACCCAGATTGCATTGTTGCTTTTGGATGTCCTTGGAAGTCCAGTGACGAAGTCCATGGTGATGTTCTCCCATTTCCATTCTGGTATGGGCAATGGTTGCATCATCCCCTTAGACTTCTGCCTCTCTGCCTTCACTTGCTGACACACCAGGCACTTTGATGTATATTCGGCGATCTCCTTCTTCATATTATCCCACCAAAAGTTTTCTCGGAGATCTCGATACATCTTTGTGCTCCCTGGGTGAATAGAGAAATTTGAACTATGTGCATCATCCAAAAGTTCCTTCTTCAGCTCCGAACTTGATGGGACACATAGTCTTTTCCCAAACCGCACAATTCCTTCTTCATTAACATTAAACTCTGAGGATTTTCCCTTTTTGATAGCTTCCACTTTTTCTTGGATTCTCACATCATCCTTTTGAGCATCCTTTAACCTTTCCAAAAGAGATGGTTGAGCAATCATTTGTGAAAGGATTGATGATGTTCCCTTCTTTATGATTCCCACATCCATCTTCATCAAGTCTAAGAAGATTGGATCCTTCTCAATTCTCATCATTGATAGAATTGCTGGATCCTTTCTACTTAGGGCATCTGCCACCTTGTTCGCTTTCCCAGGGTGGTAATGTATTGAACAGTCATAATCCTTGATGAGCTTTATCCATCTTCTCTGGCGCATATTAAGCTCTTTCTGTGTGAATATATATTTAAGACTCTTGTGGTCAGTATATATCTCACATTTCTCTCCATAGAGATAATGCCGCCAGATTTTCAAGGCAAAGATCACCGCCGCCAACTCCAGATCATGCGTTGGATAGTTTCTCTCATGGATTTTCAACTGCCTTGAGGCATAGGATATCACTTTATCATTCCGCATCAGCACACATCCTAAGCCCTTCTTCGAAGCATCACTGAATACCACAAAAAGCTCTCCGCTTGTGGGTAAAGTGAGCACAGGTGCAGTGATAAGCCTCCTTTTCAACTCCTTGAAGCTTTCTTCACATTCATCACTCCAAGCAAACTTTACTCCCTTTAGAGTTAGCTTGGTAAGAGGGTTGGACAATCGTGAGAAGTTTCTCACAAATCGTCGATAATATCCAGCTAACCCCAAGAAGCTACGGATATCAGTTACCGATGTTGGCCTCGGCCATCCCTCAATTGCATCTGTTTTGGAGGGGTCCACAGATATCCCATTGCTTGTGATGATATGGCCCAAGAATGAGACCTCCTTCAACCAGAACTCACACTTGCTGTATTTGGCATAGAGCTTCTCCTTGCGCAAAGTCTCCAGTACAGTTCTTAAATTCTCCTCATGGTCCTCCTTGGTTTTGGAGTATATTAGAATATCATCTATAAAGACTACCACAAATTTATCTAGGTAATCTCTAAAGACTCTATTCATCAAGTCCATGAATATTGCTGGATCATTGGTGAGTCCAAAAGGAATTACTATGAATTCATAGTGCCCGTACCTTGTACGAAAAGCATTCTTGGGGATATCTTCCTTCTTCACCCTTACTTGATAATATCCCGACCGCAAGTCGACCTTGGAGAAGTATTGTGCTCCACGCAGCTGATCAAACAAGTCATCGATTATTGGGAGAGGATACTTGTTCTTTATCGTGATTTTGTTAAGTTCACGATAATCGATGCAAAGCCGCATTGACCCATCCTTCTTCTTGACGAAGAGGACTGGTGCACCCCATGGTGATGCACTTGGGCGTATAAACCCTTTATCCAGATTCTCCTGTAGTTGTTTCTTCAGTTCTTCAAGCTCAACCACAGCCATTCTATATGGAGTCTTGGATATTGGTAGCGCCCCAGGTATAAGTTCAATTGAGAACTCAACATCTCTTCTTGGAGGAAGACCAGGAAGTTCCTCGAGAAATACTTCAGCGAATTCCCTCACAATAGGCATTTCTTCAAGGGTGGTTTCTTCCTTGGACTCAATCATCTGAGCCAGATATGCGTGCTCATAAGGCAGTAATATCCATGCTTGAGATGATGGAGCTAAAGGAGATTCATCTTCCTCCTGACACTTGTAAAGAATCGGGGGTCTATTCTCCATATGGAGTGTGATTTCCCTCTCCCGACAATTTATGTTGGCTCTATATAAGGAAAGCCAATCCATGCCAAGAATTGCATCAAATTCCACCAAAGGGAGTATGACGAGGTTCGCCGGGAAATTCAATCCACAGATTATAACAGGGGAGGACTTATACTCATGGGATGCAATGATTGCCCCATTTGCCGTACTCACCGACATCTTTACTTCCATGATTTGTGGTGGTGCAGGGATTGTTCTACTAAACTTTTGAGATATAAAAGAATGCGTAGAACCTGAATCAAAAAGTACGTTCACTATTCTTGAATGAATAACTAGCGTACCTGTCACCACTTCGTTGTCGGGGTTCACTTCGGCAGAAGTGATGGCAAAAGCTCTTCCTTGCTGTCTTGGAGGTTGTTGATTGCCCCCGATAACCCATGGATTAGGGCACTGATTCGCAAAATGACCCGGTTCTTTGCATTTGAAGCATTGAACAACGCGTTGAGGTTCGAACGGAGCGTTCCTCCCCTCTGTCGCAGCCGCGGGTCCTTCTTGCTGACAGTTAATAGCTAGGTGCCCTTCTCTTCCACACTTGAAGCATTTTCTTGTCCCCCTAAGGCAATTTCCAGGGTGCTTCTTTCCACACTTTTGGCAAGTGGGGTGCTGGAATTTCTTAGCGCCGTTGGATTTATCCATCGGACCACCAGCATTGAAGTCCACCTTCCGCTTCTTGTCCCCATGATACCCCTGTGATTCTCCGATCTCCATTTCAACCTTGAGGGCACATCGGACAATTTCCTCATAGCTGTCGAAGTCAAGGATCGCTAATGTTTTCCTCAAGCTAGGCTTCAGCCCACCAAAGAAGCGGTCAACCTTGCATTTGGGGGTAACGACAAAGCCGGAAGTGTATCGTGCAAGCCTTGTGAAGTTTTCCTCGTACGCTCCCACAGATTCCTCATCTTTCTGCTTGAGGGAAAGGAAGTCCCTTTCCATCTTAAGACGGAGGGTGCGTGGAAAATATTTATCGAAAAACATCTTCCGGAATACCTTCCATTCCAAAGCCTCGATCTCCTCCTCAGGCTTCGTATTTTTGATCAACTTCCACCATTGATCAGCTTCACCCTCCATACGATAAGCCGCCAGGAGAACCTTCTCTTTTTCAGAGCATTGGAGGATGGAGAATATCTTTTCAATGGAGTTGATCCATTGTTCAGCAATCTTGGGATCGGATGATCCACTAAAAGTAGGAGGCCTTTGTCTCATGAAGCTTTCAATAGCGACTTGTTCTTTCTTAGGGGGGGTTGAACGTTCCTCTTGACCAGTGTTTCTATTAAAAACTTGAGTTAGCTGAGAGAGAAGCATGACAAAGTTCGCGATTCCCGCTCCCATTGGATTGGGCATCTCATAAGTACAATCATCACACTGATCTTCACAACGGTTGTTAGCCCGAGTTCTCCTATTACCGGCCATTGGCTGGAATAAAAGGAAAGTTAGGGGTAACACATAAAGGGTAATCCAAAGGCAAAAGTTGATGACTTATAAATAAACTTTAATCTCTTTAACTCATGAGTCTATAGGATTCAATCCAGGCTTTTCATGATCTTCCTTCTAACATATATTCTTAGGGGCATTTTTCCCTTAATAAGGGTTCATACTAAGATTGTGAATTTATCAAAACATATCCCCCGGGAGTGTCGTAACCAAGAGTGCAGCAAGGCCCGTTGTCGTGCACCAGTTCCCGTTCGAGTCTAGCTCAAAGCGGTGTTTTCGGGTTTTACCCCTAGGATACATCTGTGCCAGAGCCGCCTCTACCTGCTCGTATCCAGACAGGGATGTATTTGTTTGATAAACCACTTACTTAGTATTTACCAAAAGTTAGGGATGTTTTTATTATGATTAGTCTTGTATCTAAGGCTTTACTAGTGTTTCCTAATCCCAAAAATAACTAAACCTATCCTCTGATACCAACTATGACAACCCTGCTTTTTTATTACAACATAAACATGCTTTATTACATAAAACATCACTTGATACAACAAAGAAGATCAAGAGGTTTAGTGTCTTTGGGGCTTAGGATCATTACATAAAAACTTTAAACTTGAAATACAACATCCTTATTGAAAACTTCCTTTACATGACCACTACATTCCTTCGTACTTAGCATTGCATGGGATAACCTGAGGACATGCATAAGAAAAGGGTGAGCTATAAAGCCCAGTAAGGGAGTAAACAATGAATAACATGAGGAGTGAAATACATGTTAGGAAATAGGCATATCAATAGAGCATAATAGAAACATGAACATAAAGGCATGATAAAGCATGATGATCACAACATGGAAATGTGGCAACAACACTTAACATTGAATTAGCATGAGCCAAGGCTCATTGCACATGGAGCTTGAGTAAACCCTCATTGCACTTGAAGCACGAGTAAACCCTCGTTGCACTTGAATTAGCATGACTCAACACTCATTGCACATGACGTATCATGATACTATACTTTACCCAATGCATTGAAGCGCTATAAAGGGCGCACCCTTCTTAAACATTTCATTTCATGCATAAGTGTGCCACATGGATCATAAAACATGGATTCATAAAACATAATCATTTATTCCACGATAAAGGAATGTGGAATTCATACATGAAACTTTACAATCAATAAGTAAATGTGCATAAAGGTGAATACCCTTGATGGATAAATGGGCATGGTATTCACTACACAATGATATTGGCTTAGAAAATCGGTGTGATTTCGGCAGCGTAACGGCGTGACATAAGAATTCATAAAAAAGGCTGATGAGAGAGAAAGGGGTTCCTCATAATATTTACATGTAATGGACAGTAATAAGGTCATATAGATACATGTCCCAACAATTGAAAAGGAATTTAGATTCATGATGATACAAAAGTATTGCTTGAATATAAAAGAGGAAAAAAAATGTTCCTTTCGGAATTTCGGCATAGTAACGGCTGTACATGGGAGGCACTTAATGAGAGAGAAAGTGGTCTACCATCATTCAAACAATAAGAGGGCAGTATGGGAGAGGTGCGAAACCATACCCCAACATTCATAAATTAAATTAAAAGGGCAATACAACTTAAAGAAAATTGACAAAAAAATGAGAAAGGAAGAAAAACCCTTACTTGGAAGTGTGCTTCCAAAGGCTAGAGAGAGGCTTGTGAGAGGCTTCTTGGGAGCTTGGGGCACCTTGAGAGGATTCTAGAGAGAGTAGGGCAGAGGTTGGACGAACTTCAAGGGCTTTGAGTGAGGAGGAAGTGAGAGCTTGGGTGGGTTTATATAGGAAAGGTGAGAGAATTCTTTATTATTTAGGTTTGGGACCCCTTATATTAAAATAATCCAAACCACAAACCATCCCATGGTATTTGCCCATGGTTTCTGGAAAAGGAAAGAGAAAAACAATATTTTACAAGCCCAAGGTCCGAACTTATTAAAAAATTAGGGTTGCTTATGTGGAGGTGAGTCACACTCCCATGGAAATTAATTTAAAAAGGCAAAGTGTTGAATAAGTCTTGAGGGCTCCATTAATGCTTTGAAAAGTGAGTCAAACAAACCCAAAACCTCATTATTTTAATGATAAAACACATATTGGCCGAACATAAGTATTATGGTATTTTATTACATCACCATTGGGTCATTATGATGTCATAAAACACATTATATATTTAAATGGTATTTAATTTTTACCCAAAAATTTGACTGTCTCAGAAAATTATGAAAAATTCACCGTTGGATAATTTTGACGTCCTGATTCCAAAAATAAAATTTATTTTATCTAAATAATTTCCTAAATATGTGAATTTTCA
Source organism: Viscum album (assembly GCA_963277665.1). NCBI lineage: Eukaryota > Viridiplantae > Streptophyta > Magnoliopsida > Santalales > Viscaceae > Viscum > Viscum album. The sequence continues at coordinate 2,089,806,000 of OY728160.1, forward strand.
CTTTTAAAATAAAAACCGACATTTATAAAAAATTCACGGGTTTTGAAAAAAATGGCTTTCAAACCTTAATAAAATTTTAATTGCATTCATAAAATTATAAGATCATTTATATTTAATAAAACTTAATTTAATATTAATAATAATATTTTATTAAAACATTATTTAATTCAAAAATCCTTTAATTTAATAAAATATAATTCTTAATTAAATAATAACTAAAAACACCGTTTGTACTTTAAAAACTAATTACAATGTATCAAAAATGACTAGAAATTATATTCATTATTATATACAAAAATAATGTACATGAACATGGTGCTACATATTTGTTACATAACCCCTTAAAATAGCCGCATAAGACCTAAGGGTAAGGTGTGCGATGGTGACAGACTCTTGGGGTTGCTCGGATAACATTGCTCGAGTGGTAATCTCTATCAACTTCCATTTTTCCCGTAGACGATCACGTTCGAGCTTGACTTGATGAAGCTCAGCTTGGGCTTGGTCAAGGGCAAAGCCCAAAGACGCCACCTCCTTTCCGAACTCCGAAAAATGGGCTTTTTAAGGGGCAATTCTACTGGATGAGGCCATCGCTTCCTTTGTCTGAGTAGAAAATTGGTTCGTTAAAGCCTTATATTTAAACTACCCAGATGATCACTGTTCAACGGCTATAAAAGTAACGGTCACAAATCTTAACGTTAAACTAAAGAAGTTGACATCTTATAAAAACATTTTTTTTTCATAAAGAAACATTTAACTGGATCAAGAGGGATTTTCCATTAATGAAATTTTGGGTTGTTAAATTAGATGTGTGGGCTTTTATGGAGTCACTATGTGTACCTCAAGACCACTGACTATCATTTTATAGCTGCGTTGGTTGAGAGATGGTGGCCAGAGACACACACATTTCATCTCCCAGAGGGGGATATGACTATTACATTAGAGGATGTTGCCTACATGCTGGGGTTACCTATCCATGGACATGTAGTTACGGGTGCCAGTACTGGCGATTGGGCTACAGTCATACAGAGGCTGCTAGGCATTGATGTCATCGACGCACAGGGTGTCCTCCAGGGTTCATGCTGGCACATGAGGGGGCTTGATCAGCATTTCGACATCATTCCTGATGATGCAGATGAGGAGACGCTTCTTCAGAACACACATGCATAAATTTTACATCTTCTCAGAGGCATGTTGTGTGTCAACTACTCCACCACTTTGGTATACATGATGTACCTCCCATTACTTGAGGATCTGGATCAGACAACTATATATAGTTGGGGGTCCACTGTTTTAGCACATTTGTACAAATCTCTCTGCACCAGTTGTTAGGATGATTCACATCAGATTTCAGGTTGCATGGTGTTTGTACAGATGTGGGTTTGGGAGCGTTTTCCACGCATCGCTCCTCGAGTTGTCGCACCGCTTGCACCAGAGCTACTTCAGAACTGTCCTCAGGGATGATGGTATGTCTATGTCATTACTTTCAGTTATTTAGTAAATTTTTATTTTTTTTATAATATTACCATATATTACTCTTTTTTCACCAGGTGGAGTCAGTCTTATAAGTTTTCACATACTCTGAGACATAGTGTGCACAGCTTCTGACAGATATTCGATGCTATAGTGCCAGCTGATGTAATTTAAACAGTACTTTTTTTTGGATTTTTTTTTGTTATCACTATTTTAAGTTGTTTCAATATAATCTCAGTAACATTATCATGCTACTATATGACTTATTTTTTGAGTTTACATTTTAGGATATGTCTACGCATCACTTCCACTATACTGCACAACTATGGTTGGAGATCGTGCTGCAGTGGTGCCACTCATTCACTTCCACATCATTGAGTGGCACCAGCCAGACCAGGTCATGCGCCAGTTCGGTTTTATACAAAATATCCCCATGGTACCATGACAGTCTACCGAGGTACATTTGATTATGCTAATAGGTAGACAGACGACAGACTGGCGGCAGCATCATACATCTTATATCGAACTTTGGGACAGGCATGCCCGATTCAGTATCTTTCCACATGGATATACCACAACACACTCTCAGTTATCTGATAAGGGGGATTATGCACACTGGTATCGATGTCATATCATCATGCACCTTACACGTCAGGGGATTAACATTCAGTAGTTGGTATGTTTACTATGATTAATTATTTTTGTTTAACTCATTTTTTATATTAATTTGAATGTTATTTCATTTGCAGGCAGACGACATTGGTCATCATGCACATTCCACACAGCCTCAGGAGCATGCATATATTCTGCAGGATGTAGTTCATTGGTATGTGGTGGCTCTATTTGATCATCTCCAGTTGAAACATGATAGTTTTTTGATGAGGAGCCACATATATATCCTGATCCATATCTTCAGGTTAAAGCACCTGAGGATGATGATGTCCCTACTATGCCTGATGAGGAGGATCCACCGCCACCACCACCACCAGTTGGATGACAGACACGAGCACATCCAGAGGGGCAGAGGCGACGACATCGAGATCTGAGAGTAGCTCCTGCAGATGTCATCACACCACAAAGAGACGATTCGGACCAGCCGACTGATGATTTTTCACAGTAGGGAGATGATTATATACCACATATGGTGTCTCCGTAGACTACTATGGAATTCGATCTGGGTGCAGTCACACAACTTATGGCGGCCCCCTCTCCTCCTGGTCAGGACTTCTTCAATACCCCATTTATACCATTTATATGAGCTTCAGAGCCATATGGAACCCCATATGATTTTGGGGCGTCCTCCTCACATGGTTTCGATCATTCCTCTACATAGCACCATGGGGAGGCACCATAAGCACTGGAAGAGGAGGAACCAGCAAAGAGGACATAGGAACGACACGGACATCAGACGCAGAGAGGACGTGAGATTCAGATGCCGCGTTGTGGTACCGGGGGGGGGGGGGGGCATCTTCGTTGATGTTTTTGGATGTCATGTTGTATATATTAAACAAATTATTTACTATGATAATTAATTTTTGTTTAAGGAAAATAACAAGAAAATCAAAAATACAGTAAAAACAAAATGATTTAAATTAACTGTTAAATTATAAAGTACAAGTACAATATAAACAAAATTTGTCACACAGATTAAACATCTGATAATTTCTTAAAAAATGAAAAGAAAAACATACATATAGTAAACAAAAAATATTTTACATGACTACTTAAATATTTAAAAACATTAAATTTATAATTATATAATAATAAATATATTTATAAATGTAAATTACTAATTAGTAATTAATTAATTAATAATTAACCATAAATAATTAATAATTATAATGAAGAATAATAATTAATAATTATATTACTAAATAATTAATTATTGTATATTAAATAATAATATTTTATTGGCTTTCAAAGTCAAATACTTGAAACATTTTTAAGTTTCAAGTAGGTGGTTTTGAAAGACTATAAAATATTTTTTATCGACATTTTTTACGAAATTTATTTATTTTCATCTATTTAGTATATTTTTAATCCATGTTTTAGGTTTCATTCATATTGTCCATATAAATTATATTTTATAGGCTTTCAAAGTCACATACTTAAAACATTTTTAAGTTTCAACTAGGTGGTTTTGAAAGCCTATAAAATATTTTTAATCAATTTTTTTTACATAATTTGATTTTATTTCCATCTATTTAGTAAATTTTTAATCCATGTTTTATGTTTCATTCATATTGGTCATATATTTTATATTTCATAGGCTTTCAAAGTCACATACTTGAAACCTTTGTAAGTTTCAACTAGGTGGTTTTGAAAGAATATAAATTATTTTTTATCAACACTTTTTACATAATTTTTTTATTTTCATCTATTTAGTATATGTTTAATCAATGTTTTAAGTTTCATTTATATTGGTCATATATTTTATATTTTATATGCTTTCAAAGTCACATACTTGAATCTTTTTTAAGTTTCAAGTAGGTTGTTTTGAAAGATTATTAATTATTTTTTATCGATATTTTTTACGTAATTTTTTTATTTTCTTCTATTTAGTATATTTTTAATCCATGTTTTACGTTTTATTCATATTTTTCATATAGATTATATTTTATTGGATTTCAAAGTCAAATACTTCAAACATTTTTAAGTTTCAAGTAGGTGGTTTTGAAATACTATAAATTATTTTATATCGACATTTCTTACATAATTTTTTTATTTTCATCTATTTAGTATATATTTAATCAATGTTTTAAGTTTCATTAATATTGGTCACATATATTATATTTTATAGTCTTTCAAAGTAACATACTTGAAACATTTATAAGTTTCAACTTGGTGGTTTTGAAAGCCTATAAAATATTTTTATCAACATTTTTTACGTAATTTTTGTATTTTCATCTGTTTAGTATATGTTTAATCCATTTTTTAAGTTTCATTCATATTGATCATATAGATTATATTTAATAGGTGTTCAAAGTCACATGAAACATTTTTAAGTTTCAACTAAGTGGTTTTAAAAGCCTATAAAATATTTTTTATCAACATTTTTTATGTAATTTATTTATTTTCATCTATTTAGTATATTTTAATCCATGTTTTATGTTTCATTAATATTTTTCATATAGATAATATTTTATAGGCTTTCAAATTCACATACTTGAAACATTTTTAAGTTTCATGTAGGTGGTTTTGAAAGACTATAAAATATTTTTTATCGACATTATTTAGGTAATTTTTTTAATTCCATCTATTTAGTATATGTTTAATCCATGTTTTAAGTTTCATTTATATTGGTCATATAGCTTAAATTTTATAGTCATTAATAATACTGTTGTTATTACCAATTTATTATAAGTTTAACAATATTTCAAATTTATTTATAAATAATTACTTATAACTATATAAACATAGATTAGTAATTATTGATTTAAAATTATATATATATGTACAAATATATAATTATAAATATATAAGTATAACTATAATTACAATATAATTCTAAATATAATTATAAATATAATTATACATATATATATATATTTATATATGAATATTAAATGTATTTATAAATAAATTTTAAATATATATGTTACAATATTTTCATAATTATATATTTATAAATATATTTATATTTATATAATTATAAATATTTATTTATAAAGATTATTTTATAATTATATAATTACAAATATTTTTTATATAAAAATATATATTAATAGATTTATATTTATAAATATTTATTTTTAATTATATACATACATAATTATATTTATACACACATATATATATATAACTATTTATAATTATAATATTTATAATATTTATATGTAAATATATAAATAAAACACACAAATCGGGAAAAACCCCTTATATTTTATATAATATAACTATATAAATATAAATAAAGCATATATTTTTAATTTAATACATATTTTTTATTTAAAAAATTATATATAAATTTATAAATTTATATAAATAATTATATAAAACGTTTATTTCATTATTTTATTATATAATTAAATAAGGTTTATAACTATATAAATATAAATTTATAATTGTATAATTATAAATATATTTATAAATATAATTATAAATAATTTAACATCTTTAAATACATATTTTAAGTATATTTTTAAAATTTTAATTATTTATTTTTGTAATTATTTATTAAAAAAGGGATGGGGTGCAAAAAAACAGAAAACAAAAAAAGGTGTGGAAAAGAGCCACTTGAAGTGGCGCTAGCCACCTGAAATTTTGAGCGCCACATGAAGTGGCACTCAACTAACCCATTACCCTAATTAACTTCACCCTAAACTCATTAAAAAAACCCCTTGTGGCCAAATTATCTGAATGAGGGCTCCCCGCCTAACATGGAAAAAACTGTTTATGCGTGGGTATTAACGCGCGAGCATTGCTTGACTACTCAGATAAAGTAACCAAAAAAACCAACACACCTATGAAAATAATGAATTAAGGAGAGTCAGTCTTGGACTAGGAAGCATTCCTACCGTCGCTTGGAAACCTGGGGTCTAGTTGTATGCAAATACTTACGATGGTAAAACAAACATGTTAAATATTAATGTTTTCTTAATTTAATAGTAGCTTTCTGTCTAATGTTAATTTCTAGTTCAACGTTGTTCGGTGAAACTTTCCAAATGCAACAGTTTCAACTTGAATTTGCTTATTTCATTTGGCATGATAGTTTCACTAAATTATTAAAATAAAATAATTAATTTGAGAAAGAAATGGAAACGATTTTTAGTAAAAATTACTGAGGCCCAGTTTTTTTGGGATCTTTTGATTTGTGTTTTCACTAGTAGAAAATTGGGATTTCAAGTAGAATGAATTCAAACAATCACCATTTGGTGGTCACTATATATTGACGCTATTAGACAATTCCAAATGGAGGTCATTAGGGTTTCCGCCTCCTGCCCAAATTTTATCCTTATATCATCGAGTCCCCCCCACATCCCCCACTGAGCCCCTCTCCCTCATCTAGTGCCATAGATCAGTGCAAGGGCAGCACATACTTTTATCAATGTTAAGAAAAAAGAGTTGATGAAATGGTCACATTTATCAACACTAACTAAAAGCACTGATAAATCTACTCTTTATCAGCGCTGAAATAAGCGTTGATGAATTTTTATAATAAAAAATATTTTTAATTTATATAAAATTATTATATTTATATTCAAAAATGATATTTAATTATATAAATTAAATAAAAAAAATGTGTTTATAATTAATATATATAATTAAATAAATATATGTATCAAATGAATTTGATCAATAAATATATTGATGCATGTGTATAATTGACGTACATATGTTATGTATTCATCCTAAATGTTCATTTGTACATTAAACCCTTATTGTTATTCATGTTGTCCAAATATGTGATGACTTTTTTTATGATCTATACTTTACTGTGTATGTGATCCATTCATGTTATACCAATTAATCTATCAAGTTCTCATAAATACTTATAAAATTACAACAAATATATTTAAATAGAAAATATATTTATAATTATAAACTTTTAATTATATATAAATACTTTTTAAATTAATTTATTTATAATTATAATTATAACTATATATATATATAAATAATTATGAAATTACAATATATACATCTATTATAACCAAACGGTGTGAACCATGGATTAAAATTCAAGGTCCTGTAAAATTTATTAAAATATTAATGCACATAAAGGAAGAGTTTTAATACGAAAATTGCATGGACAAGTAAATATATAAATAATTTTATAAATAAATATATATATATATATATATATATATATTTGGAATTATATAAAAATAATTATAAAAATAATTATTTATACTTATAATTATAAATATATTTATATATAATTAAATAATTATAAAATTATAATAAATATATCTTTTATACTTATAAAGTTATAAATATATATAATTAAATAAATATTTCTATAAATATATGAAAATATTTATAATTATAATTATAAATAGATATAGATATGTTTAATTAATTATAAAAATATAATAAATATATTTGTATAATTTTATTATTATTTAAATAAGTATAAATATATATATAATTATAAATATAAATAAATATTTATTTATTATAATTATTTAATTAAAAATAACATCATATTTATTTATTGTCATAACTTGTAAGATCCCGACCTTTTCTTGAGTTATTTCGGGTGCTATTTCAGGTACCTTTTGTTTTTTACTCAACTAACTTTGATGACAGTTATGGATTGGGGTGCGTTTGGGTGATGTCTAAAAAAATTTTGTAGAAAAGAGTTTATGCACGGTTGGCACATGGTCTGTACAACTGTGTGGATTCCTATGAGAAATTGTGCGATCTCTATTCTTTGAGGCAGTAGCATCAGCATGACTAAAGCACGATTTGAGAGTCTGTGTGAGGTAGTCATCTGTAGTGCCCCTTGAAGTAGTGGCTAACACACAATTTGTCTAACCGTACAACTAAACTGTGTGAGGGCCGATAATGAGGTTCTAAAATTGAGGATCTCACTCATTTTCAACCTTTAAGGAATTTTTTCACCTCATATGCAACCCTAACTCAGGATTTTACTTTCCTAAGTGTAATGGAAGTTTCTCCCATCGACCTAGAGGGATTCTAAGGTCTTACGAACACCGATCATCGAGATCAAAAGCCCAAATTGAAGATCTGATCTTCTCCCGGAAAGCAGATTTCAACCTGATGCTTTCCCCGTTCTTTCAACTCTCTTTCCTTGATCATTTCATGGAATATATCCTTTGTTTCCTTTAATCTAAACCTATTTGGTGAGATCTAGATCAAGGATTGTGGATCTAAATCTATATTTATCAGATCTTGATTTCTTTGATTTTGATTTCGGTTAAGGGATTTAGATTCGGAACACATATTAAAATCGTTGTGCTACTTGGGTTTTTGGGATTTCCATTGGGAAAACATTCATCAATGAATCGAGGTAGGTGGTCTAAATCTAATTCCCATAGTCTTGGATTTGATCTGTATATGCAAGACTTTAGAATTGATGGCATCCTTTACTGGTTGATTCCCTTGAATTTGGGTTAATTACATTGACCAATTGAGTTATTGAAGTTTTATTGAAATAGGTGATTAATTTGGAAATTAATCATGTGATTAAGGGGATACCTATTAAGTAATTAATTTGGGGAAAATTGGTTATAAGAGATAGGGGTGGTAATTTAGATAATTCATTAGAAAATTAATTATGAGATATCGAATTGGCTAAGTTGAGATAATTAATTGCAAATTAATTTTGTCCATTTAGATTATGATATAGATAATTAATTGTAGGATTGATTATGGAAACTTTAGATTTTGAATGAGATAATTAATTATGGAAAATTAATTATGGGAGATGAGTTGTGGTTTTGGTTAATTAATTAATGAATTAAATAATGGGATTGAGGAATTTAGTTAATTATTGTGCTGACTATTGGTTTCAATTTTTTTAACAAATTTTTGAATTAGTAATGGGATTGGGGTGGATAATTAATTGGTAAATTAATTATGTGATAAACAATAGAAACATGGTCATTCTAAATTGAGAAGTACAAATGGTAACATGGTTATCATAATTATGAGTAAAGATAATAGGAACATGATCATTCTAAATTAAGAAGTATACGTGGTAACATGGTTATTATACTTATGATTAAAGAGAATGGGAACATGGTCATTCTATTGAGGATTAATCATGGTAACATGGTCATCTTTCTTACATTTTTGAACTTGGTAACTTTGGAATTATGGATTGTAAATGAGAAATTAAATAATGGAAATAATGGAACTCTGATTTATGGCCTCACACGACAATATTCAAACTCCGACATGAGTCAAATCATGTACTGAAATGTCATAGAACCATGAATACATCGAGCTTCAGCTAGATTCTGGTATTATGATATGGTATTTCCTAGGGAACACTTCAGTCTCTGGCATGATATGAAGTTAGTATTGAGGTACGGGTATCCATGGGAATCCTAGAGTTATTATAGTTAGAAAGGGATAAAAAAATGTGATAAACTGTTTATTATTGCATGGTAATTATTTTTGTATAGAACTGCATGCACTATATTTTGATTGGACTTGTTTTAGACACCATTGGTGGTGGCCTACTGATTTGTACTCACACCCTATTTGGGATTCCTGATCAGTACCTGAATAGATTATATTGTCGTAAAACTAGATAAGGGAAAATGACCTAGGATAGGTGGTTGCTTGGGGATGAAGCTTGGAGGAGGGAACCAAACATGGTTTGGGACCAATTTGGGGAGTTTTAGTGTCTTTAAAATCAGATTCATTATAGACACTTGACATTTATATTGTCATAGCATGTTTTCCCTTTCATTTGAGTATTGTATTTCTTCTTTGGATATCTTGTGACATGAGTATTTTTCTAGTTATATATTCTTCCACTTTTGTTTATTAATTTAATATAGATTTTTACTCTGGTAAATGAGGGTAAATTTTCCTCATGAGTGATATACCATACCTTCACTACAAGTTGGAAGTATCTAGCATATGGGGAGGAACACTTGAGGTCATGTGGAGAACCATCTCGAAGAACCGTTGCATGGCACCCGGGTTGGGATGTTACAATGTGGTATCAGAGGTAAATTTTTCTTTCTTTATCTTTTGTATTAATATTTTGAGAAAAGTAGATAGGAGAATTGGAATATTAAAGTTATGGTAATGAGCTCATGCATGGGATATGAAAACCCATGTACAGGGGGAAACCCAAGTACTCAAGGGGGATTTTTGTTATTGTTGTTTGTTGTTATAGTTGAATCTTATTTCACATTGGGTGACACACTTGTGGTGTGATGTTATTATTGTTTTTGAGAATTTTATACTATTTATTCATGACCCTTAATGGAATGATAGTTGAGTCTACATGAATCATTCAAGCTACTCAGGGTTACTGTGACATGCATCATTTTAGGCACGCATAGGAAAATAGGTTATGGGTAAGTTATTAAACTGGAATTGTTTTCCTTATTTATGAGATTAAAATTAAAAATGGTTCCTAACATGAATTAATTAGAATTTTAAGATGATGAAAAATCATAGCAATTGGGTTTCTAAATGAGAAACATGATAATTATAGTGTGTTTACCTCATTAACAAAAACTTAATTGTGGGATGGTTAAGGGTAGTGACAACACCTCAGTTTTGAACATGTGGAGAGGTGGGGGAAAATAATTCTTGTGATTATTTACTCTTAAATAAATGTTATAAGGTTGTTTTATGACACATGAGATGTGTTTTTAGCCTTTTAGAGAGTATTCCTCCACGATTCTTGTTAAGGGGACAACTGAGGGGCCGACATAGGAATATTTTTCTAGTTAGATAACTTGAGGAACTGATCATTCCATCTATAGATGAAGGGGATAAATTTCAATAGAACTTTTCTCCCTTAATGAAATTCATATAAAGATACCTAGGATAGGTTTTGAAAATTATTTCTGATTTGAAAAGGGAGTTTCAGTTGCATCACCCTCTGACATTTACTAGAGAGGGTGGACTTGAGGGAGTTGTATTCTAGGTTGAGTCCATAGAGACAACACTTGACCATTTGGAGACTATAGCTGAGAGGTGGGTCAAGTTTGATACCTATATGATATGGGGATTAGCGAAGTGCTGGTGGGATATTTAGTCATGAACTAGAAAGACTGACAGTATGTTATATAAGGACTTCATGGAGAGTTTCTTGGAATAATATTACCTAGAGACACTAGGACAACAGAAAGCTTCTAAGTTCATGCATCTGATATAGGGGAGCATATCAGTGATGGACTATGATGGATGCTACATGGATATGAAACACTTTTCACTAGCTTTAACAGGATATGAGGAAGATACAGTGAATCATTTTTAGGATGGACTTAAGTGTGAGATTAATCCCAGGTGAATATCTTCATGCTGAAGAAGTTTACAAAAGTGTGGGATCAAGCTCTCATAGTTGACAGGAACTTTATGGAGGCTTCCAATGTGGGGTAGTTAGTTGATGCTTGACGATTAGGGGTTGTGACTTCTGAGGGAAGGAAGCACAGTTATGAAAACATTAGCCAAAGTAGTGTGAATCAGACTACATAAAATGGAGGGTCGGTTTAACAGGACCTTACTGAGGTGATATGTCATAATTTTGGTAGGTTGTGAAACTATCGTCAACACTATTCTTGACCACAATTAGAGTGTCAATTTTGTAGCTAGATGAGATATCAATAGAAATTATTGTAGGTCGCGGAGATAGACTGGTGATGAAGGAGAAAATGAGAAGATTCAGAGTATGGGAAGAGGATCTTCTACACCAAATCAGGCTAGAATTTGGTGTTCTAATGGATGAGGTGGTAGAGGTAGTGGATGTAGTGCTTCTGGGTAGGATCACCCACATCATCAGAGTGGTGCTACTCGTGGGATTTAGATAGCATCATAGGGAAGTAGGGTAGCACAATTACATGGAGTACAACCTACACTTGTGGATAGTGAGGATGGACCATCGACAGTGAGAGGTACAGTTATAGTAGCTTATACTTTATCTAGTTCGTTGTTTGATACTGGTGTCTCTCATTCCTTTATATTTTCAAAACATGTTAATGTTTTGATCTTGATATTGGGGTTTTTGAGTAGGGTAATGACTATAGATACATTGTTGGGAGTATATTCTAGAGATATCTATCTTTTTAAGGTATGTTCACTAGAGATCGGGGAATATCGTTTCTTACAGGAGCTCTATATCATTGATATGATGGGATTCAACCTAATTATGGGTATGGATGAACTATTTGCATATTGATCCCACATCGACTATTACCGTATGAGGTTTACATTTACATATCATAATGATGAATACTATATTGATCATGGAGAGTTTGATAACTAGGCAATCCGACCAGGGCCAATTACTCAAAAAATAATAGAGCTCACAACCCATGATTCTAGCCTTTTGTTTGATGATGGTCATGTTAAGAAATATGTCCTTCCACTAGTAGTGAAACTATTTCAGGATTTCTTTCCTGAAGACTGTGCTGGGATACAACCTAAGAGAGATGTGGAATTAACTATTGAACTCATTTCGGGGGCCGATCCAGTGTCTATTCCACCATACAGAATGAAAACAATTGAGCTTCAAGAGCTTAAGACTTAGTTGGAGGAATTATAGGATAAGGTATCTATCCATCCAAGTATGTTGCCTTGGGGATCACCTCTTTTATTCGCAATGAAGGATAATGGGAGTTTACGCTTATGTGTTGATTACCAGAAGTTGAACAAAATGCATGTGACAAACCTATATCCTCTTCTACATATCAATGATTTTTTTGACCAATTGAAGGGAGCTTGTGTGTTCTCAAAGATTGATTTGAGATCAGGGTATCATCATTTGAGAGTACAATCTTTTGATATACCAAGGAATTATTTTAGAAGAAGGTATGGCCTTTATGAGTTTATCATAATGCCTTTTGGGTTGAAAAATTCCCCAGTAGTATTTATGGATTTGATGAAAATAATCTTCCATCCATATCTAGAATAGTTCATAGTGGTGTTTGTGGATGAAATCATGGTGTAATATAAGACTCATGAAAATCATTTCCAATATCTTGACATCATCCCCAATACACTAAGATATCTAAGTGTCATTTTTGGATTAATCAGGTACACTTCTTCGGGCACATCATCTCGAAGGGAGGTGTGTCAGTAGACCTAGAGAAGGTTTAGGTAGTGGTTTCTTACGGTCATCCCAAGAATGTTTTTTATATCCAAAGATTCTTGGTATTAGAAATATATTATAAGAGATTCATCGAAGACCTTTCCCATTTTGTAGTGCCACTTTTGGGAATTACCAAAAATAGAGTAAATTTTGAATGATCAGAGGCTTGTGAGAGATCTTTTCAGGAGTTGAATGAGCTCTTATCATCGACACCAATTTTGATCCTACTTGAGTCAGGTGAGGAGTATACAGTTTAGTGTGTTTCTTTTGGGATCAAACTTGGAGATGTGATGTTTCAGGGAGATCTTGTTGTGGCATATGGGTATCGGCAGTTGAGGCCTCGTGAATAGAATTACCCGACACATGACCTCAAGTTTGCAGTAGTGGTTTATGAACATAAGTGTTGGTGAAACTATATTTTGGGGGAAATTTTACATTCTATATAGATCATAAGAGCTTGAAGTATAAATTTTCATTGCATGATTTGAATCTTCAGTAGCGAAGATGGTTTTATTATATGCATTATTTCAATTTTGAACCACAATATATGATCCAGAAGGTAAATAGTGTGTTTTATTCCTTGAGTAGGAATAATCAGACTCAGATGGTGCAGAAGTCGAATGCATAATGGAAGATGATGACCTCACAGGCTGAAATGTATCTGGTGGTTCAGGAGATTCTGGAGTAGATGGCTCTGGTTTCAGTTATAGTGGAGTCTGTACTTTTGGGATGGATCAGGGATAGATTGTATGAGGATCCAGAGTGCTTATCCTGGATTTAAATATTTGAAGGTGGGGAGACATCTTTGAACTAGTAGATATATAAAGATGAGATCATCTTTGTGAATAATCGAGTTGGGCTACCTACGAGCATGAGAGAGGAGCTCATGTGGGGATTTCATGCCTCAAAATGCGTGGCTAATCTAGGTGTAATAAAAATGTACCATGACCTACGACAATAGTTTTGGTGACCAGGAGTTAAGAAGGAGATAATAGGTTTTTTGAAAAGATGCATCACCTATCATCAGGTGAAGGAAGAGAATCAACGACCTGGAGGTTTACTAAAACTATTTTCTATTCCAGAATGAAAGTGGGACAATAAGACCATTAAATTTTTGGTGGGTATCTTATAGAAACATCGGAATAACGACCCTATTTAGGTCATTATGGATCAATTGACCAAGGTAGTGCATTTTTTCCTATAAGGGTAACATTTACAGTAGAACATTTGGGAGAACTATATGTTCGAGAAGTAGTCTATCTACATGGAGTTCCATGGACTATAGTTTCATATCATGATTCACACTTTACTTAAAACTTATGGTAGGGCTTGCAAAAAGTGTTGCGCACACATTTATTTTTTGATAACGTCTTTCCACCCAAAGAAATATGGGATGTTGGAACGTACTATACAGGTTCTTGAGGATATGCTACAAGCATGTGTTCTTAACTTCAGTGGATCTTGGGAAAAGTACCAGGCTTTAGTGGAGTTCTCATCTAATAATAGTTATTATGAAACTATATATATGGAACCATACTAGGATATCTATGGTAGGACATGAAAATATCCACTATGATGGATGGAGGCTGGTGAGTTAGATTTGTTGGGACATAGTCTCATGAAGAAGACATCAGAGCAGGTACAGTTGATTCAGAGACACATGGCTACAGCTCAGAGTACACAGAATTCATTTTCTGATATATGGAGAGGACCCCTAGATTTTACCAAGGGTGATCATGTACTACATTGAGTGTCACCTAGGTTGGGTCCCCACAGGTTACGGAGGCAGTGCAAGTTGGTGCCCTAGTTTTTTGGACATTTTGTGATAGTGGAGAGAATCGGGTTTGTGGCGTACCGATTGGATCTTTTAAAAAGATACAATGTTATACATGATTTTTTCTATGCATAAAAACTTCAATAGTATCACCCTGACCCTTCTCATGTGATCGACGTGGATGAGGCTAACCATGAGATAGATACGTCTTTTAAGGAGCATCCAATACATGTGTTGGATTGCAGGGATAAAGTGTTACGGGGAAGGACCATGTGGATTTTTCATGTGTTATGACAACATGAACATGAACAAGAGGAAACAAGGTAATGAAATATAGATATGAGGGCCCAATGGCCTAATCTTTTTTGGTTCATAATCTTAGAGAGGCTAGGAAGTGCAGCGCGAGGATGAGCTATTAAAAGGTGGGGAGATTGTAAGATCCCTACCTTTTCTAGAGTTATTTCGGGTGAAATTTCCGTAACTTTTAGTTTTTTACTTAAGAAAAATTGATGAGAGTTATGTCTTGGGGTGTTTTGGGTAAATTCTAAGATAATGTTGGATAAAAAATATTATGCACGGTTGGCACATGGTTTGTACAAACCGTGCGGCTTCCTAGGAGAAATCGTGCGATCTCTGGTCTCTAAGGTAGTAGCTTCAACATGGTAAAAGAACATTTTGATAGGCCATGAAAGGTAGTCGTGCATAGTTACCACTTGAATTAGTGGATAACTCATGGTTAGCGCATAGTTTTCTAATCGTGGAACAAAACCATGCAAGGGTCGACAGTGAGATCCAAAAATTGTGAATCTCACTCATTTTCAACCTTTAATGAGTTTTTTCACCTTCTATATGGACCTAACTCAAGATTTTACTTTCCTAAGGGTAAATAAAAGTTCTCCCATCAACCCATAGAGATTATAAGGTCTTAGAAACATTTTCATTTGGTATCTAAAGCCCAAATTGAAGACATGATTGTCTCCCTGTAAGTGGATTTCATCCTGATGCTTTCCCCATTTCTTCATCTATATTTACTTGATTTTTCATGGAATATATCCTCTATTTCCTTGGATATAAACCTATGTGGTGAGATATAGATCTAGGATTGTGGATCTAGATCTAGATTTATGAGATCTGGATGTCTTTGATCGTGATTTCAGTTTATGGATTTAGATCCAAAACTCATATTAACGTCGTTGTGAAACTCAGATTTTGGGGATTTCTATTGGGCAAAAATCCATCAATGAATCAAGGTAGGTGGTATAAATATAATTTCCATAGTCATAGAATTTATTTTAATATGCAAGATTTTATAATTTCTAGCATCCTTTAGAAATTGATTTCATTGAATTTGGGTTAATTATATTGACCAATTGAGTTATTGATGTTTTGTTGAAATAGGTGATTAATTGGGAATTAATCATGGGATTAAGGGGATCCCCTATTAGATAATTAATATGGGAAATATTTTTTATAATATATAGGGGTGTTAATATAGATAATTAATTGGGAAATTAATTATGAGATATCGAATTGGCTATGTTGAAATAATTAATTTCAAATTATTTATGTGATTTGAGATTATGATCTAGATAATTAATTGTGGGATTAATTATGAAGATTTGAGATTTGTAATGAGATAATTAATTTGGGAAAATTAATTATGGGAGATGAGTTGTGGTGTTGGTTAATGAATTAATGATTTAATTAATGGTATTGAGGAATTTAGTTAATTATTGTGTTAACTATTGGTTTGAATGTGTTTAACTAATTGTTGAATTAGTAATGGGATTGAGGTGGATAATTAATTGGTAAACTAATTGTGTGATAAATAATGAGAACATGGTCATTCTAAATTGAGAAGTAAAAATAGTAACATGGTCATCATACTTACGAGTAAAGAGAATGGGAACATGGCCATTCTAAATTGAGAAGTATAGATGGTAACATGGTCATTATACTTATGAGTAAAGAGAATGGGAACATGGTCATTATATTGAGGAGTAAGCATGGTAACATGGTCATATTACTTACATTTTTGATATTGGTAACTTTTTCATTGTAGATTATAAATGTGAAATTAAAGAATGGATATAAAGGAACTCCAAGTTATGCACTCACACGACAATATTCGAACTCTCGCGTGAGTTGAATCAGGTACTATGATATCAGGAAACCTTCAATACTTCGACCTTCAATTAGAAGAAGGTATTAAGATATGGTATTACCTAGGGAAAAATTCGGTCTCTGGTGCGAGATGAATTTGGTATTGAGGTAAAAGTATCCTTGGGAACCTTGGATTTAATGTAGTTAGATAAAAATAAATGAAAATGTGATAAAAATTTTATTATTGTATTGTACATATTTCTTTATAGAAATGCATGAACTATCTTTTGACTGGACTTTTTTTTTGAAATTTTTGGTGGTGGCCTACTGAGTTGTACTCACACCCTATTTGGGATGCCTAATCGGTACCCGAATGGATTATATTTTTGTAGGACTAGATAATGGAAAAGGCCTTGGGATAGGTGGTTGATTGGGGATAGAGCTTGTAGGAGGGATCCAAACATGGTTCGAGACCCATTTAGGGAGTTATAGTGTCTTTACTTTTAGATTCCTTATAGAAACTTGACACTTATATTGGCATAACATGTTTTCCCTTTCTGTTGAGTATTGTATTTCCTATTGGGATATCTTGTGACATGAGTATTTTTATGGTTATATACGCTTGCTCTTTTGTTTATTTATTTCCACTAGAATCTTACTCTGATAAATGAGGGTATAGTCTCCCTATAAATGACTTACCATACCCTCACTACTAGTTGACAGCCTCTAGAATATGGGATGGCCTGCTTGTGGTCATGTGGCGAACCGGCTCGGGGCACCGTTGTGTGGCACCAGGGTCAGGACGTCACATAATTATAAATAAAGATATATTTTATTTAAATAATGTTAAAATTATAAAAAAAATATTTATTATACTTATAATGGTATAAATATATATAATTAAATAAATATATTTATAAATATATAAAAATATTTATAAATAGACACAAATATATATATTTATAATTATAAATAAATATAGACATATTTAAATTATTATAAAATTATAATAAATATATTAATTATATATATTAATAAAATTATAAATTTAATAAATATATTTCTTATAATTTTATAATTAATGAAATATATATATATATATATATATAACATTATATTTATAATTATAACTATAAAAGAAATATTTGTATTTATACTTATAATTATATATATATAATTATAATAAATATATTAATTATACTTATAATGTTATAAATACATATAATTAAATAAATATATTTATAAATATATAAAAATATATATAAATAAACAAAAATAATTATAACTATAACTATAAATAAATACAGATATATTTAAATAATTATAAAATTATAACAAATATGTTAATTATATATAGTTATAAAATTATAAGAATAATAAATATAGTTATTATAATTCTATAATTATTTAAACAAATACATAAATAAAATTATAATTATAACCGTAAATAAATATATATTAATTATATTTTTTAAATTATAAATGAATATATTTTTATTTAGAGTTATAATAATAAATATATAAATATATATATATATAAGTTTATAGTTATAAATATAATTAAACATATATTTATAATTATTTATAATAAATATATTAATTATATATGATTATTTATAATAAATATATTAATTATATATAATTATTTATAATAAATATATTAATTATATATAATTATAAATATAATAATTTTATTTATTATAATTTTATAATTATAAATATATAAAAATTTATTTATAATATTAATAATTTTATAAATATATATAGTCATATAAATATATTTATTATATATATAAATATATATATAGTTATAATTATAAATAAATAAATATATATTTTTATATTATATATATAATTTTATAAATGTATATATAATAATATAAATAAATTGTTAACATTATATATATAAGGTGCTTGGGGGTACAATTACATTTAAACACACACACACCACACACACAGAACAGAAAGGTATGCCATAGCCCCCCTAGGGGATATACCCCCCAACAATCCTTAATTATTCAGTTCATGTCCCATAGGCCAAGTTGGCATTAAGCCCATTACATGGCCCGTAGTCCAAGTGGGTATGAAATCCCATTACATGGCCCTAAAGGGCCAATTTTTTTACCCGAATATATTCCTTTATCAATGCTTTTTTAGCGATGTTAAATATACACCTTTATCAGAGCTAAAAAATCACTGATAAGCTGTTTATTTATGAGCACTATAATTTTAGCACTGATAAAGGCACCATTTATCTGTGTTTTCTATTTTAGCACTGATAAAACATACCTTTATCAGTGCTTTTTATTAGTACTGTTAAAATCGTTACCTGATTTTATAAATGAACCCTAACATTTGGCTTCTTCTCTCACACACCTTCAAGCTCTCATAGAATCCAATTGCCCCTACACCACCTCGAATAACCCCACTACTGTCATATTTTTTATGAATCAAGACCCTCAAAAATAAAGGTATGATATTCAAATATTGTTTTATGTATTTCTCTATGATTTATCCTCTCCCCTTGTTCTTCATTATTCATTACTTTTCCTTGGTTATTGATACTATTTATGGACATGGGGATAAACCAAGGATAGGGGAGGGGTGTTTAAGTAAATTTCTTATCTTTCATGTTTCTAAGGATCCTTCATGAGAGATTCTATATGAATGTGACACTGTTTATCAGTTTTAATATAGGTGTCTTCAAATATTTTTTCATTCCTTATGAACTCCTAATGTTCTTGATATTCTCATGAGTTATTATTATAAAACATTATTTTAATGACTTATTATGGATTGTTATTTAATTTAATCACTTCTTTTTTCTAAAAAGGAAATTCCATGTGGATTTTCAAATGGAATTATTTTTGGGTACATCGAGTGCTCAATGAAGTTATTCAATGGACTGATTTGGTTTTAAATAAATCATCAATATAATTTTTTATTGAATTATTACAAAGAAATTATGTTTTATTAATTGAAAACATATGATAATTGAATTATATATGATTGATTATTATTTTTACATGGGATACATTGGGTGATTTGGTAACTCAGATATATGTAATGACCAGTATAGATTACGCCCTAGAAAGGGATAGTGTCCTAGTTAGACTGAGTGCATTAAAGGGACTAATTAGTACCCTAATGATACTGATGAGCTCCCTCATATAGAATATTTGGTTCATATAATCAATCTAGTGTTCCTAGTGATAGTCTTAGTATCCCCAGGCTTAGAGGTTTTACCATATGATAAATGATTTATGACTACCTTTAATGTGATATATTTCTTTCCCTCTTTATTATTGAATATTGATATTCCCAATGTCGTCCAACCTTGGTTTTAATTTATTTGACAATTTTCATTTTTTCTATTATGTAAATATTATATTAAAAAATCTATGATTTTATGTCATTTTTTAAAACTATTAATAATGGTTTCCATGGTGAAAAACCTTATTTATATTGAATGTGTTATAATATTGGGCTTTGTTTCCCACCCTACATATTCCAAAGGGGTGTATTTAGACTTGGTTTTATAGGATATTTGAAAAATAAAGGGATCCATTACATTTTAAGACTCTTATTGGTCTGTCTGGTGTATTGGATAAGACAATTATGGAAAAAATTTAATCATTCAAATGATTTTATAAAGGTGGAATAATTTATAAATTTAATTAAAGGGTGGTTTAAGTGTAATGTTTTGGAAAATGTAGTATAAATGAAATCAAATTATAATATAGACAATTGGTCACTTTGTGTGTTTTCTATGTGGTTTTATTGTTTTTTATGAAATGATATTTGATGAAAAGTGTTTGGGAAAATGCGTAAAATGATTTTTTTTAAAGAATTATTTTGGTTTTAAAATTAGTGGTAATCACTAACTTGATGTTTTAAAAAAAATTCTTGTGTTAAATAGATTTCGAACCAAGAATTTGGGTTATTCTAAAGTGTTAAAAATGTTGGAAAATGTTGTCTTATTTTTAATGTGGTGATTTAACCCTTGTGATCTATATTTAAAACCACTTTTTTAGCTTTCATTAATTTTTATATCAATATTTTGGGATGTTTAAAGTTTTTAGGATTTCTAAATGAGATGGATTATTTCAAAAGGGTGTGTTTTCCCATGTGGGTCAGATTTTTAAACTTATTGTGTCTTTGAATGATTTTTGATGGCCTTTTAAAGGGTAGTGTGAATTCTCATTAGAGTTTCAAAGGTGTTTTGAAAATATTGGTTTGAAGAGTAGATTGGGATGAATTTTATAAATGACAAAATGGATTGGCATTCCAAGTATATTGTGAAAAGAGAAGTCCTATTTGAAATTTTATAAAAAATTAATTTTCATAAATGGTGTGATACCATCTTAATCCCCTTTGAAATGTGTTCCCAAATGATAAAATTTAGAATTTTTTGTATTTGAAACACCAAGAATGTCTGAGTTTTGAAAATGGGGTTTTAGGCCACCATGCCTAGTTTTATGGAAATGTTTTGTTTTCAAACATGTTTTAGAAAATTTTATAAAATTTGGAAGCCGCTTTGAGTTTTGAAATGTGTATATCAAAAATGGGTGTTTATGAAATATTTTAAAGTCATATTTTAAAAAGGTTATTTGGCCAAGAGGCATTGGTTAAGTAAAAATGTTTTCCAAGTGATTTTTTTCATTTAATGAAAATCTTAGAAAAGGAGTTTTAACACACTTGCATGTGTTACTCCTTATTTGGTAAAAAATTATAGAAAATATTTATTTTTCTAATGTATTTAAAACATGATTTTTTAGGATGTAATATGAAAGTGATCTCTTATATTTGTTAGGTAGTGGTGACATAGTGAATTTTTAGATCATGCCTATATTTTATAGGTTTAGATTTGTTCTAGCTTGTTTCGCTTCCTTTGGATCTTATGAGAGGGATATATGGTTGGATAGTGACCCTATGCGAAGATATTTTGTGTATTTATTTTGTTCAATATTAATAATAATGAATAAAATGGGGTTGATATAAATAAATAGTTGACGGATGCCAATCATCTGACAAACGAGTATGAAGATGGAGTGAAATAGTTCCACAAGTTTTCCAAAAATCATGAATATGACCGTTCTCAAATCATTTGTCTGTGCTTACACTATTTTTATTCAAGAATAATTAGTTTAGAGGATCTAGAAGAACACTTGATCTATCATGGAATAGATCAAAGTTACAAATATTGGAATAAACAAGAGGAAAAAAGAAAATGTAGCTAGTGCCTATGATAGAATTTCATTTTATGGATCATATAATATGATTACAAGTGTGGAAATTGAAGAAGACTATATCAAGGATTTGATTACAAATGTGAATGGAGATGAAGATTTTATTGAGGAAATGAAAAGGACGATTAAAGATGAACTTCGTGATTACCCAAAAAATTTTGATAAGTTAAAGAGTTGTTAAAATATTCCATTGGATGCTATTTTCACTAAATATACATCATTGTCAGTCGTACTGAGGCTATATAATTTGAATGTAGATAGTGGATGAAGTCATGCCAGTTTTATGTAACTACTTTCTCACTTGAATGACATGATCCCAGAAGATAATGTCATCCCTATCTGAACATGTGATGAAAAACGAATGCTACGTTTGATGGGTATGATATTGGAAAGAATACACACCTGCCTGAATGAAGATATAATGTTTTGTAAGGACAAAAAATAACTTACATAATGCAAAACGTGTGGTGCTTCTATATACTGGAAAGATAAATCTGGTCCTATGAAAGTTGTATGGTACTTTTCAATCATTCCAATGTTTAAGAACCTATATGGAAGTGAGGATACTACATGGAAATTTACATGGCATGTAGATACAAGAAATAAATATGGGAAACTAAACCACCTGGTAGACTCTCCTCAATGGAATAGAATTCATTAGGAGTATCCTGGATTTGCAAACAAGATGAGAAACCTTAATCTTGAGTTATCTACAGATAGAGTGAATCCTTTTTGTTTTCAAAGCATCACTCACAGTACATGGATGGTTATGTTGGTAAATTATAACTTTCCACTTTTGTTATGCATGAAACAAAACTATATCATGTTATCTATGATTAATTGTAAAGACCCAAACTTTTTCATTATATTTGTTTCCTAAATTTGTGTGTTATTTTATTTTATAGTCAACAAAACCATATCCTTTAATTAAGGAAGTGTGTACAATTAAAATGAGACTGTTGGGTTTCGACTGTTATATGACCGTTTGTTAATATGACTGTTGGAAACTATAATCTTAATGTTATGTTTTTATAAATACAGTTGTCTTGGTTAACTAATATAGAATGAAGATTAAATGGCCTCATCCAGTAGACTTGGGTCATATGAATCCCATCTGTCGGAGCTTGGGAAAGAGGTAGCATCACTAGGCTTTGCTCTGGACCAATCCCAAGTTGAACTTCAACATATTAAGCGTGAACTGAATCGCCTAAGTGAGAAGTTCAAGCAGATAAAAATCACCACTTGGGAAATGTTGTCTGAGCCACCCCAAGATTTTATCACCATAGCACACCTTACACTTAGGTCATATGTTGGTGTAATAAGGGGCTATGTAATGAGACCTTAGCCGCTTTGTGTAATCCTTTTATATAAATAAATTTTTTATTTCTTATTATGGAAAAGTTTGTGAATTTCAGATATCCAAATAAATATTGGATGTGTATTATTGATGAATTTAGGGAAAAAGGGGTATTTTAAAATATTTTTTGTATTCCTTAAATAATTAATAATATGAAATGATTTTCAAAAAATGGTCTTCTACAGTTGTGATTAGTGAGAAATTTAGAGTCTAATAAGATCAGCTTGAGTTTTTAGTGAATAGTAAAGTATGAATAGTAACATACCTGTATGAATTGTAAATTGGCCAAAAAAATAGAAACTTCACCCATGACTGTATAAATACAATTTAAACATCTTAAAAGTGAAAAAACAATCATAGTATAAGTTTTGGTATTTTTTTATGTCATAAATATTTTAATTACAATTTTATAATTAATTTACCAATTTAAAATGGAAATATATTTTCATAAAATTTAATCATAAATTGTTACTTTATTGTATTTTGGTTATACAATAATTTTATGGGACCTTGATTACTTTTTTAAGGTGTTACAAAATGAGTTATAGTTTTAAAGTTGTATTTTTGGAATAAATAATAATTTTATTTAAACATTAAATTAAAATTATTTATAAAATCATTTTCATAAAATAGAGTTCATTTTTGAATTCAGAGCATTGATATTATGTTAGGTTTAATTTTTGGGATTTTATTGAAACAGTTGAATTTTCAGTGAATAGGAAAAATACAGTTTTGAGTTTTGGGTTTTCAATGACATCATTAATGATGTATTAATGATGTAATATTTCTTGTTTACTTATTAATAGCTATATATTATATGATTTTTCCCAAGTTTCCAATAACATGGGAAAGCCCATGGTTTTGAAAATACCACCGTTGAGGTGTCCCTTGGAAATAAATAATTTATTCTCTCAATTTTTTTATAAATACCAAGACATTTCCCTCATTAATTTCATTCCAAAATCCTCTTCAACGAATTTATGGTCTCCTTACCTCCCAATAAGTCCTCCCATGGTCCCTACCTTCATGATTTTGAAGTTACTCTTCAATGTAAGAGATCCTTTCACCCTCCTCTTTTAAGTCATGACTTCCTTTATGTTATGTCTTATAGTACCATTTTATTATGTGGGGGATTTTTATTCTATATCCTTACTATTGTCCCTTTCATTTCCAAATGATGAGATACTCTTTCCACTCTCATAAAATTATTTTCTGAATCTTTAAGTAACGTCATTAGGCTACCGAAATTTCATAAAAGAAAAAGTGTCTGTTCTTTTCCTTTGAGATTCTTTTTCATATGGTATTTCCATCAAATATCCATACCATGATATTATTTATTTATATTATATACCCATACTGTAATATGAGTTATTTATGAGTGGGTGACCCTTTTTCCCTCTCTTTTTTATTGTTTTTTAAAACCATGATATATAGTTGTTATGCTGTAGAAATTTCGCCTCAAAATTTCTCTCTCTTTCTCTCATGAAAGTATCTTGTGAATACCAAGAACTATTTCATTTATATGGGTGTTCATAAATACAAAAAATGATATATTTTCTTATTTAATTTACATACATATAACTCTCACTCCCTTTCCATGGGTTATAAATGAAAAAATGATCTTATTTTTTTAAAGCTCTTTTAAACGTCACGATTTTGACATGAAACCCATTTCTTTGATTCTATTTGGGTTATTTATGAAATGTTTGTTTATGATATATGTGGCTCAAATTAAAGTAAATACATATTAAGGGTGAACACTGATAGTTCTCCAATGCATTGGGTAAATAATTAATATCTAGATATGAGAAGTTTCACGATACATTGGTGAATAACCTTGGTAAATTTTTATGATAACTCGGGGATAAACCTTGGTGAAATGTTCATGAATGTATAAATGAAATGTTTTAGCCACATATTCAAGTTATGATTCAATATTATTTTATTATGATATTCTTATTCTTCCATTTCTCATGCCTTTATGACTTTTATCATGTTCATATAAATATTGCTCAAGATCACATTTCAATTGTTTCACTTGTTTTCCTTATTGAGCCTTCTGCTCACCCTTTCCTTTGATGTATGTCTCTAGGATATGAGATGTAGAAATTGTACATAGTATGAACCTATGATGAATACTTATGAGTGGTTTAGAATAATTTTTTATATTGTTTTCATGTATTATGTTCCTGATTTCCAAGACACTAGACTTTAAAGATCCTCTATATCTGAAATGTAATGAAAAGTTATGTAATAAAAAGGCGGGATGCTATATTATATTAGGACCAAAATAATTGTGTAATGATATTGATGTTTATTTGGATCCATTGATCTATGATTTGAAATTATTGTGGTATTTATGTGTTAGGTTTTATGATGCTTTTAGAAATGAAGATTTCACATTTAGATGCATGTTATATGGGACAATAAATGACTTTCCTTCTTATAGAAATTTTTTAGGATATGGCTTTAAAGGAACTCAAAGGTGTCCCATTTGTAAACAATATACAAAGTCAATTAGGCTAAAAATGCATCAAAATACTATGTTTCAAAGATATCACATATTTCTACCCTCTATGACATAAGTAAAATTCATGGATGACATCATTTGATGGAAGTTTAGAAGAACGTACAACACCAAATCCAATAATTGGTGATAAACTTTTGAGAAATTAAAATATGTGGATGTTGCATTTGGTAAACCATTTTTTAAAAACCATACAAAATTGGTTGAAAAATTAGATCAGTTTTTTTTGAATTACCATATAGTAATTTTCTGTATTTTAGACATTTTCTTGATGTTATGCATGTTGAAAAAAATGTATGTGATAGTGTCATCGACACATTGTTAAATGCACCTGAAAAAAAGGATGGAATTAAGGCTAGGTCAGTCATGGTTAACATGGGAATACATGATGATTTGGCACCAGTGAAGGGTGGAAAATTAACTTTTCTTCCTCCGACTACTTTCACTCTTTCGAGGCATGAGAGATATCAGTTTTGAAACATCTTGAATAATGTAAATGTTCCATAGGGGTATTAATCGAATATCAAGAATATTGTTTCACTGAATGATTTAATGTAAAAGGGCCTAAAATAACATGTATTCCATGAATTGATGCAATATATAATTTCTATATATTTTCATTGATTTCCCCCAATAATTTATATCTTACATTAACCAAGATCTATTTCTTCTTCAAAGATATTTGTAGAAACATTATAAACCTGAAAATATTACTGACTATGGAAATGTAAATTTCCATCATATTATGTGAATTGGAAATTTTCTTTCTGCCAACAATATTTTATATTATGGTGAATTTGATGGTTCACTTGGTGAGAGAGATTTGATGATGTGGTTTTGAACACTACATATGGATGTGCCTCATTTAACAGTATATGAATATTTGAAAGGGTTTGCCAAAAATCAAAGTTGTCCATAGGGTTGTATTGTGGAGTGATATATTGTTGAGGAAACCATTGAATTCTGTACTTAATAACTGTTTGGTGTAGAAATCATTAGTCTAACAAAAATTCATTACACTATGAAACTTGCAGGTGAAGGAATTTCTGGAAGATATGTTGTCACAATCAATATTACAGATCGAGATTAGGCCCACATTAACATTTTGTATAATAGTTTGGAGGATTCCCCATATGTTAAAACCCATAAATAAATTCTTAGGAATTTCAATCCATCAAGTGCTAAAAGATTTATATCAAATACACATAATCAACAGTTTATAAAATGGTTTCAAAACCATATTTTTATAGAGTCAGATGAAAATATCGATTCAATTTCAGAATGATTTTGATGTTTAGTTAGATGACCAAGTGTGTATGTATTATCTTACAATGGTTATATTATTAGTGTTTATATGTTCTATACAAATGAAAATGGTGAATACAATAACATAAAAAATAGTTGAGTTACACTTTTTTCTTAAGTGATGCATATTTTTGGTACTAATGATAGAAACCCAATTTATGTGAATATATCATACTTTGGAATCATCAAACAAATATGGGGGTTGGATTATAAAACATTCCAAGTGATGATTTTTCAATGAAAGTGGGTTGATAATAGGAGTGCTGTTAAAATAGATGAATTGAGATTCGTGAAAGTTGATTTTAGCAAAGAAGGGTACATATAAGAACTATTTATAATGGAATCATAGGAAATGCAGGAATTTTATGTTCCAGATCCCACAAACTGAAAGTGTTTAATTGTTTTTCTAGTGACCAAAAACCCTAAAGGATTAGATGAAATCTAACTAAGGATGACCCTTACATTGATATGTCACAATGATTTTACAATAGTACCAATGTAGAAGATGTTTTGTATGTCATAGGGGATCACAATGAAGTGATTTGGATAGTCAATAGAGGGTTCAAATACCTTCATCCTTTAAAAGAAAAGATAGTTAAATAATAAGGTTATATGTTTTTTGTAAAATAAATTGTGTAACCTCGTGTTATTATATGTTCATGGGTGAATTTGTATAATCTAAATTAAATGTTAAACCATTTTTGTAGATAACGACTTCTGCACATGCTGGTACTCTCAATCCTGAGGAACAACAGGTCTCTCAACCTGTTGCTACTCACAGTGCAAAGAAACAATGACCTTCTGTAAGTGTGGGTGCTCTTAACCATGAGGAACAACAGGTTTATCCACCATTTGATGCTCCTAGTGCAGAGATAAAATGACCAACTACACATGCTGATGATTCCACTATAGAGGAACAACATATTGGTGATGTTGAATACATGGAAATGGTTGGTGAAGAAGGACCGATGATGCATAAAAAATATTATCACCACAGTTTGACAGTGTTAGAAAAAATAATTATAGAAAAAATAAATGGAATCAAATACAAGGTCAAATGGAATGTATGGGGCTAGCATGTTTACCCCAACAATTCCATGTTTAGTAGTTATATTAGAATCTTCACTCGACAACATGTGTTGATTGACATATATTCATGGAACCTTTTTTTGAAAACTCTTAAGACACTAATTCGGGAGAATATTACGGTAACATTATGATATAATTCCATTATTTTATTAAAAAATAAAATAATGAAACATTGACTTACTTTTCACTATCTCTTGTAGAGTGAATTTATAGAAGATGACTCCTATAATAAATATGTATTAATACTTGTTGAAGTATTCAATGGGGATTTCATACAATTATAATGAGATATCATCTTAAAGATACTGAATGCAAAATAAACATGCACCCACAGCTTATGTATGCACACCTAATAACCCAAAAAGCATGGGATTCATTTACTGGTTGTCACACAGATGTGTTTCCTCAGGTACATTGTGGTAAGTAATATTCTGTTTTAAGATACATGTATTCATCACTTTTATTGACAATTTTGTATTTATGAAACAACAATTGGGTGCTGAAAATAAGGAACAGACAGAAAAACAAATGTACCCCAACTGTAAAGCAAGGATGGAGTATGCTTCACTTACAATAAAATGGTACATATATTAAATCTACCGTAATACTTTTATATGACATGAAACAAAAACATAATTATGTTCCTCTATTTATATATAGATTGATAACTCCAAATCTAAATCCACTTCCATCCCACACCATGTTCTATGGAAGTAGGCATGTGTAAATAAATATGGGGTACTAATAGATAAAAACACACAAAAAGTGTGGAAAACATGTGTAAATATGAAATAATGAAAATTTTCTTTTAATCACTATTAAATAACAATTATTTCTCATTTTCTTATATTATATATCCAACATAGTCACAAGAATTAGAAAAACCTATATATGATGAACGCCTACTATCAATGGCTTGGAAGTGGCCAGATCAATATGGTCAGGTTAGAGGTGCATGTTCTGGGGTAACACCCTGAACATGTTTTGAGAAAAAACAAGAGGAGGGTAGAGATAAAGAAATGAAATAGAAGAAAAAAAATATTAGCTACCCTTGAAGAAAAATTCTAGTGTCATATAGTGTTTCTAGAAAAAATTATGGGGGGAAGAAAAGATAACAAACAACTCAAGAACAACCATTTTGTGAAGATCCCACCCTACCCCCACCAGATTTGTGGTGAGTCATTCCCCTCAAAGAGATATCTTAGTCAAGGTAAAAAATATTCTAAAAATTGTTTCTATGAAATTTGAATCAGACAGAAACTGATACCTTTCATGTATATATATTCTATAGGGTGAAAATGACTGTGATTTATATCATTCAACACTCATCCATCACCTTGTAGTGAGGGATATGGTGTTTACTATCCTTGATGACACCCAATACAGTAGACCAATTCCAATAGGTCATGTGATAGTGGTGATTAGCATAGCTCAGGAGCTGAGTTCCTAGATACATATTCCATCTGATGATTACAGTATTCATATGATCGACCAAGCTATTGGAGAATTCATCACATGATTGTCACATATTGTAAAAAAAACATGTCAACAAGGAGGTATTCATTTCTAATTTATTTTTCAAGATAAACCTTTAATAAATAATGAAAAAGTTCTAAACCGATGAATTTTATTACAGAAGGACAACGAGAAAGGGGTGAAACAAAATAATGACTCAAAACCATCTAAAGGATTGACCAACTAATCAAAAATATCTTCTGAAATCACCATTACCCCTTCCCGTTCTATATATGTATTTACTAAAATTGAATGTTCATGTGGATACATTGTGTTACCTTAGATTATTATTATTTTTCACTAATTAATTTACTTAATCTAAATTAAATATTGATCCACTTATATAGATAACTAATTATACACAGGTTGATGCTCTTGATCCTGAAAAACAATGGGTTTATGAACCTGTTGTTTCTCCCAGTGTAGAGGAACAATGACCTTCTGCACATGTCAGTGATACTAATCTAGAGGAACAACATATTAAAAATATTGAAACTGAAAAAATTGTAGATGGTGGAAAACCAATGTCCCAAAAAATAGGAGCAACATAGCTTGATGGTGACATAAAAAATTATTAAAGTGAAAAGAAAAATCATCAAATGTGAGGTCAGATGAAATGTGCACGACCAGCCTATCAACTCCATCAAGGCCATGTTCTATAATTTCATTGGGCCCAACACTCAGCAACACATGACGACTTATGTATATTCATGGAACCATGTTGTTCCCATTATTAAGACACTAATTTGTGAAGATATTAGAGAAACATTATGATATATTTTATTTATTATAATAAAAAAATTAAAATTGAAACATTGACCTAGTCTTCATTATCCCTTATTGATTGAATTTTTAGTAGATGTCTCTCATAAGAAATTTGTATTAATGCTTTCTGGAAAGGATTATAGAGGATTTCACACACTTCTAAAAAAAATTCATCTCAAATGTTATGAAAGGAAAATAAACCTTCACCCACCATATATGTATGCAATCCTGATAGGCTAAGAAGTGTGAGACGTGTTTGTTGACCGTCGTGAGGATATATATTTTCAGGTACACTATGGCTGGTAATACATTGTTTGAAAATTCGTGTATTAATCACTTTGATTAATAATTTTTAATTTATGAAATATAAATTGAGTTCTGAAAATAATAAATAGATAAAAAAACTAACATACCCCACTATAATGAAATTGTGGGGTACACTTCACTTGAAAACAAAATTGGTACAAATTTTAAATCTACCATAATAATTTTACGTGAGATGAAACAACAACATAATTATATTCCTCTCTTTATATATATATTAATAAATCCAAATCCAAATCAACTTCAATCTCATGTTATGTACCTTGGAAGGAGGCACATGTAAATAAATAGGGGATACAAATAGATGAAAACACACAAAAAGTGTGGGAAACATGCATAAGTATGATATAATAATTTTTTCCTTTAAATCATTATTACATAACAATGATTTCTTATTTTCCTATATTTTCTATCTGAATTAGTCACAAGAATCATCAACCACTGTACCGAATGAAAAAACATGGTATTAGTGGTTTTGAAGCATTTATAACCATATGGTTGCATCAGAGGTGTGAGTTTTGGGGTGACACCCCGAACATATTTTGATAAAAGAAAAGAAAAGGAGGTTAAAGATGAAAAAATGGAGGATAGGTAGGCATGATTAGCTTCCATTGAAGAAAAATTATCTTTTCAAGTCTATGTTTCTATAAAATCTTATGGGGGGAAGAAAAGAGAATAAAAAACTCAAGAATGACCACTACGTGAAGATCCCCACCCCACCCCACCCCCATGAGCTTTGAGGTGTTTAATTCCCCTCAAAGAGCTGTCTTAGATAAGGTAATAAATATTCTCAAAATTGTTTCTGTGACATGTGAATTAGAAAAATCTTAATACCTTTCATGTACTGATATTTTTTAGGGGGAAAAGATATCCATCAATATCCACCAATCATCTTGTTGTGGGAGCTGCCATATTTAATATCCATGAAGAAAATCTACACAACATACAACTTCCAATAGTACATGTGATATTTGGGATTAGCATAGCTCATGAGTCGAGAACCGAGCTACCTATTCCACTTGATGAGGCCGATATTCATACAGTCGAGTAAGTTATTGGAAAATTCATATAACCTCCATTAGATCTTGTAAAAAAATGTTGAAAAGTTTGTATTAATTACCAATTTATTTTGCATGCTAATCCTTTAACAATTACTGTAAAAAGTTCCGAACTGATGAATGTTATTATAGATGGACATATGGAAGGAGGTGAAATTAATGGTTAAATCCAAACGATCTAAAAGATCAAATGATCAATTGAAAAGATCTACACAAAGCACCTATACCCCTATCATTGAATATCTGTATTTACTAACATTGAAGTTTCATATAGATATAAGGTTAAAAAGTGGTAATAATCACATACTATATTTTGAATAAAAAAATGTATGAAGAGGAAATTACATACTTCATTTATCTTTAGAATTTAAATGAAATCCTCAAGTATGAATGGCTAGGAGTCTCAGTTGTAAGTGTATTCATGAGGTGTGTTTTCATGATTTTTTTCAATAGATAATCTACTATGTTAATTATGTGTAAATACAATTTATATATTTTCAAAGCGTCTATATGAATACTATTTTGAAGGGAAAACCAAATGAATATAAATATGGATTAATTATTCTGCACATCACTTCTATATATCTTACAAAATAGAATTAGCTAAAATTGATGAAATAGTGGAAACATAGTCCACAACATTTGAAATAAAACTTATGAACAATAGAATCTTCTTATTACCAATGATGCAGGGGTAAAACTATAAAATTTAATCAAATAAAATATATTTTCATTCCTTTAAATACTTATTCCTTTTTTAGGAAGCATTGGGAACTCATTGCAGTCAATTTGGATACATAAAAAATCTATTTACTTGATTTACTGCATGGATACCCAAAAAACCTACCATACATAATGATGTTTGTCAATTTATAAAACACTACAACCAACATTTTAAAACTAAACGTCGGGTTATACATTTTATATTACCTCAAATGGCCTGAAGGTCTTTATTTTTTTATTGATTTTGATAATCCACCTTTCAAGGGGTGAGGTGGAACCCTTACAAGGCCCGTAGGCATAAGTATTACTTGGCCCGTAGGCCTTAGATGAATTCAATGCCTATAGGATTAAAAAATTACATACAACCCATAATAACTACTTGGAAATACTCCTCCCCAACATATTTTATCTTGAAATTAGCTCTCCACCTTTGCGTGGTTGTTTGGATAGGATTTCTTGTGCATGCACAGGCTTATCCTGATGGTAGGTGACATAGACTCTCATTCTTGCAATCTGTTTAGCTTCTACTATTGTGAAATCTCCTTGCTCCTCCTCCTTTTTAAGTTTGTTCATTGTAGGTTTTTGGTTTGCATCTTCACTTAAGGTGGCCCGAAGGCCTTGAGGTGGCCCGAAGGCCTTACTGACCCGAAGGCCTAGGTGGCCCGAAGGCCTTAAAAGACTCAGGGACCAAATTGGTGGCCTGAAGTCTCAAACGAGGGAATATTCCTGGCTACTACAGTGCTAAACATTGCCTGATATAGCTCCCGCTACAGTACCTTCTACAGCCATGCATAGTGCCTGCTACAGTTCCTGCTACAGTACTGTTACAGTAACCCGGAAATTGTCCTCCGCCTGGATTTGATACCAGGTATCGTGGATGCACTTAAGGAGTCCTCACCAACTGGGCTGAGGCTCATGTGAAATATATTTTATATTACATTTTAATGATAATTCTCTTATAATAGGGTGGTGTTTAAATATCATGAAAATCATGGAATGAGGACAGTCCATGTGTATATGGAGTCTGTCGAAGTCTAAAAGTACATATGTATTAGGGTATATATAATAAGATTTTACTATAAAAAATGTATAAAAAAAATTATTATTTTTCTCAATGTTTCTACAACGTCTGAAACAAACCAATGAAAAATATTGTGGTTATTATGTTTTCAAATTTATAAGAGATATCATATACCATCTACAAACTAGCTTCCCCGAAGAGGTATTTTTTAAGATAATTACTATTTCATGTAAAATATTTTTTAATCTTTTGTGTATTTATATTTTTTTCAAACATACCATGAATTTAGAAGTCCTAATATTCACAAGATGAAATAGGGTTTTTTAGAATGATTAGTCATCATATCGGATGTCATAATGCACACATATATCATGAATATTTGACTTGATACTACTTATTTAGTTGATTTTATAATAATTTTATCTACATTTTTAGTTAATTTTCACATTATTTTTATCTGATACTTATTTTGTAAAATTTCACAGAGATCTTGAATAAAATGACGTCTTTAACTAGGATGATTTACTCTTGTACTATGATTTTGAACTGTAGGATAAAAATATACAGTGGAACCAATCATACCTCCATATGACACACGATGTACTCAATATGACTCAAATTGTGTGGTTTCAGTTTAAAATTGACATTTTATTAATGTATTATTTCATATTTATATTTAATTTATTTCATTATAGTATTACTATAATAATAATTGTTTTCTTATACATGTGGATTCTTTTGGGAAGTTATATTTTTCCTTCAACCATTTGTAGTAATCCATAAAAGAGAGAACATTTTTCATTTTGATGAGGTGTTTCAGGTAGCATGGGGTTTCCTTTTTTATCCAAATAGAACAGTTCACTCTTTTTGGGTGGTGAAAATAGTTAAAAGAAAAACTCATATTGCAAATTCAATTAGCTGCACCTCAATCTGATACATAGTGTGCTCGGTATGAGTCAAACTATATGTTTTTAGTTTATAATTAACATTTTAGTTCAAAACACAAATCCCATACTACAAAATGAGGAAACTCGTTTATTTTGTTTTGATACTTCTATAATATTATCCATAAGTATTTTATGAAATTTAGGAATCTGCCTCACCTCAATCAGACACACGGTGTGCCTGGTATGATTCCAAGTGTATCGTTTTATTTAAAATTAACATTAATTTTATTAAAAAACACAAGTGACATACTCAAAACATAGAAAAAACATTTTTACTGTTTTGATACTTTATTACAATGATGCAGAAGTAATTTTTTATGTATATTAATCACTCACACCTCAATCTGACACATGATGCGACTGGTATGACTCTAAGTGTGTATTTGTATTTAAAATTGACACTAATTTTTATAAAAAACACTGTTGGAATACTCAACACCAAGAAAAAACATTTATATTATTTTTGATACTTTAGTAAATTGATCTGTAAGTCATTTTTGATGTGTATGAATCATCCACACCTCAATTTGAGACACTATGTGACTGGTTTGACTCAAATTGTTTTTTTACATAACATAGACATTAATTTTAGTAAAAATGAAAACCGACATACTTAACATTGATAAAATGCATTCAGGTTTCTTTGATAATTTGGGAAAATTATCCATACACCATATTTTATGTATAGAATCTAGTCATACCTCAATCAAATGCACAGTGTGACCGAGAGCAGGAAGGGGGCTATCATGTTTATGGCAGCATGTGCAGCATGTCGACATGGAATAAGTGTGGAGAAACAACATCAAAATCAATGATCAGGGTCATGTATCAATTTTCTTCCCGATAATGGTGATCAGGTGGTGTATCTCAGTTAATGATTGATGGCACATCATGATGATAAGATCACGAGAGAGAGAAATCATGCAGGTGTCGCAAGGCGGTGCAGGGTTGAGGCATGTTAGGAAAAAGATCCCTGAGGTATTAATGTTTCATCGATGAAAGGGAGGAATTTTGTCTTATATGGATCTTTGAGTATTGGATTTTGATCGAGATGATTTTCAGAGAGAAGATGGAGCCATATCAGCGTGTGTTTTTCACACAGGTTTTTCTACATTGTCATTGACTTTAAAGTTTGTCTATTTACATGAATTATGTAGAATATATGATTTATATGTGTAATTTTTTAGTTGCCCTGTGGTTTTTTAATCCCCACATTGGAGGAATTTCCCACATTAAAAATTATGTATGATGATTTATTTATTCTGTATTATATCACTTCCATATTTTGTTGGGTTTCTCAAAAATATTTTTGCAAGCAATTTTCTACATGGAATCGAGATTCTCCCCAATAGTGGTATTAGAGGGAAAGATCATGCTTACAATTTAACGTGAGAATTATGGAACATTATGAGAGGATTAAAGATTCATGCACGAAATAGGATAATTTTTAAAAATCAAAGCAGGTTGAGAGAGGTGATGCATATGTCTACATAGAGGATGTTGAGTAGGGGGAGCAGTTAAATTTGACAGGTGTTGTAGATAATGTGGTGGTCACTATTTTGATGTAGTCAGATCACTACCACAGATCAATACATATGTAGTGCATGCTTTTGACAGTTCTAAATCGAAATTGGTGATAAAAGGGTTATCTTTATCAGTTCCACCTAAAAGCGCTTATAAAGATAACTTTTATCAGTGCTAAAAAAAGTGCTCATAAAGGTGTACACTTTATCTGTGATTTTTTGAGTGTTGATAAATGTTGATCATTATTAGCACTATTCTTAGAGCTAATAATTTTTTTAAATAAAAAATATTATTAATATATAAAAAATAATTATATTTATATTAAAAAATAATGTTTATTTATATACTTTATTTAAAAAAACAAATGTTTATAATTTATATAAATATGATATATATATATATTAATAATTAAATATATATATATATAATGTTTTAAATATATATTTATAAAATTATAAATAAATATATTTATATTTAAATAATTATAAAATTATAATTAATATATTTAAATAAATATAGTTCAATTATTTTTGGAATAATCATGAAATCATCTATCATTGTAGATTATGGTTTATTTCCAATGTCATGAATGCATTTGGGATGTTGCATTGGATGTTGATAATTAATGGAGTTCTTTAAGTAGGTAATAAATCTCATTAGTGTGACTTTTGTATCCTCGATGTTAGTTTCCATGAACTTTCCAACATGAAGAGAGTTTGAGGAGACACTTCATCATCAGCTAATGTGATGTTCTTGGGGTGGGGGTGGAGTCGTGAAAAAAATTTTATTTTCGTCCTAGTGATCTACATGATCATCAAGAAGATGATTATAAACTATCTCAAATCTATCATGTTGTAACTCATTATGCTTGTTCAAAAAAGCATCCATGAAATGAAAAAATGTATCAAAATGAGGAATGTTCTTTTTTAATTTGAGTAATTAGTTTTCAAACTTTTGAACCTACCATTAATATATAATGGAGAAAATAGTTTTGTAAATTTTAAGGGGAATATTATCAAAGAACAAAATTTTACTAAAATTATTATTAATTCGTAGTTTTCTTTATTATTGATGGTAGTGTGTTTTATATAGTAACTTTTTTTAATCCACATAAACATTCTGAAGTTGTGTATCTTCCCAAATATAACACAGTACAGGTAAAAAAACAATGTGACCACCATAAAATCATGGTAACTTCCACCGATTCATCATTATCATCATCATGGCTTTTCCATGTTGGAGAAAAAGGAAATATAGAAGGTGTCTGAGTGAAGAGTAGTGTAGAAGTTAGTTCCTTGCATGAATGAGTGGAGACTACGGGATTGGAGAGTAATGGGACATCATAGCCTCATTGAATCGCCGAGAACCCGACAGGCTCAGCCTCAATCTATTTTGTTGTCAGCACAGCTTTTTCTCCCTCTACTTCCAGTCTCCCACAAACGCCTTTATCCTTCATAGTTCCACCTATATGGCGACGTCATCCATGTTGGAGGAGAAACCCCTAAACCAGCCCAACTCCGAGGAGTGGAATGATGAGCCGGGTGAAATGTTGAGATTCACCTCTTGGATGATGACCTGGCAGAGCACCGTCTCCGCCTCCATAATTGCCTACCTCAAAATTACCTTCATGTTCATCCATAAGAACTTTTGGCAGGACGGTGCCCCCCCCCCCCACAATTTTCAAATGGGGGATGGTGGTGGTAGATGGTGGGTGTCCAACCCCCACCAAATCCACCAGCAGAAGAATGCAGTGGGAAGGGGAGGATGAGCCTATAAATGGGAACCTCTCCCAGCATATCCCATCATCAATTGCAGCTTCAATTTCTCATCACCGGCATATTCTATTTGAGCGGTATTTAGTGAGGCAGTTTTCCCCTTTTTTCAAGAGAGAATATTACGAGATTTTTCTCCTTGTAATAGTGAGGGAGTGTGTACCCACTTTACCCCATAGTGACCCTTCTATCTTCCCGTGGTTTTTTACCCTTTTCATTTTGAGGGTTTTCCCACATTACATCTGGTGTCCTTTTATTTCCACATTTTGCAGTTTATTTGTATCTCATGATTATTGCTGCACCATGGGACAATCATTTACGGTCGTAACAAGTGGTATCGGAGGCAAGGTTCTGGCCCGGTGTTGTTAACGTTTTCAGGTATTAATAATTATCGTAAATTTGGGTATGCTATGTGATTGCAACTCTGGTTGATCTATCACATTAGAAAAAATTTATTAATATTATTAAGTAGACAGTTGTGAAATGGGGGAGGTTCTGGACTGAAGGAGTGTCTAGATGGAGATGAAATTCGAGATCGAAAAATTCAATGGGAATAATTTTTCGTTGTGGAAAATGAAGATGCAGACAGTGCTGCGGAAGGAAAACTGTCAACTGACAATTGATGAAAGACAGGAATATGTGTTGATGGAGTGTGGTTCCAGTGGGATCCAAAATCATGACATAGAAAAAAATGTGGCGAGTACTTCTGGAAGTGGAGATATACTAGTCAGTGAAGCGGTGACGACTGCTGGAAGTAGGCAGCATCTCGACGATGCATGGATTATCGACTCAGGAGAAACATGGCACATGTCGTCTCGACGGGAATGGTTTGACCAATATGAAACCATCCTGGAAGGACTTGTGTACATGGGGAACGATCACACTCTAAAGATCGTTGGATTCAGTACCATCAAACTGAAGATGCATGATGGCATAGTACGGACCATCCAAGGAGTACGTCATGTGAAGGGCCTGAAGAAGAACACATTGTCTTTGGGACAATTTGATGACATTGTATGCAAGAAACACACCAAGAATGGAGTGATGAGAATCGTGAAGGCTCACTTGTGGTAATGTAGGAAGAGAAGATCTCAAAGAACATGTATGTGCTTATGGGTGAAACATACAAGGAGGCAGAGATAGTTGTTGCATCCACTACCTCGACAGAAGCATTGAAAACGTTATGGCATCGGAAGCTTGGCCATATTTCAGAACGAGGCCTGAAGATTCTTGCAGATTAGAAGTTGATACCTAGGATGACAAAGGTATCCTTACCATTTTGTGAGCATTGTGTTTTGAGTAATCAACACAGGTTAATGTTCGAGATGTCAACAAAAATAAGTCAGGATATCTTGGAGTTGATCCATTATGATGTTTGGAAAGCACCAGTTATATCCCTGGGAGGAGCAAGGTACTTTGTATCATTCATTGATGATTATTCCAGGAGATGTTGGGTGTACCCAAACAAAAGGAAGGT
Source organism: Viscum album (assembly GCA_963277665.1). Classification (NCBI taxonomy): domain Eukaryota; kingdom Viridiplantae; phylum Streptophyta; class Magnoliopsida; order Santalales; family Viscaceae; genus Viscum; species Viscum album. The sequence continues at coordinate 2,089,845,746 of OY728160.1, forward strand.
GGATGTTTTTGAAGTCTTCAAAATATTCAAAGCGTGGAAGGAGCTTGACTCTGGAAATAAGATCAAGTGTCTGAGGACAGACAATGGTGGAGAATATACAAGCGAGGAATTTGATACTCAGAGTATAGATGTATCCTCATGGATGGCGGCGATGCGGGAGGAACTTGAAGCCCGACACAGGAACAAGATTTGGGATCTTGTTCCATTACCTCGAGGAAGGAAGGATATCGGAAACAAATGGGTCTTTAAGATCAAGCGGTATGGAAAAGACCAGGTGGAAAGATATTGTGCAAGATTGGTGGTCAAAGGATTTGATCAGAAGGAAGGTATTGATTTCAATGAAATATTTTCTCCTGTTGTTAGACTAACGACTGTTCAGTTAGTTCTGGCGATGTGTGCAACATACATCTTACATCTAGAGCAGCTGGATGTGAAGATTGTGTTTCTCCATGGTGATCCTAATGAAGAGATATATATGCTCCAACTGGAAGGGTTTGTAGAATAAGGTAAAGAGAAATTGGTTTGAAGGTTGAACAAATCTCTGTACAGTCTCAAACAGGCATTGACGTGTTGGTATAAGAGATTTGATTCCTATATCATAAGCCTTGGATATGATAGACTTCATTCAGATCCTTGTGCATATTTCAAAGGTTCGTATGGTAATGATTTCATCATTCTTCTGTTGTATGTGGATGAAATGTTGGTTGCAGGCTCCAACAATAATCAGATCCAGCAGATGAAGGCACAATTGGCTAGGGAGTTTGATATGAAGGACTTGGGACCAACAAAAAATATTCTTGGGATGAAGATTTACCAAGACAGAAATAATGGGAAGATTTGGCTATCACAGAAGAGTTACTTACAGAGATTCTTGAAACACTTTAACATGAAAGACTGTAAGCCAAACTCTACCCATCTTTCCATTAATTTCAAGTTATCCTCCACGATGAGTCCCAGCAGTGAAACAGAGAGGATAGAAATGTCTCGAGTACCGTATGCATCAGCAGTGGGTAGTTTAATGTTCGTTATGGTTTGTACTAGACCAAACATTGCACATGCAGTGGGAGCAGTTATTCGGTACATAGCGAATCCAGGACAGGAGCATTGGAACACGGTGAAGAGGATCCTGAGATACATCAAGGATACCTCAAATGTTGCATTATGTTATGGAGGATCAGATTTTTACTATCAGAGGATATGTTGATTCAGATTTTGCAGGTGATTCTGACCAGTGGAAATCCACTACTGGTTATGTGTTTACTCTTGCAGGAGGATCTATGAGCTGGATTTCTAAGTTACAGTCAGTTGTAGCTTTATCAACAATGGAGGCAGAGTACATGGAAGCTACACAGGCTTGTAAAGAGGCAATTTGGATGAGAAGGTTGTTGGAGGAGCTTGGGCACAGATAGAAGCAGATTCCATTGTTTTGTGACAGTTAGGGCGCCTTGCACATTACAAGGAATCCATATTTTCATTCCAGGATGAATCACATTGGGGTATAGTATCACTTTGTCTGAGATGTGGTGGAGGAAGGAAGTGTGGATATGTAGAAGATTCATACTAAAGAAAATATGGCAGATTTCCGGACGAAGGCGATTAACTCTGATAAGTTTAGATCGTGCAGATCCTCGAGCGGCCTCGCAGATACGTGAGCAGCATGGTTGGGCAGATAGAAAGGATCTGTGGAGATGTGATTGGTTCTCAATCAAATCTCCATGTGGGAGATGTGTTGGTAGGATGATGGCCCCCCAATTGTCGAAGGGGGACTGGTGGTGGTAGATGGTGGGTGGCCAACCCCCACCAAATCCACCATCAGATGAATGCAGCGGGAAGGGGAGGAGCAGGCTATAAATGGGTCTCTCTCCCAGCATATCCCATCATCAATTGCAGCTTCAATTTCTCATCACTGGAAGATTCTATTTGAGCGGAATTTAGTGAGGCAGTTTTCCCCTTTATTCAAGAGAGAATATTATTAGGGATTTCACTTTGTAATAGTGAGGGAGTGTGTACCCACTTTAACCCATAGTGATCCTTCTATATTCCCATGGTTTTTCACCCCTTTCATTTTGGGGGTTTTTCCACGTTACATCTGGTGTCCTTTTATTTCTGAATTTTTCACTTTATTTGTATCTCGTGATTATTGTTGCACCGTGGGCCAATCATTTACGATCCTAACCAGAACAACCCTTCGCTTCTCCTCAAGCACCCAATCCGACCTACGACAACCCACGCACAAAGGCGTCGTGCCGCGCACAAAGCCTCCTGGATCTCTCTCGAAGGAAACCCTGGACAAACTCGTTGTCCTTCAACATGGACCCCTGCAGGCACTGCATTTGGGAAGACACCAGGACAAAGCTTGACTCCTAGGGGTGAATTGCATGACGGTGTCGTTCTAAGAGTAGATGAATCCGACGCGGAAGCCCGGGAGGCCCAGATCCTTAGAGAGGTTGTAGATGATTTGGATGAGGTCAGGGTCGGGGGAATGAGGGGGGGGGGTTAAGAACTCCATTGGTGAAGGTGGGGTGGGTGAAGACAGTGTCGAAAGAGATCTCGTCGCAAAAGAAGTGGATGTGACGTTCAGCGGCTAAGCGTAGGAGGGAGTCGAGGGTGGGTTTGTCGTAGGTGTTGGGATTTTTTGTTTTAAAATTTAAATAATGAGGAGGGAGAAAATATTATTGGAGGGATTTTCACAACATTAACGGATGATTTTATATCAACATTAATGAAGATTCATTCCCAATATTAATTGATGAAATAATGAATTTGGACCGCATTAAATGGAGATATGGACATGATGTCTATATTAGAGTATGGGGTAGCATGTTTTGGAATGCGGGCCGACAAAGATGTAACCGCCAAGAGTGAAATGAGGAACGGGTTTCTGCGTTTGCGGTAACCGGTGTGAAGCAAAGATGGTGAAGATTAATGAATCATAGGTGATAACGTCGACGATGATTGCATGTCAATAGCGGCGATGCTTGAATATGACGACGATGATGGTGCCATGTATCGAAAGTCCTCTTGGTTGCGGAGATCATGCAGTGTGTCCCGGTTCCGATGATCGACGGTACACAAAAAATGGTATGTTCATGGGTTTTGGTGTGTCGAGTGGGAATTCCTCCGGGTGCATTGTAAAAGGCCTTCGGTTGTTGTTAAAAATCCTTCGGGTGGTGATGCAAAATTCCTTCGGGCGATAAAATGACTTCGGCTGGTAAAAGGCCTTTGGGTGAAATTTTCTCATCTTGTCTATTTTCTAAAATAACGACTTCTGTTGTGGCACCGGGCTCTCTGATCCCCAATAGTAGACGGTGCCCTATTGGGGAAAATCCCGATTCTGGGCTGAAAATTGCTTGCTAAAAATATCATGAGAAACCCATTGAAATATGGAAGTAATATAATAAGAATAAATAAATCAGCATGTAGAATTTTTTAACATAGAAAAACCCTCCCATGCAGAGGATTAAAAAATCAGTGGGAAATTCCCAAATATCCAATATGAATCAGAGAATACAAATAATCCAAGTAATTCCCAAACTTGAATTACAATGATGGAGTAGAAAGCCTTGTGTGAAAACCACACCCTCATACACCTTCGTCTTCTCTATGAAAAACATCCTTCCAAATCCATGTATCGAAAGATCAATCTGTGACAAAAATGTCGCCCTTCTATCAAAGAACTGTCACTACCTCAGAGATCTTCATCCGAACATGTGTCAACCTCTCACCATTTCGTGGCACCTGAAGGATTTCTCTCCCACATGATCTCTCCATCATGATGTATCACTGATCATAAACTGAAACATGCCTCTTAATCACTACTATCAGGAAGAATTTCTATACGTGGCCCTGGTCATCAATTACATCACCACTACTTCGAACTTGTTAAACTCTGATATGCCACACATGCTACCTCTAATGCCATAGCCCCCTTCTTTCTCCCATTGGATAACATCTTGAGCATCTTTCCAAGAACCTCTCCACATGTACAAGATAATTGTGTTGTCGTCATCGTTTCTCTCTCGTCAATAAATGTGATGAATCCCAAAAATATCCCCCTTCATCAAATTAATGAATGGAACTATCCAAAAAACCCAATTGAATGAAAATAGTTCGGTATCACACCAACCATCATCATCCACAGAAAATATGATGTTGTCCTTTTGCACTTATAACAAAAAAAATATCACCTCCCTCAGCAAAAAGAAAATGAAATGCCGAAATCTTCATCACATCAGCATTAGCACCATCTCACTGAAAAATACAAGAACCAAAAACATTTGGCTCCCCCATAATCATGATCACAACATAATCTGGAGAACCTATAGAAAAAACTTTCTCCCCTTTCTCAACATCCCCTGAGCCGACATGTGCATCACCTTTCTCAGTCTGCTTTAATTTCAAAAGCTTATTCTACTCTGCCCATGCATCAAATATCCTCTTAGAATCTTCTATAATTATCATGTTAAACTACAAGCATGAAACAACCTCCTCTGATACTACTTTTAGGGGAGAATCCTTATTCCAGGCTGAAAATTTCTTGCCAAAATTATTGTGAGAAACCCATTGATATTTGGAATCTATATAGGCAGAATAAATAAATCAGCACACATGATTTTTTAACAAGGAAAACCCTCCCATACAGAGGATTAAAAAACAACACAGAAAATTTTAAATATATTGAAAAACATCCTGCCAACGCCATGTATTGAAAGATCAATCTGTGACAAAAAATTCATCCTTCTGTCGATGGACCGTCACTACCTCAGAGATCTTCATCTGAACATGCATCAACCCCGCACCATCTTTTGACACATGAAGGATCTCTCTCACACATGATCTCGCCATCATGATGTACCACAGATCATAAACTGGGACATGCCACATTATCACCACTATCAGAGAGACATTCGATACCACTACCACAAATGCAGGCAATGGAAGTGCTCATGTTTTATCAACGCTAATCAGAAAGCGTTAATAAAAGTAGAACTTTTATCAACTATAGAAAAAATCACTGAAAAATCTATGCTTTATTAGCACTAATATTAGCACTGATAAAAGTTTTAATAGGAAATATTATTAATTTATATAAAAATATTTTAATTATATTCCAAAATTATTTTTATATGTATACATTAAATAAAAAATTCATGTTTATTAGGTTTATTATGTTTATGTTTTATTTATGTTTATAAGTTTTAGTTATATCTTTATTATATATTTATTATACTATATGTTTAAAATATGATATATAAATTCTTTTTAATATATATATATACATAAATACCTATTAAATATATATATATATATTTAAATAAATTTATGTTTCCAAATGAATGTGTCAATTGATGTCTACGTTCTTCTCATTAATATATGTTCATTGTTAACACTAATGTTGGCCATATATACTATAGTACTATATATACTTGGTGTATTCATTCATTTCCTATATATATGCAGCTTTATCTTCTCATAAATACTTAAAAATTTGATAGATATATTTAAATAAACAATAAATGTATTTACTATATTTAAAAATATAAATATTTAGTTATATATAATTATTAAATTTTTAAATATATTATATATAATTGTAATTATATATAAATAATTAAATGTAAATATGTTTAAATAATTATGAAATTAAAAAATATTTTTTAAAATGATAAATATATATTTATGAATACCTTTTAAATATATTTATTTATAAATATATGTCTTTAATGAATATATACACAAACAAAGAAAATATATATTTAAATACTTATGAAATTAAAATTAAAAATAACATATAATTTATATTTATATATATTTAATTATAATTTAAATTATAAATTTATATATATATATATATATATTTAATTATAATTTATACGCAAAAACAAACATATATATATATATAATTATAATTTAAATTATTAAATTAAGATAAATATATTTATTATATATATTTATAAAATTATAAATGTGATAAAAATATTTGTTTTAAATTTATAATTATGAATAAATGGTTTGTTTTATCAGCGCTAATTAAACAACACTGATAAAACACCCATTTATCAGCATTTTTTTGTGTTGATAAAGATCAGCCATTATCAATGCTAAAAAAGCACTAATAAAGGCATGTTTATCCACGCTTTTAATTGTATCTCTGATAAAACACACTTTTATCAGTTATTTTTTAGCGCTGATAAAGATGAGCCATTATCGTTGCTAAAAAAGTGTTGATAAAGGCATGTTTTATCCGCACATTCAATTTTAGGGCAGATAAAACATAATTTTATTAGCGTTTTTTATCTAGCACTGATAAAAGCATTGTCAGGTTTTATAAATAAACCCAAAATTTCTCTTCCTTCCTCGCACCCCTCAAGATCTCATGAAAGAGGATCCCTACCGCTGCCGTCGCTGCCTCCACCGCCGCTATCGCCGCCTTCTCTCTTCCCTCCTCTCCTCCTCTCCTCCCTCCTCTCCTCCCTCCTCTCCTTCCTCATTCTCCTCCTCGGTCGTTGCCACAAACCGAGCTTCATCATGTGGTTCTCCTCCATCATGCCTCTCCTTCACTAGTAGCTCTCCTCCACTCCACCTATCCTTCGCCGTGGCTCTCCTTCGCCATTGCCTCTCCTCTGCTATGTCTCTCCTCTGTCGCATCTCTCCTACACTGTGAATGCACCTCCACCACGTGCTTAATCACACCTACAAGTTAGTTTGTTCCTCTTTCTCATTAGTTTAACTTATTATAGTTTGATATTGATGGTGATTTGTAAATTGTATGGGATACACAATCCGCTAAAAATCATGGTTGTTGGTTTTCCTTTTTTAGAAAATAATTATATTGGGTAAAATTCAATTTTCCAATACAAAATTTTGAATTGGTTTATTTAAAAATCTTCAATGCAATGTGGGTTTTCATCATGGTAGAATATAAATAATTTTATTTTGTGAAACTTATGAATTAAAGTGGGTGCAACGTATTGTAGTGGTGTTATTAGCCTAATGTTTTGTTTCCTATATGAATTTATAACACATTTGAATATATTTTTTTATGGTATAATTCTATGTGGTAAGATTACTCCATGAAAATATTTTAGGATTGAGTCATATTTGAATAATTTTCTTAAGCTTGAACCTTAAATTTAGAATTTTATTAAATAAGAGGAGAATCAAATGGAAGTTACAATATTCGTGAAATGTATTTTAAAAGGGGGATTTTATCTACAATAAATGTAATGAAAGGAATATTCCAATAATGTAAGAGAAGATTTATTGATGATTCCCCATTCTTATAAAAACTAGTAGAGAATATTTCCATGAAAATATTAGTACTAAACCTTTTTGGCCACTCTGGGAATAATTCAAAGTAGAAATTAATACGATAAGTGTCATTATTTCACTAAATACTATTAAAATAGGTATCAAAGGTAGTAAAGTTTATATATTTTTACATAAATAAAATTTTGGGAGAGTGATAATGTACTGTAAAGTGAAACCCTTATTTCATAATGTAGAAGATTTATCAAAGACTCTATATTTTTCCATGATGATGAGTTTTTTCTTTGGATTTTTTTTGAAATGGGTAGTTGGAATCATGATGAATTCATGAATCCATTGGTCCCTCAAATGTTGAGTAGGAAGCATGATGTGATGATGTTTTCGATTCATTATAGTGGTGCCAAATAATTAATAGGTGATATTTTCAGGATTTAATTAATAATTGGTGTTGGTATTGAATTTATTGGAAATGTATTAATATTGGATTTATTGGATATAGGCTTGTATTGGATTTATTGGTAACATGTTTTTGATGGATTTATTGGAAAAGATTTCATAGAATTGTTTTTTATTATCATGTATAGTGATAAATTTGTTTTCAACATATGTTGATTATTGGTGTTAGATTTGTTATCAACACGTGATTGGTTATTAGATGTTGTTCTAGAGGTAGATGTCTGGAATGATATATGGTTTTTCTGAAAGTTATTAAAAAATAAGTATTTGATATTTTTTGGATGTTATTCTATAAGAGGGGATGAAGATATTCAAAAGAATAATTCTGAAATATTGACAATGTAGTTTATTTGGATAGAGTTCATTTGATAAATTTTAGAAGTTGTAGAAAATGCCATGGAATGAGTATAAGTGTTACACCATGAGTAGAGTTCCTAGAAAAAAGACAAATTCATAATAATCCCTGTATTTATAAAATTATGTAAGAATTTTTTTAAATGAAATGGAAAAGTATGGAGAATTTTATAGTGATACATGAAGGACATGTATAGAAATGTGTAAGGTACTTCCAAAAGAGAATATGATGTCATATAAAAGGCTTGTGCAGTTTTGGATAGATTTGGGAGGTAATTATAGAAATTCTATATATAAGAGATAAGTAACATCCTAACACCCTAATTCACTCTGATAAATATAAATCATTATATGGTTGGTTTTGTGAGGAATAGTTCACACCATGTAGAGGTACCCATGAGAATTAAGATCCAAGATGTTTTGAATGTGACTAGTTGATCACACAATAGGAGATCGAATATAAATATTTGTGAACATTTTAATGGGAATATAGATAATTCCATTTATATATAAGATTTTTTCATGTAATTGTAATAATGTCCACACTATTAGTGGAATGTGTAAGAGTTATTCACATCATGGGGTGTTTATAAATTTCATGAAGTGTCTTAAGAAGACCTTGGTGGTTTTACCAACATTGTGATTTCCATTCCATATAGGACATCTCAGTATGAATGATTAAGTATACTTGGAGTCCATGTGAACACACTATGATTGATAAAGTCATGTTGTCATGTTCTAGTAAAAGGATAATTATGAGATATTATACATAAAATCTTTTTTCTGTGTGAGCTATGAAATTTTGAGGTTAACAATTACAATATAAAATAAAGAGTATCACACCATTTAGTAGATTAAGTTTGAGACTCTAGTTTCAGAACAGAATGTAATTCACATGGTGATGAAAATTTTCTTTCCTAGAAGTATTCAATTGAATATATATAATAACCTAACATGGGTTGACATGACATGTCACTGAAGACGGCTCAGTACATGGCATGAATACCATTCCAGATCACCATGGGTTGACAATAACCAAATGGTTATCGACATACATAATTATGGGAATGATTTCACCCTAAAAGATAATAACTAAAATAACTTAAAATAAAGGATTAAAATAAGGAATAACACACCTAGAAAGTCCAAGTACATTACAATATCTCCCTATAAGGACTTATCATCCCTGAAAATTGTCTCTATAGGACTTGCTCAACCATCTTGGGCCACTAAGCCTTCACATCATTCCCCTGATTCCGATATTCATCTTGAATACACCCACGATTCAAAAAACTCAAATATTAGGCACTGTCTTCCTTCTCAATACCTTTCAATCCAATAAAAAATTCATAGTATATGTTTCTCAAATGATGTCTATATAATACCAAGTTTTCTTACTTTCCCATGTGTAGATTTCTAAATAAAACTTCATTATGATTTGTCACATGATTCAAACCATGAACTAAGTGAAAAACAATACTAGCTCCCATCACCAAGTTCCACTAAAAACTAAAGCCCCACTCTATAGGCTGAAATCGTTGATTCATTATTGATCTCCTCTAATCGATGCCCTTATATGAGTATCTATCATCTACCAGTGCAACTCGACCACCTATGCGCAAACAAAAAACCAACCACCTCTACCTACTGGTTAGGTTCACCTACACACCACCCCCAATGTGCACTAATAAATTCCATCACTACCAAAATGTAATCATGATCATATCTCATTTTCAGCTAAATATTGACACTCATAATCATTCCCAACAACTCCCATATATGATCACATCACTGAACCAAATATTGATTTTTTTCAAGTGCTTCCAAAATCATTAAAAAGATGAGACTTTAAATAAGGGGAGTGACACTACGGGAAAAACCTATTATTGCGATGGGGTATTTGCGACGAGCTTTATTCCCATCACAAAAAATCTGACGAAAAGCATATTTGCAATGGGAATATATTCCCGTCGCAAATGTTTTGTTATTTGCGATGGTAATACAGGACTCGTCGTAATAGCTATGGCGCGGTTTGCGCGCGAAAACGCGGGAAGCCTATTTGCGACGGTCGCCTTCTACCCGTCGCAACTACCCGGCGGTGGTAAATACTATTTTCAACAGGACAATTGTCCCATCACAAACAAATATTCAGATGGTGTTATTTACGATGGGTCCCATCGCCAATATTGGCGGCGGTAAATAGGATTTTGTGACGGGAATATCGGACCGTCACTAATGGTATGTCGTCAGGAAGCTATTTGCGACAGGCCCGTCGCAAAAACCCTTTTAACCACCGCCCGTAATGAATGCGGGTGATGGTATTTGCGACGGGGCCCGTCGCCAATACCGGCGGCGGTAAATAGTAATTTTGCGACGAGGATATCCGCCCATCGCTAATGGTATGTCGACAGATAGCTATTTGCGACGGGCCCGTGGCAAAAACCCTTTTAACCGCCACCCGTAATTAATGCGGGCGAAGGTATTTGTGAGGGGATCCCATAGAAAATACTAGTATTTGCGATGGTATCTCGTCGCAAATAAGACCATCGCAAATAATCTAACCTATATATACCCCTAACCATTTTTTTCAAATCATTCAGATCTCTCTTCCTCTCTCTGTATAACTTCCAGTTCTAAGTAGAGAATTTCTTTCGTTTTAATTTTTTCTTATGAGAAGAGGAGAGAAGGAGTTATAAGGCGCAAATTGCTTCAAAATATCGAGGGTATTTATATATTTTTTTATTTTTCAAATTATTTTTAATTGTTAAATTATCTTTAATTGTTAATTTTATTTTTAATTGTTAACTTTAATTTTTTTAATAGAATGTTTAGTAGCTATATAGTACAATTAGATTAAGTGGTTATACCAAATAATCCTTGTCTGGATACGAACAAGTAGAGGCGGCTCTGGCACAGATGTACCGAGGAGTGAAAACTCTGACAAGGTGTTTTGAGCTTGACTCGGGGTAACCTGGCACACGACAATGGGCCTTACTGCACTCTTGGTTCGACACTCCCGAAGGATGTTTTGGTAATAATTAGAAATAAATATATTTAATTAGAAATAATTAGAAACAGTTATATTTAATTAGAAATAATTATATAATTATCAAATAATTAAGAAATAATTATATTTAATTAGATTTAATTAAAATAATTATCAAATAATTTGGAAATAATTAGATTTAATTGATTAGAAATAATTAGAATAATTAATATAATAAGGAAACAATTTAAAATAATTAGGAAACAATTAAAAATAATTAGGAAATAATTAAAAATAATTAGGAAACAATTAAAAATAATTAGGAAACAATTAAAAATAATTAAGAAACAATTAAATATAATTAAAAAATAATTAAAAATGATTAGGAAACAATTAAAAATAATAATTAGGAAATAATTAAAAAATAATTAAAAATTAAGAAACAATTAAAAATAATAATTAAGAAACAATTAAAAAAATAATTAGGAAACAATTAAAAAATAATAATTAGGAAACAATTAAAAAAATTATTAGGAAACAATTAAAAAATAATAATTAGGAAACAATTAAAAATAATAATTAGGAACCAATTAAAATAATAATAATTAGGAAACAATTAAAATAATAATAATTAGGAAACAATTAAAAAAATAATAAGGAAACAATTAAAAAAAATTAAGAAACAATTAAAATAATAATAATTAGGAAACAATTAAAAAATAATTAGGAAACAATTAAAAATAATAATTAGGAAGCACTTAAAAAAATAATTATGAAACAATTAAAAAAATGATTAGGAAAAAATTTAAAAAAATAATTAGGAAACAATTTAAAAAAATAATTAGGAAACAATTAAAAAATATTAATTATGAAACAATTAATAAAATAATTAGGAAACAATTAAAAAAATTAATTAGGAAACAATTAAAAATAATAATTAGGAAAAAATTAAAAAAATAATTAGGAAAAAATTAAAAAATAATAATTAGGAAACAATTAAAAAAATAATTAGGAAATAATTAAAATAATAATAATTAGGAAACAATTAAAAAAATTAATTAGGAAACAACTAAAAATAATAATTAGGAAACAATTAAAACCAACTAACAAAATTAGCAAGTGTGATCGACCACTCATCTCCCTCAATTTTCTTTTCATTTGTGTGTAGAGGCTTGACAGGAAACTTCTGCCACCACATGTAATATTTGCTTTTACTGTCAAATTTATCAACCTCCTCGCCAGAATAGAGGTGAGGAGGTTCATAATTTTGACAGTAAAAGAAAATATAACATGTGGAGGTATAAGTTTCCTATCAACCTCAACACACACAAAAAAAGAAAATTGAGGTAGATGAGTGGTCAATCGTGTTTTTTTTCTATTCAATGATTTATTAACCACCCGACCTATATGCATATCTTCGCATTACTAATTAGTAACATAATTAGTAATATAATTAGTAACATAAATAGTAACATAACATAAAATATTATATTACTCTAATATTAATACGTAAATAATTTGTAACATAATTAGTAACATAATCAGTAACATATTTTTTTATATTATAATAATAGAATTTTTTTATATTATTATTATTATATAATATTATACTATTTGTATTAATTATTTTATTTTTTTTATTTTTATTAGTCTTTGCGATGGCAGTATTTGCGACGGGGTGTCTCGTCGTAAATTTTTTTTACTATCCCATTTGCGACGGGAAGAATACCTGTCGTAAAAACTATTTCTGCGACGGTCCGTCGCAAATATTTTTTAAATTTCCCATTTGCGACGGGTCAGAAACCCATTGCAACTAATATATCTGCAACGGCCTGTCGTAAATACCTTTTTTATATATAAACTAAAACCAATTTGCGACGGGGGAAAAATACCATTTCAAATACTGTTTTTGCGATGGGACTGCCGCAAAAACACCTATTTGCGATGACATTTTCGGAAACGGGTGATTTGCAATGGGATCCCGTCGCAAATATCCTGTTTTCCTGTAGTGTGAGACTCTCCATATTAATTTGGTTTTCATGTGAATACCCATTTTTCAGTTTAAAAAGTAAATCATTTATTTCTCATGTGACCCTCAATGATTTCCCCTATACGTATTTCACCAGTTATGGGTTATTGATTATTTATATGATGGATGTATGATTTAAAAAGGGGATGTTATATGTGATGGTGTTGGAGGTGAGGTTTGAGGCATTTTTTTGTAATTATCTTGATTTCATTCTCACCTTCATGGTTGTTTGTTTATGGTAAATTGGGTGTCTAGGTGGGAGGCCTTGATTCATGCCATCCTAGTTGGTACACACACTTCTATGGCCCCTTAGTTGTGTTTAAGATAAGGCTGGTGGGAAGGATTTATTATGATGAGTTTAGTATGGTTTAATTGGTTGGATAATGTTATTATTGCAAGAAACATATATTAGATTTTCTTCCATGTAGTTATAGTGTCGTTTTTTATCATCACACACTAGTACCTAGGGTATATCCCATGACATTTTGTTCATTGATTGGTGGTTCTATATAAAGTATTAAATTATTATACTGATTACATCCCCCTTATGCTTGATCGGTGGTTGGACAGTCCATAAGGTTGATGGGAGGAACACTGAAAACTAGTGATCAAAGCTAGATAGGGGGTTTCATGAGACATATAAGGAGTAATACCATCAATGATTTTCATTGGCTAGACCTAGGGAAGTAACAATTTCATTTTGTGATTTTGTTAGGGGATCACTTTGAAAATGATTCAAGGGTTTTGAAATGTTTCTCAAAAAATTATATGTGTTCAACATACCCTTTTTTGGTTTTAAATTTCATTAAAATGGATTAAAAAAGAATTGGGATTTTGAGAAAGGATGTTTGGAATTAATTGGTTTATTTTAAAAAGGTTTAATTATTTTAAATAATAATTTCTGTAAATGCTTGGTTTTTTAATGTTATTTCAAATCTAAATTTATAAGTAGTTTTCAGATGAGATTTAAAGTATATAACTTTTTTATCCATTGTTAATTTTTATATCAACGTTTTTTTATTTATTTTGTTAAATATTAATATCACTGAATCAAATAGGATGAATATGAATAAATAATGGATGAATTCCAATCATCTGATAAAAGAGTATGAAGATGGAGTGAAAGAGTTCATAATGTTTTCAAAAGATCAGGCATATGATCCTTCTAAAATCCTTTTTCTGTGTTTACACTGTTGTTATTTAAGAAAATTTAGTCCATAGGAGTTGGAAGAACACTGGATCTTTCATGGAATAGATCAAAGTTCTAAATGTTGGAATAAACATGTGGAAAAGGATAATGTAGATAGTGATTGGAATAACATTGTGTTTTATGGATCAATTGATATGATTACAAGCACGGATAAAAAAAATACCTTATCAAGGATGAGATTATAGATATACATGATGAAGATGGTCGTATTAAGAAAATGACAAGGACAGTTGAAGATGAACTTCGTGATTCCCCAAAAATTTTTGAGCAGTTAAAGAGTTGTGAAAAGACGCTATTTTATGATTGTTACATTAAATATAAACAATTTTCAGCTATACTAAATCTGTATAATTTGAAAGCAATCAATGGATGGAGTGATGCCAGTTTTACAAAATTAATTCCTCTCTTGAATGACATGCTCCCAAAAGAGAATGAGCTCTCGAGCTGAAAATACGACGCTAAACAAATGCTTCACATGATGGGTTTGATCTCTAAAAGAATACTCACCTACCCAAAAAACCAAATACTATTTTTCAATGACCAAAAATCACTTATAGAATGCCCAAATTGTGGTTCTTCTCGATACAAGAAAGATGAATCCAGTCCTATGAAAGTTTCATGGTACATTCCATTCATTCCAAGGTTTAGGAGCCTATATGGATGTGAGGAGACTACAGGTGAATTGACATGGAATACGGAAAAAATAAATAAAGATAGAAAACTATGGCATCTAGTAGACTCTTCTCAGTGGAATAGAATTGATTATGAGTATGCTGACTTTGGAAATGATCCTAGAAACCTTCGTCTTGAATTATCTATAGATGGAGTGAATCCTTTTGGTTTTCAAAGTATCACTCATAGTACATGGTTGGTTATGTTGGTAAATTATAAGTTTCCACTATGGTAATGCATGAAATGAAAACTCATCATGTTATCCATGATTATATTAGGTCCAAAACAACTGGGTAATGATATGATGTTTTTTTGGATCCATTGATCGAGGATTTGAAATTATAGTGGGATTCGAGTGTTACAATGTATTATGCTTATAGAAATAAAGATTTCACGTTGAGAGACAAGTTTTATGGGATGATAACTTACTTTCTTGCTAATGGAAATTTTTCAGGATATATCATTAAAGGAACTCTTGGGTGTCCTATATGCGAACAAGGTACACAATCAATTAGGTTGAAAAATTCATCGAAAACTCTGTTTCTAGGACATCACAGATTTCTACCCCAATGAAATAAGTACTGATCTTGGACAACATCATTCAATGGAAGTTTAGAAGAACGTACACCCCCATCTCCACTAACAGGTGATCAATTATTTGAACAAGTTAAAGATGTGGACACTGCTTTTGGTATACCAGTTTCAAAAAACCTTATGAAAACCATTTGAAAAAAATCAGTTTTTTTAATTAAATTACTGGAATTTTCTCTACGTCAGACATTTTCTTGATGTAATTCATGTTGAATAAAAGTATGTGATATTTTCATTGGAACATTGCTAAATGCACCCGAAAAAAATAAAGGATGAAATTAAGGCTAGGTTGGACTTGGTTGACATGGGAATATCAGAAGAGTTGGCCCTAGTGAAGGGTGAAAAATAGAAATTTCTTCCTCCTGTTGCATACACTATTTCCGTAAAGGAGAGATATCAGTTTTGTAACTTTTTTAATGACGTAATGGTTTCTGAGGGGTATTAATCAAATATCAAGAAAATCATGTCAATGCATGATTTAAAGTTAAGTCCTGAAATCAAATGACCGCCATGTTTTGATGAAAGATCTAATTCCTATAGCTTCACATTACATTTTTACCAAGAATTTCCTTTATACATTAATGAAGCTATGTTTCTTCTTGAAATCTATTTGTAGAAAAGTTATAAACCTGATGAAATTAATGAATATTGAAATAGAAATTGTCATCATATTATGTGAATTGGAAAAAAATTTCCCACCGACATTATTTGATATGATGGTTCATTTGATGGTTCACTTGGTGGGAGAGATTCAGTTATATGTTCATGTGCACTATAGATGGATGTATCCCAATGAACGGTATATGAAGACTTTGAAATGGTATGTCAAAAATTAAAGTTGGTTAGAGGGTTGTATTGCAGAGTAATATATTGTTGAGGAAGCTGTCAAATTCTGTACCGAATAACTGTCTAGTGTGAAAATCATGTGTGTAAAAAAATATCATCACACTGGGTGACATTCAGGTGAAGGAATTTATATAAATAATTTCATCACAATCAACATTAAAGATCCGGAGTAGTCCCACCTTTATGTTTTGCATAACAGTCTGTACATTGACCCATATTTTGAAGCACACAAAGAAATTATTAGGCATTTAAATCAATCAAGGGATTAAAAATGGAGATAAAAAAACATAATCAATAGTTTAAAGGATGGTTTCAGGACCATTTTTTAAGGAGTCAAATGAAAATTTAAACTCAATTTCAGAACAACTTCGATGGATAGCCAGAGGGCTAAGTGTGTACGTATTATCTTACAATGATTATGTAATAAATGGTTATACATTTTATACTAATAAACATGATGAAGATAGAACTAGATATAATAGTGGAGTTACACTTGTGTCTAAAGCGATGGATGTTTCTGGTTCAAAGGATATAAATCCAACACACATGAATATTTCATACTTTGGCATCATAATAAAATATGGGAGTTGGATTATACAACATTCTAAGTGCTGATTTTTCAATAAAAGTGGGTTGATAACAGAAGTGTTGGTAAAATAGATGAGTCGGAATTTTTGAATGTCGATTTCAATAAGGAAGGGTATAAAGAAGAACTGTTTATAATGGAATCACAGAAAGTACATGTATTTTATATTCTAGATCCTGCAAACCAAAATTGATCAATTGTTCTGTTATCGACCAAAACCACTAAAGATTCTGATGATAATTCCATGGAGGATTACCCTTTCATTGGGATGTCACAATAATTTCGCAGAGGTCCCAATGTAGAAGGCATTTTTTATGTCATAGGAGACCAAAACGAAGGGATTTGGATAGTCGATAGAGGGGTCAAATCCCTTCAACATTAAAAAAACAATTTCAATAATCAAGATATATTTTTTTTCTAATATACATCATATTAAATTATGTTAATATCTATTAAATTTTGATTTTATGTTATCTAAATTAAATGCTAAACCAATTTTCTAGATAATGACTTCTGCACATGATAATGCTCTCAATCCCTAGGCACAACAGGTTTCTCAAACTACTGCTTCTCGCTGTGCAAACGAACAATAGGATTCTCAAATTGTTGCCTTATATTAATATATGTTTTTTTAGTTTTATTTTATCTAAATTAAATGTTAAACCACTTTTGGAGATAATGACTTATTCACGTGATGATGCTCCCAATCCCTAGGAACAATAGATTTATCAACCTGTTGCTGCTCGTAGTACAGACGAACACAAGGTTTCTCAACCTATCGCCTTATGTTAATATTTGTTTGTTACTTCTTTTAAGTTATATAAATTAAATGTTAAACCACCTTTTTAGATACTGACCTTTGCACGTGTTGATGCTCCCAATCCTCAGGCATAACAGGTTTCTCAACCTGCTGCTTCTCGTAGTGCAGATGAACAACAGGTTTATCAACCTATTGTTGTTCCCATTGCAGAGGTACAACCACTATCTTCACATGCCGATGCGAGCCCTCCAAAGCCAGAGGAACATATTGATAATGGTGGATCCATGGAAATTAAAGGTGATGAAGCACCGGAAACGCTGAAAAAATAGGAGTGCCGAAGTTTGACGATTTTAGAAAAATCATAAAGACTAAATAGAAAGGCATCAAATATGAGATTGGATGGAATAAGCGGGGCCAACATGTTAGCCCCAACAAGGCCATGTTCAGTAGTTACATTGGAATCATCACTCAAAAATTTGTGACGTTTGATGTAACTTCATGGCACCATGATTTGGATGCGATTAATACATTGATGTGGGGAGATATTACGGTGACATTATGATATCATTTTTTTAATTTACTAAAAATTAAATAATAAAACATTGACTTGCACTTCATCATCTCTTGCAGAGTGCTTTTATAGTAGATGAATCGCATAAAGACTATTTCTTAAGGGTTTCTTGGAAGGATTCGTAGGGGTTTTTGCACACTTTTAATGAAATATCATATTAAATATGCTGAAGGGAAAATAAAACAACAACCACCTCTTATTTATGCACACCTAATAACCCAAACATCGTGGGATGCGTTTACTGGACATCATGAGAAGAATTATTTTGAAGTAAATTGTGTTTGGTAATATGTTGTTTGATGGTACATGTATTCATCACTTTGATTGATAGTGTTTTATTTTTGAAACAACAACTGAGTTCTGAAAATAAACAACGGGCATCAAAACCAGCATACCCCTACCCTAAAACAAGGATGGGGTACACATCTCTTGAAAAATAATTCATACGTGTTTTAAATCTACCATAATACTTTTATGTGACATAAAAAAACACAATAACTATGTTCTTTTGTTTATATGCATCTTGAAAAGTCCAAATTCACAACCACTTCCGTCCTATACCGTGTGATATGGTAGGAGGTGCGTGTGACTAAAGATGGAAAACTAATAGATGAAAACACACAAAAAGTGTGGGAAACATGTGTAAGTAGGACATAATAAAAATTTATTTTTCTTTAGATCTTTATTACATAAGAATGATTATTTATTTTCCTATATTTTCTATCTGACATAGTCATAAGAATCAACAATTCCTACACCAGATGAAGACATACTTTTAGTGTCCTTAAAGCAGCTAGAAAAGTATGGCCGCATCAGAGGTGAAGGTTTTGGGGTGACACCCCAACATAATTTGAGGAAAAAAACAAGCAAAGGATCAAATTGAGGAAATGAAAAATATGAGAGAAATATTAGCTATGTTTGAAGAATAATTACTATACTAGAGAGAGATGATAACAAATATCACACCTCAACCTATCCATTTTTTTTATTCCTTTGTCTTTTAAATTTTTTTTGAGGTTCAGGTTGAATCCCAGATGAGATTGTAGAGTTTTTTTAGAAGTGCACTTTTTTTCAGCTGACATCATTGGGCGCAGGGGCGGAGCATGTTTTTGGAAATCCCACACAGCTTCTCCTAGGCAACTATGCAACCCATTTGCCTTAAAAAACAAATAATTCTTGCAATTTGTCGTGTCTTGTATAATTTTTATTATTGTTAATAATTTTATTATTATTAAGATGTTGTGGATACTTTTATTATTTTTATTTTTATCATTTTTGTTACTACTATTATTTTTATTTTTATGGTGATGATGATTATTATTATTATTATTGTTGTTGTTGTTGTTGTTGTTGTTATTTTTATTGTTGTTATTATTATTATCATTTGGGCAGGAACCCGGGCACCACATGGCTAGCTGAAGTCATGCAGTTAGCCTAGGAACCTACGCGGTTGCAGCATTTGAATCGACCAAATAAATATAAATTGAATGAGTTGAAAATTAAAATTTAGTTAAATAAATAACTTATGTAGTAATAATATTATTATTTATTCATGAATAATAATATTAGTTTATTATTAAATAATTTTTATTATTAAAATTATTTTTTTATCCTTTTTATATTATTGCTAAAGTTTTTCTCATTATTATTATCTGTATTATTATTATTATTATAAAATAAAGTAATATTAATAATAATAATAATTATTATTATTATCTTTTTTTCTATTTTATATCCTTTTATTATTTTATTTTTATTTTTATCTATTGTTCCCTAACCCTAGCTCCCTCTCCTTCTCCCCCGTAGCCCCTACGCGTCCCACCGTCTTTACTCTCCTCCCTCTGTACATAGACCACCTCTATCCCTGTTTCTCTGACCAGCGTCTTCCTCCTTTCCCAGGGTCGCCAGATCGCCCGCCCTCTATCCGCCTCGGGCCGCCCTGCACCCGCGACTATCCTCCTCCTCCGGTAGCAGTGCCCAGCATCCCGCCTACAACCATCCGCATGAGCAGGCCGCACCCCCTCCTTACGCAGCATGCCTCCACCCTGTCCCGCACCCAGTGTATGCACTCCACCCCCAGTCCTTGTATCTATTTTTCACGCACCCAGCGCCACCACCCCCTGCCAGCGGCGAGCATCTCTAGCCTCACCCACTAGTAGCGCAGTGCTTCGGCTACCTCTCCCCTTCACTACATCGGCCTTATGCCAGCCCCCTTACCTTCTCCGGCCAGCCAGCAGCGGCGCAATGCCCCATCGTTATCTGGCTAGCAGTAGTGCGACACCCCGACGCCCTCCCCTTTGCTGCAACAACTACGTGCCTCCTACCGGTGTCCCTTTTCCTCCCTCCTGCTGGCACCTGACCATCCAACATGCACCCACCAACGGCAGCCGCTCCTTCCGACTATCGCACGCCTGATGACCCGCTTCATCACTACCTTTGTTTCTTGTTGATGACCCTCAGGTGCGCAACCACTTGCCAGCGTGCCTTCCACCTCTCATGTTGGCCGTGCACCCTCCTTTCTGGCTTCCACGCACATATCCGACCCGGTGTGCCTCTGACTCAGTAATGCGTCCCCCTGCAAACTTTCCTCCTGGCCGCGCAGTTCATGCACAACCCCTTTTCTATCCCCCGATCATTGTGTGACGCATCACAAACCTCCCCACCTACTTTGACAAGCTCTTCTATCAACCGCACCAACCATCGCACCATCTTTGATGATGTTGGTGACCTTACCAGAGCATCGCGACACCGCACCTGACCATTCACCCTATTATATGACCCTATTGGTCGAGCACGCCTTCATGTTGAGGTGAGGTTTGTGCTGCTTCTTCATGGATTTTTGTGAATTAGTATTTTTGTGTTTTTACTTATTTTTTGTGGGTGTTGCAGTGCATCGTCAAGGTAATTTGGCGATACACTTTCCATTATATTCAGAATTGATTAATTTCTTGGAGTTTCATTGATTATAAATAAATAGTAAATAATATTAAGTAGTTAGTTTAAGAAAAAATGTTCATTTTTAAAGATAATAGTTTTCTCTTGAGCTTTAATTTCCTAAAAATGTGTTCTTTTATATGTGCATAATACGTGTTGATAAAATTCCCCGTTGGATTTTGAAAATGTGTTTTATATTTAAAATGGTGATTTGAGTTTCTTAAACGATTTTCCAAGTGTGTTTTGTATTTTAAAAGTGGTGTGTTGGTTCTTCTAGAAATGGGTGGGTGTTGAGTGATTGGTTAAGGCTCATTTGGAACTTTAATAAAGTAAATGATTTTGAAAACTCTCTTTGGGGAGACTCAGGGGTGATCTTGTTGTGTACGTTTTTATGTGAGTTGTTGTGTGAGATGTTTGTGAATCGTGACTGGTTACTTGATTTAAATTGTTGACTCA
Organism: Viscum album; assembly: GCA_963277665.1. Lineage (NCBI taxonomy): Eukaryota > Viridiplantae > Streptophyta > Magnoliopsida > Santalales > Viscaceae > Viscum > Viscum album. The sequence goes on from OY728160.1 coordinate 2,089,867,466, forward strand.
GCCCATTTTTATTACATGTGTTTACATGAGAACCTAGCATAGTAAGTGAATCTTATGAGAATTATTTCTACACTAGTTTAGACCACGCACTGGCTAGTGGCCCTTAGTTTGGACATTACTTTGATAGGGGATTGGGCCCCTCGGTTAGGACAGGTAGGGAAACACCGATCGTTTAGGAATTATTACATCATCAATAGTAGGCATGCCTTCAGGATGAGTAAAAAGTATAGTACGTTATGGATTGTTCATGAGATCCTAGTTTCGACCCATGTTTTCTTTAGTGATTATTTTTATGTGGCAGACGATTGAGAGGCCTAGTTCAGTTGTTAGTGCTCATTTGCAACTTTCTCATTACCCTTATTATGTCATGTGTGTTGTTTGGGGTTTTCCTCTTTACTAACAACTGAAATTTGGATTTCTAAATTGTTCACCAAAATGTTTTGAAAATGTAATGAATTATTTCCCTTCAAACATTAAACTTTTTTTAATTAAAATGGTAAATGGATTGTTACTTGTTTTGGAAATGTAAGTTTGTGTAGAAACCCATATTTTATATAATTTAGTTCAAACCTGGATTAGTAAATTCTTTATTTAAAGGTAGTGCTTTGGGGATAGTTTGTTGGGAATGCCTACTGAGTTTTTATACTCACACCTATAGTGTTTTCTTATTTCTAGTTTCTATTGTAGGTTTGAATTGAGCTTGCTCACTGTGTGAGAGAGTTGGTGGTGGATTGGTGAGAAACTCTCAGGGTCATGAGGAATTTTGGTCGTGGTCAGGTTAGTGTGTTGTTGTTGGTTTTTCTTTTTTGGGTGTCATTTATTCACTTTGCATTGTTCTACTTTTTCTGCTTCTTTATTTGTTTTCATTGGTAGAAATCATTCCCTCTTGCTATTTGTTGATTCCATGGTGCTTGTCGCTAGCCTAATAGGATCAGAAATGCCTCTCGGGCCTTTCCATGGATCGGCACGGGTGACCGGTCCAGGGTTGACCCGATTGGGTTCGTGACAAAATGGTATCAGAGGAGGTCGAATCTTGAGAGGACCTTATTTTTTAGAGAACCCATTGTTATTTGGAGTTGTCATGGAAGTGGGAGTAATATTTTTAGGACTTGAGGTGTAGGAATATGAAGGACATCATGAACCCTTGCTTGTTCCGAGCCCCGGGTTACTATGGGATGTCCGGGCATGTTGGTGTCCTTTGATTGTTGTGAATTGTTTTATATTGGGAAATGAAAAGGGAGTTGGGAAAGTAATCCCATGAGTTCAAAGGGTCTGGAAATCCACGTGGAACTAGGAACACTTCCCTAAAATTCTCTCCATGATGGTGGCGTGACTAGCATATGTACGCCAACCGTATGTAAGATTCACCCATCGACACTAGTTTCCCATGGTGAATTGTTTGGGAATTCATTAATTATAAAAACTGTTAGTAATATTTTATTTTGGAAATTGTGAAATGTTGAATTTGAAATGGAAAGGACAAAGTTTTGATTAAGTTCGTTGTTTCCTTTTTCCATAGTGTTCTCCCCCATAAAGGTTTGATGAATGTTCAAAGTGAATCTTAGGGTGGTTCACCCTTAGAGAATCCTCCAGTTGATCATTCCATAGATTACGTCCTTGAGTTTCAGAAACTGAACCCTCCTTTATTTTATGGACAAGCAGATCCCCTTGAGGCAGAGGAGTGGTTGTGGAAGATTGAGAGAAAAATTAGTTTCATTGGGTTGCCTGAGTCATTGAAGGTGAAGTTAGATAACTTTATTCTTGAAGGTCCAACCTGGAAATGGTGGAAGTGTGTTTCTCAAAGCAAGCCTCGAGAAGATCTCACATGGGAGTTCTTCATGTCTTAGTTTATCCAACAATATTTCACTGAGTTGATGAAGATGAGGAAGTGGATGGAGTTGTGTTGTGTTCAGTAGGTCGTTGAATCTGTATTAGAATTCTATCAATGTTTCTTAGACCTAGTTCCATATGACCAATGGCTTGTTTCAAACGATCCGGAAAAGGCTTAGCAATTTGAGTTTCAGCTTCGACCTGAGCTGTAGTCGAAAGTGGAAGAGCTCAACCTAACCCCCTTCTCGAATGTTGTGGGGAAAGCCTTTCTGGCCGAAGCTAACTTAGCAGGAGGACATGAGGTGGTGAATCCTTTCCCATCCTTGGGAAGTAGTGTAGAGGATGGATATAGGAAGAAAGAGAAGCAACCTGATGTTGGTGGCTCTAATAGAGGAATGAATAGACCTTCAGACCGCCGATCATATTCTTCATAGTGAAATGTAATGATCTATCACAAGTGTGGTGGGAAGGGTTATAAGATGTCGATGTGACCGAGTGCTCTGAGACCCTACCACATGTGTGGACGTCTGGGTCACTTGCATCGATTATGATAAGGTGTTTCCAAGAAGCACGATGAACCTAGACCTGGCCTGTCAATGGTCACCTCAGCTCGTCAGCAAAAGTATAACAATGTTTGGGATCAGTTTGTGGGTTTCTCTTTGTAGTGTTCCTCAGATGTAGTAGTTGTCTATTGTAGAATTTTGTGGTGTTCTTTTCCTTTAATTGAAAGAACAGTTTTTTCAAACCTCATTTAATCCTTGATTTTATTAGAAGTGTGTTTGTTGAAATTCTGGTTCGTGTGTTATGTTTAGGAATTTCAACATCCTAACTGTGAGGCAGGAGATGCTTTAATCATCAGTTCTCTATCCATAGGTCCCAGAGTGAACCTGGTGTGTATTCAGGAGAACCCCCATAGTGAAAAAGGGCCTTGGTTTAATCTTTATCCTTAGTGTGGCATGGTTTGGTTTTTATTGGGGTGTGAAATTGTTGATATAGCGATGGTGGTAGTTTTTATGCTCTACCATTTGGGCCCTTCCTGTCTCCCCCTCATGGTGGAGGTTTTTGGTCTGTGTGGGAAGTTTTCTAGTCTGGTTAATCTCGTCAGTTCTTATGGTGGGGATACCCACAGTGGGTCTCACAGAGTTACACCTATAATAATTTAGTGTTAGCCTGATCCTTATGGCGGGGAGTCCATTTGAGCCTCCCTGTTTTAGTATCAGAGTTCCTTTTCATGCATCATTTGGTGGCAGGTTGTCTCATGAGAAACCACATAATATTAATTTCTTCCTCTTGAGTAAACATTGGGATTGGAGTACACCCAACAATTTTTTTGGACTACAATTATGGGAATAAGTGTCGAGGGTAGTATAAGTTCATTCGCTCCTTGGTTGAAATGGATGGTTTGAGTTCTATTTTGTAATGGTTAAGGTGTTTGTGTTTTATGGATAAGTTGTGGGTCATGGGTTTTCAGAGTTTGTTTGGATCGATCAACTAGAGGCGCTTAAACTTTTGGAGGTGGGTGATAGTTAAGTAGTTTTATCATTGGTCTATATCTTATTGTGGCTTTTATAGGGCAGAAAGCGTTATGGTGGAGATAATTTTCACACCCTAACCTACCTAATTATTTTATTTTATTATTCCTTAAGCTTTTAAAATTTTTTGTTGAGGTTTGGGTTGAATCCTAGATGAGATTGTTTAGTTTTGTTAGAAGTGTTCATTTTTTTCAACTGACATCATTGGGTGCATGGGAAGAATGCATTTTTGGAAATCCCGCATGGATTCTCCTAGGAAATTGCATGACCTATTTTCCTTAAAAAATTGAATAATTCTTTTAATTTTTTTTTCTTGTATAATTTTTATTGTTTTTAATAATTTTATTAATATTAAGATGATGTGGATGGTTTTATTAATTTTATTTTTATCATTTTTATTACTATTAGTACTATTATTTTAATTATTATTATTATTATTATTATAATTATTATTATTATCATTATTATTATTATTATTATTATTATTTGGGCCAGTGCACGGGAACCACACACCTAGCAGAAGCCGTGCGGTTGGCCCGGGCACCAGCGCGGTTGCAGCATTTGAATTGACTAAATAAAAATAAAACGAATGTGTTGAAAATTAAAATTCATTTAAATAAATAAAATATATAATAATGATAATATTATTTTTCGTTAATAATAATATTAGATTATTATTAAAGAATTGTTATTAATAAAATTATTTTTTATTCTTTTTATATTTTTTCTAAATATTTTCTCATTATTATTATCTGTATTATTATTATTATTACTATAGAATAAAGTAATAATAAAAATTATTATTATTAATATTATTATCTTTTTTGTTTGGTTTTTCTATTTTATTAACTTATATTTTTTTTCTTTTTCTCTATTGTTCTCTAACCCTAGCTCTATCGCCTTCTCCCCTATATCCCCATGCATGCCGCACCTTCTTTCCTCTCATCCCTCTCTCTACAAGCCACCTCCGTCCTTGTTTCTTTGACCATCGCTATCCTCCTTTCCCAGCATCGCCAGCTCACCAGCCCTCTGTCCACCTCGGGCCACCCTGCACCCTTGACCATCCTCCTTCTCCTCCCGTTGTAGTGCCCAATAGCCCACCTCTAGCCATCCGCATGAGCAAGCCACACCCCCTCCCTGTGCAGCAGACTTCTCCGGCCGCACAGCCACCAACAGCCAACCACCCCAGCCTCCTCCCCCCTTTGATACTCTCACCTTCCACCATCCCCTTCCCTGCTTCAGTCGTCCAGCAGCGTCGCAACACCCCATCGTCATTCAACCAATAGTGGTGCGGCACCCCCGAAACCCTCCCCCTTCGCAACAATAGTAGCACGCCTCCTGCGGGAGTCCTCCATCCTCCCTCCAACTGGCCCCGCACCATCCAACACGCACCCACCGGTGGAAGCCTAACCTTATGACCGTTTCACGCTTGCTGACCCACCTTGTCGCCACCTCCATTTATTTCCAGAAACCCCCATCCACACACCCACTAGCCGGCGTGCCTTCTGCCTCTCACTTAGGCCACACACCCTCCTTTACGGTTGCCAAACTCATCTCCGACATGACCCACCTCTGGATCATCAGTGCGTCACCCTGCAAACCAGTCTCCCGGCCGCACAGTTCTTGTGCACCCCCTTTTCTAACTATCTGTCATTGTGCAATGCATCACGACCCTCCCCAGCTCCTTTGACCAGCTCCATCATCAACTACGCCGACCTTCGTGCCATCATTGACGACGTTGGTGACCTTCCCAGTGAACTGTGGCACCACACCCGACCATTCACCCTTTCATGTGACCTTGTTTGTCAAGCACGTATCTGTGTTGAGGTGAGGTTTGTGCTACTTATTCATTGGATTATTGTGAATTATTTTTTTTGTGTTTTTACTTATTTTTGTGGGTGTTGCAGTGCATTGGCAAGGTAATTTCGTGATACTAAAGTCATCGTCTTGCGTGTTCTTGTGTGCCTGTGCAAGGCGTGACGTGCCAATGTGTTCGAGCTGTGAGTCGAGGTAGGCCCCCACTGCACTTTCCATTATATTCAGAATTTATTAATTTCATGTAATTTCATTGATTTTAAATAAATAATAAATAATATTAAGTAGTTTTTTTAGAATAAATGTTCATTGTTAAAGATATTAGCTTTCTATTGAGCTTGAATTTCCCAAAAATATGTTATTTATTAATTTCTTGGAATTTCATTGATTTTAAATAAATAGTAAATAAATTCTAAATATAATGGAAAGTGTAGTGGGGGAAAATAGAATGTATATAGTGATTGGAATAACACATTGTTTTATGGATCAATTGATATGATTACAAGCGTGGAAAATAAAGAAGACCTTTTCAAAGATGTGATTACAAATATGCATGACGAAGAAGATTGTACTAAAGAAATGACTAGGACAGTTGAAGATAAACTTCGTGATTTCCCAAAATTGTTTGAGAAATTAAAGAGTTATGCAAAGATGCCATTATATGATGGTTTCCCTAAATATACATCATTTTGAACAATACTGAGGCTGTATAGTTTTATAGAAAGAAATAGATAGAGTGAGGCTAGTTTTATGTAATTACTTTCTCTCTTGAATGACATGCTCCCAGAAGATAATGAGCTCCCGAGCCAAACATATGATGCCAAACGAATTCTTCGCTCGATGAGTAATATAGCTGAAAGAATACTTTCTTACCTGAATAACTTTACACTATTTTTCAAGGACCACAAATCAATTAGATAATGCCCAAAGTGTGGTTCTTATAGATACAAGAGAGATGAATCCGGTCATACGAAAGTTTCATGGTACATTCCAATCATTCCAATGTTTAGGCGCCTATATAGATGTGAGGAGAATACATGCCAATTGACGTGGCATGCAGAAAGAAGAAATAAAGATGGAAAACAATGGCATCTGGTAGACTTTTCTCAGTGAAATAGAATTGATCATGAGTATTCTGACTTTGGAAACTAGACGAGAAAACTTCATCTTGCATTATCTATAGATGGAGTGAATACTTTTGGTTTTCAAATCAGCACTCGTAGTACATGGCTAGTTATGTTGGTAAATTATAAGTTTCCACTATGGTAATGCAGGAAATGAAAACACATCATGTTATCCATGATTATATTAGGTCCAAAACAACTGGGTAATGATATGATGTTTGTTTGGATCTATTTATCGAGGATTTGAAATTATTGTGGGATTCAAGTGTTACGATGTATTATGCTTATAGAAATAAATATTTCACGTTGAGAGAAAATTTGTATGGGATGATAACTTATTTTCTTGCTAATGGAAATTTTTCAGGATATATCATTAAAGGAACTCTTGGGTGTCCCATCTACGAACAAGGCACACAATCAATTAGGTTGAAACATTCATTGAAAACTATGTTTCTAGGACATCACAGATTTCTACCCCAACGAGATAAGTATTGATCTTGGCCGACATCATTCGATAGAATATCATAATAATTCCCACTACTATCTCCACTAATAGGTGATAAATTATTTGATAAAGTTAAAGATGTGGACACTACTTTTGGTAAATCATTTTTGAAAAACCTTACGAAAACTGGTTGGAAAAAGAAATCAGTTTTTTTAATTACATTACTGAAATTGTCTCTGCATTTGAAATTTTCTTGATGTTATTCATGTTGAAAAAATGTATGTGATAGTGTCATTGGAATATTTATAAAATAACTCGGCAAAATAAAGGATGGAATTAAGGCTAGGTTGGATATGGTTAACATGCGAATACAAGAAGAGTTGGCACCAGTGAAGGGTGAAAAACAGAAATTTCTTCCTCCTACTACATACACTCTTTCCATGCAGGAGAGATATCAGTTTTATAACTTCTTTAATGACATAAAGGTTCTTGAGGGGTATTCATAAAATATCAAGAACATCGTCTCAATGCACGATTTAATGTTAAAAGTCCGGAAAACACATGACTGCCATGTTTTGATGTAATATCTAATTCCAATATCTTCATGTTACATTTTTTCCAATAATTTCCTTCATACATTAATGAATCATCGTTTCTTTTTCAAAGATATATGTAGAAAAGTTATAGACCTGATGAAATTTCTGACTGTGGAAATAAAAAGTGTCATAATATTATGTGATTTGGAAATTTTTGTCCCACTATAACTATTTTATATGATGGTTCACTTGGTGGGAGAGATTCGGCTTTATGGTCATGTGCACTATATATGGATGTACACCAATGAAGGGTATATGATTAATTTGAAAGGGTATGTAAAAAATTGAAGTTGTTCAGAGGGTTGTATTATAGAGAAATATATTGTTGAGGAAGCCATCAAATTCTGTACCGAATACCTATCTGATGTACGAATAATTTGTCTAAAAAAATATCATCACACTAAGTGACTTTTAGGGGAAGGAATTTATATAAAAGAGGTAGTCACAATCAATATTACAGATCAAAAGTAGGCCCACCTTTACATTTTTCAAAATAGTTTGGACGTTGAACCATATTTTGAAGCCCACAAATTTTTTTTTATGCATTCAAATCTATCAAAGGATGAAAAATGGAGATCAAATAAACATAATAAATATTTTATAGGATGGTTTCAAGACCATATTTTTAAGGAGTCAAATGAAAATTCAGATTCAATTTCAGAATGACTATGATGGCTAGCCAGAGGACTAAGTGTGTACGTATTATCATAGAATGCTTATGTAATTAATGGTTATGAATTATATACTAATGAACATGATGAAGATAGTACCAGATATAATAGTGGAGTTACACTTGTGGTTAAAGCGATGGATTTTTCTGGTGCTAAGGACAGAAATCCAACTTACATGAATATTTCATATTTTGGCATCATCAAAAAATATGGGAGTTGGATTATACAACATTTTGAGTGTCGATTTTTCAATATAAGTGGGTTGATAACAAAAGTGTTATTAAAATAGATGAGTTGTGATTTTTTAATGTTTATTTTAGTAAGGAAGGGTACACAGAAGAACCGTTTATAATGGAATCATTGGAAGTACCTGTATTTTATGTTCTAGATCCTACAAATCAAAAAAGATCAATTATTCTGTTATTGACTAAAACCACTTACGAGTATGATAAAAATTCCATGGCGTATTACCTTTTCATTAGGATTTCACAATCATTTCACAGCAGTCACAGTGTAGAAAAAAAAATTATGTCAGAGGAGACTACAATGAAGGGATTTGGATTGTCGATAGAGGGGTCAAATCCCTTCAACATTAAAAAAGTGAGTTCAATAATCATGTTATATATTTTTTCTAATATACATCATGTTACATTATGATAATATCTATTCACTTATGATTTTAGGTTATCTAAATTAAATTCTAAACCACTTTTCCATATAATAACTTCTACACATAATGATGCTCCCAATCCCTAGGCACAATAGGTTTCTCAACCTACTACGACACGCAGTGCATCCGAACAACAAGTTTCTCAACCTATTGCCTTATGCTAATATATGTTTTTAACTACTATTATGTTATATAAATTAATTATTAAACCACTTTTGTAGATAATTACTTATTCACATGATGATGCTACCAATCCTTAGGAACAAAAGGTTTCTCAACCTGTTGCTACTTGAAGTGGAGACGAATAAAAGGTTTCTCAAACTATTTCCTTAGGTTAATATATTTTCATTGATTCTTTTATGTTATCTAAATTAAATGTTAAACCAAATTTTTAGATATTGACCTCTGCACATGATGATACTCCCTATCCTGAAGCACAACAGGTTTCTCAACATGGTGCTTCTCACAGTGAAGATGAACAACAAGTTTCTCAACCTATTGTTTCTCTCATTGCAGAGGTACAACCACCATCTGCACATGCTAATGCTAGCTTTTTGGAGCCAGAGGAACATATTGATAATAGGGGATCCATGGAAATTAAAGGTGATGAAACACCGATGATGCAGAAAAAATAGGAGTGTCGACGTTTGATGATATTAACAAAAATCATTAAGGCTAAAGAGAAAGACATATAATATGAGCTTGGATAGAATCAGCGGGGACAACAAGTTAACCCCAACAAGTCCATGTTTTGTAGTTACATTATAATCATCACTCATCAATGTGTGATGATTGTTGTAATGTCACGACACCATGTAATGGATGAGATTAAGACACTGATGTGGGGAGATATTATGATAACACTGTGATATCATTTTTTTAATTTAATAAAAATTAAAAAATGAAACATTGACTTTCACTTCATCATCTCTTGCAGAGTTCAATTATAGTATATGAATTGCACAAAGACTATGTCTTAGGGGTTTCTAGATGGATTTGTAGGGGTTTTTGCACACTTTTAATGAAATATCATTTTAAAAATATTGAAGGGAAAATAAAATCACACCCACCTCTTATTTATGCACACCTAATAACCCAATAATCATGGGATGCATTTACTAGTCATCATGCGAAGTAGTATTTTCAATTAAATTATGTTTGGTAAGTCGTTTTTTGATGGTATGTGTATTAATCACTTTTATTGATAGTGTTTTATTTATGAAAGAACAACTGAGTTCCGAAAATAAACAACGAGAATCAAAACCAGCGTACCCCTGCCATAAAGCAGGGATGTGGTATGCATCTATTGAAAAAAAATTGATATGTATTTTAAATATACCATAATACTTTTATGTTACATAAAACAACACAATACCTATGTTATTTTATTTATATGCAGCTTGAAAAGTCCAAACCCAAAACCACTTCAATCCCACACCATGTTTTATGGAAGGAGGCGCATGTAACTAATGATGGAAAACTAATAGATGAAAACACAAAAAAAGTGTGGGAAACATGTATAAGTAGGACATAATAAAAATTTGTTTTTATTTAAATCTCTATTACATAACAATGATTACTTATTTTCTTGTCTTTTCTATCTGACATAGTCACAAGAATCAACAATACCCACAATGGATGTAGACATACTTTCAATGTCCTTAAAGCAGCTAGGAAAGTATGGCCACATTAGAGGTGTAGGTTTTGGGGTGATACCCTGAAAGAAAATTGAGGAAAAAAACAAGAAGAGGATCAAACTGAGGAAATGAAGAATACGAGAGAATGATTAGCTATGTTTGAAGAATAATTACAATACTAGAGAGAGATGATAACAAATATCACACCCCGACCCGTATAATTATTTTAATTTATTATTCCTGTAGATTTTAAATTATTTGTCAAGGTTCGGGTCGAATCCCAGACGAGATTGTTGAGTTTTTTTAGAAGTGCGCATTTTTTCAGCTGACATCATTGGGCGCACGGAAGGAGAGTGTTTTTGGAAATCTCGCACGACTTCTCCTAGGAAACTATGCGACCCGTTTGCCTTAAGAAAAGAGCAATTCTTGTAATTTGTCGTGTCTTGTATAATTTTTATTTTTGTTAATATTTTTTTTATTATTAAGATGATGTGGATAATTTTATTTTATTTATTTTTATCATTTTATTATTATTATTATGATTATTATTATGATTATGATTATGATTATTATTATTATTTAGGCTGGTGCACGGGCACCACACGACTAGCGGAAGTCATGCGGTTAGCCCGAGCACCTATGCAGTTACAGAATTTGAATTGACCAAATAAAAATAAATTGAATGAGTTGAAAATTAAAATTTAGTTAAATAAATAACTTATATAGTAATGATAATATTTTTTTCATGAATAATAATATTATATTATTATTAAAGAATTGTTATTATTAAAATTATTTTTATCCTTTTTATATTATTTCTAAAGTTGTTCTCATTATTATTATCTTTATTATTATTATAATTATAGAGTAAAGTAATAATAATAATAATTATTAATATTATTATCTTTTTTTTCTATTTTATTTCATTTTATTTTTTATTTTTATTTTTATTTATCATTCCCTAACCCTAGCCCCCTCTCCTTCTCCCTCATTGCCCCTGCGCATCGCACCCTCTTTACTCACCTCCCTCTCTACACAGGTCGCCTCCGTCCTTGTTGCTCTGACCAGCACCGTCCTCCTATCTTGACGTCTCCAGCTCGCCAGCCCTTTGTCCGCTTTAGGCCGCCCTGCACTCATGAGAATCCTCCTTCTTCTCCTGTTTCCCCACCCAACATCCCACCTCCAACCATCCACATGAGTTGGCTGCACCCCTACTTGCGCAGCACACCTCCACCCTGCCCCGCACCCGCTGTCTGCGCTCCAAACCCATCCCTTGCATCTGTAGTTCACATGCCCAACACCACCCCCGGGCAATGGGATTCTCCTGCCGCACACCCACCTGTAGCGCGATGCCCTAGATAACACCCCCTTCGCTGCACCAGTCTTCTGTCAGCCCCTTACCTACTCCAGCTAGCCAACAACGGCACAATTCCCCATCGTCATCTAGCCAACAGCTATGCGGTACCCCCAACACCCTTCCCCTTCATGGAAATAGTCACGTTCCTCTTGATGACATCCTCCATCCACCCTCCTGCCGTCCCCACACCGTACAACGCACACCCAATGGTGGAAACTTCCATTTCCAGCTGGTGCACACCTACTACCCCAACTCTTCCCCACCTATGTTTCTTTCCGGAAACCCCTAGTCGCACACCCACCATCTGGTGCACCTTCTGCCTCTCACGTTGGCCACATGCCCTCCTTTTTTGTTGCCACACACATCTCTGGCATAACGTGCCTCCGGATCAGAAGTGTGTCGCCCCGAAAACTTGTCATCTGGCCGTGCAGTTCCTGCACACCCCCTTTTATATCCCCGTTCATTGCACAATGCATCGTGACCATCCTCAACTATTTTAACCAGCTACATCGTTAATTACACCGGCCGCCATGCCTCCATTGACGACATTGGTGACCTACCCAGTGAATCATGGCACCACACCCGAGCATTAAACCATTCATGTGACCCTATTATCCAAGTGCGCCTCTATGTAGAGGTGAGGTTTGTGCTTCTTATTCATTGGATTATTGTGAATTGGTGATTTTCTGTTCTTAATTACTTTTTCGGGTGTTTTGGTGCGTTGGTGAAGAAATTCTGTGATACTGTAGTCATCGGCTTGCGCATTCTTGTGTGCTTGGGTGAGGCGCAATGCGCCAGCATGTTCGAGCTATGAGTCAAGGTAAGTCCCCCACTGCACTTTCCATTATATTTAGAATTTATTAATTTCTAGTAATTTCATTGATTTTAAATAAATATTAAATATTATTAAGTGCTTAGTTTTAGAATGAATGTTCATTGTTAAATATAGTAGTTTTCTCTTGAGCTTGAATTGCCTAAAAATGTGTTCTTTTATATGGGGGTAATAAGTGTTGATAAAATGCACCATTGGATTCTGAAAATGTGTTTTAGATTTAAAATGGTGATTTTAGTTTCTTAAATGGGTTTCCAAGTGTGTTTTAGACTTTAATAGTGGTGTGTTGGTTCTTCTAGAAATTGGTGGGTGTTAAGTGATTGGTTAAGGCCCGTTTGGTACTTTAATAAAGAAAATGATTTTGAAAACACTCTTTGGGGTGACTAGAGGGTGATCTTGTTGTGTACATTGTTTGTGTGATTCATTGTGCGTGATGTTTGTGCATCGTGACTAGTTACTTGAATGACATTGTTGACTCACCCCCTTTTTATTACATGTGTTGACATGGGAACCTAACATAGTATGTGAATCTTCTCAGAATTATTCCTTTACTAGTTTAGACCACGCAATGTCTTGTGGCCCTTAGTACGAACTTTAATCTACAAGGGGATTAGGCCCCTCAGTTAGGCTACGTAGGGAAACACCGAGCATTTGGGTGTCATGACGTCATATAGAGTAGGCATCCCTTTAAGATGAGTCACATTTATAGTACGTTCTATATTGTTCACGAGCTCCTAGGTTTGACCCATGTTTTCTTTAGTGCTTATTTGTATGTGGCAGACGACTAAAAGGCCTGGTTCGGATACTGGTCCCTGATTGCAACTTTCTCATTTCCCTTATTGTGTGTTGTGTGTTGTGTGTGGTTTTCCTCTTGACTAACAACTAAAATTTGGATTTCTAAATTGATTGTGAAAATGATTTTAAAATATAATTCACTTTTTCCGTTTAAACATTAAACTTGTTTTTAAATTAAAAAAGGTCAATGGACTGTTACCTGTTTTGGAAATGTAAGTGTGGGTAGAAACCCATATTTTATATAATTTAGTTAAAACCTGGAATTAGTAAATTATTTATTTAAAGTTAGTGCTTTGGGGATAGTATGTTGGGAATGCCTTTTGAGTTTTAATACTCAGGCCTATAGTGTTTTCCTATTTTTAGTTTCTGCTATAGGTTAAACCTGAGCTTGCTCGCCTTGGGAAAGAGTTAGTGGTGGATTGGTGAGTTACTCTCAAGGTCGTGAGGAGTTTTCATCATGGTCAGGTTAGTGTGATGTTGTAGGTTGTTTTTTTGTTTCATTTATTCACATTGAATTGTTCTACTTTTACTGGTGCTTTATTTATTTTCATTGGGAGAAATTATTTCGTATTTCTCTCTATTGATTCCCTGGCACTTTTTGTCAGCCCAGGAGGATCGGGAATGCCTCTCAGGCCTTCCCATGGATTGGCTCAGGTGACCGGTCTAGGGTCAAACCAGGTTGGTTCATGACAACATGTTTGATGGGAGAGTCAAAGAGAAGAAACCACTCAAGAACAACCCATGCATGAAGACCCCGCCCCACCCCCACTAGTTTTAAGGTGATCCATTCCACTCAAAAACAATTCTTAACTGAGGTAGTAAATTTTATAATAATTTTTTCTCTGAAATGTGAATCAGATAGACACTAGACACTGGTACCTTTCTTGTATTGATATTATAAAGGGTGAAAATGATTGAAATTTATATCCATCAACACCCACACATTTCTTTGTAGAGAGGGATACAATGTTTAATATCTATAATGACATGATACACAATAGACCAATTATGATAGAACATGTCAAAGTGTCAGTTACTATATCCCTAGAGCTGAGTTCCTGAGCTACATGTTCCAATTGAAGATGAAGATATTGATACGGTCAAACATGATCTTGGAACATTCATCACATGGAAGTCACATCTTTTAAAAAAACATGTTGACAATGAGGTATTCAATTCTGATTTAATTTTTAAGATAATCCTAAAACATTTAATGAAGAAAGGTCTAAACCGATGCATTTTATTATAGATGGAAAGAGGGAAGGGGTGAAACAAAATACCATTTCAAAACAATCTCAAGGATCAAACAACCGATCAAAACGATCTACCCAAAGCACCTTAACCCCCCCATTATATATCCAAATTTATTATCATTGAATACTCATGTGGATACAAAGTTAAAAGCTGGTGGTAATCATATAATTGATTTTGAAGAAAATATATAGGAAGTGGAAGATCAAAACATCATTGGTATTGAGATTGCAACTGAAACCCTCAACTATGATTGGTTAGGCGGCTCAGTTTTAAATGCTTGTATGAGGTATGATTTAATGAATTGATTTTCCAAAATATAATATAATATGATAATTATGCCTAAATAAATTTTATATTTTTTATAGTTGTATATATGAAAAATAGTTGAAAGGATTTCCCCATGAACAAAAATTTGGACTTGTTGGTCCTCACATAACCTCTTCAGAACAAGAAGATGAAACTTCCAAGAAACACGGTGAAATAGTGGCAGGACTCCTCAAATCATTTAACAAAAAAAAATATGGATGAAAGACTCTTCTTAATACCAACAATACAGGGGTAAAAATCTAAAATTTAATCATATCAAATATATTTTAATTTCTTTCATTACTTATTCTTTTTTTATTCATAAGCAGTATTGGATGATCATTGTAGTCAATTTTTATACTCCAAATATTTATTTTCTAGATTCAATGCAAGGATATCAAACAAAAAAACCACACATGATGGTGTTTTCAAATTTTTAATACACTAAATACAACATTTTAGAACTAAAAATCAATTTATATAATTTATATTATATTTTATTAAGGATTCTATTATGATAGAGTGGTGCATGAATATCATCTACATCATGGAATGAGGATAGGGGAAAAGGACAAGAAACCTGAAAAGTACTATGACTGGATATAAATTTAGGTATATATAATAAGATCTCACTATCCAAACACATATAAAAATATTACTTATTTCTCTCAATGTTTTTGTTGTTCCCAAAATAAACAAAAAATAAAGATTGTGGTTATTATGTTTTGTAAATATATGAAAGAGATCATATTCCATGAACAAAACAGCATCCCAGAAGAGAAATTTTCAAAGATAATTACTATTTCATTTAATATACTTATTAATCCTCTATGAATTTATATTTTTTAGTACTACCATGACTGCAAAAAACTGTCATATTCACAAGACTGTATAGATATTCCTAGAAACAAATGGGAAGCATACCTGATAGAAGAATGTACAAATATAGAATGAAGATGGTAAACTTCTCAAATAATTTCAACTTTAATAATCTTGTCTGCATTATCTTTCTATTTATTTGATGGTAATGTTTTGATTTGTAGGGATAAATGACCCGCTGAAAATCATTGTCATTAGTGGTCTTTGTTTGCTCACAAAATGAATTGCATGTTGATTATTTTTTAAAAGAAATTGGTGGTCCTCATTTACAGGGTATGTATGTTGTTGATAGACTCTATAAGATAATGAATTTCCAGAAGGGGTTTCCCCATCCCTTGAGTTTTTTGTGAAATCTTCATATATAACAAACACATGATATTACTCTACCCTTATCATTCTCAACAATGAGAAAGTTTTTTCTCCAAAAAACATCGATTCAATTTGCAACATTGGCAGTTCCCCTCTTTAGTTAACCCAGTGAGGAACCAATTATCATATATTCATTAGGAGGTCCTGAATATATGAATGTTGGTTCTTTACTTGGATGACTAAAGCTACGCTGCAAGAGGATGTTATTTTGTGTCAACTATACAAGGATCAATGGTTTTTTCCATAATCCTTCTAAACTAGGTAGATTGAGCATACTGAGCGAGTTAGGTATCTTTTTTAGGTTTCAGAGGCAAGGTTGAATTAATTTTCAGGCAGAAAAATGTACTTAAAATTTTTTCTGATACTTTAGGAAAACGATCCATGGGTCATTTGTGACATGTAGGAATCAATCACACCTCAATCACATGCACAATGTCATTGGTATGATTCCAAATGTGTCTTTATTTAAAATTGACATTAATTCAAGTAAAAAACACAACTAACATATTGAAAACTGATGAAATTCATTCCAATTGTTTTGATACTTTAGGAAAATGATCTATCAGTAATTTTTGATTTGATGGATTCAACCACACCTCAATATGATGCACAGTGTCACCAGTATAACTCCAAATGTGTCTTGTTATTTAAAATTGACATTAATTCAAGTAAAAGCACAAAAATGACATACTGAATACTTATAAAATGCATTATTATTATTTTTATACATTAGAAAAATGATCCATGTGTCAGTTTTGACATGTAAGAATCAACCCCACCACATTCTGATGAACATTGACACCAATATGGAAAAATGTGTCTGTTATGAGTTTAAAATTTACATTTTAGTTCAAACCATATCACTCCCTAAAAACAAAAAAATGTGCTCCAATTGACTTCTAAATTAATGACAATGGTTCGTATGTCCTTTTTGACATGTATGAAGAAGTATAACATCATACCGATGCACGATATGACCAGTATGACTCCAATTGCATGTTTTTGGTTTGAAATCACATTTTAGTAAAAAAACACTACTGACATACAAAAAAAGAAGAAAATGAATTATGATTGTTTTGATACTTTAGGAAAATGATCAATCAGTCATTTTTTGACATGTAAGAATCACCCGCACCTCAATATGATGCACGATGTCACCAGTATGACTCTAAATGTGTCTTGTATTTAAAATTGACATTAATTCAAGTAAAAAAAACACAACTGACATACTGGAAACTGAGCAAACACATTTGGATTGTTTTGATACTTTAGGAAAAAAATTCATAAGTCATTTGGGACGTGTTGGAATCAACCCCACCTCAGTCTAATGCACCGTGTGATCAGTATGACAAAAAGTGTGCGTTATAAGTTTAAAATTGACATTTTAGTTCAAAACATGTCACTCACTGAAAACAATGAAAATGCGCTCTGATTGTCTATCAAATTATGGAAAGTGATTCATAATTCCTTTTTGACATGTATCAAGTAGTCTCATATCAAACTGATGCACAATACGACTGGTATGACTCAAATTTCATGTTTTTAGTTAGAAATGACGTTTCAGTAAAAAAACACAACTAACATACTGAAAATCAAGAAAATGCATTCTGATTATTTTGATACTTTAGGAAAATGATATATCAATAATTTTTGATGTGTATGAATCATCCTCGTCTCAATATAATGCATGGTGTCACTAGTATGACTCCAAATGTGTCTTGTTATTTAAAATTGGTATTAATTCAATTAAAACACACAACCAACATAATGAAAACCTAGTAAACACCTTCAGATTGTTTTTATACTTCAATAAAACAATCTATGAGTCAGTTGTGACATGTAGGAATAAATCCCACTCCAATATGATGAACCGTATCATCAGTATGACGAAAAGTGTCCGTTACGAGTTTAAAATTGACATTTTAGTTCAAAATGATTTATTCACTAAAAATAAATCAAACACGCTCCAATTGTCTTCCAAATTAAGGAAAGTGATTTGAAAGTCCATTTTGATGTGTATCAAGAAGTCTCTTGTCAATTCGATGCACGATGTGACAGGTATGACTAAAATTTGCATGTTTTCAGTTTTAAATGACATTTTAGTAAACAAAACACAACTGACATACTGAAAACTGAAGAAATGCATTCCAATTGTTATACATTTGGAAAACGATCTATCAGTCCTTTTTGATGTGTAGTAATCAACCACACCTCAATACGATGCACGATGTCACCGGTATGACTCCAAATGTGTCTTGTTTTTTAAAATTGACATTAATTCAAGTAAAAAACACATATGACATACTGAAAACTGAGAAAATGAATTCAGATTGTTTTGATACATTAGGAAAAAATTCTATGAGTTATTTTTGATGTGTAGGAATCAACCTAATCTCAATCCGATGCACCTTGTGATCATTATGACTAAAATTTCCCGTTACGAGTTTAAATTTGACATTTTAGTTCAAAATATGTCACTCACTGAAAAAATATGTGCTCCAATTGTCTTCCAAATTATAGAAAATGATTTTTAAGTTTTTTGTAATGTGTATCAAGAATATTCATGTCAAACCGATATACGATGCGATAGATATGACTCAAATTTCATGTTTTTGGTTTAAAATGATATTTTAGTAAAAAAAACAACTAACATACTGAAAAATGAGGAAATACATTATGATTGTTTTGATACATTAGTAAAATGATCTATCATTCATTTGTGACATGTAGGAATCAACCGCATCTCAATCCAATTCATGGTGTCATTAGTATGACTCAAAATGTGTCTTGTTATTTAAAATTCACATTAATTCAAGTAAAAAAACAACTGACAAACTGAAAAATGAGAAAACAAATTTGGATTGTTTTGATAGTTTAGGAAAATTATCCATGAGTTAGTTGTGACATTTAGGAATCAACCCCACCTCAATCCGACAAACGGTGTGACCGGTATGACAAAAAGTGTCCGCTATCAATTTAAAATTGACATTTTAAATCAGAATGTGTCACTCAAAAAAACCAAAAAAACACAGTCCGATTGTATTCCAAATTAAGTGCAGAAATTTATAAGTCATTTGA
This sequence comes from Viscum album, assembly GCA_963277665.1. Classification (NCBI taxonomy): domain Eukaryota; kingdom Viridiplantae; phylum Streptophyta; class Magnoliopsida; order Santalales; family Viscaceae; genus Viscum; species Viscum album. The sequence continues at coordinate 2,089,886,656 of OY728160.1, forward strand.
TATGTTTATGAATAATTCTCATGTCAAACTGATGCAAAATGCAATCGGTATGACTCAAATTTCATTTTTTCGGTTTGAAATTACATTTTATTAAAAAAACAAAACTAACATACTGAAAATCGAGGAAATGCATTCCAATTTTTTTGACACTTTAGTAAAATGATCCATATATCATTTTTGACGTGTAGAAATTAAATCCACTTTAATACAATGCATGGTGTGACCGGTACAACTCTAAATGTGACATTTTTATTAAAAATTGACATTTTTTAATGTATTCTTCATATTAATGTTTAATTTATTTCATTATAGTATTACTAACATAATATTTGTTTTTTTATATAGGTGGAACCTTTTTCTCTAGTTGGGATGATTTTTTAGTGACTATTACCATTAGAGGACATTTTTTAGAGGGGACCACGAACGTCAAAAGAGAAAACATTAATGTTTTTAACTGTTTTTTGGATATTTGTAAATGTAATTTTATAAAACATTTTTCAAAATGTATATAGAAGTGTTTTTTTATACATACCTAGAGTGAATATTGTTGTATTCATGATTTTAATAAAATGTATATAACATTGTTTATTAAACTTTTGTGTGTGCTGCTATTTGTTTCATCATTTTCATTGGGTATGTGGTTCTTTTTTATATACAATGGGTGGTTATTTTTAGCAGGTTTTTGATTAATTATGCAGGTTATTTTTGTTGGTTTTGTTATTTTGGTCTTCTAGTGATTTTTTGAAGGTTTTTGGGTGTGTTTTTATATAAACAGCACGCCCAGACAGAGAATCCTCTATCATCCCAAATTGAAGTGACAACAAATGGAGACTTTATCAGCGCTTCGAATAACACTGATAAAAGGGGGGTCTTTATCAATTCTTTTTAGGGTACTGGTAAAGGGTGTCCTTTAAAAGCGCTAAAAATAGAGCTGATAAAGGGGACCCCCTTTAATAGCGGCTCGATTAATAGTGATTTTTTAGATCTAATAAAGGAATTTTTTAGCATTGATAAAAGTCTGTTTTGTGTTAGTGTACATGGCCTCAATCATCAATTGCATTGCCGCTACTCTGCACCTGTTAAATGATGACATGCTGTAAATGCTACTGCCAATGCGGTAGCCCCCTTCTTGATTCCGGTTGATGACATATAGAACATCATTCCAAGAACCTCTCCGTATGTACAAGATAATTGCGTCGATGTTGTCGTGTCACACGGGCCACCAAAAAAAAGACAACCCCATCATGGGTCTCCCTTTCCGGTTACATCTAGGTGGCACACCCATTTAAATATGTTACCATATCCTCTTATATAGACATTGAATCCATAATCACCAATTTATACATCCAACATCCCTTTTCATCCATTAATATTGATAATTAAATCTTTGTTACAGTTAGATGAAAAATCCTTAATTAATGTGGCAATCAATATCTCCATCAATATAATTTTCTCTCTCATCAATAAATATGATCAATCCCAACATGCCAATGCATTAGGGGTTGGTGACGAGCAGACCCTTCACTCAGATGTTGGAAGCCAATTCTTTCTAGGGTGGCGGCCGTGGGCGTGAAGTCGTTGGAGCTATCGCAAAGCAGGGGAAAGAGGCGGATGCCAGTTCGCCATCCCAGGTCCCGATGGAAACTCCAATTTTTAAGGAAATAGTTGTTTTTTAGAAAACAGATGATCGTGTTGCTCGGAGGAATGTGGGTTTCTGAGTTTTTGGTTGGTTGACTAGTTTCAGTGGGTGGTGGCTGTGGGGGGAAGGTGGGGTTAATATAGAGGTAAGCGGCAGAGACCCACATGGAGGGGATGTCCAGTGGGGAACTGCTTTGAAGTTTCCCCAATTGTGGGAGTCAAAAAATCCACATGAGGGATCTATGCCTAACATGACACAAAATAAAAAAAAACAAAAAAAAACAAGAAAACAAAACAAAAAAAACCAATAAAGGAATCATTGTGTATGCATGGGTATATTAAGGTATGAGACTTGAATTACATCTGGGATCAAATTTTTTTCCAATCACCTAATAAAATAATGAATTAAGGGAACTCAGTCGTGGACTCAGGAGAGTTCATACTATTGGATGGAAACCTGGGGTCTGGTTGTATTCAAATACTTAAGATGGTAAAACAAACATGTTAAATATTGAAGTTTTCTTGAAGAATTAATAATAGTTCTCCAAAGGAATTTTCAAATATTAATTTCTAATTATATGTTGTTCTGTGAAACATTCCAAATGCAACTGTTAAGAATTGAATGTTATTATTGTAATATATAGTCTATCAATTAATTAATAATACAATAAATTATTAGGAAATAAATTATATTACCTAAATATTAATATGGAATGTTATTGTAAATACGATAATTAATTATATACCTATTTAATGTATTAAATTCATTTTGACAAATTTATTTATTACATTTATGAAAATTAATCATCATACATTAGTACTTCTTGTCGACAGAGTAAATCGTGGTGGGTTCTTAATGGTGTAACCTCTTTAAATATAATCTTCCCACACTTAATAGATTAAGAAAATATACACCATAGTGTAGAAGGCATTTAGCTTTTAATTCCCCTTTTTTTTGTTTTTACAATGGCATGAGGTAAGTAAAATATTCCTTTTGTTAAAGAAATTTTACGATTATACAATCATAAATTCTTTAAAATTTCTTATATTTGGTATCAGATGGAGGATTATACTTCTGTCTTGTAATAGAACCTCTTACACTCTATTTTATCAAAAAAATCTTATAATTTCAGATTTGGAAATTACACATTTCCTTATCTACTATCGTCCTATTTATTTCTTCACTTTCGATTATTAAATATGTTTTAAAAATTCTTAATTCATTAGTCATGATTTTTTTGTAAATATTATTAAAATTAGTATTCACCACAACATTCCTAATTAAATAAAATTTACATATTCAGTAAAATCACATTAAAAAATACATTCATTTGTTGCAATTTTAGTAATCAAAAGATATTTAAATATCTTTATTTTCATTTGAAAAAAATTAAATTAAATGTTTGTAATTTTACAACAGGTATTACCAACATTAAAATTTTAATATTTTGACATATGGTTGAATTATCAAATTATAATTCAATAATTGATCATTTAAACTATCAATTTATAATTATGTGTTTTTTGTAAATTTTATTAAATTGGGTTTTTCCACAACACTCATAATTAAATAAAAAATTACATATTTCTTAAATCACATTAAATAATATAATATATTTTGTCCCACATGATTTTTAATTATATTTTGTATTATTAATATTAAAAATTTAATATTTCATTATATGGTTTGTTGAATTATCAAATTATAATCAAATTAATTAATTGAAATATTACTTGATAATTCTTGATTTATTACATGAATATATTCAATTAAATTTTTTCCCATAGACAATTTTATATTTTTTAGACTCTTGTTGATAGAATTTACTATTTAAATTATGTACTTTAGACTAAAAATCATGTATTTAATTTGCTGTTATGTCGTCAGGATTTTCGGATATTCATTGTGACATTCATTGAATTAAAGGGTGACAACATTGAAACTTGGAAGGATAGAATCCTTCTTCATTTGGTATGGATGGAAATTGATTATAATATTCAGAAAGACAAACCACATGTAGTGAATAATGACAGCACACTAGATGACATATCCCTTTATGAACATTGGGAGCGGTCAAACTGTCTTACTACAATGTTCCTAAAAACTAAATTATGTGCTAGCATTTTTAGTTCAATCGATGGAAATAATAATGTTTGTAACATGGTAAAAGCTATAGATGACCAATTAATCTACTCAGATAAATCATTAGCAAGAACATTAATCATTAAGTTATCATCCATGAGACTCATCACTATGAAAGGTGTGCACGAGCACATCATGCAGGTGAGGGATATTGCGACTCAACATAAGAATCTTGAGGTTGATATATCCGAGCCATTTCTAGTGAATTATATTATCAACACTCTACCACAAAAATATGGCCCATTTAAAAACTTTTATAATACACATAATGATAACTAGTCAATTAATGAATTAATGACTATGTGTGTTCAAGAGGAGGAAAGGCTTGTGGTAGAAATGGGAGAAACCAATCTATAGATAATGCACCAGAAACAAAAGGGTTGTGAATTTTAAGCTAATAAAAAAGGGGAAAGATAAATTTCTTCCTCAACTAAATATTAATAAGTAAGTCATTTGTTTCTTCTTTAAAGGAAAGGGCACGTAATGAAATTTTTTCCTAAATTTCAGAAATGTCTTGAAAATAAAGGTATTTCAATCTAATTGGTTTGTTATGATTCAAATATGGTTGATACAATATATAACATTTAGTGGATTGATTGTGGTTCTACAATCCACATTGTCAATACCTTACAGGTTATGTAAAACCTAAGGAAACCAATGGATAGTGAGCTTGGCGTGTATTCAGGAAACAAGATGTGCACACATGTGAAAGCCTTGTGGACATGCATTTTAGTGTTAACCACTGGGATTAATTTTCATTTGGAAAAGACATTTTATATTCCATGTTTCTCTAGAAAAATAATTTTAGTTTCAAAACTTGTACCGTTGGGGTTTACATTAAGATTTTGTAAAACTAATTTTTCCTTGATATATGCAAATGACATCGTTGGATGTGGTACCTTGAAGGATGGGATTTTCACCATTTATTTTCAAATTAAGATTGATAATGATAACATGCATGTTCATACTAGAATTAAAAGAAGTGTTATAAATGAAAAATCTTCTATGTTGTGGCACCTAAGATTAGGTCATATCTCAAAAGAAAGGATTCAAATATTAGTTAAGGATGGGGTACATAGTCTTCTTGATTTCACTGATTTTAAAACATGTGTGCATTGCATTAAGGGAAATCTAACCAATAAATAATAGAAATGTGCAAATAGAAGTTCATCCATATTAGAAATCATACATACAAACAATTGTAGCTCATATATGGATTTACATAATCATAAGTTCATTATTTCATTCATTGAAGATTATTCACAATATATGTATCTCCATTTTCTTCACAATAAAAATGAAGCACTTGACACCTTTAAAATTTTTAAGGATGAAGAAGAGAAATAATGTGGTAAAAAAATTAAGATCATAAGGTCAGATTTAGGTGGAAAATATTATGGGAGATACACTGAGGATGGACAGTTTCCTGGACCATTTTCAAGGTTTCTTAAAGAAATGGAATAGTTGCACAATACACTATGCCAGGTTCACCAGACCAAAGTGGTGTAGTCGAAAGAAGAAACCGAACATTAATTAAAATGGTAAAATGTTTACTTAGTATATCTAAGCTACTTATATTCTTGTATATGAATGCACTTAAAGCGGCATCATGCATTTTGAATCGGGTTCCAACAATGGGAGTTTCAAAAACAACTTTTGAATTGTTTAAGTGTTGGAAACCGAGTTTTCGGAATGTATGCATTTGAGGATGTCCTTCAAACGTGCATATTTATATTCACATGAAAATAAGTTGGATCCTAGGAACATTAGTGGAAAATTCATTTGATATACCAAAAGGTCTAAAAAATATCATTTTTATTGTCTATTATTGAATAATAGAATTGTGGAATCAATAAACAAAAAATGTCTCAAAAATGACATGATTAGTTGGCTTGATATTATTAAAAAAATTTATTATGATGACCATTCATAATATCAAACCTCTAACTCGGTAGATAGATTGATAATTTTTCACAAAAAACCTCATTTTTGAACAAATATCATTCCACTGACGGTTGATAATCATCCTTTGGTCAAATTGTTCAAGAATAAAAAACCCTTGAACAATCAGTTGAACCAAAAATTCCTTAATAAAATTGTGAATCATTGAGAAGATCCACAATGATGAGAAAGCCATAAATTTTCAGTGATTATATAGTGTATCTAAAAGGATTTGACTACAATATTGGAGTCGAAAATGATCTTGAAACATATTCACAGGCCATGAGTTGTGAGGAGTCAAATATGTGGTATGATGCCATGATGGAGGAGTTGAATTCCATGAAGAGTAATGATGTTTGGGACCTTGTTGAGTTTCCTTTTGGTGTAAAACCATTTGGATGTAAATGGGGTTTTAAAACGAAGAAAAAATCATTTTGAAACATTGAATGATATAAGGCCCGACTAGTTGGGGTTCACTAAAAAGGAAGGGATTGATTATACTGACACTTTTTCTCTAGTATCCAAAAAGCATTCCTTATGAATTATATTAGAATTAGTATATCATTTTTATTTTTAATTACAACAAATGGATGTGAAAACATATTTTTTGAATATTAATCTAGATAAGGAGGTTTACATGAAACAACCTGAAGGATTCATCTCTAGTAATGGTGATAATTTGGTGTGCATGCTTAAAAGGTCTATCTAGGGTTTAAAAAAAGCATTCCAACTATGGTATTTAAAATTTCATGATGTAATTACTTTATTTGGTTTTGAATAAAACATTATAGATCAATATATATACTAGTTTATTAGTGGGAGTAAAATATGTTTTCTTGTTTTATATGTATATGACATTTTACTTGCCATAAATGATAAGGGTTTTCTATATGAGGTTAAACTGTTTCTCTCCAAAAGTTTTGACATGAAAGATATGGGTGATGAATCATATGTAATTGGCATGAAGATTCATATGGATAGGTTGATAGGTATTATAGGCTTGTCTCAGGAAACCTATATTAATATTGTCTTAGAGATATTTCATATAAAAGATTGTGCACCAAGTATAACACATGTTATTAAGGGTGATAAATTCTATTGGAACCAAATCCCTAAAATGATTTTGAATGAGACAAAATAAAATAAATCCTATTTTCTTCCACTGTTGGTAGTATAATGTATGTTCAGGTTTGAATGAGTTCTGGCATTACATTTGTAGTGGGAATGTTGGGGAGATATCAGAGTGTTGTGGTTACAGACCATTGGAAGGTCATGAAGAAGGTATTGAGATACCTCAAAGGAACTACAAAATACATGCTTATATATAAACGCACTCTCAATTTGGAAGTCATTGGATACTTCGATGCAGAGTTTACTGGTTGTGTTGATTCACCCAAATCAACTTCAGGATATTCCTTTATGATGGCTAGAGGAGCTGTGTCTTGGATAAGTGTCAAACATACACTAATAGCGACTTCTACTATAGAAGATGAGTTATTTTCATATTTTCATGCCACTTCCCACAGTGTATGGATAAAGAGTTCCATTTTGGTCCTTAAAGTTATGGATTCTATTTTAAGGATATTGATTATATATTGTGACAATTCAGCTGATGTATTTATGGATAAGAATAACAAAATTGGGAGTCAAAGTAAGCACATCAACATCAAATACTTATCCATAAGGGAACATGTTAAAGATAAAAAGGTGGTCATTCAACACATCAACATCAAATTGATGATTGCAGATCCTTTGACTACAGTCATGCCTCCATTTAAATTCATGGATCATATAATATGTATGGGATTATGTTCTATATTGTAAATTTGTTGAATTTTATTTAAAAGACTTTATATTTAAGTATTTTTCTCTTTAGTTTAAGTGTAAACATTCATTACTTGAGATTTTTTTTGGGGCTACAGAAAAAACCATACAGTAAAGGTTTGTTCATATGGAGAATAAACAATGTGGTTAAGGTTTATTCATTAAGTTATCTATGGGTATGTGGTATATTTTGATACATGGAAGGGAATAATAATTATTTAGTGTAATACCACTATGATCCATATATCAGGTTTCCATTTAAAGATGAAGACTGAATTCATTCACATTAATTGGTTTAGACTAAGTGGGAGAATATAATAAATGGTCCATTAATTAATTAATTTGACAATAAATTATATTATCTAAATATTAATATGTTACATTATGATAAAAATGATAATTTATTATATGTGTATTTAATGTATTAAATTCATTTTCACCAATTTATTTATTACATTGTTGGAAATTAATATCCATACATTAATACTCATTGTCGACAATGTAATTCCTAGTGGGTTCATGATTGAAGAACCCCCTATAAATATAATCACCCTGCACTCATCGGATTAAGGATATGGCATCCCACCTTTTTATTACATAACTTTACATTACATTTTACATATAGAGGATCTTTAAAGTATAGTGTCTTGGAAATCATGAACATAACACATGAAAACAACATAAAAAATCCTCTAATAAACTTGTAAGGATTAATCATAGGTTCATACTACGTACAATTACTACATCTCATAACCTGGAGACATACATCAAAGGAAAGGGTGAGTATAAGGCTCAGTAAAGAAAACAAGTGAAACTGTTGACATGTGATCTTGAGAAATATTAATAAAAATATGATAAAAGTCATAAAGGAATGAGAAATTGAAGAATAGAAATATCATAATAGAAAGAACATGAATCATAATTTGAATATGTGGCTACAACCTTTCATTTAGACATTCATGAACATATCACCAAGGTTTTTCCCCGAGGTGTCATAAAAATTACAAAGGTTATTCACCAAGGTATCGTGAAACTTGTCATCTCTAGAGATTAATTCTTTACCCAATGCATTGGAGTGCTATCAGGGTGCACCTTTAATATGTATTTACTTTCATGTGATCCACATAGATCATAATAAAACTTTAATAAATAACCCAAATAGAATAAAATAAATGGGTTTCATGTCAAAATCGTGACGTTTAAAAAGATATTAAAAAGAATAAGATCATTATGTCATTTATAAACTACGAAAAGGGTGTGAGGGTTATATGTATTTAAATTCCAGAATAAAATATATCATATTTATATATTTATAAAAACACATAGATTCTAAATAGTTCTGGGTATTCACATAAATAAAACAAGAGAATTTTTGGAGAGAAAGAGAGAGAAATTTTGAGACGAAATTTTTGCAGCATAAGTGATATATAACATGGTTTTAGAAAATAAAAAAAGAGAGGGGAGAAGGGTCTACCATCGATAAATGGATCATTTTTCAGTTGAGGGACATAATCAAAATAAATAAGATCATGGTGTGGATATTGGAATAACACACCACATGAAAAGGAAACTTGAAAGGAAAGGGAAAGTGCGATTTCTTTTATGAAAATTTGGCAGCCTAACGACGTCACTTAAAAATTAAGAAAACAAATTGATGAGAGCAAAAAGGGTCTCTAAAAAATTATACATTAAATGGATCGTAATGAGAACATATAATAACATACCCTCAACATAAAAAGATTGAAATTAGAAGACACACCATAAAGGAAGTCATGACTTAAATTAGGAGGGTGAAAGGATCCCTTACCTTGAAGAGTAACATTGAAAGCGTTATGTTCGGGACCTTGAGAGGCTTGAGGGAACCTTGGGAGGACTCCTTGGGAGGTAAGGAGACCATAACTTCATTGAAGATGATTTTGGAATGAAATGAATGAGGGAAATGTCTTGGTATTTATAGGAAAAGTGAGGGAATAAATTATTAATTTCCAAAGGACACCTCATTAGTGGTATTTTAAAAACCATGGGATTACCCATGGTATTTACCCATGATATTGGCCACTTGGGACACCTCATATAATATCTCACTATTCATTAGTCGACCAGAAATCTTACATAATTATTACATTATTAACGATGTCATTAAACACCCGAAACTCAAAACTACATTTTTAATATTCACCAAAAATTCAACTATTTCAGAAAAATCCCAAAAATTAAACCTAACCTAATATCGATTCTGTGAATTCAAAAATGAACTCCATTTTAAGAAAATAATTTTCTAATTATTTTAATTTAATTTTTAAATAAAATCATTAGTTATTCCAAAAATAAAACTTTAAAACTATAACTCATTTTTTAACACCATAAAAAAGTAATCAAGGTCCCATAAAATTATCATATAACTATAAGAAAATTATTTAATAATTTATGATTAAATTTTATGAAAATAAATTTCAATTTTAAATTATTAAATTAATTATAAAATTGTAAATAAAATTTTATGACAAACAAAAATACCAAAACTTAAACTTTGATCGTTTTTCACTTTTAAGATGTCTAAAATGTATTTATACATTCAGGGGTGAAGTTTCTATTTTTTTGGTCAATTTACTATTCATTACCATTCATTACTATTCATATGGTTATGTTACTATTCCTACTTTACTATTCACTAAAAACCAAGTTGATCTTATTAGACTCTAAATTTCTCACTAATAAAAACTGTAGAAGATCATTTTTTGAAAATAATTTCACATTATTAATTATTTAATGAATAAAAAATATTTTAAAATACCTTTTTTGCTAAATTCATCAATAATACACATCCTATATTTATCCGGATATTTGAAATTCACAGACTTTTCTGTAAGAAGAAATAACAATTTTATTTACATAAAAGGATTACACAAAGCATCTAAGGTCTCATTACATAACCCCTTATAACACCAGTATAAGACCTAAGTGTAAGGTGTGCTATTGTGATAGAATCTTGGGGTGGCTCAGAAAACATTGCCCGAGTGGTGATTTCTATCAGCTCGAACTTCTCTTTTAGGTGATTCCATTCAAGATTCATATATTGCTGTTCGGATTGGGATTGGTCTAGAGAAAATCCCAGTGATGCTACCTCTTTCCCAAGCTCCAACGGATGGGCTTCATATGGCCCGAGTCTATTAGATGATGCCATCGACTCTCCTTTCTATATTAATTAACCAAAATAATTTGAATTTATAAAAAATAATTGTAACGTTAAGAATTTAGTTTCCAATGGTCATATTGACCAATGGTCATATAACAGTCGAAACCCAACAATCTCATTTAATTATACTCACTTCATTAATTAAAGGATATAGTTTTCCTGAGTATAAAATAAAATAACACGAAAAATTTAGGAAACAAATATATTTAAAAAGTTCAGGTCATTACATTCTTCCCACCTTAAGAAATTTCATCCCTAAAATTTTATCTCCTACCCTCTGATGGGAATAGGTGTGTGTACTTCTGTCTCATAGACTCCTTCGGTTCCCACATGGATTCTTCACGTTTGTGGTTCCTCCACAACACCTTAACAAGGTGGGTAGTCTTGTTGCTTAGAACCTTGTCTCTACAATCCAAGATCTTCACTGGATACTCCGCATAAGAGAGGTCAGGTTCCAGTTGTACCACCTCGTGATTTAGTACATGTGAAGGGTAAGATATTAACTTTCACAAGAGGGATATGTGGAAGACATCATGGACTTGTGCTAGATTTGGAGGAAGTGAAATTCGATAGGCCACTGCTCCCACATGATCGAGGATTTAATAGGGGCCAATGTACCTAGGGCTGAGCTTCCATTTCTTCCCAAACCTCATGACTCTCTTCCTAGGTGAAATCTGTAGAAAGAATTTGTCACCAAAATCAAAATACATGTCCCTTCGATGGTTGTTGGCATAGCTCTTTTTCTGACTCTGAGTATCCTTAATGTGTTATTGGATGGCATGGACCTTTTCTATCATCTCTTGCATAAGATCAGGCCCAAGAATCATTCTCTCACCAGCTTCATCCCAACAAGTAGGTGTTCTACATCGATTCCCATATAGAGCTTCATAGGGTGCCATTTGAACGCTTGAGTGGAAGCTGTTGTTGTAAGAGAACTCAACTGAAGAGAGATGTTAATCCCATCAACCTTTAAATTCCATTGAGCAAGTTCTCAGCATGTCCTTGAGTGTTTGAATAGTCCATTCAGATTTACCATCAGTTTGGGCATGATAGGTCATACTGAAATTCAATTCACTTCTCAGAGCTTGTTGAAGACTTCTCCAGAATTTTGATGTGAACCTTGGATCATGATCAGATACGATAGAAATTAGAACTCCATCCAGCCTTACCACTTTCCTCATGTAAATCTTGGCAATTTTATCAAGAGATAAATCTTCCCGAATGGAGATAAAATAGGCATTCTTGGTGAGATGGCCCACAACAACCCATATCGCATTATTTACTTTGGAAGTTCTCAAGAGACCAGTGATGAAGTCCATAGTGATATTGTCCCACTTCCATGCTTGTATGGGTAGTGGTTGCAATACCCCTTTAGGAACATGTCACTCCGGATTCACTTGCTGACATACTAAGCATCTTGAAGTTTAGTCAGCAATCTCCCTTTTCATATTATCCCACCAATAATGATCATGAATGTCCCTATACATTTTCGTGCTACTATGATGTATAGAGAATGTAGAGCTATGAGATTCATCCATCAACTCCTTCTTTATTTCTGAAGTAGATGGAACACATAGTCTTGTTTGAAATTTCAGTACACCTTCATGATCAGTATTGAACTCAGGAAACATCCCATCCTTCACAACCTCAAACTTCTTCTGTAACAAAGTACATTCTTTATGATATTTCTTTATCTTCTCTAGTAGTGACGGTTGAGAAATCATTTGGGTTAGGGTTGATGATTTCCCTTCCTTTATAATTCCCATGTCCAGATTTACTAGGTCATTGATCAAAGGATCTCTTTGAACCCTCATAATGGAAAGAACAACTGGGTCTTTCCTGCTTAATGCATCAGCAACTTTGTTTGCTCTTTTGGGATGATAATGAATTGAAAAATCATAGTCTTCAAGGAGTTCCAACCATCACCTTTTTCTGTTGTTCAATTCCTTTTGTGTGAAAATACACTTCAAACTTTGATTGTCTATGTATATATCACATTTCTCCCAATAAAGATAGTGCCTCCTTATCTTCAGAGCAAAAACGACCACAGCCAGCTCCAGATCAAGTGTAGGATAGTTCTTCTCATGAGTCTTATCCGTCAAGATGCATAAGCAATGACCTTTTCATTTTGCATGAGGACGCACCCAAGCCCTTTTATAGATTCATCACTAAAAATAACGAATCCTTCTCCACTTGAGGGCAGAGTTAACACGGTTGCAGTAAACAATATCTTCTTCAGCTCTTGAAAACTTTCCTCACACTCCTTTTTCCAGATGAACTTGAACCCTTTTCGAGTTAAATTGGTTAATGGATTATAAACTCATGAAAAGTTTTTCAAAAACCTCCTATAATATCCCGCTAATCGAATGAAAACTATGAATCTCATTTATTGTTGTAGGTTAAGGCCACTCTTCTACAACTTTTATCTTTACAGGGTCAACTGTGATTCCTTCATTGGTTACAATGTGCCCCAAGAAAGAAACTTGTTGTAACCAGAATTCACATTTACTGAACATTCTTAAAAGTATTTCCTTCCATAGAGTTTTCAAAATAACCCTTATATGATCCTCATGCTCCTTAATACTTTTGGAATATATCATAATATCATCAATAAAAAGTACCCCAAAGTTATCAAGGTAGTTCTTAAATAATCTATTCATCGAATCCATAAAAATAGAAGGTGCATTAGTCAGTCCAAAAGTCATAACAACAAACTCGTAATGCCCATATCTTGATCAAAAAGCAGTTTTTGGAATATCTTATTTCTTCACCCTCAATTGATGATAACAAGATCGAAGATAAATCTTAGAGAAGAATTGAGCCCCATGAAGTTGGTCAAATAAGTCATCAATTCTTAGAAGAGGTTATTTTTTATTTACTGTGATCCCATTCAGTTCTCTATAATCAATGCATACCCACATTGATCGATCCTTCTTCTTCACAAAGAGAACAGGTGCTCCCTAAGGAGACACACTTGGCCGGATAAACCCCTTCTCCAAAAGATCTTGGAGTTGTTTCTTTAATTCATCCAGCTCCATATTTTCCATCCTATATGGGGTCTTTGATATCGGATGAGATCCAGGTATGAATTCATTGGATAACTCTACCTCTCTTTCTAGGGGAGGTCCAGGCAACTCCTCAGGAAATGCGTCAACATATTCCAGGATGATGGGGACATTTTATATCCTCAAACTCTCATTTCATTCTTCTTCTTCACCAATCAATTCCATAAAGAAGGATATAGGAGGTTCTTCAAGACAATGATCAGGTTGAGATATCTCTCCTTGGAAGATAACTGTAGGTTTTCTATTTAAGACTACTGAGATTTCCTTACTTCTTCATTTGATCTTAGCATTATACTTTGAGAGCCAATCCATCCATAGTATAATGTTGAATTCTTGCATGGGAATGACTACTAGATTTGCGATAATATTGTTCTCACCAAAGTAAATACTAGAGTTTATAAACACTGATGATACTTGGATAATCCCACTAGTAGTCTCGACTAATAACTCTACTTTTAGAAAATTGGGGGTTGATTCTAAATTTTTGCAAAATTAGAGGAAATAAAGGAATGTGTAGAACCAAAATAAAACAAAGTAATTGATAGATTTGAGATAACAATAAGAGTTATTGCCACCACATCATTTGGAGCTTCAAATTCAGCTGTCGTGATAGAAAAAGAATGACCTTTCTCCCTTGGCCTTTGCTAAGGCTGATGGTGGTTCCCCTCCACTGACCTCGGATTTGGACAGTGATTGGAAAAGTGCCCAAGTTTTACACACTTAAAGAACTAGACATCAGGTAGGGCCTGCACCATCTTCCCCTTGTCGTTCATGTTTGGAAGTTGGGGTTTCACCTCACTACGATAATTCCTCGCAATATGGTCATCTCTTTCACACTTGTAGCATTTATCGCTCAGGAGCATGCAGTTCTCTGAATGCTTCTTCCCACATTTATTACATGTGGGAAGTTGAACTTGCTTGCCTCATCTTCCTTGATCATAGGTCCTCCCTAAGCTGGGATCCATCGATCTCTTTTTTCCCTTGATTTATGAGACCACTGCATCTCACCAAACTCCAGTTCGACTTTCATCGTACTCCGCACGATCTCCTCATAGCTATCATAGTCTCTATTGGCTAGATTCTTCCACAGATGAGGTCTCAGTCCACTGAAAAATCTATCAACCTAACCATTTGGATCCATGACAAAGCTAGAGGTATATCATGAAATTCAGGTGAATTTCATCTCATAGCTTCCGACAGATTCATTCTCCTTCTGCTTCAGCTCGAGAAACTCTTTCTCCATTATTGTTCTCATGGATTGAGGGAAATACTTACTGAAGAAGATACCTCTGAACTCTTCCCACTCTATAGCTTCAACCTCCACTCTTTTACTCGTGTTTTTAATCATCTCTCACCACTGATCATCTTCTCCTTCTAAGAAATAGACATCCATGGTGACCTTCTCTTTCTCTGAACTGCGGAGCACAGAAAAGATCTTCTCGATAGAGCTGATTCACTACTCAACAATCAATGGGTCAATAGATCCACTAAAGGTCGGTGGTCATTGACACATAAAGGACTCAACAGAATGTTCTTCCCTTCATGGTGAGATTTTTCTCTTAGCTCGATTCAAGTTATTTCCCATAACTTGAGTCAGTTGGTTCATCATTCGTATGAATTTTTCCATTATGGCTTCCATCGAAGGGTCGTCAGCACATGGTCCATTGAGATCACCATTTGCACGATTCCTCCTATTTCCCTCCATTTCTAAAATAATAAAACCTTAGGGAGAAACTTGTTTCATTTATGAATATTTTAACAATAAAGGATTTTATGTCCTAAAACTTCTTTTAACAATTAAATTTCTCCATAAATCCTTCATAATGATTCATAAAAATCTTATGATTAACCAAAAATATCCCCCAGGAGTGTCATAACCAAGAGTATAGAAAGGCCCATTGTTGTGTACCAGGATACCCCAGGTCAAGACCGAAACTCCTTGTTGGAGTTTTCACTCCTAGATACCTCTGTGCCAGAGCCGCTTCTACCTGCTCGTATCCAGACAGGGATGTATTTCCTTGTTAAACCACTTACTCAATACTCACCAAAATACCAGGAATTTTTCCAATATTTAAACTTTTCTATAGGATTATTCTTAATGTTTTCATAGACTAATTTCCATAAATAACTAAACTATCCTTTGATACCAACTATGGAATCTTTCCTTTTTATTACATAACTTTACATTACATTTTACATACAGAGGATGTTTAAAGTCTAGTTTCATGGAAATTAGGAACATAATACATGAAAACAACATAAAAAATCCTTATAATAAACTTTTAAGGCTTTATAATTGGTTCATACTATGTACAATTACTACATCTCATAACCTGACGACATACATCAAAGGAAAGGGTGAGTAGAAGGCTCAGTAAGGAAAACAAGTGAAACAGTTGACATGTGATATTGAGAAATATTAATAAGAACATGATAAAAGTCATAATGGAATGAGAAATGGAAGAATATAAATATCATAATGAAAATAAATTGAATCATAATTTGAATATGTGGCTATAACATTTAATTTAGACATTCATGAACATATCACCAAGGTTTATCCCCGAGGTGTCATAAAAATTACCGAGGTTATTCACCAAGGTATCATGAAACTTTTCATATCTAGAGATTAATTATTTACCCAATTCATTAGAGGGATATCAGGGATCACCCTTTATATGTCTTTAATTTCATGTGATACACATAGATCATAATCAAACATTTCATAAATTACCCAAATAGAATCAATGAAATGGGTTTCATATCAAAATCATGACGTTTAAAAAGAGCTTAAAAAGAATTAGATCATTATGCCATTTATAACCTATGGAAAGGGAGTGAGGTTTATATGTATTTCAATTCCTGAAAAAAATATATCATCTTTAAATATTTATTAACACCCATATAAACTAAATAGGTCTGGGTATTCACATAAATAAAATAAGAGAATTTCTGGAGAGAATGAGAGAAATATTTTGAGACGAAATTTCTACTGCATAACGGCTAAATAACTTGATTTTAAAAAATAATAAAAGAGTAGGGACAAGGGTATCCCATCCATAAATGGGTCATTTTACAGTATAGGGATAGAATAAAAAGAAATAATATCGCGGTTTGGATATTGGAATGACACACCACATGAAAAGGAAACTTGAAAAGAAAGGGAAAGCACGATTTCTTTTATGAAAATTCAGCAGCCTAACAATGTCACTTAAAAATTAAGAAAACAAAATGATGAGAGAAGAAAGGGTATATCAATAATTAGAAATGAAATGGACAGTAATTAGAACATATAAAGACATACCCTCAACATAAATATATGGAAATTAGAAGACACACCATAAAGGAAGTCATGACTTAAAAGAGGAGGGTGAAATGATCCCTTACATTGAATAGTAACTTTGAATGCTTGAAGGTCGGGACCTTGTGAGGATTGAGGGAACCTTGGGAGGACTCCTTGGAAGGTAAGGATACTAGAAAATTGTTGAGGATGATTTTTGAATGAAATTAATGAGGGAAATAGCTTGGTATTTATAGGAAAAGTGAGAGAATAAATTATTAATTTCCAAGGGACACTAATCGGTAGTATTTGCAAAACCATGGGCTTTCCCATGGAATTTTACCATGGTATTGGCCACTTGGGATACCTCATATCATATCTCACTATTCATAAGTCTACCAGAAATCTTACATTATTATTAAATAATTAATGATGTCATTAAACACCCGAAACTCAAAACTGCATTTTTACTATTCACAAAAAACTCATCTGTTTCAAAAAAATACCAAAAATTCACCCTAACCTAATATTGATTCTCTAAATTCAAAAATGAACTCTATTTTATGAAAATAATTTTCTAAATATTTTAATTTAATTTTTAAATAAAATTATTATTTATTGAAAAAATACAATTTTAAAACTATAACTCATTTTGTAACACCTTAAAAAAGTAATCAGGGTCCTATAAAATTATCGTGTAACTATAAGACAATAAATTTAAAATTTATGATTAAATTTTATGAAAATAAATTTCTATTTTAAATTATTAAATTAATTATAAAATTGTAAATAAAATATTTACGACAAACAAAAATACCAAAACATAAACTATGAATGTTTTTTCACTTTTAAGATGTCTAAAATGTATTTATACATTCATAGGTAAAGTTTCGATTTTTTGGTCAATATACTATTCAGTACTATTCATATGGGTATGTTACTATTCCAACTTGATTATTCACTAAAAACCAAGTTTATCTTATTAGACTCTAAATTTCTCACTGATCACAACTGTAGAAGACCATTTTTTGAAAATCATTTCACATTATTAATTATTTAAAGAATAAAAAATATTTTAAAATTTCATTTTTTCCTAAATTCATCAATAATACACATCCTATATTTATCCAGATATTTGAAATTCACAAACTTTTCCATAAGAAGAAATTACAATTTTATTTATATAAAAGGATTACACAAAGCAACTAAGGTCTCATTACATAGCCCCTTATAACACCAGCATAGGACCTATGTTTAAGGTGTGCTATGATGATAGAATCTTGGGGTGGCTCAGATCACATTGCCCGAGTGGTGATTTCTATCATCTTGAACTTCTCCCTTAGGCGATTCCATTCAAGCTTCATATGTTGAAGTTCGTCTTGGGCTTGGTCTAGAGCAAAGCCCAGTGATGCTACCTCTTTCCCAAGATCCGACGGATGGGATTCATATGGCATGAGTCTACTGGATGATGACATCGACTATTCTTTTTGTATTAATTAACCAAGATCATTTGAATTTATAAAAAATAATTATAACATTAAGAATTTAGTTTCCAATGGTTATATTGACCAATGACCATATAACAATCGAAACCCGACAATCTCATTTAATTATACTCACTTCATTAATTAAAGGATATAGTTTTGTTGTGTATAAAATAAAATAACACACAAATATAGGAAATAAATATAATTAAAATGTTCTGGTTGTTACAAAGGGAATATAAACCATCTACATCCCCATGTAGAGTATATAAGGAATTCAGGTTTTAATTCCACCATTTCCTATTTTGTAATGGCTGGGGTCAGTAAAATATTCATTTTATTAAATAAATTTTTCAATCATACAATCATAAATTCTTGAAAACTTCATAAAATTATTTCATTTGGAATAATCATTCCACTAAAATATTAAAATGAAACAAGTTTAAAAAGAAATGGAAACATTTTTTAGTAAAAATTTCTAAGGCCCAAATTTTTCTTGCACTAATATAGATATTCCCTTCAACACCATGAAAAAAAATTAACTACACTAAAAAAACACTTTTGTGCCCAACACTATTATAGGGGGTCACCCTTTATCAATTCTATAATAAGAACTCATAAAACTTACTCTTTATCAATGCTATTTCTAGCACTGATAAAGGCCCAACCAACTGTAGTGTGCTGTTTTCTTAACAAAAAACTTCACGACATACCTGTAACATGTATGAAAAATATATAATATAATTGAAATAAATTTTATATCACAAATATAAAAAAAACACTACTATATAAATTCAAAACGATGTTTTGTATTATTAAATTTACAATTACTATCCAAAAACATTTAAAAACATTAATGTTTCATTATCTTTTGCACCCATGACCCCCTCTCAAAATGGTATGCCCATGGTATTTGTTTCTGAATAAATCACCTCAACCCAAGAAAAATAATCTACCTATAAAAGAAAATATATCTTATATTAATAATACTATAAATAAATAAATTAAACATTAATATGAAAGAATACGTTAATAAAATGTCAATTTATAATAAAAAGACACACTTGGAGTTATACTAGTCACACCATGCATCATATTGAAGTGTTATTGATTCCAACACATCAAAAATGAGTTATAGATAATTTTCTAAAAGTATCAAAACAATCAAAATGTGTTTACTATATTTTGAGTATGTCACTTGTTCTTTTTACTAAAATTAATGTCAATTTTAAATAATGACATACTTGGTGTTATACCGGTCATACCTTACATCATATTGAGGTGTAAATGATTCCTACCAGTCCCAAATTACTTATTCATCGTTTTCCAAAAGTATCAAAATAATGTGAATGTATATTCTAAGTTTCCAATATGTCACTTATAATTTTTACTAAAATGTCTTTTCAAACTAAAAACAAACACTTTGAGTTATAGCAGTCTCATCATGTGTCAGTTTTCTATGAGACTACCTCCTACACATCATGAATCACTTATAAATCACTATACTAAATTATCATGACAATCAGAGCACGTTTTCTTGGTTTTAGTGAGTGACACATGTTTGGAATAAAAATGTCAATTTTAAACTAATAAAAGAAATTTTGAGTCATACCGGTCACACCATGTGCCTGATTGAGGTGAAATTGATTCTTAAATGTCAAAAATGACTCATGAATCATTTTCCTAAAGTATCAAAATAGTCCAAATATGTTTTCTCTATTTTCATTATTTTGCTTGTTATTTTTACTAAAAATAATTTTAATTTTAAATAAAAACATATTCTTGAAGTCATATTAGTCACATCCTATGTTGGATTCAGGTGTGGTTGATTGTTACACATAAAATGTAAGTTATGAATCATTTTCCTAAATTTTAAAAATAATCTGAATACGTTTTATCAGTTTTTAGTATGTCACTTGTTGTTTTTACAAAAATTAATGTGAATTTTAAATAAAAAGAAACACTTTGTGTTATACCCACCACACCATGTGTCATATTGCAGTGTGGTGGATTCCTACATGTCACAAATGAATTATGTATCGTTTTATAAGGTCTCAAAATAGTATGAATTCATTTCCATAGTTCTTAATATGCCACTTGTTCTTTATACTAAATTTAATGTCAATTTTAAATAAAAAGACACATTTAGATTTATACTGGTCACACCGTGTGTCGGATTGAGGTGGGGTTAATTCCTACACATTAGAAATGAATTATGAATTGATTTCCTAAAGTATCAAAACAACATAAATGCATTTGATCAGTTTTTAGTATGTCACTTGTATTTTTTACTAAAATTAATGTAAATTTTAAATAAATAGACACACTTGGAATTTTACAGGTCAAACCATGCATCAGATTGAGGTGTGACAGATTCCTAAACATAATAAATAACTTATGAATAGTTTTCCTAAATTATTAAAATAATCCTAATGCGTTTTCTCAATAATGAGTATGTCACTTTTGTTTTTTATTAAAATGTCATTTGAAACTGGAAACACACACTTTGAGTCATACCAGTCAAATCGAGTGTCAGTAGTCTGATTCTTACATGTAAAAAATTACTTATGAATAATTTCGATAAATTGTCTAGATAATTCGAGCACATTTTCTTGGTTCTTATTAAGTGACACTTTTTAAACTAAAATGTCAATTTTAGACAGACAATGGATACTTTGATTCATAATAGGAACATTGTGTATTAGATTAAGGTGTATCTAATTCCTACACATCAAAAATTACTTATGGATAATTTAAATAAAGTTTCAAAACAATCTAAATGTTTTCTTGTTTTTGAGTGCGTCATTTCCCTTTTTTTTTACTAAAATTAATGTCAACTTTAATAAAAAGATGCACTTGGAATCATACTAGTCACATTGTTCATTAGATAGAGGTGCGGTTGAATCCTACACATCCCAAATGACTTATGTATCATTTTCCTAATGTATCAAAATAATCTGAATGAGTTTACTCAGTTTTGAGTACATCACTTGTCTTTTTTACTAAAATGTCATTTTAAAATGGAAACATGCAATTTGAGTCATACCAGCTATATTGTGTGTCAGTTTGATTTGAGACTAATTCCTACATTTCAGAATTGAATTATGAATAATTTTCTTAAATTTACAAGAGCATATGAGTGCATTTTCTTAGTTTTTAGTGAGTGACAATTTTTGAACTAAAATGTCAATTTTAAACTCTTAACAATCACTTTGAGTCATACCATGTGCATCGTGTATCATATTGAGGTGAAACTGGTTACTACATGTAAAAAATGATTTATAGATCATCAAAATTAATTATCAAAGTAATTAGAATGTGTTTGTTTGGTTTTGAGTAAGTCATTTGTCTTTTTTTCTAAAATCACTGTCAACATTAAATAAAAAGACACACTTGGTGTCATACCAATCACATCATGCATCAGATTGAGGTTATGTTAATTCTTATACATATCAAATTAATTATAGATAATTTTACTAAAGTATATAATCAATATAAATTCATTTTCTTGGTTTTGAGTAAGTTACTTTTCTTTTTTACTAAATGTCATTTTAAACTAGAAACACACACTTTGAGTCATACCAGTCACATCATGTAATAGTTTGATGTGAGATTGATTCCTACAGGTCACAATTGTCTTATGAAACATTGTCCTTAATTTTCAAGATAGTATAATCATGTTTGTTCACTTTTTAGTGAGTGAAACTTCGTAAAATAAAATATCATTTTTAATTGATTACATACACATTGAGTCATCTCAGACACATCAGGAATCATATTGAGGTGCGGTTAATTTCAAAAGGTCAAAATTGACTTATGGATCACTATCCTAAAGTATGAAAACTATCTAAATGAGTTTGCTTGATTTTGAGTCTTTCAATTGTCTATTTTACTAAAATTAATTTCAAATTTAAATAAAAAGATGCACATGGAGTCATAATGGTCACACAATGCGTTAGATCAAGGTTCATTTTTAGTATATCACTTTTTTTACTAAAATATTATTTTAAACTAGAAACACACACTTTGAGTCATATTGATCACATCGTGTATTGGTTTCACATGATACTAATTCATACACCTCACAAATGACTTATGAATAATTTTCCTAAATTATCAAGACAATACAAGAACGTTTTCTTCGTTTTCATTGATTGAAACTCTTTAAATTAAAACGTCAATTTTAAATTGGTGATAGAAACTTTGAATCATATCAGGCACATCGTGTATCTAATTATGGTACAACTATTTCTTATACATCAAAAATTAATTATATATTGTTTTCCAAAAGTATCAAAACAATACAAATATGTTTTCTTTTTTTGAGTATGTCAGTTATCTTTTTTACTAAAATTAATGTCAATTTTAAATAAAAAGAAGCACTCAGAGTAATACCATACACACCATTTATCAGATTGAGGTGTGGATGATTCCCACACACCCCAAAGTCTCAAAAATATCAATTTCCAATGTTACCACACTTTTCATTGGCATTATTTTTTGAATTTCTAAAACTGCACATTGAGTTGACGTTTTTATCTAAAGAACTTTTTCTAGCTAATAATATTGACTCAATATGAAATGTTGCAGTTTGATAAAGAAATATAATGGAAAGTGTGGTAACATTGGCAGAAATGAACATGTTATCAATTTTATGTATTGTTGCAAATAGTTGAAAGAAAAATATGACATCCCAAAAGAATCAACCTATATAAGAAAACAATTTTTACATGAGTAATACTAAAAATAAATAAATTAAACATAAATATAGACCAATAAATTAATTCTATAAAAAATTATTTTACTGTGAAAAGATAGACATTACCTATATAAGGATTAATTATAGTTAAAACAACATTTCATTATATATTTTTTCGGTAAAATAGATAAAGTATATCGTAACATTAACTTTATATATTCCCAAAGGGTTTCCTTCACTATAGCTTGTTTTTTCAAGAGATTGGAAACATCATCATGTGTAGAATTCATTGTCTACAAGAGTAGCCAAAAATTTAATTTAGATTGTGTTAATGTAGTATATCACAAATAATATTATGAAGAAACATATAGAATATTAAAAAACATTTTTACCTTCTCATTGAACTCTCAATTGCAACCATGAAGTCCAATATCTCATAAGCATGAGCAGCTTAAAACAAACCACCCCAACTTGAAAAAAGGAATCCACCTGTATAAATTTTTTATGTAAGTAATACTAAAAATATATAAATTAAACATAAGTATGAAAAAATCCATTACTTCATGGAAGTCACATCTTCATACTATTTGTGTACATTCTTCCATCAGGCATATTTCCCATTCGTTTCTAATAAAATCTATATCATCTTATGAATATGAGTATTTTTTTATAGTCATAGTAGTACTCGAAAAATATAAATACACAAATGATTAAAAAATATTTTAAATTAAATAGTGATTATCTTCGAAAATACCTCCTTTAGGATTCTAGTTTGTTGACGGAATACGATCTCTCTCGAAAATTTATAAACATAATAACCTAAATATTTTCCATTTTTTTGTTTCAGAAACTACAGAAACATTGATAAAAATAAGTAATTTTTTTATATGTTTTTGGATAGTGAAATCTTATTATATATACCCTCATACTTTTCCTCTTGTAGAACTTTTTAGGATAATTGTGCAAATGGGTTGTCCTCTTTCCATAAATTTCATGATATTTAAACATTGTCCTATAGTAATAAAATTCTCATTATAATGTAATATAAAATATATACCTTGAAGTTTAGTTCTAAAACATTGGATTTAGTGTATTAAAATTTGAAAAATGCCATCACATATGGTCGATTTGTTGGGTATCCATGAAGTGAACCCATGAAATAAAACATTGGAGTATCCAAATTGACCACAATGAGAATACAATGTTGCATAAAAGAAAAAAAAGAATAAGTGATGAAATAAATGAAAAAATATTTGATATGATTAAATTATATATTTTTACCCCTACATCATTGGAATTAATAAGAGTTTTTAATTTTTAAGTTTTCTTTCAAAGGATTTGGCCAGTTTTTCTACTATTTCACCTTTTTTATTCTATTTAATTTTATTCAGTAGAAGTGGAACGAGGACTAATGAGTCCAAATTTATCTTCATGGGGTAATCCCTTCAAATTTTATTCATATATACACCTGAAAAAAATATGAAATGTATTTTGTCATAATTAACATAGTATATTAACTATTGAAAAATAAAATATTAAAAACACACCTCATGTATATATTTACAACTAATAATCCTAGCCATTCAGAGTAGAGGATTTTATTTAAATTACCAAGACCAATGTAGTCTGTAGCATCCACTCCATACATTTGATCTTCAAAATAAACTATGTGATTACTACCATTTTATATCTTTTAATCAGCATGAAACTTCAATTCTAGTAAATGCGACCATTGAATGGGTGGGGTAAAGGTTATTGTGGAATATATTTTCAATCGATTGGTTGATCCTTTAAATGGTTTTGAGTCAAGATTTCATCTCACCCCTTCCCTTTGTTCATATGTAATAACATTAATTTTTCAGACCTTTTTCATTAATTTTTAAATTTTTAGCATGAAAAATTAATTGGAAATGAATACCTCATTGTCGAAATGTTTTTTACAAGATTTGACATCCATGTTATGAATGTTCCAATAGCTCAGTCGACAATATGAATATTTTCATCATCAAGTGGAACATGTAGCCCGATGCTCAGCTCATGAGTAACAGAAATCCACACTCTCACATAACCTATGGTAAGTGGCCTGCTATGTAGACTACCATCTTGGATATTGAACACAGTTACCCTTACAAAAAGAAGATGGCTAGGTGTTGATAGATATAAATCACAGTCACTTTCACCCTGTAGAATATCAGTATAGGAAGGGTATTAGTGTCTGTCTGATTCACATTTCATAGAAACAATTATTAGAATATTTATTACCTCAACTGAGACAACTATTTGAGGTGAATAGCTCACCTCAATGTTGGTTGGGGGGTGAAGAGAGATCTTCACACAATGATTGTTCTTGAGTTTTTTCATCTCTTTGATCCCCCCATAATATTTGTTAGCAACTAATTCCACCAATTAAATTTTTCTTTTAGGGAAACTTATATTGTCTTCATCTCTATCATTTCATTATATCTATCCTCGTGTTTTTTTTCTCAAAATATGTTCAGGGTGTCACGACAAAACCCACAACTATGATGCATCCATACTGTTCTGTCCATTTCATGTCCACTAATAGTATGTGTTCATCCAGTATAGGTGTTGATGATTCCTATGTCTAATTTAGATATAAAATATAGGAAAATAAATTATCATTGTTATATAACAGTGATTTAAAGAAAAACAATTTTTTATTATGTCATACTTACACATGTTTCTCATACTTTTTGTGTGTTTTAATATATTTGTATCACTTATTTATTCACATGTGCCTCTTTCTATATCACATGATGTGGGATGTAAGTGGATTTGAATTTAGATTCATTAATATGCTTATAAATAGAGGAACATAATTCTTTTGTTGTTTGATGTCACATAAATTTATTATCGTAGATTTTAAATACATACTATTTTTTTCAAGTGAAGCATACCCCATCCTTGCTTTACGATTGTGGTACATTTGTTTTTTTTCCTGTTCCTTATTTTCAAGACTGAGTTTCTATTTCATAAATAAAAAATTCTCAATCAAAGTGATGAATACACATTTCAGAAAACAATGTAATAGCAACCAAATGTTTATAAAATGAAATCTCCACATGAAGGAAATAAATAAATACCATGCTTCTTGGATTGTCATGAATGCATACATAAGTGATGGGTGTGTGTTTATTTTCACTTCATCATAATTAAGATGAAATCTCATAAGAATTGTGTAAAAGCCTCTGTGAATCCCTCCAGCAAGAATTAACACATATTTCTTATGGGAGTCATCTACTACAAATTCACTCTACAAGGATGATGAAGAGTAAGTCAATGTTTCATTATTTTATTTTTCTGAAAAATAAATAAAGTATATCATAATGTTATCATAATATTTTCCCAAATCTATGCCATAAGCAAAGGAACAACATGGTTCCATGAATCTACATCACTCAGAATGAGTTTCCAAGTGAAGAGCCTAATGTAACTATTGAACATGGACATTTTGGGGTTAATAGGCTAGGCATGCGCATTCCATCAAAACATTGATTTGGTGCCTTTTATTTTTGTGCTAATAATTTTTTATCACACTATCACCCTACAACACTCCTATTTTTTTTGAAATCATTGGTTCTTAATTATCTACCATTTCCTCAAATTCAATATCATCTATATGTTGTTCCTCTATATTGTTAGCGTCATCATTTGTAGAAGGTTGTGGTTCCTCTGCACCAGGAGGAACAACTGGTTGGGAAACCTACTATTTCTCAAGATTGGGAGCATCATCATATGCATAGGTCATTATCTATAGAAGTGGTTTAACATTTAAGTTAGACTACATAAATAAAATAGTGAACATATAATAACATGACTTAACACAATGTATATTACAAAAAAAATATAACCTAATTATTGAACACTTTTTTTAAAGGGTGGAGGGATTTGACCCCTCTATCAAGTATCCAAAATTCCATTAATGTGATCTCTTATGATGTAAAAAACCTCATCTACATTGGTAAAACTATGAAATTACTGCAAAATATGAATGGAAGGGTTATCCTCAGTTGAATTTTCAACTGATCGTTCAGTGGTTTTGGTCGATAATAGAACAATTGACCAATTTTGGTTCGCAGGTTCAGGAATATAAAATACATGTACTGCCCGTTATGTCATTATAAATGGTTCTTTTTTGCACCCTTTCTTATTGAAATACACTTTAATGAATCCAAATTCATCTATTTTAATATCACTCTTATTATCAACCCACTTTCATTGAAAAATTGACACTTGGAATGTTGTACAATCCAGATCCCATATATGTTTGATTATTTGAAATTCTTGAATATTCACATAAATTAGATTTATGTTTTTAGTACTAGAAACATGCATTGCTTCTTCCAAAAGTGTAACTCCACTATTTTTCAGGGTAATTTCTTCACCATGATCATTTTTATAGAACATATTACCGTTAAATAAAAAATAGTTATAAGATAATACATACACAATAGGTCCTATGACTAGCCATTGAAGTCATTATGAAATTGAATCTGGATTTTCATCTAACTCCTTAAAAATATGGTGTCAAAACCATCTTATAAACTTTTTATTATGTGTATTTGATATCCATATTTGAACCCTTGATGGATTCAAATGCCTAAGAATTTATTTGTGTGTTTCAACATATTGGGTAACCTCTAAATTGTTCCGAAAAACATAAAGGTTGGTCTGATCCTGATCTATAATATTGATTATGAAAAAAACTCTTCCAGAAATTCCTTCATCCACGAGCCACCTAGTGTGAAGAGATTTTGGTAGAACAATACTTTCCACACTAATCAGGTTGTTGGTATATAATTCAACAGCTTCCTCAACAATATATCTCTATGCAACACAACTCTCTAGCCAACTTCAATTTTTTATATACCCTTTCAAAATCTTCATATACCATTCAATGACGTACATCCATCTATAATGTATAACACCACATAGTTTAATCTCTCTCACTAATTAAACCACTAAGTGAATCATCATATAAAAGAATTCTGATGGGAAGAACATTCCCAATTCACATAATATGATGGAAATTTCATTTTCCATAGTTTGAAATTTCGCTGAGTCTGCAACTTTTCTATATATAGCTTTGAAAAAGAAATAGATCTTGGTTAATGTATGATAGAAATTCATTGAATAAATGAAACATAAAAATATATGAATTAGACCTTTCATCAAAACATGATAGTCATTTGATTTCAGACCCTTTAATTTTAAATAATTCATTGGCATGATATTCATGATATTCGATGAATACCCAACTTAAACCATTGAACAATTCATGAAGTTGAAAATATAATATCTCTCCTACTTAGAAATATTGTAAGTAGCTGGAGGAAGAAAGGTTAATTTTTCATCCTTATCTGGGGACAACTCTTCCTGTATTCCCATGTCAACCATGTCCAACCCGGCCTTAATTCAATCCTTTTTTTTTCTGGGAGCATTTAGTAACGTTCCAATTACACTATCACATACATTTTTTTTTCAAAATTCATAACATCAATAAAATATTTGACATACATAAAATTATAATATTGTAATTCAAAAACAACTGATCGCTTTTTCCAACTAGTTTTCATAAGGTTTTTTCAAAAATGTTTTACCAAATGCATTGTACACATATTTTATGTCTCAAATAGATGATAAACTTTTAGTGGGGACAGTGTTGTACATTCTTTTGAACTTCCATAGAATGATGTCATCCAAGATTGATACTTATGTCATCAGGGTAGAAATCTACGATGTCATAGAAACACAATCTTGGATGAATGTTTCAACAAAAATGATTGTGTACCAAGTTTGAAAATGGGACACCCTTGAGTTCATTTAATGTGATATCCTGAAAATTTTAAATAATCAATAATTTCATTTATCATCCCATACAACATGTCTCTCAATGAAAATATTCATTTCTATAAGCATCATACAACATAACACCTGAATCACACAATAATTTCAAATATTCTATCAATGGAGCCAAATAAATATCAATATCATTATCCAGTTTTTTTGGTTGTAGTATAAACATAGATAACATAATGTGTTTTCATTTCATTCATAACCATAATGGAGAGTTATAATTTACCAACTTAACCATCCATGTACTCTGAGTGCTGCTTTGAAAACTATACGGATTCACTCATTCCACAAATAATGCAAGAAGAATGTTTATCGATTCATTTTCAAATTCAGGATACTCCTTATCAATTCTATTCCACTGAGGAGAGATTATCTGGTGTTGAAGTTTTCCATATTTATTTCTTGTACCTATGTACCACATCAATTGCTTTCCAGTCTCCTCACTTCCATATAGGTTCCTAAACCATGGAATGATTGGAAAGTACCATACAAATTTCATAAGCCCTGATTCATCTTTCTTGTATCAAAACGTACCAAAATTTGGGCATTCTTTAATTAATACTTGTTACTTGTGAAATAGTATATAGTCATTTGGGAAGACATATATTCTTTCAGAGATCATACCCATCTAATGTAGCATTCATTTAACATCATATGTTTGTATATAGAGTTCATTTTATTCTGGGAGCATATCATTTAAGAGAGAATGTAGTTTAGTAAAATTGGTGTCACTCCATTTGTTTCTAGATTTTATATTATATAGATTTAGTACCGCTAATTTTTTTTTATATTTAGTGCAACTAGCATAAAATTGAATCCTTACACTACTCTTTAACTTATCAAAAAATTTAGACAATCATGAAGTTCATCTTTAACTTTCATTATCATTTCCTCAAAAAAATCATCATCATCATTCACACCTATAATCACATCCTCGATACAGTCTTATTCATTGTTCATACTTGTAATAATATCAAATGATCTATAAAACATAGTGTTATCCAATTCACTATCTACGTTCACCATTTCCCCATGTTTATTAAAACATTTATTACATCGATAAATTTCATGAAAGTTCAAGTGTTCTTCCAACTCCTATAGACTAATTAGGCTTGAATAAAAATAATATAAACATTTTGTAATGACCCGGACCCAAACAGCTACTCGAAGAGTGATAAACGGGTCGGGTGCTACTACCTTAGGCGCACCTCCCTGAATGCCAAAGGATGCCTACTTGCAGCAAGGGTCTTATAGGTATAGTGGGGAGGCTATAACCTCTCAGAGAATAATAATAATGGAATTGGTCCAAGTATAACAATAAAGATGCAGCAGAATAAATGACTTAGTAGAATCAAACCAGACTCGCAGAGCGGAAGCACATTCAATATCAATAAATAGTGGAAGAAATAATTATAAACAACATCAGTGAAAATAAACACAACAACATGCTAATCACTTGTAACCACTACTAATCAACAAAAAATGCATCGAAATCCAGTCATAGATATCTAAATATAAAGGGAACCAATGGATAACCAACTGTAGCTACAAAAAAGCATGATGATACAGGAAAATACACAAAACATAGTAAACTCAAGCTAGGCAAGACCTCAAGGTCTATACCATCTCCATGCAGTAGCTAATGTGGCCCAGCTCCTGAAGCTGACCTCATTCCTACACATAAATCCATAAAGTCTGCATGCGTCCTGAAGGGCCTGTGTAGGGTGTGAGATGAATCTCAGTAGGATACCACCCAATGGTGCGCACCTAATATAAGTGTTTAAGCAGGCATGCATTTATAAGGAAAGAGTAAACATGACGATGCACAAATAAAAAAAACTCCCCTAGTGATCACCAGCCACCATGGAGTGCCACCTGCTTCAACCAATGCCGGAATCTCTGTCATGTAACTCGGCACCATGTGCCCCCTGACACCACTTGTCTCAAGTACTGATGTCCTAAAGGCATTCCCAAGAAATAGTAACCTAGAGGAAGAAAGATGCCTATCCTCAATAAGTAACTGGAGGGACAGTGATGTCTGCCCTCAAAATAAGCAGCTGAAGGGATAGTGAAGTCTACCCTCAAAATAAAGTATCTGGAGGGACATCGATGTCTGCCCTCAAATAAAGTATCTGGAGGGACAATGATATCTTCCTTCAAATAAGGGCGAGCCGCTGCCCCCAACCTGATAGACTCAATGCTATCCCCTGAAGGCTCCTCACCTCCCACATGGATTCTTACGGAAAGCACCCCCAAACCAATAGTACCTAAACCACAACAAATGGGGGCCTCTACCCACACGAGTGGTCAAAACCCCCTCATCATGTAGTCTCTCTGTGTGCACACTACTCAAAGTTTTCAGGTGAGCGGTAATCACCATAATAGCACCCTAGACACAACACCTCTGACACCTTGTGTCCCTACGACCATGCCACTCAAGTCTGATGACCTTTCCATCCCAGTAACTTGGGTCATGCCCAACCTGACAGTCATCCTGCCTCAAACTGACACCCGTGACGGCTAATCCCATCGTCAAAACCACCCAATGTAACCCGGGTCAAGCCCAACCTATGATCAGCAACACTCAAGAATATCTGGGCCATGCCCAACCCAACCAAAAGGGTTCCAACATATTCAATTCATCAATTAGATATATAGCACATTTAACAGAACACGTAAACAGGAAAACCAATCTAAACATCCAAATTGCGCTAACCCAACAGTTATCAAACAACAACACTGAGGTCTTGAATGCCTCTAATAATTCATATCAAGGTTTAATAAAATAAACTCAATAGTTTAAAACCATATGTTTCAATTAATACCATTTTGGAATCCCAGGATAAAATGCCTCGATGAGCAACGACCACTTGCCCGGCCCCACTCATGAAAAACAGGTAACAGGGCATACTCAAAGGCATCCCATAGGTCATATAATAATTAAAAAATCAATAACAGGCAATACAGGGTCACACTCAAAATACCCAAAAACACACCATAGCCCGTGCCACCCAAAAGTCTGTGAAAACACAAAAAGAGGTATGCACCACCAACCTGAGACTTGTACGATGTTACTCCTTCGATAAAGGACTCCAATTAGGTTTAAAATGTTGTTTATCAACAAAAGAATCAAAACTTCTCAAACCCCTATAACTCATTCTAGAACAGGAATCAAGAAAAACGGATCAAGGGGAATAAATGCCTTACCGAGGGGGTTGCAACAGATCAATTGGTGTTCGAATCGGGTTGTGGACAAAGGAACAAGAGGGGATTGAAATTACGATCGGCTCTCTCTGCTCAAACTGATGAAGTATTGAGGTTCTGCCTCAATACGAGGCTAATTCCCATTTTAGTGAAAAAAAGAAACTACACGGCGTGTACTTTATGACTACACGTCGTGTATCATTTTACTGTTCATAAGGTGGCTGAAATTCCACCGACTTACTTTCCATAAACTGCCGACATGAGTACACGACGTGTACCAGGGGTACATGGAAAGTACTTGTTTTTTCTTCTCTTATTAACCGACTTACCCACACGCTATGTATATCTCGCATACCTGGCTAGAATACATGGCGTGTCCAAGAAGGACACATCGTGTACTTGGTTTGAACGATTCTACCCGGGCAACAGGCCTACACGCCATGTGTGGCTCCACACGGTCAATGGTACATGGCGTGTCGATAAATACACGTTGTGTAGTAATAAATTTCTACACGGCCATCACACAGAATGTACTCAGCCAGCACACGACCGACACTCGCCTAACCTATACACAGCGTGTACTTAAAAGTACATGGTGTGTAGTCTATAAATTTCCAAAAACGGCCCAATTTCTCTAGTTTTCTCAGGGACAAGTCAAAAATTCAAACAGGGTCTGGATTTTGACCCGTTCTAAAAACCCAGGTTCTTACACATGAACAAAGGTTTTGAGAGTGGTCATATGCATAATATTTTAAAAACATGATGAACTCTTTCACCTCATCTTCGAACTATTTTGTTATACGATGAACATCCATCCATTCTCTATTCATATCCATGAAAATTTCTTTCAAATAAAGGGAACCCAACATTTGAATGTTTCAAATAATTTAATCATGCTTCGAAGGAAATGTGTAATTTAATTTA
The DNA here is from genome assembly GCA_963277665.1 of Viscum album. NCBI lineage: Eukaryota > Viridiplantae > Streptophyta > Magnoliopsida > Santalales > Viscaceae > Viscum > Viscum album. The sequence goes on from OY728160.1 coordinate 2,089,919,931, forward strand.
AGAAAAGAATTACTTTGCGGGTGGTAGGTGTCATCCTTTGAATTCATCGACAACGTTCACTGGTACCTGGTATGGGAGGACTACTGCTCATAGTAGTTCAAGAAACAAATTTTCATGTATAGAAGAGGTGGGAGATGAGTCTCAGGCAATAAAATGAAATGATAACTATTCTAGAGATGAAGCTGATGAGGATGATAGTTATTATTGCATTTTGTTACCTGAGAATTATCCCTTTAGAATACAACACCGAATTAGATAGAATATGTAGTTGTGTAGGACTCCAATAATTTAAACCATGCTGGTTGTGTTGGATGAAATGTAGGTTTATGATTTCCAATGGGGTTTAACATTAATTCACCTTTTTTTGGTATAAGTTCATGATGGATATCCTATGGGTTGGATAGATTTAGTGACATTCCCTTTCCATGGTATTATTATCAATCTATATTATGTAGGAGGTGAGATTCTATGTATCTAGGTGGTCTCTGAAAGTTAACATGATCATATAAATATAGATATTACCCTTTACAAGTAAACCATGGTCTACCGATGCAATTATAAAAGGTAATCAAATAAGTCTTCCCATAGATACAATGTTGAAGATGAAATCCAAAAAAACAAAGCTAATTTTTAAACTCATTCAACAATCAATTAAAAGCATACATCTAACTTCATTCTCTTATGTTTTAAAACATAAAATATTTCATATAATAAAATAACTCTTAATTAGCCAAATGAATTTGTTGAAAAAGTAATAATCATAGTAAAATTTATAAATATATAAAAGTATATTTTTTGAAACAAATTATAAGAAAGTATAAAAAATTAAATTATTGATAAATTGAAAAGGTATTCAAGTATAAAAATATAAATTACAGATATATATATATATTTATATTAGTATATAAAATTATAGATGTATATATAAGTATAAAATTATATATAATTTATAAGAGAATGTATATTTTAAAGAAATATACATAATTTAGAAATGTATATAAATTTATAAAACTATATAAAATTACATATATGTTATAAAAGAATACATAATTTATTGAAGTATATAGTTTTATAAATTTAAAAAATTGAAAAATTATAATATATAATAGTAAATTTTTTGAAAATATGAAAGTATAATAATTTATAATGAATAAAACGATAATTTTATATTAATTTATAAATCTAGAAAACTATAAAAGTATAAATAATTTATAAAATTTTATATTTAAACTATATATGAAAATATGATATTAAAGAATATATAAAACTATATAAATTTATAAATGATTAAAACTATAAAACTATAAATATTTAATAAAAAATTATTATTAAATTATATTTGTATAATATGATATACTATAAAATTCATAAAAATATATAACTTTAGAAACGTATAAAACTATAAAATTATAAATCTTTAACAAAATTTTATATGTAATTATATACATATAATAAGAATGATTCTTCAAAAAAATTGAATTATTATTTAAGCCACCACCATGAAAGACACACCCTAAGAAATCTACATTTTTTTAAAAATACACACACTTTCTAGGAAAATCCACAAAGAATTTCAAAAAATGATACTCATTAAAAAGGAATATCCATAAGCACTCTAAATCCATATATAAATCAATTTAAAAATTTTAAACTTATTTTTTCTTAAATTAATCTTATAATCCTTCACAATTTCTCACAAATTATTGTATGGAAGAAGTCACCCACCTTAATTATTATACCATAGAGAAATCTCACGTCTACAATTAATATATTAACCCTAATAATACTTGTTTGATAGCTAGAAAATAAATAACCAATTCATCTTAACACATAACATTTGATTCCATAAATCCCTATTATATGAGTCACCTACGAACCTGTAATTGTTTTAAAAATAAGCGTTCTATGTATATGAACCATCTCAAATAAGGAAAAAAACCTAAATGGATTTTCAAGATGTTTCATAAACAAATGATGGTAGAACTAGGGCACAACCCAAGTTAGTTTGAGAATTGTAGATTCTTTCTCAGTAAAGTAGAACAAAAAGATTATATCAAAAAATAAAAAAAATCCGGAAAATAAAGAAAGGGAAGGGGGAGGAGGAAGAAATATTGTTGTGGAATTCTCAATACTCCAGCCTTGAATAAGACATGAGGATGAGGTGATAAATACCATATATTTGGAGAGGGTTCGACAACAGTGGTAGGGTTCAGTGGAAGTAGAGGTAGTGGTCGGCAGTGGTGGTAACGACGACGGTAGTGGCGACGGTAGCAACGACAATAGTAGTTGGGTTAGATGGCGGCAACGGTAGGGTTAGGCGGTGGCAGAGGTATGGTTCAGTGGTGGTAGAGGTAGGGTTCGACTGACGGTACGAGACAAGGAGACTCTGTTAGAGTTATTTTTATAATATTGGGGAAGTATTTTATCAGCACATTCAAAAAAACACTAATAAAGAGTAGTTTTATCAACACTAAAATAGGATGTGGTGATAAAAAACCTCTCTATCAATCATTTTTTAGTGTTGATAATGATGTCCCTTTATCAACACTTTATTATCGCTGATAAAGATCTCATGTTAACAATTTATTTATATTATTATATATATTTATAAAATTATATATATAATAATTATATATTTATTTTTTATAGTTATAACTAAAAATATATATATATTTATTATTATTATATATAAATAATAATTATATTTATAAATATTTGTATATATTTATAAATATTTGTATATATTTATATAATTATATATAATTATAAAATTATAAATACTAGAAATATATTTATTATTATTTAAGAAATATATATATATATAATTATAATTATAAATAAATATATTTATTATATTTAAATATTTATAAAATTATAATAAATATATTTATTATAATTTTATAATTATTTAAATAAATATGTATAATTATAATTATAATTATAATTATTTTTATATATTTATAAACATTTTTATATATTTATAAATATTTTTTATATATTTATTAATATATTTATATAGTTATATATAATTATAAATTTATAAAAATAGTAAATATATTTATTATAATTATATATATATATATATATATATTATACCAAACAGTTCAGTCATGGACTTGAGACCCAAATCCAGGACCTGGATATTTATTAATAAAAAAGAAACGTACACAATAGATAAAAAAGAACTGGTACAAGATACCCAAACACACACCCAAAGGGCCCAACTCCGCACCCAAAGTCCATGAAAGATACCTCTGGTCAGGTCAAGTTAAAATATATGAAAGGATTAATGGATCGTAGACAACATATGGACCCAATATCTCCCTCGAATAACCTAGCAGCGCCAACCACGTCCCCCATCATTAATCATGGAGGGCTCGCATCACATGCTCCAGAAATTGGACCCACACACATTGCCAACTGTCAATTCACCTCATCCCTTTCCTCGAGATCTGACCTGATTACACCCCTAAAGTTGTCACAGCCCCCGAGGTCGTCGTCATCCATCGTCGTCGTCACCGTCGTCGCCAGCTTTCTCCCCTGCATCGAGGTTGTCACCAGGTCATCACCATCAGCCGATTTTCTACCATTACCCATAGCACCCACAATATCAGCCTTGATATGATCACATATGCTGCCCTTAATCCATATGCTCGACCGTCGCTGGTTCTTTCCACCTTCGAACTTTATGCCCTAAGAGAACCAATCATTTTCCACAATCCAAACGCACGACCTCAGTCCCGCCCACCATCGAACCTCTTCCGTTGCCTCCTAAATTTTCCAGTAGGATCTCTCAATCATCGGTCTTCTCCCGAGTGTCATCGCCTTCTTGGTCCAAAAACAATCGCCATAGATGGGTTGGGTAATGCTATTGCCGGTACCATCCCCACAACATCATCGGGCCAAATGCTGTCGCCGGGTTCCCAAGTATCATGCCAGTATGCTATGTATATCTCAAGGGCAACACCATCCCGGATTGTAGCTTCTCCTATGCTAGTTTCAATCCCATTCACCCTGCCAATTTCCATGTGAATTAGCACCACCTATCTTTGACTACGAAAGATCTAACCCAAACAAAGGGAGTACCTAATTTATGTCAATATATAAATATATATAATTATAAATATAATAAGTTTATTTATTATTTAAATATTATATATATATAGTTATAATTTTAAATAAATATATTTAAAAAGTATTTATATATAATTATAAAGTTATAATTATAAATATAATAAATATATTCATTATATAAATATATTTATTGTAATTTTATAAGTATTTATGAGAACATAATATGTTAATGGGTATAACATGAATGAATTATACATAGTAATATATAGATCATAAAAAATGAGTCGTCACATATTTAGAAAGCATGAATAATAAGGGAGTTGATGGACAATGAGCTTGTACCCTAGTGATAGGGGCTCCTTCTTGGCATCCAAAAGACCCAGGATCAAATCCGGGTGGGGGTGAATTTCTGGGTTACTGTAGGAGTTACTATAATAGGTAATGTTCTATACTGTAGTAGCCGACAATATTCATCCAATTTGGGCCTTCAGACCCATAGTTTGGGCCTACGATTCTTAGGGAATTCGGGATGCCAAGACCATCATGCCATAGGGATTTCGAGCCACAAAAGGCCTTCAAGCCATAAGGCCTTTGGGCCACTAGGCCTTCTAGCCACAATGGACTAAGAAGCAGTTTGGCCAGACCACATCGGAGTAGGCCCTGTAAGAGGATTCAGAGAAAGTAGAATCCACCAAAGTATAACTAACTAGATTGTTAGAATGGGACGGTATGACACTTGTCATTGGTACTAGGCACCATACAGCTTTGTATGGGGAAATGCTAGCCGATCAACCATGTGAGGTGGGGAGCTAGGTGGCTTCAATGATGTAGACGCTGGGGAGGGTCAATTCCAATGTTTAGTCAAGTATCGGGCCTTTAAAAGTCATGTACTGGGCCTTGTGCCTCTAGGACTTCAGGTAATGTAAGGGTTCCCCCTCAACCCTTAAAAGGGGGATTATCCCAAAATCAATAAAAAATCTACGACCTTTAGGCCTTCATAGTGAAGGGTGTCAATGTATAAATGAACATTCATTAGTCATGAATACATAACATAAGCATGTATAATCATAATATAGGTAATCTTAACATTTGGAACATGAAAACCCATAATCATGTACACAAATATACTTATGATCATATAACATCAATTATACTCATGCATCAATATATGAACATAAATAACGACAATCTTGTCCATGAATACCATCATTGTATTATGACATACATACATACATAAGTACATACATACATACATACATACATACATACATACATACATACATACATACATACATACATACATACATACATACATAAATACATACATACATACATACATACATACATACATACATACATACATACATACATACATACATACATACATACAGACATACATATATACTCAATTCATTGGAGACATATATTTATTTAAATACATATTTATTTATTTATAATTATAAATAAATATATTTAAAAATTATTTATATATAATTATAAATATAATAAATATATTTATTATTTGAAAAAATTATTATATTTTTTATAATTATATATATATATATATTGATAATCTTATAAACACGTTTTAAGCATTATATACATATATTTGAATTATTAATATATATTTATTAATATATCATATTTATATTAATTATAAAAATTCATTTTTTAATTACTATATATAAATAAACATTGTTTTTTAATATAAATATAATAATTATATTTTTAATTAAAATTTTTATCAGAGATAAAACAAGTGCTAATAAAGGGAACATCTTTATCAGAGTTTTTTTAGTTCTCATAAAAGTCACATTTATCAGTACTTTTACCTAGTGCTAATAAAGGAGACGCTTTTATCAACGTTTTCTCTTTAATGATGATAATAGCCGGTGGGGCCGTTATGACGATATGTGGTAGTGTATAAATTTTTCTTTGTTTTTTTCACTAGTATAAAAACGGGACTTTGGGAAGGATGAATTTAGGTGACTATTTGGCATTCACCATATATTGACCATATTAGAAAATTCCAAATGGAGTTTGCTAGGTTTTTTGCATCCTAATCGAAATTTTTCTCCTTCCATCGTTGACTCTCCCCCACCTCGCTCTGTGAGCCCCATCCACACCCCCTCCTCCATCATTAAGCTCACTTGCCTCCCCCATCGATCCCCCATCCCACCCCCTCCTCTACCCTACCTCTACACTACACTGCATGTTTTCTAATCACCATCAAAAAACCATCCTACCCCTCCCCCCGTCGTCAATACCCCTTCCTGCATCCTACCTCCCTCTATTCACCATCATCTATCCCCCATTCCACCTCCTTTCCTCATCATCAAACCCCCTCCCCCTCCTACCCCACCCCCTAAAACCCCACCCCCACCATGGAGCCCCCATCCCCCATTCATTGTGGTTCCCCCCTACAATCCTCCCTCCATCGATACCCTAGGTGCCGACCCCACCCACCACCCCCTGACCGCAGACCAACCCCCACAAAGTGCACTGGTTCCCTCTACTTCCCTACCATCGATCCACTACTAAAAAATCATCAATTAGTGACTTCCAAAAGCGACCACTAATGTTTTTTAGCAGCCGCCAGTGGGCCACCTTTGGTGGTTTCATTTGGCCCAATGCTAAAGGCCATTAGTGACTGCCAATGGAGGTATTGATTGTCCTTCCCCTAAGGACTGTGGTAGCAGTTGTTGGTAAGACCATTAGTGGTTGATTTGGAGGTCATAGATGGCCCACTGATAAAGTCCATTGGTGACCACCAATGTCTATCTCTATTGGCCCTCCCCTGATGACCGTGATAGAAGTCATTGGAAAGACTATTAGTGACCACTTTGGTGGTATCTAATGACAAAAAAAAAATAAAGTAGGTAGATACTGCCAAAATAAGTCTCTAATGCTCTCATAATTATTAAAGGATTAGCGACAACCAATGGTGATAGCTTCCCTGGAGATTTTTTTTAAAAAATTTCAATTTAATGACCACCATAGATAGTCGATAATGCCTCAAAAAAATAATGGAGGTAACAACCACCAAAAGTGGTCAGTAATGATCTCATAATTTTTGAAGCATTTGTAACTACCAATGGTAGTCTCTAACCTGGAAATTTTTTTTTAAAAAAAATGTAGTTTGATTGCACAAAATAGCCAAAAACACAACCAATAGAAATAAAATATATTAAATAAAAAACATGAATCCTAAAAAAACCAGTAATCCAAACAGCTACAAATCCCTTCCAATATTTTGTCTCAATCAACCTACTGAAAAGAAACAAAAAAAAACAAACAAACCAAAAATAAAGAAAAATACAAATTAATATATTTAAAATTAATTATATTTATTCAGTTAATATATATATAGAAAGAATAATGAAATTTTTTTAAATAGTGTTACCTATAGAAAGAATCATAAATACATAAATGAGGAAAAGATAATATGAAATATCCAATGACAACATTTATCAGTAAAACAATGACTACTTAAAGTATAATATCAAGTTTACCATATACCAATCAATATGGGAATAATATTAATGTGCGTATGATTCTAATAGATAACATATGATTTGAGGAATGTTATCCTAGATTTTAATGTCAGTCTGAAGTTGTTTTCTCATTTTTAATGCCTCATAGAAGATATGCCATTTTAATAACACTAGACAACAATACCTGTAGTTTTTCATCATACCGGAAAATACGAGCATCTTCTAGATACGTAATTGATTCTTACAGATCCAAAATGGATCTCAGAACATTCTACCACAATTTCATGTCAATCTAAGTGTGTTTTCTTGGTATTGACATCTTTTATGTGATTTGTCACTTAACTCCAAATCTGAGGGATAAATGTCACTTTTTATTCCTATAGATGATTAATATAGGTTTTAAATGAATTAAATATCATTTTTGTAACATTTCATGTCAATCAGAGCTCATTTGACCAGTTTGGACCCCACACACATGATTTTACCATTATTAAAAAAATGATAATAAATTTGAAAATGAGCATTTAATTTTACCCACTAATATAGATATAATAATGAAGCATGGTTGATTCAAATAGATCACATATGATTCAATTAATGTTTTAATAGATTCACACATCAATCATAAGTCATTTTCTTGTTTTTAACCCCATGATGGGAGATATGTCATTTTATAACATAAGACAATATTACCCATTATTTTCTATTATATTGGGAGACATGAGCATATGATGGATGTGGAATTGATTTCCTAAAATAAAAAGTATCTCTCTGATCATTCTACCATTATTTCTGGTCAATCTATATGTGTTTTCATGGTAATCACCCCTTTTACGTCATTTTTCACTTAACTCCAAATCTGAGAGACAAACATCACATTTGATCATACCGATCAATTCATATATTTGATCTATGTACTGATTCTTCCTAAATATTTCAAATGACTTAAAGATTATTTTCCTAACATTTAATGTCATTTATAACACATTTGTCTGGTTTTGACCCCTAAACACAAGATTTAATCATTATTACAAAAATGGAAATAAATATAAAAACAAATCTTTAATTGTACCAACCAACCCGAGCATCAATTTAAAATGTGGTTGATTCCAATAGATAAAATTTTTTTTGAGGAATTTTGTTTTATCTTTTCACATCAATTATAAGTTTTTTCTCATTTTTTACCCCCTGATGTGAGATATGTCATTTTAATAATACAAGTCAACATTACCTATCATTTTCCATATTCTCAGGCGACATGAGAAACCGATAGATGCAACGTTGATTACTACAAATAAAAAATGACTCTACGATCATTCTCCCATGATTTCATGTTAATACATGCGTGTTTTCCTAGTATATTGACCTATTTTATGTGATTTTTTACTTAACTCCAAATTCGAGGCATGAATGTCATTTTCGATCATACCAACCAATTAATGTATGCGATCTATGTGTGGATGATTCTATAACACCTGGATGAACCCAAATGGTCCTACTACAAAATCCACATATTCCCTTTTTAGTAATTATTATCTCTTTCATGAATAGTTTTTCAAAAATTTAAACTGGTAGTTGAATTCCACTATTTAAAGTGGTCCTTAGTTGGTTATCCATTCATATCCACTATTATACATTTATGAATAAGCCTTAATTGGTATGCTCAACATCTGATTGTCATTAAAATTTGTAACATAAACTTCAATAACTTTTTGAACAAGTTCAAGTCATATCTATTTCACTCAAAATAAATTTAAGGAATCTCCCTCTACCTCTTTCACTCGTAAATACATTGATGTCCCATCATCAATGTTCAAGGAACTCATGAAATTCTATAGAAACTTCACGTATATTAACTGAAGTCTGTTGGGTGATTTTGGAGGTTCACAATGAGAACTGGAACAAAGGTATCCAACCCTTTGAATCACACATAAAAGACTAATTCATAGATTTGAACATCTACCTTTATCCACTGTGAAAGAAAATTGGGACCAACCCCTCACATATTCAATCATATTGATATCATAATTTTACGGTAAGCTCTTGTCTACAACATCATCCATGGTCACTAGGTTTTTAAGAAACCACCTTGTGAATGCATCATGATCAACTCCAATGGGTCCTATGTTCAAGGTCCCATTCATGGTGGTGGGGTTTTTCATGATCACCATGGGCATTTCATTATGATTTTTTCTACTTTTTATAGCAATTTATGTTAATTAATGGCTGAGGCCCGAGCCCTATTATCTAGTATATATCTCTACAAGCGGTTCCATATGATAACTATGGAGATTTACTAAACTAAATCTTATATATTCTACTCATTGGAGTATTGAACACAAAAAATATGGTTTTGGTGGTGATTTTATGGGATTTCCTATATCCTAGATGAAGAGATATGATGTTGGAAAGGATAAGCATGGGGGATTTTAGAAAAGATGATTTTATTTCACTGTAAAAATAATGAAGAGGAATTTTCAAGGAGGAGACTTTACCATGTTCTAGTAATTGTGATGTAGTGATTTTATCAATCAGTTTGTGGGAAATGACTAACCAATTGTTGTAATTTAAAATCTATGAAAACTGAGCCAACATCCCAATCACAAATATTGAACACAAGTACCCAACCACATATTAAAGAAACGAGTAAAAAACATATGGTTAAATGATCCATATTAAATGAAATCCTCTATATAATATGATTTAAGTGGAACTAAAACATCAATGAACAACATGAGCAGCCCACATCCTTGCTAGGCTCTGCATGAAACATACACGAACAATAAAATTATACCAGATCTCCCTTCCTTCAAACCCTAGGCAAAAATGATGTGAACCCTCCAACTTGGCCCAAATATGAACCCCCTTCCTGAATAGACATCTTCATGAACTAACTCACCCCCTCTATTTTAGCTATCAACTAGAGAACATAGTCCCTCTTCAGCCTCATCTTCAAGCTTCTAAAATCCAAACAATTGTAGCAGTGAGCCCTATATTGAGAAGTACTGATTTGGTTTGGTAATCTAGGAGAAATTATGAGCATATCCTCAGTCGATAACATACACAGACATGAAATACCTCCAATTGTGAAGCCCAAATCTGCTTGGATTATCACTCCTATGCAGTGGATGACAATCAAACCTCTAAAACAGCACAAAATCCCAAGTAGTAGCATATTATAGGGTTGGATATCCGCTATCCCATTCCTCTTTTCATGAAAATGATAATTTCAAGATGTATTTTCACTTAAAGAATAAATATAATAAATAAACATCAATTTGTGGGATCATCAACTTAGAAGTCTGGAGGGGGGGGTCACTTATTCACTAGAGCTCCTATATAGTTTCATTTATTTTGTCTCCAAATATTATCCCCCATGTGATACATTTTGTGAATTAAATTATACATATATAAAAATTGATCAAGAAAATAGATCTTATGCCAAACCCAATTGGATCATATAAAGGGGATATGGTTTGGTAAACATCCTGATGATATCAATCATTATTTATTTAGAATCATGTAATATATTCATTTCGATGATATGAATTGAGAAACACTCTAAGAATAAAAATAATTTTATTTTCTCATTAGATATGGAGATAAAAAATTCGAATCCTGCCTATGGGATTATCAAAGGTGAAAATTCATCCAGAGTCTATATTATCAATATAATGAGGAGGTTTTCTTGAAGGATTAAAACTTGGGGAAAATAATGTTAAATAAAATTAGTCAAAAATCATAGTACAATTTTATCTTAGTAAAAAAATGGAAGGAATAAATATCAAGAGATCATATGGTCTAGAATCCTATAATAAAATAATTATTCATAGACTATCTAGTGCTGGAATAAAAATCATATACATAAAATCATTATCATTAAAAAACAAAACTCCCAATTTACTTATTATATAATACAAGTTCCCAAAAAGATATAAAATATGTTACAGACCCTTATATTGATTTTGGAGCTGAGTTAAATCTATAATGGAAGTTATCTAACTTCTATTTTTTGTATGCTCTTCTTGTGACACACAACTAAAATTTAAAGCTAAAAATCACATTCTGATTATTTTCCTTTGTTTTCTCATCAGTGTAAATTTATTTAGTTTATTTTGAATACCGGATTTTTCAAATTTTATTTTAATGAAAATGTAAATTTTATTTGTGAATTTACTAATAATAAGAAAACAAAATGATATATTCAATTTGAATGAGTAACCAGAAATATAAAACAAAACACACCTCATGAATCTGAAGCTTCTTGTAGGGCCAAGGCTGATACTTCCATCTGATATAGTAGGGTCCTACAAAACTAAAAATTATAAAGATAATAATAATGGATGAAATAAAAAATGAATAAATAAATTAAGTATAAACCCATGTCATAGGACCCCTTGCACCATCACCCTGACGCATATGTTCCCACAATACTCTAACCTCATATAACAGCTACAAATTTACCTCCTCGAAAGCATGCATCATTGCCTAAAAATTTGTCACATGTTGTTTCATCCCAAAAAGAATAGGTGACACAACATTAGTGTGCAAATATATATAATGAGAAATACCCACTCTATATTTCTAACTCTATGCATGTATATCCTGAACAGTGATGCGATGGAATATCTCATCCCTTCACATGGAAATTTTTCACTGATCATTTGGAAGATGCACTAACTAAACCATAAATTGAGACTATTTAATATGTAAATATAAATATATATGTATATAAAAATGTTTTTAATTATTGATAATTAGTACAAGAACATACTATAATAGATTCAACCTTCGGTTCATTTCAATCATGAGTCATCTTCAACACCGATATTTTATCAGTTGGTGAACATTTCTCCCATAACTATATACTAATAAGAAATAAAAATAGAAAAAAATATTAAATAATAAATTTATAAAGTGAATAATAAATACATCACATCGAATCTAGGACATGTGATGTGTCCCAATATAGTGAGGTGGTCCCCACAATGCATGATTCCCAAAATTAATTTCTCCCACGTCCTACATTAAATTAATTCAAATTTCAAACTTGTAAAATACTTCACGTTCTTTGAAATATATAAATCAAAACAAATTGACTCACCATTTCAGCCGTAGTGGACCAATATGCAATTAACTCATGCCACTATGATGAGAGAACACCTCCAAGGACTCTTTCCAGAATGTATGGGGCACCCACATTTGGCTCACAGTGCTCCCTCTTGACTCTCCCTTTATGATCTTTTCAAATTTTAATATATTTGACCAAATGCATCAGTAAAAACTCAATGAGGAACACTCTTATATTATTATATTTAATAAAAAAAATTATCGCACATGTTAGTATTTTTTAATCATAGTTATGAAACTAAAATGGTCCTCTTATCTAAAATTCCCTTCATAGACGATCTCATGTATAATTGGGGAATGAAGCCCAGTTATGTGTAGTCATTGAAAATATTTGTGGGTAACATATGATATGACCCAACTGGTGATTAAAAATAGTGTCACCCACTCCCACAGGATGTTATCTCCCGTCAAAAGATACGTCAAGGGTCGTGTAGGAATTCCAAAATGAAATTTAATAAACAGGGCCTCTCCTATGAGAGGTATACTTTTTCAAGTTTGATCCTATTGAAAAAAATTTCAAAAAAAAATATACAAATGTTAATTTATAAGTTTAAAACTTAATTAAAAAATACACATTTACATTCATACATACCTCGACCCTTAGACACAGATGGCTCAACAGAATGATGTGGATATGGTTCCTATTCACCTAACATGTCTGCAGTCATAGAAAACTTTAGTAAAGAAAGGATTCATTGACTATTAATGTTCAATATAATGAGAACTTAAATGGAATCATGTGATTTTAATTTATTTCCCACATATTTAATCAAATATAAAGGGGTGCTAAATATTAATGATGTTATTTCTAGGTATAATCAATTACTATAGATACATCAAAATAAAGAGTTATTAGAGTCAAAAGTGGATATCATCAACAACATAAGCCACCTAATAGCATAGTATACCACAAAAATGGAATAAGAATAGATTAAAATGGATGTACCACTACCACATGAGGCCGAAACTGAAAAAGAAGTGGTGCTTTCAACGTTTTTACATCCAAGGAAGTCCATAATCTTTACATTACCTCATCCTTACATTATATTGTATTTCCATGTTTATAATACCTTATAATATGAATTGACAGTAGTTATTTTTCAACTTTTAAATACTGTAAGTATTTCATCATTCAATATTTAATAGTTTTTCTTTTTCCATAACAATTATTCCCTTTTTAAACAAAAAAATGATGTTTTAATAATGTATACAGACAGTTAATTTGTGTTTCATCCCTCCGTGAAGTGGTTATCAGGATGATACTTATGAACAATGTGTGGTCAGGAACCATCTCGCCCACCTTTCTCCTTAATCTGGAATTGTGTGGGCTTGGCATGGTAGGAATTCATGGTTGTAAGTGGTTTTCAAGTGGGTATCTATTCTGTGGATAATTCCCATGATTTATAGTTTATATTTTATGCTAATGGATGTAGGATTTTTTTATGTTATATCCAAAACATGATTTTATTTGTTTATATATGATTTTTAGCATGATAAATATTTGAAAATATTTTTCAAAGTGAATAATTATGAAAAAAAATGATTCATATAATGAAGGAGTTCATAAACCCCCTCCAAATTTGGGGGGGGGAGGTCATGAAAATCTAATTGTTTTTGATTTCAATAAGGATATATACCACCACATTTACTAACCTCAAGTTATTCACTCCTTAAATGTGTAGGGATGAGGATTCTATGGCACATTTCTTTTACATGGGATTTAAAGAGCTGCTAGAGACACACATGAATCTCATTAACTTAACAAGATTATTTGATGTGTTAAAGAAAGTAATTTTATCTTAGATGGGATCAAGAAGAGGCTTGAGTTTTAGTGTCCCAATTTTTGTAAAATCATATAGTGATACATCATATACCATACCAATATTATTTTTGGAGGGAATTTAGAACATCCCATTTTAGGAAAGTTAGGAAAGTGTTCCATCACCTTCTAGTTTAGGTAGGCCTTCTATTTAGTGTCCCCAGTGGAAGTAAAAAGATTATATCAAGCTCAGATATAATTTATATATGAATATTATATCATTACTATAGATTTTATGATCACCTTCAAAGTTTTTTCTGGTATAGTGAATCTAGTGGAATTATAAAGAAACTTAAGCTGACCCATTCCTCATAGGCTTAGTTAGATTAGAATTATACTTGGGATAGTCAATAACCATATATGAGGTTAAGTGTGACAAAAAGATATGATACAAGAGGTTTAATACTAACCTCTTAACATAGAATTCCTCCCAAGAGTAGTGAACATACAATAAAGGATGCATGTTGAATTCAAATAAAGTGATGACTCAATTTTAAATTCATTTTGTTATATATTTTTTGAAATTGATTTGAACATCATCAGATAAAAATATTCTAAAGAAATTATATTTTTTATTCTCAAAAACCCTTCGAAATTGTTTAAATCTTTATGTTAGTGGTCTTTTCTATAGTGAACATGCATTAAATTAGGTTTTTAGTGTTTTAATTGAAATATTTTTCCAAAAAATTAGAAAGATTCCCCTGAACTAAAAAACATATATTTTATAATTTCCCTATTAAACCTAGTATTAGCTAAGTGGGGACATACCAAAAGGTAAATTTAAAATCTGTAAAAAAAATAAAAATAACTTAAATAAAATATAACAAAAATAAAATAATTAAATTGAAAAACTGATAAAAATACTAGTGTGAGGTGTAGTGATTGATGAAATAGTAAAGAGAATAATAGAGTGAGATAATAGAAACTAGAAATTGGAAACAAAAGGTTAACAATGAAGATATGATTAAATGTAAAGGAGAAGTTTTATTTTATGATTTTAAAAACATGTTCATTCATAATAAAGTGCCTCTGGGTTATCAACTTATGAAAATATTTCTAATGATTTTTTCATGTTTTTGATAGGTCAGATGTAAAATCTGGTAGTCTATCTACCACATATTATAATTATACCACATGAAATTATTGAAATTAATGTAAAAAAAATCAAGCTATTGCAAAATCACAATTTTTTTTTGTTTTTTTAATTTATAATTTATAATTAAAAAATTCTGTTGAAAATTATCCAAAAATATTAATTTATTTTGGAATATTAATTGAAAAAATAAAATTTAAACAATTAAAAATATTTAAATATTTCATAAAATCTAAACAATTAAAAAATGATTAAAACTTAAGAGAGGTAAAACAATCATACCTTTCACTAAACATGAAAATATAATGTTTCTCATTGAACAGTAACTCTAACCCAATGAGCATCTTCTTCACATTGAGCTATGGTGTGTTTATCAAGTTTTTGTGCAATAAATAAAATAGTATTGGGTTCATCTCATTCAATTAAAAATAGTCATTTCCATGACATTTTCACAAAAACATTCCAATTCAGATTAGATGGAATGGTAATGAAGAATTCTTCTTCTTCTTATGATTTCAAAATTTATGGTTCATTATTTACTCATTCATCTCTATATAACATATTATTAAAATTCACCAATGTAAATTGATATTGATCTACTTTACTTCCACTAAATGAATATATCCAATTACAATTTAACAATATGTATTTCAACCCATGTGTATATATAACTTCAATTATGTCTTTAAATTGACTATAGTAATAACTAGAATCGACAAATGGGAAACCAATTCAACTGTTTTGTGTTGGTTATTTTTCATCTACATATATAATGTGAAGTTGAAATCCATTTGAATATAAATATTTGTAACAGTGAGCCATTGTAAATGGACCCTCATCTAGTTGGTTAAATTCCTCTGTTAGTGTAGGGTCACATAACTCCCATAAGTTATATACCTATATATTTCATAGAATTCAATAAAAAATTACACATATTGAAATTAGTATTATAATTAAATCATAATTAAAATCCATTTATACATACATAATCCTTGAAAAAAATCATGAAATGATGAATAATGTGACTTTTGAATTTGATAATTACTTGCATGAGCCATCTCTTCTTTTAGCACATTAACGCGTTTTCTGAAAATGATAACACCCTGTTTAAATGATCAAATTTATATATGAAAACAAAACATGTAAAAGTTAAACAATAAAATTTATAATAAAATTACTATATTAATAGTTCAACTGATGGAGTACTGAATAAAATATACCAATGAGCTTGTCTCCACTCGATGTTGTATATATCAAATATAGTCCCTTCTCTAATATGACCATCATGAATCTGAGAGGGATTATCTAATTTTGATTCAACATACATAAAATATTATGCAAAAAAATTAGTACCCTCATCCATCAAATAAACATTGACTATTGATTCCTCTTGACGAGCTTTGTTACATAAACATAATTTTAATGTATTCAGATACAAATCATTAGGATACATCCACCTGAATTGCATGGGATCAATAGTCATTACTTCAACAGTTAGGTTCCCTATCAAGTGAACCATAACATTGAAAAATGAGGGTGTAAATATTTTTTCCATGTGACAAAGAATAAGAAAAATTCCATCATTCAAAATTTTTAAATCACCCATTCGTTGATTTCTAAAACAAATCAGTCTAAAAAATCAGTCATCTCAATCAATTGATGAACAACATTGGGCAATACAAATTCAAGAATTGTGATTAGAATCAACTACTGAAGTAGTATGTGATTGTCATGACTTTTCAACCCTTGAAATATTATTCTTGTCACGTTCACACACTTGGAAATATTATAATCTTAACCACAAGGCATCTTAAGAATCTTCAAAATGGAATGAAATGTCTCTTTCTCTTTTTTACTTATCATATATAGTATAGAAGTCATGCATGACTTGTTTTCATCCCCAAATGTAAATAAAATTGTTTCCTTAAAACCATTTATTTTAAATCATTTTGTGCATTGACATGATCCATATATTTTCAATTGACATAAAAAATGGTCCACAATATATTATCACAGATACTTTTTTTCAATGTGTATGATATCCAAATTATTCCTTAGCATGTTAGTTTTCCATTAAGGGAGATTAAAAAAATAAATTTCTTTTTCCAATTATGACCCATATATTTCCACTTTTTATAAGGATTAATCCATGTAGAATTATTACTTTTATTGTAGACAAGGAAATAAAATTACCCTTTCATACTAAAACCTGAAAAATTTGCATATGTAGGGAGTTAAATGATTTTACAATATAAATTAGCCTATAGTTTGAACATTTCATTCATTTCATATTCATAAGTCATCACACAATCACCCAAAAATTCATTCAACTCATTAATAAATGGATAAAGGTAAACATAAATCTTATCCCCCGGACATCTAGGTCCATCAATAAGAGTGTAAACTAATCTAAATTGTTGTTTCATACAAATACAAAAAATTTGAGTAGTTGGGGATTGGGTTAGTGGTTAGAACATCGTAATCCTACATGAAAAATGAGGGTTAAAAACCCATTGGGCGCAGGTTACTATTGCAGAACTATAGCAATAGCGGCATTGTAGATCAGTGGGTACTGTACTGGCGACATGGAACTATAGCGGTGGCGGTACTATAATAGATGGGTTACTATTCACTGAATGGGGATTGGGCCAAAATTTTTGGCCTACGGGCTATTTAATAGGCTACAAGCCCACTGGGCCTTCGAGCTATGTAATGGGTATCCCTCTACCCAGTTAATAGAGGTATTTGCTTTTCTTTAATAATAAAATGAGGCTTCGACCCCAACCTTAAAAAAAAAATCCAAAAAATATGATTATACGGAACCAAAACCACAAGACATGTTCTATGAGTTTCACTAACCATAGACCTGAATGGATTGAAACTATTTACTACTAACCCTAATCAGACATTATGATTATGTTTATTGAATTCAATGTGTCTCAAATCTAAATCTTTTCATGAAAGAGATTCTACCAGGTGGGTTAGTATATCACTCTTCTTATTTCCTTCCATAGGAAATATCATTAATTGGGAAACTTTATATGGCATAAATAATCTTTTCAACCTTGGATTCAGTGTAATGCAACAAATTTTCTTTATAGTAATTGGTTTCCCCTATTTTATATTCTAACTATAATTAGTCTGATTTACCCTATTATCTTCCCACCTAGAAGAGTAATAAACCTTATAATTATCCAAATGCATGGTTTCCTCATTTAAACAACATACAATTGTTTTCACATGCATCTATGGTCTCATGTGTAAAACCTAAGTTCTCTATTAACATACAAGTATGATAATATGACTTAAAAATCATGGCATCAACAGGAATTAATTTTCTCAATAACAAAAAAAACATGTCGAATGATGTATCTGACCACTAATTCAAATTATTCAAGTGAAACGAATCCATGATAAATGAAAATTTACTATTATCCGTACACCCGGAATATAATTCAGTTTATGAATCATCAAGTATTTTATAAAAATTCTACAAATCATGATCTGCACTAGAGGGTGGATTGATCTCACCAGTCTAAACATTCCAGATGTTTACATATTTAAGTTCTAGTCCACATATTGTTTTTGTAAGAATTTCATGCATCATACCAGTTATCCTCACATAAACATCCATATGAACTGGTTCTGTATGATTATAATGAATATATACTTCCCCAAGATGAGTCTAACTCTTGTAATGTTTTAAAAACCTATTCAATAATAGTTTCTCCCTCACAGTATCTCATAATAATTAATATATGTTTTCACATTTTATATATGTACAACTGATATAGGCACTTTGAAACCCTCTAGTGAAATCAATTAGCTTCATAATTTGTTCAAAATATTCTCTTGATATTATATTTGAACGATCAATCCAAATCTTATCCATATTAGTATCTGTACAAGAAGTAGTAAAATTTACACAATACTTCATATTGCATGAATTTTTAGAATTTCATATCATAAAATATATTTAAAATAAATAACAACGAATTTCATTTCTAATTCAATTCATACTCATAAAAAAATAATTCCCAAATGAAATTATCATTTCATTATACTTAATTAATTATAAATTTTATTTTTCTAAAGTCTTCTTTTGTACATGACTGAATATTTTATAGAGAGGGTCTTATAAAACATGTTTAGATATTATATATTTTTAATACAAATAAAATGTTGATAAAATGTATATATAAAATAAAACTCAACTAAGATATAATTTTTTTATGAAATGAGATTTTTTTTGATAAACTTGTTAATAGATAAGGAAATCAGAATAACCAGTTAATCTACACATAAATATAAAGAAAAAATTCATTCTCAATTATAATATATGAATAAACACATTTTCAAAAAACAAATTTTTTATGAAACACATTATCAATAAATTTGAAAACACTGACACAAAATAATTTATCAAAACGTATATGTACTCTAAGAGGTTTTTAGAAAGTACTAACAAATAGATCCAAAATATTGATTAATTTCTAAAAAATAGTTTCACATAATTGTCATATAAATTTTAGAAAAAAACCACTTAAATAATATAAAAATACATTTTCATGAAATTTTCAAACACTTATACTAAATAATTTATCATAACAGTTAAGCGCTGTCCACAGTTTTTAGTCATGTTAACACATTATCATTTCTTTACTAAACACATAAAAATAAGACTTCAATATCAATAAAAACACCTATAATTCAACATGAATCAAACCTGTATTTCTAAAAGTATGCAACCAAGAAATTTCAACAAGATGAATGCATAATTTTCCCAGTGAAATCCATAGACATTCATATATTTATTCCAAGGATACTTTAAACCTTTATGAATAATATAGGGAGGATTCCATTTATTAAATCTCAAGTGTAATTAAAAATTTTATTTTCACACAAGGTAAAAAATTTTATTCATGAAAAATTGAAAGGAAAAGGTAAGAATGAATTGGTATGTAGCATAACAATTGTAAGCTAGATCATTAGAAAATTTGTATATTTTTAGGGGACACTTGTGTATTCAACATTTATTAGGTTAATAGTGACACAACATAAAATAATACCACAATTAATTTAGTAATGAAATATGAATAAGACTAGAAAAAACTTACATCCCTATATTTATTTCAATATTTAGATTCTTATAATTTTCATGTATGATGAGATAGATTTTTTTTGATTACTACATAGCCAAATAAAGAAAAAACCTTAATTAAACATTTTATTACAACATTCTATATCATCAGACTTAGTCCTTTAAGATTTATAGGTCATTCTCCTATTCACAAGATGGGAAACACTAATTTTTTTTCCATTTTTATCAATGTTTATTCTTTTCATAGAAGGAGGAAATTAACCAATGGAAGCGAAAAACCTAACCTCATCCAATAACTAAATTCAATATTCACCTTTATAATAAATCTTTTCTACTTTTTTCCACTTTACTTGCAATGATTATTCAAATTCACTCATTTAAAAAAAATATTCCACACAATGATATGCATTCCCTAAACATCGTGCCTAACCTAATTTATTTTGTAAAAGTATTTATATATTATGGATATGGGTATTTAATATTTCTATCATATCTGCTCTTTTCCTCTAGTTTCAATTTTGAATTTTGGTTCAGCAGATATAATATCTAAAATTTTCCAATATTTGATGATCATATTTCCTATGAAAGCCTTTATTAGAGAGAAGGCTAAAAATTGATGACTTTAACCATTATACACACATTTAAATTCAATAAAATAACACAAATCACATTCATGAAATATTTCATCCCAATAAATATGGTAAGAGAATAGATCTAGAACCTACCACCCAACTATTAAAAAACCTTATAAGTAAGATAATAATTATCCCAATTTTAACAATAAATTTAGAAAAAAGAATTAAAATCATGATTTCATTATCAATAAATGATTTCATTACCAAATAAACATAATAGATATTTAAAACTAAAAATTTAATTAATATATTTTTTTAACATATAGAAGAAAATTAAATTCTAAAAATTCATGAGAAGTAATAGAGATGCTGAGATTATGTTGGAATTGATTATTTGTGATTCTAAAAGTAATTTTTTGTATAATTTAGTTTTTTTGTAGAAATATTGATAAGTAATAAAATCATAGCATGCTTGGTTGAGAGTGGCCTATGTTTTGTTATCTTAAAAGTGTTTGTGTCATCATCATGTAAAAATAAAATGGTGTGTAACACAATGAGTGAAGACTTAATAATATATAACATAAAGACAAGTTAAAATAAAATTTTGGGATTATCTTTAAAGTGGTTGTTTCATTGAATTTCATATATTTATAATTCATATTTATGTAACATGTAAACAAAAAATGCTAAGTAATACACCAAGTGAAGTGGTAACAATATGTGACTTGAAGCCCTTGATTTCCTATCCTATTTTTTTTACCACCGAATGGTTTCTAGAGTTTAAAATTTATAGTAAAACACTAAGGAAATCATAAATAAAAAAATGTAGAGGTATCCAAGGACGAAATGGTGTGGGTTTGTAGTGTTTGAGGGTATTGAATTAGGATTCTCAAGAAACATTGTTGTAATAGAAAGTGTGAGTGTGTGTTTGGTTAAATTTATTTGAAATATTTTCCATGATTACTTCTTGGAAGAAATTTCTGTATTAGAAATGTGATATATAAGAATGGATCATAGATTTTATGTAATTGGTCAAATAAAATTGGCTTTACAATTTGGGTGTTCATGTTGGTCACACCAATTTTGAAAGATGTAGGAGGAATAAATGATAAATAAATTCATTTAAAAAATACTTAACAATCCACAAAAAAATCACAAATTCAGTTAATTATGAAATGTTGGTGATGGAAGTGCCCAAAATCAAAACCATAACACTAAAATTAGGGATTAACTGATTGTGTGAAAAATCTGGAACCAAGTGAATGTGGAGGTGGAGTTTGAGGTTAGGTGAGATGTGAGGGAGGGTGGTGGTGAGGGTGGATGGGCTGCATGTGTCTCTGGGTGCGACCGTAGTGATAGGTGAGGTGCAAGTAGTGGGAGATGAGGGTGAGTGAGGAGGAGGTAGGGAGGGGAGTCATTGATAGGGATTCAGAGGTGGAAGTAGAGATGTGTGCAATGAGGGAGAGGACATGTGGTGATAGAGGTACGGTTTGCCGATGGGGAATGTATAAGAGGGGGGGGGGTGATAGGTTGGGTTAATTTTTTGAGGCTTGTGACCACCTTCGGTGGTCGCCCATTCAATGGGGATAAAAAACTTCAATTTCTAGTAGTGATTCAACTTTTATGAAACGAACCCCTACCCCTAAATTCCTCTTCTACATAGTGACCCCCTTCCTTTCTTTTGGAAACCTACTCCCCCTCAATAACTATGACCCCTTGTCTAGGTATTTTTTTCATATTTCTTGTAAAAAATAATGATTTGTCATTATTATCCTAGGGTGTGTTTTCATATAATATTTAGGTTAGATTTGATAACTTCCATAACTATCATGACATCACTATATATTTTTCCCTCATCTCCATGAAATTTTTACTCAGACTGTATCTTAATTGGTTTGTAAGTTTTAATGATATGAGTTTCTTTAGAATCTAAATAAGATATATGTGTTCAATAGTATTTTTCATCAGGTTCCATTTATGTTACAAAGATTTTATTTTTGAATGGATTTTATGATTGAAACCTTCCAATTCCTTTTACATATATATTTTCCATTTCAATTAATCCCCATTTGATTTTTAAAATAAGGATGAGCTAGTATAAATATATCTAAAATTGATAAGGTTTAATAAAGAAAGAACATTATAATATTTCGAGCTTCAAAATATTTTTTAGTAATTCTATTCCCAACAATTTTTTTAATCATTAATTTTCATAGGCTAATAAATTTAACTACATCAAATATCCTTATTTTACATTCACAAGTATCAATTTAATTAATTTATAACACACTAATATTGCATTTTATGTGAAATTAATCTATTATTAAATATTTATTTCTATACATGTATTAATTTATCTTGTTTTTGAAAATACAATTTTTCAATTTATTTTCTTTAATTATGAATTCACATATCAAAGGCATAATTATCCAAACTAGAATAAAATAAAATAATTTTTAATTTTATATAAAATTTTAATCATATATGGTTATATATAAATTTATGGTAATTTTATTTCTAAAACTTATTATAAAACACATGTTTTAAATTTGAATTGATTTGAATAGATTATAACTTATTTAAAGTTTTTTTAGTATTTAAACAAAATAATGGTTTACAAAAGTATAATATTTTATCATTGTTATTTTTATTTGAATTACATAATAAATTAATGCGTTTTAAAAGTCATTATATCTAGTTTTTAATATATTTAAAATGTGTATTAAGTTGTTTTTATATTAATATTTTTTTGATATATATGTAGGAATTTTTTAATTTTTGTTAAAATATTGTTTATATATTTAAATTATTAGATTTATTTTAAATAAAAATATGGATTAGAGTTCGACTGATACGTAGAATAAGTTTTACAAAAAATATTATGAGTGGATTAATCAATTTATTGATTTCAACAATGGATTTCAAAACTGTTTGATTAGTGTTCCATATAGAAAATGTGGAAAAACATATCTCTTCAAACGAGATATTGTAATGGATGATCTATTTCTAAATGGGTTTTTGAAAAACTATAAGATATGTACATGTGATATAGAAGAGTCTATTTCATGTCACAAATTAGAAAGTATTAATATGGATATTTATTCAGGAATAGTTGATCTAATGAACACAATTCTTATAGATATAATGCATTAACTTCAACCTAAAGACAATAATGTCATAAATGATAACGTTGAAGGAATAATCCCCATTCTTATAAAACTAGTGAAGCAATTAAATTATTTGAAATTTTTAATGATGTGTGCAATTAATTATATTATATATTTATTAAATTTAGTAATTTTTTGTTCACCTATGAATTGTTCCACCTGACGACCTTGAATTAGTGGACATTCACCTCATTTGACATGTTGTTGGTATAGTTGGAGAAGGTAATCCCTATTGGAGTGAAGATTCTAGAGTCATGTTATCAACATTTCAAATTGACCAATGAACTTGGTTTTATATATGATACAATTGATGTGTGCTGCAATAACTCTATTTTTTTTTTCAGAAAATAGATTTCACAACTCAATAATTGAATTTTTTTCTAGTTATCTAGGTGAATTGACATTGAAATTAATCAAGGTAGTCAGATTCTTCCTGAAAGGGTCTTGAATCAAGGGAAAATAGTTTTCTCTTATAGATGCAATATTTCCCATTGAAACTGAGGTTGAGTAGATTCTAAATGTCAACTAAAATTGTGAAAATAATGACTTAGAATTCAAAGAGAAACAAAGTGGTTAATAAATTAACTCACCGAGAAGATTATTCAACATAGATGGAGTTTGACCAAAGACACCGATATTTTTCTTTGGATGGTCATAATTTTTTACAGGGCTTGGTAGAAAATGATTTTAAATTATTTAGGTCCATGGTTGGAGCGACACATAGTAAGTGTATTGAAGTTGTACTATTTTTAAAACATGCTTGTCGGATGGTTTTGGTTTTCTTTTACATTGTGTATTAAAGATTCTTTGTTGATGATCCATCATATATCTCTTGGTTGTCTTCATAAAAAAGTGCAATTCCTCCCATATTTTGAGATTCATTCACCCTTAGTGCTAGTCTCTAACCAAGGGCCTACTTGAGATAGGACTAGGGGGTCATTATCTCCCATTCATCATTGCTGGCCCAGGAGGGGTATCTTTGGGGAAAGGGAGTCATGACAGAGTGGTATCAGAGGCATGTAGTTAAAATATATGATAGAGTTTAGATTTAGGAAATGTGATTATTTCATGTGATTTTATGGAAATAATTCTAGTGGACCTTGGTGTGTGACAATGGCTAGAGAGACCGGCTAGGACATGGGATTTTGGGGCCCCCTGCGATCCAGTGCATGGACTCTAAGATTATCGAATGACAAAGAGAGATGGACCTTGTTGTAGAGTAGAGACCTAGGAAAGGTACATGAATCATAATTAATTGTCTTCCTGTCTGAATGGGATTGACTTGTAAAGGTAAAAATGGATAAAATGAATAAAATGATTTTTTTTTGATAAAATTCCATACTACCCAGGCTTAGGAAATATTTTTTTTACCTTTTAGCTATCACTCATTGATTTCATCTATATGTGGCTCAGGCAGTAGAAGTTCAGTAGGCTGATCCGGTTGATCAACGTATGGTTGATCCAGTTGAGGAAGACGATCAATGTAAGAGAGAGTTTCATGCCTTATAGAGGAAAGATTTCGGAATGTATAAGGCAATGTTTTTGTTGTAGAGATAGAGGGTTGGCTATAAGAATTGTAGATTGCCTTTGGTTTAATCCAAAACCCGAAAGAGTATAGGGTTCCTTTGTAAGATAGTCAGATGTGGGGAGCAGTGTGTCAATGGTGGATTTTTTATCTATGGGAGTGAAATGGGGCATATGTCTTATGGGTTGAATTCTAGAGGGAGTTCTAAGAATATTTCCTTTCATCACAATGAAGGATAAGAAGAGGCAGGATCTACTCTCCCATCATTAGGGGTGTATGTAGGTGTAGGATCTTGGGATCAAGATCATGGATCTTATTTGATTTTCCCCACACCTTTTTCTGGATGAGGAGTCTCATGAGAGATGCCTCGAGGAGGCACTACACCAATCTATCCAGTATTTTTTTACTCCTTTTATGTTTCCAACGTACCTGGAGGTTAAAAATAAAGAAGAGGCGATCAAGAGGATGCAATCATGAGGAGGTATTCCATGAGAGGAGAAACAATATAGTTATTAGAGAGGCATAGTTATTAGTGGTAAGTCGCTGGTGATAGGACCTTCAAGGTTTTGACTAGTGGGGAGATAACCTCGGTAGCTCCCATACCAACCTTCTGGTGACAACAAACTCCATTCCTTTCTCATGGGATTGGGTTCTACAAGTTTCTTATTTGATGTTCATAGACATTTTTAGAACCAATACCCAATAGATACTTGAGCCCAGTTTGGTGGAGGTTGGAAGGTTCAACACTAGACTCAAAAACAATTTTTTATGAGACAATTTCAGTAGCAGGTATGGAAGGCTTTTGATCAGCTAATGGGAGATGGAGAAGGTAGAGGATGAACATATGATGATCCTCAGGTTTATGGACCATATTTATAGAATAGCCATGGAGGTGGTTGTCATCAAAGTCGTAGAAGAGCTGAGTGTGGTCAGTTTCACACAGCTGAGGAAGTAGTTCCATCAATGTTAGAGATCATCAGAGGTATGATCAACTTGTTTAGTACCCTTGCTTGTGCCCTGTTTGATTTAGGATTCTCACACTCCTTTGTTGAACGTGATCTTGGGGAATAGACATATAGAGTCTTCCCATTACCCTAGTGTTGAGTACACTAGTTGGAGGCCATACTATCCTGTTTGATGTGTTCCAAGGGTGAAGACTGATGATGGGACTACATCAGTCTTGTGGTGATATCTTCTTATTAAAAATGCATCTATATGATGTCATCTTTGGAATTGACTAGTCATATTCTATGTGTTCCATTATCGAATAATTTAGGATAATTGTATTGTTTTCAGATGTGGATGGCTGACGTGTGGCTCTCATTGGAATGTGCGGTTGTCAGGTGGGAAATCAGCGTGTGGATCCCCTTTTTTCCTTATTGTTTGTGAGGTTAGTGAAATTAGAGGATGTTGAGAGAGTGGAGGTTCCCAGAGTCATTGGAGAGTTCTGAGATTTTTTCCTTGTGGTGGTTTTGAATCAACCCCCAGACATGCAATTGAGTTTTGAATATACTATCAACCTGAAACATCTTTAATTTCAATGGCTCCTTATTAGATGATAACTTCTAAGATGCGGGAGTTGAGGATTCAGATAGATGACTTAATGAAGAAAGGATTTTTCTAGACTAGTGTGTTTCTGTGTGGTGATCCAATTTAATTTGAAATGAAGGTAGATGGTTGTGGTCTGAGGTTGTGCATAGACTACTAGAGTTTGAATCTGGTGATGGTCAATAACCGTTAACCTCTCTCAATAATATTTGATCTTTTTGAACATATAATAAGGAAAAGTAATTCTTCTAAGATCGATTTTCAGTCTAGATATCACTAGTTGAGGGTGAATGGGGGTGATATCCCGAAGACTACATTCAGATGAAGGTATGGGAACTTCAAGTTCATAGTTATTCCCTTTAGTATTATGAATGCACGAGCCATGTTCATGGGACTTATGAACTCTGTTTTTCATGATTTCTTAGATAGATTTTTCATTATATTCCTCTATGATATCTTAATCTACTCAAAGTCCTAGGAGGAAAATGATGAGAATCTTAGGACTTTATTGAAGGTTCTTCCACACAATTATCTCTATGTAAAGTTGTCCAAGTGAATGTTTTGGACATAAGAGGTGAATTTACTCATGCATTTTCTATCTTAGCAGGGTGTGGAAGTAGACCCATCGAAGGTTGAAGCATTTTTTTCTTAGGATGCACCCAAGAATGTAGTGGAAGTTCATAGATTCCTTGGTCTCGATGGCTATTATCAGAGGTTCATACCTGATTTCTATAAAGTTTCAACTTCATTGAAAACATTAACTAGGATGGACCAAGATTTTTTTAGAGCATGAAGTTCTAGGTAGCGTTCAGTTACCTGAAGGGGATGTTGATTTGTGCTCTAGTGCTCTTGTTTTTAGACGAAGGGGTAATTTTCGAGGTGTGATGCTTCCCGCATGGGTTTGGGATGCATGATATCGCAACATTAAGCAGTGATCTCTTATGGGTCTTGGATGTTACATCCCCATGAACGTAACTATGCCACCCATTATCTAGAGTTATTATCATATGTGTTTGCACTGAATTTTTGGAATCATTACCTCATTAGGGAGCATTTTTTGGTCTTCATAGATCACAAGATTTTGAGGTATATCTCCTCCTAGTGTGATTTGAATTCATGACAACACATGTGGATGGAATTTCATTAGGATTATGATTTTGAGATCTCCTACGCCTCAAAAAATGGGATTGTCATGGATGATGAATTGAGAAAGAATTCACCTATGGAGGTTGTTTAGGAGTCTCCGGATGCTTGAAGAGAAATGGGGGAATTGGAATCCCTGCACTTAGATGCAATGGTGGATGGTTATAGAGGCTATTTGTTTTAGGTTAAGGTGCAATATTATCTGATGTAGTAGGTGGAGGAGTCTTAGTGGAAAGACTCAGAGGCATAGGTGATGATAAATTGTGACGGCCATAGTGATGCTCCATAGTGATGGTTAGAGAATGGTCAGAATAGGATGTTGTTATAACAAATTTGTTCATTCAAGTGGTGATGTGTGATTCAGTCCTTCTTGAGCTCCATATCTCACCCTTGGAGATGTATCCAAGATTTTCCAAGATGTACCATGGCTTAAATATAGAGTTTTGGGGGACCCGAGATGAAACTAGAAGTGGTGGGGTTTGTGGATAAGTGCTTACTTTTCTAGCAGGTGAAGGTTGATCATCGTGTTCCTGGTGGTTTATTACTACCCTTATATGTCCCCGAGTAGAAATGGGATGACATATCAATGGATTTAGTCAAATTATTACCCATAGATCAAGGAGTTTGCGATTTTATATATGTTGTAGTTGATCAATTGACAAAATTGGCCAACTTCATAGCGATCAAGGAGTTGGGTGTAGTGGATGCCTTGTAAAGGAGGTATATTGATGAATTAGTGAGGTTTCATGGAGTTCCAAGGACCATTTTCATAGATCAGGACATGAAGTTTAACTTATGAGTTTGGAGGGGATTGCAGCATGCTTTTGGAACCGTGTTATGCCTTAACACTTCTTTCCACCCTCAGACGGATGGGAAGACAGAACAGACTATCCAGACACCAGAGGATATGTTGCGGGCATGGGTCTTAGACTTTGGAAGATCTTGGGTGTGACACCTGCCTTTGGTAGAGTTTCCTTATAATAATTTTTATAACTATTACATTTTCATGGATCCATTTTAGGATTTTAATGGAATAATGTGATGTTATCCATTGTGCTAGATGGAGGTTGGGGAGACAACTATTTTTGGTTTGGGTGTGGTGAAGAGCACGCCCGAGAAGGTTCAGCTTGTTCACGTGAGGATCAAAGAAGTAAACAACTGGCAGAAGTTGTATTCAGATCATAGAAGGATGACCTTGGAGTTCAAGTTCGGGGACCAAGTGTTCTTGAAGGTCTCCCCTCAAAATGGGAATCCGATCTTTGGTAGGTGGAGTAAGATTTCTCCTAGGTTTGTTGGACCTTTTATGGTGTTGGGGAGAGTTGACGAGGTGGCATAACAGTTGGAATTTTCATCATAGTTGGAGAAAATCCATGACATATTCCATATCTCTTAGCTTCACTACTATGTTCATGATGAATCCCATGTACTTAAATAGGGAGAGTTGGATATCGAGGAAGACACAACATTTGTGAAGCAGCTAGTGGAGATCCAAGATCTTCAGAAGAAGGTACAGGGAGGATGGAAAATTCCTTTGGTTCGTGTATTTTAGAGGCATGGTGGCTAGGAGGAGATTACTAGGGAGTGATCAATGTATACTCATAACCAGTAACCAAAGTTGTTTTAGGTTTATCTTTTTTTTCTTTTAATTTTAATGTAATGTTTGAACTTTGTTTATATGAGATGAGATGATTTCCTTTCCTTGTGTGTATGTGGTGTATTGTGTGTTGAAGTCTTAACATATATAAAGGGGAGGACCTGATATTTAATCAATATGAAGTAACTGTGATGCGATTAAACTCATGTGGGTGAGTCAGTGCCACCCAGAGCGGATAGTATCTTTACATGGAGGATGATATTCCTATATTCATGTGGTTGAGACGACATGATTTTTGTGCTCATGTGGTGTGCTTCATGGTCATTTGGTTGACCGGGTGAGGTCTATTTTTTATATGTAGGAGGTGTTTTTGGATTTGGAGGTTCCTAGTCCCGCTTTCGAAAAAAACAGAGTGTTTTATCATTGAATGATGATGTGTTTGTTTGTTAGTTGTGTTTCCAGTGTAGTAAGACTCTTGGGAGGTATCTTGTGTGGTGGTTGTTTGTACCCCCTTTCATCTGGGCATGGATATGGATTCTTGGGGATGAGAATTGTTTGAGAGGTATATGATGTAACGGTTTGTGTCCACCCTGTCTATTACTTTGTGTGATTTTGGTTGTTGGAGAGGTTCATAGGAGGATTAGAGGAAGTTTGGGAAGTTTAGTTGTTGAAGGCTGAAATAAGTGGGATTACACATTGTGTAATTAGATTACATGATGTGAAATTATATTTCATGGCTTATCTCAGGAGATTCACAATGTGTAATATTTTATGTTTTGAAAAATAAAATAAATTAAGAGGCGATTCATGTTTTGGTGGACACTGAACCTTAGGTACTATATAACATGAAATGGTATTACACATCATGTAATTCTCCAACCCAATTTTGTTTTAAATTTTTTTTCGACTGAAATTTCATTTATTCAATTTTTCTTTCTTCTTCCTCTCATTTCAGACAAACTATAGGTACCTCAAGTGGTTCATTAAGACCTCTTCCTCCTTGTTCGATCCATTTATCTTGGGGTTTGTTCATTGGAGGTATGTGGAAATCTAGGGCATGTTCTATTACAACTTGTCCCTGGTGACAACACCACCACCATACCTTAACATGGTTGTTGGGTCCTGGCCTGCCAGGTACCACAAGTTGCCCCACATACACGTGGTCCCCACCCTGGGCCCCACCTACGTGCTTGAATGGGTCATCTGACTAATGATTGTCCCCACAGGACAACACATGTCCCTTTTAGTGTTTTTTTTGTCTTATTCCTCTCATTTCAGACAAACCGTATGTACCTCAAGGGGTTCATTAAAACTTCTTCCTCCCTTTTCAATCCATTTATCTTGGTGTTTTTTCATTGGCGGTTTGTGGTGATCCAGGGTGTGTTCTGTTACAACTAGGTATCGGTGATAGCCCAACCAGCCCGCCTTAACATGGCCATCGGGTCCTAGCCCACTAGGTAACACAAGTTTCCCCATAGACACGTGGTCCCCAAACTGGGGCCCACCTGCAGGCCCGAACAGGTCATCTGGATAATGATTGTCCCCACAGGCCATCACATGTCCTTTCCAGTGTGCCTTGTCCTCACTCACACACACCCTGGAAAACTTCCCAGAACGTCACCCATCCTGATCACTACTCCAAGCCAAGAACGCTGAACTGTGGAGTTAACTTTGGAGTTCTAATCAGACATGCTTTTGAAAAGGAAGGTGCACCTTGTTGACATGAGTCATATCATTTAGTCATTTAACCCTTTATCATTTGGGTGTGTTACAATCACCCCCCTTTAGAGCACAAAGTCCTCATTGTGGGCCCTATAACTCAACCCAGGTAGTGCGCTGCACTTATGGCTAGGTACCACCTCTGATACCAAATGTGACCATTAGCTCCTGGTGACAGTACAACCATCCCACCTTAACATGGCCGTCGGGTCCTGGCCTGCCAAGTACCACCAGGGTAACACCCCGAGATTTTATGAAAAATATTTTTTTCATTAATGTCTTGTGTTGTACACTACATCAAAAGGAGCTTGCAAAACACGCATCCTTGACTTGCCTTGCATTACATGCAATCACGACCTTCCTCGATAGTGTGTGTTGTACGCAATACCGAGTTTCACTAAACAATGATATGCTATTAAAATATTATTAAAACTAGCTGTTATGAATAGTAATAACCACTTTTTGAAATTTTGTAAATTTTATTTTTCAAAATGGACTTTATTTTTGGATTTGGAATATCGAAATTAGCTTAGGGTGAAATTTTGGTACTTTTCGGATAACTTTCATATTCTAATGAATAGTGAAAATTACTAAATTTTATTTAAAAAGAACTTTTTTTAATAGAAATAATTAATAGTGATAAGTAATTAATTTGAGTGGTTTTAAATTATATTTAGAATATATTTTTACAATTTAATACAATGTTGGTCATTGGATAGATTATACATTTAAACCAGTTATAAACAAGTGTCAATCTTTTGATAATTATTATCTCTTAAAAACACGCCATTTGTTTTGACGACAGGAATTAATTTTTAAATTAGTTAATGTAACTTATATGTTTTGAATTTGGTAAAATAGAAATCATTTTTGAGTTCATAATATCAAATATAGCTTAGGCCTAATTTTTTGTATTTTTCAGGAAACTTTCATTTTTTGATGAATAGTGAAACCACTAAGTGGTAGTAAAAAAATGAATTTTTCATTAAACTTAATTCTACCGCTTCTGTGAGTGGAATTTCAAAAATCCGAGAGTCACGGTTAATAACAAGTACTAAAATGTGGTTCAATGAGATGAAAATAATTTTTGGTGAATAGTAACTTTTTACTTTTTTTTACCATGGTTAAAAGTAAATCGGGTAATTAAGGGTAAAAATAATAATATTATTAGCCTAACACATGTCCTAATTCTATTGTATAAGTGTAATTAGACCAAAAACAACCTTAGGAATAAAATATGACCATTTAGGCCCACTTGTATTAGATTAGGACATTTATTATTAATTTATTAAAAGAATGGTTAAAATAGTTAAAATCAAAAATTAATAAGTAAATCATTTTTAATATAGGGTTATACATAAGATAAATTCTACTATAAATATTAATTAGAAATATAAAGAGATTTCCTACGTAATAGTAGTTTATTTTTAATTTTTAGACATTAAATAAGTTAAGTTATTTATGACACAACGATGATGCAGTAATTATCTTATTTATGAAATATTGACATAATTGATGTTATAAATACCCAAATAAATGTAATTTGAAACTTTTCATGAATTACACTAATTTTCTACGTTAATATGAAATGTTAGTATTGATTTAATTAACTTTTTTGGAACTAATAATTCTGTTATGATTTTCAAAAAAATCAATTACTAAATAGTGTCAAAATTGACATAAAATAGTTTTTAAAACAAATATAATATTATTAATTGGTATTTTATTCCTAAAAATCTAAGGTTCGGCCAAATGACTTAGATAAGGTTATATATATTAATAATAAACAAATTGGGGTTCGTTTGGCCTCTTATAGTAAGTTTATTAACCTTATAGTATAAGAACACAAGAAGACACGGTAAAAGTAAAATTATTTAACTTAATGTTAAATCTAAATGATAAGGTTAAAATTGGAACCTAAACTTATCTAAATTCTATTTTATGATAGTATTTCGACTCATAACCACCTTAGCTTCGAAATAAATTAATTTGGAGCTATTTAAAACAGAATTTGACTTTATAATAAAATAATAGTTTTAGTTATTCCAAAGGTACCCCTCTCCTCCCTTATAAAAGGGGACCTCCTCCCTCTATTCCTCACACAACATTGAGCCTTCAAGATTGGACAAAACCTCCAAAATTCTCTTCTACACTTCCCTATAAATATCCTAGAGGTTCTGGTCTTCCTCAAAGACCAATTTTAGTGCCCTAAAAGGAGATCTCAAAGAGGCGCTTCAAAGAAGAGGTAATTTCCGTTACTGATTCTTTCAACTTTATTTCTTCTTCCACTTCTTCTTCTTAGGATGTTTCATTATGATGTAATAACATAAGTATAAATCATATACTTATATGTTATTATAAGTATGAAACAACCCTATTTCACCATCTATCCATCCAACAGAAAATGAAATCACCGCGCGTGCGTACGTACGAAATACCGTCTCCACGCCGTGGTGAAATCTATTTTCCACCACCACCTTACTTGGATGGGTATAATGGTGTAAATAATAACTACATATGATTATTTTAAAGTGATATTGATTCAGAAATAGTATACATACACTCCAATACAGTCCCAAGATCATGAGAACGATATAATCGCTCGTGCGTATGTACAAACTACCGTCTCCACGACGCGATGAGATTCATTCTCCACTTTAACCATTCATGAATGATTATAAAGTATATATAGTAAGTAATCATTAAATATATGAAATAATAATGATACTGGATTTATGTGTATATATATGTATGTCATCTACTTAATTCCATTCAACTCAATAAGGAAACGAAAACAGCGTTCATGCGTACGTACGACCTACCGTCTCCATGAACGGTGTATTTCTTTCCATTTACTGATCTATTATATATATGTATATTCTGAATATATATTATATATATAAATCATGTTTTATATTCTGGAATTAAGTAATCATGATCTAAGTAATCATATGAATAATTACAAGTCAAAACACGGACGACAAATGAAACAATTTTACCCAAAACGCTCTTTAACATGGAATTTAAAAAAGAACGGGTAATATAAAGTCATAAGTGAACCATATATGATATCATAACAATGAGTATGATTCTGTAATAAGTCAATGACATTATTTAAACCATTATACAGGAGGTTCGGACACTTACGTAGCAAATCAGACCTAAGGTAAGGGAAATATCACAATCTCATTTTTATCCGAGATTGTTTATACTTTAGTATTTACTGGGGCGTATTTTATCATCCACATCCATGTTTCCTCAATATGTAATATTATTTACATCCACCTACAATTTTTTAAATCCAATTTTACCCTTCGGTGAGTTTTTAGTAAAGGATATGAAAGGAATCTTTTGTCATTTTTCGTACGAGGTACATTTTGACTTTTCCGAAAAAAGTACGAAGAATGTTTTTTTAACTTATACGGCATGAATGGATTTTTAAAACATTATTTACAAGAAGCTTACTTTAAAAGTTTTCAAGTTTATTTTTAATCAAATTATTTTAGTTTAGAATTGTACGACATGTTAAGAAAGGAAAAGTGTTTTTGAAGCAGAAAGGATATTTTCCTCAAGAATGGAGTTCAAGTGTTTTATCAAAATTATTTTCCATATAAGATAATAAAGGGTTCTGTTTATATTCCTATTATTAAATTGATTTGATTATGTTGTGATGGAATTATATTTTTATTAATTCCTTTATCTTATATTAATTGTTTTATGATGTCACGATGTTAAAGATTCCCATTTTTATTACATGGGTTATGCTATGATGTATGGTTTCTAATTTTGTGGCACACATAAGAAAGGTATAATTATGAGATGGGTGGGACCTATATCTCCCTCCAATTCATTGGGTAAAGATTTTATATCTCATGAGATAGACATGGATGGAATGGTAGGTTATACCGGTTCAGTGAAACATGACTGAAACGAGGGTGACTCGGTTCAGAAATGTACTTTATCCACTAAGATAGTCTTGGCAATGAGTCTTGACTAATAAGATATGATTCTCTAGGATTATGTGTGTATGACACACAGTTTCATGTTTTAAGTTATGATTATTGGGATTTCATTTCACTACTATGATTTATCCCATGTTATGAAATTATGCTCTCTTTTGTAGGTTAAGATTTCCAAAATGTTATGTTCTTATGAATATGATGTGATTGATATTTCTTTTGTTTACCCTTACTGAGCATTTGAGCTCACCATTTTATGTTTTTTTTCCCCAAGATATTAAGAATGGTTTTAGGTAAAAAAAGTAAGATCTTTATGGGAGATGTTGAAGATCTTTCACCACGATTAGAAGATTATATTCTGAGTTTCCAAAGACACTAAACTATTACGATCCTTATGTGTGTGTTTTTGTTATGTACTAAGTATTCTGCAAAAGAAATGTAATGTCCATGTACGTCAAGCTTCGGGTCTCTACAGTTGGTATCAGAGGAAAGGTTTAGTCAACCTTTGGAAACTAGGATGCAAAAATGTTAGTGAGATCCCTAGAGATATTTCTAAGGTATGTTTAGGGATGTCCCTAAGGATAAGTATACATATAGGATACAGTCCTAGAACTACGGTAACGATCATAGAATTTAAACTAAGATGTTAGATATTGAGGATACTCCCCCTTTATTATGTTTTTTTTCCTAGCATGATTTTTTCCTCTCACACTATTTTTTTGGGTTTTAGAAAATGGCTGGAAATAAGATGATTCACGATAATGGAGGATATTATGGACAATGGAATGATATTCTTCATGATAAACCAAATGAAATGGGATTTGGAAGTCCAACCATCATTATTATGCCAGATCAGCAGTCTCATAATATGATCAATAAACACAAATTTGGTAAGTTTCATGACTCGGCTAATAAGAGAAATATGGAGTTTCATGATGATCATAGAGGAAAGAAAGTTCAATTTCCCCTATGTAAATCATATGGGAAGAGGCATCAAGGAGAATGTTTCAAAGGAACTGGAAGATGCTTTGGGTGTGGAAAAGAAGCACACAAATCCAGTAAGTGCAAAGTAAAAGGTTTAGTTAACACTATGGATGAGGATAATGGTATTGCTTCGACATCAACAGTGGTTAAATGTTTTAAATGTGGAATGTACGGGAATTATGCAAACCAATGCCCTAAGGAAAAGTCTCATGAAGAGAATCAGTACGGTTGTATGGGTAGTATTTATGTTGATGATGATGAAGAGACTACAAATGATATATGAGATGAAAGAATTGTTGAAGCTCAGTCAATGGTTTAAGAAGGTAGTGGAATGATTACATGTTTATCAAGTGTA
This sequence comes from Viscum album, assembly GCA_963277665.1. NCBI lineage: Eukaryota > Viridiplantae > Streptophyta > Magnoliopsida > Santalales > Viscaceae > Viscum > Viscum album. Next base: position 2,089,957,211 of record OY728160.1, read on the forward strand.
ATGTTGTATAAGTAATATCATGGTACTATGGAATAAAGAGACATCTTAGGATTGGTACACTGTTGTCTTTCCTTGAGTTTTGAAAGTGTATGATTAATGGTACCAGTATCCATTAAAGGATATTCAGATATTTTTCGAATATAGATGATATGCGCATAATGAAGGGATATGGAGAAAATTAAATGTTTCATAGTATTCATGAGCTCATGACTGATATAAGGAGAAGGTTATGTAATGGATTGAGTATATAGAATTTTTGAATTTTGGTATGTGGAAAGTGTTAACTTTTAACTGCATTAATGTTTTCACTAAGGTTCAATGGGTATTCATTTTTTAGGAGAATACATGATTAAGGCCTTCGAATGTTTGGAATGTGACCAACAAGACATATCTCATGATATACGGGGATCAACGATGGTATTAACATGCTTGTTATATGATCTCTTTGGTAATCATTTTCACTATAATATGAGATTGGATAGCAGTATTATAGATAAGCCTAAAGATTGGAATGGACTATGTTGGACATAAGTTAGTATTGTTTAAGGATAAAAGTTTTTTTCGATATTGTTGATGGGATGTTATAGTAATGTAGTTTTAGAAAAAGGAAAACCTGTATGACGGACGACAGCCCATCGCATCGGACAAGGATGTGGGAATCAAACCCACAACCAAAGTGCGACTGGCCTTTATCGCCTACCACTGGCATACAGGAAGTCCCTGGTTAGTAGAAACTAGTTTTATTTTATTACATGGTATGATATATGAAGTATAAGTTCATTTTTGGAATCGTATATGATTAACTTCACCATAGATGGTATTATGTATTTTTGATAACTTTTGTAACCTTTTGTTTGAGACAGATGGGATGACACATCATTCTATCACATGATCTGCTAGCACTTCACGAATGACAAATCAAACTTCATTTCTTTAAGAGTTGAAGTGGAAATTGTCTAAATAAAGACCAACGATGACACAATACCAAAACCACGAAAGTATTTCTTCTATTTCCAATTTCATCAACTTTAGGGAAATGATCTTGAAAACCAAAAAATGTTGTCCTAGTGCTCTTATATCTGATGAATTAGATGGTACCTTAGATCGTCACAAATTTATGGCTTTTTGATTGCTGGCTTTTCCATAGCCATGTTCTCTACCACTCTCCATCAGAACATGATGGTTAGATTTCTCTTCCATATCTATATTTTCACCTATGTGGAAACCCATTGATTAGTTTATTTGGGTAACCGTTACGTTTCATACTTTTGTTTTTAAAGAATGGTTTTGGTATTCCTTTTTACGATGTGGGTTTCTATTAAAGAAACTTTCAAGTAGTAAACAATTTATAACCCCGATGAATTTCGAGGGCGAAATTCATTTTAAGGGGGGTAGAATGTAACACCCCGAGATTTTATGAAAAATATTCTTTTCATTAATGTCTTCTGTTGTACGCTACACCAAAAGGAGCTTGCACAACACACATCCTTGACTTGACTTGCATTACATGCAATCACGACCTTCCTCGATAGAGTGTGTAGTACGCAATACCGAGTTTCACTAAACAACGATATGCTATTAAAATATTATTAAAACTAGCCGTTATGAATAGTAATAACCACTTTTTGAAATTTTGTAAATTTTATTTTTCAAAATGGACTTCATTTTTGGATTCGGAATATCGAAATTTTCTTAGGGTGGCATTTTGGTACTTTTCAGATAACTTTCATATTATGATGAATAGTGAAAATTACTAAATTTTAATTAAAAAGAACTTTTTTAATAGAAATAATTAATAGTGATAAATTATTAATTTGAGTGGTTTTAAAGTATATTTAGAATATATTTTTACAATTTAATACAATTTTGGTCATTGGATGTAATTTCACATTTAAACCAGTTATAAACAAGTGTCAATCTTTTGATAGTTATTATCTCTTAAAAACACGCCATTGGTTTTAACGACGGGAATTAATTTTTAAATTAGTTAATGTAACTGATATGTTTTGAATTTGGTAAAATAGACATCATTTTTGAGTTCATAATATCAAATATAGCTTAGGCCTAATTTTTGGTATTTTTCTGGAAACATTCATTTTTTGATTAATAGTGAAACCACTAAGTGGTAGTAAAAAAATGAATTTTTCATTAAACGTAATTTTACCGCTTCTGTGAGTGGAATTTCAAAAATCCGAGAGACACGGTTAATATCCAGGACTAAAATGTGGTTCAATGAGATTAAAATAATTTTTGGTGAATAGTAACTTTTTACTTTTTTTTTACCACAGTTAAAAGTAAATCGGGTAATTAAGGGTAAAAATGATATTATTATTACCCTAAATAATGTCATAATTCTATTGGATAAGTGTAATTAGACCAAAAAAAACCTTAGGAATAAAATATGACCATTTATGACCACTTGGATTAGATTAGGACATTTATTATTAATTTATTTAAAGAAGGGTTAAAATAGTTAAAATCAAAGTTTAATAAGTAAATCATTTTTAATATAGGGTTATCCATATGATAAATTCGACTATAAATATTCATTAGAAAGATAACGAGATTTCCTACATAATAGTATTTTATTTGTAATTTTTATACATTAAATAAGTTAATTTATTTATGACACAACGATGATGCAGTAATTATCTTATTAATGAAATATTGACATAATTGATGTTATAAATACCCAAATAAATGTAATTTGGACCTTTTTATGAATTAAACTGATTTTATAGGTTAATATTACATGTTAGTATTGATTTAATTAACCATTTTTTAACTAATAATTCTGTTATGATTTTCAAAAAAATCAATTACTAAATAGTGTCAAAATTGACATAAAATAGTTTTTAAAACAAATATTATATTATTAATTTTTATTTTATTCCTAAAAATCTAAGGTTCGGCCAAATGACTTATATAAGGTTCTATATATTAAGAATAAACAAATTGGGGTTCGTTTGGTTGATTATAGTATGTTTATTAACCTTATAGTATAAGAACACAAGAAGACACGGTAAAAGTAAAATTATTTAACTTAGTGTTATATCTAAATGATAAGGTTAAAATAGGAACCTAAACTTGTCTAAATTCTATTGGATGAGAGTATTTAGACCCATACCCACCTTATCTTCTAAATAAAAAAATTTGGAGCTATTTAAAACCGAATTTGACTTTATAATGAAATAATAGTTTTAGTTATTCCAAAGGTACCCCTCTCCTCCCTTATAAAAGGGCACCTCCTCCCTCTCTTCCTCACACAACTTTGATAATTCAAGCTCGTCCAACCCATGAAAAATTATCTTCTCCACTTCCCTAGAATTATTCTAGAGGTTCTGGTCTTCCTCAAAGACCAATTTTACTGCCCTAAAAGGAGATCTCAAAGAGGCGCTTCAAAGAAGAGGTAATTTCCGTTACCGATTCTTTCAACTTTATTTCTTCTTCCACTTCTTCTTCTTAGGTTGTTTCATTATGAAGTAATAACATCAGTATCACTCATATACTGATATGTTATTATAATTATGAAAAAACCCTATTTCACCATCTATCCATTCTACGGAAAACAAAATCACCGCGCGTGCGTACGTACGGAATACCGTCTCCACGCCGTGGTGATATCTATTTTACAGCACCACCTTACTTGGATGGGTATAATGGTGTAAATAATAACTATATATGATTATTTTAGAGTGATATTGATTCTGAAATAGTATACATACACTCCAATACAGTCCCACGATCATGAGAACGATATCATCGCTCGTGCGTACGTACGGACTACCGTCTCCACGACGCGATGAGATTCATTCTCCACTTTAACCATTCATGAATGATTATAAAGTACATATAATAAGTAATCATGAAATATATTACATAATAATGATACTAGATTTATGTTTATATTTATGTATTTCATCTACTTAATTCCATTCAACTCAATAAAGAAATGAAAACATCGTTCATGCGTACGTACGGCCTACCGTCTCCATGAACGGTGTATTTCATTCCATTTACTGATATATTTTATATACTTATATTCTGAATATATATTATATATATAAATCATGTTTTATATTCTGGAATTAAGTAACCATGATCTAATTAATCATATGAATAGTTACAAGTCAAAACACGGACGACAAATGAAACAATTTTATGCAAAACGCTCTTTAACATGGAATTTACAAAAGAACGGGTAATATAAATTCATAAGTGAACCATATATGATATCATAACAATGATTATGATTCTAGAATAAGTCAATGACATTATTTAAACCATTATACAGGAGGTTCGGACACTTACGAAGCAAATCGGACCTAAGGTAAGGGAAATATCACAATCTCACTTTTATCCGAGATTGTTTATACATTAGTATTTACTGGGGTGTATTTTATCATCCACATCCATGTTTCCTCAATATGTAATATTATTTCCATACACCTAAAATTGATTAAATCCCATTTTACCCTTCGGTGAGTTTTTAGTAAAGGATATGAAAGGAATCTTTTGTCGTTTTTCGTACGAGGTACTTTTTGACTTTTCCGACAAAAGTAAGAAGAATTTTTTTAACTTATATGGAATGAACGGATTTTTAAAACATTATTTCCAAGAAGATTACTTTACAAGTTTTCAAGTTTATATTTAATCAACTTCTTTTAGTTTAGAATTGTACGACATGTTAAGAAAGGAAAAGTGTTTTTGAAGCAGAATGGATATTTTCCTCAAGAATGGAGTTCAAGTGTTTTATCAAAATTATTTTCCATCTAAGATAATAAAGGGTTATGTTTATATTCCTATTATTACAATGATTTGATTATGTTTTGATGGAATTATATTTTTATGAATTCCTTTATCTTATATGAATTGTTTTATGATGTCGTGATGTTTAAGATTCCCATTTTTATTACATGGGTTATGCTATGATGTATGGTTTCTGATTTTGTGGCACACATAAGAATGATATCATTATGAGATGGGTGGGAACTATATTTCCCTCCAATGCATTGGGTAAAGATTCTATATCTCATGAGATAGACATGGCTGGAATGGTAGGTTATACCGGTTCAGTGAAATAGGGCTGAAACGAGGGTGACTCGGTTCAGAAATGGACTTTGTACACTAAGATAGTTTTGGAAATGAGTCCTGACTAATAAGATATGATTCTCTATGATTATGTGTGTATGACACAAAGATTAATGTTTTAAGTTATGATTATTGGGATTTCATTTCACTACTATGATTTATCCCATGTTATGAAATTATGCTCTCTTTTGAAGGTTAATATTTCCAAAATGTTATATTCTTATGAATATGATGTGATTGATAATTCTTTTGTTTACCATTGCAGAGCATTTGAGCTCACCCTTTTATGTTTTCTTTTCTCCAGGATATAAAGAAAGGTTTTAGGTAAAAAAAGGAAGATCTTTATGGGAGATGTTGAAGATCTTTCACCATGATTAGAAGATTATATTCTGAGTTTCCAAAGACACTAAACTTTTACGATCCTTGTGTGTGTGTTTTTGATATGTACTAAGTATTCCGCAAAAGTAATGTAATGTCCATGTATGTCAAGATTTGGGTCTCTACAACTAGTTTCCCTGAAAACATGTGGTCCCCACCCAGGGGCCCAGTTATGTACCTGAACAAGTCATCAAACTATTGAATGTACCCATAGGCCAACACATGTCCTTTCTAGTGTGCTTTTTCCTCACTCACACACACCATTGAAAACATCCAAGAAGGTCACCCATCTGGATCACTACTCTTGGCCAAGCACGCTTAACTATGGAGTTCTAATTAGACATGATCCCAAAAAGGATGGTGCACCTTGTTGACATGAGTCATATCATTTAGTCATTTAACCCTTTTTCATTTGGGGGTGTTACATGTTCTCCATTCGTTTTCTATCAGTTTTTAATGGCTTGATCTTGTTTTATTCCATATCTCCTCTCTATGCTATGAAGTTTTCTTACCCATGTTCTTAAGTAGGTTTCTCTCGATTTTTGTTGGTGTGGTGGGGCAACACAATCCTCAAATGTATTCAGATCATGCATGATATGTGATTATAGGCACATCACGTGATTCATTATCGTGCGAAGAATGTTGACACTCCTTCAAGGATGAATTTTTTTTCTCCTTATTATGCATCATGAGGATGAGGTTTTACTTCTGTTTCCCTGTGAATTATGGGTTTTCTATCCAAATTGAAGATAAATAATCAGTTAATTGAAATTGAGGGGCATAGGGGTTGTACACACGCTTTTACAACTTTGATATGGTGTTATGATATTGGGATTGTTTGGGCTTGATGCCACAATAAAAATGGTGGCCATTGGTTTATTTTTTTGTGCACTAAAAAAATTAGGGAATTCATGTTGTTTGGTTCCTGTTGGACACTTATATATGAAATTGATTAATCACGTATATTCGACTAATGAATGGATTCCCCAGGATCACACTGCTTTTGTGATAACCCTTGAATTAACAAGTGAAACTAAATAATGGATTCCTTATTGAATCTATAATTTCTAGTTCTACCTTGGTATGTGTGGTGATGTGATGTGTGTGTGGGTTTGTTCTGGTTTGAAATGTTGTAAGGTTGTGGGAACGAATGTGTACTGCAGAATGGATTGGGTGGTGTAATGGAATCTCAGGTTCAGATATTGATTAATTGTGGGATGGATGAGAATTTTTTTTGTAGCAGGGTTGAAAAACTTTTTATGGGTTGATATGTTGTTGTATGGGGTTGTGTGTGGATATATTAGGAGGGATGAACTTGAATAAGGATGGTGATGGTTGATATGTGTAATTCTCTTGGAGTTTTCCCATGAATGGATTTTGCGGTGTTGTGTGTTGTGGGTTGTGCTTGGTAGTTTCTTAGATAATGATGGAATAAATAAATGAATGAGTAAATAATTTTTCTTAATTAATCTTGGATTAGCATGGGTTGGTTGGATTAACGAAATTATAATGGTTGATTAATTTGGTTGGGAATATGAATTTTGTCATGGATTTTTGTGTGGTGTTGTGCATATAGAGGCTGTAGTAAAGTTGGTAGCATTGTGAGTTGGCAATTTTTTGGAAACCCATAGGTTGGGATGTGTGTTTGGTATCATATATTTATATAATTTTAAGTTCCTTATTATTTCTATATGCACCCACCCTATTTGATTACTGTGTTTCGAACACCCCCATCGTCATAGGGGAGGTTGTCTTTCCCAAACACCTTAGTGGGTGGATGGATGGCTAGCCACCTACTCTTACATGCTCCTTCTCCAGGCGGTGATAGCCCAAGTTTCCTCAGGTAGGTTGTGGTTTGAGAGGCCTAGGTGTACAGAAGCATTTTGATTTACCATGTGTCTTTGTGATTAGTAGTGTTGTGTTTTCTTAGGTGTCTTCAGGATGAGATGTGTTTATGGACCATGTGTCTGTGGGAGGGATGTGATGTGGATTGTATCCTAGGTGTCTGTGGGTAGGATGTGATGTGGTTTGTGTCCTAAGTGTCTACAAGAGAGACGTGATGTGGTTTGTGGCCATGGTGTCTTAAGGTAATATGGGATGTTGTTTTTAGCCTTGGTGACTGTAGGGGGAATGTGGTTGTGAGACCAAGGTGTTTTCGGGAAGTTTGTGGCATGGTATGGTTGGTAGAGGTGGGAGCACCATAACATTTTCTGTTAGGGTTTGAGATCAGCTAATCAATGGAAAAGTGGTGTGGGGAACCCTATCACTTATGTGATTTATATTATATCACATGACTTTTTTTTATTTAGTGAGCATTCCTTGGTGAGGATTTGATGGTTAGTATACCTACATATGTGTAGTTTGTTTCTGCGTTTTTCTCACGAGTGCATTAGTTTTCCTCTTCCACTTATGCACAAGAGATTTCGGTTTTCCTACTAAGTATACTTATATTCTCACACTACGTATATAAAATAATTTTAGGCTTACATAAAGATTTCATGGACCATACTGGACCCTAATAGCTAAGATCCTGATAGTTTTTGTGTCACTACTTATCTATTCTTTTAGAATTTTACCTTGGATACTTTTGTATTGTAACTATTCTATTTTTAAAACGTGCATGTGATATGGATTTGTATTTCTTTTAAATTATGTCTTGGAGTTTATTTTTGTATGATCTATCATATCTCTTGATCTTGTTTAAAAAAGGGGTAATGCCTCCTATATTGTGAGATTCATAAATCCTTGGTTCTAGTCACCAACGAAGGGCCTAGTGAAGGTTGGACTTGGTGTTCATTATCTCCCTTTCTTCATTTCCAGGTCAGGAGGGGTATCTTTACGGAAACGGGAATGAGACACAATGCCTTGATGTTGTTTAATCCATTTTTCAACCAGTCACTCTGTATAGGCACTGACTTGTCCTTCCATGTCCATTTTATTCTTGAATACCCATTTTCAGCCAACAAGCTTTACATATAATGGAGGGTCTACCAAAATTTGAACTAGTTTTTTAATCATATAATCCATTTCATAATTCAGGGATTCTTACCACTTGAAAACATCTATGCCACTTATAGATTCCTTTAAAGTTATAGGATCCTTATTATCAATTAATATTAATTCAAAATCATGAGTGACTAGAAAACCATATATTTTTGGTTCTCTAACCTCTCTAGTATTATTATATAGTAATTAGGTCTCTAGAACAATTTATTTTTCCACGACATTTTGTGGAATTTGTTCATATGACAACTATTGTGTATCTTGATCCTATAATTCATTGAAGTCTATATCGCTCTCACTATCTCTTTTAGAGATAAAATCCTCCTTAAGAAATGTAGGACATCATTGCACCACAAAATTTTTGTATGAAGGATTTTATATATAGTATCCCTTTGTTTATTTGTGATATCCTACAAAGATACACTTTGTTCCTTGGGGTGAAATCTGGCTGCCAGAATAATCCATAATAAATGCATCGCAACCCCACACATGAAAGTAAGACGACATGGGTTTTTTTATTCAATAATTGGTATGGTATACCATCTGTTTCTCTAGTTGGAACTTGTTTTAGTATGTATGCTTCTATTTGTAACATGTATCCCCAAAAGGATAATGGAATACTGTCATGAATCATCATTGATCTCAGCATGTCCAACAAGGCGTGGTTCCTCCTTTCACTTACACCATTCCACTGAGGTGTATAAGGAGAAGTGAGTTGAGATAAAATCCCAAACTCCTACAGATAATCAATGACATCTTAATTAAGATATTCACCACCATTTCTAGATTGACTGACTAAAAAACAATTTTTTATTATCAAAACACTTTTAAGGAAAAAGTGAGAAACCACAAAATTTGACTGAACAACCACATTGTACCGGAGCAAACTACCGAGCCTGCCCCACCCTTGAAACTATGCCATGACGACAAGCCTTCACTAACACAAGACCCTTCTATTGCCTAGGTGAAGTTTCTTAATCTTCAATCTGATCTAATTCTAATCTTGATTCTTGTATTCCTTGAATTTTTCAAAAGAATACGAATTATACCTCATTAAGTAGATATATTCATTTCTACTAAAATCATTAGTAAAAGTTATGAAATATGAGTACACACCACTTACTTAAACAAGAAATGGTCCACTTATATTAGAATAAACTAATTCAATAATCCCTTTATCCATTTCACCTTTCCCACTAAATTGGGATTTGGTAATTTTTCCTTGTAAACATATGTGAGATATACCTAGTGGTTTTATTTCAAAATAATCTAAATATCAATCTTTAAGTAATGTAGTCAAGATCTTTTCATTTACATGACCTAGTTAATGATGCCAAAGTTGCGTGTGGTATGTGTTCTGTGAAGTATCTTTGTTATCGATTTCTATTATATGGTTCATGTAATATAACACATAGACTGTTATTTAAATTTTCCATACCATAAAAATTGATATCTTTATAAAATAAGAAAAAAATATTCCAAAATTTGAAGATAAATCCATTCGTATCAAGTTTGGATACAGGAATAATGATTTTGGTAACTGAAGTCACATAATAACAACCCCTTAGAACCCAAATAATTTCAGCTAACAATGTGAGGTGGTAATCCTTAATAGCTACAATAAAAATATTATCTCTGTTGGATGCTGGAAGATATAACTCTCCTCAATTAAAAGTTTTGAATTTACTTATTTCCTATATTTGAATACATATGTGAGCACCACAAGATATATCTAATACCCAATTTATAGAAATAGATAAATTGCACTCGATAACAAAAGAACATGAAGATTTACCTTTCTTCTTTGGATGGGTGTATTTTTTCTTCTAGTATCCATTTTTTCCACATGTGAAACATACAACATCCTTTCCCTTTATTTCCCCTTTATTTTCTGCTTCTTAGAAGGGTGTGAAGAATATTTGGGCTTAGATCTCTTCGCTTTCCCTTTCTATTTGTTCTCCATAAGGATAGATGTTTTTTCATGCTTCATATCCATATCTACTTGGAAAAGAAGGGTAAGATGTACCAGAAGATACATATCAATGTTGTTCATATTAAAATTCACAACAGAACTAGAGAAGCTATGAGGGAGTGATGCCAGAATGGGGTTGAAGCTTTGTTCTTCTTGAATTTTATACCCTTGAAATTATAAATGCTCAATGTTTCCAATTATCTTGACAATGTGAGGGCCAGTCAGGGAACCCACTCCAAGATTTCTCTAAAAGAGTGCCTTGTAAATGTCAATCCGTTTCTGTCTAACTCTCTCTCAGTAAAGACCATAGAGGTGAACATGGATTCTATAAACATCCACATTTTCATGAGACTTCATTATTTCACTAGACATCTATGAAAGAATAAAACATTGAACATCAACCACATCACTATTTTTTTTCATAGACAAGGAACTCTTCATCACTTTCCTCTTTAATAGGAGGATCAAGCATTCAGGATTCTATCATGTATGATTTTATTTCATGGTGTAGAACAAACCGAATGCATCTAAACCTCTCTTGAAAATTAGGATGTTATCTTTCTACAATACTTATATTAGGGATAACATGGATGATGAACTTTTAATTTTATTATAAAATTAAAACTAGCATATTAATTTTACTTTTCATGATTAAAAAATAATTGAGTTATAATAAATGATATGTTTTTTATTAAATCTCTCACTATTTGTTCAAGTCTCAATATCCCTCACCATTAAACTCCTAATGTCTAGTTTATTTAACATTCTAGTGGAAAGGATCCCCATTACGTTTTTTAATAATCTATACATTGGCCATGGAAACCATAATAAAGTATTTAGGTAGGTGGACATGCTAGATACAGACTTGCAGCTCCTTGATTCATTAAGTGAATTCCCCAATCCTGAAATATTGACTTGGATTTCTTCAATACATTCCACCAAATTTGTGTTGAATAGACTTTTCCTATTAAACTCAATATTATTTCAGTTAAGTCCACCCCAAACTCTCATTAGAACTCCTTAATAAAAGTACGTGTCCAGAATTTGGCCATGTACTACAGTTAGTTCTATGGTTTCATTCCAAATAAAGTTACACAAGACTTAGTCTGACTTAATATTTAATTAAGGGATTTTAATTTATTATGAATAAATTTTTTTATCCTTTATGCATATTGTTAACATTAAGTGTATGTTAATTAATTAATTCACCATGTTGGATAAAATATTTACACATAATTAATTTATTTTATTTCCATCCTTACATATTAATTCATTTATTTATGTGATTGTGACCATGCATCCATAAAATAAATAATTTCATAGACAAAAAATAATTAATTAATTAAATGACCAATTCGTGAGATTTATCTAAGTGTTGATTTAATGAGAAGACATTAATCCAACTTTTGAACTAGGGGAAATAACTCCTATTTCCAGTCTTGGCATGAGTTACAACATTCCACCTATCCACCTATGTATCACCTGAGTTGGCATCATTATGGTTCCTTTTTGAACCGTCTCCACTGACCTTAGGATACTCGATTAATTACAAATATTTATTACTCACATGCAAATGAGGGGAACTAGAGGACTTGTTAAAGGGGGTAACATAAATATCATTGGACACATAGGTCCTATATAAGAATAGAGGGAGGGATTAATTACATTCCATCATTTAATTAAATATTAAATAATTGAAATATCGTAAAATAAAATAAATTACAACATCCACCACAAACACAGATCTTTTCCAAGCTCATGGATGGTCAATCATGCAACAAATACACAAAAGAAATTGACTGGAATTAATTTCTTTATTCATTATTTTATTATTTAAGATAAATGATCTTTCATTAATTAATTAATTAATTTCCATTCATCTTAATGATCATCTGATATTATTTGATGACACACATAATTAACGAAATTCATAGTAAATAAATAGAAGAACCAATAATGACATACTAATTACAATAAATTATTTAGAATTTGAAATTATTTAAAACCATTATTAAATTTTCAAACAAAAAATAGTGTTCCAATCAATAAAATAAGGTTTTAATGATGCAATTTTCAGATTTCATGTAATTTTTTTCCATTAATGGGAGAATATACGGCCTATAAATGAAGCTACACTCAATGTACCTTGGTTTTCATATATCCATGTCACACAACTAGGGCATCAATGTATTAACTCTTCCAGACTACATGTTATGTAAATGCCAACTAGATACCCTATATTTGATTATCGTGTTCCAGGTTGGCTCGATCAACACACAATGTGCAATAAAAGAACCATGTGTAATTAATTTCTTGGAATATATAGATTCAATGAGAATGGGTATATGGTGTGTGCTTCAGCCTCATGTCATTTAATCCAGTTTTACCATCCAATGATTTGGAACTTTCTGATGGAATCTATGGTGGTTCTTCATTTCTTCTTAAACCTTTAAGAAAATAAATCATTGAATGAACATGATTAATATGTTGATAACATGTTAATTCAAATATAATTACTGAAAAGATAACATGAAATTAAAATCTAACCAAAATTTCGTATAGATCAATAATAAAAAAATAATTATAAATTTAAATGTGTCTACTCTAACACCACTTGTTGGTTCTAGGAACAATGGAAGCATGAAGTGGAGAGAGATATATTAAAATTAGTTTTAATATTAATTTCTTAAAACCAAGAGAGGGGATCTTTTATGTCAAATTTATAATTAATTTATTTAATATTTGAAGAAATAAATAGTTTGGCCTAGGAAAATTCATCATTGGGGAATGTTGATCATCCAAAAAGGCCATTTCAAATTACCTTGGTTTCGTTGTGAGGATCCATGGGTAAAATCCCTATAGTGGTGATCTGAACATGCTCCTATGATATCTGAGAAACACCACTTATTCTCTAGGTGCTAGCACGATGAGTCAAATGTCTTTCATTGTTCTTTATTGATGACTCTTTCTTTTGTCTTGAAGAAATATATCTCACACTTCGCGTTCATTAGAGGGAAAAAGAAATAGGATTTTATAGAGAATTTTTTGTGCACAATAATTCTCTATTCTAAATTTTTGGAAACTCTACACAAAAGACATAATCATCTATTTATAGAGATGGTATTTTAGTTAAAAAATTATTTAATTGTACACTAGACATTAAATAACATTTATTACCTTTAATAAACCACATTACACATAATAATAATTATATTATTATTATTTTTTGGTTTGCATCAACTTTCATAAAATTAAATATTATATAGCAGTCTTGATAATTAATATTTGTCACTAGAATCAATCATGGTCCATTCAAACTCCTCTAGCATTTATTGAAAAACTAAATAAATATTTTAATCATAGGTAATATTTTATTCATAATCTAAAGAATAAATATTTATTAAAATATTCAATAAATAAAATATACTTTTTATTCACATGACAATGAATAAATATTTACTTCATTTATGAGATCAATATTACGTGAATAAAATTATTTCTCAGACTTGAGAATGTTTTTTATTCAATTAAATAAACTCAATTAGAATTTAATTGAGATCAACGAAAACACTTATTGTTTGAAAATATAGGATTATTTATTATTGGAATTATTTGGGCTTCCCTAAATTTCAATATTACTATCTAGTAATAGATTAAGGCACCTAAGAGAAAAAAAATTAATGTCACAATGTTGACTAATAAATACAAATGATTTCTGTTTAATATAATCCATTTGTCACAATATCTCATCAAGAAGGATGCAAAATTGTGTCACCAAACTATATGCTTGATATGACTTTCTTTGACTATATTAAATAAAAATGTTATTAAACAATGGCCATGGAATTTTATGTGATGGTTTTATTCCAAGCAAAGGGATGAAATATCAGCTTCCATAAAGATAGAAGGTACCAATCCTTCATTAAAATATTCATTAATGACTTGTCACTCATGATGAATTCAATGTATCTAACTTCTCAATGAACTGTTATCATCATGGTTTAATAAATACTTCTAAGTATGGGAGTTGTAACAATAATTAATAGTAATATTAAAGTACAAGGGACGTCACACATTCTTATAGATAGGTATATCCAATAACAACAAAACATGCAAAATTCATTCTAGTTGGGTTTTTCTCATAATATCTCATCTTAGAGATCACTAAATGAGAACTTCATGAGAAGAAGCCTCATCTGCTTATGGGTACGTACACCTAGAAGTATATGTAATGTGTGTAACATTATAGTACATTTTCCAACAGTTGAACATTTTTTGAGAATATAATCATAGCGCATAAAGGATCACATAATAGTAGGGAACTGCTATAACATAATCAATGAGATGTATACTCTCAGACATTATTACATTAGAGTCATGAATTAAAATTGACAATATGTAATAAAAAGTTTTATTAATATTAAATACATTGAATATTTATGTAATCAAAGTACAAATAGTTGGTCTTAGATTACCAACTCCAACAAATATTACATTGCACCATCATTTCAATTCAATATTTACATAAAAAATATTTACATTGATGTTATATTTAAAATTAATCAAAAAACTACTACTCAATATACAAAATCAAAAATCATATAGGCTTTTTACAATGGTCAAAATATGTTCACATGTTTGTCCCTATGATTAAAGTAATGTTTATTATAGAAAAAATACATAAAAATAAAAAATTATAATATTAATGTTATATAATCCACATACGATAATTTATATTATTAATTGCTAAATATATTAATGATATTATCATTTATTAATTATATTTCTTACTTAAATTATTGTTAATAATTATAAAATTAAACTAAAATGACACATATATGGAAATCAATATGAGTACGTTTTCTCAGTTAGGATAATGTGACATGTGTTTTAAGCTAAAAATTCATTTTTATATTGAAGATACACAATTTGATCTATACCGACCACATGATGTGTTAGATTAACATGAGATAAATTCCTAAAAATCACAAATTAATTATGTATCATTTTTTAATGTTTTAAAACAATATTAGATTGTTTTCTTAGTTTTGATAGTGCAAAGAATGTTTTAAACTAAAATATTATTTTATATTGAAAACACACACTTCATGTCATACTGACCACATCATGTGTTGGATTAACATGCGGTCGATTCCTAAACAACACAAATTAATTATTTTACCAATGATTAAAAAAATCTAATCTCATTTTCTTATTTTTGGCTATGTGCACAATTTTTAAACTACAATTCCACTTTTATTATGAAAATTAAAACTTTGATTCATACCGGACACATCATATATTAGATTTATGTTCGGTTAGTTTCTAAATTTCAAAAATGAACTATGGCTCATTTTATGAATGTTTGAAAATAATATGAGAACTATTATTCATTTTTTGATTTGTGACTCAATTTTTAAAGTAAAATGACACTTATATTTAAAAAATAAACTTTGAGTCAAACCAACCACATCATATGTTGGATTGACATAAAATCAATTCCTATGTGTCACAAATTAATTATGGATCATTGTCCTAAGATTTGAAAAAAATCTCAAACTCATTTTCTTTATTTTGGCTATGTGACAATCATTTTAATCTAAAATGATGCTTATATTGAAAACATGTGTTTCGAGTCATACTGACCACATCATGTGTTAGATTGACACGAGGTCAATTCCCACACATCAAAAATGAATTATGAATAATTATACTAAATTTTGAAAAAAAATATGAGCTCGTTTACTCAGATTTGGACATGTGACACACATTTTAAACTAAAATGACATTTTATAGTGAAAAAATGTAGTTTGAGTCATAATAACCACATCATTTTTAATATTGATGTGCGGTTATTCCTAAACCTCAAAAATGAATTATGAATAATTGTCCTGAAATTTGAAAACAATGTAGGATTGTTTTCTAAGTTCTAAAAATTTGACACACATTTAAAAAAAATGAAACTTTTATATTGAAAACACACACTTCATGTCATTCCGACCATATCATGTGTCATATTGATGTGTGGTATATTCCCACTTATCAAAAATGAATTATGAAATTGTCCTAAAGTTTGAAAATAATCTAATTTAATTTTCTTGGTGTTGGTTATGTGACACATGTTTTAATCTAAAATGACACTCACTACCATAGATCAACCCTAAAATAGTGTAAAAAATGGGGTTTAATAGAGCTAAAAGTGTGTTGTTTTCCTAAGAACAATTAAAAGGGGGAACCTTTTATCAACTCTTTCATTAATGCTGATAAAGGACCTACTACTTCAGTGTGCTGTTTGAATCACAACAAACTGTAGCATAAACCTGTATATGGAAAATTCATAATTTAATTGAAATAAAAATAACATCACAAATATAGAAAAATAAATATATTATAAACATTTCAAACAATGTTATTTACAGTTAAATTAGCCATTACAATAGCAAAACATCAATTTTTCATTATATTTAGCACTTGAACCCTTCTCAAAAAAGCATGATCATGGCATTAGTTAGTGAAAAAATTGTCACAAATTGAGAAAAAAAATCAAACTATATAAGAAAAAAACCTTAAGTCAGTAATACAATAAATAAATAAATTAAGAAAAATATGATACAATGCAATAACAAATTGTTAAATTTTAAATAAATGGATACATATAAAGTCATACTGGCCACACCACATGTTGGATTGTGGTGGGGCTGATTTCTACACATCACAACTGACATACAGATCATTTTCCTAAAGTATTGAAACAATCCAAATAAATTTTATCATTTTTGAGTATGTCACATTTCTTTTTTACTAAAATTCATTTAAAACTAAAAACATGCACTTTGATTCATAGTGATCATATCATGTGTCATCTTTATGTGAGAACGATTCTCACACACCACAAATGACTTATGAATTTTTTTCCAAAAGTATCAAGACAATATGCGTATTTTTCTCAGTTTTTTGTGAGTGACATGTGTTTCTAAACGAAATGTCAATTTTGGACTCATAAAAAACACTTTGAATCATACAAGGCACACCGTGAATTGGATTGAGGTGCATAAAATTTTTCCATGTCCAAAATGACGTATAGACCATTTTCCTAAAGTATTTGACAAATATTAATTGGTTTTCTCAGTTTTGATAATGAAACTTGTGTTTGTTACAAAAAAGTAAATTTTAAATAAAAATACATAGTTGGATTCATATCGTCACACTGTGCATTGGATTGATGTGCGGATAATTCTACATGTCAAAAATGACTTACGAAACGTTTTACTAAACTATCAAAATAGTCCAAATGTATTTTTTAATTTTTGAATATGTAACATGTGTTTTTTACTAAAATTAAATTTTAAAATGAAAAAAACACACATTGATTCATAGTATCCACATCGTGTGTCGATTTATTGTGAGGCTGATTCCTACACATCAAGAATAACTTATAACTCATTTTACTAAATTATCAACAAAATTAGAGAAAGTTTTCAAATTTTAAATGAGTTACAAATTTTTTGAACTAAAATATTAATTTTAAACTCATAATAGACACTTTGAATCATAATGAGAACACCATGTATTAGATTGAGGTGCCAATGGGTTCTACACATAAAAAATTACTTATGAATTTCTTTATTAAAGTATAAAAAATTTTTAATGTGTTTTCTTAGTTTTGAGTATGTCACTTTTGTTTTTTAACAAAAATGTTTGGAGTCATACCAGTCAAAATTTCTATCAGATTGAGGTGTGGATAATTCTTACATGTCACAAATAACATATGGATAATTTTTCTAAAGTATTAAAACACTAAAAATATGTTTTCTCAATTTTGAGTACATCACTTGTGTTTTTTAATAAAATGTAATTTTAAACTCAAGACACATAATATGAGTCATATCAGTCTCATCGTATGCCGGTTTGACATGAGACTAATTCATAAAAATAAAAAACAACATATGAATAATTTTCCTAAATTATCAAGACAATTAGATTACGTTTTTTTGGTTTTCATTGAGTGACACATGTTTTGAACTAAAAGTTAAATTTTAAACTGATAATATACACTTTGAATCATACCCAACACATCATGTATGGAATTTTTTTGTGGATGATTACAACATCTCACAATAACTTATGGGGTTTTTCTCTAAAGTATCAAAATAATATGAATGTGTTTGATCAGTTTTTTGTATCTCACTTGTGTTTTTAACTAAAATGTCATTTTAGACTGAAAACACACACTTTGGGTCATACCAATCACATCATGTGTCAGTTTGATGTGAGACTAATAATTAGACATCAAAAATGACTTATGAATCATTTTCATCTATTATAAACACAATTAGAGTGTGTCTCCATGGTTTTCAATGAGCGAAACTTGTTTTGAACTAAAATGCTAATTTTAAACTGATAACAGAAACATTAACTCATATCACTTACATCGTATATCAGCTTGATGTAAGAATGATTCGTACACATAAAAAATGACTTATGAATTTTTGTCCTAAATTATCAACACAATCAGAGTGTTTTTTATTTGTTTTCAATGAGCGAAAAATGTTTTGAACTAAAATATAATATTTAAACTAATAATAAACACCTTGAGTAATATTAGTCACACCATGTATAAGATATAGGTTTAGATGATTCCCACACAGCCCAAATGAAAAATGGATTGTTTTTATAATGTATGAAAATAATTTGAATTTGGTTTTCTTTATATTGATTTTATCATTTTTTTTCTTACTAAAATGTAAATTTTAAATAAAAAAAGACACACATGGAGTCATACTGGTCACACTGTGCGTTGGATTTAGGTGTGGAAAATTTATGAACATTAAAAATGACTTATGGATAGCTTCACAAAAGTCTCAAAACAATACAAATGCATTTTATGGGTTTTGAATATGTAACTCGTATTTTTAACTAAACTGTCATTTTGAACTAAAACCACATAAATGATTCACATCGGTCACATCATGCATTATTTTTATGTGTGATAGATTCTACCAAATCAAAAATGATTTATGAATATTTTTCTAAAATTATAATGACTACTAGAGCACATTTTCTTGTTTTTTAGTGAGTGACAAATGTTTTGAACTAAAATGTCAAGTTTAAATTGATAATGGAAATTTTGAGTCATATCAGGAACACTGTATATCAAATTGAGGAGCGGATAATTCTTAAATGTCAATAATTACTTATATATCATTATTATAAAGTATCAAAGAAATAAAAATGTTTTTTCTTAATTTTGAGTATGTCAATTTACTTTTTTAGAAAAATGTATATTTTAAATAAAAAGACATGCTTGGAATCATATTGGTCACACCGTGCATCAGATTGATTTTTAGATTTTTGATATACATCAAAAATGATTTATGTATCATTGTACTATAGTATCAAAATAATCTGAATTTTTATTATCAGTTTTGAGTATGTCAGTTTTCTTTTTTATGAAAATGTCATTTTAAATGGAAAACAAACACGTTGAGTCATACCAGTTACATAATGTGTCAATTTTTATAAGACTAATTCCCACACATAAAAAATAAATTATGAATAGTTTTACAAAATTTTGAAGATAATTTGAGTGTATTTTATCATTTTTCTATGAGTGGCACACATATGAAACTAAAATGTCAATTTTAAACTAATATCGACCACTTTGAGTCATACAGGGAACACCATGTATCAGATTAATGTGTTAATGATTCCTACATGTCATAAATTACTTATAGATAATTACACTAAAGTATCAAAACGATATGAAAGTGTTTGATCTATTTTGAGTATGTCACTTTTCATTTTTACTAAGATTAATATCAATTTTAAATAAAAAGTCACAATTGGAGTAATATCAGTCACACCATGTGTTATATTGAGGTGAGGATAATTCCTACATGTCAAAAATGACTTATGTATAATTTTTCTAAAGTACCAAATAAATATGAATGAGTTTACTCAATTTTGAGTATATGATGTGTGTTTTGAAATAAAATGTAATTTATAAACTAAAATCATATAGTTCAAGTCATACTATGCACAAAATGTATCAGATTGAGGTGTAGATGATTGAGTATGTGTTGTATATTTTACTTTAAAATATCTAAAAAAATATAGAAAAGAGAAAAAGTTTTCTATTTGTATGGAAGAAAAAACCCCAAGATTCCGGAAACACTTCATGTTTTAGGTAGCATGGGGTTTCCTCTGCCATACAAAAGGATCATATTATCTATTTTCTAGATTCTTGAAGATAATTGAAAGAAAAAAATGACTCCCAAAAAAATAATGAAAAAACTAAATAAGTATTAGATAAAAATTATAGAGAAATTTTCTTAAAAATAATAGATAAAACGATGGAAAATTTTACTAAATAAGTAACAGTAATCCGCATTTTCATTATGTCTATATACATTCTTGAATCATTTCCTTGTTTCTATTATCTCAGTTGCATTCTTTTATTCTAATCTCTCATGAGCATGAGAATCATCAAACAAACCACCCCAACTCAAGAACAGGAATCCACCTGTATAATAAAAAAATTCTTATATTAGTAATACTATAAATAAATAAATTAAACCTAAATTTTAAATAATACATTGATTAAATGAAATCTTTTAATTGAAACCATACAATTTGAGTCATATGAGTTAAATTGTGTTTTAGATTGTTGTATGTTTTATTCCTATACCTTACAACAAACTTATGGATCATTTTTCTAATGTATCAAAAAAATATGAATGTGATTTCATGGTTTTGAGATTGTCACTTATTTTTTTACTAAAATTTCATTTTAAATTGAAAACACTCACTTTGAGTTATACCATTCACATCATTTGTTAGTTTGATGTGAGATTGATTTATACACATCACAAATGAATTATGTATCATTTTCATAAATTATAAAGAAAATATTATTTCATTTTATTTATTTTTAGTGAGTGGAACTCTTTTTGTACTAAAATTTCAATTTAAGACAGATAACAACCACTTTGAGTCATAACAGGCACACCACGTATCAAATTTAAGTGTTTCTTATTCTTTCATGTGAAAATAACGTATATATCATTTTACTAAGGTATGAAAAAAATATTAATTTGTTTTCTATGTTTTGAGTTTTTCAATTGTCATTTTTACTAAAATTAATGCAAATTTTAAATAAAATGACACACTTTGAGTCATACTAGTCACACCATGTGTCATATTGACATGATACATAAGTTTTATTAATTGGAATATAAGAGTGAATGTGTAACACCCCGAGATTTTATGAAAAATATTCTTTTAATTTCATTAATGTCTTGTGTTGTATGATACACCAAGATTACCTTGCGATATACGCAACACCGTATTAGCTTGTAGTATACGCAACACTATTCTTGGATCGTGTTACTCACAATTTTGATAATAGTTATTCTACGCAACATTGAGTATATACATATATATATTCAATGTATAAATGAAATATGGTTGGATTATGTTATATGAAACAACGAAGGATTCTTGCACAGCACACAACCCTGACTTGGATTGCATTACACGCAATCGTGACCTTCCTCGATAGCGTGTGTTGTACGAAATACCGGGTTTTACTAAACAACGATATATTATTATAATATTTTTATGAACTAGCCGTTATGAATAGTATTAAATAAATTTTGAATCTTATAACATTATTATCCATCTTTCACATTTTCTAAAACATGGTATAAGAACAAAATAAAATTTTCGGGTAAAATAAGTATTTTTCAAAAAATGCAGTTTTTCCGCCTTTTGATCGCGTACCCACTTTAAATCTTGTTTTTTACATTTTTATAAGTTCAATTTGACAAAATAAAATTCTTCTTTGGAATTATGAAATAAAAGTTTACTTTGGATAAATTTTTCATATTATTCTGGTAACTTTCATATTTTGATGAATAGTAAAAACACGCTATATTTTAATTAAAAACAACTTTTTTCATCGCAATAATTTATATGGTTAAATTATAATATTTAATGGTTAAAGTATAAATAAAATATATTTTTACCATTTAATATAATTTATGTCATTAGCATTGATTCTACCTTGAATTCGTAGGATAAATCAATTCAATCTTTTGCAATGTTTTAAAGAAAAGTCTGTTTTCTTTCGACAACGGGATAAATTTTAATTTAATTTCTGCAACTTTTGTGTATTGAATTTGGAAATATGGATTCCATATTTGGAAATAGTGGATCCAAATTATGTTAATAAGCTACTTTTTATTTTTGGGAATAATGAATAGTAACTACGGTAAATTTTATTTACCATAGTTAAAGGTAAATCTAGTAATTAAGGGTAAATATAATATTATAAAATTACCCTAACACATGTCAAAATCCTATTGGATGACTACAAGTCCACCCATATCACCTAAGGGTCGGATTATATTCATTTAATGGTCTTTTGTCCATGAAAATAATTTAATTATTATTAAAACCAAAGAATGTGACAACATGTCACTTTCTTAAATCTTATAAGTATAATAATTTTAATTTAGTGATAAACTTAATGAAACTTTGTACATGAATAGTCTCCAGAAATCTAATACAATTATCTACATCATAGTAATTTATTTATAATTTTTAGGGATTAAATAATTATCATTTAGTATGACACCATGATGATGCAGTAATTGTCTTATTAATGAAATATTGACATAATTTGAAGTTATAAATACCCAAATAAATGTAATTTAAGACTTTTTATGAATTAAACTAACTTTATAGGTTAATATGACATGTTAGTGTTGATTTAAGTAACTTTTTTAGAAGTAATCATTCTTTTATGATTTTCACAAAAATCAATTACTAAATAGTGTCAAAATTGACATAAAATATTGTTTAAAACAAATATTATATTATTAATTGTTATTTTATTCCTAAAAATCTAAGGGTTAGACAAATGACTTAGAAAAGGTTATATATATTAATAATAAACAACTTTGGGTTCGTTTGTCTTGTTATAGTAAGATTATTAACCTTATAGTATAAGAACACAAGAAGACACGGTAAAAGTAAAATTATTTAACTTAATGTTAAATCTAAATGATAAGGTTAACATAGGAACCTAACATTGTCTAAATTATATTGGATGAGGGTATTTCGACCCATCCCCACCTTAGCTTTGAAATAAATCAATTTGGAGCTATTTAAAACCGAATTTGGCTTTATAATAAAATAATATTTTTAGTTACTCCAAAGGTGCCCCTCTCCTCCCATATAAAAGGGCACCTCCTCCCTCTCTTCCTCACACCACTTTGAGACTTCAAGATCGGCCAACCCCTAACAATTTCTTCTCTCAACTTCCCTAAAGACATCCTAGAGGTCCTGGTATTCTTCAAAGAATAATTTTAGTGCCCTAAAAGGAGGTCTCAAAGAAGCGCTTCAAAGAAGAGGTAATGCCCGTTACCGATTATTTCAACTTTATTTATTCTTCCACTTCTTCTTCTTAGGTTGTTTCATTATTAAGTAATAACATAAGTGTAACTCATATACTGATATGTTATTATATGTATGAAAAACCCCTATTTCACCATCTTTCCATCCTACGGAAAACGAAATCACCTCGCGTGCGTACGTACGGAATACCGTCTCCACGCCGTGGTGAAATCTATTTACCACCACCACATTACTTTGATGGGTATAATGGTGTAAATAATAACTATATATGATTATTTTAAAGTGATATTGATTCTTAAATAGTATACATACACTCCAATACAGTCCCAGGATCATGAGAACGATATCATCGCTCTTGCGTACGTATGGACTACCGTCTCCACGACGCGATGAGATTCATTCTCCACGTTAACCATTCATGAATGATTATAAAGTATATAAGTAATCATGAAATATATGACATAATAATGATATTGGAATTATGTGTATATATATGTATGTCATCTACTTAATTCCATTCAACTCAATAAAGAAACGAAAACGACGTTCATGCGTACGTATGGCCTACCGTCTCCATGAACGGTGTATTTCATTCCATTTACTGATTTATTATATATATGTATATTCTGAATATATATTATATATAAATCATGTTTTATATTCTGGAATTAAGTAATCATGATCTATGTAATCATATGAATAATTACAAGTCAAAACACGGACGACAAATGAAACAATTTTACCCAAAATGCTCTTTAACATGGAATTTACAAAAGAACGGGTAATATAAAGTCATAAGTGAACCATATATGATATCATAACAATTATTATGATTCTGGAATAAGTCAATAACATTATTTAAATCGTTATACAGGAGGTTTCGACACTTACGAAGCAAATCAGACCTTAGGTAAGGGAAATATCACAATCTCATTTTTATCCGAGATTGTTTATACTTTGAAATTTACTAGGGTGTATTTTATCATCCACATCCTTGTTTCCTCAATATTTAATATTATTTCCATCCACCTAAAATTGTTTAAATCCAATTTTACCCTTTGGTGAGTTTTTAGTAAAATATATGAAAGGAATCTTTTTTCATTTTTCGTACGAGGTACTTTTTGACTTTTCCGACAAAAGTACGAGAAAAATGTTTTTTTAACTTATACGGCAAGAATGGATTTTTAAAAAATTATTTCCAAGAATATTCCTTTACATGTTTTCAAGTTTATTTTTAATCAACTTCTTTTAGTTAAATATTGTATGACATGTTAAGAAAGGAAAAGTGTTTTTGAAGTAGAAAGGATATTTTCCTCAAGAATGGAGTTCAAGTGATTTATCAAAATTATTTTCCATAGAAGATAATAAAAGGGTTCTGTTTTTATCCCTATTATTACATTGATTTGATTATGTTGTGATGGAATTATTTTTATGAATTCCTTTATCTTATATGAATTGTTTTATGATGTCACGATGTTTAAGAATCCCATTTTTACTACATGATGCATGGTTTATGATTTTGTGGCACACATAAGAATGGTATAATTATGAGATGGGTGGGACCTATATCTCCCTCCAATTCATTGGGTAGTGATTTTATATCTCATGAGTTAGACATGGCTAGAACGGTAGGTTATACTGGTTCAGTGAAACAGCACTGAAACGAGGAGTGAACTCGGTTCAGAAAGGGACTTTGTCCACTAAGACAATCTTGGAAATGAGTCTTGACTAATAAGAAATGATTCTCTATGATTATGTGTGTATACGACAAAGTTTCATGTTTTATGTTATGATTATTGGGATTACATTTCACTACTATGATTTATCCCATGTTATGAAATTATGATCTCTTTTGCAGGTTAAGATTTCCAAAAATATGTTCTTATAAATATGACGTGATTGATATTTCTTCTGATTACCCTTACTGAGCATTTGAGCTCACCCTTTTATGTTTTCTTTTCCCCAGGACATAAAGAAAGGATTTAGGTTTAAAAAAAGAAGATCTTTATGGGAGATGTTGAAGATCTTTTACCATGATTAGAAGATTATATTCCGAGTTTCCAAAGACACTAAACTATTACGGTCCTTGTGTGTGTGTTTTTTTATGTACTAACTATTCTTCAAAAGTAATGTAATGTCTATGTACCTTAAGCTTTGGGTCTCTACAGTTGGTATTAGAGAAAAGGTTTAGTCAAACTTTGGAAACTAGGATGCGAAAACGTTAGTGAGATACCTAGAGATATTTCTAAGCTATGTCTAGGGATGTCCCTAAGGATAAGTATACGTATAGGATACAATCCTAGAACTATGGTAACGATCGTAGAATTTAACCTAAGATGTTAGATATTGAGGATACTCCCCATTTATTATGTTGTTTTCCCTAGCATGATTTTTGCCTCTCACACTATTCTTTTTGGGTTTTAGACGATGGCTGGAACCCGAAGGAACTGTGTTGATCAATGTAATGGACAATGCAATGATTGTCCTCTTGAACAGACAAATATTATGGGAGATGGAGTGGAAAATCTTATTGTTATACTTACACAAGCTATGAATCATTTTGGACTTCCAAATGAGCAAAGAAGGGAACAACATTCTATCGAGTCCTTCATGAGGCAACGTCCACCTTCTTTTAGTGGGTCTTCTGATCCACTTGTTGCTGAACAATGGATCAGTACCACTGAAAAGATAATTTTAGTTCTTCAATGTTCTGAACATGATAAAGTCATCTTAGCAGTATATAGTTTGGAAGATGAAGCTGATCAATGGTGGAATCTTATCAAGAATACGAGGCAAAGATATGAAATTGATTCCATGGAATGAGACGAGTTCAAGAACTTATTTTTCAAAAAGCACTTCCCTCGTATTCTTCGAACAAAGATGGAGAAGGAGTTTCTTGAACTAAAGCAAAAGGATGATGAATCTTTTGATATATACGAAGCGAATTTTACAAGGCTTGCAAGGTATGCATCTGGATTTATCATCCATCCTGAAAGTAAAGTTGATCGAT
Organism: Viscum album; assembly: GCA_963277665.1. Taxonomy (NCBI): domain Eukaryota; kingdom Viridiplantae; phylum Streptophyta; class Magnoliopsida; order Santalales; family Viscaceae; genus Viscum; species Viscum album. Next base: position 2,089,984,084 of record OY728160.1, read on the forward strand.
TATTCAGTGGCTTAAAACCAAATCTTCGAAGGGAATTAGCTATAACAGACTTCAGTAGCTATGAAGAAATTGTGCATTGTGCTATCAAGGTAGAAATGGAAGTTGGTGTTACTTATCCATCTCATAGTTTTGACAAGAAACGAAAGATGGAATTCAAGGAGAAATCTCAGAATAATGGTGAAAAGAAGATGAATGTTTCCTTATGCTCAAAGTGTGGAAATAAGCACGGTGGAGATTGTCTTAAAGGGACAAGTAAATGTTTCAAATGTGGAAAGGAAGGTCATCGGGCATTTGAATGACACAATGATGGGAAGAAGATGCCTAATGATGCAAAAAATGGAAGGGATACACAGAATGAACCTACTACACTTCAATGTTTCAAGTGAAAGTAAATGGGGCATTGTGCTAATAAATGCCCTAATCCAAGGGTTAGTGATGATCGACATGAGAAACCACTTAAGGCAAAGGACAATGGGAAGTCACATGCGATCACCATTGGTGATGTTGAATATGACAACGATGTGGTGGAATGATTAAGTGTTTATGTAATGGGATTCCAGAATAATGTTGTATATAGTATTGTGGAATATTGGAATATTTATGTTTTGGTCTATTATGGTAACCATGAAAAGTGATTGAAATATTCTTGGAAAGCAGATGACATGCACATAATGAAGGGATAAAGAGAATCTAATATGTTTGATAGTATTCATGAGCTCATGATTGATATAAGGACTAAGTGATATCATGGTTTGAGGATATAGAATTTTGAGGATTTTGGTATGTGGAAAGTGTTAACTTTTAACTGCATTCATGTTTTCACTAAGGTTCAATGGATATTAATTCTTCAAGAGAATACATGATTAAGGTATTCACATGTTTATAATTTGACCAACAAGATATATCTTATGATATATGGGGGATAAATGATGGCATTCACTGATCATTTTCATTATACTATGGGCTTGGACTGAAGTATTTTAGATAAGCCAAAAGATTGGAATGGATTGTGTTGGACATAAGTTAGTGTTGTTTAAGGATAAAACTTTTTTGATATTGTTGATGGGATGTTATAGTAATATAGCTTTAGAAAAAGGACAACCTGTAGGACGGGCGACAGCCCATCGCGTCGGACAAGGATTTGGGAATCAAACCCACAACCGAAGTGCGACTGGCCTTTATCGCCTACCACTGGCCTACAGGAAGTCCCTGTTTAGTAGAAACTAGTTTTATTATATTAAGCAGTATGATATATGAAGTATAATTCCATTTTAGGAACCATATATGATTAATCTCACTATAGATGGACTTATGTATTTTTTGATAACTTTTCTAACCTTTTTTTTGAGACAGATGGAATGACCCATAATTCTATCACATGATCTGCTAACACATCATGAATGAAAAATTCAACTTCATTTCTTTAAGAGATGAAGTGGAAATTTTCCAAAGAATGAAAAACGGTGAGACAATACCAAAATCACGAAAGTATTTCTTCTAATTCCAATTTCATAAACTTTAGGGAAATGATCTTGAAAATCAAAAATGTTGTCCTAGTGATCTTATATCTGATGAATCAGATGGTACCTTAGATCATTAAAAATTTATGGTTTTGTGATTGCTGGCTTTTCCATAGACATGTTCTCTACCACTCTCCATCAGTACATGATGGTTAGATTTCTCTTCAATATCCATATTTTCACCTATGTGGAAACCCAGTGATTCGTTTATTTGGGTAACCGTTACGTTTCATACTTTTTTTAAAGATTGGTTTTGGTATTCCTCTTTACGATGTGGGTTTCTATTAAACAATCTTTAGAGTAGTAAACCATTTATAACCCCGACGAATTTCGAGGGAGAAATTCATTTTAAGGGGGGTAGAATGTAACACCCCGAGATTTTATGAAAAATATTCTTTTAATTTCATTAAGGTCTTGTGCTGTATGCTACACCAATATTACCTTGCGCTATACGCAACACCGTATTAGCTTGCAGTATACGCAACACTATTCTTGGATCGTGTTACACACAATTTTGATAATAGTTATTCTACGCAACATTGAGTATATATATATATATATATTCAATGTATAAATTTAATATGGTTGGATTATCTTATAAGAAACAACGAAGGATTCTTTCACAGCACGCAACCCTGACTTGGCTTGCATTACACGCAATCGCGACCTTCCTCGATAGCGTGTGTTGTACGCAATACCGGGTTTTAGTAAATAACGATATATTATTATAAAATTATTATGAACTAGCCATTATGAATAGTATTAACTAGATTTTGAATCTTATAAAATTATTATTCGTCTTGCACATTTTCTAAAACATGGTATAAGAACAAAATAATTTTTTCAGGTAAAATAAGTATTTTTCAAAAAATGCAGTTTTGCCGCCTTTTGATGGTGCACCCACTTTAAATCTAGTTTTTGAAATGTTTATAAGTTCAATTTGACAAAATAAAATTCTTATTTGGAATCATGAAATAAAAATTTACTTTGGATAAATTTTTCATATTATTCTGGTAACTTTCATATTTTGATGAATAGTAAAAACTTGCTATATTTTAATTAAAAACAACTTTTTTAATCACAATAATTTATATGGTTAAATTATAATATTTAATGTTTTTAAAGTATAAATAGAATATATTTTAACCATTTAATATAATTTATTTCATTATCATTGATTCTACCTTGAATTCGTAGGCTAAATCAATTCAATCTTTTGCAATGTTTTAAAGAAAAACCCGTTTTCTTTCGACAACGGGATTAATTTTTATTTAATTTCTGCAACTTTTGTTTATTGAATTTGGAAAAATGTATTCCATATTTGGAATCATTGGATCCAAATTATGTTACTAAGCTACTTTTTATTTTTGGGAATTATGAATAGTAACTACGGTAAATTTTATTTACCATAGTTAAAGATAAATCGGGTAATTAAGGGTAAATATAATATTATTAAATTACCCTAACACTAGTAAAAATCCTATTGGATAACTAAAAGTCTACCCATATCACCTAAGGGTCGGATTAGATTAATTTAATGGACTTTTTTCCACGAAAATAATTTAATTATTATTAAAACCAAAGAATGTGACAACATGTCACTTTCTTAAATCTTATAAGTATAATAATTTTAATTTAGTGATAAACTTCATGAAACTTAGAAACTTAATAGGCTCCAGAAATATAATACAATTATATACATCATAGGAATTTATTTAGAGTTTTTAGTGATTAAATAATTATCATTTAGTATGACACAAAGATGATGCAGTAATTGTCTTATTAATGAAATACTGACATAATTGATGTTATAAATACCCAAATAAATGTAATTTAAGACTTTTTATGAATTAAAATAATTTTATAGGTTCATATTACATGTTAGTGTTGATTTAATTAACTGTTTTCGAACTAATCATTCTGTTATGAGTTTCACAAAAATCAATTACTAAATAGTGTCAAAATTGACATAAAATATTTTTTAAAACAAATATTATATTATTAATTGTTATTTTATTCCTAATAATCTAAGGTTCAGCACAATGACTCAGATAATGTTATATATATTAATAATAAACAACTTGGGGTTCTTTTGTCTTGTTATAGTAAGATTATTAACCTTATCGTATAAGAACACAAGAAGACACGGTAAAAGTAAAATTATTTAACTTAATGTTAAATCTAAATGATAAGGTTAACATAGGAACCTAAACTTGTCTAAATTCTATTGGATGAGAGGATTTTGACCCATCCCCACCTTATCTTCTAAATAAATCAATTTGGAGCTATTTAATACCGAATTTGGCATTATAATAAAATAATATATTTAGTTATTCCAAAGGTGCCCCTCTCCTCCCTTATAAAAGGGCACCTCCTCCCTCTCTTCCTCACACCACTTTCAGCCTTCAAGCTCGGCCAAACCCTGCCAATTTATTCTCTCCACTTCCCTAGAGACATCCTAGAGGTCCTTATCTTCTTCAAAGACCAATTTTAGTGCCCTAAAAGGAGGTCTCAAAGAAGCGCTTCAAAGAAGAGGTAATGCCCGTTACCGATTCTTTCAACTTTATTTCTTCTTCCACTTATTATTATTAGGTTGTTTAATTATGAAGTAATAAAATCAGTATCAATCATATACTGATATGTTATTACAAGTATGAAAAAACCCTATTTCACCATCTTTCCATCCTACGGAAAATGAAATCACCGCGCGTGCGTACGTACGGAATACCGTCTCCACGTCATGGTGAAATCTATTTTCCACCACCACCTTACTTGGATGGGTATAATGGTGTAAATAATAACTATATATGATTATTTTAAAGTGATATTGATTCTTAAATAGTATAGATACACTCCAATACAGTCCCACGATCATGAGAACGATATCATCGCTTGTGCGTACGTACGGACTACCGTCTCCACGACGTGATGAGATTCATTCTCCACGTTAACCATTCATGAATGATTATAAAGTATATAAGTAATCATGAAATATATGACATAATAATGATACTTGAATTATGTGTATATATATGTATGTCATCTACTTAATTCCATTCAACTAAATAAGGAAACGAAAACAGCGTTCATGCGTACGTAGGGCCTACCGTCTCCATGAACGGTGTATTTCTTTCCATTTACTGATTTATTATATATACGTATATTATGAATATATATTATATATAAATCATGTTTTATATTCTGTAATTAAGTAACAATGATCTATGTAATCATATGAATAATTACAAGTCAAAACACGGACGACAAATGAAACAATTTTACCCAAAATTCTCTTTAACATGGAATTTACAAATGAACGGGTAATATAAAGTCCTAAGTGAACCATATATGATATCATAACAATGAGTATGATTCTGGAATAAGTCAATAACATTATTTAAATCATTATACAGGAGGTTTGGACACTTATGAAGAAAATCATACCTAAGGTAAGGGTAATATCACAATCTCATTTTTATCCGAGATTGTTTATACTTTGAAATTTACTAGGGTGTATTTTATCATTCACATCCATGTTTCCTCAATATTTAATATTATTTCCATCCACCTAAAATTGTTTAAATCCAATTTTACCCTTCGGTGAGTTTTTAGTAAAAGATATGAAAGGAATCTTTTGTCGTTTTTCGTACGAGGTACTTTTTGACTTTTTCGACAAAAGTACGAGAAGAATGTTTTTTTAACTTATACGGCATGAAAGGATTTAAAAAAAAATTATTTCCAAGAATCTTCCATTACAAGTTTTCATGTTTATTTTAATCAAATTATTTTAGTTTATGATTGTATGACATGTTAAGAAAGGAAAAGTGTTTTTGAAGTAGAAAGGATATTTTCCTCAAGAATGGAGTTCAAGTGTTTTATCAAAATTATTTTCCATCTGAGATAATAAAAGGGTTCTGTTTTTATCCCTATTATTACATTGATTTGATTATGTTGTGATGGAATTATTTTTATTAATTCCTTTATCTTATATGAATTGTTTTATGATGTCATGATGTTTAAGAACCTCATTTTTATTACATGATGTATGGTTTATGATTTTGTGGCACACATAAGAATGATATCATTATGAGATGGGTGGGACCTATATCTCCCTCCAATGGATTGGGTAATGATTTTATATCTCATGAGATAGACATGGCTAGAATTGTAGGTTATACCGGTTCAGTGAAACATGACTGAAACGAGGAGTGAACTCGGTTCAGAAAGGGACTTTGTCCACTAAGATAGTCTTGGAAATGAGTCTTGACTAATAAGAAATGATTTTCTATGATTATGTGTGTATACCACAAAGTTTCATGTTTTAAGTTATGACTATTGGGATTACATTTCACTACTATGATTTATCCCATGTTATGAAATTATGATCTCTTTTGCAGGTTAAGATTTCCAAAAGATATGTTCTTATCAATACGATGTGATTGATATTTATTTTGTTTACCCTTACTGAGCATTTGAGCTCACCCTTTTATGTTTTCTTTTCCCCAGGACATAAAGAAAGGATTCAGGTTTAAAAAAAAGATCTTTATGGGAGATGTTGAAGATCTTTCACCACGATTAGAAGATTATATTATGAGTTTCCAAAGACACTAAACTATTATGATCCTTGTGTGTGTGTTTTTGTTATTTACTAAGTATTCCACAAAAGTAATGTAATGCCTATGTACGTTAAGCTTCGGGTCTCTACAGTTGGTATCAGAGGAAAGGTTTAGTCAACCTTTGGAAACTAGGATGCGAAAACGTTAGTGAGATCCCTAGAGATATTTCTAAGGTATGTCTAGGGATGTCCCTAAGGATAAGTATACGTATAGGATACAGTCCTAGAACTATGGTAACGATCATAGAATTTAACCTAAGATGTTAGATATTGAGGATACTCCCCCTTTATTATGTTGTTTTCCCTAGCATGATTTTTGCCTCTCACACTATTCTTTTTGGGTTTTGGACGATGGATGGAACCCGAAGGAACCATGTTGATCAATGTAATGGACAATGCAATGATTGTCCTCCTGAATAAACAAATGTTATGGTAGATGGAGTGAAAAATCTTATTGCTATACTTAAAAAATCTATGAATCATTCTGGACATCCAAATGAGCAGAGAAGGGAACAACATTCTATTGAGTCCTTCATGAGGCAACACCCACCTTCTTTTAGTGGGTATTCTGATCCACTTATTGCTGAACAATGGATCAGTACCACTGAAAAGATATTTTCAGTTCTTCAATGTTTTGAACATGATAAAGTCATCTTAGCAGTATATCGTTTGGAAGGTGAAGCTGATCAATGGTGGAATCTTATAAAGAATACGAGGCAAAGGGATGAAATTGAGTCCATGGAATGGGACGAGTTCAAGAACATATTTTTCAATAAGTACTTCCCTCGTATTCTTAGAACAAATATGGAGAAGGAGTTTCTTGAACTAAAGCAAAAGAATGATGAATCTATTGTTATATACAGAGCGAATTTTACAAGGCTTGCAAGGTATGCATCTGGATTTATCATCCAACCTGAAAGTAAAGTTGATCGATTCTTCAGTGGCTTAAAACCAAATCTTCGAAGGGCATTAGCTATAAGAGACATTAGTAGCTATGAATAAATTGTGCGTTGTGCTATCAAGGTAGAAATGGAAGTTGGGTTTACTTATCCATCTCATAGTTTTGACAAGAAACAAAAGATGGAGTTCAAGGAGAAATCTAAGAATAATGGTGAAAAGAAGATGAATGTTTCCTTACGCTCAAAGTGTGGAAAGAAGCATGGTGGAGATTGTCTTAAAGGGACAAGTAAATGTTTCAATTGTGGAAAGGAAGGTCATCAGGCATTTGAATGCCGCAATGATGGGAAGAAGATGCCTAATGAAGCAAACAAAGGAAGGGATACACAGAATGAACCTACTATACTTCAATTCTTCAAGTGTAAGGAAATGGGGATTATGCTAAAAAATGCCCTAATATAAGGGTTAGTGATGATCGACATGAGCAAACACTTAAGGCAAATGACAAAGGGAAGTCACATGCGATCACCATTGGCGATGTTGAATATGACAACGATGTGGTGGAATGATTAAGTGTTTATGTAATGGGATTCCAGAATAATGTTGTATATAGTATCATGGAATATTGGAATATTTATGTTTTGGTCTATTTTGGTAACCATGAAAAGTGATTGATATATGCTTGGAAAGCAGATGATATGCACATAATGAAGGGATAAAGAGAATCTAATATGTTTGATAGTATTCATGAGCTCATGATTGATATAAGGACTAAGTGATATCATGGTTTGAGGATATATAATTTTGTGGATTTTGGTATGTAGAAAGTGTTAACTTTTAACTGCATTCATGTTTTCACTAAGGTTTAATAGATATTCATTCTTCAATAGAATAAATGATTAAGGTATTCACATGTTTGTAATTTGGCAAAAAAGATATATCTTAAGATATATTTGGGATAAATGATGGCATTCACGTGATCATTTTCTTTATACTATGAGCTTGGACTGAAGTATTTTAGATAAGCCTAAAGATTGGAATGGATTATGTTGGACATAAGTTAGTATTGTTTAAGGATAAAACTTTTTTGATATTGTTGATGGGATGTTATAGTAATATAGCTTTAGAAAAAGGACAACCTACAGGACGGGCGACAGCCCATCGCGTCGGACAAGGCTGTGGGAATCGAACCCACAACCGAAGTGCGACTGGCCTTTATCACCTACCACTGGCCTGCAGGATGTCCCTGTTTAGTAGAAACTAGTTTTATTATTTTAAGCAGTATGATATATGAAGTATAATTCCATTTTAGGAACCATATATGATTAATCTCACAATAGATGGACTTATGTATTTTTTGATAACTTTTCTAACCTTTTGTTTGAGACAGATGGAATGACCCATCATTCTATCACATGATCTGCTAACACATCATGAATGAAAAATTCAACTTCATTTATTTAAGAGATGAAGTGGAAATTATCCAAAGAACGACAAACGTTGAGACAATACCAAAATCACGAAAGTATTTCTTCTAATTCCAATTTCATTAACTTTAGGGAAATGATCTTGAAAACCAAAAATGTTGTCCTAGTGCTCTTATATCTGATGAATCAGATGGTACCTTAGATCGTCAAAAATTTATGGCTTTGTGATTGCTGGCTTTTCCATAGCCATGTTCCCTACCACTCTCTATCAGAACATGATGGTTAGATTTCTCTTCAATATACATATTTTCACCTATGTGGAAACCCCGTGATTAGTTTATTTGGGTAACCATTACGTTTCATACCTTTGTTTTTAAATATTGGTTTTGGTATTCGTTTTTACAATGTGGGTTTCTATTAAACAAACTTTCGAGTAGTAAACCATTTATAACCCAGACAAATTTCGAGGGAGAAATTCATTTTAAGGGGGGTAGAATGTAACACCCCGAGATTTTATGAAAAATATTATTTTAATTTCATTAATGTCTTGTGTTGTATGCTACACCAAGATTACCTTGCGCTATACGCAACACCGTATTAGTTTGCAGTTTACGCAACACTATTCTTGGATCGTGTTACACACAATTTTGATAATAGTTATTCTACGCAACATTGAGTATATATATATATATATATTCAATGTATAAATGAAATAAGGTTGGATTATGTTATACAAAACAACGAAGGATTCTTTAACAGCACGCAACCCTGACTTGGCTTGCATTACATGCAATTGTGACCTTCCTCGACAGCGTGTGTTGTACGCAATACCGGGTTTTACTAAAAAATGATATATTATTATAATATTATTATGAACTAGCCGTTATGGATTGTATTAACTAAATTTTGAATCTCATAACATTATTATTCGTCTTGCACATTTTCTAAAACATGATATAAGAACAAAATAAATTTTTCTGGTAAAATAAATATTTTTAAAAAAATGCAGTTTTGCCGCCTTTTGATGGCGCACCAACTTTGAATCTAGTTTTTGACATGTTTATAAGTTCAATTTGACAAAATAAAATTCTTCTTTGGAATCATGAAATAAAAAGTTACTTTGGATAAAATTTTCATATTATTCTGGTAACTTTTATATTTTGATGAATAGTAAAAACACGCTATATTTTAATTAAAAACAACTTTTTTCATCGCAATAATTTATATGGTTAAATTATAATATTGAATGGTTTTAAAAAATAAATAGAATATATTTTTATCATTTAATATAATGTATGTCATTAGAATTGATTCTACCTTGAATTCGTAGGATAAATCAATTCAATCTTTTGCAATGTTTTAAAGAAAACCCCGTTTTCTTTCGACAACGGGATTAATTTTAATTTAATTTCTGCAACTTTTGTGTATTGAATTTGGAAAAATGGATTCGATATTTGGAATCAGTGGATCCAAATTATGTTAATAAGCTACTTTTTATTTTTGGGAATTATGAATAGTAACTACGATAAATTTTATTTACAATAGTTAAAGGTAAATAGGGTAATTAAGGGTAAATATAATATTATAAAATTACCCTAACACATGTAAAAATCCTATTGGATGACTAAAAGTTGACCCATATCACCTAAGGGTCGGATTAGATTCATTTAATAGACTTTTTTCCATGACAATAATTTAATTATTATTAAAACCAAAGAATGTGACAACATGTCACTTTCTTAAATCTTATAAGTATAACAATTTTAATTTAGTGATAAACTTCATGAAACTTAGAACATGAATAGTCTCCAGAAATATAATACAATTATATACATTATAGGAATTTATTTAGAATTTTTAGGGATTAAATAATTATCATTTAGTATGACACAAAGATGATGCAGTAATTGTCTTATTAATGAAATATTGACATAATTGAAGTTATAAATACCAAAATAAAAGTAATTTAAGACGTTTTTATGAATTAAACTAATTTTATAGGTTAATATGACATTTTATTGTTTATTTAATTAACTTTTTTCGAACTAACCATTCTGTTATGATTTTCACAAAAATCAATCACTAAATAGTGTCAAAATTGACATAATTTATTTTAAAACAAATATTATATTATTAATTGTTATTTTATTCTTAAAAATCTAAGGTTCAGCCAAATGAATTAGATAAGGTTATATATATTAATAATAAATAACTTGGGTTCGTTTGGCTTGTTATAGTAAGATTATTAACCTTATAGTATAAGAACACAAGAAGATAGGGTAAAAGTAAATTTTTTTAACTTAATGTTAAATCTAAATGATAAGGTTAACATAGGAACCTAAACTTGTCTAAATTCTATTGGATGAGATTCTTTCGACCCATCCCCACCTTAGCTTCAAAATAAATCAATTTGGAGCTATAAGGACCCGCACTTATTTCATACATAATCTTGAATTTATTTAAGAAAACACTTCATTATACATTGAGGATCTTTTCAAGTTTAGAGATTTAGAGAATTAAGACAAAACATTCATAACATTACACATTGTTACATAGTGGATACCATAAAATCAGTTTCCATTTTCCTTAGAATATAAAACATTAAAACACAAAACAAGACTCCTTGACAATTCTTCAACATTTAACATGTCTTCCTTCCTTGTATTACTCATCATTAACCTGTGAAAAATCATTTAAGAACTTGGGATGAGCACAAAAGCTCAGTAAGGTATGAAATAGAAGGAAAAATCACATTAGTCCATGAATACGCATGACGTATGAAAACATTTTCAAAAGACATGCTTTCCACCCATAAAATCTTACTTAGCGTAACATGAGATTACACAAGATCAATACAAACATAATTATAATCATAGAGGTATATTGGGGCATTAAATAAATAATCTTGTAACCATCTTGGCTACCTTAAAATTTGTAACCCTCACGGCTACCTTACTTTGTGTAACCATCACAATTTCACTTGGAGTAACCATACGACCGACCTCCAACTTACTCATACCCAATGCATTGGAGGTAAATATAGGTCCCACCCTTCATCATAAACAATTCCCAATAACCAAAACATAATCACACAACATAAACAATAGCATAAAAACATTGCCTTTGAATCTTATAAAACAGAATTTTAAAAAAAGGATTTTAGAAGAAAAGTCCCTTATAAACATCATATACTTGAAGTGATACTTAATTGAGTGGATGGAATATGTATATAATCTGTAAATACACATAATTAAACATAATATAAACAGAACCCATCACACAAACAATTTAAATAGCACATAAATTATAAAGTAGAAGGTTAACCCAAAGAATGGAAATCGGGTTAAGAATTCCCTTACCTTGGGCTTGTCTTACTTCAAAATTGTTTAAACATCCTGTATAATGGTCAAAAGAGTGTTATTAGTATTTTAAAGAAACATGTTCATGTTTATAACATCTTATATGTTCATTTCATAACCTCATTTCATCCCTTATTTGTTAGTATTTGGTTCCTTGCATTATTTTGGGTGAGTTCTTTTGTGATTTTCACAATCGGTTCATGATGAATCGTTCTTGTTGATTGGAAGTGAAACTCCAGAATTGGAATGGATTAGTATATAAATATTTACAGTACCATAAATGACACCATTTATCACTTTGATGATTTATATGATGATGATTTATAAGTTAAAACATTAATTATGTTCGTTTAGATCATTTAAGTGGTTCCTTGATAATTACAACCTCATTTAGACTAATAAATTTGAATCATGAGTACAAAAGAATTACAGAACCTTATATGAGTCATAAAACATATATTATAACCTGGTTCAACCTTATAAATGGTTTCATGACCATACTTGAAATAATTAATGGAAATTGAAAATACATCGTCCACGATATCGGTAATTCGACACAAATGGACAATGTTTTTTGATTTTTTAAATAAGTGAGAGAGGAGAGGAATAATGATTTGTAATTTTACATAAACATTAAAACATCCAGAATATACATGATTCTGGAGATTTCATTCCTCTTGGATAAGAGGGGGTGAATAAAGAAGAGGAAGGAATCATGAAATAAAGAAAACATGAGAAATTTCTTACAAAAAATTCGGCAGCCTAACGGCGCCTCTTAAAATTTCATAAAAACAAGATTGATGAGAGGAATGGAATATCTCATCAATAATACAAAATTTGGACATTAAGGGGAAATATTTAATGAAATATCCCAACAAAAGACAAAGGGAAAGGAAGAGAATAACATAAAATGGAAGGAAAGAATGAAAATGAAAGAGGATGTTTACCTCTTGATCTCTTCTCCTTGAGATCCTTCTTAAGGGCTTTGATTTTGGTCTTTTGGTGAGACCAGAAGCTCTATGACGTGGGTAAGAAGATTGAGGAGGGAATTTGGCAGAAATTAGACAATTCTCAAGGATTGAGAGGTGTGGGAGGAAGAGGGGAGTGATGGTGATATTTATAGTGGAGGAGGGGAGGTATTTTAGATTATTTTAATTGTTATTATAATATTTTTATCAAGACTATGAATAATCTCAAATCAAGTGGCCTTAATTAGTGAAAATATCAAGTGAGTTCGAAGAAAGTGGCCTTGCATCACTTATGATGTCATAAATAGTGCATTTTTACTGATAAATTGATTATACGGTATTTTATCGTATTTCACTATTCACTAAAAATTCAAGAGTTTCAGAAAAATACCAAAAATTTACCCCAACCATTTTTTGATGTGTAGAATTCAAAAATGAACTCCATTTTTCAAAAATAATTTTCTAAATATTATTAATTTAATTTTTAAATAAGGTCACAGTTAATTCGAAAAATAACAATTTTGAAGTGCAATTAGTTTTATGTGACATTGGAAAATTAATTAAGAGCCCATTATCCTATTGCCATGGGAAAATAAAATAATAAGATTATTTACTATTCATGAGGTCATATTACTATTCATATTACTATTCATTAGGGTATGTTACTATTCACCAAAAAAACAAGTTTGTTTCATCAGACTCTAAATAACATACTGAACACAATTGTAGATGACAGTTTCTTGAAATTCAAATCATAGAAGAAATAAAATTATGTTTAAAGGATACTTATAAATATATACCTTAAACAAAATTCCAAGCATTTTCAATTTATTTTTAGAAAACCTTGGGATGTTACATTATCCCCACCTTCTTGAAATTGCGTCCTCGCAATTTTATTTACTTATTAAACAACTAAGGGTACCTTAATCAAGGTGTCCACTCGGTTTCATCGTCATCTTGTTCACGTAGGTAGAAGTCCCATGCATTACAACAATGATTTAGAGATCCTTCAAAATCATTTGCTTCCTCCATCCAAATACACCTCGTACAACATGGGTCATATGGGTGTTCACAGAAAAATAGTTTTGGAAAATAATCATGCATGACATATAATTCCAAAACATCTGATAAAACATGATTTCTATAAAATAGTCGGACCGAAATTGAGTTGAAACTTTCTATTATTGGTCCTTTTAAAATACCATAAGTATGTGATGTGAGACTATAGTTTAAAATCAAATATAAATAGGTTGCACAAGGGTCTCCTTCCTCAGCACCATTTTTAAAATCATAATATGCTTCAAATTCTTGTGATAAGGTAAAATATTTGAAAATACCTTGATAATATTTACCTTTCTTGAAATTATGTGAATATTGTGAAAATAGTATTTGTCTAAAAACAACCCATGATCCACGATGATAACGAGGTATAGAGGAGGTGTTTGATATCTCAAAAAACTGCTTGCAAGTGAGTTGTATGCTAGAAAAAGTTTCACAATCATCCGAAGATGACTTTGAAATAATTATTGCAAGCATGTCATCAGGAAGAGATAGGAATGTCATTTGCGATCCTTCTCCTTCCATTCGTAACCGACTTTACTTGACCTGAAAAAAAATTATAAAACAAGGATTTAACTGAAATAATAGATATAGGGACTAATCACGTATCTCACAAGAACTCATAATCTCTAAAGTTGTCTAAACCGACCTCTGATACCAACTATAAGGACCCGCACTTATTTCATACATAATCTTGAATTTATTTAAGAAAACACTTCATTATACATTGAGGATCTTTTCACGTTTAGATCTTTAGATAATTAAGACAAAACATTTATAACATTACACATTGTTACATAGTGGATACCATAAAATCAGTTTCCATTTTCCTCAGAATATAAAACATTAAAACACAAAACAAGACACCTTGACAATTCTTCAACATTTAACATGTATTCCTTCCTTGTATTATTCATCATTAACCTGTGAAAAATCATTTAATAACTTGGGATGAGCACAAAAGCTCAGTATGGTATGAAAAAGAAGGAAAAATCACATTAGTCCATGAATACACATGACGTATGAAAACATTTTCAAAAGACATGCTTTCCACCCATAAAATCTTACTTAGAATAACATGAGATTACACAAGATCAATACAAACATAATTATAATCATATAGGTATATTGGGGCATTACTTACATAATCTTGTAACCATCTTGGCTACCTTAAAATTTGTAACCCTCATAGCTACCTTACTTTGTGTAACCATCACAATTACACTTGGAGTAACCATACGGCCGACCTCCAACTTACTCATACCCAATACATTGGACGGAAATATAGGTCCCACCCTTCATCATAAACAATGCACAATAACCAAAACATAATCATACAATATAAACAATAGCATAAAATCATTGCCTTTGAATCTTATAAAACAGAATTTTAAAAAAAGGATTTTAGAAGAAAAGTCCCTTATAAATATCATATACATGAAGTGAGACTTAATTGAGTGGATGGAATATGTATATACTCTGTATATACACATAATTAAACATAATATAAACATAACCCATCACACAAACAATTTAAATAGAACATAAATTATAAAGTAGAAGGTTAACCCAAAGAATGGAAATCAGGTTAAGAATTCCCTTACCTTGGGCATGTCTTACTTCAAAATTGTTTAAACCTCCTGTATAATGGTCAAAAGAGTGTTATTAGTATTTTACAGAAACATTTTCATGTTTATAACATCTTATATGTTCATTTAATAACCTCATTTCATCCCTTATTTGTTAGTATTTGGTTCCTTGCATTATTTTGGGTGAGTTCTTTTGTGATTTTCACAATCGGTTCATGACGAATCGTTCTTGTTGATTGGAAGTGAAACTCCAGAATTGGAATGTAGTAGTATTTACATATTTAAAGTACCATAAATGATACCATTTATCACTTTTATGATTTATATGATGATGATTTATAAGTTAAAACATTAATTATGTTCGTTTAGATCATTTAAGTGGTTCCTTGATAATTACAACCTCATTTAGTCTAATAAATTTGAATCATGAGTACAAAAGAATTCCAGAACCTTATATGAGCCATAAAACAGATATTATAACCTGGTTCAACCATATAAATGGTTTCATGTCCATACTTGAAATAATTAATGGAAATTGAAAATACATCGTCCACGATATCGGTAATTCGACACAAATGGACAATGTTTTTTGATTCTTTAAATAAGTGAGAGAGGAGAGGAATAATGATTTGTAATTTTACATAAACATTACAACATCCAGAATATACATGATTATGGAGATTTCATGCCTCTTGGATAAGAGGTGGTGAAGAAAAAAGAGGAAGGAATCATGAAATAAAGAAAACATGAGAAATTTCTTACAAAAAATTCGGCAGCCTAACGACGCCTCTTAAAATTTCATAAAAACAAGATTGATGAGAGGAATGGAATATCTCATCAATCATACAAAATTTGGACATTAAGGAGAAATATTTAATGAAATATCCCAACAAAAGACAAAGGGAAAGGAAGAGAATAACATAAAATGGAAGGAAAGAATGAAAATGAAAGGGGATGTTTACCTCTTGATCTCTTCTCCTTGAGATCCTTCTTAAGGGCTTTGATTTTGGTATTTTGGTGATACTAGCAGATCTAGGACGTGGGGAAGAATATTGAGGAGGTAATTCGGCAGAAATTAGACAATTCTCAAGGCTTGAGAGGTGTGGGAGGAAGAGGGGAGTGAGGGTGATATTTATAGTGGAGGAGGGGAGGTATTTTAGATTATTTTAATTATTATTATAATATTTTTATCAAGACTATGAATAATCTCAAATCAAGTGGCCTTAATTAGTGAAAATATCAAGTGAGTTCGAAGAAAGTGGCCTTTCATCACTTATTATGTCATAAATAGTGCATTTTTACTGATAAATTGATTATACGGTATTTTATCATATTTCACTATTCACTGAAAATTCAAGAGTTTCAGAAAAATACCAAAAATTTACCCCAACCATTTTTTGATGTGTAGAATTCAAAAATGAACTCCATTTTTCAAAAATAATTTTCTAAATATTATTAATTTAATTTTTAAATAAGGTCACAGTTAATTCGAAAAATAACAATATTGAAGTGCAATTAGTTTTATGTGACATTGGAAAATTAATTAAGAGCCCATTATCCTATTTCCATGGGAAAATAAAATAATAATATTATTTACTATTCATGAGGTCATATTACTATTCATTAGGGCATGTTACTATTCACCAAAAAAACAAGTTTGTTTCATCAGACTCTAAATAACATACTGAACACAATTGTAGATGACAGTTTCTTGAAATTCAAATAATAGAAGAAATAAAATTATGTTTAAAGGATACTTATAAATATATAACTTAAACAAAATTCCAAGCATTTTCAATTTATTTTTAGAAAACCTTGGGATGTTACAGGAGCTATTTAATACCGAATTTGTCTTTATAATAAAATAATATTTTTAGTTATTCCAAAGGTGCCCCTCTACTCCCTTATAAAAGGGCACCTCCTCCCTCTCTTCCTCACACCACTTTGAGACTTCAAGATCGTCCAACCCCTGCCAATTTTTTCTCTCCACTTCCCTAGAGACATCCTAGAGGTCCTGGTCTTCTTCAAAGACCAATTTTAGTGCCCTAAAAGGAGGTCTCGAAGAAGCGCTTCAAATAAGAGGTAATGCCCGTTACCGATTCTTTCAACTTTATTTCTTCTTCCACTTCTTCTTCTTTGGTTGTTTCATTATGAAGTAATCAAATCTGTATCACTCATATACTGATATGTTATTATAGGTATGAAAAAACCCTATTTCACCATCTTTCCATCCTACGGAAAACAAAATCACCGCGCCTGCGTACGTACGGAATACTGTCTCCACGCCGTGGTGAAATCTATTTTCCACCACCACCATACTTGGATGGGTATAATGGTGTCAATAATAACTATATATGATTATTTTAAAGTGATATTGATTCTTAAATAGTATACATACACTCCAATATAGCCCTAGGATCATGAGAACGATATCATCGCTCGTGCGTACGTACGGACTACCGTCTCCACGACGTGATGAGATTCATTCTCCACGTTAACCATTCATGAATGATTATAAAGTATATAAGTAATAATGAAATATATGACATAATAATTATACTGCAATTATGTTTATATATATGTATGTCCTCTACTTAATTCCATTCAACTCAATAAGGAAACGAAAACAACGTTCATGAGTACGTACGACCTACCGTCTCAATGAACGGTGTATTTCTTTCCATTTACTGATTTATTATATATATGTATATTCTGAATATATATTATATATAAATCATGTTTTATATTCTATAATTAAGTAATCATGATCTATGTAATCATATGAATAATTACAAGTCAATACACGGACGACAAATGAAACAATTTTACCCAAAACGCTCTTTAACATGGAATTTACAAAAGAATGGGTAATATAAAGTCATAAGTGAACCATATATGATATCATAAAAATTATTATGATTCTGGAATAAGTCAATAACATTATTTAAATCATTATAAAGGAGGTTTGGACACTTCCG
Organism: Viscum album; assembly: GCA_963277665.1. NCBI lineage: Eukaryota > Viridiplantae > Streptophyta > Magnoliopsida > Santalales > Viscaceae > Viscum > Viscum album. Next base: position 2,090,002,496 of record OY728160.1, read on the forward strand.
AAGCAAATCGGACCTAAGGTAAGGGAAATATCACAATCTCATTTTTATTCGAGATTGTTTATACTTTGAAATTTACTGGGGTGTATTTTATCATCCACATCCATGTTTCCTCAATATTTAATATTATTTCCATACACCTACAATTTTTTAAATCCAATTTTACCCTTCGGTGAGTTTTTAGTAAAAGATATGAAAGGAATCTTTTGTCGTTTTTCGTACTAGGTACATTTTGACTTTTCCGACAAAAGTACGAGAAGAATGTTTTTTTAACTTATACGGCGTGAATGGATTTTTAAAACATTATTTCCAAGAATATTCCTTTAAAAGTTTTCAAGTTTATTTTTAATCAACTTCTTTTAGTTTAAGATTGTATGACATGTTAAGAAAGGAAAAGTGTTTTTAAAGTAGAAAGGATATTTTCCTCAAGAATGGAGTTCAAGTGTTTTATCAAAATTATTTTCCATCTAAGATAATAAAAGGGTTCTGTTTCTATCCCAATTATTAAATTGATTTGATTATGTTGTGATGGAATTATTTTTATGAATTCCTTTATCTTATATGAATTGTTTTATGATGTCACAATGTTTAAGAATCCCATTTTTATTACATGATGTATGGTTTATGATTTTGTGGCACACATAAGAATGGTATCATTATGAGATGGGTGAGACCTATATCTCCCTCTAATGTATTGGGTAATGATATTATATCTCATGAGATAGACATGGATGGAATGATAGGTTATATTAGTTCAGTGAAATAGGACTGAAACGAGGAGTGAACTCGGTTCAGAAAGGGAATTTGTCCACTAAGATAGTCTTGGAAATGAGTCTTGACTAATAATAAATGATTCTCTATGATTATGTGTGTATACCACAAAGTTTCATGTTTTAAGTTATGATTATTGGGATTACATTTCACTACTATTATTTATCCCTTGTTATGAAATTATGATCTATTTTGCAGGCTAAGATTTCCAAAAGATATGTTCTTATGAATATGACGTGATTGATATTTCTTTTGTTTACCCTTACTGAGCATTTGAGCTCACCCTTTTATGTTTTCTTTTACCGAGGACATAAAGAAAGGATTTAGGTTTAAAAAAGAAGAAGATATTTATGGGAGATGTTGAAGATCATTCACCATGATTAGAAGATTATACTCTGAGTTTCCAAAGACACTAAACTATTACGGTCCTTGTGTGTGTGTTTTTGTTATGTATTAAGTATTCCGCAAGAGTAATGTAATGTCTATGTACGTTAAGCTTCAGGTATCTACAGAATTATACTATTCCTTATATATTAGTGGCTATGTTCATATTTTAGTAGGAAATTGTAGGTTTCTTGGCTAAAATGAAGGACTTTCATGAATATCAATAACTGGTACTAATTTTTGACCGCTTGGGATGCACTATAAGTGGGTGAGACCACATGTATCTATGTGATGATTTAATTATAATGAAATTTATTGTTATTAGTGTTCGAATTTTTTGACTTCACAAAAGTGATTGTAATACATGTAACTTTTTAATAAATGAAAATGAAACAGTGTTTTCTAAAAATGTATAATGAAATGGAGAATAAATTGAAATTTACATTATAATGAGTGAATAATCCTTGTTGAGTGCATGATAATAATACATGATTCAATAAAACTTGTTAATGGAGTCAATTATTCATGATATATATAAATATTAACATAATAAGTATAATATAAAATTAATAAGGAAACTAACTAATAAAAGTAGATAAATTAATGGGAAAACCAACTAAATAAGTAGTAGGAAGTAACATATTCATGATATATGTGTACATATTGGAACTAGGTTTCCTTCCCATTCATTTCTAACCAAATATATTTCCTTTTTTAAATATGATTACTTGTAAAAGTCCTGGTAGTAATGCAAAAATATTAATACATATATGATTAATAAATATTTTAAATGAAATTGCAATTATCATAAAAATACCTCTTTGGTTATGCTAGTTTATTGATGGTATATGATATCTTTAATTTAAACATAATAACCAAAATATTTCCATTGGTTGGTTTCAAACACTATAAAAAAAATTTAAAATAATAATTAATTTTTTTGATATATGTTTTGATAGTGAAATCGTACTATATATTCCCTAATACTTACCCACATTTAGAAGTTGATAGGATCCTTGTGCTCATGGACTGTCCTAATTCTATGATTTTGATAATATTTATACACTTCCCTATCCTAATATAAGTCTTATAAAAAATATAATATATATAACATGAAGTTTAGTTCTAACACTTTTCATGTAGTGTTTTAGAAATTGACAAACGTCATCACATGTGGTCAGTGTGCTGGGTATCCATATAGTGAATCCAGAAAAGAAATCCATAGAGTATCCAAATTAACTGTAATGAGTAAACAATTATAAATAAAAAATAATAATTAATTAATGGAAATAAAATATATTTGATATGATTAAATTTTTTAGTTTTACCCCTACATCATTGGTAATAAGAAGAGTCTGTCATCTTTATGTTTTCTTTCAAACACTGCGTCCAATTTTTCCACTATTACATCAATTTGATTTGACTCCAATGAGGTTTCTTGTGTAGAAGTGGTGTGATGAATAATGATTCTATATTAACATTCAAAGGGTTTAACCTTTTAATGGGATTTATATACACTCTTGTAAAAAATATTAACTATATTTAGTCTTAACAAACATTGTATTTAAGCTATTGGAAAAAAATCATGTAAAGAAACCTCATAAATTTATTTATAACTGAGAGTCCAAGCCATATATACAAGGGGATTTAATTTACATTATCAAGATAAATATAATCTATATTGTCCTCTATGTTCATTTTTTCTTCAATATCAATTATGACATAACTACCAATTTTTAACCTTGTATCTGCTTGAACCTTTAATGTTAGTAAATGATGAAGATTAAGAGGGGGGGGGGGGTAATGGTACTTTCTGAAGATCATTTTTATTATTTTTTTGATCTTTAGATTATTCTGATTCAACCTTCAATTTCAATTGATTACCTTGTTTGGTATCTAATAAAATTTATCATTTTAGACCTTTTTTCATTAATTGTTAAATGTTTTTCCTAAAAAATCAATTAAAAATGAATAAATCCTTATAAACATGTTTTTTATAAGATCTAATGGAAATTATGTAAAAGTTCCAACATCTTGATTAACTGTATGAATATTTGTATCATCATGCAGAATAGGTATGTCAATACTCATCTTAAGAGAAAAATTAATCCCCACTCTCACATGAACTATTGGAAGTTATATATTTTATAGAATATATTATTGTATATTTAAAATAGTAATAAACACAACAAGGAAATTGGTGGGAGTTGATAGATACAAATCACAATCATTTTAACCCTGTCATATATTAGTACATGAATGGTATTAGTGTATTACTTCGTCACATTTCACATAAAAAATTATGAGAATATTGATTACCTCATCTAAGACAGATCTTTCAGGGTAATGCATCACCTCATCTAAGAAATATATTTAGGGGAATGTATCATGCCTAAATCTCTTTAACTTTCTTATCTTTATTCACCGATTCAATTCTTTTCTCAAAATATATTTAGGGTGTCACCCTCAAACTCACACCTCTGACATGACCATACTATTTTGGCCACTTCAAGGACACTAATATTAGTTGATCATCAGGTAAAATTGATGATGATTCTTATGTCTATGTTGGTTAAAATATATATGAAAATAAATATTCATTATTATGTAATTCTGATTTAAAACTATTTTTTATTATTTCATACTTACAAATATTTCCCACATTGTTTGTGTGTTTTAATTTATTAGTATCACAGATTTTTTTACAGGTTCCTCCTTACATAGAACAAAACGTGAGAGGGAAGTGAATTTGGATTTGGACTCATAATTAATTTTATAAACCGAGGAACATAATTATGTTTTTGTATTATTTCACATAAAATTATCACAATATATTTAAAAAATGTACAATTTTTTCAAGTGAAGAACACCCCATCCTTTCTTTATAGTAATTGTATGTTGGTTTTGTTACTTGTTTCCTATTTTCATCTCTCAATTACTATTTTATAAATTAAAAATTATTAATAAATGTGATTAATACCCTTATTTTCAAATAATTTATTACATGTCACAATTTATCTGAAAATATGTCTCCTACTTATGACCAATAACTGTATGCCATACTTCATAGCTTCTCAGGTGTGCATACATCTACAATGGGTTCTAGTTTATTTTCCCTTCAACATCTTTGGGGTGAAACTTTATAAGAATTGTGTGAATTCATTTTTCATCTTTTCTAACATAAATTAAGAAAAATTTCATTTGGGTTTCATATATAATAGATTCACTCTACAAGGAATAATGAAGAGTAATTCAATGTTTCATTATTTTATTTTTTAGTAATTTAAAGAATTTATTTCAAAATGTTACCTAAATATCTTCCCAAATTAGTGACTTAAGTGTGGTTAGGAAATTTTCCATGAATCTATATAAATTGGAACATTCTGGTGAGTGGTGATCCAAATGTAACTACTGAACATGGCCTTATTGGGTTTAATAGCCTGACATCATGCATTCCATGCAAAACTGTTGATTATGTGTATTTGATATTCAGATTTCTTCCGTTTATGGATTCAAATGACTTAGAATTTCATTATGGGTTTCATAAAATGAGGAAATCTCTAAAATGTTATAAAAAATTTAAAGGCGGGCTTGCACCCAATCTGTAATAGTGATTCTGATAATATATATTCTATAAATTCATTCACCCACATACCGCCTAGTGTGATGAGATTTTATTAGACCAATACTTTCCACACTAGACAGGTAGTTGGTACCTAATTAAAAATATTCCTTAATAATATATTTCTATACACTACAACATTTTGGATGAATTTTATTTGTGACATGAACTTTCAAAATCCTCATATATCATTTAATGTGGGTACGTCAATCTATAATTTATAGGACCACATTGTTGAATCTCTTTTACCATGTGAACCATCATGTGAACCATTATTTCAAATAATGATGACAGGATGAACATTCCCAAATCACATAATATGAAAATATTTTGTTTTTCCATAGTTAGAAATTTCACTGGGTATATAACTTTTTTGCATATCGATTTAAAAAATAAAGAGAGATTGGTTAATGTATGAAGGGAATTCTTGGAAAAAATTCCATGTAAAGCTATAATCAATATATATTTCCTCAAAACATGAAAGTCATGTGATTTCGTACCCTTTAAATTTAAATAAATCATTAAAATGATATTCGTAATATTCAATGAATACCCCTCTAAAACCATTACATCATTAAAGAAGTTGAAAAACCGATATCTCTCCTACCTGGAATGAGTGTAAGAAGATGGAAAAAGAAAAGTATGTTTTCACCCTTCATGGGAACCGAATCTTCCCGAATTCCCATGTCAATAATTTCTATCATAGCCTTTATTCCATCATTTTTGTGTGTGTATTTAGTAACACGCTGATGAAAATATTACATACATTTATTTCAACATGCATAACATTAAGAAAATTCCAAACGTACAAACAATAATAATATAGTATTTTAAAAAATCTGATCTATTTTTCCACCAAGATATCGTAAGGTTTTTCAAAAAGGTTTACCAAAAGCAGTTTACATATCTTTTGATTTCTCAAATAGTTGATCATCTATGAGTGGATATAGTGTTGTATGTTCTTATGAACTCCCATGGAATGATGTTGTCCAGGATGATTACTTATGTCACTGGGGTATAAATTTACATTTTACTAGAAAAAATGATGGATTTAATATCATAGGACCAACTTTTTTCAATTTCATTACATAAATATGTGAATCATTGAATATTCATAAAAATTCTTATTATATATTGTTTTTTTCTTCTTGAATATAATGTAAAATTTTCTTAGAGTATACGTCGCATCGATAAGGTCATAACTGTTCTCTACTATGATGGTATTATCAAATAATGTTATATGGTTTTATAACGTACTATGATGGGACACATAGTACATAAATTTCCAAGTACGAGTACTCTTAAGAAGATTTGGATTCTTCTCATGAAGTTTTCTCTTGGTAATCTACAAGAAGTAATATTATGAGAACAAACCTACTAGTAAGAATTCCACATGTTTTTGTGTCATCAGATATTCCAATCTACGAGCCCATGTGGTGGTCCTTATACTTTATGATTATTATTAATGCATCTCACAACTCCCATGATTAGATATAATTTTTAAACCATTAAGATAAGAGTTCATGGAGAATTTGGATATGTTGAATGTGTCACAAGTGATATTTCATTAATGAATAAGTCAAGGAAGGATTTTTTCCTTTCATATTTTTGGATGCTTATATCTTATCCCTTTGATTAGAAAAGAACTAATGCATTAAATACAATATCCATGGTGTAATGATGTGTTTATTTTAGATAGTCAAAGAAAGAAATATCAAGTATATAGGTTGGTGACATGGATATGAAACCTTCGTGATGAGATATTGTGCAAATGGATTATATTACACTGTGAGTGTTTATATGTGGCTTTTGATGTTATGACACTTATTTCGTTCTCTTGGGTGCCTTGACCTATTACTAAATGGTAATCTTGGACTTTAGGCAAGCCTGACTAATTCCAATGAGAAAGAATCCTAGTGGGTGGCACACAATGTGTTTTTGATGATTTAGATTAAATTCTATTTGAGTTTAATTAATTGAAAAATATTATTCTCATGTTCGAGAAATAATTTTATTAAAGTTATATTGATCACATAAATTGAATATATATTTATTCACTAGAATGTGAATAAAATATTTATTTTATTGAATATTTTAATAAATATTTAATCTCTAGATTATGAATAAAATATTTATTTATGAATAAACTATTTTTTCTTTTATTCAATAAAATCTGGGGGAGTTCGAATAGACCAAGACCATGTATAGTGAAAAATATTAATTAAGAAGAACATTAAATAATACATGTTATTTTTGAAGTTAGGGAACACCAAAAAATAGTTATAATAGAATTATTATTATGTGTAATGGGGTTTATTAAAAGAAATAAATTTTATTTAATGGTTCGTATGAAATTAAATAACATTTTATGTCAAATACTAACTCTATAAATAGACGGTTATTTCTATTGTGTCGTGTATCCAAAAATTGAGAATACAGATCTGTTGCACAAAAAAATTCTCTCTCAAATTCTCATTCTCTCTCTCTCGAGAATGAGAAGTGAAAGAGAAATTTATTCAAAACAAAAGAATAACGGATTAATAATGAAGAACACAAGATCTTTGAATTTTCATCCTAGTACCCAGATATCGAGTTGTGTTGCTCATATAACATAAGAGCACATGTGAATCACTGCTAGTGGGATTCTATCCTTGGATCCTCAGAGCACAATGAAGGTAATCTAAAAAGGTATTTTTGGATGATAAACATTCACCAATAAAGAAAGTTCATAATATAAGGTATTTATTTCTTCCAATTTTAAATAAATTAATTATAGTTTTACATGAATGATCCTCTCTTTTAGTTTTGTGCAACAATTATTAAAATAAATTTTAATATATCGTCCACCTCCAAACACTTATAATGTTCCCGGAACAAACAAGTGGTATCAAAGGAGTAACATTTTAATTTATAATTAGTTATTTGATTATTGATCTATGAGTAATTGATGTTAGATTTTCATTTCATGTTATTTGTTTTTTAATTTGATTTTAATTAACATGTTATTGACATATTAATTGTGTTTGTTCACTATTTCATTTTCATAAAGGTTTATGAAAAAATAAAGAATTACTGGAGATACTATTAGAAAGTGGAAAATTATTAGCTAGCAAAATTGGGTTACACGACATGCGGTCGGAGCACATGCCATATACTCATGAACATTGTATCTATATGTGTGAAGAAATTAATTTCATGTGGTGATTTTATATCACACCACTTGTTGATCAGGCTAACCTGTAACATGGAATGTAGATGTAGTGTTTGTAGTTGGAATGTACACACCTTGTAGTTCAGACGAGTTAACATGCCAAATTCCTAGACATTTGACTTGGATATACGGAAACCAAGGTAAATGGAGTGTAGCTGCATGTACATGTCTTGTAGTCTCCCATTAATGGAAAAAAAATAAAATTATGTTAAATTTAAAAATTTCAACACTAGAAACATATTTTATTTATCAGCACATAGTTGTGTGTTTGACAATTTATTTATGGGTTTAATGAAATTTAAATGATCAATTATGATATTGTAATTGATAGTCATTATTGGTTCTTCCATATATTTAACATGAATACCATTAATGATGGGTATCTCCAAATAATATTAGATAATCATTAAGATGAAATGGAATTAATTAATTAATTAATTCAAGCGCTTTTATCTTAAATAATAAAAGAATGAATAAAAGAATGAATGATATCCATTTAATTTTTCATATTCGTTTCTTATATGATCGTTCATTTGTTTAACCAAGACCTATGTACGTATTGGATGTTTTAATTTAATTTATTTCCTTAGTTTTAATTATTTTAATGTTAATCTAAATATGGTCAACGTGTCATCCCCCCTCCATTATTATATAAAACCTACATGTCCAAGGATATTTATGTACCCCCTTTAACCTATCCTTTGGTTCCCCTCACCTACGCGTGAGTAATAAATATTTGTAATTAATAGAGCATACCAAGGGATCTAGGGGCAGTTTAAGATGGAACCTTAATGATTCCAACCTAGGTTAATCATAGATGGACATGTGGAATACTGTAACTTATTCAATGACCAAAAATAAGAGTTATTTCCCCTTGGTTAAAGGTAGATTTAATATCCACTCATTAAATCAACCATTAGATAAAGATCATGAATGGGTAATTTAATTAATTAATTATTTTTGTCTATGTAATTATTTATTTTATGGACTCAAGGTCACAATCACATAAATAAATGAATTAATGTGAAATGACAATAATTAAATAAATAAATTTATGCATAATAAATTAAAATCCCTATATTAAATATTTTCTATAACTAAGACTTCCATTACTTCATTGGTAATGAAATCATATAACTAAGTGTAGTACATGGCGAAATTTAGGACACATTCTTTTATCGAGGAGTTCTCATGAGAGTTTTGGGTTGACTTAACTAAAATTGTATTGAGTTTAATGGCCAAAGTCTGTTCAATAAAAATTTGGAGGCAAGTGTTGATGAAATCCATGTTAGGATTTCAGGATAGGGGAATCCACTCAACAGATCAAAGAGTTTCAAGTCCATAGTTAGAAAACTTCCTAAATAATTAAAGTTTTATGGTTTTGATGGCTATAGTTTGGATCATTAATAAAAGTAATGGGAATCGATTCTATTATAATTTTAATGAAATTAGACATTTTTAGTTCACTGGTGAGGACTATTGAGACTTGATAAAATTATGATATATTTAATAAAAAACCTTTAATTTATTATATCTCACTTATTTTATAATCAATATAAAGTAATATTTCTCTTTTTTTAATTTAAGAATATAATTACATGTTTATCATACACACTATCACTAAAATCAATATTATAGAAAGATAACCTCCTAACTGGTAGTAACATATAAGAGTGGTTTAGATGCCATCAAGTTATTCTATGCCATCAATGAAAATATTACATGCTATAATCCTCAATAAATGATCTTCCTGCTAAAGAGGTGTGTGATGAAGAGTTCCTTGTATATGAATTTTTTTTAGAGAATTAGTTGAATTTCATTTTTTATGCTTTCATCGATGTATAATGAACTAATGAAGTCTCATGAAAACATGGATTCATATATCATTCTTGAGATCCTCTATAGTATTTACCAAGAGGGAGCTAGACAAGAATGATTTGAGATTTCCCAAGCACTCTTTCATATCAATCTTGGAGAAGGATCCCTAATTTGGACTCAAGTATTCAAGCTCGGTGGCTACATTGATCCCTTATAGGTTATAGGATTTAAAATCCCTAAATAATTGGGAACTGGCCTCATTCTAGAATCACTCTTTCATATATTCTCCAACTTTGTTGTGAATTTTAATGTGAACAACATTCATAAGTCTCTGTCAGATATAATTACTCATCTTCACCATGTAGATATGGATAAAAAGAGTTAAAAACCTTCCATCCTTATGGTGCACAAATGGAAAGGATGAGTGAAGAGATTCAATCCCAAATCTTCCTTACAACTTTCCAAGAAGAGGAAGATCAAGGGGTAAGAAAGGATATATGATTTTGTTTGTTTTTCATGTGGAAAGAGGGTACATTGAAAGAAAAAATGAACCTAACCAAATAGTATAGGGGAAGCTTCAGGTGCATTTGTTATTGAGTTCAATTTATCTGTTTCTAGAAATAGGGTATTAGATATATCTTGTGGTTCTAACACATGTATTCATATAATGGAACCAAGTAGATTCAAAAATTTTAAATGAGGATAGGTAGATCTTTGAGAAACCAATGGAGATAAACTTTCAATTTTATCTATTGGGGGTTACCACCTCATGTTGCCAACTGGAATGATCTTGGTTTTAAAGGGTTTTAATTATATTCCTTTAGTAACCAAAAACATTAATTCTATATCCAGACATGATATGAATGGATTTATTTTCAAATTTGTGAATAAATATTTCTTATTTTATAAATATAGCATTTATTACAGTAAGACACATTTAAATAATGGTCTTTATGTGTTGGATTACACAAACCAAATAATAAAAATTGATAATGATGTTAATTCACATGAATCATAGCATAACAAACTTTGTAAGAACTAGATAGGTCATGTAAATGAAAATAACTTGAGTAAATTACATCAAGATGGATATTTATCTTCTTTTGAATGAAAAACACATGTTGTATATCTTGAATGTTTATGAGAAAAAATGACCAAATCCCCATTTAGTGGGAAAGGAGAACATGCTAAAGTGATTCTTGAATTAATTCATCCCGATATGTGTGGATCATTTCTTGTTGAAAAAATGGGTGGGTACTGATACTTCAAAACATTTACTGATGATTTTAGAAGATATTTATTTTTCTACTTAATTATGTATAAGTCAGATTCGTTTGAAAAATTAAAGGAATACAAGAATCAAGTTGAGAACCAGCGTGGTAAGAAGATTAATAAACATTTTGCATACCTTGGTGGAGAATATCTAAATCAAGACTTCATTGATTATCTATGGGATTTATGTATTTTATCTAAAATCACTCATACTTATATGACTTATTGGAATAATGTCAGTTAAAGGAGAAACCACACCTTGTTGGACATGGTTAGATCAATGATGAGCCATGAAAGTCTTTCATTATCCTTTTGGGGATACAGATTACAAATTGTAGCATACGTACTAAATTGAGTTCCAACTAATGAAATAGATGGTATACCATACTAATTATGGAATGGAAATAAACTTGTGTTGTGTTACTTACATGTTTTGGGTTGTGAAGCATTTGTTAAGGCCTCTTCATGTAACAAGATTTCACCTAGAGGAAAAAAGTGTATCTTCATAGGATATCCCAAAGAAAAAAAGTGACACTGCTTATATAATACTTCAGAAAAAAAGGTTTTTGTTGATATATGTACCACATTTCTTGAGTATGATATTATCTATAAAAGTTATTGTTGGAGAGAGATAGACATCGATGAAGTACAAGCTCAAGATATACAAGAGTTTCCATTAGAAAAAATTCCACAAAGCCCTGTGGACAAGTAAATTGTTCGAGAGACACAATTAATACGTAGGAGTACTAGAGTGGTTAGAGAACTAGAATGGTATGTTTGTCTCATCACCGATGATATTTAATCATTATTAGTTGATAATAATGATCCTCTAACCTAAAATAATTTAGTAAGTGGCATTGACGTTTTCACGTGGCAAGAAGCCATGAATTAGGAAATGGATTCCATGTAGAAAAACCAAATATGGATTTTGGTAGATGATCTAGTTGATATAAATTCCATTGGTTGTAAATGGGTATTCATGATGAAACTGTACACAAAAGAAAAATTCAATACCTATAAGGTGTGACTGGTTGAAAAAGGGTTTAAACAGTGTCAAGGCATTTACTATGATGAATCACTTTCACCAGTTAAAATGATTAAATCCATCGAAATTCTACCTTCCATTGCATATTTGCATGATTATGAGATTGGTCAAATGGATTTTAAAGCATCCTTTTTTAATGGGAACCTCCAGGAAGATGTCTATATGATATAAACTGAAGGGTTTGTTATTCCAAAGGACACCAACAAGGTATACAAGTTACAAATATCCATTTATGGATTAATGTAATCCTCCATGTCATGGAAGATTCATTTTGATGAGTCAATAATAGAATTTTTTTCATAAAGAAATAGTGAGAGTTGTGGGTATATAATTATTTTAGTGAGAGTACAGTCAATTTCTAAATAGTATATGTGGATGAAATAATACTCATTGGAAACTAAATACTAGTCTAACAGTCTCTTAAGGCATTGTTGAAAAATTGATTCTCTATGAAGTACTTGGGTGAAGCAACATATATTCTTAGGATCAAGATCTATCATGATAGATCCAAGATGTTGGTGATCCTAATTCAAAGTACATATATTTACAAGATACGAAATAGATTCATTAATGAACATTCTAAGAGGGGATTGTTTCTAGCATCGCATGACATTCATCTTTCCAGAAAAATGTGTCCTCAAACTCATAAGGAAAGAAATAAAATGATAAGGATTCCATCCACATCAATTATTGGGTCAGTCATGTATGTTATTCTTTGTACTAGGCCAGATGTCGCCTATTCATTATGTGTGGTAGGATGATATCAAGCTAATCCATGTGACTTCCATTGGATGGAAGTCAAGACTATCCTTAAGAATCTAAGGCATTCTAAGGATATGTTCCTAGTTTATGGAGGATATGAAGAACCAGTCATAATAGGATATGCATATTCTAGTTTCCAAACTAATCAAGATGACATGAAGTCACAAACGAGATACATCTTCACTTTGAATGGAGTAGTTGTGAGCTGGAAGAGATCAAAGAAGGATGTGGTTGAATATTTTATAGTATATTATGAGTATATTGAGGCTTTTTAGGTAGATAATGATGTATTATGGACGTGTAACTTCATCCAAGATCTTGATATTGTACCTAGCAGTAAATACTTATCACACAATTATGATAATACTATAGCGGTGGCTCTTGAAAAAGATCCAAGGTCACATCAATAGAAGAAACACATACTTTGGGAGTATCATCTCTTTGGGTATTTTTATAAGAGAGGTGAAGTTACATTGAGAAGTATTTCCATGGTAGAAAACATGGAAGACCCCCTGACTAAAGCATTGACTCAGAAAAAACATTAATATCATGTGATGTCTAGTGGACTGAAGGTCATAGGTATTTGGATCTAGTCCAAGTGGGAGTTTTTTGTAGTTGGTTTCCTAGGACCAACTTTTTTTAGTTTTATTACATAGATATTAAATGGATTGAATATTAATAAAACTTATTATTACAATTTTTTTTGTTTTTCTTCATGACACTATGGTAATATTTTCCTAGAGTATACATCATATTGATAAGGTCATAGAAGTTCCCCACATTGATGAGAACCTTGATGTGATATAACGATATTATAAATTAACTTTTCATAGTTGGATAATGTATTATGATGTGATAAATAGTACATAGAATGTAATGTGAGAGTACTCATAAGTAGATGGGGCTTCTTCTTATAATGTTCACACCTTTTAATCTACAAGATGAGAGATTATGCGAATAGACCTGCTCATAATAATTCCTCAGATTTTTGTGTCATTGGATATTCCTATCTATGAGAATGTGTGATGGTCCTTATACATCCATATTATTATTAATGAATGTTACAACTCATATACTTAGATGTATTTCATAGACCTTGATGATAACATTTCATGGAGATGTTAAATACATTAGGTGCATCATGAGTGATTTGTCATTAAGGGATAAGTCAAGGAAGTATTTGTCCTTTCAATCTATATGGATTCTAATTTATCACCCCTTTGATTGAACTAGAAACATCTTATTATATTCTACGGCCATAGTGTGATAATTTTTTATTTTAGATAGTCAATGAACGATATATTGACCATATAGGTTGGTGAAACAGATGTGTAACCTACTTGATGAGATGTTGTGACAAGGGGATCATATTACATAGTGAGCATTCATATGTTCTTGACAATATTGTAAAGTTGAGTTCTTTCTCTTCAGGTACTTGAACCATTTCTATATAGTAATCTTGAACTTTAGGCAAGCTCACCTAATTCCAATGAGAAATAATCCTAGAGGTTCACACACTATATGTTTCCTTTTATTTAAAATTAAATTATATTTGAGTTTAATTAATGGAATAAATATTATTCTCATGGTAGAGGAATAATTTTATTCAATTTATACTGATCTCATAAATTAAATAAATATTTATTTTTTAGGAAGTTAATAACATATTTATATTATTGAATATTTGAATAATAATTTATTCACTAGATTGTGAATAAAATATTTATTTATGAATAAAATATTTATTCTGTTATTCAATAAATGCTGGAGGAGTTCGAATGAAGAAAGACCGATTCTAGTGACAAATATTAATTAACAAAATGATTACATAATATTTGTTATTGTGCAAGTTGGAACACACCAAAAAATGGTAATAATATAATTATTATTATAGGGAATGAGGTTTATTAAATGTAATAATTGTTATTTAATGGACTATATAGAATTAAATAATACATTAAATTAAATCCTAACTCTATAAATCGATAGATATGTCTATAATGAAGTGTATCCAAAAATTGAGAATAGAGAATTGTTGTGAACAATGAATTCTCTCTCTACTCATCCTTCTCTCTCCCTCTTAAGAACAAGAAGTTCAAGAGATATTTCATGAAGGCCGAAGAATGAGAAATCAAGAATGAACAACACAAGTAATTCGACTCGCCATGATAGCACTTGAAGAGAAAGTGGCGTTTTTTGGAGATTATAAGATCATGTGTGGATCACCACTAGTTGGATTCTTTCCTTGGATCCTCACAGTGAAACAAAGGTAATCCAAAAGGGTCTTTTCAGATGATCAACATTCACCACCAAGGAATGTTCCTAAGAAAAAATATTTATTTATTCAAATATTATATATATTAATTATAAATTTGACATTCAATATCCACTCTCTTTGATTTGGGAAATGATTATTAAAAGAAATTTTAATATATCATCCAACTCTGCAAGTTTTGGCTACACCTAGAACCACCAACATAGACTTCGATGAATGTTTCAACCTAATTGACTATATATCTTGTTAAAAAATGGGGCACTGACACAGAACTTTCATGGGGTGTGAAAAAAAAATTTCTTCATATGTTAAAATTTATTAAGGTAGTTAACCAAGGTTTTTATCTATAGAGAAGCACTCAATAATCAATCCATCACCATTAATTAGAGGGAAAATGTGGCGTTTTTGAAATTATTTGATTTTGAAATGAAAGAAACAAAAAAAAATAATAATATTAGAAGAAATTTGAAAAATTATTGATTGAAAATATTTAAATGAATTGGGTTATTAGGTCCGGTTCAATTCGCTAATTTCAATTCTATCATTGTTACATTTTATTCAATCCTTTTTTATAAGTCAATTAAAGTGAGATTCTAGGATCATTTCCTCCCACTCCCTTTGAAAAATGGTGATTGTGAGAGAAAAAATTACCAATATCTCACATTGGTATACTCTACTTCCTTGTGTGAGATATTTTTAGTGAACTCCCTCATTTAAATTGAGCTATTCCTAACTAGGTCTTTTTTATCTCAAACAATTAATAACATCCATTACCCCTCCCTCATGTACTGATGATCATTGAGTACTTCACTACTAAGACCTGGTGTATTCCATTATATATAAACCAAACCCTAGTGGAGGGATATAATTATCATTATCCAAATAAAAAATCAAAAATGTAATCAAAAACAAAATACGACTGCATTTGATAATAAAAACCGCTAAATGAAATTGAAAACAACTTTGTAGAAAGAGAAAGAGTTTTTATTAAATAAATTGAAAGAAATAAAGAATTAAAAAAATAAAAACTATACTTCCTCAATCACTCATATTTTAACCACACCATGATAAGGGTAATTGAGAATAATGGTGTAGAATAAATAATTACAAAACTGAGAAAAAGAAAAGAGAGAAAAGATAGAACACAAACTTTCTCCCCCAGATTATTTCCACCAAAAGTTTGCTACATTTCTACCCAAAAGATGGCCAAAATTTTGTGGTCCCTTATTCTAATATGTTTGGAATTTCATTTAATATCTACAGATGAATTTTAAAATAATTTGGAGTCTTGTAAAATATGTTTTGTCTAAATTAATAGAACATACTTTTTCTTGTCGCCAATAACTATTCCACCAACCCCACTTTGATTGATTCAAGGGAAACCTTAATGATAAATTTTCTCCATGAAATTTAATTTTAAACTTTCCATTAAAGTATTATTTCTAAAAAATCTATAATGATCACATTTTGAGTTCTGTATCCAGAGATATACCTCATTTAATGAGGTAGGGTCCATTCTGCCGAAGAGAATAAATTCACACATTGGTCTATTTTTGGGAAAGTGGGAGTTCAAATGGGCTTTGTGTCCAGAAGAATAATTTTCATGCCACAAAGAATGGAAGCCTAAAAAATAATCACTCAAATAAGATCCGAATATTTAATGTTATGCTCGAAATATAGATGTGAATGAAAACTGTTAAATTTAAAGAATTGAACAATTTTCACATTTTAGATCCAAACTCACCAAGTATCATAAAATGATGCAAATCATCATGAATTGATTAATTAGAAGGTATTAAATCATCTAAAAACATATTAGTAATTACAAAAAAATATTATCTCTATAAATTTACCCAAACTTAGAACATGGACTCCAGGATATGTACTCATCAAAATAAAATAAAATCAATTTCAAAAACACATATCCATGAGATTCAATAATTTAACAACAAGAAACAAAAGATATCATTCCTCATCAAAAAAAATTTAAAGTTCTCCATTAATATAATTCAATATATTTGCACTTCATTTATCCTCCCATGCACAAAAAACACTTACCTAACATGAATTTTATATCATCACATAAATTTAATTTTTTAACAATGTCGTTCTCATACAAACTCATGAAAGGGTCACCATAGGTTTGATAAATCCCTAAATATCCACCCATTGTGAGTCAAGGAAATGTTTTTATCATGTGGAATTTTTAGGATTATTATGAGGATTTTGGTTGGTTGGATTTTTATGTGAAAATTTCTATGGCCAAATAAGGAGGACTTGGATCTTTTTGATGTAAAATTGAAAGATTCTAATTTTCACTCAAGTATGGTCCCCATCTCACTCACCATAGTAGAAAATCAGCTCCAAAGTCATGTCAAATCAAGTAATTTTCATATAATTAATCATTTCAGTAGAAAAAATTACAGTCTTTTAAAACATAATTTTTCTTGAATGATCTATATTGGCATAACTGTCTTTTTCCATTGGAAGCTCTAAAAAGAAAGAACTTATTTTATCATGAAAGATCCATAAGGGAAATGATTTCAATAGAATGATTTTTTTACAGTATAAAACACATCTCTTAAGAATTTAATTTTCTACCCAATTTATCACCAAATGATGTAACACAATACAAGAAATCTTCCCCCACAATTATGTTCAACTAGATTATGTCATTTCACTTCATGAGCTGGTTAGATATGGAAAACTGCCTTGTGATGTGGATAAACTAACAGATTCTTCATGTATTTTAAAGAATACAAAGATTAAATATTAATGGAAGGGCATTATAAATTTATTATAATGAATAGGGGTATTTAAAAAAAATTCATCAAGTATTTAAAACACAAGTACCTTAAACCTTTAAGTTTTGACAGAAATAAATCAAATTCTGGTTAAAACAAACATGGATTGGTTCTCTCAATATGTGATTTGAATATAAATAATGTGATAAAAAATTGTTCAGAATCCTTAGAGGTATTTGATTTCAAAGATAAATATAATGAGATGAGGAATGAGATTTAAAAATCAGTGTACTTTTCTTGAAATTCATAAATAGTTGAACTTCAAACAAAGTTATTTTCAGAACTCATTTAAGCTCAGTTTTTTGGAATAAATTGTTTCACTCAGGGAAATGGGTCTAAAAAATGTCAAGCATAATCATTTATTCTAAAAAGTTTAAAAAATACACAAAAATTAAAAAATAAACACAAAAAAATATGAGAACACACACATTTTTCTGAAAATTGGAAAATAAAAAAAAATAAAAATCCTAAACTACAAGGGTTCCCTCCAAAAAACATAAATGATGCAGTATCTAAAATGAGTTAAAATTTAATTACCATGTTACAATATTTGTAAAATTAATCACATCAATCAATTAAGTGTAAAGGAGAGGTACAACCTAGTGTATTTTATTAATAGACATGTTGGAGGAGTGCAACCTCCTCCACTGGATCTGATAGAGAATGGTCTCATGGAATTTTTTCATCATATGTCTATTAATAGTGAATGGCTCATACACTTCATCCTTTATAATTTAAAAAACCCTAAAAGGATATACACGAGTAACTATAAATGGGCCTTCCCACCTGGAATGATGTATACCTGGAATCATCTTAAGTCTTTAATTGAATAACAACATTGTTTCTCTACGATAGAAGTATTTTGGTTGGATCTTCTTGTTTTTAGAGACTCTTGTTCCTTCTTTGTAAATCCTATAATTTTCAAAAAATTCCCATATAATTTCTTCCAACTCCTTCAATTGTAATCTTCTATCTTTTCGGTCACTTTCATGATCCAAATTCATCTTTCTCATAACCTAATATGCCTTCTGTACTAATTCCATTGGTAGATGATTTTTTCCAGAAATCAACCTATATGGACTAATTCTCATAAGGGTTTTATAGGATATCATATAAAACCATAATGTATATCCTAACCTTTGGATCTAATATTTCCAGTTTGGATTAATATTATTTTATGAAATTTATTTTATTTTCCTGTTGGACACTTTAACTTTCCCATTGGTCTTTGCATGAGAGGGAGTTGATGTATTATGATTCACCCCATACTTATTTAATAAATCCTCTATTATAATATAAAAAATTTATTCCATTGATCATTGATGATGTCTCTGGGAACTCCATACCTAAAAAATTTATTATCCCTAAAAAAATCATAAACAATATTAGCATCATCAGTCCTGATGGATTTTTCTTCCACCCATTTTGAAACATAATCAACTGAAATAAGGATATAATAATTTCAAAATTAATCTGGTAAAGGTACCATAAAATATATCACCCAAACTTCAAATATCTCCCAAAAATTATGTGGTTGTTGGGTCATTTTTTGTCTCTTTAAAATGTTTCCATAAAATTTAAATGTTTCACACATTTTACAAAATCATGGGAATATTTAAAAAGGGTGGGACATTAATGTCCAGATTCTATAACCTTAATTACTTTCCTTTGAGGTCAAAATTGGACTCCATAAGATAAAGTGTGAAAAATCATAAAGATAGAGTCAGATTACCAGATGTAATATCTTGATTCAGTTTTAATATTTTCAATTTGGTGGGAATTTAAATGATATGGGACGTGAGATGTTACTATATAATTGACCATATCCTCATACCAAGAAACATCTCTTTCGATCAAGTAAAACTACTCCCTTGGAAGGTGGTCATTCAATGGTCCTTTTTTGGAATTTAAGCTTTAGTGGTGTTGGGTAGTCTACTTAAGTGACCAACCACTTAGTTATTAGATACCCTCTTATCTTTTATTTCTATGTTGAACTCATAATGTATTAAAATCCATCCCACTAGCTTTAGTTTAGCTTCATCCTTCTTCATTAAGTACCTAATAGCAACATGATCTGAAAACATAATGACTTTAGTTCTAAGAATACATGATCTAAATATTTATAAAGAAAATAAAACTACTAAAAACCTTTTTACTATGGTTTTGTAATTTTAATTGAGTATCATCCAAGGTTCTTGAGTCATATCCAATTATTTGTGTCTTACCCTCAATTCATAGTGAAAGGACTACTCTAACTACTTGGTTGGAAACATCAAAATTAGCTCAAATGGTTCATCCTAATTTGGGGATACATCATAGGTGCTGTAATCAATATCATTTTCATCCCATGAAATTATTCCCTAAATTAAACATTTAAATCAAAATAATAATCTTTCTAAAGTAATATATAGAGATACAGATAAATCTGACTGAAATCTTTGATAAACCTCATGTAGAATCATACAGGTCCTAAAAATGATCTAACATGCTTTACACAAGTTGGGTAAGAAAAACAATTTATCACATAGATATTTTATCTATTAAATTCAATTACCTTTTTGGAAAGGAAATTCCTAAGGAAAATTATAGTCTCAACCATGAAATGAAACTTTTCAAAATTCAAAACAAGATTCTTTTTTACGAAAGTTTTCAAAACATTTTCCAAAATTTTCAAACAATTTTCAAAAGAAATTACAAAAAACATTGAAAATATCCAAGAAATCCTCCAATAGTACTTTAATGTGATCAGAAAAAATACTTACCATACACTACTAAAATGTACCTAGATAATTACACAATATAAAAGGAATACTTTTGTTTGAAAAATTACTGAAGGGACAAGTAAAGGTAGTCTTCTATTTATCCTCAAGAGTAATTGGTACCTTGAAATAACTTAAAAATTCATAAAAATTCAATAATGAGTCCACTCTACAAATATATCTAACTTGGGATAAATGAAGGGGATGAGAAAATGATCTTTTCAAGTGACCTAATTCAGATTCGTAAAATCTATGCACACTCTCCAGCTATTCTTTATTCAATAGGGATTAATTCAATCTTCTCATTCCTCAAATAGGTTAAACCAGTTTTTTGGATCTAAATGGATAGGGTTAACCCATTTTGAATATGAGATGGGATGTATGATCCCAACATCTAATATATGCTTAGTCTCGTTCTTCAGAACCTCCATCTGGGAGGGGTTTAGTCTTTTTTGAGGTTTACTAAGAGGTTTTGAATCTCTCTCAATAATAATTCTTTGTGAGATTATTTTTGGGATGATTCGTGGGATTTTACCTATGATCCACCCTATTTCATTGAAATTCTCTCTCAAAATCTCAATCAGATATTTTTATTGTGTATCAAAAAAAATTTCAACAATTATCACTGGTAATTTCTCTCCTTCCATAAGGTAAACTTATTTTAAATTAGTAGTGAGTTGTTTTAATTCCAAATCTGGGGGATTCTCACAGGATGAAATTATGTTTAGTTTCACAACTTACAATGGTTGTACAGAACACACATAAGAAATCATATCAACATCTTTGTCATTTAAAGAAACATTAATGAAATTAGATTTTACCTCTTCCTCCCAAATGAAATCAGAATCTCTAGTAGTTTGGGAATACACATGTCCAATAATATTTTAAATGGATAAAGTACCTCATAAGGATAATAATTCATGGAACATACCTGATTCTTCAATGGGGTCAGTACCAACTTCATGGGAGAGTGAAAAGATGGAGTGATCATCTGATGGGTTCCTCATGGATTAAAAAAAATGAAGTGGATAGTGAAATCTCCAAACTCCATAGCGAGGGTTCCATTTTGGACACAGATGATGGTTTTGTTTTTCCTTATGAAAGGTCACCCAAAATGTATGGGTGATATTTATGGGAACCTATATTATTCAATATTAAACCCATATAAGATAGCTGGGAATAAGAGATCTTTGGCTTTGACAGGGACATCCTTCGAAATTCCAACAATGTAAACTCTCAATCTGTTTGCATGCTGGACCACCAATATTGTGGGATTAAAGTATCCCATTTTTAATTAAGTTTATATTGAGTGAGGAAAAACATTAATTAATGCACATAAATACCATAAATCATTACAGAAATTTAAAGAACCAATGGTTCCTGGAATAGAAAACATCCCTCGATATTGACATTTTGTTGGGAACTATGGTGTGATAAGGGATAAGACACTTCTTCCCAATATGATCCTATAATTCCCTTGAATTATCCTATTAATTTTTCAAATATATCTAAAAAATTTAGCATACTTTGTATTTTTTGAGTGCTTCAAGAAGGGTGATATTGATTTCCACTTTCTGGAAGGTGTCTAGAATTTCGTTTTGAAACGTTTCTTCATGTAACCTCTTTGATTCAATCATACATGATGGAAATGGTGGGGGTAATTATTTATTCTACCTTTTTTACATTAAAATGGTGTTTCTTATCTCTGGTACCTTGGACTATCCTTCTTCTTACCCTCTTTTTATCTTCTTCCCGGTTCATTTTTAATGAATTTTTTAAATTCTCAACTTCATTCTCCCTTAGCCCAGGTTGCCTTGTTTTGTGCTCAAAAGTGGATGGTGGTGGGAGTTATTTTCTATTTATTGTTTTTATCATTATGAAATTATCCTTTGGGGTTGGGATTTTTTGGTACGGAAGTTTCATTATATTTTTTTTGTTAGGAAGTTCATGAGACTTTCTAACTTGTTGAAAAAATATTTTATGGTGTCTTTTATCCCTTCAAACTCAGATTTATGCTCTTATTTTTTGAATTAGAGGTTGTGAAATAGTCAATGGACGATCATAGGGTCTCCAAAAAGTGGGTGGTTATTGGTAAGAAGGATTCTTATAAGATATTTTTTTTGAAATGGTAGTGGGTTTTGGAATTGATTCCTGAATGATGGTTGGGTTTGGCACTGATTTTGGTACAGGGATCTAGCTTGATTCTGCTGATTTCCAAATATATATTGTACTTGGTTAGGATCTCTCTATCCTAGATTTTTTAGAAACTACCTCAGATGAATGGATACTGTGTAACTTTCTATTCCATGTATTTCAGCACACCAGTTAGTGAAATTATCAGGTGATGAACATAAACCACATACCTTAACTGATGATTTTTATTCACTCACTTATTTCAAGACCACCTGTCTCACCAAAAAATTTATATCTTCAATTGTAGTTTCTAATAGTGGTGATATATGAGAATTTATTGCTTAATTAATACGTCTTATTCTAGTACCTCTTGTATTAAATTGTTGTGAGTTTTGAGAAATTTTCCCAATCAATCTCTTGGATTTTTCGGGTGACTTTTCAATTAAGGAGCCTACAGATGACACATCAAGAAGGTTTCTATCATTTTACAATAATCCTAGATAAAATAATACAAGAATTTAATGATAATAAATTTCATGATGTGGTAATCTAGTATATATCTTATTAAATCTCTCCCAATACTCGTAAAGAGTTTCTATATATGACTATCTAATGACAAAGATTTCCTTTTTGATGGCTATGCACCTAGAGGTGGGGAAGAATATTTTCATGCATAATTGATGGAGTTATAATTTTCACATATAATATACTATATTTCATTGTTCTAAATCTCAAAAATGGGTTATTTTATGGGCAATTGTCAAATTTTTAGGTTTTAGTGGTATTTTGAGCTCAAATGCAAAAATGGTTTAATTTTGGTGTTTAACTATTTTATTTGTCTTATTTATTTCGACCATAACATTTTATACATTGAACCAAATTGTGAAATTAATTTTTTTAGGTTCCCTTACATCATTTTCCGAATTTCATCCTTCTGGAGTCCCAGCTCAATCAATCTTTTGGAGTCCCAATATCAGCTCACAATCCGGACCTCGAAAACTGTGTGCAGATTTGGAATGTTTTAAAGATGAGATTTTATCTAGAAGATGACTGATAAAATGGATATTATATTCAACAAGGAGATGGATGCGGAATAAATTAACATCTTTCATTCAATATTCCACGTCTGAATAGGCTAGTTTCAAGGACTTAAAGGCATTGGAAGTCAGAGTTGTGGAAGACGAAGAGTCACTTTGGCAGATTAAATGTGACGCACTAAAACAGCCATAACATCTTCATACGTGGACCAATTAGGATGATAGTTTGTGGAGGAATTCAGGAGAAGATAAGGAACAACTTTTAAGAAGGGTCTATTTACCAATTTTGTCATTTAATGGGTCTAAAAGGCGATTAAATCTGGAGGACAGAATTGAGTCGAGATTTCATCAACCATTTTCCCTATAAATATGTATCTCTAATCCCCTTTACACAGGATAGCCATTTTCAGAGGGCAAGGTTAAGTTTTGTTTCGGTAATTGTTCTTTATATTTATAATATATATTAGTGTAGCTTTCTTCTTCTTCTGTACGTTTCTCCTTTTCATTCATTTCTTTTATTTTATGTGTTTCTCCCATCGTGCTTCTTTCTAACTCTATGTTTGTATAGAGATAACCCTCACTGTTGTTCGAGGGGGGAAGTGGTGGTATTTGAGTTTATTGTGATTTATTGATTTATCCTGTTTTGTTATAAGAATTCAGTGGTGGTTAAATTATTGTGGTGAGCGGTCGCCCCACTTTCCCTACCATTGTCTTCTTCCTCCTTGTTTATTATTTTTCCTTCCCATCAATATCCAATTCATTAAAACGGTGGAGTTTGGATTGGGCATTGATGTGGAAGAGATTAATCCTACATGCAGAGGTCTCGGTGTATGGTAATACATTTCAAATGAGAGGGTGTGGGGTGATAGGTCTTGATTTCCACATTGAACAATTCATTGATAGATATTTTGAATGATAATGATAATTCCACCATGAAACCCCAAGAACAATGGTTTTCATCTACTAACTTATTTGTGTCATTTCTTCCTTTTCTTTGTGTTTTATATTTTTATATATTTATATTTTTATATTATATTTATATATTTTGTATTTAAATTCTCCTCCCCATTTATATTAGTATCACATTTTATATTTGTTAGTTTATTATAGTGACAATAGGAAAATAGTGTGTGGAAGTGGCCTCCTTGTGATCGACCCTAGGGTGTGCCACAATGGTATATTTTTATGTCAATAATATTTTAATTGAATTGTGGTTTGTGACAAAAACACTCTCATCAATTTATGGTTCTAGAAGGAGGGGTGTTAAAGTTCTTTCACACTCTATTTTTCATGAAAACAAACAAAAAAATTTAAAATTTCAAAAACTAAAAAAGTGCTTCAATGAATATCATTCTTTTTTTGGGTCAAGATGGATTATTTTAGTGATTTTTCATATTCTTGGACTAGTATTTAATTGTCTAGAAGGGAAGAGTATATTATGTTTCAGATGGAAGAAGATGCTGTGATGATTCAAAATAATTTCAAAATCCTTGAACAAGCATGCAAGATGGTAGCATCGCTGGCGGCTGAAGTTGATGATGTTAAAACTCTATGGCTGGAACGAAAAAAAAAAACCAAGATGAAGAAGAAAAGGTAAATTGTTTTCTACCTACATTTGATTTTGATGAACCCAAGGAGGACTTGAAGATTCAATTTGAAGATGCAATCGTCTCTCTGTGGCCTTTGCTTGAAGAGGTTCCTGAAGACGACAACCCAGTTGATACAACTGTAGGAGATCAACATGCTTCGGATGAACATTGGTTATATTTTGTTGAAGAACAAAAGGGAAGTGATCTTCAAATATTTTTAAAAGAAGAATTAGTACCTCTATACCTTTCACTTGCTTCGGAAGAAGATAATGAAGTCCCTGCAGAAAAAGAGTTCCCAGTGGCCTTGCCTGAAGAGATCACATTTCAAGATGACCTACATGAAAGGGAAGAATTTTTTATTGATTGTTCATGTTTTAATCATATCCAAGTGGAATTATTTTCTAACTTTACTTCTGAATTTTTTGACGCAGCATCACATGGGAAAGACCTGGACGTTATAGTCGAAGTGGCCAAAGTAGTCGTGGCCGAAGAAGTAGAGGACCCATTCTTCCTCCTTCCCCCATCATTCTAGTTGTACCACAATGAAATGGTGAAGGAGCTGTTGTACTCTATTTATGTGGTTCTATATGGATGTTGTAGGCTTAATAGCATTGGAAGAAATATGTTTTGGTGGTTCTTGTGCAAGAAAACCTACCCACCATCAGATTGGGGTTAAACTGCTGCAACTGCTGGACTAGGGGTGGTAAAAACCTAGAACCTGCTTGGGGGTCAAACCAAGCATTATCCTCTTTCTTCTACATTCCCCTTTCTTTTTATTTATTTTTCTCATATTTTCTTTATTTCATGCCTTTTAGGTTAGGTGGTAGTTTCTAGGATCTTAACTCAATGCTTCCACAAAAAATAAAGTCAGGTTGTATCATTCATTTTATTTTT
Organism: Viscum album; assembly: GCA_963277665.1. Taxonomy (NCBI): domain Eukaryota; kingdom Viridiplantae; phylum Streptophyta; class Magnoliopsida; order Santalales; family Viscaceae; genus Viscum; species Viscum album. The sequence continues at coordinate 2,090,028,869 of OY728160.1, forward strand.
ATACCCTTATCATTCTTTTGTTGAGCTACAATGGGGGTAGTGAAATCTTAGTGTGGGGGGAGTGTCAACCTGCTTAGTTGTTTGGTGTGCTTTATTTTTTATTTTTCTTTTTCATCTTTTTAGTAACCTTGAACTTTAATGAATATTCTAATCATTTTTCACACACTAATTTATTTTGAGATGATTGAAATCATTTTTGAAGAAATGGATTTTAAAGGATTGTTGATGTGAAAACTTTTTCCTTGAATTGGATTTTCAAGCATTTTTATGAGTTTGACCAATTTTTGAAATTCATGCCCATGAAACACTGACTCAAATATTTTTCCAGTCATGTGAGGTATTCTGAACCACTTTTAAATATTATTTCTAATACCCACACTTTCTTGAGAGAAGCTTGGATTTTGTGTGAGAACCAGAACTTGTGATTTTTCTCTTTCGAAGCTTTGGATTTCATGGAATGTTTTTTATATGATTGAGGCATTTGTTTGGCTAGACATATTTTATCTTGATACCTACCTTTACATATATCCTTCATTAGCCCTTATATTCCATGAATTTCCTTATAGGTTTATGCCAGATTACAAGCTAATTTTTCCTTACATACCCGCACTCTTGGTATTTTTTCGTGGATATTTCATGTTTGAGTGTGGGGGAAGGGCCTTTTGTGTGCGTTATTTGGGATGTGTTTCAATTATGGGTGATGTGGGGTATGTGTCAATATTTTGGGCAGTGGATGATAAAGATCAAATTGGGCATGAGTAATCCTTTCATTGTTCTTTATTTGTTTTATCTGGTTCTCCTTCAATAAAAAAAATAAAAAAATAGAAAAAATGGAGATGAGCTTGAATTTATCATTGTACTTCCTTTGATGACTCATGTACCTATCTAAATAAAGGGAATGATGGTCATTCTTTAATTGTATTCAATTTTAAGCTCATTCTCCATGAAAAAAAAGAAAAAAGAAAATAAAATAAAGTCGTCCCTTTCTGGAGATTAAAAAAAATGAAAAAAATGAAAAAAGGGGAGAAATTAGATGTAATCATTCGTTGGATTCATTTCCTGGATCATGTACCATGTCATAGAAAAAGGGATGGTGTTGTGTATCACATTGTAAATGGTATTGAGTGAGTTTTATCCTGTGTTTTCATTTGATTATTCATGCATTGTGCTTAAGAGTCCAACCTCCTCTTTCTAGCCTTAATTTTTCAATCATTTTCCCACCAACCCTAAGCCACAGATTTCACCTGAAAAAGTTCTCATGATTAAATACATTTTCATGTTTCGCGTTGTGGAGACATGATAATTGTCACAAGCCTATGGTGATACATGCACTTTCCACGTATGAGCATAACTCTAGATACAATTTCTCTTGAGTGAAGATTGACACAAGTTTCAAGGTGAGGTAGGTTGTGATTGGGCCATGGATGGATTTATGAGGATGAAAAAATTTAAATTTGAGGAATGAAAATTATTTGGAATTGTTTTTCATATAAGATACATGATATAATTTCATTTTGGAAGAGATCATTGAAGTTTTCTCATTGTTGATTTTTGTGTGAATTTTGATATAGATATAAGATGATTTCTCGGGAGCGCAATGCTTAAGTGTGGGGGAGTGATGGAGTTATAATTTTCAGATATAAAATATGGTATTTCAATGTACTAAATCCCACCAATGTGTTATTTTATGGGAAATTGTCACATTTTTAAGTTTTAGTGGTATTTTGAGCTCAAATGCAAAAATGGTTTAATTTTGGTGTTTAACTGTTTTATTTGTCTTCTTTATTTCGACCATAACATTTTATAAATTGAACCAAATTGTGAAATTACTTTTTTTATGTTCCCTTACATAATTTTAAGAATTTAATCCCTCTGGAGTCCCAGCTCAATCAATCTTTTGGAGGCCCAGAATCAGCTCATAATCTGGACCTCGAAAATTGTTTGTAGATTTGGAATTTTTTAAAGATGAGCTTTTATATTGAATATTTCAGATCAAATGCATATTATATTAATCAAGGATCTGGATTATGAATAAATGAACATATTTAATTTTGTATTCCACGTCTGAATCTACTTTTTTCAAGGACTTAATGGCATTGGAAGTTCGAGTTGTGGAAGACAAAGAGTCACTTTGGCAGATTAAATGTGCCGCACTAAAACATACATAACATCTTCATACGTGGACCAATTGGGATAATATTTTGTGGAGGAACTCAGGAGAAGATAAGGAACAACTTTAAAGAAGGGTCCATTTACCAATTTTGTCATTTAATGGTTCTAAAATTCGATGCCATCAGGGGGACAGAATTGAGTAAAGATTTCATCAACCATTTTCCCTATAAATATGTATCTCCTCTCCCCTTTATAGAGTAAAGCCATTTTTTGGGGGAAAGGTTGAGTATTTTTATTTTAATAGTTGTTTTAATTTTTAATATATATTATTATAGATTTCCTCTTCATACCTCCTTTCTCCCATTTATTTTATTTTATGTATTCTTCCACTGTTATTCCCTTCTCAACTCCACTAAAAATGGAGAACTAACCTCAGAGCTTGTTTGAGGGAGGGAATGGTGGGTTTATTGAGTTATTGAGATTTAATTTTATTATACTTTATTAAATTCTAAGAATTTTGGTGGTGGTTAAATCGATTACAGTGACTGGTCTCCCTGTTTTCTCTTCCACCAATTTCTTCTTCTCGTTTATCAATTTTCCTTCCCTTTGCTATTTGTGTCGTGCATACGGTGGAGCATGGAATGTGTAGTGATGGTCAGCGAAGAGGTATCCTAGATGACTTTAGGAAGAGAATTACCCCGTATGCAGAGGTCTCGGTATGGGGTGATGATAATTCAAATGAGAAGGTGAGGTGTGACAGGTCCTGATCACCTCATTGAGTTGAATATTGATATTCTTTTTAAACAATGATATCAACCACGAGGACCTCCTAAGAACAACTACCTACTTTATTTCTTCTAACATAATTATATATTACATTTAATTATTATATATTATATATTATATTTTATTCCTTTTAAATTATCCCCCCATTTATATTATTATTATATTTTTATATTAGTTTTTTTATAATGGTGACAATAGGAAATTAGTGTGTGTGAGCGGCCTCCTTGTGATCGACCCTAGGGTGTGCCACTATGGTACATTTTTAGGTCAATAAGAATTTAACTGAATTGTGGTTCGCGACAAACAACTCTCCCCAATAATCTTACCAATTCATTCCAATAATTTACATATCTGGTTTATAGTAAATAAAAAGAATCATTTACACCTCCTTCTAAAGAAAATTGGAATGTATTCCACTTTACCTACTCCTAAACTACTCCTTGCGGTATGAAAGTAGAATTGACCTGAATGATCTCTTTAATATGTTTTTTAGGGTCTTCACCTGTAAAGCCATGGAATTTTGGGAGTGATGGAATCATGTTTGGTTTCACCTAAAAATAATTTTATAATACTGTCATGGAATGTTGATTATTTTGATTTAGTAATTGTGGTGAACCGATGTCTCTATGTGTTTGGTTTTGATTTATAGCCATGATGAGAGGCTTAGAGTGAACACTTGATGTTTCACTCGAGTATGAAATGAAAATTTTCTCAAATTCATATTCAAAATTATGGTTTCTAAGTCTATTAAAAAAGTTTATTTAAATTTTACGGTCTATGGGGAAAGGTTTAGGGTTTTTACTTCTAGTCATGAAATATAATAGAGAAACAAATGTTGGCACAAAATCCCTAGCAACAGAACGAAGTTTTGACATGTCCCTATCACTAGGCGTGAAAAAAAACTATTTCCAAAGTTAAAATGTATTAAAGTGGTTATCTTAGATTTTCTCAATATAGGATCACTCAACAATCAAGCTGTCACATTTAATTAGAGGGAAAATGAGGTGTTTTTAAAGTTTATTGATTTTGAAAAGAAATAAATGAAAAAAATAAAGAAATAAATAAAAAATATTAATATTTAATTTGAAAAATTAAGTGATTAAAAACAGTGGTATGAATTGGGTGATTAGTTCATGTTTAGTTTTGTAATTTCAATGTTATCCTTGTTCCATATTATTCAATCCTTTTTTTCTAAGTCAATTAAAGTGAGATTCCATAATCGGTTTAACTCCCTCACTTGATCAAATGGTGATGGTGAGAGAATACCTTACCAATATCTCAGTTTGGTCTAAAATCCTTCATTATGTGAGATATTAGTAGTGAAAATCCTCAATTAACGTGAGAAATTCATGATCGGGTCTTGTTTATCTCAAACAATTAAGAACATCCATTACCCCTCTCTCACATACTGACAATCATTGAGTACTTCACCACTAAGACCGAGTCTATTACATAGTATATAAAAAATACCCTAGTGAAGGGATAAATTGATCATTAACCAAATCTAAAATCAATAATGGAATCAAAAACCAAAGACGATCACATTTGATAATAAAAAATGCTAAATGAAATTAAAAAAAAATTAGAAAGAGAGAGTTTTTATTCAATAAATTTTAAGAACTCAAGCATTAAAAAAACAAAATCTAACCATACCAAATCACTCATAAGTTTAAACCACCATGGTAAGGGTAATCGAGAAGAATGGGAAAGAAAAAGGCATTAAAAACTAAGGCCATGAAAAG